>CM029121.1:7963910-9463910 GCA_016859345.1 Istiophorus platypterus
ATTTATAATTAGTTCTACTACTGGTGTGGTTTATCCATATGATCTATTGAACTGTTATGGAGCTGCTAAGTACAGTGCACTGTACAGTTTGTGTACAATGTAAGTCATCACAGAGGTGGGGAACCTTCTTTTAGAGCCAGTGTATTTAGTACTGCATACATTACATCTTTATTTTTTTTAAGTGTTGCACTATTTCTCTTTACTTATCCTTTATCCTCAGTTTCAAGCACTTCTATGTATCCGGTACAGAATGTGTTTTAAGTTTGTATGTGCACAAACTACCTTTCCTTGCATTTGGGCTAAATTATTTTAGAATTCTCTAGAAGAAGAAAAGCATGAAAAGCATGAAAACTGTTGAGGGTTTGAAGTTTTTATTGGCAAATGTTTTAATAAATCAATAAAACAATCAATCAATGATGCAGTGACAGTAAGCAAAATATTCCTTTCTGACTGATTTGCAGAGAAATAGTAAAATTTAGAAAAAGAGGAATGCAATCGAGCTCAACCTTAAAACATTAATAGATATTAAATTAGAACATTATACACAGTAGCTACAGAGAAATGTCTGCGCACACATGGTATAAGTGTCTTAAACATGCACAGCAGGAAGTGTAACAGATGGTCAAGGTCTGATACCCATGTACAGAATTGTTTCTGCTGTAGTGTACTTCAAAGACTGATAAGAACATATAAAATGAACCCAAAGGTAACTTTTACCCTCTCCAGCATGAGTTGTGACTTGACACAGTAGGAAAAGTGCAGGGGTTACTAATAACATTAATGACGGCTTTGTTCTGCACAAGTGTCAAGTACTAGCATGCACAACATCAGGACCCTGAAACTACAGCAGTTAAAGGAAAACCAGTCAGCACTCATTTTATAATTTACACTTCTGCTTTTCTTACTGTGACATGTCAAAATGGTTTCCGTTAAAATGGTCTAATGTTTGATAGTAATTTGATTTCTCCTATAGGTATGTCAAAGTTTGCATTAATTCGCCCATTCTGGGTATATTGTCCCTGCCATTAGACTGCTTTAATTTGATTTCTTCCTGCCGGGAGAGAGTAGTGAGAGGTGAGAAGAACCAGTATTTAAACTAGGCAAAAACAAGCCGGGCCATACATAACTGAAGCTTTTAAATCAGTGTAATAGGTTTTACTGCCGTTTGGCCTCTTACAGAACTCTGGTTGCCTTACAACAGTCATCACTGATAAGTGATAAATCCTGTTACCATTCTGCGTCAAAGGTGCATCCTCCAGACTCCCTGGACGCCCCTGAGCTTCTCTCAGTGTGATGGATGCAGAGGTGGTTCTGCAGGAGGAGGACATGGAGGGCTCCTGGCTGCTGCTGTCCTGGATGGCGTCCTGCCTCATGGTGTTTGGAGGGGCCCTGCCCTATGTGCCACAGTACCAGGAGATCCATAAGAGCAGCAACACTGAGGGCTTCTCAACCAGAGTCTGTCTGGTGCTGCTCATAGCTAACATCCTGCGTATATTCTTCTGGTGAGGATGAGCAGGAAAGCATTTTGTCTATTTTTCTGATTTTTTTTTTCGTCCGTTTTTCTGTTTTCATTCCTTTTTGCACTTTTGAAGGTTAATGCCATTGAAAAGGTCACTCCTCAGGCTAGCGTTGGTGTCAGAAGTTAATGGATTAGAGATAAAATCACAGAATAAACTGAGATTGATTATACAGTCAGAAGCACATACTGCTTACTTGAAGCTTTTATCAAAGTGTTTTACACATCAGGGAGCACAAGTCATTTCAAATGTCCAATTAGAGGGACAGGAGAGACAGAAAAATGTTATTGATTCATGCATGATTGAAAGAGCTCTGTCTGTGCTTCTTATAGCCTATATGACACGTCCTGTAATAAAACCCATATAATTAAATAGAGTCGTCTTGTGTGTTAACAGTGCTGTTACACAGGCTTTGTTTATTGGTTATTATATTATGTTTACTTTTATTGATAATGACCTATGAAGTTGTTGCCTATTCAGTACTTTTATCCTTGTATAAAAAAATTTGACTTGTGTTTGATCCCATCCTTTCAGGATAGGGAAGCAGTTTGAGCTGACCTTGCTGATCCAGAGTGTGGTGATGATCCTCACCATGTTTGCCATGCTCCACCTCTGCTGCACAGTCCAAAACACCAACCGAGTGAGCACCAAGCAGCACCGACTTTCAGGTAGCCGGCTTTGTGCCAAACCCATTTAGACTGACAGCAGTCATAATGGACCATGCTATAATCACTGTCACAACAACCTAATCACTTACATGTATATACAGTAATCACAAATCAATTCAGGGCAGCAAACGACATATCCAACTTAGCACTTAGCAATTTAGATGCCAAGTGCTTCAGCTCCTCCTTCTTGCCAAAAGAGGGGGCCATTTGAAAAGCTAAAACAGCAAGGCTGCTGTTTCCAAGTGCTGAATGGTTCCTTTTGGCTCCTTATGTCTAATTGTCTAATGTCTAATCATTGGTGATAGTAAAGTAAGGGTAATGAAATTAATGGTAAATAGTGGGCATAGATACAAGATACAGTATGTCAGGAAGTGCAAGGCAAAGCAGAAATGTCCAAATGAGATATTGGTTGCTTTACTGTCACATATGAAATTTGTCTATTCTGAGACTGACTGACTGTGTGTGTGTGTGTGTGAGAGAGACATCGTGTGTGTGTGTGTATTTAGGGATGAGGTGGATGAGGTGGATGAGGTATTGGTGCAGGGTAAGGGAGAATTGGCGAGGAGATGAAGAGGGTTAAGATTAAGCGGACCAAATCAGCATCTATGCTGTGTGTGGGTCTTACGTCTGTAAGTGCAGAAGGAGTGAGCTCATCCAGGATTATTTTCAGGGTCACTCTTTATAGGGTGCTGTCGTTTATGGGTAATTGTGTTTACAGACGCTCAAGTTGATTGCTTTTGCAAATGGGCTGCCAGAAATTCAATCTAAGTCCAGTTTTATTAGATAACAGCCTACAAAGTGAAATGGAATGATGGAATCCTGTGATACTCTCATCATGCAAAGCAGAATGCTTTATTATTTACTTTAATTATGATAATTATTTGATTTTATATTGATAGATTTGTGTGGATGGAAATGTTTCTAAGAAAGAAAAATTGAATGTTAGTATATTTGTTTTACTGTCAGTGTAATGATCATCTTTATTATAGTCATTTGTGTTTGGTTTATTACTCCTCTGCCTTCACTTGAACTTTTTGTTGCGAATAACATATTATACTACTGATTTGTGGCGGAATGTCTGTTTTCTCTGAGGGCTCTCATCGGCTTTATATCTGTCTGCTTGATATGAGCGCACATGTTGCAGTTACAGTGGACAATAAGTCTGCCTGCAAGACAGTTAGATATGGCGGGATTATTTATTAAAATGGATACAGCCTACAAGCGAATCTTCATGCACAAGTTGTCACTTCCAACCCCAGTTAGTGAAAGTCAGCATGACCACCCTCTCACGTTGAGCCCCCCCTTTCCGAAAGGGCGAGCCTGAGTTCCCGTTTCACAGAGTGCGGGTACGATGGGGGATGGTGGGGTCAGGACAAGAATAGCTTAACAGCCCTTCGTCCCAACTGTCCACTCCTCCCTCCATCCGTCCATTGCTAAGTCTTTCCAGCAGATCAGGGTCATCTCTATGTAAAGTAGTTTCCTCGCCTCCAAGATGCATGTTGGCATCATTTCTGATTATGTGACAATTTTTTTAGGCTCTTTCATGCTGAGACCACTCCTCTGTCCATTTCTCAGCATCCTTCTCCGCTCTTTATCTTTCTCTGCTTCCACCGTCCCTTTTTCACCATCTTCCTCACTGTTCTTCTTTCCTTTCTCTTTTTCCTGTCCTTCTTCGGTTGTTTTAGCTGCTCGCGCTTCTTCTTCCAGTAGGGACATCTGAGACTGATAAAGTCCATGTGTGTCATACTGGGGTCATCAATGCTCATGCTGCTTGCCCACCAACACCTGTCCCCCGCTTACTGATCTAATTTTCCACCTCCTAAAGACACACACACACACAAACACAAACTGACAGATAAGGTGAAACAGTGGATCACATGTCTGGTTATGCTGATGATTCCTACCTGTTACAGTCTGTTGTTGCTGCTTGTGTTGACTTCCCCCGGCCTTCACTTATCCTGGTTTCCCTTTTCCACACTTGTGAAAGCATCTTGCCGTGTATTGTATATTTCAATGATGTACAGTATATCTAATGAATTCTGTTCTGTGTATTGCCTAATGATAGTCAGTATGCCTCTGATGTAATCTGGTATGCTTCTTTGATTCATTTGGTGTCCAACCTTGCACAGCAATTTTTCCAGGAAATGCAACTTGCTGTGCATTTTTGCAGTGATCCTTAATGCTTTGATGTGAATAACATACTCCTGAAAGAATCATATTCAGGCCTTTTTCAAAATTCACCTCACATATACTGTAACTTTAAACACAAATACCATACCTGAAAAAGTGTGCAGTTAATTTGTAAATATTTAAGTTGAGTAACCTATTTGTCTTATCTTAACCACAATCTAAAATCTACAATACTTTTACAAGAAACCAACATGAGCACAGTGAAAATACACTTTTTTTTTGCCTTTTCATTAAAGAGGTGGCTGAGTGATAATCAACATAACAATTTTAAGAATTTAATTTTCAAGTGAGAACACTATCATTATCATTAATGAGTTGGGGCACGTACGGAGTGATTGAATTGGATTCTCTTTTCTGTGTGTGTGTGTGTATGTGTGTGTGTGTGTGTGTGTGTCGGTATGCTCTACATTACCTTTTATTTAAATCCCATTTTAATGCATTGTGATGGTTCTGCAACTGTAGAATTAAAGACTAGCAAAAATAAAAGCTTTTGGTCTGTGTCTACATTGCTACTGAGGCCATTGCTATTTATTCCTCACATAATCACCAGTATAAGTAGAAGAAATAGTCTCAAAATGAAACAATATTACTTGAAATTTGATTTACTGAAAGATTCTGTATAAGTAATGATCTCTAAAGGATGTGCTAAACTGAATTAAACCGAGAGATCGGTGAATAAGATTGGAGCCCACGTTGCTTTGGCCACAGAGTCTTTGTAACAGGACTCTACAATGAGCTGACTCAGATTTATTACTTTACCATGACCTCTAGTGCCTGCCCCAGCATGCCACACTAACAGACCAGCATTATAATACAGGGATCGACGGGCTGACAGGGGGGCAGGGGGACAGAATATGTTCAAAGTCAAAAGTAACCTCAGGCTACAGTGTCAGACTTGAATTGATTCCATCGACTGGAAATTATTTTTAGATTCAATAAAAAAAATAGAACAACATCCTCCTCTACTGGTTAGACTGGGCAAAGAGCACTCTAACTACTTCAACTACTTTAGCACATTCGATCTCAGCTTAAGGTATTTTTTATTTGTGACCAGTGAATCAAGTTTTACAGTTTTTTATTCCTTATATATTTCCCCCACATTTAAATGTCAACATTTTCCGCATTTGCATACAACCCCACTTTGTGAGTCACCAAGTATAGAGCCACAGTTGCTATTTAACATGCTGTTTGTAGGAGCCAGCAAGAGGCAACCAGACCATAAACAGAGGAAGAGATGAGACTCTTGATAGCTGTCGTTGACCCGGCCGTCATCTTTAAAATCCGTTAGCACTCAAGTGTTGAAAGCAATTTCAATCTGCTCTAGATAACCTCTTCAGGGGAGGTTAGACCTTGGCAGCTGGAATGATTTAAAGAATGTGGGCTCAGTCGGTGGCTAGTTCATCATCTGTAGTGTCTCAAAATGAATTTTCACTCTGTTTTTATTTACACAGGCAAGAACAAGTGAGCGCATGGTATTTTCCAGCAACTTATTGCCTAATAAAGCCAAACAATAGCTGTTCTATAGTTACAGTTCTGTTCAGCAATGAGCATAGGTATCTAACTCAAATTCAGTGATGACGACTTAGTGGACTTGAACAGTACACAGTACCTTTTAAATAAATTAGTGATTTATCAATAGACACATAACTACTGCTGGGGGAACTGTGCTTTTTTTCTCAAGGATAACTTGATGGTAAAGGAGAGCTGAATATTTAACCTTTTTGTTTCACCTCTCTAATTTTAAGATTTGAATGTCTAACTCAGTGGTAGTCACCCATTTTTAACATGAGGTTATACTGACAGATTTCAGTCGTCATAACATGACATGCTTGTGTAACATTTCACTAAGGCATTTAATAAAGCAATAACATAATGTGTTCCAGTTGAATCTATCTAAAATTTAAATGTGGAAAAAAATACATTCAAGCGTTCAAGTGCAAAACAGCAATACAAAAACACGCTTAAATTTAAAATTTGTTTTTACTGTTTCTTCAGTGTTGATTGTAGATTGGCATTTGTGCTTGATAGCACATGACTTTGCACAAAACTCGCTCCCTCCCCTTTTGAAAGCTAAGAGCCAGTTAATAGTTTGATTTTCAAAGGATTTCTGCTGCTGCTTGACTCTTGTCATGCTGTACTTGTAGTTGACAGTCCAGATGTGCACTGGTCAGACTGATTCTGTGTTTTCTTTCCCTAATGTTCATGGTGAAAAAAATGTAGCCTAGATTCACAAGCATAGGTATTTACAGAAAAGGACATTAGCTTCTGCACACATGACTTCACAGATGGGTACTCACTGTCAGAATGTTCAAGCTCCAAAACTGATGTACATCTGTTCCTACTTCAATTTTGAGGACGCCATTGGGCCGCAGTTTTATAATTTTACATTCTGCTACAGTGTGATCAGGAGAGAGGGATGTCATGACTGGGTCGAGAGATCACACTGATACTTTGAATGGGTTCTCAATGGAGTGAAAAAAAACCCCAAAAAAACTCCAGCACATCTTCGAATCCTGATTCAGCCTCCCCCCTCAGCTCCTCCATGATTTCCACAAAAGCAGTGAGGTTTAAATGCGACAGAAGTTCTGGATCTTGCGTGGCAACTGCTCTCAGATGTGGGACGTGCACAAACTTCTCATCGAACAGTGTGCTGATCTTGTTTTGGAACGCTACACTACACAAAGCATATTTCCATTAAAAGTAGGAATTGGAACAACCTATATCATTCTTAGACTTCACTCCTGTAAAGTGCTCTAACATAAAATAAGTGAATAAGCTAGAATGGCGTTCAGTAGATGCATATCTCCAACAAAGGCCAAATTTTGATTAAAGTTTTGAGAAATCTCATGTTAAGGAAACAGACAACAAATTCCAGGATCCACCCCTTAAACTAGATCTGCCCCAAAATTTAATGAATTCTTCTGTGGCACTTGCCCCCCCGCCACCCCCACCACCCCTCCACCAAGTCTGGTGCAAATCAGTTCAGCACTATTTTCGTAATCCTGCTGACAAATAAACCGACAGAAACAAGTGAAAAAATACCCATCTTGGTCGAGGTAGGAACAAAGCAGAAAGAGGAAAAAGACTTTAGATTGAAAACTTTTTTTCCCTCTTTCTTTACTTTTTTTTCCTCCCCTGGAGCTGGAGATGTATTGAATTCAGGTGGTATTTGATGTTTGTCAAGTAAGCCAACTTCAGCACCTACTCAGGGATTCACCAAGTCCAGCTCCTCTCTTCCTGTGCCTGCAAGGAATTCACAGATTTGAGGCAGGAGACTTAAAAACCTCTCCAGCACTTTGCTGCAACATAACCAGTGCACCTGATTATGCATGAACAAGTCTCTATATTTTGTCTCACATTCTTGTAACAGTTCCCAGAACTGGTGATAATTCAGGGCTCTGGCAAGGATGAGGATGATAATCTGTACAAGCAGCTGCATTACTTTCTTAAGATCGTTGTTCTTTCTAGGTTTTCCAGGGGCACTTCTTGGTGAATAATGCAGTGGAATACGGTGAAATTGGGGATATCCTTCCTCTTTCTCAGCAACCTGATGAGACCCATCACTTTGCCACACATATTAGAGGCTCCATCGGTGTATACGAAGGCAAGATTTGACCAGCTGAGATTGTTCTTATCAAAAAAAGTTCTCAAGTGCATTTCAGAGTTTTTCAACAAAAGAGTTGTCTTTGGGGAACCAGACCCAGGTGCACAGTTCTGCAACATTAATATTGTCAGTGCCCTCATTCACAGCCAAGGTGAACCAGAGAACAGCTGGCTTTGCTTCTGTCCAGTGTTTTGTTCCAATTCTTCAACCCTTCATATTAAAGTTGTGTCTGACATTTGCAGCCCCTGGATTTGTTTTTGAGTGGCGTCCTTGCTACTGAGGCTAAAATACTTAATTCTAACAGATGACAACAATCCTTCATAAAGTCTGTGTCTGTGTCTGCATCTGCTCTCTTATGCTTTGCTAGTTTCCCTGCAGTTTTGTAAGATGTTTCTGTTAGTAATTCAGCAGTCGACAGTGATCACTCCAAGTTTTTCTTGGCCTTTAATTACAGCAGTGAGTTTCTCATTTTTTATTCCGGACATAATAAGCACACTTAGTTTGAGTCATTTTCTCTTTTCTCTTTCGACCTGTTCTCTTCCTCTCCATCTTTGTCCTGTGTTTGACATTTACTTTGTGTGGTTGTTGGCTGTTCTTTTTCAAGAAATTTTTATTTATCACAAAACCATCCATAAGTCAATGTGTACGACTCATCTGATGTCGGTTTAACATGACGCCCTCTTGGTACAGTTGAGGCATATGGTGTAAGTACGACAGTGCTGTGCTGCATCTTATAGGCAGGAGTAGTGAGTACTTGCATACTGTCACAGTAACTTAATAACTGATGGGTGCAGTCTAGAGTATGACGACTCTGCCACTCACCCTTATCTGCAATGCTCAGGCAGCACTGCAGCAGGATGAATCAGGTGTAACCTAACAAACAATCACGCACGCACACACACATGCAAATATACATGCATGAAAGGACAAATACTGTGCTACCCAGCTAATTGCATTTACATATCCAAACAGAAAAACACACCAAACAGAAAATTGTTCTGCTTACTTTCAACACCAAGTACGTTTAATTAAACCCCTGATAACAGTAAAGTTTAATTAGCAAGTCAAATTAGTTTGGGCAGGTGAGAGGTGCTTTATTAGTGGACGAGAATATTGGATTACTCAGGCAGAATATTTAAAAAATGGAAAAAAAATAACATTCCTCAGAGGGGGTATTTGCGGACATCATTTTTTTCTGCTTGTAAATTTTCACAGAAGAGTCCCGATGTGGAGGCATTTCCCTGAACCAGACAGGTTTTGTAATTACCTTGTTGGTGGCATGTTGGTGTCAGTATTTTCTGATCAGGTATCTGACAAATAGGTTCTATTTTTGATATTATTATAGTATTATTATTAATGCTATAACACAGCAGTGATGTGTAAATTGAAAGATGGTTAGATGACTGAATAAGACATTGACCTTTTTATGAGATAGAAAGTGTGTTTGAAAAGGCACTGCACTAGTTAACACAAGAAGGTGGAGGAGTGACAGGCTCAGATGACCATGCAGCTCTCACTGGCCGTTTGTCATTCTCATGTCCTGAAAAGAATTATTTAACTTTGAGGAGTACAGCTGATATTCTACAGACAAAATGTAGTTTCTCTTTGTTATAAAATGTGTAATATATTAAATTTCCATGCCAGTTACATTTACAGTAGACATTTTTCACAGAAGACATTTTGACATTTCACAGTAGGAAAATCACAGGTGTAAATAAAAAGATGAAAGACAGCTGAACGACATTTTCTGTTTGAAAAAATTGTACACTTTGAATAAAATGAAAGATTTTATGGTTAGAATAAGCAGTTTTTAGAAAGTGTACTAAAACATGAGAAACCACTGGTGTCCTTTGGTCTTTTATTGACTCAAATTAGTTGGGTGAAATCCACCTAATCAGACAGTTCACTCCAGATCTTCCAATCAGTCAATTTCATCCCAAGTATATGCTCTAGATTTAGAGCGTGCTTTAATAAAGGCACATTTTTATCAAGCATTTTATAGTAAGTGTGAATCCAATTTGTTCTTGATTGACCCACCTGGTGTGGAAAAGGTCAAATCAAACAGAATGGAAACTCGTTCTTGGCTTTTAAATGGAAAGTTATAATGCTGAGGAAATTTCTCGGCCTCTCTGAGGGTCTGCCCTGATACTGCATGGTTATTTATGGATGTGGGTTAGTAATTCATGAATTTGTCTTTGACCCTGTTGAACTGCTTATGTCAGTCAAGACAGACAGACAGACAGACAACATCTATCACTATCCATGTCACATGACACGCGCGCGTGTGTGTGCGTGCATGCGTGCGTGCGTGTAAATGTATAAATAATACTGCTATTGCTTTAAGTATCCTGACAATGACTAAAGGCTGAAGAAACTAGATAGTTCTTTCTGATCTAAATCTAATATTTTAAGTTAATAAAAATAATAACATTTGACTGGTACGTAGTGGTAATATTAATTACTGATTAATCCAGAGCTAAAACAACTAGTTATTAATCGATTAGTTGATCCACAGGAAAATGATTGACTACTATTCCGATGATCAAATAGAATAATTTTCCAAGCAGAAACACCAAATATTTGATGGTTCCAGCATCTTAAATTTGGCACTTTTGCTACTTTTCCTTGTCTTACAAAGTTCATAGTAAACTGCAAATCACTCAGTCTCATCCCACAATTGTATGCAGAGCAGTGTAGAAAACATTCAGCTGCCGCTTCTCATTTTTAGCCGGTGCTGAGGAGTATTTTTGCTGGCTAGATCGACAAACATTGCCAGCGGTACGCCATATCAGCTGTCACTAATTAATGTGAATTTTGTCAGTAACTTGAGGACAGGCCTAAATTAAACTTGGCTGTTGTGGGTTTGTGCGTCCTCTGCGCTGTTGTCAGTACTTGTCAGAGATAGTTTGTGAGCGAAGAACCTCTACTCTGTAAAACCACAAGTGAATTGAGTGTTTAGACGTTAGATGTCTTCTTTCTAGGGGATGGTTTCACGTCACCGACTGGAGGAGCATTCCCTCAGCTACGCACTAACTGAAGCATATCAACAAGTTATGCTCATAAACTTTACATTTTTGAAACATGACCTCTGGATTGAGAAGCTCATAAAAAGTAGGGTGAGTGTGGCTGGGTAGTCTACAGCCAGAGTGTCAGATACTCACACTATTTAATTACCATTTAAGTATAATAATTTTTGTCTAAGCTGTGTTATTTTTAAAATAACCAAAGGACCTCTATAATATTGCCTAATATTGTTTGACCTTTTTCAGCATGTGAAGGGTAAAATAAAACCATTATGACTTTACTTTTATTCTATTTGGTCCTACAAATGTTTTTCTCTCCTTTTCTCCTCACAGTTGATGAGCTAGCCGCTGGTACACTAGGTAACTAAATTGCAGCCTAATCACCTGCATTGTGGCCACGATTGTTGAAGTCGAACACAAAGAACCACATTAAACACAAATTATCAAAGTGCACTTTATCTAACAAGTACATTTTAATTGAATTATTGTGGTGTCCTTGAAGGGCAGTAGCACGTGGCAGCCTCCAGCAGGTGAAAGAAAAGATTCTGTACACACACAAGTTTACTAGTTGACTGTCTCATTGTCATTGAGTCTTTTTAGTTATTTAACCCCATTCTTTCCTTATTTAACTATTTGCACCTCTCCTTTCTTTTTATCACATATTTGGAAAATTATTATATCTAAAATTATCATATCTAAATAGCTTTGTCCCTTCCGCTAATAATCGCCTGCTTACTTACAGTGAGGAAAGCAACAAAGATCTGTTGGTCTTAGAGGTCTGCAGGCCAGTTGTTAAAACTAAAGACAAGGTAAACGACGACTATGAATTAAATACATCAAGTATTATGCAGCAAAAGTGCCAATTATGAACAGTCCATTATCAGAGAGGAATAACAATAAAATTCCCCCAATTATGCATGTAGGGTGAGCAAAATTGTCTGGTGACTCATGCAATTCTTGGAGGGTTATTGCACACGGAGTCCTTGACTCCACAATGTCAAGGAGGCGGCATGATAAACACAGATCCCCGTGAGGTTTAAACTCATTATTCCCTCATTGAGTTGAGCTGAAATGAGCACGGCCTCAACCTCTCGCTCTCTCACAGCTTCGTTGCTCAGTTTGTTGTGCTCTGATCAGGCCGGATCAGAGGGGATGTGATAGAGTCAAACTTTAGTAACCCTCTGGCTCTCTCATTAAGAGATAATTCTATCCTATTCTCTGTTTCTCACACACGGATATAAAGTCACAAATACCCATGCCCTAGAGGAAATAGCCTCACTATAACCACCCACTGTATACTTGGTAAAAGCACTGGGTTCTTAATTGGTATATTTTCCTTATTTCAGTGTATGATTGGCCAAATATACATTGTCTAGTCTGTGGGGAGTTTAGTGGCATGATTAAATCTGCCTGTGCCAGTGAACCCTTCTAGCATTGCCAAGTTCATGAGTCACTTGAGAATTTGAGATACTCACACTTGGCATGAAATAAATACACATCCTCTCAGAAAGTTTTCCAACTCTAGACTTTTAGGGAGTATCCATTTTGTATTAATTTGAGAGGTGATGCTGTGGCCTGGGCACTGTGCCACTGTGACTCCTCTGACTCATCTCCAACATGTCATGCTGTGCTTCCTGAGATCACTGGTGCCTGCAGCACCGCCCTCAAAACCAACACACACATACAACTTAAAAGTCAGACTATGACAAAGGTCCAAAACTGGCTAGTAAAATACCAATGACGAAACTAGGATATCAGAAAAAACAGACAACCAAATGATGAGAGGTGATCTGCTGATTGCTCACGGTTGCTGGATGTTAGTGTGATCAGTTGGTCAAGTAGTTCCACCAGAGCAGTGAGCAGCTCAGATATTATCAGAATAACAATTACAGCAAGACAAACACTTGTTACTGATATAGAATCAATTCCTCTTAAGTTCACAACAACTATAAGTCCTTGTAAACTCATCTCCCACTGCATCTCCAAGCATATGGAGGCTACGACTAATTTGTTCAAACAAGGTGGACTGTGATTAACTTTTGATCCTCACTGCTGTTACATTAATCCAGACAGAGTCATTTAATACAGGGCACTATAATAAGCTGGACAGCCCACAATGCTTCAAGAAAGTTCATGTTGGAAGCAAAATATAGTAAATGAAAGTCCCTGCTATCACTCTGCTTTACTGTAAGTCCTAATATGATCTATCTTTAAGATGATTAAATCAGCTCCATTTGAATTAGGAGTAATAATGCATATTTAGCCTTAAAATAAACTGCAAACCAAGAGGCCACTCTGAATAATTAAGGCTACCATGGCTTCACAGATGATTCTATTTACTGAATGCATGATAAGATATGTATTGATTTAAGACACGTCCTATTTCCTAAATAAACACTTTGAGAGCGGAGCAGTCGGCACATCCAACATAAGATGAAGTAACAGGGAAGAATGTTGTAAGAGTATTGCAAGATGCAAAACATTTCCCAGCCTCTCCCTCAGAGAAGCAGCCATCTTACTCTCACTATTCTACCCTCCCTTTGTTGTTCCCAGACCTCATCCATCTCTTTTTCTATTTAATTTCCCCTCTTCTCTACCCAACCCTGTGAATCTCTCTGTTTTTCTTCTATCTAAACTGTTGAAGCAAGCAAGTCGCCACTGATGCAACCTCACAGCAACAACATGCTTGCTGATACTTGGAACCCCCCTCCATCAACATCAAGTTATAAAAATACCAACTGCACTGAAAACCAGTCAACTACATTCAGGAAAAGCAGTTGAATTGTGAAAAGACATCCATATGGATACTGAAGTGAGCTAAATTACGTTTAGGAATAAATCAAGTCAGGCCCAGTCCCTGTCATTTGGGTGCAGAAAATGGTGGTACTTACTCAGGGACTCATTGATTGACACTAAAAAAGGATGTACACTTAAGTTTTGGAGAATATACTAATAATTAAATGTTTCAGTTTTGATGCTTTTATTATTTATGTCTCTTATTCTCTGCTTTTGCCACAGATGGTAAAATATTTAGCCTTGTTAGGAGTGGTGTATGGTATACTGATACCAGAAAAGAATTACAATACACTGCCACTAAATACAGTACAATACACCCCACTTTACTATATTGGTACTTGGGGAATGACAGTGTTTTATTCTGAGCCTCACTTCCTAAGAGATGTGGTAATGTGCATCAGCAGGGCAGTGTGTGTGTGCAGCAC
This sequence comes from Istiophorus platypterus, assembly GCA_016859345.1. Lineage (NCBI taxonomy): Eukaryota > Metazoa > Chordata > Actinopteri > Istiophoriformes > Istiophoridae > Istiophorus > Istiophorus platypterus. The sequence goes on from CM029121.1 coordinate 7,978,134, forward strand.
CATGCTTTTGATCCCTGCAGGGGGGCTGTGCCAAACGGTTTTAGCTTTCATGGTGATTAAACCAGGGGCATGGCTGCAAATGCATGGCCTCTCGCAAACCATCCATGGCTTGTCAAAAGGCAGACACAGGAAGCGAAATGTGACAGCATTGTACTTACAAAGCTGACAGTCAGGGCAAGTCAGTGAACGCCACAAAGCCGCAGAGGTTTCAAACCTATGCAGATCAGGGGAGTCGACATGTCCAACTTGGCTAAGTATCTCCCTGACCACTGTGCCGAACTGTTCAAAGAACTCACAGAGTGACAGGTAAGTGAATGCAACTGATAACATAAATCAAATAACGTGCCTTTGTGACAAGCAACTTTTTTCACCACTGGAGTTGACAAGGCACTTATCAATGTGGCCAACATCTTGATGCCCAAATGCAACGTTCACACTGGTAATATTAACTTCATTATAAATTCCAAACTGCTGAAAATCAGGAATTTGCAAGTATGCAGATCAACAACACCAGTTACAAGTGATCAGTGTATACGCAGTCAGTTTTTGTAAAGGTGATCATGGCTTGTACGTTTTAGTCAGTAATTATTTCGATTAAGAGAAGATACAATCATTAGAGAGCAGATCTCTGCCAAGGAACTGTACCGAGTCTTATCACATTCTCTTTATTAGGTTTCTCTTGATAGAGATATTAGGTTGCACACATAAAGTTAACTATCAAAGAAATCACAATAACTCAAGTATAGGGGGCATCAGATAACTTTTTACCACGTAAAAGCTTTTAATAACACTGTGACCTTGATCTGATTGTTTACAATAATCCAATTAGTACTGTTATAAATATACTAATGTGTTGTCGAAAACACACGTAAATGTTTGAAAACAAACAAAAATACTGAGTGGCACATAAACTTTAAATTGATTGAGCATGTAAATAATAAATATAAATGGCATTCTTTTGTAATTTTGGGACTTGATGATGAAGCTTCAACCCAGGATTATGAGACTCTACATTACAGTAGTAAAACTAAAGTAGACTAAATACAAATTACTCTATAGACCTCCTTGGCAGAAGGCTGTGCTCTATTGGGTGCATTTTCTATTTTCTAATTCCATTTTCTATTTAGTCATTTACAGACAGTTTAAGAGGACAGGATCTCTCTTTCCCATGTTCTGTCATCTGTTATACATTGGTTTTCCTGATGTTTTAGGTTTTTGCCATTGTATCTTTTCAGTATTGGTGTGAGTAACACTATTTGTTGGCCTCTGCTTTGTATTACCACTCACGTAAAAAGCTACAGTTATAAAATGTCCCTATAAACTGGAGTCATAACTACACACAGACATACACTCACAGACATACACATAGAAAAGCCATAAACACACACACACACTCTGAGAAAACAACAAAGGAAAGTAGCCAGTTGTGTAGTGAAGAAGGTCAATGGACATTCTATCTAAATAATGACTTTTAATGAGCTGCTGCTGTGCTAATTACTGTGGACTCAGACTGGGTGATGAGGTAATTGTACCCTTAGGAAAAAAAATGACTATGCGTGAGTGTGTGGCTCTGTGGGATTGTGTGTGGGTATGTATATGTGTGGGGGGAAATCCTGATAGGGACTAGACTACCATAACTACAGATATTCTCTGTTTGTGGCAGGAAAAAAGATATTTCATGGGTTTGCTATGATCACTTACCAGTTTCCTTTACTGCAGCACATTCTGCATTTTCTTGTATGTTGCTCAAGCAGAAAATTAAGCTGCCATTTTTGAGTGCATGTAAACTCAGTGGCAGTCATGTTTAAGTTGTGGAAAATTGGTTATTTTTTTTTGCTGTGCACAGTTTCTTAAAAATGCTTTTAGCATTAGTATCTGGCAGTAGATCGCAATGCCAGCTATTTAATCTGATTATTCCCTCACATATCATCTTTAGATTCATTTAATCCATGGTAGATATTTGTTTACTTTACATATGATAACATGTATTTATAATTAAAACATTCACAGTTTTTCGCTGAAATACATGTGGTGGAATTTGTCTTTAAAACACTCAGCACACAAGAAATAGTGCACACAAATACCACACATGGGTCGAAGTCTGAAACATATGCTATGTAATATGGAGACAATACCTTACAGGGGTCAGAAGCCAGAAGAGAAGTAGATTTCACTATTTATAGTATTCCAGCATGAAATAATTCACTCATGATTGGCCCTCCGTTGCGTATACAGGACAGTCATCCAATGCAAAACCGCCAGCCCATAGCAAGAGTCAAGGTCAACATCAACACCCTTATTGGTGACCTCGAACAACAGATCATTGGGAAGAGACTGTAACAGCTGCATGCGTGTTTTCAGGGTAACACAGTTAACAAAGTATAAAAAGAAGCAGACACACACTAATTGAATAAATCATAAACTTTCATGCTTCATGCTAATTTACTTTCACGTACATTCAGAGCCCATTCCAAGCATTGGGACCAAGCAGAAAATGTGGCTGCTCAAAGATTTATAGCATTGACCACATTGAACCAAGTTCCTACATTTCAAGCTTGTGTGCCACCTCATGTTACTAATGTGTAATTTATACAAGTTTACAGAAAATTTTCCTATGTATTTTCTGCTGTTGTTTCTTGCAGTTAAATCTTGTAACATCACATATAATTCAGCCTGTTTCAATGGAAGCTCATTGCTCTCTCATCTAAACATGTCACATTGTCTTTATGAACACACTAATCCAGACTGTAGAGTGTGTATGGTACAGGTTAAACTGTAGGATGGTTCAAGAGTCTGAATCATGCGATTCAAGGGACTAATATTATCTATGAACATTATTTACACAAGAGTGTGTTGCTTTGTATCCATAACATTAGAAAATGTCAGCATGTGCCCTTATGTGCCCAATAATTACATCATGTTATTTCCACAAGCCCTGGGCAGACGTTGCCTTTTAATGCCTCTAATAAACTGCAATTAGGCCGTGTATATCAAATGTACATTTCAGATACTCAGGCTGTATCCAGGTCTAAGTTACAAGTCTAAATGTATGTTGATGTACACATTCAAACCACAGAAATCACATGGAGAAAAAATTAAAAGTGTGCCACTCATGCCACATAACAAACTATCATCTCTGCTATGAAGGTCACATTTTTTGATCAGGAAAGCGCTTGACATACACAATGTAATTCTGCAGCAACAGATAGTCTCGCTGTCCCGCCTGACATTGTTTTCCAGTCACCTTATCTTTCATTTACACCTGCTGATCTCTATAGGAAGAAAGCCTCCCATTGATAATTTGTGTGTCCTGGTAGACCCCAGTAAATGGTTTAGACCCTTTTGCCCCCCCCCGTGTTGCCGTGTCCTTATCTGGAGTTCCTGACTCTTCCATCTGGTCAACAGCTGATAATTATCAGACCAGATCACCTACACACACACACAGCCAGCTTTAACTTTGACTTTGTGAGTGGCTGCGTTGGACAGAAAAGAAACAGACAAAGACAAACAGGGTCTGTGTATCTTCGTCTATAGAGCATGTACATCATAAAGTGCTGCACTGTATTTACACCAACATCACTGACAGGTGTTTGTGTGTCTGCCTTTGTCTGTGAGAGTGTATGAGTGAGATGGAGAGGGTGAAGAAAGAGCAAGAGAATGAAGGAGCAGAAGTGTGGTTAATTTGATCTACTCCTCCTCTGTCTCTGTCATGCTCTCCCAGCATGTGTGAGGAAGGGCGGAGTGCTTCAGCGATGCTTCACCTCTTCCAATTACATGCACTCCTTCATCCTCATCACCAAGGTCAGTGTAGCTCAGCAGCTTGGCTTCACCTGCCCCCAGTCCAGTTATCATCCATGAGACACACGGCTCCATGGATCACAAAACCAGCACTTCAGCTTTTTAGAACCTTTTTTATGTCTTCTGTAATTAGGGTAGCCACAAAAGGTGTTCAAACTAATTTACTGTTACTTTGAAGCAACTGGCCTCATTGAAGTACCACTTAGACACTTGTATAGATACGTTCTATAGTGGCACGTACAAGTTATTGATGAAAACTTGCATTCACTAGTTTTCTCATATGTACCATTTTTTCTTTTAGGTAAGAACGAGATGTGTGAGTGTTCCAGATCTGCAGGGGTCATTTCATTTGGGATTTCAATGCCTTAATCTGAAATCATTTTGAGCTTAAATACTTAACTGACAGTAACCGAAATAAGGGGACGAGGTCAAAACCTAGTATATGGCTAGATCGCCTTTTATCTGTTGGCTTCTCTCCAACTTTTTGTTCTTTCATATATAGTATTGTAATGCAGCCAAAATTCCCAATGAAGCTGTACTCATTTAAGTGTTTTTTGCTGTTTCTGTTTTTGGATAACAGAACAATTATGAAATAGTGACTGAAATGCAGCCCATTAAGACAACATGTTAACCAGCAGTCACATCCAAACCATTTCCAAGCTGCTGCTCTGCCGCTAAAATCCTGATTTTATAACCACGTCATCTGACAAAATCACCACACATGATGTAAATACAACGGCTGTGCTGTGATTTCAGTTATATTTACATGTAATATGATCACTCAGATAAAGTGCAGTCAATTGAATGAGACGCATAGAGAGGTTTGCCTGCAAAAAGGAGAGCCTGACCTCACACTCAGTTCATTACTAAACTAGTGTGCTGGACTAGAGTCAGAACAATGGGAAACATGTCACTGGTCATGCACTGTGGTTACGGACTGCACTGTATGTAGCTACTATTATTGAACAGTCTAAAAAGACAGACTTTCCTGCTCACTGTCAGCTCAGTGTCAGCTCTCTACCCTGATGTTCTGCTATCAAATAAGCACTTCCAGCCCCAGCTCATAGTCTGACAGCACAAACTGTCTACGCTGCTTGAGAGCACCTGTCTGTAAGAGAGAAAAAAAAAGTGTGGCCAGGGCTGTTTCACTTCATCTGAATCTCCAGATGCTACTTCAGCCATTAGCGCTCCAGCCCTTCTGCACCAGGGCTGTCGGTGGTAGCGACAGGCATATCCATCTGTTAGTGTCGTTAAAGTTTCTGAGAAGAAAATGATTAATATAAAAATAGTTAAAAATGATTTAGAGAAACCGGATAGAACAATGATTAATTGTCTGTTGTGTCATTTATGGCAGAGATGAAAATAGCCTCAGTGTTAGTGGATAACAGCTGATCAAGTAACACCCATAATAAGAAAACATATCTGCTCACTCATCGCACCAGATAGCCTTTGAAAAACACATGAAACAGAAGAGCAACGCTTTCTTTGAAATGTCAAAAGTTATTTTTGCAGCAAACAGCAAATCCTGAATAAGCAAAGTACTTCTAAGAACGCTGAAGTTTCTTAAGGCCAAACCACATGACGACGCACCTGATTTTGTGTAATCTTGAAAAAATTTGTGGCATTTACAGATTTAGCTGTTATTCAAGGAAAGATAAAGAGGCTTATATGGCTGCTATCAGGACACGCGAAGGACAATGTCTGTGAAGCTTTTTTTTATCTCTATTCTTTCCTTAATGAAACTTACTTTACTGGATAGACACAGAAGAAGAGGATGGGGTAGAAAGGGAGGGGATGCTGTGAATGAAGGGGTGAGATGGAGAAGGGAAAGAATTATAAGGTGGTTTGCAAGTGAGAACTCAGTGTTAAAAGATGCAGAGAGTAGGGGCCTTCAAGGGTCCTCTCTGCTCCTAGTAACTGAGCATCGATGAGGGCCCTGAGACCCGGTGCGCTATATAGTAAAATTACATGAGAGAAATGTGTGTTTTGAGGTGAGATGGCAAGTGTGATGTGTATATATATAGTGCAGGGAAAAAAGCACATGTAATGCCACTCTTTCAGACTATATTTTCACATCAGATCTATTTTTTGGGGGAAATTAGATCTACTGTGTGTAACTTTTTTCCAATAGTTTTTAGTTGAAATATGCTCCAAAACATATCTTTAATGTGCAAAGGTGCTGTCAAAGGCTTCTGTGATCCAGACTCACCGAAAACCTCAAAAATGAAAAAGTCACTGAAAAGGAGAGAATTAAAAAAATCAATGGTGATGACATTTACATCGGCCAAGAGCATAGCGATTTAATTGAATTCATTATATTGTTTTTAATATTAAGAATGCTTTTCCAATATCAAAATACCATATTCACTTTAAATTATGCGCCTCACCATACCATTACATGGCCATATAAAGAGTCTATTAGCCTTGTGCTAACCGTGCACAGAAATTTTCCTGGCTTCATCATTGCATATGTTTAGAGTATCATCCTAGTTTTAGTTTTCTTCAGTCTCTAGTAAGATTTTAGTTATTGATTTTTTTATTAGTTCAATTTACTTTTACCTGTTTGTTCGTCCTTATGTTGTTTTGTGATTAATATGTGACTTGGCTGAAGGGCTTCAACTAATATTTATTTTCATCATTGATTATTCAGAAAATTACTTTTTTGATTAACTGATTAATTGTTTTGTCATTAAATTATCAGAAAATAGTGAAAATGGCCTCTATAATTACCCATAGCCAAAGATGATGTCTTCAGATGTCATATTTTGTCTGACAATCAGTAAAGAACTCAAGGATATTCAGTTTACTGTTATATATGTCAGATCCTCCCATTAGAGAAGCTGGAACCAGCTAGTGTTTGGCGTATTTTTATACAGGACTAAAATGATTATCCACTTGTCAAAATAGTTGCCAATTAATCTTCTGTCAGATGACTAATTGCTTCCGTTCAGCTTGGCTACTGTTCTTACTGCCGTAATTTCCCTCTGAAATTAATGAAATCCTCTATGTAGTCATATCTATGTATATCATGATATGCAAATATATGCAAAATCATATGAAGTAATTTGTTTGATGTCCACCAGTGTAATATATTACATTAGACAAAACTCTTCACGCTCACAGACACAAAATACCTGTAATTATGACTGACAGAATGACATCAGAATACTAATTCCGCTCAAATTTTGAATTATGGCCCATGAAAGGCCACACACTGAAATTGTAATGCAAAAGTAAACACATGTAAGGTATGTATACAGACAGCCACATCGTGCCAGGAAGCTGGCCAGTGTCCCGGCATGGATGGGAGTCTTCTGGGAATGTGGCAATTCCAGAGGCTGACTGACTCACTCTCACACTCCGGGCTGCAACTTTTAGGGAGGAAAGGGGATGGAGGCGCTAGAGCACAAATGAATGTTAAAAGGTAGATTGAGTGATTGTGTTAGATGTTTTCATCCCCCTTTGTGTGCTTTTGTTTGTTTGCGTGCAATTGTGTGTTTATGTCATCAAAGTGAGATCATAAATTTTCACTTCTCAGCAGAAGGCGAAAAAAGGAGCCGCCTGAAATACAATCATGCGAGGTACAGTATAATCTTAATCCTGCCTTCCCCAGTGAAAAAGACTTTAACCGCATTGTCACAACTTACATGTTTTCATTGCTTATCACTTTCTCGCACATTTCCAGTTATTGTGTTGTTATGTTTTCCACTACAGCATCCATTAGATCGTTTCAGACCTTTGAGTTTTTTCCCTGCCTTGACTACTCTCAATGAGAACCTTTTTTTGGCAGCTGAAGAGGCCATTTAAAAGCATTGTTATAGACTTTCCCTTGTTGTGTGATTGAAGACATACTGCTGACTAAGCTCAGTCGGCAAAGCTTTCAATTTGGGTAGAAACAGAAATCCTTGTTACCACTGAAAACCCCTGAAACGCATGGCTGGACCGGAGTCATCCATTCTCCAAATAGTGCAGGTGTTGGTCCAATCTGACGTACAACATCCCATCTGAAAATCCCTCTCCGCTCGGAAGCATCTAAATGGTTCAGCAGGAGGGAGGGGGTGAAATGGAGCGGATGATGTGGAGGGGTGGTAGGTGCAAACACTCTGGGGCATTTCTTGAGATCAGTATGGTCTATGTAAAGTTTCTGAGGAAGTGCAGGAATACAAAGTTGAAACGCTCAGTCGGCGTTACTCATATTTGTTTTAAAAAATTAAGTGTTTTACCAGAGACGGCAGTGGTGTAATGAAGTTCCTCTGCCCAAAAGTTAAAAATGAACTACTTCAAAAGAGTAAATCCACTGAGCAGGCAATTTGTTCTTGTTCTTTGTATCTTGTGTGTGTGTGTGTTACATTCCCAGTGTACCTTTGTATTATTCAGAGAGCTGACAGAGAAAGAGGGAGACCCAGAGAGCAATGGACCCTTTCCTGTCTATCTTCACTCAGACCTCTTCAGCTGGTGAACCAACTTATGTTTCTGTGACAGGAACATAACTTGTTTCTTCTGCTGAATGTGTCTGAGGGTCCATAACCTAATTAATCTGTTCAATCTGTTGGAAAGTAAGAGTTCGATGACTCCTCGCCATGATATACATTCTGCAATCAAAATAATTGCAGCATGCATGTCATGTCCCTATTAAAGCTTGTCAGGAATGTATTAGAAGATTTTTCTGGTATCTTTGCACTGTCAGTAATCTGTGGAGCTGTGCTCATGGACTGAAAAGCAGATGCAGTCTGCAGGTTCAGCTCACAGATGCTGTGAGAAAGGCTTTGACCTGGTCTGTACCTGATCAGAATATGGTAAGTGAGTCTGTCACTTGCTTGTCAGCCATTTGTGGACAAACTGAAAAAGAAAAACATGGCTTTTACCCATTAGAATAAGCCGAAAAGTCATTTACTCCCTGCATGTCCTTCAAAATGCCACACATGTCCTCAGATTAGACCAGTGAGGCGAGCACCAAACAGACAGCCTACAAAGGGATGTCAAACTTTAGCACGTCTTAAAATACATCGAGCGGGCCCTGTAGAGTGGAGTCATTCTGTTCGCAGGCTGATAGTGCTGAGCCAGCATATCTCAAAGCTCTCTAGCTGTCAGTGTCTATCCTTGTCTGTGTCTCGGAGTCTCTACTCTCACCTCTGCAGTGTGCTCTCTCTACTAAGCCTGATTTAAGGCTACTCTTTCTCTTTTTCTGACTCAGTCACCCTCCGTCTCTACGTCCCTCCTTCCATCTCCCGTGATCATCTGCCTCTTCTGGGCAGCTTGTTTGAGACTGCTCTTAAGGTCTAACAGCGCTGAAACAAAGTCTGTCACAATGACCTGAACAGGTATACACATATACAGACTGATTGACTTATTCTGCCTGAGCATCATCCCAGAGTAACTTCATACTCAGGTACTGACATCCATCTAGGACGCCACCTCTCACGTTTTTAGTAATTGAATTGTTTGATCTCCGGTGGCCTTTGTGTAAACAAAGGGTCGGTGTGAAGAAAGAGCGCGTCGCCTCCTCCCTGCACTCCATAGTCTCTGGGGTCTTTGAAGTGCGGCCCTGGCCTCAGCACTCAGCAGACAGGAGGATGCGGTTTCGAAAAGGCCAGGTCTATTGCTGTCCTGGAGTGACGGTGCAGTAGCCTCAAAGGAGGTGTGTTTGTGTGTATGTGTGTCTGTGAAGTGCAGAAGTTTCTTTTGTCACGTAAGTGGGTGAAAAAAGGATTGAAACGGTGAGGGAAGGAAGGAAGCTGAGGATGATGCATGCAAAATAAAAGTGATGACTCCATGAATGATGCATAGCTCTCTCTTTTCATTGTACTCTTCCAGGCAATGTTATTATGCAGGTAAACATATGAGGCTGTATAACTAAGAGATGAAATGGGATAGTGAGAGGGGGAATGAGGACGAGAGGATGGGAGGTGGGCGTGTTGCTTTGTGTATGCAGATTGTTTAAATTTGCTTGGTAAGAAGACAAGGGAAGGATGTTTTTTGTGTTTGTGTGCTTTTAATGGATTGTACTCACATGCACTTTTCTAGTCTTATCGTCCACTCAAAGCGCTTTACACTACATGCTATATTCACCCATTCACACGCATATTCACACAGCGCTTTTCTAGTCATACACACACACTCACACACTAATGAAAGCAATTCGGGTGTCTTGCTACGACATGGACTGGAGGATCAAACCACAGACCCTTCAGTCCGTGGATGACCAGTTCTACCACCTGAGCCACAGTCTTAGCCTGTGTGTGTGTGTGTTTGTGTGTGTGTGTGTTTGTGTGTGTGTTTGTGCGCGCGCGTGCGCGAGTGAGACAGAGTGGAAACTGAATAAACACGCACGTTTATGCACTGAGATTTTATACACTGAGAAGTTGACAGGAGTTTTGAAATACCGCTACTCATTGTTGCCTTTGTCAGCATGTTTATACTTCACCACCTTGGCCTCATTCAAAAGGAAATGAAAGGGCTTTTATGTCCCTGATAAAGGGCAGCCTCTAAGCCTCTCCTGGCTCACCAGTCTCCCTCTACCAGCCGCCAGTGGCTGCAAAGACTCAGGTTTGATGTTGTATTGGGGCATCACAAGTGTAGAGAGACTTGTGACTTAGAGTTCAAGTGTGCCAGCTTTTTTTGTCTCCAGCTTTTCGGCTTCTATCGGTGTCATAGTGTGTGAGGACAGACATAAGCCATGACTAGAGAGAAGGGATGGGAGTCAAGAACTTGTTCCAAATTGTTCGAGCTATCAGAATTGTTGGCTTCAGAGCTTATCAAACTGTTTTTATCGATGGCGGCATGTTTTCCTGACATTTGCGCATTGAAAAACAGTCACACCAAACTCATGCATCTATTCTGGTGGAAACTTGCAACAGAGACTCATGGCTGCGAGGAAGAAATGTGTGCTTTCATATTGTGAAGAAAGATGATAGCAATGCTGGTCGTTATGTAGCATGTCCCATATATAGGCTGTGCTTGGGCAGCTCAGCCAGGTAGATAAAATCACTTGGTTTCACCTGAGGTAAATCTTACATTTTAACAAATTTTAAACTCTTTTGAAGATATCTAACTTTTGGCTACCTGTCTAGAGGCTTCTCTGCATGCAGCTGCTTAGCTTGGATCTACTGCGTGTGAGACGTGTTGGGAACATCAGTAAATCATTGCTACAGAAAAATAACCCAGGTTACACGGTCCCCCTCTTAACTGTACGAGTCTCTGCATGCACATTGCTCACTTGAGGGGCCACCCACTACCCCAAGTTCTCAACCTGTGGGAAACACCCGGAGTAAGGTTGCAAACACCAGCAATATAACATCCTTGACCAAGTAAATATCTATAGTATTTACAAATATTCTCTTATTTCATCCATTTTAGATGATGACAGACAGGCTACAGCTACAGCCTGTCTTGAGTCTCAGATATAATAAAACAGTTAGGTTGATGCTGAAAACCTGTGTACCTTTTTTCCACACCGGAAATTGGTCAGGAATCGTGAAGGGAATCGATAAAGAGACAGACTGATAAGCAGAGTCAGTAATGGCATTGGTATCAATAAAATCTCATTAATTCCCATCTGTAGCAGAGAGTTTATATTTCTCATGCATGTGTGTGGAAGAGCTGAGAAGCACGTGTATCCGTTTGTGGGTGTCTTGTGTTGTATCTCTTTCCTCCTCCACCTTGTTTGTTGTCATCTGTGGGTGATGTGTTTTCTCATTAATCACGTACATTGTTTTGCCACAAGCACGCCGCGCTGCATTCACTGCAAGACGTCTAACTCTGTCACCGGATGCCACAGCAGATGAAGCTCAATGGGGTGGAATGGGAATTATCCCAGCCTTGTGTTAGAGGTGTGTTTGCGTTTATGCGGTTGCAGAATATTTTGTGCGACCTTATACTGTATGTATATTTTATGTGTAACTAACTGGCTGCCCAATGTTTGAGTTTTTACCCCTTGTAAAAGTGCAATAAAGTCATGCAACACTGCGTGTCGCTCTGTTGTGTGTTAGCAGTAGTTTCAAAAACAAACCTTAAGTCAAGATCAACTTAATAGCATTATCTCGAGCTTTCAACTGATCCCACAGTGTCCAGACAACTGAGCAGACCCCATCTGCCAAGATTTTTTTTTTTACCATACCTTTGCATAGTTTTCCTCATCTAACGACAACAGTTATAGGCACTATAACTCCACTCTTTTTTGACTGTTGTTATTATAATGTTATCCTTTATTAAACGGGAGAGAATATGTGGGAGGTAAGTGAGAAATCAAGGAGAAGGGAACCAGGGCCATTGCTAGTTTATTACATGTTAGGTGCCTTAGAGCTTCACAACACAGAGATGGCCAATCGTTTGCGTTGTATGGATTAAACAATTGAACGGTTAATCAGAAAATAGATTGTGTAGATTAATCAATGGAAAAAATTGATTTGTTGCAGCCCTAAATGTTATGCCTCATTAAATGAGAGAAGAGAGCAATAATATCCACATTTGAGAGGATTTTTCTTATCTCCCTGTGCTGACAACATTTGTCCCTCATCTATTTACAAATTCAAGGACACACAGTCACGTGCAAAGGTACACAAATGTACACAGGCGCATATCTTCACTTAGATGCAATCTACGTAGTCGATGTATGAAAGGTAACCAGCACATGGAAGAGCCAGGTGCTTCATAGTAGGCAGCATCACACATGAATCCCCACACTAACTAATGTACTCTTATTTAGCCATCAATCCCCTTTAGCTGATGTCAGCTGGTTTCCACAGTTCCATGGTCATACATAAGCAATGAGAAATCGTCAATCATCTCACATTGTGGTCCGTTGAGGAGATGGCTGATGGTGATGGGAATACTGATGTAGTAGGCCTAATGTTTCCTCTCATAAACTTATTTCGCAGTTCCTGAACCAGCTTCAGGAACTCAGCCCTGCTGAGGTCGACATAAATGATTTGAGGTAGCTATAACACTGTGACTATGTAAAAGTTTGTTCAGTTTTGATTCAAAATCACAGCCTGACTTTGGTCACTGGTGCCGGCTCTTCCATTAAAGTTGAGTAGATGTCTTTGAAAAGCTGTAGACAGCAGTGGTCTTTGTATTTATCAGTTAATTGTAAAAGCCACACATGACAAATAGGGTTGTGTCAGTGAAAAGAGAGCTTTAGACCATAGGTAATAAACTTTCCAAATGTATAGCCTGGCCTCACCAAAGGCCAGGTTATTCCAAAGTAATAGAAATGTAAAAGCTTTCGAGTATCTCATTTATCTTTGTTCTATTCACTTATGCGTGTGCACAGTATTGATTAAGGAGTGCTGTCTTTGCAGAAATTCTATGCATCCATTAATGCAACCCTCGTTCTCGCTCTTTCCTCCTGCCGTTTTTTCCCGCTATACGCCCTCATCGCTTTCAGTCTCTGTCTGTCCCCACTGCTCTTCTTTTTCCAGCTGCACATACTTTACTTCAAGCACTTCTTAACCCCTCAGCACCACAAACACAGACACATATCCACAGTTCCTCACTCTTACTTTTTATTCCATTATGTCTTCATGCTCCCATACTTCTATTCAGTGATTATATTTGCCTGAATTTAAGCAATACCAATGACAGCTACTAGGTATAACTTAATTTTTCTTCCCTGCATTTGCTTTGTTCTTTTTGTCTCTCTAGACTTGGACTTTAACTACTTCTGGAAGTGGAGTGCCTTTGAGGACTACCTACTCTTCTGTTTCAGCTTCACCGTGCTGTGTGCAGTGCTCACCCTGCTGCTGCTGGACTCTGCTGTGTTTGTGGAGATGCTGGGCTCAATGGCCCTGATGTTTGAGGCCATGCTGGGCCTCCCGCAGCTACTGCAAAACTTCCACAATCGCTCCACTAAAGGCATGAGGTACAGCACACTCTGAGGTTAGACGAAGCTTTACAGAAAGCTCAGAATTTAGGGTGCTCACAGTGGCATACAATGGCACACTCCCACTCTGCCTTAAGGGTTCTCAGGATTTCACAAGTGCTCAGTAAGCCAAATGCAATGTACTCTCATTAACATTAAAGCCCAGGCTATGCAAGTAATTCATATTCTTGTGAATAAAATATGCTAATAAGGGTATTTATAATCATTAGAGGCTACATTAAAAAAAAAGTAGCAAGTCAATTATTGGATAAACCCAAAGGCTGAGTCTTAAACTGTTTTATAACAGCAATCTATTTAATTGACAAGGGTAAATGCATTACCAATATGTATATTAAAGTGCATAAATGGCAGAAAAATAAGTAGAAAAAAGGATTAAGTCAAGGTGATGATAATATGCCTACATCAAAAATCAGTTAAAAGAATCCACAGATACCATCCAAGAACTGAACTCAAGAAATGTCACGCATGCTACACTTTAAGGTGCTTTAAGGTAATTCCAGAGGTTTAGATTGCATCTGCATTAAATTCAAGGTCACCTTCAAGGGAGTGAGGGAGAAGAGAGTGAAGGAGAATGGCAAACAAAATGCTGAGCTTGCATTAATTTTTTTTCCCGTTTCCTGATTACACCACGGTGTATATAGGTCAACATATACACTGATTAGCTTCTTAGGTAGACGACTATGTGATCGATCACACTCCTAATGGCATAGCATAGCACATTATACTAATTATGATCATTATGTTTGTTTGTCAGTGCAAAAACTATGCATACTTTTGTGTGTGTGTGTGTGTGTGTGTGTGTGTGTGTGTGTGTGTGTGTGTGTGTGTGTGTGTGTGTGTGTGTGTGTGTGTGTGTGTGTGTGTGTGTGTGTATGTGTGTTGGTTTGTGTGTGTAAGTGTGCTTATGTGGTTACATGCGCCGCTGGCTACTTATTTCTATGAAAAGCCCATAGAGACAAAATTTTTCACTTTTTCTCTGTAGGACACAACTACCAACATTTGATGTCAGTTGGTATTCAGGGAGCATAGAAGTTAACATTCATACCAGGGGAATGTTATGAGATGAAAGGCTAAAATTAGGATCTTGCACTAACATCAGTTAGAGTTGAAGTACAAATTCTCCCTTTGGTTGGGGGGTGGTTTTGCTTTCTAAATATTGACTTTTAATTACTTCTACACAGATGCACAATGACAAAATATACATTTTTTTAGGGCTGCAACATTTAATTAATTTCATAATTGTTTAATCTGTTTTCTAAATTAGTCAAGAAAATCATTTTGCGGTATTAAATGTCAGAAAATGGTCTAAAATGCCTGTTTCCTGGAGCTCAGACTGATGTCATCAGATCGATGTTCAGTTTATCACATAAGACAAAGAAATTCTGCAAATTCTCACAATTTAGATGCTTGAACAAGAGAATTTTTGGCATTTTTGCTTGAATAAGAGAATAAAGACTCTAGTTTAACTGCGCAATCACAATGACAAATGCAAGGCGGTAGGTAGGTGTGATGATTAATAAGTTCACTCTTAGCCCCAGGACTCATTGATCTGAAACAGCTGACACCGCCACAGTGATGCATGACAACAGCAGTTCAACAAATGGAAAAATGATTCTTCTCCCAATCCGAACATACGGCAGCATAAATCTGCAGCCCGAGAGATTGTGTAGGTTTTCATTTAACTTGTACAATAATAATAGAAATAAATGATAAAAAAAAATGTTGATTATGGACCAATCTAATACATGTTGTATTATACGGGGTTAGTTTGTTGTGGCCTGATGCTTTTTACATGTGATGTAATTAAGGTAAACACAGTGGATGAATATATGTGAATATATGTGTCCTGCTGTCAGATGGCTGCAAGGATTTAATGTACTGAAGGAGATGCTTTTCATGCCATACAAAGCAGCTATGCACAATAGATACTTTAATAAACTCATACTAATTTATAGATGCATTCAATCTGACTTCCATTCCTGCTAACATAAACTTGGTAAAATGCTCACAATGACAATACTAACATGCTGATATTAAGCAGATGTTTACCATGTTACTACTCAAATATTGGACAAAAATAAAATTTTGACCTAATAATAGCACTAGATGAAATGTTACAGGGTCTGCAAAGTTATTAAAATTGTTCCTGAAGGGGACATGAAAGTCTGTACCAAATTTCATCATAATCCATCCCGTAGTTGTTGAGACATTTCATTCAAATACCACAAATGTCAATCTAATGGTAACGTTAAGTGTAATGAGTCACCAAAGTTAGTGGGAATCATAATCTTGGAACAATGAATGTATATAAAAAATTTTGACTTGCATGTGGCATTTGATGAAAAGTAAAGGACAGACAGTCAACACAGTAATGATCACCGAAATCATTTTGGCACCATGGATACCTGTACTAAATTCAATGGCAGTCAATCCAACAACTGTTGACACATTACAGCATTAAACAAAAATGTGAACAAAATGGTGGAGCTAGAGAAAAGTCAGGGAATCACCAAGGTCGGCCGCCCTCATCGGCTGGGAAGCATAAATGTCTGTCTAGATTTTCATGACAATCCATGCAGTAGTTGTTTAGGTATTTCAGTCTGGACCAAAGTGGTAGATCAGCAGACCTACAATGCTATCCCCCGAGCCACTAGTGTGTCTTATAACAATGACTTTAATGATTCAACAAATTAGAGTAGTCATACAGATTATATTGATTATTTTCAATTTATCAAAGCATTAAAGCTGAACTAGCTGTTTCAGCTTTAATGTTTTCCCCTTTAAATGAGAAGTAACTGCAACATATTTTACAGAGGCAAGCCAGGTTTTTATGGACACCCCAACTGAAGTATATTGCACAGACTACCACATTACCAGAGCTACCCGTTGAGAGTAGAATTTACAGTAACTTAAATACAGTTTCTTAATGCCTCCTCCACTATTTTTTTCTCAGTAGCCTCATTCTGTCCTAATTCTCCATATTAAATTTGTCTTTTGTTGATTCCCCAAAGCCAGAGAATGCCAAGACTCGAGAAGTAATAAAAAAAAGAGGAGGTGAGATGGGCCTTGATTCACAGTGGTGCTGTTTTTGTTTTTCCCTTGAGAGACAATCCTTTTCACCGCAGGCAAGTGACAGAGGTGTCACTAATTTATATAGTCTTCACACTGTGCAGGTTTCACTGTACATCTGTCATTCTTCGTCAAGTCCCCCTGCATGTTTTTTTCCTATTTGTCTCTCTGCTTTTATACTGAAACACATGCAGAGGAAAATTTAGTCAAGCCAGTGCTTTTTGTTTTTAATTGCATATAACAAATGTTTCAATAAACGCATGGGATAAGCTTTAAATATATTTTATTCTTCAAATAAAGCAGTAGTGTACTGCAAGAGGCTGCACTGTAGGTGATGTACAGTTTTAATGGCAAGATGTTCTTTCTCAGTAATACGCCCCATTTCACATAAAGTGTCCTGAGGGTGCACATCTGGTTTTGCACTTCCTTCAAGCACCCATTCAGCTCAGAGTTAATATCATGGCCGAAATTAAATACACAATAACACTACATTAGGTCTCTCAGATGACTGATGAATTCTAGAAAGTAATTCACAATACTAAATGAAAACCAGAAAATGCTGTAAATTTAACAGGAAAATTTTCTAACCTCACTATTGATCTCATTGGTTTAATTGGACAAATGACCATCCTGGCTGGAAACAGCACATTCAGCACTTCTGTCCATGTATGTCTTCCATGTATCAGAACTTTTGACCCTCATAACGTGTACTTAATGATTCTCCTCTTTATTGGGTCAAGCTGGAACAAACTGTTTTCCAGAGATGATACAACACAAAGTCATGACTTCCTTCCTCTCACATTATCCCATGTGAAACAGTTATTTGTTGTTGTACAGACCCTGAGTCCTATTACTGAGGTGCGATGGCAAGTGTATGGATCTGTTCCATCAAGGACTGCTCACCTTTTCCAGGTCGCCCAAATTATCGCCTTCAAATAGATGCATGTTGTGGAAAAGCGGAGGGAGTTAGAGATGAACACGCACACACTTACACACGTACACTTGCACATTCAATCAAGCTGCTGCAGGTTTAATTATGTGGATTGGCCACTATTGACACTTTGCATGTGTGCATGTGTGTTCACACACATTTACACTCATATCGCTGCTCAAGGGAAATCCAGGAAGTGACCGGGTTGTGATCGAAACATACAATAAAAGAGACAGTGACAGAGAGAGAGGGGAATAACAAGACTGGATTAGATGTAGAAAAATAAGGAAAAGAAGGGCGTGTCAAAAAAGGAAATACACGGGGGAATGTGGAGCCGTGACATGGAGTGAGCACCCTTTGATTCCACTGCTGCGTCTTTACTGGTGCTTCAGCCTCCTTTTCCACCTGTTCTGTTTGGTACAGGTGAAGCACACTCTGGTTGGTTTTGCATTTGGCACAATCTCTTTAGATTTGTTCAAATGTTACTGGTGTAGATCACGCAACCGGCCTGAGTCTCAATCCGTTCCAAATGAACTGGGGTGCACTTTGTTTTAAGTGGTCCATGTGCTGACAGCAGAAACAGTAAAGAACATCATCACGCTAATTGCTCACTGGGAACCTCGGTAACACGCCTACAGATCAATTCAAAAAGTGGGGGAATGTTCCTTGATGCATCATGTGAAAACTGTTAAAACGGTGATGTGCTTTCCTTCATGTATTCTGGCTCATTGAAAATAAGTGAAACATGGAAACCACATAGCAGCTCTCCTGTACTGCAGTAGTACCTTTTTTTCCTGTTTACACCTCCCTGTCATTAACTATGGTGTATGAGGTTAGAGATTCACACTGGTGACCCAAAAGCCACCAGTTTGATCCCCAGACTGGCAGGATAATTTGGGTGGGTGAAGTGAAAGACCTTGGCGTGTCCCGCCCCGATTACCACCACTGAAGGCTCAAGCTTTCAGGTGCTATTGTGTCAGTGTGTTTAGGGCTTTCGAGCAGAAGGGAGCGTTACTTTCAGTGAACCGTCACTGAATAAATAAAAGGATTTAAAATGAAAAAAAAAAATTATAGCCACAATGAATAATTCCGTTGTGAACTCTTTGTGACCACCAGAAGATAAAAGCACAGGCACACTAAATGCAGCAGGAGATGCTCTCATTCTGTTGCCTGGTTTTACCAACATAAAACAGACAAGAAATTCTTTAGAAGGTTTAAAAGCCTTAACTACTGTATGAATTTATTATTTTGCACTTTTATCCCTCCAGCTTATTTCTATGACCTCATATTATTTCAAAAACTTTAAAAGTCAGGGTATTACCCGCTGTTCATTCAGAGCAAAAAGCTGTTTCTACTTATTTAACAATGACTCCATGGATATACCAAGTTTTTTTTTTATCTGACGGCGTTTGTTCTTTGAATGATGTTGTCACCTGCTTGACATTTGAAGGCACTCATTACGCAAGTGGAAGCTACAATTGAATGGTAAAGTTGCAATTTCTTTATATAACAACGTGTGGTGTTTGGATGTGTGACTGATTGTTCAGTGCTCCCTGCACGGCTGCCTGGGGAGCGCGCCTGTTTTTCTCTTCCCTCTCATTAAACTTTATCTATTTTGCCTCCTCTCCCGTTTCCTCCCAGCTCTGCACTAAAACTGCCAACCATCACAATGTCACTCAGTGACAGTGGAGGGACACTGACGGGGGCAATCTGTCTGTCGCACTGACACAAAAGTTTGCAGACAAATGTAGCACTTATTCTCTTTCCAAACCCACACGCAACAGTGAAAAAGCAGCATTTTTTTCCCCGTGGCTCCACCACCTTGACCTCTCCTCAATGGGCAATGGCATCTTTTCTTCTGCAGTCTTCCCAATAGTGGAGGAGAAACTTAACATTTAGGTAAAAAAAAAAAAAAGAATATGTTCAGACGTCGACAACCCACAGTCAAAAATAAATCTGCGTAAAATTAGAAAAGGGACATTTCATGCTGAGCAAGCACTGGAGAGATTGGCTCCTCAGTAGAAGAATCAAGTGAAATAACATACAAAGGCTCTAGAAGTCAGGACAGCATTGCAGATTGACTAAATGTACTTCATTTTACTTTTCTTGTGTCATATCGGGGTTAGTTTTGGACTTAAGGCAAAAAAAAAAAATAAATAAAGGAAAATGGCCAATGAATTTTCACTGAACTCATTGTCATGTTTATGAAACCAGTTTGAGACTGTTGCTATGTGAAATAGTTCATTACCCTGCTGTAGCCATTAGAAGATGGTAAATTGTATCTATAAAGGGATAGCATCTGTGGTTCCCCGCAGATATCCAGATTCATCAGACCAGGCTACTTTTCTTAAGTCTTAAACTATTGAGTTTTGGTGAGACGGTGGCTGCCACAGCCACATTTTGGAAAGAGCTCTTGCTCAGCATCTAAATACGTCTTTAATATAGACATATAGTGCCAACGTCACTAGATTGTCCCTTTTCCTTAAGGTAATTGCAAAGGTAATTTGATCAAGATATTGTATAACCGGCAGCTAATTTTGATGCATTAAGATCTCTTTTTAATTTGTGTGATCATACCATGAGCCAACAGGAGTTTGTGGTTAACTTGCATTTTTCATTTATCTGAAAAACAGGGATTCTTAATAACCTGTTTCATGGGGATTTTTTCTCCAGTGTTTGAATCTTCCTGCGGACTATTTATTTGAAACACATTTTAATGACGCCTCTCACTCACACGACTCTTATCTTTTTGTTTTATATCTATGACATACCATGGGAACATTTTGTCATTGTGTACATCGGAATCAGCTGTATGGTTTCTATTACTATGACAGTAAACACCTACTATTTTCTTGATTGTTTACCCAAACTTGCACACTGTGTAAGGGCTCTGTCTGAAATGTTTGTGTCAGGAACTAAACGAATATCATAAGTGAGTGGATTTGACTAAGTACTGGCTTAATAGACCACCTTTTTAGAGGATTATGTAGCATTTTGCTTTTTTTTTTTCTACAAGCATTCACAGATGACCTTTTAGGTAAGAAACAACTAAGACAAGTAGAGCGTTGTTTTAGATTACATAAATTATAGATGAATGTACTGAAATGGCAATCAACAACAGAGCCCCTCATCTGTTCTGGCTTATTTACATTCTCTAAAAAGATCTAAAACATCCGTAGGCAAATTCTTTGCCATTCTCCTTCCTCTCTTCACCTCCCCTTCGCTCATTTTGTGAAGTACAATCCATCTTTTTTTTGCAGGTTTGGAACTTTTTGGTGTTTGCCTGTGTGCAATCGATCAACATGCATAATTCATAGTTAGTGGGTTAAGAGCAGCACAGCTTCTTTTGCACTGGGCCCTGGGATTTTCATCCCAGCCCTGTTGCTAAATCACCCCCCCCGCCCATGCGTGGGCAGACACATGACGCCAATGCATAGATGTACAGTCATGCTGAAGAAGAAATAGAAGAGGTTACTGAGGCTCTTTTAAGCTTCACACATCAGCCCTGGCTGGTGGGAGTGTGTCTCTTTTTCATAGAGCTTTGTATTATCATTGTCAGTCAAATTACAAGGAATGTCCAACCCCCACCCCCCTGGAGACTCTTTAAGTCTCATATACAAAGTGCAATCCCCCACTTAAAGCTTGGTCTGCACTGAGTTTACTTTGTGATCAGCTGCCTATGTATCTGCACAACAGTGTTGGAAAATGTGCCGTGTCTAGTGAGTGGTGGTCAGTGGAAAACATTTTGGCTTCTGGTTATGGAAAATCCCCCCAAAATTGCCAACAAAACTACCAACCCAAAATCCAGGTATTACAGAAGCAGCGTTAGTGTTAAGCCAACAACCAGTGTATCCAATGTGTCCCAGCCTTAAATGGAAAAGTTGCTCATTCCAATAAGTTCAGTGTTTTAGAATTTAGTCCACATTGTTTTGTTGTATAACAGTTTTGTCATTGACTTCACCATCACTCTCCCATTTGTATTCTGGACTGCAGTCACACAATTTACATATATGGATACAAACAAAGAAGGAACCCCACAGCAGTCTGTGCTGCGCCTTCAGGATACTTTCAGCCCTCAAATGGCTATTCCTTCATCTCAGTATCCATCTATCCAGTGGTCCCTTGGGCGGTGGACAAGGTGAAAGGCTGCAGCGGAGCCTGGGACAAGAAGATAATGAGACAGCATTTGGCAGAACCAGAGGGAAGAGAAGGGCAGGAGAGCTGAGGATGAAGATTTAGTAGGAGGTTCAAGGGGGGGGCGAGGTAATGGAGAAAGTGTAACAGAGTAGAGGCGACATGAGGAATGAGAGCAAAGAGAGAGACAGATTGGTGGAACTATAAACCAGCAGAGATGGGGTTTGGGAGGTGAGGTAACTGGGCAATTTGCAGAGGTCAAACGATGTGACGTAGACATAGAATAGAGGAAGCCAAATAAAGTAACTTTTCTAATTAAGCATACCTGTTGCAGTATATGAGCCAGATACAGTGATAGAAATCCTGTTAGCCTTCTGATCTCTGTTGTTACAAGTGTTTTATGGATACACCCATACACTAAATTGAAACTGCTTGGTTATACAGGCATCCCTGTGACCCAGATGAGTTATTCATTTAGCATTTGGTTCTTGACTAGAATTTAAAACTTAATATCTGGGGGTATAACCAGTGCTTGGCTCCAAGCTGCAACTAAACTGATTTTTTTTAGTTATCAATTAATTAAGTATTTTGTGAAGGAATTAATCTCAGAATTTATCATGCAATTATTTTCTGTCTGTCTTATTGATTAGTTAATTGTTTCATCTCTGTTCGGAATTAGATTGGATCGGATCTGCCTGTTGATTTACGTTACCTCAAAGAGTATTGGACAGTTCTGCAGGACTTGATTCACTGTATATTTAGCACCAACGTTTGCTGCCAATACAGTTTGTTGGGATAGAAAGACTTTCACACTGAAGAATGGGTTTGCTTCCTGCCTCAGATCAGCAATCAAAGCCTTTTTTTATTCTTTTTAACAGGATGAAAGGGATTAAGCAATGATGTACAAGAGGCCATGCTTTACAGTGGTTGTAGAACTGCAATAAGATTCAGTTACACTAACTGACATTTAAATATATATAAGGCAACGCTAATATTTGGGACGTGAAATCAGTAGATTGCACACACCACACTAATGTCCTTTTAATCCTCTCTCTCTCTCTCCCTCTGTCTCTGTCTCTCTTTCTAAATGTCACTCAAGCCTGTTTCCTGTTGTCCCGTTCTACTTGTCCACTCCAGCTGCTTAGAGGGGCTAATAGCTGGCCTGACAGCACTCGTTCAATACACAAGCAATTACTGCCTGGCCCACATATGGCAAAGCCATCACACCTTGCAGTCACACCCCTCTCGCTCTCCCCATAACTCTCCCCTGTCCTGTCACTGCCCAACTATCAGGGTGGTTACTTTTCCTTTCCAGATTTACCCCGCCCCCCAGTGGCTACACTGTCAGCCATCTCTTGTCATTTTCCTTTTACTCCAGTCCTACCTCATCCATCTCCACACTCCCATCTTTCCCTCTCCATCCCTGAAGTACCCGGTTCACCATTTCACCCTTTCCTCTCTCATCTCTTGCCATTTAGCTCAGATGAAGATGTCAGGTCAGTAGTAATCAATGAGAGATGCATCCAGGCTGAGCTGAATGGAGTCAACATGAGTGCATGTGTGTGCATTAGTGTATTTGCTTTGGCACGTGTGTGTGTGTGTGTGTGTGTGTTTATGTGTTTGCGGGGCGCTTGCACGCTCTGGTGAGAACGTGAAGCAAATGCACAATGTCATGTTTTGCATTTTCTGTTTCTATCTGCATTTTTATGTGTTTCTTTCTAAATTAAAGCTAACTGACACGCATGCTGGTTGAGGGATATATGTGTTTGATAGTGAGAGAGAGAGAGAATTAGTTGGTCGGTCAGTATTCTCGATCAATACCATAATCACTCCTTCCCCCTGTGGACACTCAAAGCCTCACTCCGGACCAAGTTCAATTGTTTGTTCTGTGTATCTTTCATCCCCTGTCAACTGAGCCACAAGTCATGTTTAATGCTATCTCTTCCAGATGGAGTTACATGAGACTAGCATGACAAACAGAGTCTGTAAAATGTGGGAAATGTGTTTGTGTATATGTGTGTTTGTGTATATGTGTGTATGTGTATGTGTGTGTTTGTGTGTGTGTGTGCATGTGTGTGTGTGTGCATGTGTGTGTGTGTGTGTGTGTGTTTAGCTGCCAGTGATGAACAACTAAAAACTCGTGCTTTGTGTCCATTCCTCTGCACTGCTTTAGAAAGTCCTTTTGTGCAGATGACCCTCCCTTCTCAATTACATTGAAAGTGACTCATCCTCATTAATGATGTTTGCAGTCCCTTGAGAAAAGAAATTAGCCAAAGGGGGGAGTGGAGAATTTGGGAGGCTGAGGGAGGGCAAAGGAAGGGAGGGAGAGATAGGCAGAAGGGGTAGCTGAGAAAGATAGAGGCAGAGAGAAGGATTATGAATAAATTAAGGTGATAAGGTTGGAGGGCTGCAGAGAAGGACGGAGGAGACATTGTTTGAAAATAAATCAAGTTAAGTGTGAATTTAAAGGGTGCAAGGGGTGAGATTTTAAGAAAAACAAAGGTCTAGTCAACTTATTATTATTCTTCTTCCTCCTCTTCACTATTATTCACTGATTTCATCCTGCACCTATACTCAACTCGTAAATAAATCACTCAATATAAAAATATGAACAATATACTCAATAGAGTGGCCACTTACAAAGAATTCTGGCTGTAATTAACCACTTTTCCTCCAGACATAATTTTTGCAGTGCTACAAAAGAGGACCTCTCTCACAAGAGTTGCTCAGAAAGTCAAGATGTTTCCCTTATTGTAGAGAAGAATAGTGGAATGTTTATTTTGTGCATATCTGAATTCCCATATTTATGTAAAAATCTCAAGCGTGGCAGAATATATCGAAATTTTAACCACTGTAATTATTTGCATCAAAAGGCTTCCTGTGGAGTTTCAGACCTCTCAGCTCTAGACATCTCCCTATAGTGTAACTGTTTACAGTGAAAGGGGGCTGTACTACATAATGAGTACTTTTACGGTTGATATTACTTACGGGTGATATATTCAGTAAATTTTGCCGGTCACATTTATGTAGTTTTACTTAAGCAGACTTTTGAATTCTACTTTAACTTAAGTAAGCGAACAGAGGACTTCATCCACCACTGCCATGATTTGAGTGACAAGCTAATGTTTCTGTGGAATTCTGTGGAGTTCTGTAGTCTTGTAATTTCCATCTATTGTGAGGAATGTGAGATGCTTGCTGATCACTGATCAGTTGTTTTGTCATGTTAATTGGTTCAGCATGGCTAGCTACTTGTCTCCATTTTGCAAATTGTTTTTTGCAGGTTTTTTTCCAAATAGCGAGCCTAATATGCTGTAAAATACAACTTTATTATTTGACTTTATCAAGGTTCACAGTAGAAGCAATAGTCACCATAACTTCAGTCTCTTTTAAAGAGGAAAGAGGAGGCGAGTAAAGGCAATGACAGGGGCAATAAAAGTGAAAATGAGTCAATAGAGAAAAGAAAAAAGTGGCACAGTGAAAGGAAAAGATGAAGAGAGGTAAAATAAAATACCTGAAGTTCAATGAAGGGTGGGCTCTGAGGGGGAAAAATGTCAGTAGAACAAGAAGCAGGTATTTCTCCTGAGGAATTCTGCTTAGACAGAGAGAAGTAAAAGCATGACGATTTCAAATTCTCTTGTGCACTTATTTTTGGAGCAGTTCAATCAAACCCTGGAGTGTTTACCCTGGAAGTTTAAATTGTTAGGGGAGCAGAACACATCAGTGAGACTCAGATGTGCTCTAAACAAGCGTCCCTTGGTCAGCCTTTGGGAGAGGTGGAAATAGCTGGATTCCTGCTAAAGCCTGGGGTGGTTAAATTGGAGGTGGGAGGATCAGTCAGACCAAAGAGGAAAGAAGCAGGGAGCTGTGTGTTGACTGAAGCAGATAGGCTCCATTTTGTTGGCCTTTTTTCTATACTACATCAGTTAAAGCCAGTGAGTAAGCCACTAAGAAATATAACTGCATTAGCACCAGTAGAGAAGAGTCATAAAGCTTCAAAGTCATTGATAAAAAAAAAAAAAAAACAACCCCAAGGATATGAATACAGATTTGTTTGCAAAAATGTTAATTTCTGTTTTTCTCTAAAGCATTCAACAGCTTCTCTCGCAGTGACAGTCAGTCCATTTTGTGACAGTTAAGGACTGAAACTATGAGTGCAAGAGTGCAGATATGATTGGATATGAACATGTCCAGATGTGCAGCCCGACAGTCCCATGAATCCTAACAGCTGTGGGTTCATCCTAAATCATTACAAACGTTGTAGCTTTTCTGCAAAGTCTGCGTTTACAGCCTGCAACTGTCTCGTTTGTTCATTACAATTTGATACCCCATGCAGTGCCTACATTTGGTACACTCTTAGATATTTTGAATAATCCTTTTCCATGCCAGGGCAGGCTTGTTTCCTGTTAATGCTTCGGTTCCTCATCGGTACCTGAGGGAATCCCAGCGGAGAGTTGGGTTTTTGACGTGATTCTGCAAGGAGAGCTCAAGGATAGTGCAGGACAGCTGTCCCTGTAGTCATTAGGCCGCCTCTACCCCCATACCCACTCATCATTCGTATCTATCTCACAGAGGTCTCTCGCTTTCTCTCTGGTGGGTATGTTGTCTTAGCCCTGTCCCTCTTACTGCATGCTAGATAAATGCTGTCCTCTCCTACCTCTTTGTCTCTGTCTCTCTCCTTCCTGCCTCCCTCACCCTTGCCTGACCCTTACAGTATGTCTCATCGATGACTGATGGTCCTGCTTCATCCCCAGGCCCAGTCAGCTCTAATAAAAAGAATAAACTCATATTACATTCATACCCATGGGACTTCAGTCCTCAGAGAGCAAGAACATAGAATAAAAGAGTAAGCAGAGAGTCGGTTGAGTAGGAGTGAGGGCAGAAACTGTGAAGGGTAAGCGTTAAAGAGACGTGGCACTAAATGAGTCGAGCCGACAACAGAGGATAAGAGTGGGAAGAGGGAAGAGCACAAGAAAGAAAGAAACAGCACACAAATAGAAACTGAAGAGGGATGAAGACGATATAGAAAGTGATAACTGGGGGAGTACAATAAGCAATAGTGCATGGTGAAGAGTGACCTTCCTGTACTCTATCAGATGCTCTCTGTAAAGTTGCAGAGGACTCCTCGAGGGCGTCATGTTGGTGCCGTGCCACCATAGTGGAAGATGACTGCTGTCATCTTCAAAGTCTTTCTTCTCAGCCTCTGACTCTCAAAAATGCAATCTCGTCTTTCTCTGTTCTTCACTTTCTCCGTGTGTGACCAATTGAAAGTTTGAGCCAAACGTCATTCTGTTGAGTGGTCTTTCCCTGTTGCTTATTTTACAGCAGGAGCTAAATCATCAAGACTGAACCGCTTTCAAAAATCAGTTAAATGTTCACAGATAAAAGCAGACTACATGTTCTACAGAGTGCTTTTATTTTAATTTTAAGATTTTTCTTTTACTATTTTACAGTTTTTTTGGTGGTGGTGTGGTGTAAATCAACATAAAAAAATATAAAGGAATAAATTCAACTTTTTGTGAAATACACTGGTTTCCATGCCAGGAGTTAGAGGAGAAGTATGATACCACTATCATAACTGTTTGGTAAGTATGTACCTAAGGCCTGCAGAAGAAACGCTTAGCTTAGCATAAAGACTGGAAACATTGACATAGGTATCCTGGCTGCTTCAAATTGTGATAAAATCCACCTATTTCGTTCGGAAATGCTCACTAACACATTATATTTTGTTAGAATGTACATAAAAAAGGTGTAAAAACCAAAAGTTGTGATTTTACATAGTCTTACGCCAAAGAAATAGTCTGGCTCATAATCCCCAGTACACATCAAAGTCTTTTTTACAACTTCTATTTTGTACAAATTAAACAAATGAGATATACCATGTTATTAAGTGTTGCTTAAGAGGTGCTCGCGGGCAGATTTTCAATTCGTTTGGACAGAGTCACATAAACTAAGCTAACCGGCTGCTGGCTCGAGCTACAAACAGTATTTACCATGCAGACATGAGAGTGGTTCTCATCTAACTCTCAGACAGAGAGCCAAGTGGTGTTGCTCTAAGAGAAAACTCCTTACCTCTCTCTTCTCTGACTCTGTGTCTTTGTGTCTCTTCTGTCCAGTGTGAAGATGGTACTGCTGTGGACAGCGGGTGACATCTTCAAGACCACTTACTTTGTGATGAACGAAAGCCCGACTCAGTTCTGGGTGTGCGGTTCAGTCCAGATCCTGATAGACGTGGCCATCCTGCTCCAGGTGTTGTTTTACAGCCAAGACACACGGGTCAAGCTGGGCTGAACCCGACTGTTTCTATGCGCTTTTTAAATAAACTCCCCTGCAACGAATTGTCAGGGGAAACATTAAGTGCCAGAACATGGAGAAAGCCAAAGTCATTGTAGATTTATTAGGTGTTCAGCCTTGAATCAAAATATTCTTTGTTGTATAAGTACCATTCAGACCCAACCAAGGGCCACCAAACGAATTTTAGCCCTTTTTTTTTAGCCAGTTTTATGTTTCAGCGAATTTAGCCTTGAATAAACTCAGTAGCACTAATAACAAAACTCATTGACTTAAATATGAGGAGACATTGTTTAGGTGCATTTTTAGCATTACACATTATTTATTTGCTCTCCGTGGGATATCACATGGACTTCTCAAGTGTAGTGGTCGTGGAACAGCAGATCTGTGCTGCTGTAATGACAGCTGTTACAACCAGCCCTGCACTGGAATCTACTGCCTGACTGATAAGTCTCCCACTTCGCAATCCACATCGCACCAGCTTGTTCTGATGATACATAGCATGTGTGTGTGCGCGCGCGTGTGTGTGTGTGTGCGCTTGTGTGTGTGTGTGTTTGTGTGTGTTAGCGTGTGCGTGTGTGTGTGTGTGTGTGTGCACCTGTCAGTGTATTCCTGTGTGTGAGAGTGTTTTGGCATGCTTATTGATGCATCCGTATCTGAAACTGATTTTTGCTGTTGGCGTGCAGTTGCCAAGCCAAGGTCACAGAACATACAGCAAGCGATGGTATTGACTCTGCTTTTTGGTTCGATTGACATGCAAAGCAAGTCTTCCACACAGTTTACAAAGAACAGGAGATGCGGGCATGCTACATGCTCTGAATTTGACCTCAGTCAAAATCTCTTATGGACAACAAGGATCATGTCAGATTTAGGGTCAAGCTAATTTGTGTTGTTCTTCATATGAAAGTATTATTGGATATTTTTTATATTGATGACTACTGTACAGGAAATGCTCAACTTGAAAATTTATGAATGAAACAGCCCTTTTTTTAAAAAAACAAAAAAGAAAGTTAGACTTGGTTTAGTCACGAAAGAAAATGTACTTTTAAGAATGGTATGGAAATTGTGTGTGTGTTTGTGTGTGAGTGTGTGTGTTTGTGTAGAAATTTCAGCTACTCTCTATTTTTTAATGAGTTGATAAAAAATGAAAATATTTTTTATAGATTATTACGGTGGATAATAAATATCAATAACATCAGATGATGTTGTAACTTATGTAAAAGGTCAGTAGTGTGTCTCAATATATGCCTGAGCCACATAACCCCAACATAGCTATTTATGTAATTATTATTTGTTTTGAGGGTAAAAAGGTTAATGGCTGTTCTCCCATTCAATCATTTCCAACCCCTCTTATACCCCAATAATTTTCATGCCATCTCTCAGATTACAATTAAAAGTTTCTCTGTCATAACTTGTTAAGTAACTCTTAGAGGTGCCATCAAAAGTAGGAATCAAAGTTTTAAGCCTCTTTATTCACTCAGAAACGTTCCATTAAACAGAAAAAATTGTGCAAAGCATGGTTTCTGCTGCATGTGTAAGCTTCGGCGGGCTGCTGTTTTAGAGGCAGTCACAGCTGAGTTGCAGAGAGAACCAGGCTAAAGCAAGGTCATTTGCCCAGATCATCATCTTATTAGCCTACCTCCCGCTTCATTTTGTTATCTGCCCCTGTAGTTCGCTTTCACTCATCCTGATTTCACATGGACACTTTCTCTGTCTTAAAGGTTCAGGGGAAACTTTACAGCCATTACAGAAAAACTGAAATCTGATTCATCCAATCCAACCTTTCAAAATGCAGATATATTCACAAATGTTTTATTCAGAACCTTTGCTTATAATCATCATTTTGCTGTTTAGCCTAAAGGACACTTTGGGTCTTTTACTTTTTTCTCAATAGCATCCTCTTACAAAAGCAGTGCAGGATAAAATAAATCAGTACCAGCAGGTGATCAGTAGTCAGCACAGGTTTCCTTTTACTCTCCCTGGCCATGATCTAATTAAGTAATAAAGCTACCTGCTTATTAAGTGTGTCAGTCACCTTTTTAACCCACTAGTTTGTGTCCATCTGTTAATCTATACCTGTCTGTGCCGTTTCTCCTCAGTAAACATCATGTTTAAATTACACACTGCACTGGTTATGGTTTGCATCATGCAGACAATTCTGCTTGCAGATACCAATGTACTTCAGCTATAGGATTGCATTTGTAAAGAAGAAGGGCATTGCAGACATATGTTAGTAACATCCTCAGGGTCTTAAAATTCTGATCTGAGTTTAATAATCTGTGCAAGATCCTTAAATATAACAGTGACTCACCAAGTGGTGCCTTTGCTTTAATATTACATCAGCTTTTTTAAGGTTTTGATTATCACTGAAATTATTAAAGTAATAGCCTGACATTTTGGGAAATACTTGATCTCTTGCCAAGACTTAGTTGAGAAGATTGTTACAGCTCTCATGTCTATGCATTAAATATGAAACTACAGCCAGCAGTCGCTTAGCTTAGTTTACCATAAAGACTGAGGAAATGGTGAAACAGTTCACCTGGCTCCAAACGAAAAAACATTTGAAAATATCTAATGGCCCTTTTACAGCGGATTATGTGCCAGACTATTTCTTGGCCAGGGCCAGTTATCAGGAACTCCAATAACTGGTCCCTAATCTTACATCACACTATGTTAGTTTTACACTTAAGAACTCAAACAAACAAGGTATAACATGTTAATTAGTGAGTGTTAGAGGTGCCGATTAGTGGGTTTTGTCACTGTTAGACAGACACTGTTTCTTCCAGTTTCCAGGCTTTTTGCTGGCTTTAACTACATGAACTATACAGACATGAGAGCAGCAATGATCTCCTCAAACTCATCAAGCTATTAAGTTAATCGTTTCATTTTAAGTTTTTTAAGTTTTAAAGTCAAGCCAAAGAAGAAGTTGACACAGTCTAAATAGAGAAGCACTCCTGTCTGTTTTTGTATACATGTATCAATTTATATCTGTATAATCTGTATAATGTTGGAATATCTTGGGATGATTTTTTTAGTGGCAGCTTCTGGACCATAGCTTTACCACATTATGTATGAGTCTGTGCATCTGTAAATGCTTCTTGCTGGTGCTGTAATACATGTAAAATATTTTTGTAATCGGTAAAAATGATATTTATAGGCTCCATTGATGTGAGCATGTGTATATGTGCTAAGGCTCATGCTCATGCACATTCTTCAATTCCAGTTATCTCACATTATACCTTTTAGCCATATTGTGAGCGATGTGATTCTCATCTCTTCTGCCCAGACACCAGTGCTGAATTGCAGTTGTTATATTTCTGTATTCTATATGCTTTTTTCAGCTGATCCAGATCTGTATCTTTATATTGTTATATCATTCAGTGGGGGCTCAGAATAGCACCTTGGCTGGATTTAGTTTAATATTTGGGCCCCCTGGTGCCTCTTCCTCTCAAGGGCAGTAGGACGGGACAGATTAACGCACACATACACTTAGACACATAGACAAACACACACGCTGTGTGGCTGAGGTAATCCCTCACCCAAGTTCACATTACAGTAGACACATTTATTGCCTCACTTCTACAACATGATAAGAAGTGGTTGGTTTGTCATTTCTGGGGAGGGAGAGCGTTTGAATGTTACTTCTACCTAATGCAAGATATATTTGTATATTTCATGTAATTCTTGAAATCATTTTTCATTAACAGAAGCCTTATAAGAATTTGTGTGATTTTCTTTACTGTATTAATGCTTGCTGATGTTTCCTCAGGTGATGCACTTACATGATTTGGGAAACCAGAAGTAAAACAAAAAAGTAACTGTTGCCTGTGAAGCATTTCGAAGTGCACCAATACAATGAAAACTGCTCAGTTACTGCTCACTTGCTAAAAAAAAAAAAAGAAGAAAAAAGCTGATGTCCAAATAGTTTTTACTTTCGTATGGAGACTGTATGTGTGTAAAATATTTACTATATTATTTTCTCAAATATAAACTATTTATATTCCACCATTTGGTCTCTTGTTGTTACTTGCAGCATGTTTTGAAATGAATAATGTTTTTGAGTTTGCTCTGGAAACTAAGTTTGACATTAACACTGGAAAAGGAAAACAAAATATCCAACCTGATATGATCCCAGCAGGCTGCTGCTGTAACCGCCAGCTGGATTTGGACGGGATTTCTACTCAAAGTCTGTCGTGGAATCTCATGTGACTCACTGACTTTGAGCCAGCTCAATTAGGAATATCAGACCTAAATCACACACAGATAAAAATATGCTTTTAAACATCTGCGTAGAGCAGTCCTGTGCACCAAATAAATCATGAAAAAGACTGAGGCTGAGTTCGGACTGTGCCTTTTGCTTGACACATTAGAGGGAAAATGATGAGTAGGGGGTAATCAAGATGTGTACGCCTTCAATCCCCTCTGGCTGATACATCATCACACACACACACACATGCATACAAGTATCGCCAGTTCATACCCCTGACGGATACCAGTGCAGAGGAGCACTGCAGTATGGATAATAAAATATTAAACCAGATGTGTCAGATAATAGGAGGCTCTTTATGGTTAATAGATGAGTTGGACAAGGACAGACTGTTTGCTGCACCTGTTGGTGACTTTACTGTACTCATCTCTTGACTTGCCTTGCACATCCATTAATAATATGCTCACTACAAGTCAAGCTGGAGCCTCTCTGCGTACATGATGGTAATGTGTCATACCTGTACATTATATGTCAAACTGTCTGCCGGATTATTGTAATTCTTCTCTTCAGCCAACAAAGACTCATGACTATGCCTATGATATATTTAAGACATCTCACCGTATATCTTGTTCTTAATGGACACATCTGGCTGCCTGCCATCGTCTACCTTTCTGTCCATCCATCCATCAGTTGATCCTCTGACATGTCCACCTTACACAGTGGCTGGTTTTAATGATATATGAGGCGGGCTAAAATAGTGCAGCTGCACTGTATGTCTGTGATGTGCTGCACTAACCCTCTCCTTCTCCATTTATTAATGATAGTGTGCCATTATGCGGCAAAATACAGGAATGTGCACTTTTCATCCCCGTCGAGTGTTCCTAACTTTAAGTCATTAGCATAATGATTTTAGTCAATGCCAGACTTACTTCACGACCCAGGAATATTCTGTCCAGATCAGAAAACATGTCTATTCTTTAAACAAAACTTCAAACAGGAGAGCCAAACACAAACTTCATGTTGCAAGTCTATTATTAGTATTAGTCTAAATATTCTCATCTATTATATAGTATTTTTCTTGGCATTGATCAGGAATTAAGCCTCTACATTTTTTCTACAGAACTTAAATGGCCTGTGAATATGTTCAGCTTTACTATGAGGACTTTTTCACTTTTTTGTGTGTCTGTTTTGTGTATACGTATCTTTGTCCTTGGTTTTGAGTTATCCTCTGCATAAATATTCACTAAGGAGGTTTTTTTGCAAACTTTAACTTATTTGTAGCTTAGTTAGTCATGAATATTTGATCTTAGAGAGAAATACTAAATATTTAAAACCAAGTTTTTAGGGGTTCTAAGTTGTACATATATGACTGAAAATCACACCTCTACTATATGTTAATAGCACAGACTCAAAATATGCGAACAATGTATATTAGATATTTATTCAAGGGCTGCAACTGTTATCTTAAGAGCAGCTCTGGCAGCTTCAACTAGATTACAACTAAATTGTAAAACATGATTTTCTGTCACATTGTGTTCAAGGCAACCTAGACATTTTGCTAAGCACAGCTCACTCATTTAAATTGTTTATTATAGCACTTAGCTGCTCCATGGACTATAGCCAACAAGTTGATGTAATACAGTTTTACCAAAATTTTAAACATGATTTGCTTCCAAACTGCCATCAACAGCTGTAGCTAATGACTTCTTTCCAAACCCCCTTATCCCTTATTTGTATAACCTTTTTTTCTATAACAAACAGCACCCTGATGTGTATGTTCTGTCATTAATTCAACTTAATCCCTGTAAGATATTCCTCCATTAATGAAGGCAGGATCATCGAGTAACAGGAATAGAAAGAGGGATCAAGCTCATTTAATTTTTTGGAATCAAGGCCTTAAGCAGGCAGATGGTCTTCGTTAATGGGCCCAGGTAAGCAACAGGGCCTCTCTCATCTCTTCACTTGGTGAATATGAGAAAAGTTGGTCTCTTGTCATCAAGACAAGAAGCATGGTAAAGAGCACTAGATGGAGACAGGAGAAGAGGAGTCGAGGGACGGTTATGTAAACACAAGACAAAAGTACAGCCTATAAGGCAAAGGAGGGAAAGACAAAGTGCAAGTCAAACCCTATGCTTTTGGGAAATATAGCCTAGCCAGATGGCTCTGGGCTTAGTGCAGTCTCAGGGACCTACAGTACAGGACAGCCCCCCCCCCCGGGCATGTAATGACAGGCCTGGCACAGTGGGACAGGATCAAACTCTCAAGATAGATTAGTCCTTTCCTAGGTCACAGACTGCAGAGAAAAGAGAGGTGCAGGGAGGAAGAGAAGGATAAAGTGCAAAGAAGGCTCAGGAGTTGAGAATTTGTTTTCAATGTGAAAACTGTGCACTTTGAAATCTCCGCTTTGCGTCATTAGATTTGGATGCTGAACCAATATAAGAGCTGATTGATGTAGTAATGTATAAAAGGTCTTATTTCAAACCTTCACTCTATGTTTTAAAAGCATGTTACTGTACAAGTGAGAAGGTACAGTGTACAACACATTACCTTTTAGTGCAGTCCTGAAGCTTCTCTATTTAGAGACCTTGTGCATCTATCATATATAGGGACCGTATACAGAGTAGGGGACAGATTTTTTTGCTATATGGAACAAGGGCTGCTTTAGTGAAAGCCAAGAATCCATCGAAGAGAGAATTATTCTGCCCACTTCTGCAGAATAATCCTGCCTTCTATATATCTTATACTTCGAGTTTCATAACTTTGCCTGCACCTTACAAAGAGTCCACAGTGATGTGACTAATGTGCTGACTAAACTGCAAGGCTTTTTACACAATTTAAAGCTGCGCTAATCAATATTTTAATATTCACAGTGGATCCAATGAATGTGTGTAATGTGAAATGGGTCATTTTAACTAAAAGCCACGAAAAATTATCACTAGACTCTGTAGCTCCCCTCTCCCTTCAGCCCTGCAAAGAATTCTAACATTTTTCTGCTCCTTGTTTTATTGCCTGAAACTTCACTGTTTTTGCACAATCTCATAGCTGCAATCAGTCTCATTTCCAGTCACTGCAGGCAGCTGTTTTCGGCAAAGAAAAAAGCTCTGCGAAGCCCACTCTATACTACATGCCCAGCATTAAACATAACAGAACAGAAAAAGTTCGTAACTAGCTTATGAACAAGGAGCTTGGTCTTTCCGCCAGGAGTTGGTGAAAACCAAAAAAAGCTAAGAGGAGTGAGACTATTGGACTTACCATTCATCAGGGTGGCCAGAAACATGAATCTAAATAAAGCCTAATGTTGACTGATGTGTCTGCTGCAGTTGAAAATAGCTCAGTTCATCACAACTATACATTGACAGTATGTTAGTTTTGCGTGCACAGGTTATACTGTTTTCCTCCAACTGTCTATAAAAGATTACTTACACAGTTTTAAGTTTTATTATTTTGGTTTGGTATTTTGGTTCGGTTTATTTTGCCTAGTTACAGTGGCATGTATAAGGGGAAATGATAGCCTGTATGAAATAAGTGCAACATGTTTAAAACAGACCTTAGATATTGATTTAATCCATTAATTGATTAGTCCATTAACTGAAAATGAGCAACTATTCTTCAGTAACTTTTCTTTTTTGTGTTCTTTCTGTTGTACTGTTGAAACAACAGTTTCAACAAAAAAAATTCTGTTGTTTCAACAGTTGTGCATGTCAATATTTTCTGCTCCTACAGTATTAAACAGAATCTCTTTGAGTTTGTCAGTGCTGGTCAGACCAAACCAATGTGCAGCTTACTTATAGGTTATACACTTTATTTTATTTTGAAATTGTTTTAGCATTTTTTTTGTTTGTTTGTTTTTAGTTCACATTACAAAAAAATCCTTTCTCATGATCTTTTTATTCATCCATTTATTTACAATATGTTTACTAAGTGGGTCATAAATGTTTTTGTGCTCTTTGAGCAGTGCTCAGTCACTATGGAGGGAGTAAACCAGGCCTGAAGTTGGCAGATGGTGTAGAGACACTGTGCAGCTCCACTCAGCATGAAGAGGAGGGAACCACCCAGCAGGACGAAGATCAGACCTCTCTAATGGATGGTCTCATCTGGCCTGCAACTGCAACCAGGGAGTCGGAACCACAACAGAGCACAGAGCGGAGCATCATAGGTCATCAATTACATCACAGACAAAATGTAAAAGTACATGCAGCCAAGACGGTCTCTAAATGAAGCAATGAAGTCTATGCACTGACCTCTACATATATTCTTTATTTCACAGATGGGACGCTGCAGCAGAGGGTTTGTTTGAGGCTCCTTTGGTCACTGGAACTGAAGAGATAGGAACATTTTTTAAGTTTGCCTAATGATAAACAAGATTAGTAGCTTACTTCACCAAATGCTCCCCTGTGGAACGCACATATTCCTCTTCTTTCACTGACATTTCTCCATCTGAAGATACACAGATGGCCAGACAGCTCTTTTTATATCATCTTGTTCTTACTCAGATTTATTTTGGAATCATTAATTTAGTGAAGGTGACAGGTTCTTCTATCTGTGAGGATTTCTGCCTCATGGTGTATGGAGTTTGTGTGACTGCACGGCACACATGGTGTGTGCATTCACATTGATGGCTGTGTGTATATGAGTGGGTGTGTACATGCTCTCTAACATGATGGAGAATGCTGCACAGCAAGTGTTATGTTATTTGGAACGAGGACATTAGTTGCTGTAGTTACAGTGGAGCCAGTCAACATGCAACATGACCAGTAAATAGATAAGCAACGACAGAGACTCTTCACCAGCTAGTATCATACCTTGCATAAAATATCAGCTTGGTACTGCAGAAAATGACAAATAGAGAAGTTTTCTTTCACAGAAAAAGAGATCAATGTTGACTTTACAATACTTTACTCATAGTGTATTTTCATTTTATTTTTCGGATAATTTCACACAATCCACACAACACTGATTCTGGCAACAGCTGAAAACCATATTAAAGATATATGGGTATCAATGTTTTCAGAGGGTTAAATGTTACTTGTGCTTTCTTATTTATACTCTTATTGAGGCAGAGTGCAATTATAGATAGATAGATAGATAGATAGATAGATAGATAGATAGATAGATAGATAGATAGATAGATAGATAGAAAGATAGATAACCCTATTGTTAATATTGAAGAGAGCAAGATATTTGAAAACTGGATGTAAAAAAAATGTTCTTGCTGAACTTAATTCATGGTTCTCATCTGATGATACGGCTGAATTGATAGACAGGGTTTTGAATAGTGCTGAATCATTTGATATTCAATTACAATAACTTTAAATCTTGATGATCAATTAATCATCTCAAGCGGGACTCCACTGATTTTACACATTACAGTCTGCCTCCAGGTGTTGGGGAGTACTACTGCAAAGACTTTTGTGGCTCCAGGGACCTGCACAAAGTCTAAGAAATTGCCTCAAGTGATGTCACTTTAGGCAGCATCGGCCGGGCTGTGGAGTTGGAAAGAAGTAAGCTTTTCAGCCTCCGTAGCCCACACGTCATCTCTGCTTGAGGCTAGTGACTCAAGGCTTCAGTAGCCACTCCCAGCAAAACACAACCAACCTCTGACCAATGGAAATCTCTGGTCCTGCTGCTGCAATTGAGTTGAATAGACATTTTTTTGAAAAGTGATAAAAAGATTATTTAATTAATTGATTAGTTGATCAACAGCATATTACCATCAATCAACAGCAATCAAAAATTTTGATAATCATTTAAGTCATTTATCAAACAAAAATCCCAAACAATTGCTGTAATTTTTTTTTTTTTTTCAAATATGGGAATTCTTTGCTTCACTTCACTCACTCTCTCTCTCTCCAGATGTCCTGTCCTATGTTATATTAAATGACTCCATAAGTTGGTTTAATAGAGGGGAGTTCAGTCCAAGAGTGAAATCCCCCTTGTCACAGTGCCACAGCTGGTCCCCCATCAAAAACAGAATAGCCAGCATTTTGTGATGTTTGCCCATATGTTCTCTGGCTCAGAGAGGTGTGCATGTTTTTGTGAGTGTGCGTGTGTGTGTGTGTGTGTGTGTGTGTGTGTGTGTGTGTGTGTGTGTGTGTGTGTGTGTGTGTGTTTGTGATTGTGTGTTTGCAGTCCACTGCACCTTGTGCCTCATGACTGCTTCACTCTCTAGCACTCTATTCACTACTTGTCATGTAAGGTCAGGCACGCAGCACACTCATTTAAACACATCTACCCATTCACCCACACACAAACATGTACACTCTCACACACAAACACACAAAGACAAACACACATTCCCTGAACAATTAGCTCAGGTTGAGATTGAGGTCAATACCCTCAACACCATTGTGTTCCCATTTGGTGTAGCATTTTAATAACTCCAGTTCCTTTCTCTGAAAAACAAGTGTCTTTTTCACCTTCTTCCCTGTTTTTTAACTTCAATTTAGATTCAAACTGAGCCACCTCTAATCTGGCTGAACCCTGGGACTCTATTTTAGCTTCCTGGACTATTAATCTTCTGGTGGAAGCTCTTTTCTGTTCTCCGGTGTTGTAATTATAATGTCTTTTTATGCAGAAAGAAGTTTATGATACAAAGGGGCTGCACGTACCACTGAACACCATCACCAGGCCACAGACTGTCTATTGGACAGGTGACATGAGGAGGTGCTGATAATGATGATAATGATGCAGACAATAAATATGACTATGATGAAAATGATGATATGGGTCATGACTCTCATTGTCATCAGTGCCAAACCGATTTCCTCCCACAATTACAGGCGGAGTAGACGGCAGAGCGTCTATCTGCAGTATTTCACAGTCCATAGGTTTTACGTACCATTATGACTACCACTGACGGGTATTGAACCAGGGTTCAGTTGAATGTTTTTGTACTGCATTAGCATCATTGTCTTTGGCTTTACAGCGCATCTCAGAGCATGTGGCTGATGGGGATTTAACCAAATCTATGTGATGTGCATGTCCATAGATAACATCAAATTCTACAGCGCTTGTCATTAAAACTCTGATTATCGTTAGTTACAAGCTAGAAATGAAAGAAGATACAAAACAAGCCGATTAATTAAACTCATCTTGGAGTTGTAAGGTTCTCTCTGGATAATGATGAGTAGATACTGAACATCAAAACATCTGGAAATTGTTATCGCACAGCTCATAAAAGCCTGAATGCAAGTGTCAGTTACAAAAGCTAATCCTGTAAGGTCAGCGTGGTTGACAACCACTGACCTCAATTTAAAAAATGTAACTATAAGTGTAATCCTCACATGCAGTTTATACCCATCACTGGTGCCTTTCACTGCTAGGGGGCTATTCATTCATCATCTAATGGGCTTACTTAGGGCAACTCTGTTTTCATCATTTTTCTCTCTGTCAAACTCTGTCACTTTAGTACATAAAAGGCAGAGATTGTGCCTGTGGTTTAGTAACAAGATGAGGCAGGTCATGGTTACCGTGTTCTACTTTTCGTCTGTGAATGTAGTGTCATGGCATTGTTTGGATGATATGAAGTGCAATAGAATTAGATAGTGTGGGAATCCCTATCCAGCTGTAGGCACTCTCGGATAGCAGGTTACCTAGCTATCACATGGCTTCTGCTAACTATGTTTTACCATTCTCAGCCACATTACAAGTGCTTTTCATGTGTATCTTTGCTAGGTCATAGAATTTCCATTTTTTTCTTTGGCGCAATTTTTATTACATACAGTATATTCCATTATTAAACATTAGGTTAAACTGCAGGTGTAGTGAGTACTTTAAGGTGAAGGAATTGAACCGAGTGTTTAAAGGCAGCACAAAAAAATTGTGGCAGAACAAAATATATATAAATGTCAACAAATTATAAATGGCATTAAAAGATGTGAATTACAGCAATAAAATTGAATGATAACTTTTGATATGTATTCTGACATACATGACGTACATGTCAGAATACTGCATATGCATGGCAACGAGCATATGAATGGCAGAGCACAATATGCGTAGCAGACCAAAAAATGGCGAAAATGAGAAAACTTCAGTGCCAGGGAACAATGCAGTGACTCCTTCACTGAACATACTACACAATGAACAAGAGCCCTGAGTGACAGGCGATCAGTTAGTGGCAGCACTTACGATTGTGGAAGCTTTACTCTATGACATTCAGCCGTCGTTCAGTTCACCGGTTGGGACTACACATACACATCAGAGCTTGGGTCAAGCACTGAACAATTTGGTGAACAAATCTTTCAAATAAATCCTTTTAATGAACTGATGATAGTGTTTCAGGACACTGAAAAGAGCTGCTTTGCTTTTGCTGTATTAACAACTAAAATTGTCTGTTTGTAAATTAAGTATGGCAAAAGCTACTGAAGCTATGTGTACATGCATGATGTGTTGGTGAACTGACATTTTAATGATATTTATTAATTTTAAATGTGAATTTGTTGTGTATCTTCATCCTTTACTTTATACCATTATTAAGTGGTAGATCAAATGCTGTTTTTATGAATAAATTCACCCAACCTTAGCCCTAACCCCAACTTGGTATAACCTAATGTTAACATTAAGTCTTACTGAAAAATTACTGAAACTAGCTTACCCTCACTGGTAATGTTTTGCAGTGCAGTTAGTTTGCTGCATGTGCCACATTCCTCCATAGGAAAGTAAAAATCTATGCACAGATGTTGATAGTGCTCTTGAGCTCCAAGGGCAGCGCTGTCGTCCCCAGCCTCACCCTGAGGGAGATAACTGATGGCTGGAGGCTAAGAGGACAGAGGAGGATATGAGTTGGGAGGAGGAAGAGCAGGAAGATTCAAGAGGAGGAAATAATAGGCTAATCTGAGTGTAAAGAAAACAACTTTAAGGA
This sequence comes from Istiophorus platypterus, assembly GCA_016859345.1. NCBI lineage: Eukaryota > Metazoa > Chordata > Actinopteri > Istiophoriformes > Istiophoridae > Istiophorus > Istiophorus platypterus. The sequence continues at coordinate 8,019,304 of CM029121.1, forward strand.
GAGGCTGTGTGACATGGGTGGGAGGACGTATAATATGGGAAAGATGGTGTGTAACGATATTTAGTATGCATGCTGCAGCTGTCTCCTCCTCATTTGTCTCCTCTTATTATTCTGGAGAGTGAGCTGGGTCTAAAAAATATGGTGAAAGTCTGTTGGTGATAACAACCTAAATGTTTATGATATGTGAAATGCATAACAAATTCTTTGTATATGGCAGCTGTGCAGTCCGTGAAGTCTTTAATACTTTGGTTTCATTTCAAGTCACACTTTTCTTTCATACAATCGCTTATATGGAAGTACGTGCAGCTGTCACAGTTTATGTTTACAAGGCCCTGCTGTCAGAAAATCATTTAACCACCATTGATTTACAGTAATTTAAGTGTAATGTATGTGCAAGATTAGTTCTCATTAGTGCTACTCAAATGTCAGTCTTTATATTTTTATATTCATGCTGCTGACTTAAGAATGACTGCTGTATTTTTTCAGAGCAGTTTGTCTCACTGGTGTTTTGTGTCCAAAGAGCACCCTAGATGTGATTAAATAAAAGGTATGTTGTGTGAGCCACAGACTGACCTTGGGAAGGATTTTAATGGTCTTGAAAAGCTGTTGTATCAAGCAGCTTCTCCCTTTGAGTGATGGGCTGCCACATAAACACAAAGTTTTTCTGCTATAGTAAGAACAGTTTAGGTTACAGAGAAATACTTGTTGTAATTCACATTTTTTTTATTAAAAGTGCAGCAAATAGAACTATATGAATGCTACTGTTTGCTACCACTTTCACTGCATCAAATTTACAAGGTATTGATATGTCAGAGGTTGTGTTTGCAACTTATTGCACTCAGTCCTTGTGACCAAAAGTTCAAATACTCCAGGTCCGAGATGTGACAACAAGCCTAAAGAAAATTACAATAGAGCTGTAACTGTTAACCTCATGAGCAAATAATAAATCCAAAATACAGCTGGTTTTCTTGTAAATCACTCTTACATTTCTGGAATTAGTGCTGCATCAATTTGCCTTTATTGCATTATTGTAATGCCTTTGAATGATTTTAAATATACACAGCCAACAGCAAGAGAATGAAAATGAACCTTTGAGATGAAAATCAAATTAAAATTAAAAAAAATTCAAACACGCTTTTACATCTTGAAACCGTATAACAAGTTTCATCCTCGTAAATGCAAAAGGTACATACTGTACTTTGTGCACCAGGATGACACTTACTGCACTGCTACATGGGCGGGGCTGCCTGAATGGATCGAATCTTCACAAAATCTAATAGTATTTTTCCACCCCATTAGATACCTTTTCTGGGGCATGATAATGAATTGGAAGGTAAGCTGAGAATGCTTTCATTTGCAACAGCAACAGAGAGCTGGTGCGGAGACAAAGGAGCTAAAAGAGAAGCAATGGATGGAAGATGACATGGATGAAGCTGAGTCAAGAATTTAGAGAAAGCGAGACAAGGACGAGAAGAGACTTGAAAGAGATTAATAAAAAATTGAGGGGAAAATGATAAGAGGAGCATTTCACTTACTGTGCTTTGCCTCTGTCACAGTTTTGATGTGTCAGATAACAAGAGTGGTGGACAAAGGTGGGTGTTTTTTTTTCTGTAGCTTTTGAGCTTAAAACCTGCAGTATGCCACTCCTGTGAATCTCTGGTTGAAATCATGCAAAGCATGTTTAGAAAACCAAGCTAAGGCAGTGACCAAATAGTAGAACGGCAACAGAGTGGAGCGTTTATGTCTTTTTACTTTAATAAAGAGGTAAAACAAAACCAAGATGGAAGGGTAAGGAGTCAAAAACAGGAAAAGAATGGGGCCTTTAAAATACAGTACAGCTTCAGCAACAGTGCAGTGCACAGTTTACCATAACTTTCAGTCCAACATCAGTCCAACGACAGTTTAACTCACTATGATACACAGTCTCATACTGAGCGGCGACTGGCAGCAGGAAGCTAAAATACGACTGAACTGAGAAGCTATCAGCAAGAAGTTGTTCTTCATTGACCACACCATTACCTTGATTTACAGAGAAACTCCAGTAAAGTGTCTTTTCACCAGGGTGCCGTCAATGAGTTAAACAGCAGGAGAGAGAGAACTGTCTCTGAAGGGAGACAGCACGTCCTCATCATTATCCAGTCTTTTTCTTTTTTTTGGTTAAATTTCCTGTTTTGTAATATTCATAACTCACCATACACTGGGGAATCCACTTATACTGTATTGGAAGATAATGTGACACACAACGCACAAAAGCCCACCAGGTATATAACCCACGCACACACACACATAACACGGCACAGGGGATGCCCACTGCGTCTCCTCTCTGCTAGTAAACAACTCCTTGACCTTTCTTCACTCTCACATCCCCTGTGTGACTTACCCTCCCACATGGAGCTCTAGACAAACGTGTAGACACACTCTTACTGTCCTTTTCTCTCACTCACTGTCTGTGTTGCTTTCAGATGCAGAGCACAGAGAAAGTGAGACAGGATGACTGTTAGAGAGAGAGAACACCTTTATCCTCCCACATTCCTAGCCTTCTAAAACAGTCTCCTCTCCTCTCCTCTCCTCTCCTCTCCTCTCCTCTCCTCTCCTCTCCTCTCCTCTCCTTTCCTCTCCTCTCCTTTCCTCTCCTCTCCTCCTGCTGCCATATCTTTGCAAGCCTTTATGGACCTCTTGTTCCCAGTGCGAATTATTAACAATCACTCTACAAGCCCAGACAGGCAAGTGGAGAGGAGAGCATCTCTCAAACGCGCAGCTTAAAAAGAAGAGAACTTCTCTTTTGCTTTTGTTTCTAGCAACGCTTCCCTGACACTTTCCAGCCAGCCCAAACACTTTTAGGAAATCTCCGGCTGTGTTTGGTGAGGTAGGGGAGGCGTCCTGCTCCGTCACTGTCTGCTCAAAAATCGCAGAATTTACATGTGCTGAAGCGACTTTTGTGCATTTCTTTTAGTTAGTAAAGAGTAATGTGTGAGAAGAAACCTAATGTCAGGTGACAGACAACACTAAAATCAATCCAGAATTTTGCCAGGTGTGTGTGCCTGTTCCTCTGCCCCTAGTGTGTTCATGGGGAAGTAGGGATAATCCTGTTACTGCTACACTGCTCTAAAGCATCAAGCTCTGATTTCATAAAGCCTCTCCAAGCTTGGAGTCTCAGCATGCTGAGGATTGGGTTGAATGGGTTTGTGATCTTCTTTACTGCTTTCTGTCATGCTGTTTTAGCCCAGGCTTCCCAGTGCTCGATAGCAGAAAACCCAGCTCACTGCTCACTGTGGCCACAGCAAAGGGTGTGTGTTCCAGAATCACTGAAAAGCCAGTTTCAGGCGGAGGGGGGATATGCAGGTGCACACAGGGTCTCCAACTGTCACACTAATTAGGTTATTCTTTTCTCTTACACATATTACATATAATTGTTTTAATAAATTACTTAAATACATTACCAAGTCTGTCAGGGGAACCACCTCATGCAAAGTACTGAATGCATGAAGAGATGAGCTTTAAGATGTGTAAGAAGAGAAAAAAAAATACACATACAGCTCAATACAGTCTCTATGGTGAAATGTGTCCCGAACCACAACCAAGGCCACAAAATGCAAACGCTGCATTACTTTATGTTACAGCAAGCCTGTGAGTCAGGGAGCGGAAATCATTTGATCATCTGATTATTATGGATCCCCAGTTCCTTTCAACGTATCATTTCAAGCGTGTGATATGTGACTCTTTGCCTGTTCACTGATAGGCTCGAATAATCAAAGAGAGGGGCTGGATATAGACATGACTCACATACTAGAATGGGTAAGTTGGCTGGTTCTGCTTATGAATGGTCACTTCGGTTTTACTGTATGTACAGAGGTTTTGAGTTTTCCGCCTCTGAGATTCATCTCATTATCCACAAGAAAACTGTTGACCGAGTTTCCAATGGATTATCCAGAGAAATGGGGACGTTGTTTATGCAAATAGATGCTGTTGAATTTTTCTCATATTCATTTAATATTTTTCATAGCCTGGGCACATAAAACAAAATAAAACAATACGCGCTGCTATAAGCTAAGGAAGCCAAGAGTGGCCATGGTAGCAATTTTTTTTTTCTCACCCGTGATCTTTAATCATCGCATTAAATATTTAAAAATCTCAGCATAGCAAAGTCTTTCCCTCTCTTAAATTATCTTGAAAAACAAAAGGTCCATGCTTTCTAAAGATAATCACCATGTTGCTAGACTTGGTTTCATGGTGTAGTAATTAAATTAGGAACAGACTATGCATACTGTATACAAGCATACATATATACACGTATACATACACAGAGGGCATCAATCTTAAATCTTGTTTGCCTGAAATGGACAGTTTTTTTGTGATATTTCTGTGATGTTAATGCTGATACATGTTATTTGATGTAGATGTGGTTAAAGATGTGGGAGACCAAGTCTTCCTTTTTTTTTTTTTTACAATTACTCATTCCCTGTGTTGTGTGTGGTTTATCTCTCCTGTTGTTCCCATTGGACACCAGTTACTTCTGCCTCAGGCTCCAGCAGACAGCTCATCATGATGAGTGACAAATGCTGGGGCAGAGACTTGGCCATCTGAGGGGGAGGAGGGCAGGATTAAATATACTGTATCTCCTTTCTCAAAGTGAAAAGCTGCGAATAACACATTGAGGGAAACTCCACCAGCACACAAACATGGCCTTCAGCCAGCTTGTGTATCATTTATGTAATATCCTCAAAAATAACAGCCAGGAAAAATATGAAAAGAGAAAATCTGCAGATTAAACTAGAGCAGCACAACATATTAATTTGCCTTTGCATCTCTGAATTGGCTGCATGCTGGTCACTAGTGTATTCAAGAGTGTTCACGCCACACAAACACAAAGCACAAGAACACAGATATAAGCAAGAGGGTTACAAATGAGCCAATTACTAAGATCTGGGTTTTACATTGAGATACTGTTTACTTCATACGTTTGGAAGAGGGTTTGTGAATAAGAATGAGGGGATTCGAAATTGTGGAAAGTGGTTGAAAAATAGCAGAAAGCTGGTGAAAGTAGATCACTCGTGAAACTCTCTTCACTTTCCTTTTCATTCTTTCTCTCTAAACTCATTGCGTTCTAGTATTTCTCTCATGAACCAGCTAGCTCGCCTGCAGCATTGTACTCCCTCGTTCGGACTCTTGCGTGACAATTACAGAGAACAGTTGGCCTTTTCTGCCTGCAAGAACAGCTCTGCCCCTCCATATGTTGATGCAACACACAACATCTCCGTACCGTTCAACAGTGAAAAATTATTGTAGGTTAACTGTAATCTAATTTGCGTCCTCATTATTGTGTGCACACTATAATTAAAGAAAATGAGAGCAAGAGCGGAGTGAGCAAAGGCTGTCAAAGAGAGAAAGGCAAACCTAGAAAGCAACAGAGAAAAGCTAGAGATGGAATGTTTGATGGGATGACAAATAATAGATGAAAATAAAAAGAGAAGAGGAAGACTGATGAAAGGATTGAATGTGATCTCAACACTGCTGGGAACCTAAGGAATTTATGTGGATTCGAGTCATGCTTCGTCACATTTTCTCTTTTTCACACATACGCAAACATACATACATGCATACACTTTTTTTTCTGTCAAACAGCTCTCTGGCTAACTTTGAACATTGTCTCCTCTTTGGTCGACAGGGCAGACTTCAAACAGATGTGATTATTGTCGCCTCAGTGAACATAAAAACACACAATCACATGAATACAATACAAATCTTATCTGTGAGCGTGGCCAGGCTATCTGTTTCCCCTTGTTTCCAGCCTTTGTGCTAAGCTAAGCTAACCGGCTACCGGCGGGATCCTAAATTTACCAAAAGTGGTATTAATCTAACTCTCAACAAGAAAGGGAATAAACATGTTTCCCAAAATGTTAAACTATTCTTTTAATCTCTGTTCACTTAAATGATGTTTCCACATAACAGGCAAGTCTCGATTTTTTTGGCCTTGCATTTTTTTTACAAGTCAAGTCCACGCTTGTGACTCTTTTTAAAGCCACACATGAAAACATATAAGTACAGTGCAGTGAAGTGTGCAGTGCAGCAACCGAGGAACATATCAGAGGAATAACCTGCTTGCTCAAGCAGATTCTGTATATAGGAAACACTGGGATCAAATGTTTCCGCTCTCCGGTTTCCTCTCATGGTTTTTTGCTTGCTCCATTAATCTGAATCAATTCAGAAAAAGAGCTATAGATGCAAGGTATGATGCATTATTGATGGCCCATTCATGTGGGACCCCATAACATACGGTTCACTCGGATACATCACTAAGCTGTGCTGTATACAATGCAGTGATGGTCAATTGCTGTCCACGTTGCTGTGTAGGCAGCAGTTGATCCGGCTGTGTTCGTCTGATGATTGAGGCCTTCAGGGCTGCAGAGCTAGCTTCATGTATTTTTTCTCTGCAGCTTTCTTCTCACTTCTCTTATTATTCTGCTTGTGGCTGACTCCCCTGCTCATTCCACTCCTCACGTTGTGTTCTAGGGTGGGAATTAATTAGCGCTGTGTTAGAGCTCAGGATGGGAGTGTGGATGAAGAGGGAGCTGGGGACACAGAGCGGGATTTGATGAGTACGTACGTCTGAGTGTGCGTGTGTGTGAGTGTGTGTGTCCTTTTACTGGCAAACATGAACACCTCCACTCAGTCGACTCCGTGTCTCTGAGTTTGGTATGGAAAATCTGAGCCTGGGTCAAACACTCACCGACATGATCACACAACCTCCAATTGATCTGAAATAGTTACTCTTTTAATCTGCCCTCTTTCTTCGCATTTATCTTAGAGAAATGGTTCCACGTTTCGGTAAACAAGCTTATCTTGTCAAGATGGATTAGAAGAATAATACAACACTCACATCTGTATGCCAAACAGAGAGCCCGGATTAATCTCTCTCCACTAGCTCTGTAACTCAATACAGTCTGTCAGTCAACATTTCTTTCATTGGTTTTTACGAAAAATTGAGGCATGTTCCTGGGGTTTACTCTCCATATTCTCAAATGAGCATCCACTTACGTATGTACTATAGTCAAACCTTTGTATTTGTAAAAAAGTTAAATAACAATCATTTTGTAGTACAGAAAATACTACAGAACTCATGAAACTTACAAGCGTGGGTGTTTCCATTATCGTAGCTCAGTATTTCCATATCCACTAGCTTCACCAAAGCTCTTTTTAAAGCCATTTTCTAGCCATGTCTTAGATAAGCGCAGCCCATCGACTCGCTCACTGACCGGTCTCTTTTGTTGAGCCATGACCTTAAGCCCAAAAAGGTCTAGGCCTTATTTTTTTTTTATGTTGTTGTTGTTTTTACAAAAAACAAAAATACAAAAAATAAAAATTAATCTTCAATTGCTTTTCGATAAATCATCCTTATCAAACATGTGAAGCAAACAACAAGACACACTGTTGAGAACGCTCAGTACCAAGGCTGGATTTTTAATTATTAGTGTAATTAATGTCAGTGGGATTTTGAAAGAGGTTTGTTTCCTTCTGAAACAGAAATTCTGGTTTCACTTGGCTTTGCTATATAAGAAGGTGGAGACATTGGCTGGTAAACTAAGATTAGCATAAACCCTCTATAAAACACTGAATTGCCTTTTTTCACAAATTGGTTTTGTACTAATTAACCAAAGTCATACCAGGTTAATTAGTAAAATTAGACGTGTAGCCCGGGGGATTCTGTCATTGTCAGACAGCCAAGCTCCCATCTCCAGTCTTCATGCTAAGCTAAGCTAACTGATTGCTGGTGACATACAGACATGAGAGTGGTGTCAATCTTCACATTTAGCGCACCCAAGAGAGAAATATTGGACACAGCTAATATTCATTCATCTAGAGCAGCAGCATCAGACATAAACTGTGATGGTCTTGTGACATTTTTCTCTGCCACCGCCTGCTCTAAAGGTATTTTGTGTTGAATGCTTCACCACTTATTGCTACTTTATACCCATCTGCTGGCTGGGCCACGTCCTTTAAAAGCATCATCAGCAATGATGAGTGTAACTAGGTATCATCACCTTCATGATGATGACTGATGGTGAGAATGGTGGCACGGATGTTTCTGATGGGTCACCCACTTATTTTATCTTTGTTGTGTCTTTAGATAATGCCGGTGTTTAACGCTATCAAATGAGAAAGGAAAAAGAGGACGGGTTAGAGACAGGTGTCTCGGTAACAATAAAATACCCGGTTACATTTTTACATCTGGTCAAGCAAATGAAAGAGAAATGGGACAGCAGTGGAGGGACAGACTGATAATGACAGTCACTGTTGTTACAGTGAGCCAGACTGTAGGTCAGCTATCTATTTCAGTTAAATGAATGATAACTGACCATTGTGGGTGATCAGACTCACTCTTACCAGCCGTGGGCATATGCAACTGTGCAGTGATGGAGGGGTTCAATAAGCCCACTGTCTGTGTCCTTACCTTCTATCAACACATTCTCAGCGCCTTCACTCCATCTCTGTTTCTCCCTCTGTCATAGAGACTGATTGCCTGCGAGCCTTTGGAAGTGAAAGCACAGATATGGTCCCTCACCCTCCAAAGCCCAAAGGGCAGTAAGGGTAAAAAGCGACCACTCTACACGCATTATAACATGCTGACATGTTTGGAGGGGACGCTCTGATTAACAACGAGGACAGCTGACTCGCGCACACCCGGCTGCTCAGATTAAACAGAGAAAAGTGCAAACACGCCACTTGCAAGACAATTGCAGCGAAGCCACCGGTCAACATGCTCACACGTTAGCGTAATGCAACATGTTTGCAAAATAGAAATGCATGAACATTTCACAAAGTATATCCATGATTTAAAAAAAAGAAAAGAAAAAGAAAAAACTTTAAACAAATCAGTAATAAACTATAAATTAATTCATCCTTATTGCCAACTTTTACTAGAGTCAGAGATTCAACTAAGTTGACACGGAACAGAGGGGCCGATGCAATACTGCAACAAAATCTATTTTAACTAATCACACACAAATCTTGTATTGTCCATATCTATTGTACCTTGGTACTCTCCCTAGATGCAGTTGCCCCACTAACATGACCCCAAAAGAACATCTCAAAATGCTAGATGAAAAAAGAAAAGAAAAAAGTTTTAAATTTTAAAGGAATCATTGGAGCTGGTTAACCTCTCTCTTCTGTACTGGGGGAATGTTTTTTGGGCTGATGAAACTCAGGTTGAATTGTTTGGGAAGAACATGCAGCACTGCATGCGGTGTATAAAGGACATCATAATTCAGTAACTTGCAGTTATTAATCCCCTTACTGCTCTATCACTTTGAAATCTAGGGGTATTCTTGTTTGCCGTCTAACCTGAAGTTTGATGGCAGGTTGATATCAGTTTGGAACTTCTGCAGTGCTCACCAAGGCTAAGCTAGGTGCATGATTTTCAGTAAATCTCTCCAAATTATAGGGCTGCATGCTTGTTAAACCACAATCTTCTGTTTTTCCTTTTTACATGTGCTAAATACAGAATATGCAACTTGTAGGTTTGGAGGATGTTGTTTGATGGAGCTGACAGCTGAGTAACAAAAGTAGCACATTTCTTTTGCTGCTGAGTAATTAGTAAAGTTATGTAATTAATTTTTCATGGTGTAATGTGTAATGAGTGACTAAGTACAATTTTCAAGTAACTTGCCTCACACTAATTATAAAATAGGCCACATGCTGACAATGAAGTTACCAAGAGGAGCAGTCACCACAAAGTAATAAGTAATACTAACATTAGCAGCTAATGCTACTTCCAGCCATTTGCTCTTTTATTTACACATACAAGCAACATTACTGAAAACATCAAAGTCAGACACTGACAGAGAAACTGTGGTAAACAAAACTCAAAGGAGTCAGCAGAATTTTAGTGATAATTCATCCTCCTCAGGGTCTGGCCAAAAAAATTATCCACTGGATTGCTGACCAAGCTCACTACAGTTTGTGTGAAAATCAAAGAAAAGAATTGAGTCTTATCGAATCAGCTTAAAGTCATAGCGCTGTTACAGATTAATGTCCATCCCTTTTGCACCAGATTGTAGACTGTGTATCTACATATGTATATAATCAGAGATGCACACGCCTAATAAACACATTAAACACCTAAACACACACTCTAACAAACAGAAGATCACATGGACTGGGATGTCAAATTAAGAGTCAAGTGTGCTGCCCTGCAGAGTTGTGAAGTAAACCAAATCAGTCGAGAAAATCAATACCTATTCAATTAACTTAATGCTGATGAATATGTGGCCGATCAGCTGGCTAGATTAGGTTCTTCTTCTTTTCACTTGTGATATTATCTGACTGTCTGAGCTCAGTTTTGATCCCAGTGCACGATAATGTGTATTCTGTTACCTGAAATGAGAAAGAGGGGGAGGACGCACATCCGAGTGGGAACATGAGAGTGTAATAAGAGTCAACATGGATTGTGTTTCTAATTGTCTGGCTGGTTTTTCCTTCGCCTTGTTCCAGAAAATAAACTTCCAGGATCAAATCAGAGCAGCAGGGATGATGAACACTGCTGGTAACCTTTGACCAACCCTTCTATTGAAGTACAGCTCATCTGAGACATAGATGGAGTCCCACCGAAGGGTATCCTTATTAAAAGCAGTGACAGAAACTTTTATATTTGGCATGGGGCTCTAGTTTCATAGTTTTGGTTGCTTTACAGAAATCACATTTATACTGCCTTTAAGAATAAACAAATGGACTTCTTCTTGGACCTCTTTCATGTGATTTGTTATGATCTAAGCTGCCTGGACTTTCGCAGTAACACTGTATGTATCACTGATCCAAGATTTGATGAACAGGTCAAGAGGATTTTCTCAGCTTTGCTTTCTTTAGCTGAGAAATCTCTCCAGAACAGGATCATTAATCTCACTTGGCAAAGTACAAAAACTTTTTATATCTGCCATTTTGGGTGATGGAAGCTCGCTGTATTCCGGCCTGTGCATAGTTCCACACTTCTTTAGGCTCGTATAAAATGCAGCAGCAAAGCTTTCAGCCAAAAGATGAAACACAAGCCGAGTGTTGAGTGTTTTTCCAGTGGTAGCTTGGTAGTTTCAGAGCAGTCTTCTCAAAGATACCTGGCCTCTGAGCGGGAAAGAGATGGAAATAGTGGCTTTTGATGGGTTGCTTATTTTATTTCCATTTATTTCTTTAAGTGGATTGAAATAAGCCTGTCTGCTCCACTGTGCAGTTCAGTTACAGATATCACCTGACGTTTGAAACCGATTCCTTCCACAGAGAATCTAATTTTTAATCCCTTTAAGTAAATAAATGATGTGGGCTATGTCCAGAATAAGAGGGACATAAGGATGTAAAATGTACATCGTGAAATGGATACGACCAAGGATGAAGAGAACAAATTCAACAAATTCAAATTAATGGCAGATATGGACACAGCGACAAGACTGAGACAGCAGTCAGCATTGCCCAACTGGTAGCCTGCTGCATAGTATTCCCTTTTATGCTGAAAGGGATTTTGAAGTCAGTAGGGAGCCTTGTTGATAAGCTATGAACCTGCTTTGAATATAAATTATTTTACCCTCGGCAGCATATATAGCACTGGCTCATTTGCACTGGACTAGCCCAACGAAGGGTGTGCAGTTTTGAATATTTTTACAATAATAGTACTCATTTGGATTCTGTAAATCAGCCATCATTCATCATTACAGAGACTGAGTTATGTAATGATAATTTATCAATATGCTGCAATCGTAGCTGCTGCACCACGTCCAGTTTTATCCTATTTCATCCAGTTCCTTCACAGCAATAACCAACTGACTCTCAAGAACAAAATGTCCATATTGGATGAGTCTGTATTCTTCCAATGCCTACATTCTTTATTCCAGCTTGTGGTGCTGCTGACTACCACAAAGAGCACAGCTTGGCAGAGACGGCATGTTTAAACAATATTCAGGCATATATTGTTTATAGCTCCAGATACTATCAGATACTATGTCAATTTTGAGGGATTTTCTCCCAGTTTGCTTGCCCAAGCCAATGGAATAGCTAGCTAACAGTTATAGCTAACACTAGCTAATGTTAGCACATGCTGATTACCTTACTATATGGCTTAATTAACACTGGCTGGCAAAATGCAATCTTATATAAAACTGAGTATTTAAGACTAACAATATGTAGGCAAGAGTTGATTGAACAAGTATTACTAAACAAATATACTGATATATAATTATCTTTGCTGTTTTACTGGTGTTGACAAATGCCTATAACGCCTGTAAAGCCCGCACCCAATGGTCACGATAACATTCAAGCTGTCATCACATTTCCTGGATTAAGACTTTGTTATTGAAAGGACTTCATTCGTGTTTCAGACTCTCAAAATCAACCCAAATACCAACAAAAACTGGGAATAAAAAGCCTTTTGAAATCCACGTCCAGCATTAGAGCAGTCATGGGTGAGGGTATGCTCAATATGTGAGGGTTCCAGCCAAGACCCTCCAGGGTTTTGTGCTCTCTCTCTCTCTCTCTCTCTCTTTTTCTCTCTCTCTCTCTCTTGCTCTCCCTCTCCCCTTCCCTGTTTTGTTCTCTCCTCAGTGTGTGTGTGTGTGTGTGTGTGTGGAGGGCGTGGCTCGCCTGATTCAGCAGCTGCAGAGGAGCACACCTGCATCTCATCCCCCTAATCACCGCTCCAGATAAAACCTGGTCGGACCCACTCTCCAGTGGCAGGTTCTTCCACCTGAGTGGTGGCTACTCTCTGGGCCCCTTAGTGTTTTCCTGATATTTGCTCTGATTTTTTATTTTGTGTGTTTCTAACACTTTATTTCCATGTGTAGCTCTGTGTGTGCTCCTCTATGATGATCGCTGTCTCCGGTGCCTCGGTCCCACCGTCTACTGAGATGAACTCCCAGCCTCCCGTTTCCACGACCGGCTCCTCGCTCTCCTGTTTCACAGTAAACCGTCTTAAACTGCGTCCCTGGCTCTGCCTCTGCTTCTGGGTCCAGTAGAACAAAACTGTAAAACGATTGGCCTTCTAGTGCATTCACAACAAAAAAAAATACTATCCCGTATAGAGTTGAGTTATATGCAATATTTCAGACTATAGTGACATGCCAGATGCCAGGATGTCCTTATTTTATCTCTGCTGTGCTATCTCTTGGTGCCAACAGCACCTTGTGCATGTAGTGCTGGAATGATAAATGTAAAAAGTTGGTATTGAACAAAATCCTGAGTTTGCCGAATCATCCATTTTTTTTTTATCTTATTTTTCCAGCCTTTATTTTAAGAGTGGAACAGCACAACAATGTAGTTACATTCAGCTTTATATTTAGATTCCTTGATTACACTGAGTTCTGTATTCTGAAGTAAACATGCTATTGCTGCCATGAAACATCAAACTTGAGGTGATGGAAATGACCACAAATAATTGTATCCAGTCTTGAAGTCAAATTGAATAACGAGGGGTTATTTTCTATTGCAGATTGCATTTTTAGCCATGTCTGCAGCATGGCTGTAGGGATGGTATGAACATGGTTACAACATTACACCTATGAAAACATCAGCATGTTAGAGTTGTCATGGGGAGTATTTTAGCAGGCCAATGTAAGCATTAGCTCAAAGTACTGCTTTGCAAAAGTACAGCCTTTGTCTTGTTATTGTCTATGGCTTTATTTTAAAGCAATTTAAGGATAGCTACTGTAAGTAGCCTGTAGAAATGATTGTATAATGCATTGTTTTCACTGCTTAGGAAATGGTGAATAATATAAACCATATCCATAAAATATAGCTTGCTAAAGACATCAGCTTTTAAGTTATGAAGGGAGTATGTATCTGTGCACTTTAATGCCGTTCAGTTATATTCGATGATACTGAGGAGAATGAAGTCTTGCTTTATGTGCCTCAGAAATGGCAAGGACTTGTGACAATGGCAATGACAGACTTGTTTTAAATTTGGTGGCAAATTTTTACCCGCCTCTGGCTAAATTCTGGTAAATTCAACCTTCAAATATCCATAATAGGGCTGGATTTCCTATCAATTGTCTCCACAAATATTTGGCAAAAAGCAGTTAACATTTTGACCAAAGAGCAACCACATTAAAATAGATGCTTATAACATCAGAAAAAGACAACAAATTCAGAATATACTACCAAAAATAAAAACAAGCCAAGAGTGTGTAACATACACACATACAGTGTTTTTAATACAAAGTAATTATTATAGGTACATTATGTTTCATATACATGATGGAATTTGTGAATTAGGTTTTTAGAAAAGTAGGTAGAGTAAGAAGGATAAATTTGTGCAGGATCTTAAACCTTGTTAAATAAAAGCTTAATTAATTCTGTGGCACAGTACTCAGTGTTTCCCCTTCTTGCCTCCAATGGTGAGCTAGGTTAAACTCTCTGTGGAGTTGAAGTCAGTCTCAACACCTGTGGAATAACACTTTTTAAAAATTATATCACTTTTCAGTGTCAATATCTTTGTGTTTCCCGCGCAGTGTTTGCTTTTCCAGAGGAACTTTTGTGCTAGAAAGGCCCCCTTACATTGGGAGCACATGAGGAAGGAAACTCTTTATGGGCAGTATAAATAGGAGGAATGATTACAGTAAGCAAAAGTGGTTTCAGTGTTCATATGGGCACCCAGCTATTGTTTGAAGACAAAATTGAGACTAACCTTTAAAAGAGTAGTATTCACTATGGTATATTATTCAACTGAATAATATACTCATTGTTTTATCCTTTGAGCCCACCACTCCTGAAGTTCCAAACCACTTTAAGGAACCTAGTACTCAGATAGGAGAGTATACACAAAAATCAAGCAAAGGATACCTATCAGACAACAAAAAAAAATTGTACAACTTCTTCTCCATCTCTCTCTCACTCAATTTTCTACGATCTTCACCTTCTCTTCCAGATGAACAACTCTTGCAGCTATGGTCCGATCCTGCCACAGCCTGGTGCTCAGTAGGATGCAGACACACACCGGGAACACCATCCTAAATTACTGTTTCCGTGCTGAGACTGCGGTCATATGGGATTGATATGGGAACAGCCCGTAACCACTCCCACATTCAGCAGCCACCGCAGTCGTCTTAGAAAGAGAAGGACTGGTAGAAAGACAAGGCAAATCGCCCTGTAGACAACGAGAAACAGAGGAACTCACTGAGCAACAAAGATGACACTTTCTGGTGTCATTATGATGACCGCAAAGCCAACTATGAAGGCAGGGGAGACAAAGAGAGATTATTATATAACTGTTACGAAGAAGGAAGATGTAAAAAAACAGTATATGGTAGGGTTAATGGGGCCAACTGTCAATGTCAGTAGCAGGAATACTCTAAGTTAAGTGAAAAGGTATAAAATCATCATTTTGAAATTTCTGACACACTCAAGCTTGGGTATAGCCTCACTGAATAGCGAGCATGGCTGTATTTTTTTCTTTGTGATCCTGTTTCAGTTTCAATCAGGTGATGGTTGGAGCAGCAATCATCCACTGTTAGCACCATTGTAACACTGTTAATCTATCGCTTTCTGGAAAAACCCATTACACCCAGACCTGTCAGTTACACTGTGTCTTTGAGGTATTTGTCAAGGTCATCTGAGCTAAACTGTGTTAAGTGTGTGTGTGCATGTGTGTGTATATATAGTATATGTATGTATGTATCTATCTGTGTGTGTGTGTGTGTGTGTGTATGTGTGTACATGTACTAATATGGCTGTGAATCCTCATCTGTCCAGCCTCAAACTTATGAGTATAAATGTTTTTGCTTTTGCAGTTTTTTCCTTGTAGCATAGAGAAGGGTCTGATGTAAAAAAAAGATTTATTTATCCCTTCAGACTTTTGGCCTACAGTGACAGTTTCAGGCAAAGCAGAGCACTATTTGGATGTTTAATTCATATGAAAAGATAACAATGATATTATCTTGGGATCATATGAACCCTGTTGTCGGCGACACTAATTGATCTGATCTGATGTAGACGCTGTCGTCCTCTATCAGCCTGTTGTTTCATCCTTGGCGTGCGGTGACTTTTACAGTAGGCAAGCCGAGCCAGGGACTGTTGTAGTAGTTTTGTAATGTGTAAGTAAGGTTTCCACACATATCTGCGTATGTGTATAATAATGTATGCAATATCATAACTGACCTCAGAATAGTGGAAGCTGAGTCAGGGGAGTTCACATATGTGGCTATAGTTAGTCAACCGTCAAAGAGGATTATCAACAATGTACATGTGCAAAAGTCCAAAAAATGATGCTCCCTCCTCTGACAAGCCCCAGCTTTCGTCAACGGGGCGCATCCACAGCATGAAAATGACAGAAATGATAGGCAACAGTTGGTGGTCAACCTAGCCTCCAGAGGCAGTAACCTACTATGGCCACTAGAGGGCAGTAAAGTAAGAGATGAATGCAAACAGGTAATATCAGATCCATTGCGGGACAGAATGCTGTTATAAGACGTAAGCAATGATATCGCTCCTGATTCGGTATAGTTCTAACTGATGTCTATCTTTAGCTTTAACTGGTCAAGCACTGCCACTGTGTTTCGTCAACCTGTTCTCTCCTTTTAATTCCACTTTCATGTTCCCTTGTCCTCATTATGTCTTTTCTACCTTCCAAATGATGCCCCCCCCCCCATGCCAGCCTTTCCCTCTTTTCCCCATCAAATGCCTTTCCTTATCCTCACCTCCTCCTTTCCATTGTCCTGATTCTGTCCCTTTTCGGCTCCCACTCTCACTTTTCTCTCAGCCCCCTCTCCGTGCTCCTTATTATATCCTGGGCACTGAGTGTTAATCCGTCTGTTCATACGTCTGCTGAGAGAGCAATTAACCTGATCAAAACTTGCCAGCGCAGAGATCAAACCGTGTTCAGTCTGCTGAGCTGAGCATTAAACCTGATCAAAAAAACTTGCCAGCGCAGAGATCAAACAAAATTCAACAGGGGAGGGTGTTCTGAAATCATTCAACAGAGGAGAGAGAGAGAGTCAGAGGAGAGCAGTTTAGAGCTTAGAGTCTGTTTAGAAAGAAAGTTGGACAGGACTGGTGGGACTTTCTGGGGGCAATCAGTGTGAAAGTGTGTGTTCAAACGGTTTTTAAATAGCTGAGTGACTCATTGCTTCTCTCCTGCATGCACCTCACACCACTGCTCATCAGACCCCGGCACGCCGGCTGCTACGATCTCATCTCGGCCCCCTCTTGCCTGTGAGGGATTAAATTCTTAATCCACCCACGCGCCCTGCTACGATCTCATCTCGGCCCCCTCTTGCCTGTGAGGGATTAAATTCTTAATCCACCAGACTGAAGCCTGCCATTAGTACCAACAGGGCTGCAGCTATCTTTGTGTTTTCTGCTGCATGTGTGCGTGTGTGTGTGTGTGAGAGAGAGAGAGAGAGAGAGAGAGATTAATAAAAACAATGAGGCAGGGAGGAATAGAGGGGACCGAAGGTAGTGAAACATATAAACAACTTAGCTGGTTCAACGCTGGAGGACCCGGGTGGTAGATGAGGAACACCCATCTACCACCTGTTCCAAATACACACCTCTCTGTGGGGGTGTGAGTGTTCCTTTCTGTTTTGTGTGTGTGTGTGTGGGTGTGTGCTTGTGGGCTGACATAAGAAAATGACAGACATATTACATTACTGAAACACTGAGGCAGATTGAGGGGCACCTGATATGTAGTCTCCTTTGTGAAATAAAAATCTTACTGAGAACTAATAGCCCAGTGTGTTTGATCAGTCTCATGTTGCATACACTAACCAGCCCTGGGCATATGCTGCACTGTAGGTTAATGAATAGTGATGGAGGGATTCAGTAAGCTGAACACCTCTGCACACACACACACACACACACACACACACCCTCCTACATACCGCTTCAGATTCCATCTCTACCCTCACTAATGTGTTGTCTGCTCCGTTAGCAGCCATAAGGGCCTGGACAAAGTGTTTGCTTGTTTTAGCAGTTCCCTCAGGCGCATGCAACTTAATGAGCTGCCTTTGAAGGACAAAGTGTGTTTGTGTGTGTGTGTGTGTGTGTGTGTGTGTGTGTGTGTGTGTGTCAGGCCTGCAACACAGACAAATTTCTGCGTATGATGATTTTTTTTCTTCTAAACTTTCACCTTGGTGCCAAATTGCAGAGTCGGGCATAATACTGCAAGTGTTGGTTTGGAACAGTCAGGTTTTTCTAAATCAGTACTGAACACTGATTAATATTTACCTATTACAAAGCCAGACGTTCGGCCAGCTGTTCAGTGTCACTCACTACTTGGAACAGCGATCTTCTTTCATGAATGGCATTCAATATTTAGTTTGTTTTCATTTCTGTGTCATTGCAAACATTCAGCCCATCCCACATGGGATTACAAAACACAACACGCATCTTTCAGTGATGCACATGCAAAAACAAAACATTACAATGGCCTACTTTTATATGATTTCTAAAAACAAATTAATGAGGACAAATTCCCGATTAACTGTCAGCTGAGAGGAACGGCCACAGCCTAAAGTGGATCCTGATAGAGTTTGGGTTTTTTTGTTTTGTTTTTTTTATCTCCCAGCTCCAAGTAACTGGCAACTGTAAACATTTCATGTGTGAACAGCCAGTTCAGGCTTCGTGCATCATCCATTTTCACAAAATCAGTTCGTTTATGTCTAAACGCAAAAAGGGGCCTTGTTTTCAATATGATGCCACTCGGACAGCACATTGAGAACAAACCAGACTGGCGTCCAGACTCTCCCGCTCTCTTCCTTTTTATTCATGTCACCGTGAGCTGTGGCAGCGTCGTGGTATCCGACCGCAGATCTCAGACCAACCTTTGGCGAAGGTAATTTGGGAGGGAACCGCGCCCCCTGTTGCGCGCGGAGCCATCGGGGTGGGAGACGCTCTCGGCGGCGTCTCCTCCGCGTCCTTGAATTTCACATCGTCCTGAGGCTGCGGGGGAGCTCGCACGCCGACTCCAAGAGCCGCTCTCCCCCTCTCCCTCCGCAGAGTTGTGCCGAACTGCCTCGGGAACTTCCACATAACCCCGGCCACTATTGCGCCTTTCGTCACCTTTACGCAAACTTGAACTTGGGTGCCCGGAGTCACCACGGCTCCGACCCCCCCCCCCCCCCCAACCTTCCTCCTCCCCCTCCTCCTCCTCCTCCTCCTCCTCCTGCAGCACCGCTAACCGAGCTGTAACGGGACACTTCAGACGCACCAATCCTTTTACACGCTCCCGTCTCTGGCATGTTGAGACTGTCTTCGCGCCTTGCACCAGCTTGGATGATGCGGATGCCGGACAGATATCCCGGTTTTGGACGTTTAAATGCGGCGGCCGGGACTGGCCGGTGACACCCTGGTTTAGGGGCTGAGTGATCGGAGGGTCTGCGAGGCAGCAGGGGGATTTGGCGCCGAGCTGCTGTGGACGTCTGGAGATGAGCGCGGGGCTCAGGATGGTAAGCTGCGCCTCATAAGTTCCACCGACGTCTGCGCTCGTTGTGTTTGTTGCTTTGGGTTTGTCTGAAGTTGAAATGCACTGTCACATTACTTCGATTGAGAAATGCTGGTGTTCCTGCCACTCGGTCCACACCGCAGCCTGCAGCAGGGCATGACACATTGTTACAGATTGTGTGTGTTTGATTTCGAAGTAGGTGAATCCAGATTTTGAGAGTAAAATAGCTCAGTTTCACGTTAATTCAAAGTAAAGGGATGTAAAATACCCTTTAAACAACCTTCGACTTTGACTTCAGGCGTCCCCTGTGTTTGTTTCTCTATCCACATAATTATCTAAGTACATTATCGCTATAAGATTTTAATTATACGTCCAATTTAACCCAGTTTAATGAAATGTCTAAGTCTGATAAAATTGCTGCCTAAGTGTGTGCGCGCTTTTGCAGGTCGGAGAGACCGAGAGAGAGAGTTTTCCTATGGTGCATTAAAGCAGCTCGATCTATATCAGACGTGGGTCTCTCCACCACCTCCTGGCAAATGCAGTCACTGTTGACATGCCCATGAATATAATATAAGCTCACTGACTGAGTGCTGAATACAGTATGAGCCCATCAATGAAAAAGTCTTGGAAAAAAGTCCATATCAATTCAAGCAGACACAAATTTGAAAAGTATTGATTTAACGATTTGTTTTTTGTTCACAACCAAATTTTCATGTGCATGTGTACATATAAGTTGCATTTAGTTTAGTATTTCTTCAGTAGTGCTTTTTGTTTTTTAAATACATCTATCTTGCAAAAATGTAAACCTTCACATGTAATTAAACAAGCTCAGTTTACCCTTCCTCAGCTCTATGTCATCTGTGTCTAGAGGAGAACCCGGAGGTGCAGTAACACCAGTGTGCTGCTAAAAACACTTCCTTCAATTAACTTTCCACCAGGAAAAAAAACAGCCACTTCCATAGGTACAGATCGATTAATAAATGGTTTATCATGCTCTTCTCCTGTGAGGTGGAAATGAAACACCAGCTTCATGACAGAAGTGATTTATTTGTTCCTCCTGTACAGGATCCTATCATCCTGGATCTAAATTAGTGATGCATGTTGGTGCAGTCCAGTGCCTCAAACTGTCGGTGCTGTCCAGTCACACGATCAAGGGGCCTGAGGTTACTGTAGATAAATACAGAGCAGAACAACGTGAAGACTGTTGGTAATATTCTGAACACGGTGAGCCAGGTTTGTGTAACTCTGACAAACTCCCAGGCCTGTATTAGTCTTACAGGACAACAGGCTGTGCTCACCATAAGGGTTGTGAGTCAGGGCTAGTCAGAGTGACAGATGAGAGTTGTATTTGTGCAAGGAAATGTTCACCTACATGGACAGAAAAGTGTGGGATTGCCCCTAAATTGCTGTGGCATGTGTAGAAATTGTATTATAGCTTTATATTCACAGCAAAAGCGGGGAGGGGGAAAGTGCAGAGCAGCAGTCCAAACGTAAGCCAGCTTTATTGTTAGTAGGTGGACACAACAAGCTGCAGAACAGTGTGTCTCAAAGGATAATGCCAGCTGTTTCAACCCAGGCCTTATTGTTTCAGCATTTTCCACCATACCATTCACAACATTCTCACCTACCCCTCTAAAGATTTATCTTTATCTGTAAAGATTCAGGAGCTGATTGCACACTGATCTGTCACTGGTAAAAAGCATAAAATCTGTATATAAAAACTTAAAATTATCAGATGTTCTGAGAATTCAATAATCAGTGTTTCAGTGAAAAATGGGAACAACAGACTCCATCTAAAACCCATCACAGAGACACTACTTTATATAAAGACTAAGGTATTTTAAGTTTTGTTAGCATGTTGTGCAACTCACTGACACAATCTTTGATGTTTTTCCTGTAATAATATATTGAAAAGCAGTAAAATTTAAGAAAAAAAAAGTAGAATTATTCCATTATATATAGTAAATACATAATGATATTTTGACTGGCACGGGTATATTTAATAGCTTTGGCAGTGGAAAACTGAAATGCATCAATTATTCAGGTTATAAATTACGTTTGTGCTATGACAGATGTCAGAGGAGTTACAAGGTTTTTTTGCTTCTGGTCTTCATGCATTGTTCATAGTAGGAAAATAAATGAATTGCAAATTAGACACAGTCAGTAAATGCCAAAACAGGTTAATAGGACCCAAAACTATTTAAGGCTTTGATACACAGCAAACCATTCTGTGCAATGGTAAAAAAAATAATGGTGCCGGTAAGTTTCAGGGAAATTGCATTGCCAAGAAGAACATTTTGGACCCTGTGTTTCCATGTCTGTTGCTAGGATTGCTGCCCAGTTTCAACAGCCAGTAACTCATGCTACGCATTAATAAATCCACACAACCTGAGTGTTCTTTTCTACTGGCGTTCCTTAAATTGTCTAAAACCTGTGCCAAGTGAACCGGCCACACCACCATTAATGTAATTTGATTTGACTGTAAATTCCTCTCCTATCAGTTAAAGTCCTGTTTTAACGACAGTGGCTGTCCTTTCGTAGCAGTGGAGCTGATGTATCTGTCTATCTTTTTTTCTCACTGAAAGGAAGTGTAAGGTGAGGGTGGAGCCTACTGCACTGCAGTCGCGTTGAAGTGTGCTCTCTCTCTTTGTCTTCGTCAGCCCATTCTGTCTTCACATCATCTGTCTTTCTTATTTTTCTCCCATTCTTGCTCTAAATTGTGACACCTGCCTAGATCTCAGTCCGTCCTATTTGACTTCTGACATGTCTCCCTCTCTCTCTCTTTCTCTGTCCCTCTCAGTGCCTGCATGATGCCACCATGTCTCTAAGCCCTCCATAATCCCAGCTGCGGTGACACAGAGGATCCCCCTCAGTCCCAGGACACATCAGCGCTACACATTTGAGTCCTCGACTCACCCAGATCTTCGTCTGTAGCTATCAGCCACTGCTCATCAATCCTAACCCAGACTCTATATTCAGGATTTCCTTTTCCAGTCTCTCGCTTCCGACCAGAATGACCAACTGATCTGATGTTAAATCCTGATACACCAGCTGAATCTAATTTGGACTTCTGATGGCAACATCAAAACCCACTCACGTTCAAATTTGACCACAGGTTTCCTGACTCTCTTCATTCCTCTGCTTTCTGGCATTTTGCTCTGTTGGTCAGAAGCCAAAGCCTTAGCTTGTCTGTTGCAGAGAAAAAAAACCTTGTTATGAGGGGGTTGTGAGAGCAAAGAGACTGAGAGCTGCAGCCATTTTTTTCAGCTTGTCTACAGTGGACCTGAGCTGGGGCAGGAAAGTTTTTCTCATGGGCAAGTTGTAATGTGAGCCATTGGAGACTGCAACACAGAAAGGACTACTGTGTCCTGAGACTGAAAAGCTTAGTGTTCTAGATTCTTTCTGTCATCATCACTTGCTCTAAGTTGCCAAGTCCAGAGCAGCACATTTTCCAGATGCTGCCATGCCCATCATCAGCAACGCCAACCATGACTTCAGCAATCTGTCTGTCAGTGATGACAGCAGTCTTGACCGCATCTTCACTGAGATCCCTGAGACTGAGACCATCAAGGTATGGATAAAGGTCATCAATGTAAAATAGAAGGGCAAAGGAATAAAAGAGTTATATCAAATCAGTGATAAAGTTCTGGAAAAATGAATTCTAGACAGAAATATCTCAGATGCAGCTGCTCATGCATTGAAGCTTTTCATTTTTCACTCTGCAGGGTGTGTACTACAAGAGGGCTCAGTTCATCCGTCAGCCAGAGGACCTGGTGTCCATCGACCACGGCCTACTGGCGGTGATCAATGTTGGGGGGAACCGCTACACCTTCCCCTGGAGCACTCTGGAGCAATTCCCCCTCACCCGACTTGGCCGGCTCTGTGGCTGCCGGTCACCTGAGGACATCGCTAGTGTCTGCGATGATTACGACGAGTCCCGTAAGGAGTTCTTCTTCGACCGCTCGCCGTCCGCCTTCAGGGTCATCCTCAACTTCCTGGCTGCAGGTAAACTGCGCCTCCTGCGGGAGATGTGCGTCCTCTCCCTGCATGATGAATTGACCTACTGGGGTGTGGAGATGGCATACATGGAGCGCTGCTGCAAGAGGAAGATGTACACTCGCATTGAGGAGGTTCACGAGCAGGAGCGGCGCGAGGAGGAGCGCAGGCAGAGAAACGCCATGCAGCGTGTGACGGTGGAGGAAACACGGTACCGGAAGGTGATGAACTGGTTGAGAGATATGGTGGAGAATCCGCATTCTGGCCTTCCGGGGAAGATCTTCGCCTGCATGTCGGTGATCATGGTTGCAGTGACTGTCGTCAGCTTGTGTATCAGCACCATGCCAGATCTCAGAGAGGAAGAGGACAGGGTGAGTGAGCCAGAGTGTGCACAAAGTTCTTCCCTCATCAAAGACACAGTCATCATCAAGTAACAGAGCTGCTCATAACGTAACATGCTAAACTCAGTGCTCATTTAGGCATTATCTCCAACACTAATTTGTGTTTCCTGGAAACTAAGTTCAGAATGAGAAAGAGAAGTTCAGAATGAGAAAAAACATATGTACAAGACTCTCGTTTTCTTCTTTTCAGACTGAGGCACTGTAATGCTGGAAAAGGCGAGCCTTCAAAAATATAAAAACTCCCTATCGTCACACTCTTTTAAATATCCTTGTTGGATACTGTTGTGCGTGTGTGTGTCTGTGTGTGTGTCTGTGTGTGTGATAGCCATGCATGCCCTGTGATCTGTTTCTACCCATAGCAGTGTGGGATAATGAAGCCCAAGCTGTTCACTGAGGCCTGTCCAGTATCTGTCAGTAAACACCGGGGAATAATGAAATGGGCTTCCTGTATCTCATACAAAAGACACATGCACGCATACAAACGTGCACATCAGTAAACACACTTACAGTCGCACAACTTTGCAGATGTAAAAACACACTGATCGCGCACTGGCAGCCACATGCCCACGCACACTCTCATGCGGTGACATTCGCATACAATAGTAATGAACTCATCCACTGTAACGATATGGCTCTCTCTGAATTTCGCACACTTTTACTCTTGAGTATTCTGTTGCCCTCTAATATTTTACTGCAGCATATCCACTGCTCAGTTTTGAACCTTTTTTTGCTACTTAAATGAAATTACATAAACCTTTTTTCCTGCAGGCAAAGATTTTATCCTTCTCCGCATTATCACCAAATTTCCCCTCTCTTTTAATCCCTGCATCAGGAAATGGTTCCTGAAAGTAGCCTTAAATATGAATTGATATGTGTTTTTAGGTCCTGTGTGTGGGCAGAGGCCAGTTGATGCAGGAAAACTTGACACACCTGTTCAATAGAGGCTCCTTGAGTAGTCACCAACAGCAGCCCCTTGTATTGATTTTGATATTAGCAGTCACAGGTAGCCAAGGGACTGAGTGCAGGAGGCTGTGATACTGGAGAGTTTAGGGAAATTGTGGGAGCATTGACTGCAGAATGCTGATGAGTTGTAAAGGCTGGAGAGACAATTTCGAGACCCCTGCCAGGAGGAATCCAGTAGTCAGTGACAGTTATAGCCATAGGAGTCATAGGGTTGGACAGCCATAGCTCTGATACAGCAGATGTTTGTAAACCTGCCTTTGAAATGGACCTCTTACAGCTTATGATAGACAAATACTGTAAGAATAGGCTTAGAAGAAAAAAAGCATTGATGAATCAGATAGGGGATGTTGTGGATTTATTTCCTGTGCACTGACAGCAGCGACAACAAAAGAATCAGATATGCAGCAGAATTCACAAGTAAGCAGATATTCAGGCAGCGGAAACAGTGATTCAGTATAAGTGTTGCTGAATGTAAAGAGATTGTATTTCCTGATGTATAGTATCACTGTTGCATTTCTGATGTCAAAAGGAAATTGAGCTTTCCTGGTTGTAGTTCTTTCAGGTAAACACAGTAAACTGAAACTCAAGGAGCAAATCAAGCTTTCCTCAGGACATCAGGTAGCTAGTTCACTTCCCCAAACTCCTTGCACGCACGCACGCGCACACACACACACACACACACACACACACACACACACACACACACACACACACACTCACACACACACAGGCCATTATGACTGTATTGATTGATAGCCCAAGAGTGTTTTAGAAAGCATAGTTCTGGGAAGCTTTATTTGTTTTATGTGTATTACTGCCTTATGAGGAAAGTGTATGTGTGGGTGTGTCTGACATCTCAGTGCCTTGGGAGGACATTATGGGTTGTAAGACTTTTAGGAGTGTGTGCGTGTGTTTTCTTGTCCAAGCCATTCTTTGCATGTTTATGCTCATTTTTGGAAAAAGGATGGCAGCTCTCTCCAAAAGTAAACAAATCCATCTGCTGCTTTAATGTTTTTCTCACTGCGTGCTCCTGAGTTTCACTATTCTCCCATGTTTGACTGCTGAACTCCATCCTCAGTGTCCAGTTAGCTTGCCCAGGTGGGAGCAGCAGGGGTCATGTCATCTTTAATTCACATGGCCTTGCTGTTTGTCTCTGTCTTTGGTCTATTTAGCACTAGAGTGTGCCATAATTCCCTCATCATCCAGCCTGCATCTCTACCTGCATCTGTGTGGTTCAGGAGTGTGAAAGTAGACATAAAGTAAGTGGAAGAAGAGGGGAAATAGAAGGTAGGTCGAAGAGAGTGACAGAATGAATTAAAAAGGGGTGGAAGTGAAACCTGGATGAAAAGAAATGCAGGAGAGATACACTGCTTAGTTCTCCCCAATTTCTGCTCCATTCTGTCCATCTATACGTAGCGTTTTTCATGCTGATGGTTCCTTCGATCAAACAGTATCTCGCTTTGAGCTAAATGCTTTGGGAGTGGCCTTTATCTTACGGTTCAGTTTCAAGTCCGCTGATATTAGCCGCTCCATCATTCCTCCATCTCTCGCTGTGAGTGTGTATCTCTCCACTGTATAAGTACCCTGCTCTCTATGTAAATTATTCTGCATATAATTCTGGCGCCGCTATTATTCCTTCAGGTTGTGTACAGCATTTTGACAGGACATATATACTCCCATTATGCATTTCAAAAGTTCAGATAGTTCAGATAGATGTGTGGAATACTGATACGAATTCAAAGTGTCAAAACACTGATGGATTTTTAGACCTAGCTGGTAGAAACATTAAACAGTGGATTTTTTTATTCCTGAATTGTTTCACATTAAAGTTCAATCTGTGATCATTATGGACATATCTTAATGTTTTGGACTTCATATATACCTCAAAGTAAGAAACCAAAAAAACTGAAATGTCCTAGATCATCATGCAAACATTAGATTTTCCCAAAATACATTTTTTAATGAAGATTTTGCTTTGTTCCATACCTCTGAATCTCCGTCTTCAGCCCAGATTTGTTCATTGAATAAAAAAGTTCTGGATGTTGTGTTTACTAACAGCTGTTTTCCCCAGCTGGAGAAAAAGATGAACCATCGAAGCTTTGTTAGTGGGATTAAGAAATCGGAACATTCTCTTCCTACTTAGCTCCTTAGTTAAGTGCTTGGCCATATTTGTGAAAAACAGGTGCAGGAAATTAGCACTAACCTTGTATGAGACTGAAGTTGTGAGTCTACAAACTTAAATAGCAATGTGTATATCAACATGTTTGTTTGACCAAATTAAAAAAGATTAACTGCTCTCAGCACCCACTACCACTACTTCGGTGTTGCCGAAAATGACATCTGCAGGGTGCCACTTGCTACTATTGGTAAAGAAGCATGATAAAGTTAAGTTTTTGATCCCTTTTGAAAAATTCCATAAAGATATTAAAAACTAATTTATTTTAGAAAATATTTTAGCATGACATCAGTAACTAAAAGGACCAGAGTTGAAAAAAAAAATGTGTGACCTTGCTTTCACTATATCCTGGTCAGCTTAAACTAATCTATCCTCTTTCTGGCCTTAATGTACTCCTTCTGTGATGAATGCATGTATGTTTTCATTATTTTTTTTTTCTTTTAATCAACATCACTTTATAAGGCATGAAAATTCCAGACTAGTCCCATGTTATTTGAAGAAGCTTGCTTACGATGCCTCCATAATTATTAGGCTATGAGATAAATTTCTACTGTGACCACTTTTCTAACCCAGCAGTGACCCCAGTAATCTCCCTAAGTCAAATCTCTGGCAGGATAGTGACAGTGTTTAGATTAGAAAAAAAGAGGTATGTGGGTTTTAACTCTCTCTGGAAAGCAACAGATCTCAGCAAACATCGATAACCTGCTTGAGTTTACATCTTGTTGCTGTTCAAATGTCAAATATCCACCAAAGACACTGACTTTTCTTGCACATGTTTTTGAGCAAAAGGTCTCAGCAAGACAGCACCTTTCTCTGCATTCGTTTTTCATTCATTTACCACATGTGCGTCAAAGTGTTTTGTTTTCAGGGTGTGTTGCTCGGATTCCTGTCTTTTAATATCCTCATTTGGTGATGGAGTATTTTCGGACAACCTCATCAGATTTGCTCTCCTTCTCCTAATTCAGTAGTATTCTGGCCTGGGGTGTAATTGAAGTGGCCGTTTTATGTTCTTAATGCCATAAATTGGAGTGGGATTTTCTGTTCAATAATGACATCCCTAAGCATCAATCACAAGTATCTGGAGAGAAGGGGGCAGAGAAAGCAACAGCAAGATAGTGAGACAGTAGAAGAGCAGACTGAATGACATGAGCTTCAGATTGTGAGTTTTGACACGTTTTCCGATTGACTATCCACTTCTTCTCAAGCAGAGACTTGTCAATAATCCTATTGAACTGCAGAACCTGTCTGGCTAAGTGATTATACAGAGGGTCTGTGATTTCTTATTCCATTAAGAGACAACAAAATTGAGAAAGAGAGAAATAGATACAGAGCCAGAGCCGGATGGAGATAATTTGTCTTGTGACGTCTAAAGGAAAGATAAGCTAATTCTTTACATATTAGAGGGTGGAAATATAGGAGTCTGGGATGAGGTGAAGGACTTGAAGATAACGGGGGGACAGAGAAAGAAAGGAGGATATAAACACCAAAACAGCAATGAAAACTCTTTTCTCTCCCTTTTCTCCCTTATATTTTTTTCCAGAGGAGCTTTTCAAAGTCTAAAGACTGATATAGAAAAAATAATGTTACCTTGGCTCATAAAAAAGTGTGGGGGGGTAGATTAGTAAGACATATGTGTCTGTGTGTGTGTATATATATATATATATATATATATATATATATATATATATATATATATATATATATATATATATATTCTGTCTGTGTGTATGTATGCATGGATGTATGTATGCATATCCTCTGATCTGATTAAATGTAAGGGGTGATTTCTTGATCAAGAGAAGAACAAAAACAACCTTTGTTGTAGTCACAAAATCATCTTCTCCTCAACGCTGTAACAAGGTTTTTTATGTTAGTGTCATGTCCAGCTCCACTGAGAATCATTTGGAAATGTGTTTGCCGTGATACGATCTCAGAAGGATTTCGGGTTATGCATCCGGCTTCTGAACTATGCAGAATTACTTTATTTGAATCAACAAACCCCGTTTCCAAAATTATTGTCTCAGAGGGGGAGTTGTGATGTGATATCCAACATTTTTGGCTGTTTGGACTTGGAAGTATAAATGAATTTTCCCTGCAGCTAAATCAGCACAACAAACATCATGAGCTGCAAAAAAAACAAACCTCCCCCCACCCCCAAAAAAGTGACTGTTTTGTGTGAGCATAATACAATTGATGGCCTTCCCATCATAAAACCTTGTTTAAGACAATTCAGTTCAACACCTCAGATGTCCAACACATACTGTAACAGGAGATGCAAAGCCCTAACAGTAAGGCTTTAAATGACTAATATTGTGTGTGTGTGTGTGTGTGTGCGTGTGTGTGTGTGTGTGTGTGTGTGTGTGCATGTGAGAGAGAGAGTGAGTGTATGTGTGTGTTTGGCGTGTTCTTTGTCTTTCTATACACTGAGCCAGTTCAACTGAGTCATCCGAACCTTATGGACAAAGCAACTTCATCAATCATGAGCCTTGTTCGACTTGTGTAACAACAGGGACACAAAATTAAGAATGCTTTCTTCATGTGCCTCATTTTTATCTCCCCCCTCTTCATAATTTCAGTCTCCTTTAAATGAGCATGAGGGAGCATAAATAGGTGCTTTTGTATATTAACTTTGTTGGCTCAACAGGGTGAAATAAGATAGGTGCAGAGAAGAAAAGAGGGTTAGTAAACCCAGTAGGTTATTTATAATGTCTTACAAACACATAAACACACACACACACACACACACACACACACAAATACAGAGTTAGAGGACCTTACAGGAGCTACAGATACCTTTATTAGGAATCAGTGTATGTGCGTGTGTGTGTGTGTGTGTGTGTGTGCGCGCACACCTACCCACAACTTTAAAATTCTGCTCAGGTCTTGCTATAGTAAGTTTCCATTTATAACTATATAGCAGTGATAATGTATTTCTCAATCACACACACCCTCAAACCACAAGAGGATCTGCAAATATTTGTATGATTGAAGTACTGTATATGCTAATTACCAGACTTTACCAGACGGTAAAGCATTGGCAATGCATGTGTCTGAATGCACATACACTAATAATTAGCATGCACAAGCCTCTCCTTTGTGTTTTATCTGCAGGCATGTGTGTGCTGTTTCTGACCGTATCAGTGTGGAGCAGATTCCATGCCTATTACGGCCTATCTGGTTATGAGCTGTATTCCCTTTGTCTGATGTGCTGCATCGCTGCCAAGTGGGATTATGGGAGAGAACAAAAAAAAAAAAGGATGAGATGTTTTTCCTGTCCATGCCAGGGCAGGATTGCGTAGCATAGTCAAATACAGCACAATAAAGAGGGATAGTCCTTGTTAGATCTGAATATGTTACCACTGGAGATTGTTTAGAACTGTTGGCTTAGTACAATGCATTTGCTGTTTGTAATTGTTTTAACAATTACCTTATGCTTCTGTGATGATCTTCCAAGATCAAGATACAGTGTTTCTAGACACTGCTTGCCTCTTAAGGGCAGATGGGCTTACATGAAAAAGAATTAATGGGCTAAAAAGTTAACGAGGGGGCTTGTATTTCGCCCAAATACAAGAGTCCAGCAATCACATTCAAGTATTTTAAACTCAATTTTATGCCTCAGTGGTCACATTTCATATACCGTAGTGCTATTCAGTTTTAAGGTGACCTCCACTGACAAAGAGGTAGCTCTTCTTTTATGCAATAATTTGATTGTGACAGCGAAAGGAACAGAATGAAAATAAGCGAGACTCACCGAGGGGTTTTCTGCTCAATGATACGACACGTTATCACAGTTCAGCAGGGCTTTAGTCATATAAAGAAAATCTTGGACCGAACTCATACCTAGTCTTCAACCAATTGATTGGTCACGGCGGGGGAAAAAATCAGCATGTTATCTCTATTAATTAAATTGGCCACACTGCACTGGGTGCCTTATTGAACTAAATGAACTATAAATGAACATAAAACCAAATTATTTGATACAAAAATGATAACAGACTCAGAGACAACCAGTGTGTAGCCCCACAATAAACATCTTTAACCTGGTGTCAGTTATTTTGGAGCTGACTCTGAGTAAACATTCATTAACATTAAATAAGTTAAACCAAACAGTCTCCATTTGGTTCGCTGAGTTCAAGGTTTTCACGCATGGATTAATCCTGGAATCCTCGGGACGTATCGCTTTTCTCCTCATGAAAGTAAAACAGGCGACTGCAAGACCAATGAGAATTTGGTCGGACGGGAGCTATCAACCAACCAAACGACCAGTCGACCGGGAGACTACAGCCCTGCAACTCTGTAGATAGTTGGGCTCAAAATGCACCAACAAACAAACTTGGTATGAGCAGATTGTTGACTTGGCAGGATGAGTGTGCCTACAGCTCTCTATATACATTATAAGCTCAGACACTAATTGGGGATAAGAAACAACTGTGGAGGGCGTGTGGCTGAGAGGAGAGCACACTGAGGACCCCTGCTGGACAGGAGAGGAATGAAACGAGCAGCTAAACATAATGGAAAGAAGAACTGAGGGCAGAGCTTGGTGCAGAGGAAAATAAGACGTGGCCATGACAAACACAGCACATGAAATACAGAAAATGTAAGCACAAAACAAACACTCCAGCACCTCTGTTGCCTGAGGACACAAACAGCAGGTGTCCAGCCCTCCAGGGTTTCCCTCTTTGGTCACCGCAGCACATCAGAATCCTACTCTCCTGGCAACTGTCACAAACATCCCCTTCACTCTGCCGCTCCACCACATTAAAACTGAAGTCAAACACACCCTTTGCACTGTGCCTTATCGTTCCTACACAGAGCTAACAGCAAACCTTGCTCACCCCACAACTGTGTGCGTGTCTGCATTTTTACCTTTTCAGTCTTATTTGCTGATTTGCTTATTGATGCAAAAAAATGGATTCGGAACTTTCAACATCAGAAAATGATATAATATATCTACAGAGTATGTATGTATAGACGTGTGTGTGCGTGTGTGTGTGTGGGTGTATAGAGAGAGATAGACAGAATTTATTTCTTGCATAGTGTGATACAAAAAGTAGATGGTTCTTTTGCTGTGTGTGTTTATGTGTATTTCAGTGTGCACTCAAACACATTGCTGATGTACCCATAATATCTTGAATTTGGTAAAGCACTAAAACTTGACAATATTGGATGAGAAACTAACCTAAACCACAGAATTGCTCTTATAGTATTTTGAAAAGAAAACTGAAGGCTTCATTTGAATTGTACCGTACGGGTGTGAAGTTTGTGTTGGCTTGTGTATTGGGTTTCTTACAAGAAATGTATTTTGTAGTATCATTTTTGTGTTTCTTTTTAAATAAATGCCCACCCGTTTTCATCCTATATTTGATGAAATTATCTTGGAACAAAGATCCTATCAAACTGGAAAGTGAAGCCCTCATTTTCTGTAAATGTGTGTCTCACTGTGACTCTATTTGATGTGCGTGTTTTTTTGTGTGCAGCATCCTGACAGGAGGAGAACAGAGCCTTAGGAGTGTGAAGGGATCCCTGTGCTTCAGATGTCACCTCATTTTTTCCTCATCAGCCGATCCTGTAATCCTTCTCTCCTCTGTCCCTACACACTGCTTAGCTGGCCACTCTCGTTTCATCTATTCTCTGTCTCTCCTCTCCTCCATCTATCTTTTCTCCCCACCTTCCCTCCTTCATTTTTCTCGATTAGGATGTTTGCGCTTGAACAAGCTTTTGGTCTTTGTCAGTGATTGGTCACTCGGCCGCCTGCACAGCAGCCTCATATGGAGACAAAACTGTTCGACTCGAGTCAGTGCACAGTGTGTCTTTAGGTGGTTGTTTGTAGCTTTTTAATCAAATACATATCAAGTATTCTTTCAAATTAGAGGGTGCAGACATAACTCACTACATGCCTTGCTCAGTGTGTGGTTGTGGATACATGCAGCTATCAGGTTCCAGGAAAACAGCCTGATGATTGATGGAGGTGTCACATAGTACAAGCCCTTTAATAACCCATGGCTAGTGAACACAGTACTTGATGTGCAGTGTTTCAGGTTAAGGCCAGTGGTGTGGCATTAAACCTCACCCCCTAATTCGTTCTCTGTGTCTTTCTGTCTCTGTCGCCTTCACTGTCCATCCCCTTTGTCCTCCTTTCACTTCTTCTTCAGTGGGGAAGCTTTAAAAGTGAGCACATGGTCAGCATGGCATCATAGTGAAACATTGTTCAGTGGTGCAAGGTATGTTCAAGGTTTGCCGCAAGGTAAAGTTGATTGATGAGCTGAATCCTATCTTCTGTTCCTCTTTCTGCCCGAACCTCTTGATCTGGTAGGATTGCAGAATCATTATGGGGGGTCCTTTTTCTTTTACTTGATTGGGAGGTGGCCCCCCCAAGAGAAAGATTTAAAAGAAAGAGATGAAGAGGCAGCTGTAAAGTAAAGGCATACTCTGAAAAGGTATAAAATGAAATTCAAACTTAACACAAAAACCAGGGAGCACACCAAAGGACGATAACAAAATGTCGCACAGTTCATCATCATCACTATCACCATGCAGTTGTTAGAAAACCACACATCCAGGTGTCTCTATCTTGCTCATGGAACAGTATAGCAATTGCGAAAAAGGAAGTTGTTATCACCAACTGAAGACAGTGAGAATGCAGAGCTTTATCTGAACCACAAGGAGAAAAGAACACATTCATAATTTAGTGCTATAGAAGCTTTCTCTCGTCCAACAATAAAGAGATACATTTACACTTCAAACCCATGGTACACGGAGTGACCTCGCTGTCAAAGCGTCTAGCAGCTGTCTCGCTGCACAGTGACGGGTCACTGGTAGAGGCTTCAGACGGGAGGCTGTCAACAAGAATACAAAACTTATCTGGTGACGGCATAAAAGCACAATGCAGCATGCAGCAGTCAAGCTTGAATGGTAATGATTTAAAAAAACAAAACAAAACTAAGTGCTTACTTCAGTCCAAATTAAGAATTACGATTAAACACTCTGTGTTCTACCTTCATGAAGAGGAAATCGCACATGTGTGAGTTTTCTACATCAGGACTAATGCATATTTAAGTGCCATGTCAGAGAAAGACATAAGGGTGTGTGTGTGAAAGAGGGAAATACTATTCTATAAATACTATAATGCACTGATTTAGTCTCACTGAACATCTGGCCAGCCATTAATGCAAACACTGAATATTATAATTCTGCAACAAATGCTAGTTTAATCAGAGAGAGGACTGAAAAACATTCAGCTTCGCTTCAGAGGTAGAGCCAAATGTTTGCTTGTCAATAAAGACGGCAAATTCGTCATTTTACTTATATATTCTTAAATATTGGATACTTAGGTCTTTTCTTCTAAAGCCAGTATCAATATATCCACTGTCCCAGATTGTGCTTCTTTTCTTTTTTTTCTCCTCCCAAGGAATATAAATGTCAGAGGTCATAAAAAGATTTGGGATTTCAGTCATTTTCATTTCCTGTGGAAGTGTCCTTAAATCCACTATTTCACGCCGCTTTCAGTGTGGTGTTTAATGTAAGTACTCAATCAAAAACCACAGCTTCAGTCAGAATTTTTCCACTTTCCATATATCTTGACCTTGGATGCTGACGGGTTAAGAAATTGCACACGTTTTTTCTCGGTAACAACACAACACACTTCAGAGTTGTGGGTACATAATGTAGAAACTAACACAGCACGTGTGATTAGATATAGTAGTTTCACTTGGAAGATGAGTGGGGCAGTTTAAAGCTGATGGGAAAAACAGGTTATGAGTTACAGGCAGTTACCAGTTTTATCAAGTTCCTCAAGACCGTTATCTCTCGGTTAGAAATTGTGCATTTAATTTTCCAAACTTGCCTCATGATAACTAAACATTTGTTTTACTTAAATTGCTTCATGAACTGAAGATTATGAGTTAAGTTATGTATAGTCAGCTTCTCCTTAGCAGTGAGCCTCTTTATGGGCATTTCAAACAAATAATGAAAAATAATATAACAATGTGTGGGTAATGTTTTCAGTTTGTAACAGGCCAGTCTATGAGGTCTATTGGATCAAAGTAAATCTATCCAGACTTTTAATGAAAACTGTTACAGAAAGTCATGATCTTGTCCAACCCTCTAAACCTATTTAGAAGAATTTTCAAGCATCATACCCCATACTTTAAAATTTACATTTTGGTATGTGAGAAAAGATGCAAAATTAAAAGCACTCTAAACAACTGTAGTAGGATGTGCTCTGATGCTTACTGAGAACTATTTTCCAACCATTGTAAAAATCTGACACAGTTATTAGACATTTTTGTCTTCTTTTATGTGTGTGGGAGTGTATGTATTGTCCTCTGTATGCTCTTCACTGAATATTTTTTTAGACAGCCTTTAGTTTGGACTTGTGGGTGCTTATACAGAAAGGCTTGTGCTTCAGTTTTTTGTTTATTTTTATAGTAGAGTAACTACTTTCTTTTCTATGGGATTCTGTAACAACTAAATATTTTTGTCATAGAAATTTAAGTTAACAAACAACGTTTGGAAAAAAAAGGAAATGCTGTAAAAATAGTAACAGTGATTATGATTCCCTGTATGGTGACATCAAATGTCTCTGCCCCTAAAATGCCTTTGAATGACTTACACCCTTGCTGCAGTCTTTGTCTTTATTTGACATTGAGATGTGTTAATACGAACAATAATGTGAAACCCTGTGTGAGACAGCTGCTAGGGTGAAAAGTGTCTATGTGGAAATGAGCTGTCACTGACATTATTTCCAATGAGAGTCACACAGAGAAGATAAGGTCAGGGAAATAGTGGGTATTGTGGGATGTATTTTGTTGAAGTGTGTGTGTGTGTGTGTGTGTGGGTGGGTGGATGGGTGGGTGTTTATGTGTGTGTGTGTGTGTGTTTTTGATAGAGAGCCAGACATAGAAAGCTTCTAGCTGTAACAAATGGCCTATCGTGCAGAGGGTGAGAACACACAAAGCCCTGATGGGTCTAATGTCAGCACTAGAGAGAGAACAGTGAGGAGGGGAATACATGACAGGTAAAAAGTGCAAATGAGAGACATAACGTGCGATGTGGAGAGAGAGTGGTCTAAAAGATTGAAACAGGACAGAAAGACGGCCGAAAAACCTAAATAGGACTGGACATCAGACAGATAAAACTGGAGGAATGCAGGCAAGATTAAGGAGGAGAGGTGTAAAGATTAATATTAAGTTAAAGACTAAAGTGTTAATTCTTAAGGGGAAATGCTTCTCTGTTTGTGAAACAAATATCCCTCAACCAGACCTTCAGGCTTCTGGAGAAATCACGGATTGATGGGATTAAACCATTGGCGCCACTATTTGCTGTGTTGGTTGCTGCACTGACAGTAAGTTGCTGCACTGCTGCTCTGGACCTACATGCAATTGGTTGATATGCCTTAACAATCATGATCGATTCATAAAATGGACGTTCATCATTTTTATTAACATAAGATTGATTTGTTTTCAGTAAAGCTTTAATGTTTTTGTGGCTCATTTTTGGGGGTTTATCTTGTTTGTTTGTTTGTTTTTGTTTTTGTATTTTCTTTTGTTCTTTTGTTTGTTTTTTGTCTTCTAGCTGCAGCCTACAGTTTGTTTCGGTGACAAAGCTCTGATAAACCTGCTGTATATTATCAGCCCCGAAACCAAACAGCAGGCGGATTAAGTCAGGGGCTAGCTGGTGAACATAGTGAAATATTTAGCTTGGTGGTGACCAAAACAAACCAAACAAAAAATAATAATCTAGCATCACTGTAAAAACTTTCTGTAGCCATACGCATGGGCAAGGTTCAGATTTATGTAAAGTTTTATAACATGAATTTTTATCATTTGCAAACATAGTATATAAGGACCTCAGTGGTATTAGCAAGTGTTAGTTTTTGAATGAGTATGATATAATCAGCTTCAAAAATTTGAATTTTGTAGTCCCTTATGTAAATGAAGCACAGAAAGAAATCTGCTTTATTTGTAAGTCTTAAGAATTAGATTTAAAGCATACTTATGGCAGAAAACACAACACTCTTAAACTTAAATTAATCCCTAATATTATCAGTAAGCTTTTTTGCTTACTTAAAATATTTTCGGCCAAATTTAGCCACATTGGGAACATGCCTTTTTGTATAGGTTGCTGCTTAAATTCTGATAAACCAGCAGTATGCTTCCTAACACCAAATGGCAGACAGACAAAGTCAGTAGCTACTGGGTTACTGAATGTAGTGTTTAACCACTGAAAAATCAGATATTTTCCTCCGAAGTAGGTGGACCAGTATTATAAAAAAGTTCACAGCGAAAACTGGATATGCATTTGTCTGGTGGTCAGAAACAATACTCCAATTGAATGTTTCTTTTGCTCAGTGTCTGTGTAAATAAGTACCTGTTTGCATGTTCGTCTTTTCAGTTTTATTTTCATGATCATCATGTTTTACAGCTTGTACTACCTAAAAGGGGACTCTTATTTTATAGTGTGTTCACAGGTTTTGCAGAATACCACTGCATATGTGAAAGAAGTTGTAAAAAGTGTGTGGAGCTGTGTTAAGTCTGATAAATTGCCTCACATGATGTAATTTGAGTCAGTATCGGTTGGGAATGAAGACTAAAATTCAGTAATGAAAAACAAAATGGAGTGGGAGTGGAGTGTGGAGTTAGAATGAAGTGAGCTTACCCATCCCCTGTAGAGTGCTCTCCATCATCTCCATCTACCAGCATAACACACCCAAATGTCTAAGCAATGTCAACGGCAGCTGAAGTGCATTGTGGCCAGTAGATGCTAGTTTGTGACAAGGAGGAAATTTTGGATAAACTGGTGGAGTACTTTTTTATTTTGTGTAGTTTGAAGGGGGGAGGAAGGCAAGAGGGTCAACTGTTGGTTTACGTGATAAAATGATATCAAATGTCATGGCTACTGCGGTTACTAAAAGATGCAGAACATATAAGAACAGATAGAGACCAGGACTTTTACTGTAACCTAGTACAATTTGACACAAAAGCAAAGGTTTTCACAATGAATGCATGAAAGGAAATTTTCTATGGTGAAAATATCATTACCAAATTGATGATATTGCTGCATATACAACAGCACTACGATTTATGCAGATATGTGTCGCCTCAGGAATGAAGTGAAAAGCTAAGAGGCACAGTGGGATGAGAATCAGTGAGAATGGACATGACTGATATATGAGAGGGAGAGGAATGGGACACGTGTGTGAAAGATGCATCATGCATAAGGAAACGGTGGAGGGAGTTGTGTTTCTCTCAGAAGAACACAGAATGAATGAAGGATTTGAAGCATAAAAGGCAGTGGTGTGAGGGGCAAACACAGGATGAGGGATGAGAGGGAGGAAGTCTGGAAAGGGTGATGGAGGAGGAAACAGAATGAGTGATGAGAAGGTGGAGATGGAGGCAGGAGGAGAAAGGAGAGGGTGGCTGAGAGAGGAAAGGAAGGAAGAGAGGGAGGGAAAATAGATGAGACAGAGTGTAGGCAGAGAGATAAATGCTGAGACTGAACAATGAGAAAAGTGGAAAAAATGCAGAGAAGCTAATGATAGAAGAGGCTGAGAGAAAGCTCAAATTATGTCAACTTCAATAATGAATAAAGTATTTTGTTATGTGGTCTAATATTCAGCACTATAATGTTATTTTTGGTAAAACAAGTATAGAAATCTGTTGCAGTTGCAGGGTAGAAAAATACAAATCACCCAAGAAAAAAATGTAAGAACATTCTTGATCTGCCTGAGAAACATGCCTTTTTTACAGAAATACAGATGTAATGTCTGTTTCACACTATGTTGCTGGAGGGATGTTGTGAGGCCTTGAGTCTCTTTATCACCCACCAGCATCTTTGTCAGTGGCTGCAGCCAGAAAATCCAAAGATGAAAAACAGGGTGTAGCCGGAGGAGGTTGTCCTACCAAGAAAAATGACAGCATCAGTTGTTTCCGCAAAATGCCCAATAGTGAAATATCTTTACCTTCAACTGACAAAGGCCTGTAATGGCTCTTATTACTCTTCTCCAGTGGGAGCAATGGGGGAAGTAGTGATATTGTAAAGCCACAAGATCCAAAGAAAGATGGTGGTTGAGTTGGATTTATGTGTTAGCAAAATGTCAGCCTTTGACTGGGAAGCTAGCCGTTTTTGTACCGACATTCGGGCTGGGTTCTTTTAACCATGGCCGTGGTTGTTCATTAACCTTGGCTCGGTATTTATTAGTTTAACCTTGATAAAGAATTTCCTCCCACCCTACCGAGGTAGTACTTTTAACCCAAACTTCAATGTTTCCCAAACCTACTTTTTTTTGTTTGTTTGTTTGTTTGTTTGTTTTTCTGTTTGAAATTAACCATAGTGGTGTTAGATGAGAAAATGGTTTTGTTTGGAATAGCGATGTGTAACGATTTTACAAGACACTGACAAATGATGATTTGCTGACTGGGGCATCAGATTATGGTCTGGGCCCTTATAACAGCTATAAATGCTGTTGCCTCTCCATATGGACCTCGTAAAAAAACTGGTTAGTCTCAAGTATACCCTTTGCCTTTGGAGACCAGTTGACTTAGGAAAACAATGCAACGATAACATTCAATATGCCATGCATAGAAGTATTAACTTATCTACATAGACTCTAACTTGTGGAATCTAACTTATTTCCAGAGAAGTCGAGTATTTATAAAACTGAATTCAACAACCTGAGCTTTTTTGGAGCCTGCATTGACTTTTTAATGATATATATTCAGTGCCTTTGTTCAGTGATGGCTGCTGCTTGATAAACCAGGGAAATTACATTTTATAGCTATATTGTTCTACATTTGAAAAAATGTGCGACAGTATATTAAGTGCTTTTATTTGAATTTTCTAGAGTGGGATTGCGAAGTGCGAGGAAATGGAATAAAGGCTAATTTTTTTTAAAGTGAGAGAGTTAGAGCTTTATGACGGCATTGGACAAAGCTTTGAAGAAAAGGGTCAGTTGACAGAGTTTTCTGCTTCAAAATCTCCTGTTTTATCACATAGGGTTTTTTTCAGTATTGCATTACTCTTCCTTTATACTGTAGTTAGAGGACATACATGCCTGAGTGCTTGCTTTCACTACTCCCACTGAGTGTCATATTAATCTTGGAAACCTGCCCTAATGAAATAATTGATTGATTGTATCACTGTATTATCTATCATTGCTGCTGCAGTAGCTTTAGCGTACTGAGTGACTGTAAGTGATGATTTATTAAAGACTTTCGAGGGTGATTATTTGACCTCAGGATTTTTGTCTTCCATCTCCCCGTGCTTTCTTCCCCATCCATCTTGCTTTCTGTCAAACCCCTGCTCTTCTCATCCTCAATTTCTCTCACCAACCCTCCACCTTTTCTCTCTACCGCAGGGTGAGTGTTCCTCCAAGTGCTACAACATGTTCATCATAGAGACGGTGTGTGTCGCCTGGTTCTCCCTGGAGTTCATCCTGCGGTTCATTCAGGCCGACAGCAAGCTGGACTTCATCCGGGGGCCACTCAACATCATCGACGCCATGGCCATCCTTCCCTACTACGTCTCCCTGGTGGTGACAGAGGAGGACCCAGCCCAGGAGCACGAAAGGCCAGGTGGAGGTAAGGGCTACTTGGACAAGCTGGGCCTCGTGCTGAGGATCCTGCGGGCGCTGAGGATTCTCTACGTGATGCGGCTGGCTCGCCACTCTCTCGGCCTGCAGACGCTTGGGCTAACAGTCAGGCGCAGCACCCGGGAATTCGGCCTCCTTTTGCTTTTCCTCTGTGTGGCCGTCACCCTCTTCTCCCCGCTGGTCCACTTGGCTGAGAGCGAGCTCACGGGTGCCCATGACTTCAGCAGCATCCCTGCCTCCTACTGGTGGGCCATTATCTCCATGACGACGGTAGGCTATGGCGACATGGTCCCAAGGTCCATTCCAGGACAGGTTGTGGCACTGAGCAGCATCCTCAGTGGGATCCTCATCATGGCCTTCCCTGCTACCTCGATCTTCCACATGTTCTCCCGCTCCTATCAAGAGCTGAAGATGGAGCATGACCGACTGTTCAAAGAGGAGTGCGCAGCTGCTGCTGCTGCTGCTGCTGCCACCGGGGAGCTGCATGAGGCAGGAGGTGAAGGAGTGGGGGGGGGCTCAGTTCCATCTGGACTGGGATTACGTCTGGACAAGGATAGTGTACACTCACTGGAGTCTCTGGCCCTGCTAGGGAAAGGGGCTGAAGCTGCAGGAAATGATAACCACAGCCTTCCAGCAGGAGCTTTCTGAAGAGTTCACACACTGATTGACTCAATCCAAAACTTCCAAGAGCGTATGAGTCCTCTGATCGCTGTCTTGCGTACTGTAATCGTACTGTAAATGACTATTTCTCCAAAGGCATCACTCCCCTGATGGTCGTGAAGCATCTGTGTTGCATTGGATAAAAGGAGGATAAACAATAACAGCATTTCCTTTGTAAAGGAGTACAAGTGTGCTCACTACTAACTGCACAGAATCTCTAAGACTTAAAACCCTTTAAATTGGACTATCCAGTTTGTCTGACCAGAGAGCCTCTGCAGGAATATTAGTAACTGGCTGCTTCCATAAACATGCAATATTCAGTCCAAAGTTGCTTTTCCTTCCACTGTGAAAATACTTATGAGCCCAACTACAACTTTTAGTTTTATTCTTGTTACCTTCGAATATGCCTACAGTATGACTTGAAAATATGTCTCATACTGTATATTCTACTTTTCTGCCATGAATTCAAAAAAGTGCTCCTCTCTCAGTTTATTTTTCGAGAAGCTTGAAGCCATGTTCTGAGAAGAAATATAAGCAAACTGATAGTTTTAGCTCATTCAAGATATATATCTATCTCTTTCTTGTGTACGTTTGTATGCTTGGTCGAAAAGAGGTGACAGTTTCTCCGTTCTCTACCATGACCTCCGGTAAACCGGGTGAAGATATTACAGAAGTTATATTACAAACTGTTTTTTTAATCAGCTAATGAGGAAATGAACTAAAAAAAATGATGGAGTGAAAGATATCATATTTAAGGGTGTGTGAGTGAGAGAGAATGAGTGCTAACATCCATGAAATGTACTTTGCAATGCTCTAAATAAAAGCTCTCCTCGTAATCTGAGAGAAATCCATTTTCTGAGCTGTAATTTTTTGTTTTGTTCTGGGCATGATGGTCTAATCCCTTTGGCCAGGATGCTCAATCAGAGTCCTGCAGCTAAACATTTCTGAGAGAAGAAGACACTGAAATAGCTGTCTGAACCAGACACAAACAGATAAGTATTCTGTGAACAACAATTCCGTGACAATCCCCTT
Organism: Istiophorus platypterus; assembly: GCA_016859345.1. NCBI lineage: Eukaryota > Metazoa > Chordata > Actinopteri > Istiophoriformes > Istiophoridae > Istiophorus > Istiophorus platypterus. The sequence continues at coordinate 8,061,525 of CM029121.1, forward strand.
CTTACTTCACTTCCTTGTTTTCATGTGCACAATTACACCACTCTGGAATATTGCCACATCTCTACAAATCTTCTTTTTTTTTTAGACGAGGAGCTCCGTATTGCAGTGCAACTGAAGAAGCTCTGCCAAACGTTACATTTGCAGGCCTGGGGCAAAACAATCCTCTCATCCACTGTCAAATCCTGGGGTGGCCTCCAAAATGGATGGGGTCATCCCATTTTTTTCTGAGAAGAGTTGTCCAAGAAGGATGTGGAGGCACACAGGGACATGACAGATGTGAGTGTAATCTAGATTAAAGTTGGGATTAAAAGATCCACAGGCAAATGGGTTACCGCCTGAAACCTGACTTCATTCACTTCCTTTAAATTTGATTTTGCTGTTTTTTTCTCCAGAATCCCTGTGATTCAAGTGCAATCACTTTTGGCGTGTTGTGGGGTCTTTTGCCCATATGGCATCCTGTTTCACTGGCTATAGCCCTAGTGGGATTTATAGGTGCAGTGGAATTTGTAATTAGAGCTCTTGCAGTAACATATGGCCCAGTGTACATCAATCTGAATGAGGCAATCCAGCTTTACATGATGAGATATAATGGATTACACAGACTAAGACTATTATCCATCCATATACTCATTAGCTTAAGGAATACTGATACCATAAACAGCAGTATATGCATAATGTAGTTTTTCACAGTAGTGATCAATCATAACTCACAGGGATTGAAACTCTTAATTCTGATGTAACAGCATCTTAACTCCACCCAAAACACAGCTTAGTTGTAATTCACTGAAATATCACAAAAAAAACAACATTTTACAAGTTTTTTTTTATGTTTTTTTCAAAAGCATTAAATGGAAGTATCTTAAATGTTCTGAGAAATTCCCCCTATTACAGGAAATGTGAACACTTTTGAATTTAGAGCTATTAAAGCAAGTTTCTAAGCTATTAGAGAGAATTAAATGAGAGAATTTATACCACTGTCATGTCTGTCCAAGTAATTTTGTTCTTTCATGATTTATTTGTTTTATTATTTTATTTATGATTATTTGTTTTTAGTAGACGCTTCAAAAGTATCTGTTTCGCACTACTACCAGCTATCCTGTTGTGAATTGGGTAATTGTAAAGTAAACTCAATTTCCTAGCACATACCTGACTTTTATCTTATCTTGGAAAGGTCGAGAGTGTCCAACAGGCACCTATACATATGCACTCTACAGACTACAGACTACATATGGCCCGACTACCAAAGTGGAAATAGCTTCCCATATATTACCAGGCATCATATGTGCGTAAGTTGCTATTGCTATCTCAGCAACAAACCTCTTTCCTAATTTAATGACAATTTAATCATTACAATTTGAGTCGAAGGTTGGATGGTTTTCATCAAAAGCTCTTGTGTCTTTACGCTTTATAAATGTCTCAAATTACTTCTTTTGATTGTCTATGATCAAATTGCAGCCACTGGAGATAAATTGCAATAAGTGTTTTGACCGCACTTTTTCAGTCTCTGGTATCTCTGTCAGAACAAATGAGGTGATACTATGAGGCCATTAAGCCACATTTCTGTCATTAACCGGCATAGCTGTGTGACTTTTTCCTGGATTACAAAAGCACTTGAAGGACAGCAGGAAGAGCCTGTATATGTTTTAGACTTTTAAATAAATTCAGGATAAATTATAATTATTTTAGTGAAGATTTATGAACATATATATATATATATATATATATATATACACACACACACACACACACAACAAATAAAGCTTTTAAACACATATTCAAACTAACCATTTCTCTATGGTACTCCCATCTTTTTTTTGCACACACACACCTACACATGTAGAAGTAAAGTAAAGGTTGTTTCCTTGGACCTTGTTGAGATGGATCTCCTGTCTAGTTACTCTTTCAGCTTTCTCCCCTGCTCTTATCTGCAGGCTTATCAAAGTTGTGTGTCAATTTGGGGGCCACATCCTTCGATGGCTGTGTCATCCTAGAAATGAGCTGGTCATCGCTGCAATGAATCTCGGGACTGGTTGGGCTGCAAAGCATCCACCCCTTGGATCCTGCATTGACTGGGAAATGAGGGATGCAATTCTCCGCCACATTTGAAGGGACTTTCAACATGGGACAGCCTTGTCACGCCACTGTGACTCAATTGGTCCTCAAATGTAACCATCGAGGGATGCAGCCCCTGAATTAAAACATAGCTCAAGCATGTGGTAAGCCTGAAGACATCTGCACTTCGCGTAAAAACAAATTGCAAGGCTCTTACGGTTTCTCTCCATGACCAGATTAAGACTCTCTTCCTTGTGATATCGGCACAGTTTCTCTTTCTTGCTTGCTTTCTGTCTTCCTTTTTAATTTTATTCTCGGATCGTGCCCCTTTCCTGCTTCTCCTTGTCTTCATCTCTTCTCTTGCAAATCAACCCCTTAACTTAATTTACATGACTGCTAATCTGAAACAGTATTACCAAACCATTATTCATAAAGTCAAACACCAGTACAAATCAGCATTACTCATAATAAATCTAGACGTGTCAAATTTATTCCAAAAGTTAAAACATGTAAACAAATCCATCAAAAGTTAGTAAAAAGATTTCAACTCTCTCTCTCTCACACACACACACACTTTCTCTCTCTTCCACATGCATGCAGACTAATGCTCTCTCTTACACACCTACTCACATTGCAGACCGAGGTTTTAGTGGGAGTTTTTCTTTCTCATTCAGAGTCTAAAGGTTGAAGGGGTCATCACATGCATTCATTGTTCCCATAATGTGGGCGTTGGGAAGCCCTGTGAGACTAACTGTGATTAAGAAGGCTGTGCGAATAAACTTAACTTGCGAATGTGTCTCTGACTGCTGGTAAAAATAAGGATGCAGGTGCTGAGGACTGGCGTGGTAGAAAGCGAGGTGTTTTGATGGAGACTCAGCAGACACACCAGATGGATCGTCTGTCATGTGTGTCATCCGCCACCCTCTTATAACTGTAATGTAAAAAAACTGATTGGCAAACTTGCAAATATCTATTAAAGTTGGAAAAAGAAGGAGGGATGAAAAGACAAGGAAAAGTAGGTTTGATCGTGTTCTCAAAGTATCATTCTCGCTTGTGCTCCACATCACTCCGATTTCACTCATGACTGCAGGGTAAATTATCCAGCTTAGGTAAAAGAGCAACTCAGTAACTCAGCTCTTTCCTCTCACTTTTGAAAAATTATTCTATTATTAATGAAATAGCCAACTGTGATGATTCCTGGGGCCATAGAAGACTGGGGAGTATGTGACTCCGAGACATACTGACTCACATACTGAAGCATATTAAAACAGAGGGTTTGAAAGCAATATTTGAAATATTCTGTGAAATTTCCTTTTACAGAATTTTTTTTTCTGCTACACCAGGAGTAATGTAAAAATTTAAGTTTGTGAGAGTGTAAGACATATAGCAGATGCTGTTACTATTTTTTTTTTTTTTTTTTGCTGCATTAAGCCGTATAAAATAATACATGTATATTTTTGATATTGAGCTACATGTATCTTAATATTAAACATATGGACATGAGAGTTGTATACATTTTATTGGACTGACTGAAGACATTTAGTAAGGTCAGATCTTTGTCTTTATTTTACACTGTGGAGACCCACATTTTTGTGACTGGTTTATAAACAAAATTCACTGACTACATATGTAAAAATACCTTGTAATAAAACTAATGATAAACAACCTAAACCCCCGAAAGATACGAGAAGCAGCTGGAAGAAAGGAAGGAAGGGAGGAAGGCTATTTAAAATTCATAGCCATTTTTACTTTCATCCTATATTTATATACTGATGATGGCTCCGCAGCTACAGTTAAGTGCTGTGGGGTCGTCTGAGTTGTGGGGTTTTTTGCTGTAATTTTAATATTGAAGCCAGTACTTGATTTTCAGTGATCTTCCACCATGAATTGAGGAAGTTTTAAGAAAGGGTAGTTAGAGAGACTGTCAGATAAGAATAGGCACTTTATGCATGGATGTGCTGCTGAAATAAAGAGCAGTTTAAAGCATTTTGAAGCATCATATAGTAATGGTTGTTCGGCACTGCTGCTTTAAAAATGATCCCTTTGAGGGAAAGGGTCCCCTTTGTTTAATATAACTTTATCATTAGTTTTATTACAAGTTATTTTTACATATGTATTCAGTGAATGTTTTTTATAAACCAGTCACAAAAATGATAATACTGAGCATATCATATATAGCACCCAACGGCAACTGGCTTATGTTAATAAATGTACCACTTCATTTGATCAACAAAAAATGTTGCCTCTGAACATTATCTAGCCAGAAATTATGTCGCTTCCTTACCATAAATAGGAAAGCTGTATACAAGTGTCACTTCCAAGAGACAGGGTTGATTTTTGGATGGAGAATGTGGCTACTCTAACTTTTGAAAATAAAAACTTATCACTAGTTTCACACTGTTTTTCAAGTGTTATAATACCCTTGATCTGTGATTAGGGGAAATTACTTTTTTTTTTTTTTAAAGCAGGCTACATATTAAACATTGTTATAGAAGAAAAATCCATTTTGTCTTAGTTTTGTGGCTCAGATCTGTTGTGTGGCTGTATCTGCAGTTGCAGAGTGATTGGAATTGCAGGTTACTTTAATTATGATCAAATGATGAGCGAGGTTTTTTTTGTGTTTTCCTGTTTTGTGTTTCCAAGTTACAGTGTGATTTTCCTTCTCTGCTGCTCGGTGTGGTGATTATTGGTGTGATTATTAATAAGCAACTAGTTCTCTGCTGACATATGTGCAGCAACATTAACTGGCTTATATGGCAGGTTCACTTTACCAATCCCATCACATTAAAAATTAAATCAAGAAGTAATTCTGTCCCAAAAGATCATGCGTAAATATTGAGACTATAAACACAAAAGTGGTTATCAACATTTACTCCAATAATAGACAGATGTCTGTCATTGCAGTGGAAGTCAAATGAGGTGTAGTCAAAGTAGAAACACAGTCAGCTGAATGTTGCCTCTGTCTGCAAATTATAGTCTTTCTTCACGTCAGACTATTCTGCTGAGTCTTTCTCTTCTGATTAACAACAGCATTTCAGCAATTTCTCACCAATTAAAGTTATTGTCACTGACTTTCCCATGAAAATGGGAGATTACTGTACTCTCTGCCATTATGTCCTGCGCTCAAGTTTAATGTAATGTAATAAAAGTCCTTTTTGAATTCTTTCTCATGAGAAATGATCAGTCTGTTTTTGCTCCTTGCTGTTGGTATCAAATTGGACGCACACCACAAGATTTTTGATAAGATGTGGATCCAATTAAACTACTCAGACAAAGACACATGATGGTAGCCCCTGATAGAGTCCATATTCCACCATGTATATCGAGAGCACATGGCTCAGACTGCAAATGTAGAATTTAATCAGCTAAACTATTCTTTAAGGAGTCTTTGAGTATCTTTTTCCCATAGTTTGATGGAATAGAATAGAAAAGTGAAGAAAATCTGCCAACACTGACTAATTTTTAATGTGTGTGGTGGACAGAATTGAAAGAAAAGTTGCTTTGCTTTTGGATCTGACATGTGAAAGTTGGTTTCACAGAGTGCAGAGGGGAAATGATAAAAGGGATGGAGGTTTGATATAAAACTACTGGAAAACAGAGCACCTGTTTCGGTGACAGAACTAAGGAGAGACAGAAACAGAGAAACAGTAAAGGGTAAGATATCGGAGACTGAAAGGGGGAGGCCAAAGGAAAGGAGAGTCTCTTTTTCAGCCTTCTTATCTGAAGCTGGGCACATTATTCTGCTTCATAATGAGCTGAACTATGTGCTTGGATTCATAAATATCCCTTTATGTGGTGTCAACTTCACTCTGATGATCCACTTTTCTTAAAGAAGATGAGATACATAAAAAGAAACTACCCGGGAAAGCTCAACAGGAACAGGACAGCTCAAGAAACAACTGTAAAGGCTATAATAAAAACAAAAGGCCTTCCTACCGGAGGCTCTTCATAGATAGAACGCACTGATGGGAGCAATAACACAGTTAGAACAAGGGACATGCAAATTATATTGAGTAAATGACAGAGGCGAGATGAAAAGTAATGGTATTAATACTCCCACAGGACTGGAGTTGCATCAGTATACAAGGCTCAATTGTCTGAAATTTATTTACATTTTAATCAGTGTTATGTCACCGCTGCTTGTTGGCTTGACAATATCATGTTGCCTAACTCTGACACTGTTAGAGTGATGCTGTGCGTGTCACTCGGAAATAAAATTCAGTAGTGTCTTTGGAGATTGTTCTGCGGTTGCAATTCCCCTCATTTGGTGGATTGAAGAGCACTGGTCCAAAATAATCAGGCTCTGGTATATTAGTAGCCCAGGTTGGTGCCCCTCATATATTGCAATATTAGGTGGAAAAATCATCCTGTGTTGAAAGTTTAACTTTGTTATTTAAAAGTTAATGAGAATGTAACCTGTTTGACAAGGTGTGTATTTCTTCCTTGGCCAAAAAAATCTGCTTTTGCTGTCTGTATGTGCCTAAGAAAAACAAATTGTGTACTTTACAGAGTTGAGACTGACTGCAGCAGCAATCTCACACAATTCTGAATGAAGAAATCCATCGGAGCTTATTCAAAAATATCAATTTCTACACTGAGAGTCACCAGGAGTCTCAAAATTCCCCTATTGATCTGACTGCCTTTGTTATCACTTTTATTGTCTCGCTGCCCTCATGTATTGGATTCAAAAAGTTTCAGATAATCCCTCTGGTGTAGTTGTTGAAAGGCTCTCTGAGAAGGTATCTCAGTTAGTAGAACTAAAGTTAAGAAATTAAATCAAAAAGTGATTCCAGAAATACTCTCAATATCACAGATGAACAAATTCTTAGTGTCCACATCTCAGAGGGTCAATTTTTTTTCTTCAACATTTCTAAGAGAAAGTTATTGACTTTATCAGGCTTTATCTTTGAAGATACATATGTCTCTATTCTGTCTCTAATATAATCTGTGTGATTATCTATCTATGATGCAGTTGTCATGATGTTTTTTGCCATGCTAGCAGCATGGCTCTAGGGATGGCAATGTCTACTATCCATAAATACCTCAGCAAATGCTTATGAATTGCCATGAACTGACATTCATGATTTCTAGAGGATAAATGCTAATAATGATTGTGACTCAATTCGTCACAGTTTTTCAAATTTGTCCTCTGTACACCGCTACAATGGATTTGAAACTAAGCCAGGATGTGATTGAAGTATAGACCTTCAGCTTCTATTCAAGGGGTTTAGAAAAATATAACATCAATCATTTAGGAATTACGACCATATTTATACATATTCCCTTATTGTCAGAGGCCCAAAAGTAATTCGATGAAAGATGACAACTAATCTGTTTTATAGCCAGGTTTGGTCTGTTCCCTCATTATTCCAAGACAAATTAAGCAGATTAAAGGTCTTGGGTTGATTCCAAGTGTTCAATTTGTGTTTCATAGTTTTTCATGGGATCTCTGATTATGTGGTCCAAAAAGGTGTTGATGCAAACAAAACAAATGAGCTCAGGTGAGCTTGGTAACTCCAAAAGGCCTGGAAGACCGCAGAAGACAACTAGAAGTGGGTCATGAAGACAACCTCTTATTGAGGAAAAACCCTTCATAACATCTATCCAGGTCAAGAACACCCTCAAGGAGACAAGCAGACCATGCTAGAAAACATCTAAAAAAGGCTGCCCAGATCTGGAACAAGATTCTTTGGACAGATGAAACCAATATAACCTTGTACCAGAATGATGGAAAGAGAAGAGTATGGAGAAGGAAAGGAACAGCTCATGATCCAAAGCCACCACATCATCTGTCATACATGGTGGAGGTGTTATGGCATAAGCATATGGCTGCTAATGGAACTGAATCACTGGTGTTTATTGATGATGTGACTGCTGGTAGAAGCAGCAGGATGAATTCTGAAGTGTATAGGTCTATACTATCTGCTCAGATTCAGACAAATACTGCAAAAGTGATAGGAAAATGTTTCACTGTATAGATGGATAATGCCATGCTAGCTTTAGCATGTGACTCAAAGTGCAGCCCCAAAGTGCAGAGCCAGTAGCATGACTAGATCCTATTTTTATTTTTTTTTAATATTTTTTTAAACTTTATAAACTTGGTATATGCAAATTTTTGCTATTGCTACAAAGACAATGTTAGCATTAACAGCTGTTTACTTAACAGTCTTGAAGACATGTTTCAAGTGCAACATCAAACTTCATTCTTTTAATCGCCAAGAGCTGCCTCCAGCTGTGGAAAGCAACACCAGTGTCGGCTCGAATACCACTCATAATATCACTTTTCCATAATGAGTGACTGTGTGTTTCGCCAGTCTGCCCTCGTTCCAACATGAAGTGGATGAAGAAGTAGTGCTGCTAAAAGGACGTATTCTAATCTCTAGTCTTGTGAATGCAACAACAGCTGTAATGCTAACGTTGGCTATGGAGCAATGGGAAAAATGTATATACGGTTCCTTGAAGTGAGGATAAACAAACGACCAAGCTTGTAATGCGATTCATGTGATGGTACAGTAATACTGAGGAAATTATAATCTATATTATCGAATGTTATGCGATTAAATGCATTGTAGGTTTTCCCTGAAAAATCTGACAATGACCAAAGAGATCCAAAGTCAAAAGATCTTTTTCCTCTCTCTGCTGTATCTCCCTCCTGCACAACCTTTTTTCTTTATTTCACTTTCTTTTAATGGATCATGCTTCGTCTATCCCTCAGCCTTACTCTTAACAATTCGAGGAGCCCAAAACAATTAAATACACAACAAGCTAACGATAATATAACAAGACACAGACCAATGGCATAGCTACTTTGCTATTAAGCTTGTTTCTGTAGGAATGAATATAAGCATCTTGTTCAGGCAGGAATGAGGTGAAACTGGATGCAGAATTTTTGCTGATGAAGAAAAAAGAGAGATCCCCAAACATATTTACACCAGATCATTTTCCGACGTTATCTTTGTTCATTCTCTCTGGAGGAGGGGTGGAGGGTGCTACTCAACTCACGGGAGCTATTCCCTTATGAAATCTTCATGTTAGAAAAAAAAAAAAACAACTCTCCAACAGCAGCATATCCTATTCGTTAAGTCTCAGCTCTTCCCCCTTCTTCCATTTACCTGGAAACACCTATGCATTTCCTGTAAACAGCCTTCTGACTCAACACATCTTTCACCTGGAGACCAAAGCTCGAAAGGTGAGATAAATCATTAACACATGCATATTCTGCATAGGCTATGCAGGCTGTATGTTTTATCATAATTTTTCCCTGCAAAGAGAGTGTCCATGATTCTTTGTTGAATCTGATTTCATTTCAAACGAATGCTTCTGCTAATGGAGAGGCTGGAATGGTTTCACTAGTGCTGCTCTTGTTTGCTGTAGTGTTATGTTGCATGGAAATAGGGATGTGTCTCAGTTGGGCAGCGTTTGATCTGGAACCAATATTGTGTTTGTCAGTGTACAGTATAACAACGGCATCAGCCATCCAGCAATATCAGTGCTTGTAGAAGAGTATATTCACTGCTGATGTAGATTCCCGAGTGTGGGAGATCTCTACTGTTAAGGCAATATTTTTGAGAGCTTGTACATCACATGAAAAATCAAATCCATGGTAATTTGCTCCTGAAATAACTATCTTGTTTGACAGACACCTCAGAGTTTAAGATTTGTTGCATTCTCATCCTCACCTGCAAAGATACATTTAGCAGCTCACACGTTTGTTGAAACATTACTCATTAAAGTTGTTTCAGCTAGTGTTAGAAAAGGTTTTGCATGCCCGTCAGATGACCCTGTGTGCAGTCGGCTAGTTGGCTGCTTCCCCTCCGCATCAACAACGCCGCCATCTGGGTAAGCCCACACACACCTGTGCTTTCTGGGAGTTTGCCATAGAAAGGCTACCACAGGCTGAAGCACTGAAGCAGAGGTGGAGGACAGCAGACAGTACACAGGGATGGAAAGGAGGGGGTAGGGGCAAGGAAGGGGTGGAAAGGAAAGGATGAAAAGGAAGGTGTGGGGCAAGGAAGGGTGGGAAGGAAAGGATGGAAAGGAAGGGGTACGGGCATGGAAGGGGTGGAAAGGAAAGGATGGAAAGGAAGGTGTGGGGCAAGATATATATAAAAAGGGATAAAATGTGGATTTGATTGTCAAGGATGAAGAAATCAAAATATTGGAGAAATATGGATGTTGTTGATTATTCAACCTGCTTTTCTCAACATAAAGCTGACTCACATGACTCATATATGACTCATACTACACCAAACTTGACCTGTTTATCTCCAAGTGTTTTAAACTCTTCTGAGACTGAGCATTTAATTCCTGCGGACAGTTAGATTAAGATGAATAAGACACGTTTCTTACAGGAGCAACAGACATGTTTTCTTTGTATCGTTTTTACAAAGGTTACTTGGAGAAAAGAGGATAAGGCATTAGCGTAGCACTTGTTCGTGCATACACTTGGGACCAGTGTGACCTGACCCATGCTTATCCACGTCAAAAAGTTCAAATCTATTTGCCCTTGGAGTTGCACCAAGTGTTGGCTGAGTTTGCGTGTGTCTGTAGAATTTCTGGCAAGGCTGTCAGCTAACCCTACAGAAAAAGACTACTCCCCTCCCCTCTGCCCTCCTCTCTCCTCTTCATTCAAGCAGAATAATTCACTCATTCTTGTTGGGCTGAGAAATTTGTTTAGATGGATGAAAGGATATCTGCAAGCTATAGGGTTGTGAGGATGTGAAGCCTTTGGTGAAGTGCATGCGGATTGATGTGAGTGAGTGTGGGCACAAGCAGTGTTGAATCCTAGATGATTATTGACTGAGCCGTTTTTTTTAGAGTGGGTAAGGTGCCCAGGGCCAGTTTAGCTGAACCTGACTAGCCTAAAAATCAGCACAGAAAAACATCTTTAAACGCTCCTCAGTCCAGGAACCAGCTGTCGAGATTTTACAACCTAACACTTATTCTTATTAAATCATCAGAGACCAATCAAGCGCTGTCAGCTAGGATATACTGTATGAATATATATTACGGCCCCAGAATCACATTTTGTTTTATTTCACACTGTTTCTGGATACAGTCATTGAATACCCATTTGCAAACGTGACAAGAGAAACAAAAGCCCCAAACTGACCTAAGTGTGCGTGCGTGTGTGTGTGTGTGTGTGTGTGTGTGTGTGTGTGTGTGTGGCAAGTTACCAGCAGAATTCAGAAGAGACGAAATATGAGATAAGACTTGTCTTTTATGACAGACAAACACAGACAGACGGGTTGTAATGAAGAGTAATATCTCCAGACTTAAGGCTCCACCACCAACCAGAGTGCAGGAGCGGGGGCCAGACTGCATGTTGGCTACTCGATGCCTCCCTCCCTGCATCACCACCTGATTTTTTTCACCTTGACCTTGGCTCATCATACAATCAAGTGTCACACACACTTGATTGTTAGCTTTTATGGCAATTACTGTGGTGCATGCTTGAGTGGCTGTTAGACACATTCAGGTTGCTTGAAAATTCAGAGAAGTTGCGTCTCTTATAACACTTCTGTTGCTCTTACATCAACAAATCTGTCTTGTTATAAATACAAATCACTGCACTTGTTCGTGTTCGCACAGCTAGAGGACAGGATTTTTTTGTGAATGAGAGCTATGTATTTATGTATTTAAGTTTCTTTCATTGGGCAGTCAGGGCTCTAACCCCCATTTTGACCTTATAAGGGGTTGGTGTACTTGTAACGCAATCAGTAATTAATGACTAAGAGTCTACAGCCATGTCAAAAGCTCTGTTAGGCTGTACATAGGAACAGTGGTTCTTTGAGATAAATTCTAATGTCAGAATGTTAATATACTAACAATGGCAATTTTTTTTTTTTTACCAACAGTTTAGCATGTTAGCATGCTATCATTTTCTAATTAGCACTAAACACAAATTGCATAAGTCATAAATAAATGCAAGGGACGCATTTCAAACAAAGCCAAAATTATCAATATCTTGTTGGTGCAAGAGAAAAAAATCAAGGGAATTAAAAGTCATTAGGATTCATCCTCTGGGAACCATGACTGTCACTGGACACTTTGACCTGCTGATGGAATGAAACAAAAAGATAGGGAGTCACCAAAGTCATCCCATGTCTTAAATCGAAGGCAATCCATACAACAGCTGTTGAGATATTTCCGTGTTGAACACACCAATCAACATTGCCATCTCTAGAGCCACATCTACCACAAGTGTGGCTAAAAATCAATCAGTTTACACAGAGGGGGCATGCAACAAAAAAACAGTTCCTTACTCGTATAATTTCCTTCAAAGTCATGGGGCTACTTCAAATAAAAAAAACAAAAACCAAGAAATAAACAACAAGGTTAACGAAGGTTAAGTAAGCAAAGCTTTCTCCAAAACTGATGCTACAATTCTCAGACATTGCTGTTTTTTCAAAATTTAAACACAACAATCATTGGGGGAAAAAAAATCAAGAAATGAAGGCAACAATGCCCATTTGGTTTTGTAACATGAACCCTGATAAAAATGTAATGATCTTGGCTGAGATCAGTATTATGTCATCTTTTTCTTACTCGCATGGACAGCCCTCATATGTGCAAAAATCTGAGACTGTGTATGACAGAAATTCCATCTTTAGGACTTGTTTGGTAACATTTAGGGGCAGCCAGCACAGACAAAAAGTTCCTGCTGCAGCAACAACTCAGACATTAAGACAGCTACTGTAGGTATGAAGAGGACAAACATAAAGACATCAGAGGAGTTCACCTTCCTCTGGAAACACAGCTAATAACACTCCTCTCTTTGCCCACTGTGTCAGGCCTCACCAGCAGATATTTATTATTCAGAAGGTGTTCCTCTCCATCTCTACCACTGTTCTACACTTACCAGTCATCCCCACCATAGATTTATAATTTATCACCCATGCCTTTGAATATTTAATTGTTTTTAGAACACCCATTGGGGATGTATAATTCAGTGTTTTGTGCACCAAAACCAACCTTTGCCCATGAAAAAAATTATATATATATATATATGTATATATATATATTTATATATATATATATATATATATGAGATCCCTGAAAAGGGCAGGGATAATTCTTTTCATGACATTTTATTACATAAAACTATCTTTGAGATCTAGCCCCATCTAAATTATGGTCTGAGTGTTAGGCAGATGCAGAGAATGAAGATTTTCTATCCCATCCCCCTGTCTCTCTGTCTCTCTAAGCTCTAATATCTAAGCAGAGCTGTGACACATCGACTTCACCAGAATATAGAACCCACCCAGGGACTAAAAGGGTGAGAGGTCCCTAAAATAACATTTAGGGAAATTAAAATGTGACAAAATAAAGTCAAATTCAGGCTAATGAATAATCCCTGTTTTGAGATTTAAGTGGTTTAGGGTTGTGAAGATCTAACGTGACCAACAGACCATAAATAACCATTTGTTTCCCTATTAAAGCAAGACGGACTGTCTTTGCTGCTCTCTGCTGAAACAGGAGCCCACAGGAACTTTGCCCAAACACTGTGCACTGGCTTACTAAAGATACTTGTCCTAGGTAATGATCTGGCACACCAAAAATCTTGGTACTGTGCCTTTTTAGTGAACTCTAAAGCTCATAAAACAGGTAGTTCAGAAGCTGAATTAATAGTTTGCCAAAGTTTATTGGCAGGCTGTACGGCACAGCCCAGGTAATTTACAGTACATAGCATCTGTCTCAGCTGTTTGTGGGGTAATGAAGCCACCTGAGGGTGGAAAATCAGGTCATATTTCAGAAAATATTCATCTTTTCCTGTTTGTTAACAAGAAAGTCAATGTTACACAGGAATAAAGCAGATGGATCTAAGCATGCCAATTCACACATTTTATATTCATATTCAGAAAGCATCCTTTTTTCCTGATTAAATCTTGTCCTTACTGAATCATTTTTCTGATAACTTGGGATTGAAAAAAATGAAAGCAAAAGTAAACCTTAGAGTAGTCTTTAGATCTGGGTAATAAAAATAATGTTCGAATATATTTTTTTAATAGCAATTACTCATATTTTGATGACCCCATGAAACAGAATCATGCCAGGGCTTCATCCGTTAAAGAAACATTTCTCAAAGGAAGCATGCACTCTGAACAACTTGTTGGTTTCTCTTTGGTTTGTGACAGACTCTGACATACTGATCATCAGAGGATTCATGTTAGGTGCCTGTGAGGCAGCAGGAGAGATGTTAGCATGTGAAAGCTTATCATTTATTAAAGGACTAGCTGGGGGTCTCACTGTGTTGATTTGCCCTATGCGGAACATTGTGTCAGATTGTCTGAGTTTGTAGCTTGGTCTCCCCGTGTGGGTATTTTATCATGTGCCAATAAATATCGTCTGACTTCAGTTCTTATTTTCACCAAAAAAATGGTGTAAGTTTATGGTCGGACCATAGACTATATAAAAATGTGTGGGGTATTAAAAATGTAACAGCTGCATTCCTACTTTGAAATCCACATTGCCCTAATGCTACACTTCTGCAAAACAACAGGAAAAACTGGCATTTTTGAATACCGACAAAAATGCAGTGTATCAACCAAGTGTACCATTATGTGAAACAGTTAAGGCGTATATGTTTTTTACTCCTCTCAAAATCAAAACCATGCGGGTAAACATGAAAGGACTGGATTGAACAGTTGCCACAAGCCACAAGAATTAGCTTTCCAGCCCAGAGTTTCTGAGTATTAGACTCTTGTTAAATATTAAGTGAGGATATTTGACCACATCTTTGAATATAAATATCATAAATCTTTAATGTTATTGATAAATATATTTAATTTGGAACCACGTTTTCATGGTCTTTAAGTTATTGTAAAAGAGGAGTTAAATGCAGCTTCTGTCTTATTACAGTTATTTATCTTGCCAGGGATACCGTTCAACATCCATTTAACCTTTTGATAATATTATCCTTGGTATAGTAGTTGTTAATTTCCTCACTTTCATTGACATTTTATAAACATAATGAGAAAAGTCACTGGTAGCGTCTCATTCCAGATAAGATTATGTTAATGGTCAAATCTGCTCTTTGTCTCTTGCACTTGACCCTGAATCACTTGTACACGCAAGCTTATAGAGCAGTTGATGAAACTTTGCCCTCCATGTGTCTTTGTTTCAGACTGTCAGCGTATATAGGAATCCATAGAAAATGGGTTACAAAGGTCTGTCGGGGTTAGCTGCTCCTTTGCACGTGAGTTATACATAACACTTCACCCTGGGATTTCACATCGCAAAGCACATGTCATGCCTTCAACATTTAACTCAACATGCTGTTTAACCCTCTGTTTGCATTCTCTAACTTTTTCCTTTTCTCTGTGACTTTTTGACCATATTTGACCCTTGCACCCTTTAACATGGAATGTATTTTCTCTGAGAGTGCCTGTTAGGCATGTTACTTTTGCCATGTGAGTGACACTACAACTGCATGTGACAAGGAAAGAGTGTCGAAGCCATTGCTTAAGGTCAAGCAGTCACACCAAGCCTGATGCACTCACCTGGCAAGGAGAAGCATGATGGCTTCAGTCTGATCCTGACAGGTATGTTAAAAATATTATTTCAGATTTATTATAATGTGTGTTTACAGTTTTTGATTTGGATTGTGAATTTTGTCATGATTCTTCCTGATTTGTATTGAAAGCTTTTGGGATCATGATCCAGGTTGTGTCCAGACCTCTTTCAGTTCAATCACGCAGAAGGTTGATAATCTCCATAATTAAAATGCTTGAAAATCCTTTGTAAACAGGCTCTCATGCAGTCTATGAAGCTCCATTATATGTATTATGGGTTTTTCATCAACTGAAAAAAGGAATTGAGTTAAATCCTGTCACGTATGTTAAATCTTATCTGCTTGTAGTGACTGTTTTGTGTATATGTATATTTACACAAACACACACATACGTCTGTGTGTCTGTATGTGTGTGTATCTGTGTGTGTGTGTGTGTGTGTATCTGTGTGTGTGTGTGTGTGTGTGTGTGTGTGTTTGTGTGTGTACAGTAGACTAAAACTAACTTTCATCACATGAGAAAAGTAAACAAGACATCAGTTTGAACAGAAAACCAAAGGCTTTTTAAGAAAGTCATGATTCTTACACTAAATGGCCAAAAGTATTTGGACACCTCAACATTACACCCATTTTTTGAACTCATTCAAAACAGATGGACAATGATATGCACAAGATTTGGAACCATGGCACAATGATTTGTTCCTATTCAGCTACAAGAGCAGTAATGAGGTCAGCCATTAATGTTGTGTAGGCTACTTCCATACCAAACTGCGAAAGACATTTCTTGACTGTGTAGACCCAGCTTTATGCACAGGTGTGGTGTTATTATAAAAGAAAAAGGGCCTTCCTCAAACTGTTGGAAGCACACTACTGTCTAAATTATCAATCTATGCTCTAGCATTAAGATTTTCCTTCATTTTGAAAAACAGCCCTAGTCCAAAAGTACACAAAAATAAGCAAATGCAGGAAGTATTCAGATCCTTTATTTAAAAGTATCGATACCATGATATATAAAAACTCTATTAAAAGTAAAAGCCCTGTATTGAAAATGTAACTTAAGCAAAAGTGTGCAGGGTTATTAGCAAAACTTTTCTGTCAACTACAGTTAGGTACATAATATTTGGACAGAGGTACAATTATTGTAATTTTGGCTCTTCACACCACCACAATAAATTTGAAATGAATGAATCAAGATGTGATAGACTTTCAGCTTTAATTCAAGGAGTTAAACAAAAATAAAAATTGCATTAACCATTTCGGAATTACAGCAATTTTTATACATAGTCCCTCATTCACAGGGGCTCAGAAGTAGTTTCATGTCCTGATGTGGCTTGTTCCCTTGTTATTTCATGAGAAATTAAGCTTATAAAGTTCTGGAGTTGATCCTAAGTGTTTTGCCTCTGGAAGTTGTTCATGGGAACTCTCGATGTGCAATCCAAAGATGTATTGATGCATATGAAGGAGGCATCATTAGGCTGAAAGAACAAAATAAAACCATAGACAAATGGCAGAATCTTTAGAGGGAACCAAATCAACAGTTTAGTACAGTTTTAAGAAGAGGGAATGCAGTGGTGAGCTCAGTAACACCAAAAGAACTGGAAGACCAACAAAGACAATCAAAATGGACGGCAGCAAAATTCTTTCCTTGGTGAAGAAAACCCTTCCCAACATCTATCCAGGTCAAGAACACTCAAGGACACAAGCGTATCATTGACAAGTTCTATAATCAAGAAAAACCTTCATGAATGTAAATATAGAGGGTTCATCAGTAGCTGTATAAACCACCGGTAACACTCAAGAACAGAAAGGCCAGATTAGACCATGCTAGAAAACATCTAAAAAAGGCTGCCCAGATCTGGAACAGGATTCTTTGAATTGATGAAACCAATATAACCTTGTACCAGAATGATGGAAAGAGAAGAGTATGGAGAAGGAAAGGAACAGCTCATGATCCAAAGCCACCACATCATCTGTCATACATGGTGGAGGTGTTATGGCATAAGCATATGGCTGCTAATGGAACTGAATCACTGGTGTTTATTGATGATGTGACTGCTGGTAGAAGCAGCAGGATGAATTCTGGAGTATATTGGGCTTTGCTTACTTTATCGGCTCAGATTAAGCCAAATACTGTAAAACTGATAGGGCGGCGGTTCACAGTGCAGATGGATGACATGTTGATAGCTTCATTTCATATCCATTGTGGCGGTGAACAGTGACAAAATTACGAAAATTTTATCGCTGTCAAAATATGACAAAGAAGTAAAAACTGCATGAAATGGGAATACTCAATTACCTTAAATTTGTACTGAAGTACAGTATTTAAGTAAAGATACTTTTAAGTATTTCACCCCTGAATGGTGAACAAGGTATCCACATAATTTTGGCCATGGTTTTGTCTTTTAACAATAGTAATCTATTCCTGGATTTTAGTAAGTGCAGGATTCAGTTTTGTAGATGCTTTTTTTTTTTTACTTAAAACAAATCATTAAAGTGAATCCCCTCTTTTTATCATGATTGCTATTATGAATAATTCATTACAAATCCATTTCTCATAAAATTATGGTGATTACTTTACAAAAACTAACACATTTCTCCCTAGACGTTTGAGTGTAACAGAAACCAGTGCAGATTAACATGGACTCTCCAGTGAAGGTTCAGGAGCGGAGGGCAGCTGTGGCACCAACAGCAGGCCGCGATGGGGGCTACGCCTGGTTCGTCTCACTCTCCTGCTTCTTAGTCTTTGGTCTGACTTTTGGGGTCATTAAATCCTTTGGTGTATTCTATGTTGAGGTACACCAATACTTTGAAACCACAGCAACAGAAACATCATGGATCACCTCTATTGCTATAGCTACCATTCACATTGTAGGTAATTATTACCCTTTTTTTATTATAATTACAAAAATCTTTGAAATAAAATAATGATTTAATCATTTTTCTAATTTAATTTAAGTGTATACATGGTCGGACATAAGATCATATTTCAAAGCCATCAATTTCAATGATATTCCCTATATTTCAGACTCATATCTTTCAATCCCTGCACTCTTTTTGTCTGTGATCTCAAGTCCTTCAGATGACTCAGCACAAACTCTGATTACTTGAGGTTCTGACCACCAGGTGGCTCTGTGCTACATCTTAAAAAACACGTTAAACATCAGGTCCTTTCTTGTGTTGAATGAATTGCACCAACTTAATGGCTCACAAAATATTAGAAAGATACTATAAGGTCGCTTTTTGTGCTCCAGTCTTCTGATAGTGTGGGTAAAACAAATATGTGTATTACCTGCTGAACATGTAGCCCTACTCAGACAGTGAGTGACACTAGGATTAAATTCAAAACTCTTAAACCTCCTAAGTCTTATGCGGTTTAACTAATGTCTATCTTCACAGACAAAATTGCTCAAACAGGGTAATATTTCAAGAGAACATCTTCATTTACGCATGTTAAAATCCCTCTGCAGCTCCTGTAGCATCTGCTCTGAGCGCTCGCTACAGCCATCGCTCTGTAGTGATGATCGGTGGACTGATTTGCAGCTTAGGAGTTGTGATTGGGGCTTTTGCTCGCAACCTGATTGAACTCTACTTAACAGTGGGGTTCATAAATGGTAAGTGGTCAGATGCTGACGTGTAAACATACAACACAGAGCCAGAAAACATACACACAAAATATGATACTCACTGGTGTCCCTCCCTGCAGGTTTAGGCTATGCATTAACCTGGACCCCCTCCGTGACCATGCTGGGCTTGCACTTTGAGAAGAGGCGTCCGGTTGCTAACGCCTTGGCCAGCGCCGGGGAGTGCATCCTTACCTTTGTCCTCACACCCCTGTTTCAGTTGTTGATTGACAGCTACTCTTGGAGGGGTGCTTTGCTGATCCTGGGTGGTCTGCAGCTTAACCTGTGTGTATGTGGGATGCTGCTGAGGCCCCTAAAAGCCACCACTGATGTTACCTGTATCAGCAAGGTCAAAGAAGAAGAGCAAGGCTTTTTGCTGGAATTGCTCACAAAGGAGGACTCAGAGCAGAGAAAACCGAAATGTCAAGAGACAGTGGAGGTGAGAGCATCTGAGGGGTCTGATCAGCGGGCAGTCCACGTATGCCTTGAGGACCCTAAGGAGACACCTACTTCGACTAGTGACTCAAAGAGGGCTGAAATAAAGACCAAACTCCTGCGCTACATAGATTTTACCCTCATCACTAATGCTCGATTTATGGTTTACTCAATGTTTGGGATTTTTGCTGCTCTGGGTTTCTTTGCTCCAGCTTTGTTCCTGGTTCCTTATGCTCGCAGTAAGGGCATTGAGGAGTACCAGGCGGCTGCTCTAATGTCCATCTCTGCTGTGCTGGACCTATTTGGAAGGTTGTTCTTTGGCTGGGTGGCAAACCTAAGACTGGTGGAGACGGTGCGTTCAATTAAAGAAATGTAGTGGAAAATGGTATCAGTCTTCTCTTGTAAACATCTGCAAGAAAGCGAGAAAAGTTATTTTCCCAAATTTTAAAAGAAGCAGTGTATTGCCAATGTGAATAGTACATGCAGGACCACATCATTGCAACAGCTGATGCACTGTCTGTTTTCTTTTTCTCTCTTCCCCCCAGGTGCAACAGCTCACAGCTACAGTGACTCTGCTGGGTACCGTTTTACTACTCTGCCCACTGGCCTCCTCATTTTCAGAACTGGCTGCTTTCAGTGGAGCCTATGGCCTGGTGTACGGTGCCACGGTCTCCATCCACATCACTGTGCTGGCTGAGGTTGTGGGTGTCCACAGATTCGGAAGTGCACTGGGGTTTTTCATGCTGATACGCAGCAGCGGAGGCCTACTTGGACCACCCATCGCTGGTGAGTTGGAAAGATGCTTTGATAGTCAACTGCAAGCACACAGTGTACCAACTGTGCATATCAAAAAGAAATGGATCCAAGCCTTGAGTTGTTGTTGTAATATTCCCTGTGATCCCTCCACCATGTTAACTGGCTGTGATGGTGAGAAATAAACACAGAATTTCACAGAGTAGAACTGAGGAGCCTTTAATTTATTTTGAATTAACATTTCTGTTAAAGGAGAATCAGAAGAAAAATTATATCATTAACTCAAGGTTACAAAGTCTGTCATTCCCCTTGTCCTATTCTTCCAACACATTAAATCACACAATGGATGTGCTTATACACCATTCTGCATTGTAAATCTGGCCCACTGAGCCTATTCAGTGAAAATGAGATTTTTATACCTTCCTGACATGCAACACCACCCTTCAGTTAATCATGGATTTTGTCGATGGTCCATCCCACAGGATACGGGGAGGTTTTACATTCAAAGAGTAACTATGCAGAAATTATAATATGATGCTTTATGGCTGTCTTAATTTCATGGCCAATCGCTTCCCAAAGATCCTTTTTTTTCCAATAAATGGAGTTCTCCACACTGTGGTGGAACAACTGTGGTAACATGAAGGCAAAACAAAGGAGTAGAAAAAGGCAAAACATCTTGTAAATACCATATAATATTGTTTTTCTTAGACCTCTTTAAAATGCAGTAACTGCTTTTGTGGTCACTTATTATCACATTATAAAGGTAATATGTTGAACCTGATAGGAAATGTCAGGTATGGAGTTTGTGTCATTATAACAAATGTAAGCCCAGTGCTCACTCTTTTTTTTGCTCCATTTTGCTATCCACCAACTCCTGAGCAACTCTTTACCTCTTTAGTTACTCAACACAGGATGACTGTTTAAATGCTCCAATAGGTTCACCAGAAGGTCACCAACTTTCTCTGCCTGCCGTGTGGTGCCGGGCAGGAAGAGTTCAGTAGGTTTGTAGCGCTTTTTTGATGAAAACAGCTGAATGCTAATACTGAAAATGGTACTGATGAGAGAAGTGATCTCTTGCTCTGTAGAGCTCCAGGAACCTGCAGAGTGAATTGATATTACTTTGAGGATTCGTCACTACAAGCGCCCTCTTTCACATACACACAACCATTTGACTCTGTTAAAATAAAGACACTGATCAAAGCAGCTTTAAGTCATTGTTAGCCGCATAAAAATATCCAGCAAATTTTCAAAATATTATAGACAGGTTCCCGATAAGGTGTTTTTCATAACCCACATTTTACTATTATAGTATAAAAATCCTTTTGTCTACTTTTCATGATATACATTTTCACCTTTATGATAAGTAGGGACAATTAATTAAATAAAATAATAACTCTTACCTGACATGATTGTGGGTGTAAAATTTTGTATCCCAGTGCTGCTCCATAATGCATGAAATACCTCCCAGTGTAAACAGTTAAGTTTTGGCAGTGGCTCAAGAGTGTTTCAAACGTGTTAGCTATGTTGGGAATCTGTTGGCAGTTATATTCATTAATATATTTTCTTGTAAAAAAAAAATGGTATTCACTGGTATTCATAGAAAGTAGGAAAATATTGTTTTCTTGTCCTTTCTCCATGCAAACTGAACAAACTGCAACCCCACTGCCCATGGCACTGTCTTACAAACCAGCCAGCATTTGAAACTGATTATTGAAGTTAAAACACGTTTTCACACATAACTCTAAATAACAGAAGTAAATACAGCTTCTAAAACCCCCATCTTGACTTTGGCAACCAGTCACAGACACCCCTGCCAGAAAGCGTCCTGCCTCTGAGCACAGCCAGCACTATTTCAGCAGTCATTTTTTTCTTTTTCCGCAGAGTGCACAGTTTTTGAAGTTTGACAGGATGCTATTCTTTCGCTATGCAGGATGCACAGTACTTTCCTTTTATAACTGTATATGCTTTTTATTATAAGTGGAGTTCATTGTCACTGGCCTTATATATCAGGAAAATCTTAGAAAACATAAACAAATACTTTCCATTCCCCCCTCAGTCCTTCAAACCACCATTTCTCATTTCCTTTTTAATATCTCCACCAGTCTCTGTTTAACAAGCTCTTGGAAACCATCTAATTTAGATTAAATTGATAGTACCGAATTAAATGTTAAATTTAAGACAATGCTAAAGGCTGACACTGACCTCAAAACAAGTTGGGCGCTAATTGAAATGAAGTAGATACAAATGTAGCCTGTGGTGTCCTATTTATAACTTGGTCCCTCTGACACAGAGGCTATTTCTAACTTATTTACTGTACCACTCGGTACTTTGAGCACTTTGAAGAGCAGAGAGTTGATGGATGTTAAGGATGCATCAAAGCATTCTAATTATGTTTCCTTCACGGGAGGAAAGCACTGGCAGTACTGCCTTAGGATGAATTGAATCTTCGTGCAATCCTCTCATCCTTATCTCTGCCTCAGTCTTTTGGCTCATTTATAACTGTCTGCTATTAAATGAAGCGAAAATGATAACATAATTGTGATATTGATTTCTTTTAGCCAGCATGGGTGCAGTCCAGTCAGAAATGAATTATAATGACTGTGTCAAAGCTGCAAATCCCTCACACATGTACCGTTCATTTTAGGATTCTTCATTGATAAGATGAGTGATTACGGGACGGGGTTCGTCATGGCCGGAGTGGCTCTCATCGTCTCCGCCTTATTCCTGCTCCTCCTCCATCAAATGAACCGCAGGGGTCAGGGGTCAACCGCCACCAAATACGACACGCACACAGACAAAATGGGAGAAAGCCTCCGAGCTGAAGCCAAAGAGCCAGGCATGACATGAAATATGAATAGTTTGTCACCAATGGACCATAAGTTCTCCATCTCAAAATCACAGTCAAAAAACGGAAAATTTGTGGAGACTCGGGCAGTATTTTTTTTTTCTCTGATGGAGAAATGCAGGGGCAGTGGAGTTTAGGGGGATAAAAAAACTGAAGGTTTGAAGGTTGACTCTGGGCCTCCACAGTCAAGAAGGGAATATGTGGATGGTTTGGAGTCAGTATCTCTGTCTTTCACACAGACCACTGATAGTGTGTGCTGGCAGGAAATGAGTAAATTAATAAATCATTTAGCCAGATCTGCCCTATTTATTATCAATGGTCAAATACTGAAGAGGGAAAAACAAAAACATGATCAGATTGGGAGGGATGGTCAGAGCAAGGCAGGGTTTTTTTCTACTGAAAGTTACAAATTTGATAAGTTCTACAGGTTTTAATTCCATGGGCAATTTAAAAACACTTCTTTTTTTTCTTAGCAAACTGAAAACCAAAAAACTTTTTGTGTTTTGTAGCTGAAACCAATATACCTTATACATAAAACAAGAGCTTACTGGTAGTATAGCAGTCAGTAGCTCTTGTTTCAAACATAGACAATGGCTGGAACTGATGCATCATTTGTTTGTTCATCTCTAATTTATGTGTTTGGCTAATTCATGAAAATAAATGTTAATTCTTAACACATTAAATGTTAAAATCGGGTTACTTTGTCTTAAATACTTTATGCTTTCCCTCTTCTTGTTATTTATTATTAAAGGAGCTTTACTAAGTCAATACTGTTGTATAATTTCAAGATACTGGTAGGAGGGTTTGGCAGTTTTGTTTTTTTTACTAAGCCAATTATAAAAATATCAGTACAATGAGGAAGGTCTTGCTTTTTCATCAGTAACACACTGTCACTTTCCTACAATGAAAATTGCAGAAACTGTCTTTTTGTGTCACTCAGTTGTAACATATAAGAAATCTGAGAATCAGAGAGCCTTTTGAATATTAATTGATTTCTATCAAAATACCAAACAAGAAGCTGATTCAAAAGACAAAATCATGTGTTTTAAATGTCTTGTCTTAAGTTACTCTTTGCTATTAAATGATTTTATCCTTTATTGCCCAAGTGTCATACACTGATGAATGCTGGGTTGCACAGTAAAAATGTGACTATGGCTCCCCCCAGTGGGAAGACACTGATGTTGCAAATGCAACCTTCACTGAGGCAGGGCTGAGCTGAAAAGCGCAGATAAATGCAGATGTTATACCACAGGGGGGTTTAGGAAACTCACAGATATAAACTAAGCAACCAAATTACAGTAAGTTGCATCAGTTTTTTTCAGTTTGGTTAATAAAACCCAAGCAAAATATATAAGGCATTGACCTTTTAACTTAGAAGGCAATTTTAAACAGCCTTAAAAGTGAACTGAAGTGTTAAATTATATTGCTGAAACAACAGAAATAAGTTTGAAATTGTCCAATGAGTTTCTATCCAAGTTACGTGCAGATGCAGCCCATTACAAAGTGGGAAAAGCTTTTCTTCATTTCATTCCTCTGCTGTAGAATGTTTGGTATGTGCAACCATTAAGAAAAATAGCTTTTATAACCCTGAACCCAAAACAGGCACCAGATAAACAGCTTCAACCTGGTATAAGACAAATATGATAAGAATAAACAAACATCTCTCTCACTATGAATCTGCAATAACAAACTCCAAACCAAGGTATACAGATAGTGGCCCATACTGAAATCCCCCTAGCACTAACAGACACAAGCAACACCCACACACACACACAAATACACACACACACACACACACACACACACACACACACACACACACACTCACAAACACCAAAGGAAAGAGACTGCAGGAAAGAAAACTTACCACAACATGAGAGCTGGTCACAAAATACCACGAGCCTTTGATCTGCCAGACAGGAACAAAGACATAATCCATGTTTCATAGAAACTCTACATGAAAACCAAACACACACAGTCGCACACACACACACACACACACAGTATGCAATGGTTGACTGCCAAGAGAGAGAAGAGGCCACCTATTATCAGGAAAAGGAAGACTGCCGGTTCAAAATTATTAGAGGATTTCAAATCCAGTGAACCTGATTTCTACTGTTACTTGATAAATCAAGAGGTTTTTATCTTTCACTTGCATAACAGCCTGAAATCCCTAAACCCTTATTTACACACTCACTGTTCTTCACATAAAAAGAAAACGATATCTGACATAGCAATAAAAAAAAGAAAGTGTGGAGTTATATATCATTTGCTTTAAGATAAAACATGTTTTTATTCTCTCAGCTGATAAATGAATAAAATTTCCTTATATACTCACTATGATTTGAGCATGGATGTTTGTCTTTGAACTTGCAGTATGTGTAAAGTGGCAATGAGTGAAACCCAGCCTGTGAAAACAGCTGTGCACTGTTTCTTCTGTGGCTCTGATGAAAAAAAAAAGCATCACTAATAAGACTGTCCCTCGCAGGCCTGTATCGCAGCACTGAATGTGCCACATGACAGACAGAGACACACAACATCAGTTTCATTGATTGAAAATGAAATGAACATCGAGCTGTAACAAGAGAATGTGTGTGATTCTGATGGCCCTACATAGTTTTTAGAAGGAATAATCGAATGCCATTTTTGAAATGCACAAGTGGGCCTTTAGGAGGCATGGAGGGACTAATGAGAGATGCTCTTCAGTTGCATCATGAGAACTGTAGGATTCAGTATTTTGTGGGCTTGACCCATACTAGCAACTACAAATCAGAATAACTCCACCTCTGCTTGAGTAATTTGATGTTTTTGTTTTTTTGATTTTTTTTAAATAGTTCATTTGCATATCCCGCCTATTTTATGAAATTGCAGTACTATATCCCTTGAACACTCATTTAACAATTTAGTGTTGACTCAGAGCTTTGTCAGAATTGCTGACCAATATCATTTTGTCACATCAACTATGATATTTGTTCATTTACAGGCGTGTCAGAGAACTGGTGGGAGGATCCAATGTGCTCTAACTTAACTTCTAGCAACTATGTAGGACGAATGCAGTCTTCACCCGACCCCCAACCAACTGCCCTGGTGTGTATGTGCGTATGTGTGTGTTTGTGTGTGTGTGTGTGTGTGTGTGTGTGTGTGTGTGTGTGGAGCAGCAGGGATACGGGACTGTCTACATTTGACCCTGTCAACATCAACTCCAATAAAGCAGAAAGCAAGGGAAGAGCTTTGAAGTCTTACAAGACTTATTGAAGTGCCTCCCAGTCACTTTGACCCCACAGTGGAACCCATGGGCACGGAGTCACTATAGAAACAGCTGAAATAGTTTTTCAGTTTTTTTCTTTCTTCCTCATCATTTTTTTGGGACGACCTTGCTCCGAGGGGTCAGGTTAAGGAATGCTGCACAGCTACCTGAGTTCAAAGTGCAGGACAAGAAATAGAAGAGGTACTGAGGTAGGAAGGAGGATTGAGAGGAAAAATGGAAAAACAGAAATGGGAGAGTAAGGGAGAGGAGCGGATAGATGATAGCTGAATGTGACAGAGGAGGAACCAGCTGGGAGAAAGTTGGGAGAGAAAAAACAAAGAGGGAAACTTAAACCTGAGGAGGAGGAGCACAAGAGGGGAGAGTAACAGTAGAGGAGCTACAGAAGTTAAATAACAAAGGAAAATTATAACAGCAAGGCAATAAGGAAGAAAGAGCAGGAGAATTACAGAAAAGAATTATTACTGTATACTGGGGAAACTTTCAGAGTTACCTGAGTACAGTCAGAGAATCCATGCTGGTTCGGGCAATTAGAGGATAAAGGATAATGATACAGAAATGAAATAGTCATGAAGGAGAAGCAGTTATGATCAGGCATGGCTCTAACCACCTCGCTGAGTAGAAGAGAAGAGAGAGACATGCTGGTAATGAGAAATGATTAGTGTAGCTACAGGGGGTTTTGCTTAATGAGCATAACTAGCGACTAGACCCACACACAACCTCCAGAATTGCACTTCGAAACTGGTTATTGCTTTGAACATGGACAGATCCATGCGCATATGGTCTGTTGCTAAGCAGATTCTGAAAAATAATGTTCTTTTTCTGGGGGATTTTCCAGAATACATTTCACAGTCAGCTTAGTTTGTTTGGAGAAGGCCATAACTCTCAACCTCCACAACCCTGTCGATGAAGAAGCTTCAGGAATGTTTTCACTTTTGAAAGATTCCTTGAGCAAATTCAACAAATCATTTCTGTGCACAGTACTTTTACAATACTTTGGCTAAATGAGAATGAAACAGTTCTGCATACAAAAAGAATGATTTTCTTATTTTAAAGTTTCTGGAAGATAATGAAGAGAAAGCAGACAGATGTTTGGTCTCTGTGAGCCCCTCTGTCTGTCTATCTATTATTAAACCATCTCTGTTTCCTTTGTACTCAAGTTTTGTATTCTTCTTCTTTTCCTCCATGACCTTCCTCATCTTCTCCTATTTTTCAGTCAGCCAGTATCAGCCCGCACCTTTAAACAGCTGTCCCACATTAATTCATCAAGGCCATTGTGTTGCCATACCTCACATTCACTTAAAAAAGCCTTTCCATTCAAAGGCACACTGAAGCGTATTTTAGAAATCTATGTTTTAGTAAAGTTTAGATGCAGAGGTCCATTATTTGATCACATTACCAGTGCAGAAACTTTCCCATCTCTTTGATGGTGTATCTGGTTAATAGTCTAGTGAATTAGATCGGATGGTAACAGTTCTACTCTCCCTGTCACTTTATAGTCAAATCAATCCGCAACAAGCTCTTTTTATTTCATGCATCCATACTGTGTGTGTGTTTGTGTTTGTGTTTTTCACATTCTATCACTGTATCGTGCTCAAAACAGCCAGCTAGAGATTATTTAGAGAGTTAGAGATTTATCTGCCTTCTTCAGCTGCTTGAGGTTTATATTCTCTCAGACCAACATTAAAACCAAATGCTGGAATGCAGCTAATGCTTGGGGGAATTTTTTCTTTTTAAATGTGAAACAGTAAAACAGAGCAAAGGGAAGCATCATTGCTGTTGATGTATGAAACGCATCTAAATGAGAAAATTTGATTTGAATTAACTGCATGAGGCACATAGCTATAAAGCTCATGTCTTATGTTCAGTACAAGTGCAACAAGAACTATGGTGATGTTACCCCTTTCTCACTTGGCCCAACAGTGCAGGACGAAATCATATTAGCGTATACAGATGTGGTTCTAGAGAAAAAAATCTATAGGCATAATTTAGGAGTGTATTCTGTGTTTAAGTTTTAGGTGTATTATTGCACTGCATATGTGCTGTGGGTTACAACCCACAAGTGCCACAGCCCTCTCCAAATCCAGTAGCAGCTTTCATACCAACCAATCGCACCTCACCTCTGACCCTTAAGGCTGACCTCTGACCCCACCTGACAGCCCTAATTTGGAATGAATGGCTTTGACAGGCCTCTGCTTCAGGCTTCAGCACACTGACACAAGAACAGGCCACCAGAGTAGCCTGCTAAAAAACATTAAAGTGACAATAAAGTGATGAAAGACCTGTTCCCTTGCTTAGCTTGTTTTTAGCCACACTAGCGGTGTGGCTCTGTGGATCACGCTACTGGTCCTGCCTGTTGGTCCACCACTTTGGTATGGAAGGAAATAGTTTAACAACTACGGGATACGTTGTCAAAAAATTTAGCTCAAACATTCATGTTCCCATCACGATGATTTGTAATGGCACCATCATCAGGTAAAACTTGAATTCATCCAGTAGTTTGGTTTATGACCAGATACCTATAAAATTGATCACATTCCCATCAGCCTCAGCTGCACTTTGTTTTTTGGGCTTATTAGCAAATGTTGGCATGTCACCCAATTGCGTTTTCCGCTGAAAAGCTTAAGAAAGTGGCTGCTCACCGCTCTTTATCAGAGAGGTGTAAATGGAGTTGGTCCTCATCCTTAAACTCCTTTATTTTGTAAAAAACAGATAGAACACTTCTTTTAAAGTATAAATCTCTGCTTAGTATGATTTGTTGAGGGTTTTTTTTTTTGAACAAGAGGACAAACAGACTCAAAAATAGACCTAGACAACCTACAGAACGTAAAAATTTTATTTTATTTATTGATTGATTTATTCTAACTGTTTTCAAACGATATCTTTTTAATTAGCTACTTAACTTAGTGACTAGCCACCATGCCAACTCACTGAACTCAGATGGTGAACATAATAAACAGTATATCTGTTAAAAATCTTATCGCATGTTAGCATGCTGGTATTATCATTATGCTAAATACTCTGTTCCGCCTAAGTACAGCCCACAGAGCCTATAGCATGACTGTAATCGTGACTATTTTGACTTCATCCCTCTCCTGTAACAAAATACTTTCTGTGCCAGTATATAAAATTAATTCAATAGCAAGAATTCACCATTCTGACAGAAATGTGGTGTTTACGGAAGCAACTGTTATCAATCACAGATGCATACACGTAGATATATACAAGAAATTCATGAAGCATATACATATCACACCTTGTAAATGTTTTGGGTAAACAGGCACAGAAACCACAGACTATCAACATGAACAAGTGTGTATATACCTCTGTTGTCCTCAGTGCCCACATATTTCCTCCACATGCACAAGCTGAACTTCATTATGAGACATATGCTAGGTATTCCCACTTGGCTTGTGTAAAATTTGTACTTACTGTGCTCCTATAATAATCCCATGTGGAAGAGGGGCTAGCCTAACCGCTGAGCCAGATCCATCTCTGGACAGCTACCAACTATTACACCATGAATCAGACTGGAATTAATCTTGACCATCAGAGAGTAAACATGTGATATGAAACCCCCTGAGACTCACAGACGCTCCACCCTGCAGAAACAGCTACAGTGCATCTTTGCCTCCAGAGACCGCCTCGCTGATGAAAGGAATTTCTGTCGTCAGAGTAGAGAACAGGATTCCGGATTCACACTTTCCTCTCATTCATAACTGTACAAGAGGATGCTGTGTCCAGACTGAATGCCATGTCCTGTTTAGCCTTGGGAGTAGTAATGTGTATCCTTTTGCATGTATGGAGTTACAGAACAGTACTTGTGCATTTAAGCACTTAAATTCTTTTATCACTAGGCTGGGATGTGTGAATGTTTCACCCTATTCTCTTCATAATAGATTTTTTTTTAATCTTTATTCAATATTCATGTATACTGTACATTCCACATTCAGAAAGGAAGTAGGATATGAATAATTTATGTGGGAACATATCTGGAAATATTAGCACACTGTTTGCTGCTGGAAACTGTTAAGCTGCAGTTTTTCTCCCACTGAGGACGGAAGATTGTTAAGGGTGTGGTATATATTTAGAAAATTATGACAAGATAATACGACATACATTGTGCTGAATACCGATGTTAATTTTGTGTTAGTTCTTTTCAACTCCACCCATAACAGGCATGTCTAAAATCTAACATATTTCTGCCCTTGTAGTAAACATTCTTGATCCAGAAAATGGTTAAAATTGATAAGCTTTCTATAGTTGTTCTTTCATGATGCATCGTACTGTATCTTCACTGTAGTCAGTTCATTTCTGGATATCAAAATTATGTTGATTACCTTCCTTAGGGCACAGTGAAATGCTAAATTTAAGACTACCAAGTGTTTCAAATATAAATAGATAGATAAACGCTGCGCTTTCATCTGATGCCCTGTAATTGTACACTGAACAGCCACAACATTAAAAGCAGTTACTGAATTTATGTGTGTTTTTCTCAGATGTAACATTAGCATTTATGTCTAAGTAGCCTTCTGCATACAGTACTAACCTAACCAGATTACTCCCAAGACCTTCCAGTACTATATTTTGTAAGTTCATAAACTTTGTCGAAAAAAAGAAAATAAAACTTGTTTTGATAGCACAGTGTTTCCCACTATGTGACAACTGGCCCTGGAAATCCTAGTATATCAGAGTGTAGCGTAACACCAGAGTTAGATGTTAGATAAAATTAGATTTGGGGATCTTTACACTCGGCAACCGCAAAAAAACGAATTATACTCAACTCTCCAACATTTAGTAGATACACCGGTTAGTCCTCATCCTCAGTGCTTTTTTCTCTCTAACTTTAAAATGAGTCAACATTAAACATTAAAAGTCATCCAAAGAAAACATTTTAAACCAAAAAATGGAGCAACATGAGCCTAACTAGGTATCGAGCTGCAGTTGATAAATTCTGCTGCCTGCAGTTGTAGGTGGTCACCGTCTAGGAGCTCACTGAGAATTTCCAGTGTTCGATTTGACACTGTTATCAGTATAAACTGCATAATGTGTAGACATTTGACAGGCATAGCACCAGTAGGGAAAAAAGATCATTTTAAATTGTTTTTTAAATTCTAAAATGTTTAATGTACCTCTGCATCACAATAATGATGCTACCTAACTATCAGCAATGGAGGTTAATCTCTGTCTTTCTCATACACTCATTCGTCCAGTCTCGTCCTCTGCTCTCTTCCACCATCTCTATATGTCCCCCCTTTTTACTCTCTCTTTTTTCTCACTCTTTCTCTTTACTTTGTCTTTTGTGTAAGTGAAGCCGGGGCCTCCCATTGACATAAGCCCTGCTCCTGTAAAACTAATAATGACTGAGATTTGTGCAGGCTTAGCATTCTTTCTCCCTTTCAGTGCAAGACACTGAGAATGGAGTTAGGGGAGGGGGCGGGAAGGAGAGAAAGGTTTAGCGGTAAGGTGGGGGGTAAGATAGGGGGAGATGTACTAGTTTGAGCGGGAGCAACTTGGGAGACACATGAAAAAGGAAGAGAAGATGGAGAGAGAGAGACAGAGAGGCCCCCTTCCCTGAAACACACCACATGCTTTCATTCTTTATGGGTCAATGCCACTGAAATCACACTGCATCCTTTCCAAACATATTAAACAGACGGAGGAGTGTACACAAATGGACACATACACATTTTTCGTCATTCAGGTGTTGTATATCCAGGAGTATCCCAAGTTTTCCTACCCACACTCTCTTATAAATTGTGTACATCCTGTCCCCAAGAAAAATCAGGAATTTAAACATGGATGCTGGGCGGTTAATAACTATGACGCTTACATGCTTGATCTCTAGGCTAGTAGTCAACAAGTATTTTAAACCCTACACTTAGCGAGGCCCTTTATTTCCCCTCCTGCAAAACAACACACAAGCAAAACATATGAAACAAAGCCACAGAGTATAAAATATGCCGCAACCACACAATTGTCTCAACTCTGTCAAATTCACATAAAGATCACCAGATGTGCTATGAGATGCAACAAGGGGGCAAGGGGGAGGTCTCACACACACTGCCCCATAATGCTCTCCCCTCCCTCCTTTCACCTCCCTTCCTCTCTCCCAGAGACATGTGCGCACGCTGTGCCAGCAGACAGTTTCAGCTCTCAACAACTGATGCACAGACAGCTGTTTCTCCCTTCCCCTCCTTTTTGCTCCCCTAACCGTTCTCCTCTTTTTGCTTCCTCCCTACACTGCCTCCATTCATCCCCTCTGTACTTTCCCCTTCCTTCCCTCTACTTTGTCATTCTGCCCTGCACTTTTCCTCAGGCAGATATAAAGGCAGGTCCTGTTGAAGGGAGAGGGCTTGTGTAATCTCTGGCTGCACATGAGCACCGGAGAGTTATTGCTTCAGCTGGAAAGGCACCGCAACAGAGGACTTGGAAACAACCAGAGGACAAAATCTGGGATAAGCAGAGGGAAGAAGAAGGAATACCTCTAAGACAGGAAGGGAGGAGAAGGGAGGGAGACGCAGAGAGAGTTTGGAGTTGGGGTGCAGGACACAGACCATGCCGGGCTCTGTGGTGCTGCTGCTGTCCCTGTTGGTCCTGTCCACAGGAAGTGATGCCAGACGAATCAGGAAAAGAGGACTCAACCATAAGGTGGGGCTGCTAACCTCACCTTTGACTTTTGTATAAGTGCACATATGGGTGTGTGGCTTTCTTCTCTATCTCTTTCTCATGGCTGCTTTCAGAAAAGCGTCCACTGTGGAAGTAGGTGAAAGCTCACAGTGTTACAGTATAATGCCAGCTCTGTTACAGAGAGCCGCTTTCACACTGTGAGAGCAGTTTTGTGGCTGAGGTGAGAGGTGGTCTAGTTGACCTGAGACCTGACGTGTGTTAATCCAGTGATGAAAAGAACAGTGGTGTAAATGTCTGAGGAACGTTTGCTCAAGTACTCTACTCTAAGAGTAGTTCAACATTTGGGGGGAAATACAAATATTTCTTGCTGAGCGTTAGATGTGAAGATTGAACCTACTCCTCAACCTGTCTGATAAATGAAAGGCTTTAGCCATCAGCTAAATTAGCTTAGCATTAAGACTGGAAAGAGTAGTAGTGTAGCTCTGTTCACAGGTGATAACTTCCACCTCACATAACACATCCGAAGCTCACTAATAAACATGTTGTATCTTGTCTGTTTGATCTGAACGAAAACAAATCGTAAAAACAAGAAGTTACAGTTTTATGGGACTTAAGTGCCAAAATATTTCTTGCCCAGGAGCAGTCACTTCAAGAGCATGAGCAACTTGTCTAGTTTACATTTCTATTTTTAGGCGTATTGAACAAACAAGATATAACATACTAATTTTTAGACTATTAAAAATCCAGGCTTGGTTTTTAGCTAACTGCCTCCTAGCTGTAGTCTTATATTTACTGTACAGTTATGTATATTTAATTGTGAATTTGAGGAATGTGTACTTTATTCACTTTATGCTACTCTTTCTTACCTCTACCTAAATCATAGGATGTAGTTAGCTATTAGTTAGTTTTCAGTTCAAGACATTACCAAAAAAAACATATGATCATAGTTTAAAATATGATGCATTATTATACACAGGACCACCTGAATGTATATAAAGTAGTCAATATTAACTCCATTTCAACCACCTGCAACATAAAACTGCCGATGACACTTTAGTACATTAATTTAATACTGTAGCAGGGAGAATCTACTGAGTACCTTTGATACTTTTTTCAGTTGGCTAGTGACACTTTTTAGCTTTTAAGTTAAGTTTTGAATGCAGGAATTTTTCTGTATTCCTTGTAGGGGATTTGAACATTTTTCCCCAACTGGTAAGGAAGCATTTTAGGAGCAGAGAGGCTTTGATTTTAAAGCATGAAAAATCTGCATGGACAGGAGCCGTTTTTCAGTTTTGATGAGGAGCTGAAAGTGGAGTGTGCAACAGGTTGGAATAAGTCGCTGATTTTTAGATTTCCATATGAGTAATTGAGGAGCACACTGGATGTACAACCTTTGTCAGTGTGTGTGTGCGTGTGTGTGTTTGTAGTGGATTATTAGGGCAGGAACTGAACTTGCAGACCGGGCCCCTGCTTGTTAACTCAGCTCAGTGTAGCTGATTGATCATCTCTAACAAGGGCTCACTGTAGCGTGCTGCCTTCTCTTTCTTTTTCCTTCTCTTGCTCTCTTTCCTCCTCTGTGCAACTTCTCTTGCTTCAATGTTCTCACTTTCTCACTGGTTTATGCCCTCATTGGCCCTTCTCTCTCTCTTTCCCAGCCTTTAACTCTCTTCCCCTCTCTCAAATGAAGAAGTTACCCTTTCACCCTCTTTTTGGCCTGCTTTCTCTTCCCCCTCACCCCTGTTCCTCTCCTAGGCGCATGGGTGAGGGGGACATGGGTACCACCCCCTGTTTTCCCTCTTTCAAATCTCTCTCCCTCGTTTCCTCCTGCTCTCCGGATGGGCCAAAAGCAACGTCTTGCTGGACTCAGCTTCAAAGCGGTTGTAACTGGAACATGCTGAGACGGCCATGCAGAAGGAGCTTGTCTCTCTCTGAACCTTTTCATCTCGGCATCTTACCATCTTTCAATTTTTAACCACCTCCCCCACAGGCACATACTGTATACACACAGCTCCAGCCTCATAACAGCAGGGTCGTGCAGAAAGACAAATTACATTCACAGAGTATTTGATGTAGGCACCGGAATATGGAATAGTATGTCTTGAAAGGAAAATTGATAAGAATTTGTAACAAACCCAAGGCCACCAGCATGCTCACTACCAGTCCTGAATTCCTGTGTTCTTTGAATACAGGAGATTTCTCCAGATTTATTTATGTCAATGTACATTTAATTCCAGTCAGTGAAAACGTAAGGATCAGGCCAATATGCAGATATATTTATCAAAATAATGAAGAAAATGGGGAATTTCTCAAATGCTTGATTTAGAGACTGTGTGGATCGGTTACCATTATGAATGTGCTGATGTGGAGATCCTTAAATGCTTAATTTAATTGCACAGATGAAAGCTGCTTTCAAGCATTTTCATTGTCATTTATTTATTTGGTTTTGAATGCTTGATAGCATATTTGAAATTGCAAACTGTAAAAAATGACAGCAATCTTTAGCTGAACTGGTTAATATGTTTACATTTTCTCCAAGCCAAAATATAATGTGAAGGCTAGAAATGCATAGTATAAAAATGGGGAGTGTAAATGGGGAGTCAGGGTCTGCTCTTGACCTGTGTACTTCTGGCCAGAAAGCATGCAATAGAATACAGACAGATTTCCAATTCATTTGATTTGCAAAATGCGTTTCATCATGCCAAATCTGTTTTGTTTCTGTTTGAAGAAAGAACACATATTGAGCAGTTTTAAATCAGTTTTAATTTTAATGAGATTATCAATATGTTTGTAAAGTATCAAAGTAAAGTAGTATTACATTATTTTCTATTTTTAAGTCGCATGCATTTTGAAATCTACACTTTCATATAAAGTAGGTTTTCTTTACCTTCATACTTTTCTTTACCTTACTGTTTTTCCAGGCTTGGCCCCAACTTTCTTTATTTGACTTGTTTGAAAGATTCTTACTAGAAAGGGGTCTGTTTGACCTCTGGGTAAGCTGGTCTCACCAGGCTTTGGAAGCACAGCTATGTCCACCCTCTCTTATCTACACTTCCACCTGCCACAAGCTTCACCAGTAGCACTTTCCCAATTTTCTCTTTCTATTGGACAAAGAAAATGCCTTAAAAAGAGTAAAACTCCACCTTCTTAGAAAAATCATTGCGGGGGGATGTTTGTTCCATTATCCCCCGAAGGACACTCACTGACATAATGCATTCTCTACACACTTATTTTAACCTTAATCATCAGAACTAAATTCAGGTTAAAGTCCCAACCAGGATATAAGAGCAAGTAGACACACACGCACACACTCACGGACCAGATGATTTAATCTCCTATAGCCATAACACACTCTAGCTCAGACACCTGTCAGGACATGTCAGTGTGCACTAACAGTGTCTGAGGCTACCAGCGTGAATTTTTACAATTCCATTTATCTGATGTGATGTGGACTATTCTAACAGCATCTGGTATTAACACAGGGGCCCTGCAGATGCTCAAAAATATGTATACTTCCTGTTCTTAGTCTGGCTGGCTGTTTGACCTGGCTCAGGGCTCATATGAAACAAAACAGATCCTGAACCGAGTTAAAGAGGAGAGAAATTTGTAGCTTTTAAGGAAGTGTTATTTTGTAAATATGATTAGTTCACTAATGCTTTCAAATAAGACAAGAGCAAGAGATTCCTGGCATTAACTGAGTTGAAGGGAAATAAAAGTGACATTTTGATTGAAATGGTTCAGAATCAGCATGTATTACATGTAACTGAATTACACAGCCTGCATTTCACTGCTGCACGCAAGGAATATGTCTTAGTTCATCAGCAAATTTTTTGTGACTTTTAGGTCAAAGAGGTACCAAATCCTGGGTATGCATGACAAATGCAATACAATCTCGGCAAGCATTTTATGTGTAAAGGTTTGGCTTCAAAACCATACAATTCTGGGGCAGTTTCAATTAATTAGGGAATTTGCTCCAAATTTTTGTACCAATTAACTTCTGTGACCATAAACTCTTAAATTTATGTCACTGAAACAAAATATCCATGCAGTGCTGACCTTTAGGGGGACAGACTACTGGAGACTCCAAAATGGAGGAAGCTACTGTACCTTATTAGTTGTGTTACACCATCTGCTGAGCATTTTTTCCGATGAGCAGCAGAGCTAACCTAAACCTTTTTTTACTATTAAAGTAACTTTTTTATTGAATAAATGGCAGCCAGTGGTGAAAAAATTGGCATGGGGTGTTAGCTTGCCAGCTTCAGTCCATGAGTAGTCAGTATTCATGGGTTTCACCACACCCATCTTTGAACTCGGCCTTCATTTTGATCTTAACCACACATTTGTAAAGTTTCATGACTGTATCTTAAACAGTTATGACGCTGTTGCAGTGACAAAATCTGGCAACAGCCAAACAGACATATAAACACCTGCCAAAGTCTTCAAAACTGCCTCTGTGGTGGTTCCCACTACTGTAGGTGTCTCCAGGACCATACTGTGCCACAGCCACACACAAAGACACACTGACTCACAAGGTGAGCAAGAAGGTTCTGGGTTCAAGCCTGCCAGCTGGCTAGAGCCTTTCTGTGGGGACTTTGCATGATCTTCCGTCTGGATACTCCAGCTTCCTCCCAAAGACATGCGGGTTAATCGGCTCTGAATATATGTGTGTGTGTGTGTCTGTGTGTGTGTGTCTGTTTGTGTGCGTGTGTGTTAGCCCTGTGCATGGCATGCTTAGTGTTCAAGTGGTTAAGTCATGAGAACAACACTACTAGGCAACAGTGACGAGGAAGTCAAAAGGCTATTCTAGTCTAGCAAGTGGGTAACAGTATACAGGAAAGAGGAGAAAGAGGCATAATGGCAAAGGGAAAAGATGAGGCTGTTGGGAATGTTGTCATTTTCCTCTAAGATATTAGTAAATTATAAAGAAAAAACTATATTTGACTAAAATTTAGATATATTAATATAGACTCTTAACAAGGTAAACACAACCCCATTGGAAGGAAAGCGTGTGAGTGATTAGCGACCTCTCCAGGGTGAACCCCACCTCTTGTTCAAAGTCAGCTTGGATTTGCTCATAGATGTAAAATGATACTGGTGTCTAAAATGCTTTTCAAATAAATTACTTCACTTTAATAAACAATCATCCTGAGACCATTTACCTGTGTTTTTGTGAAGCGTGATAATAGGTCTCAGTTCAGCAGCAATACATGTAGAAAGACATTAAAATAACATCACCTAATAAATAATGTCACAGTGCTCGTATGTAAACAGAGAAACCTAAACCCAGTCATTTTGTGTGTGTGGCTCTAAGCAGGACTAATCCCAGTCAGATGATGTGAGCCTGCTGGTCAGCAGCACATTACTAAACTTACACTAGAGCAGACTGCTGTCCAGTACCACAGGTACACAAACACAAACCAAAAAGGAAATAAACTCATTTTCACATTGCAGCAGAGAGGTTTTGGCTATATTTACAGATTTACAATAGATGAGCTCAGAGGGAACTCTATCATGGCTGTCCCTGCTACCTCTGGCTTTGACTGACAGGTAGCAGATGGTCTTTCAAACTGTTTCCCTAAAACCAATTAGCTGCATTCACAGTTGCTCTGCCTCTGTCCTGTTGTGTAAATCACAGCTCATATGGGTTCACTCTGCTTGTCTGCATTTCAGGGCTAGACATCACCTCTCTGCCAGTATGTCTACATTTCAAGCATTGCTTTTCCCAGTTGTACATCTACCTGTTTGTCCATCAACATGTTTTCCCATCAGTCAATGAAGGGGTCATCTCCAACTGATTTACAGGCTGTCTGTTTGCCTCACAGTTTAGCCTACTGTGACTCTTGACTCTTGACAAGCACGTCTGTCTATCTTTCTGTCAAACTGACTCCTGGCATAAAGGCAGGAAACGAGTCCTGACAATTCAAAAGCTAACCAGATGTGTGCTGTGGGCTACTTCATTTAGTAGACATGGGAGATCTGGAGCATTTGAGTTGACATTCGTATGAAAGAACACAGTTTCGCCTTTTTCACACGTAAGTGTGCACAACATCAACCCTGCACCACTATGTGGGCATATGCGTGAGAGTGGGTGTGTTTGTGTATATGTCTGTGTGCATGTATTCTTGCACAAAGGAAGCATAAAATTTCAGTATCTTTCTGAGATCTCTGCGTGGAAGCATGAATGGCCTGATCTTAGCACAGTTATGGAGCCAGACAGAGTCTCCAGTGGCCTCTCCCCACAAACTCTCAGTAAACCGCAGAGCAAGAGAATTAAGAGAGAGTCGAGGAAAAAGAGACTGAAAGAGAAAAAGAGCTGTAAGATCAGTCATTATATAGCCACCATCCTGCCACTGCTGCCTCAACACCAAAGAGAGGGGAAGACAGGGAGACAAAATAATCAGGGAGAAAGAAACAACAGGGAGGAGGAGAGATATCAACAGCGTTGCAGACAGAGACAGACAGAGGGGGAAAACAGATAGACATGAATATCACACATGGGCCCGCTGGCAGCTTTTCTTCGGCAGGGCAGCACTGCAGACGGGAGAGTAAATAAACAATGTTGAACATCAGAGAGATGTGTGCAGGATTGTGTGATAGAGCATGGGATGTAGAGCATGGCAGCTCCTCTGGTGTGCAAACACATGAAAAGAGAAAGAAACAAGTGGAGCCCTGAGACTGATGCAGTCACAATACAAGCTGAATGGCAGACATGTAGGAAAAAGTACAGTATATCGGAAGTAGCATCTGTAGGAAAAAGTACAGTATATCGGAAGTAGCATCTGTATTTTTGGTAAAGCCTAAGGATCAATGCAAAGAACACACGCCGAAGTATGAATTGCTTCAGCAATGTATGGCATTCATGTTTACAAGCAAGCACACACTTTACAAATGCAAATACACACACTTACATAAACAGGAAGGCCACATTTGACCTTTTGTAGGAGAAATTTGCAGGAGACTTTGGGAAAAGATCGGATATAAGACAAGGGGAGACGGCAGTACTCATTATGTCATTATCCAATCACAGCAGACTTTGTACTCCTCATTCATAGATCTAATAGTACCAAGAGACACTGTGAACCAGTGTGGCTACGCCATTCTCTCTCACCTCTTGAGAACTGTGAATGAAGAGTATTAAATAGCTGTAGTCTACAGTCGGTTGGCGCACGTACAATCGTAGGTAAATTTACATAATATAGTTAGGTGGGTCATATGATACCTGGGCAGCTTTATGAGTGCAATGATAAATTGGTGGAGTACTCTTTTAAGACAAAATATTCCTACAAGACCTCGATTCTTTCGGCAACTTGGTAGCAGCAGAACAGACTGTAAATACAAAACTGACATATTATCATCTTATAAATTGGTTACAGTAGGGCTGTCAGCAAAAAGTGGCTTACTGGTCTTACTAGAAAGGTTACTGCTCAGTACACACACAATACCAAAAAAAACCATTCATTTCCACATCATTTGCACACCAACTGCTGCTTCACTTTCTCTCTTAGAGCCTCTGATGTTCCAGACATTCCTTTTGTTTGGCAGCAAAAAGATTTTCTGAGTTACAACATCTCCAACAACAGAGAGGAAATTCATAACAAATATTCTGAGTATTTTAGAGCATAGGCATGTTTGTATCCATCACTCTGCAAAAAATAAACAAAAAAAAATATCCCAAAACACAAACAGATAAAATCAATGTGAAGCTATATCATATTGTTCCATCAACCATACACAGAGCACCATTGGAATTCATCTGAAGTCGTGTGTCTCTCCAGCTGATGACTGTGAGTTCAGTATTCTCTCTCATTTTAGCTCTGCTTTGGTCTCTACTT
Source organism: Istiophorus platypterus (assembly GCA_016859345.1). NCBI lineage: Eukaryota > Metazoa > Chordata > Actinopteri > Istiophoriformes > Istiophoridae > Istiophorus > Istiophorus platypterus. The sequence continues at coordinate 8,102,464 of CM029121.1, forward strand.
CAACAGCTACTCGTTGACTCTGTCTGTCTGACAATTGGTGCTGAATCAAAACAGTAAAGTTGTAAGTGTTAAAACCAAACCAATGAGCTGAAAGATGCTTAAAAGTTCCATAGTGCTGGAGGGATCTGCAGAGTCAGGGAATAATCTTCTGTGGGATTGTCACTATGAGTGACACCTTTTACATTACACATCGCCATTTCATCTATTGTTAATAACTATAGCAGCTTTAAATAGGGAAAGTCTAATCAAAGAATAAGTAAACAAAGCTTAGAATCTGACTAGGGGCTCAATGCCAACTTTCAAAACAATACATTCAAGCCTCACAGCTAAAGACACGTTTGAGAAATTGCCCAAAAAGTATAGAACTTTGCTGCCCTACAAGGAATTTACAATGATATCAATAATAACTCTTAACAGAAATACTGACCCCAAACTCTCATCTCAAAACTTCCATTACTTACAGCAATATGCAGATCTCAGAGTAACTTTTACAAGCTCTGAGTGAAAGAGCCACACATTGTTCCCTCCATCCCATCCATGGTGTGAATCCACCCTCCCTCCCACCCCCCAAATAACCATCCACCCACTAAGCTTGCAGCTGCCAGAACGAATTAATCTGTGTTTAAAGTGAACACACATACAGTGTGTGTGATACCACTGTCAGCGCCAAACATTTGCTTTCATTTTTCCGGCTGGTTTGTAAGAACGTTTGGCGAGCCTGCCAAATAAACAGCACAGTTTTAATGATCGTGTGCAACCCACAAGCTGATTATCTAATTACTAATCTAGTGTACAAAAAACACCCATCTCTCTCTTTCTCTCTCTCTCTCTCTCTCTCTCTCTCTATCTATCTATCTATCTATCTCTCTCTCTGGAACAACCTGACATGCCAAATTAATGTCTGAAACTGGAGAGTCAGGGAAATTCACCCACACGACTGGACTAAAAAGACGCAAAATCAGAGAAACTCAAACTTTGTGGTTATGCTTGTTTGTCAGTAACACAGCGTGGGTTCTCAGCCTTATGACTAACAGATCTGCAGATATACAATTTCAGTTACAACCAGAATGACTGGATAACAAAGGTATTATGGTCATTAAACTAGGACAGAAAATAAGGAGAAACACTTGTCCTTCACTGGTGGAAAAAGACGTTGAACTTAACTAAAGTAAACATCACCAGGTGAGGAATGAACCTTGAGGCATACCTGATCAGATAACATCCTGTGCAGTATAACCTCAAAGAGTTCAAAGATAACCACGTAGCACTCCTGGAATGGTCTATAATCAAAATATCTGTTCCTTTGCTGTAGAGCTGAACTTAGACCAGACGGTAAACAGCACAGTATTGCTCATTTCATAGGTTTAAGTGGAACAAGGTGGAATCAATTGGAAACTTGATCACATTGTAAAGGAAATACAATATAAGAGAAAATATGAGAGCTAGTGTTTAGTCAAGCGTAGTTGTGCTTCTTGCTGTAATATTTCCAAGGTGTACACAACCAAGAGCAGTGAATGGCTGCCTGCACTGTGCCCCGAAATTTGTGATATTTGATACTGGCTGTGTGAACAAGTATCAACCGACAAATTCTGTCCTGGACATATCCAGACCAATAAGTAGGAATCAATAAAGAGTTGCAGCTTGGATAAAACTACAATACGACAGAGAGCGTGTGGCTGTGATACAAATCTCATAAGCATGCAAGCGCAGATCTTCCCTGCAACAGTGGAAAAATGTGTGCATTGCTGTGTGTGTACTTGCATGCATGCACGTAGGCCTACACTTTATGTTGCCAAAGCTGCTGAAGTGTGTGAAGTGTGTCTTTGCTTGGCTCGTGGTCCTGTGGCCTACTTTCTCCCTCTCAGACTCGCTGGGGAAGTGTTTGTTCCCACAGTGAATCACCTTCCCAATCCAGGTCAAGACGTTAGCAGGCAGGCATGCATACGAAAGCCAAACAGTTAGTGTCTTTGCTACAGTTCTGCTGTGCTGGAATTCCTCACTCAGGTCTACTGCTGCCCTCTGATGGTGAAAATTGTAATCTCAAACAAACACTGTGTTAACTTACACTGTCTGTTGGAACCCAACGAGAAGTTTGTGTATATATTTTTTTTCATGAAGTTTCACAAAACAAAAATCTCCCTAATTGTGCCGTCACAAGACATCACAAAATCATGAAGTACAGCCCTAACAGCTCCAGGAATTGGATTTTAGCTATAACATGATGGAGCATGTAGCAGCTTTTGAAAGACCCGGAACCTCTGCTGATATAATTTAGACTCCGGGTAAAACCACCTCCACTTACTCCTTCACACCGTGGACATTTGTCTCTTACTGTGTTTCTCAGGACTACGAGTACCCCAACCACCCCCAGTCCACGCAGCACCAGAAGAATGACAGGTGTCCACCCCCGCCCCAGATGCTGCCAGAGCGAGCCTGTGAGGTGCCGGGCTGCCGCTCAGACTCAGAATGTGAGCGCCACAAGCGTTGCTGCTACAACGGCTGCATCTACGCCTGCCTGGAGTCTGTTCAGCCACCACCAGGTCAGCAGAGGCAGCAGCAAATGGTTACACACAGAGCAGTTTTTATGTAAAAGCTGACTGGCTAAGGAAGAAAAATGTTGCCCTTATCCCGTAGCCAGTCACTCCCATTTCTGTGCACAAGCCTGGAAATAATGTATAAAGGTTAGTCAGTCAAAACCTTGGTCTCCCTTTGAAAGGTAACTCTTTATATTTTACGACTATAAAGTCGGAATAAAGGGAATATAAGGTCTGTGTTACTATCCTTTGCTACAAGTCTGAACCAACTGGATAAGGGGATCCTAAAATTCTTTGCACAAATAGAATCAGAAGCCTTAGACCTTTTAAACAAGGAATAAACAATGTATATTTTGTCATGGCTTTGTGAAGATTTAGACCAGTACAGACAAAGACACCTAAAGTAGTGATCCTGAGGCCAAAGCAACTAACAGGTGGGACACTTTTAAAAATGTTTAATTAGTTTGGACAACAAAATTGGTTTTGACTTGTACTTTTTGTGAGGGTGATAGCCATTCTGCTGCAGCACTCTCATGAAATTTTGATATTTAGAACTTTTATAGTTCAGAAAATGGATTCATTTGAGGTTCCTCAGAACAACATGCATTACAGTTTTGTTTGTGTGTGCGTTCTGAACAGTGCTGGACTGGCTGGTGCAGCCCAAGCCTCGGTGGTTGGGAGGTAATGGCTGGCTCCTAGACGGCCCTGAGGAGGTGTTGCAAGGTGAGCGCAGACACCTGACCAGTCACTGCGGTCAGAGGAACGATTTGTAACTCCAGGTAGTTAGTTTGCATCACTTAGAAAACTACCACCTAACTGATTCTCAGTGCTTACACAGCAACTGCATCTTAGCCTCTTCACAGGGTAAGCTTTCACAAATCCATCAAATGCAGTCCTTTACTTCATGGTTATGAGCAAACAATTTTCATGTTTGATTTCAAAACAGTTCTACCCTGCTGTTATGTATGTCACAACTGATAACCACAAAACCCCAAAATGACCCGGATGTTTTTTATGTTGGGGATTTTTTCTAATGCACAATATATTTTCTACCCACCAGCTGAGGCCTGCAGTACAACTGAGGATGGAGATGAGCCTCTCCACTGTCCCACAGGCTACGAGTGCCACATTATCAACCCAGGGAACCCTGCCGCTGGCATCCCGAACCGGGGGCAGTGCATCAAGCAACGTGGGAACTCTGGTAAGGCTGGGGCACTTCTGGTAGCAAAACAGCTGAGTGAGTAGCCATGTGACTGTATTGAATATAGTTCTTTAACACAAATCATCTCCTGTCTTAATTTCCTTTTTACAACTTCCCCTCCTGTCTATCTGATCTAATGGACCTATTCTCTCCAAAGTTTGTGCTCATATGAAACACCAAGGGGCAGGGACTGGATGCTAGGCTGCGTCAGTAGCTGTCTTGAGACTAGCCTTGTATCTCTTGGCAAATATAATGCAGCCAAGTGCCAGTTTTTGTAAATTTAATAGATCTAAAAATATATTATATATTGGAGGTACCTGGCAACTCAGTAGACTGCCCCAAGATACACTTATTATCTTTAGCCGAAGGTCCTTGCAGAAATACGAATTCAAATGTGTAAAGAAGAGAACACAATACCTCTCTTTATGAAGTCCATTGTGTAGTATGTAGAGATAAGATGTGATCTTTTTGTTTTTATAATAGTTTTGGCCATTTTATTTACAGATGGACGTGGCTTGAGGCACAAATACTTTAAGGACTACAAGGACTACTTGGGTAAGTGAGGTAACCTGAACAACTTAAAAAACCTGTACCATCACCAGTTGGAAATAACACCAATCTGCCTGACATGATGATGGTTGTTTTGCTTGGTTTTGTTTTGTTTTGTTTTTTACTGACAGGTACCAGTTCTAACAATGCAGTAGGCTATGAAAAACATCATCACAAGCACCTAGGATGAAGTACGTTTTCTGCCACTTTGAACTTCTTATGTCATATTCAAAACCAAAATGCCTCTGTTAGGTTTATCTCCCTTTAGGCAAAACCTTATGTTTTTCTTTTTCATATCTGCTCTCAGATCAACCATGACCTCAGCCTCAGCTACGACCATAACACAACCTCAGACATCAGCCCAGTCCTGTTCGATCTGCTCTCATCACACCTGAACCAGGATCAGATCTCATATTTTTTACTACACCTACAGCTGCTACCTCCTCTTTGCAAAGCCCCGTTTTTTGTGGCCTCTCCTCAATCATAATGTTCTTTGGGAGACAAGTCTCACGCACCTACAGTACACAGCCAAAGAAATAAGTGCTTTTTTTGGTCTCTCTGTCTGACATCTGTGAAAGGAAGGAGAAGAGGGTGTTGATGGTGAAGCAGAGGAAGAGAGAGCAGGGTGTGCAGCAAAGCTGTTTTATCAAAAAATCTCAAAGGAAAAAAGGAAACCTTGCCATTTTTATCATTTCTTTACAACGCTCTCCCTCCATACCACTCATCCTTATTCTCATACACAAACTCTAACGTGAAGGCTGAGAAAACCAAGACCATATGGTCCTGATACTCATCCTCTAAAGGACGCTACTCGAATTTCCTGGAATCTGGAAAGTTTTATAGACAAATAGGAGATGCAACCAGCTGTACTGTTTGCATCTTTGAATGAAATCCAAATGTGAATTAAAATTCTATGTTGTTATAAGAATAAATGCCATATGAGTCTGTGGATTGTATAAGTTTGGAAGAATCTGGAAAAGCTGTGGGTTAGTTTCAGCCAACAGATGGAGGTTGTGACATCATTGCTATGAAAAACTAAAGTAAAAGAACATAAGATAGTTCCTTCAAAACGACCAGCTGAGCCAAATTTACATTTAAACGGATACTCCACCTGTGAAGGAGGAAACCTTGAACAGCTTTTAAAAGCCACCTTTAAATGAGCCTACTGATGGCAAGTGTTTGATCCAGATAGATTTAAATCATTTACTGAAATAAATCTAGTGAACAGATGTTTTTAAACAAGTACCTACCGGAGCATTTTTATGAAACGCTTGCATGATTGTGCAAGGGTTTCATAATTTTTGTGTGTGCATGTGTTTGCCTTTGTGTGAGTCACCTGGTAACAATTTAAGCTTATCGGACAAACAAAATAACTCAGTGTGCCTATTAAACTATCCCAAATACCACAACCCCATGTTGCTGGTGAAACATAAAAATGAAAGGGCTTCTGCACAGAGCAGATATTTATAACTGGTCAAAAGATCTTCTGTGGTATTCTCAAACTTAATCTTGCTTCAGTCAACTGTTCAACTTAGGTTGTCTCTGTTTATCAATTCAAATGGTGCTCACTTTCATTGCTGCCTATAATAACAGGAGAATAAGCTGGTCATATAATAAGCTGAAGGTACAAAACAAAAGCTGTAACCATTCTCTGTGTGCAGAACTTAAGTGATGTCTGAATGTTGCTATCTGACTGGTGCTGTAATGCTGCCTTGTTTATTCTAAATAAACCACATTGTTGAAAGTGGTCTGTATTTTTTTCTCCTGCAAGAAATCTTAGGCTTCAGGGCTAAGTTGAAGTTATACAAACAATGATCATATATATACCATTACAAATCAGGAAAGTAGATGGCATTGTGATGACTACACTAGAGTGACTGATCTTATCTTGCTTTGTCATTATTGTTATGAGGAGATATTTGCTGAGGCAAAAATGAGCTGAATACTAAAATGAGGCCTAGACACCTCAGGGAGTCTTTCTGGCGGTTTCAGGATATATCCTGAAAAATGAATGCTTAAAAATGAGCGCAAAGCTGAAAAGGTGTCAGATTAACACTTAGTTCCCTTTCTTACTGTATTTCATGCACCATGTAATGACAAACAACAAAGATATCATCACATATTATATAGTTATCATTTTTCATGATCCACCTGCCTCACTAGATCTATGAAAATGGTTTAATATGTGAACAGATCATACATTACAACATCCTGGCACTGGGGATCAGAAATAAACTTCATACGCTACAGATAAGAGCAGTTTTGGTCAGTTAAATGAGTTCAGTTCCACGTGCAACAGAAAGGAATGGGTGGTAAAGCTACTGGCCAATCATGACAGGGAAGAGAAGCCATAATTTGTTGTTATAAATTATTATATTTGATTCTTTGGAGCTCCTTTCCTATATTTAAAAATATCACGAGTGACAACTTGTTGCACATGCACATATTCAATGATCCAACATGTTCAGGACTCTGTTAACTCCCCCTACTGGGCAAGGGCAGACATTTCTGTTCCACATCAGCTGTAGGTAACTCTTGGTAAGTCACTAAAAATACATCAACATAGAACAGTAAAACCCAAAGCATATGCAGTAAGCTAAGGAATTTTGTTCTTAAATGGTTTAGGCATTGATAACCAAATGTATACTACCGATAGAACAGGACATGCAACTTTGATAACACACTTCCCTAAATAATAACCCAAGATGTATACTTGGGTGAGTTATGTTAATGTGTTATTTAGTGACACCTCACAGTTGACTGTATTCCCATTCCACCTTATTTACAGAGGATAATCGAGCCAGACAGTGCCTGTGTCAGTTTACTGGGAGATGGGTGTATGCTTTCAGGTTAGTAGCACACCCTGAGTCATCAGGAGAGCTCTGTTTGGACTTTTGGGAGATAAAGCAGAGTTTTATTTCACAACCCAGAGACTAATCCCTCATTAAAGATTCATGCTGTATCCATTTCAGTTGTTTCGACTGAGGGCTTTCTCTTCTCATATTCAGCTTTTTTTATCCACAAATTAAATGCTGACTAAAAGAACTAACACAGCAAAATGTGCAAAAAACAATATCCTTACTTTTATCTCCTGGTACTATAAATTTCCAAATAAACGCTGACTTTCCCAATTTACATATTATTTTCTTTATTATTTTTTTTTTTAATTGACTACATTGGATCCGTGTCTAAAACGTTTCATTCCATAATGAAGATTTTTGCACAGTCCGAGGATGCTTTTGGCACAACGTCGCTGTGACCCACGGTGCGTGATGATGGACGGTCAAGGTGTGGCCAGGTAGGCGTCCCCCTGCCCTCGCGCCCTCTCCGTCTCCGTCCCTGGCACACGTGCGCACGAGCACGTGCGTCAGCGCGAGAGAGAGAGGGAGAGAGAGAGAGAGAGGTTGTCAGTGAGCGTTGAATCCATGGTGTCTGGGATACACCGGCTCAGCACCGCAGCCCTGTGAACAGAAGCCCGTGAACTAACCACCGGGCATGACCGCTCCACCAGCGCCACCCTGCTGAGTTACTCCACCATGAGCGCGCCCAACAGGTCCTCAGAGAAAAGGTACGTGCGGTATCCACCCGCTTCGCTTGTGGATATTAAAGTAGTTACTTTTACACCATGTTCTCTCCCTGTGACTATTCGAGAAGTTGGTCAAATTCCCTTTCGCCTAATACGTCTAGTGTATGTAAAAGTATGTGTTTATTTCCATCATTCACCCTTTATAATAGTGCTTTATCTTATCTTTACTAAATTAGTTCATCATCGTCAAAACCGTGTGACAGACTCGACACCTCTCTGAACCAGACTGGATGTATTTGATAATAGGCCAACGTGTCCAGATGGTGTCAGTGTAGTTTATGCAAACGGCTGCTCCTGCGGGGAATAAAAGGCCCTTGGTTTTATCTGTGTCTGTCTCTGAGAGAAAGTAGCCCACAAATCCATGTCATCTAAACATTGTGTTTTTTTGATACGCGAATCATCTCAGTCAAAGTCGAGGACAATAAGTGACAGAATTTTCTCTATACAAGTTTTATTTGTGAGCCCCCGAGCTAAACAAGAGTGTCCATGTATGTATGCAGTACGTGCAGTTGTGTTAAAGTAACATTTATTTCCTATGGACAGGAATGGGCCCAAAATGAGGCTGGATAAACTATTAAAGGAGAGAAAAGGCACCTATCCACTGCTGATCAAGGTAGGAAGACAGACATTCATTCCTGATTAACTGTTTTTCAGTAATTAAATAGTTTACTGAGTCTTTGATAGACTTTTTTCCCCCTTGTAGGTCTGACCACTTCAGTGGAGTAGTATAAGTTATAGTGGTAGCATGTTTTTGTAGGGGGGCAGTAGTTCCTCCAAGCAACTCTACACCCTGTGTGGATGTGCAGGCCATTAAATAAATGTTATTCAGGTGATTGTGTGCACTCAGCAGAATGGATTTATTAGGGAACATAGTCTGCCTTGTGGTGTTCTTGGCCTGCACCACTGAACCATTCACCAAGCAAGGTGCCCTTTTCCCGGTTGCAAATACTGAGGGGACAAAATTACCCAACCCTGAGTCATTATATGGCCACATACTGAATTTGTACCTTCTGGTACGACACCACCTGGGTTAAACCCCGTCATCCCCTCTTCCTGGAAGGTACCACAACTTTCGGCTCTGCCCTAAAAGGAACAAATTCAGTGGACTGATTCACCCCCTTCCATTCCTGTGTGAAGGGATTAAAGTGTTTCAAAGCCCCTCAGACCTCCCTCACTGAGCACTTTTCTACTTACTGTTGATTAAACTTTTAATACATTGGAGGTCTTCGCCACTAGAGCAGACGAACCAGTAGAACAGGAACGACTAAATCAACTTGATGTCACACATTGTACAGGACACTGCTGGTTGTCTCACACCAAAGCAACCTGAGCTCAGGGTTTATAGTGTGTGTGTGTGTGTGTGTGTGTGTGTGTGTGTGTGCACGTGCGTGTGTGCACGTGCGTGCGCGTTTGTGTGTGTGTGTTAGGGAGGGAGGGGGTATATTAATGACTTACAGATTAGTCACCGCATAATATGGGTCAATGTCATTTAAAATATAGACTACGAACCAAGCTCATATATTGTTGTGCTTTCTTATATGTACAGCATTGCAGGCTGCGGGGTGTGTTGGTCAAATTCTTCAATGCTTAATCCCATCATGGAGGTTTTATTTGCTTTGATCACGGCACTTTAAAAAAGGCCCCTCATTCTCATTAATTAGCAAGGCCACTGCCAGTGGTTTGTTAAGGCAAAAGACACTCAAGAGTGCTAAAATCATTGAACATCAATGAGAAATTGGAAGCAGTTTCTGAGGCATCATTTGAAGATAATAGGGTTTATGCTGTGACTGGACTCCACTTTCAGGGTGTCAGCTTTTCTCCATTTTTAAATGGGGGTGTCAGTGGAGAGCATTTTCATCATTACAACATACAGGCTCAAGCAGCTGCTCGCCACAGATGAGGGGCAATCCTTCAAGATTTGAAATGCTCTGAGACTGTAGCTGGTGATCTCTTTTCATGTTTATAGCATTTACACGATATGACTCACTAATGAAGTCCACCTTTGGCATTTAAGCCTTTTTCATATCAGTCAGGACTGTCAGATCCTTCCACTAAAGTGGGACATTATACTTCATGGACGTACAGTACGTGACTTATTTTTGTGTATCCGCCAACTTGCTGAAGATTAACCTTGGAGCTTGGTGCCAGAATATTAATGATGCAGAAGATCTGTAACACTGATGTATTGGAGCTTTAATGCAGGTGTTCAACTTTGTGTGGTGATTGCGGTTTATTCTAACTACGGGCTTCTTAAAAGTTGTATCATACCGGCTGGAAACAGGCATGCAACTTGGGTTGTGATCATTTTGATTATAAATTATTTTCTCAATGAATACATTTATATTTTGTTTTTTAAAATGTCAGAAAATAGTGGAAAACATTAATTACAATTTTCCGGAACCCAAGGTGATGTCTTCAGCATTTCAAAACCCAAAGAGTTTACAGTTTACAGTGTAATAAAATAGATAAAAATAGAAAACCATCTCACTGGAGAAGCTGGAACCAGGGAATGGTTGTTGTTTTTGCTTTAAAAATCAGTTAAGCGGTTAACTGATTATTAAAATAATGGGAGAATAATTTTCTGTTGATAAACTACTCTATTATGACTACATTCTATTAAATCATGGCCCTGAATATTTTTGTGCGCTTCATGACCTGCTCTAGAGTATTGTTTATAAGAGCAGACCCAGGTTTTACCCCCACACATTGTGGAAAAGGGAGTGTGTCTCCCCATTATTCTGATGAACCTTGCCCCTGATAGGGTTTCTCATCACAGCTTTGTCCCTCACAGCTTTGTCCCTTGTTGACACCGGACCCCCTGGATTAAAGCCGGTCATTTAGAGGGAGAACTCACCTCTGCTGAATTACAGGCTGATATCAGTGTCACCGAGCACAGGGTTCACTCTGCTGCTCTACTGTGCATCTGTGCCTGAGCATAAAATATATTACAACCAATACTAGCTTGATCGCAGTCGTTTCACCATCACCACCCCTCTTCTTATTTCTACACGTGTGCATGTGACTGTGCTGTCATGCGTGCAGTTTAGGTTGTATCCATGTGTATGCATGCTTGCAAGCATCCATGTGTGCCAACAGAAAAGCCTCTGGCTTGCTGTTAGGGCTGTCACATGGCCCATGCTCCTCAACATGTGAATCTCCGTGTTCTTTTAGCACCACAATAGACCGAGGCATAACATCATCCTTGGTGCTGTGGATGACTGTTATCACTCCCACTGGTTCACACAGGACTGTGAAAGCCTGGGCAGAGTTAGGCCATATACTGCAGAAGCTGAGCCCATAGCTGCATGTTCCCATTGTGTTGTGATGCTGCTCCAGAGAGGACAGCTGGATTGAGACTCTCCCTGAGTCTGATAAACATTAATTGCATTTACAAAGAATGCTAGGTAAACAGCCACCCAGGGAGTTTTGTTAATGAGTGCCTGGCTTGGTTACATGAAGTGTCTGTTTTCCCTTTAACAGTGAGTCATGCGATACAGAGCTGCAAAATAGGGTATGCCAACGTCCTCCCCCATCGCACCCTCTCCTTCCATCTCCATAGGCTCAGGAGCAATGTTGTGTAATAATGTGTGAGGTCTTATCTAAAATATTGTTATGTAAGATGATCCGGTTGTTGTTACCTTGTTAGGCTCACTGATTCCTTTATGATAGCTTAGAATAGATGAGATGTTATGGTTCCATTTATCGTGGAGATCTTTTATAATATTAGCTATAATGTTTCTAGAAAATTGGGTACTACCACCACTTATACTAATTTGCCAGATGTCAATCAATAATCAAATAAGCTGTTAAATTAAATATTTTCTAGGACAGCGCAGTCAATCTTGTGTAGTAATTGTTGTCATTGTACTAATTTAGTCTCCATAGTTCAATATTTGTTTTATGAAGACATTTTTAAACATTTATTTCCACCAAAGCTTAAAATGAATAAAAGTATAGAATTAAAATAAACAAGTTCAGCAAACTATTGCTGTTTATCCCCTGTTTTTTTTGTTTCACTGTTTTACTGCAAAGCACTTTGTACCTTTGTTTAGATAAGTGTTTTGTAAATAAATTTTCTTTTCATTATTATTATTATGATTATCAATATAACTAACTCCTTTTCTTCTCCTCTCAAAAGGACTGATAATTGTATTACATAATTGTGATCACAGTAATCAGGATTAAGCTTGTAGTCATGCCTGTGATAGTCTCACTTGCTGGAGTATGTCAGTGTATGTTCACTGAATGAGAAAGGCCCGAATGCAAATTCGGCAGATTACAATTTAGCTTCGGCTAATAAAGCCACTATAATCTAAGACTGGATCTCCTTTACTAGACTCTATCTGTCCACTGTGTTTTGATGACACTGTGTGGAACGGTATAGCCTCTTGTATTTGGCACACAAAGACAGGATGTTGTCCATATCTGCCACACTTGTCATCAGATTAAATCCTGCAGTTTGTGCTAATTGTTGCAATTTGAAGGCAGTGTTTTGTCTGTGTCAGTCTATCTTGGACATGGGCTCTTTTGTTCCCAGGTTGTGACAAAAGCGGATCAACTTGCAAAGGTTGTTGTGAAAGGTGACAGGGGAGTTAGTACTTATGGGGTCAAAAAAAGGGCTGACAATGCTCATCTTACCTGGGTGACAAAGCTGCCCATCACCCCTGTAGGACCAAGGAGACAGGCAAAAAGCTAAGAGAGCAGGGCAGTAGGATACAGGCAGTTATGGAAGAGATATAAGAAAAAAAAATGAGGAGACGAATTCTAGTTAAAACATGAAAAATGAAATGTGGTGACTTGCACTATGTTGTCTGGAGGTTTCAGTTCATTGGGGACAACATTGGAGCCATTTGAGGACACGGTGTGCGAGGCCATCATCACTCACTCAAGCCTGGCTCCCTGAGCGCACAGGCTCCATCCTCAGGTTCTCAGACCTGGCAGGGCAGAGTCTGGGGCATTCGGGTCAACACCAACACTTCACATGATAGGGGCTAGAGCCTATAGTGTTGTAAGCATATTTAGCATTGAAACCGATGAAACGATGACTCACAGACACACACGCACAAACACACCCGTGCACCTGTGCAAATTTTTATGCCACATCTGCCTCAGCTGTCTCGCAAGTGGATCGGTTATTTCCTCTGATCAGCTTTGGTGAAATAACAGCGTCATTCTGTTGGGCGAGCAGAGCCAGACATGGGGCCCTGGGTCTTAGATGAAAGAATGATTAATGAGGTAAGTCTTCCAACGCTGAGGCAATTTGAAGAAAAAGTATAGTTATATTGTCTCATCAGACCCAATGGTAGAATTTTAATTGGAGCCACTGAAGAAGCTTTCTACCTGTGTCTACATGTTTTAGATTTTCATGCTTGCATTTATGCTTGTAGGGCATTCATTGTTAGACATTGGTGGAAAAATGAAAATAGGAGTTTCATTCCCTCTTATACCAAATGGTTAGATTCCTGTTTCTTTACTGAATTCTATTATAAAAGACTTTTAGAAAGTATGGACTTATGGGAACAGCAGTTGTAGCTGACAGCACCATAATGCCATCATCATACCCACATTTTCTAACTTTCATACCAGAGTCATACACACAGAAAGCAGTCTTACTTTTTTGAAAAGAAAAGTTCGATAGAGAATGGCTTCGCAGAAATACAAACTAGACAGGAGCAGTAACTGAGGTATCATAGCGATTTTTCTAGCTTGTTCTCATGTCCATGATCATTGATTGGTTGTTTGATGCCTGCCTCTCATACTGTATGGCTGCAATGCAAAGGAATAAGAGAGTGGTGATGAGATTATGACAAAGAAAACTGAAGGAGTAGGATTTTCTGAGTATTCACTAATTTCAGCACAGAGTAATATGGATGGCTATATGGAAGAGGTTTATTTTCAGTGGCAAAAAAATGAGACACGTCAGTCATTAGGCGGAGAGGATTCCTGTTGAGCAGCCGTTGGTTGTCTGACTTGTTTAGCTACTGGGCCACTGGATTAGTTAAGAGGTGAGACGCAGTGCTTTGTCTGTATTGTAGATTAGCCTAGAAAGTGAGGGATTCATTTTTCAGACTCAGGGTTGGGGAAATGGGTAAAAGCTATTGTTTTTATTACCACCATGACCTAATCATCCGATAAACAAGGCCAAGGAAAGTGACCTGTGGCCCAATTCTGGCAATTTTTGCGACAGACTGCGTCTCAGTCTGATATAGAAGACAGACAGGATGCTCTCGCGTCTGTTTGCAGGTTATTGCAGTACATAAAATAATGAGTGATGTACTAAAGAGCATGAGAGGATTACAGTATGTTTACTCTGTCTGTAGGTGGCTTTGATGGGCTGGCACAGTTGACACAAATATGAAACAGTAGGTCAACCTGCACTTCCATCAGCCATCTCACACAAAGGCTTATATGATTTCATTTTTAATATTTATACAGTCTTGAATTTTGCTTATTTCAATTCTCATTTCTCCTATTCTCATCTGGTGGTTATAATGTAAGACTGTGTAAAATTAAGATGCACACTTGTAACCCTCAAACGTCTTTCTGATTATCTACACTTACTGCACCTGTGTTTGCAAGTATAGAATATACTCTAAGAAGCTAGTAACAGAGGCATATACAGTGTATCTAACTTTATATATCTATGGATGTGTATATTTATGTTTGTTGACAACCCTTTTTTAATACGTTTGAAAAGAATAGAATATAAATGACATAATATTTCATTTTAGCATTGATTTCATTTTAGATTCTCATTTGCAGGTTTTTTCTTTTTTGTTTATATGTTTTTTTGCTTGTTGTTTTTTATACATTTTATTGTATGTATTTTTTTTTTTGTGTGTATATATATATTTATATATGTAGAAAACATACATGACTGATGAATTGACCCATTTAAACCCTGACCCCTGACGGTGCTTTGCTACAATCTAATACTGGCTCGTGTTACTGATACTGGAAACAAGATGAATGAAAGTCTGTCTTTTTGTCTCCCCTCCTTCAGCAACGTGGCGCGAGCCTGTCCACATGGCTAATGAGATTTGGCTTGGCCTGAGCCGCGCTTAACTTTCAGCTGCGTCCACAACCACAATCACATACACATGAACAGATTTACATGGACAAAGAATCTGTCAGTCCTTTCGATACAGAATGAGGATAAACAGGCTTACATTCAGAATTTGGCTTGATTGTAACTACTTTACAGTAATAACAGTTTATTAAAATATACTTACTGTGTGCTGTTTATTCATCAGCCACCATTATTATAGTAGTTCAAGCTTAGTCAGTTGCCCTGGAATAGATGTCGAACCCTGTGGGATTTAAACTCCGTAAACTTAATGAAAGAACCTATTTTAAAGGCTTCGGTTTGAGATTTCTAAACAATAATCATTTTCACAGCTGGTTAAACAGATAGAGAACTGACCTAGAGCATTACTTTGTGTCATTTATGATTAAAGGGAAGTGTTCCCAGTTCTTTGAGTTTCCACTCATAGATATCTTGATGACACTCAGTTAATCCACATTTCTTTGCCAACCAATTTATATTGCCAAGCACCATTAACATGTCATATGTAAGCCTGTAATCCTGTGTGTGTCTGTGCGTGTGTCTAAGTGTATGCGCTTGTATCAACATGTGAACCTGACCCATATCTCGCATGGTGAAATGCTGCCAATGAGATGCCTGCTGTGTGGCTAAATGTGCAGATGCTGCAGTCCACCAGCCATTCAGGTCAAACTACTCACACTCCTCTCTGCCAAATGGCAGGAGACACTGATACTGTCTGTTTTGGCTGGCAGTTCATCTTGCTTCATTTTGCCTCATCTGGTGCCTGGCAGTGATTAGCCAAGGGCCCAACAGAATGTAAGGCACAGGTTATGGTCCTCTAAGAGGTAATTTGACCCTACTTTACCGGAGTCTCATCTGGTCTGATGGAGCTTGTTAACCACCTGCTGTTCACTCTATCTGGGTCTGGCCTGATGGTTCAACGGCATGGGAAAGGTGCGGCCCTGGAGGCCCAACAGCCTGTCCAATTTTCCTGTTATAATTTGATGTAGAGCCAGGAATTGAATATCGTTAACTAAAAACCTCAAGACAAGCTAGATGAGATACAGCAGCTACCTCTATCTGTTATATGAGAGTCAAGACTGGCTGGCAGGGCAGTAATGGAATACAGTACCCCAGTGCTTCTTGCTACAGAAATAGCAACATTTTTCCTGTCACCAAAACAAGGTGATTTACAGATTTTATTTTTGGTAGAGAGGTGGAACTTGTTTGAGCAAAGACACTTGTGTTCACTTAGAGGTGATGTCCTTTATTATGAAAAGATTATTTAAAATGAAATGCTGCACTCTAAGCCACACAATAACCTGAGGTTGAATAAAGTACTGAGTTGGTACTTTATCATCATTTGGATAACTCTAGAAAATGATTTAATCATCAACAATTTATAAAGAGATACAGAGGTAATTACGATACTTTGTTCCCCTGTGAGTACCTGCACTATAAAGCTCATAGTCAGCCTCTGTGTCCTGTCCTGCTGTGGGTTCTGCAGTTCCCTGCTGCTTTGCGCAACAGGCAGCAGGCCAGGGCAGCTATGGTGTGTTGGGACAAGCCCCCGTCCACACAATATTTGTAAGCAAGCATATAGAATTCTGCAGGGGTTTGTTGCAGCAGCAGAAATGGATGGAGAGTGGTAGAATAGATGGTGGGAAAGATGAGGAGAAGCGTTGGGGATGGGGTGGGGGGCAGAGAGTATGACAGCCCCACTGGCTTTGTCTCCAGGATACAGTGGCAAGTGAGAAGGCAGAGGAAAGTTGCATGTGTCTGTTGAACCACATGGGAGGCACATTAGAGCTGCACCTCCTCCTTGACTGACTTCCTTTTAGCCTCATGAAGAGCCCACCTGGGAGGATGATGGGATCTGTATCTATAGTACTTCTCTATCTCCCCCTGTCTCTGTAGTCCCATAGCCTCAACCCACCACCCCGTCTCCCAACCTGCACTCCCAGAGGCCCGTTTTACAGGAAGCTAAGTACCAGGCCCCTGCTGCTGCGTCTCCGGCTCAGGATGGGTCCCAGGTTGAGTCCCATCCATACGTCACTGGCAGCAGCAAAGACAGAGAACACTCCCTCACCGGCTACAGCAACAGCACAAAGCAACAGCATCCTGTCACTGTCTGTCTGCAGCCTGCCTCTCTGTTCTGTCTGCATCCTGGAGCAGAGAAAAATAGTTTGGAGGAGCCTGAAAGAGAAGAAAACACAGGGGCACCGAGGTCTCAAACAAACTGGAATGTAACCTTGTATGAATAAATGATGGAGCACAGCCGAGTCCAGAGCCCGGTGGAGAGCTGTAAAGAATCACAGGAAGTTCTGCAATAAGAAGCAAAGCTACAATTTCAGGATTTGCACTAAAGAAGAAGTCGATAAAAAGTCAACCTAATAATAACATAAGCTCTTTGAAGTTTGAAGAAGATTTTTATTTCGTCAGATGGAGTCAGACAGCAACTCTTAAGAGTTTCTAGACTAAAAGCAGTCTCAAATGAAGGCCTGGCATCATCATCGTCCTTCATTTAGCTTCTGAGGGTGTCTATCTGATCTCTGACCTGCTGTGTAACCACCTCCCCTCTGGCTGGAAATGGTGTCTAGAGGGCCGAGGTGGGCTTCAGGGTAATGTTGTAGCAGCATGGGGGAGATGTGCTATGTGGGAAAACGGGACCTCATCTGCCTGCTGCGGTTTTAGCGTCCTCCGGGCCTGCTGCTGGGGCAGGAACAGGAGGGTCCAACCTGAGGTACGTTTTGAGGTAGTAGAGGCAATGTGGGAGGAAATTATTTGTTTCTGTTTTCCAGTCCATCCACAACTTAGTCCTATTCACATGCCCAGACTCTCCCTCTTTATTATTTTTCTTCCTCTGCTGAGCATTAAAGGCTCTATTTTTAGAATTTTCACTGGTAGTGCGGTCCTTGTTTTGTCTAATGTCATGCATACATAAGCTGTCATGCTTTGTTTCATTCATTTTTGGTTGTCATGGTGAGATATACTGTATCTGCATTGTACTGCTCCAGCTGCTTCCCTTGCCTCGTCACCTGGGTGAAAAAATGCACACAGCATAGTGACTCTTCCAGGTGAACTGTGGCAAGGTTTAAAGTGACTGAATTGCTTGCAGTTTGCTAATGTGTAACATTTTTCAAATTTCAGAGCCAGCACATGTGTACTTTTGTTTTTTCTGCATGCTTCATTATTAAGGAAATAGTAATACCATTTTGGACTTTTACTGTCTTGTCAAGAGTTAGATGAGGCTCTCATATGTATTTGTTCAATATGAAGGTACAGCCACCAGCTAATTATCTTAGCTTAGTTTAGCCCAAGAGACAGCTACCATTGCTCTCTTCAAGGTTAAAAAACATCTGTCTAGTTTTCTAGTCACCATGAGTTTGCCAGGAAATTAAGGAGCAAAGGCCAGAAATAACCCCCCTTAACCCACAACTTTTTTACACTTCTGTTTTTGTATGGATTAAAAAAAAACAAGCTATAATTCATTAATAATTGAGCTTCAGAGGTGCTGGAAGGTGGATTTTGTTACCACTGAATAGAGCCCGGCTAGCTGTTTCCCCCAGTTTCCAGTCTTTATGCTAAGCTAAGCTAACAAGCTGCAGGCAGTATAACTTCATATTTAGCATACAGATATGAGAGAGGTATGAATCTTCTTATCTAACTCAGCTAGAAAGCAAATTGGTGAATCAGTTTTGAACTATTCTCTTAAACTAAATATTTCTGTGGTTCTATGATAGTTTGATTGATCAGATTCACTGTCATCTTCATCTTTTTCCACTCAAGCTGCAGTGTGGAGATAGAATTCGATATAAAATAATTTGTGATTGTGTCACATAAGCATTGTACAGAAAATTTGTGGCCTGGTCTGTTCTGCTCTAATCCAGGTTGTATAAAAAATGAATGCCCCTTACTGCAGTACTTGTCATTATTAATCAGGCTTTCCATTTCTGAGAAGTCTGAGTGTTCCCTGTCCCCCTCTTGCTGCTCACTTGTTTGCTCATTCTCCTAAAGAGTCACTCCACCAGCAGGGGCCCAACACTCTCTGTGGCTCAGCCCAAATCCTGAAATTGTACATTAGTTCTTGCATTCTTGTTACCTGCACCTTACACGTGTGATCTAACTCCACTGATGTGGAGACACATTAAGGGAATAAAGAAACAGATTAGTTGAGAGTAATAATGAGGGCAGGGGCAGCTTCCTGGATAGTTGCTCATCCTGTTCCCAAGGCTGAGGCTGATTACTGAAGTGGTCACTGCTGTTGCATAACTGCTGTCATCTAATCATATTCATCTCCTGTACTTGTCCTGGGCTCCTCATCACATGGAGCAACTGCGTGGTTCCCCCCTGCAGTCCGGATTAGTCATTGGAAAATAAATGCCCTTTTCTTGTATTTTGCATCATGACAGCAGCACAATGTTAATGTTTTAATTTCTGGTTTCTCTTTACAGTGAAGGATAAGACATGATTTCACATAGCAGTGTATTCAGCAGAAAACCTTGTAGCCCTTTTGTCATGCTCAAACCGAGGTTTTAGGATATTTTCTACTCTCTTCTCTAAATATTATTATTTACTTTCAAAAAATCAGTTGGATGACTCAAAATATATAACAGATCATCTAAAAACAAGGCAGTTTTCTTCACCTGTTTATGACATTTAAGTTTTTAGAGATCACCTGGCAGAGATGATATAAAACATTTTTCTCCTTTCCCCCCTTTTTTGAATCCCTCTTCTGTTTTCAGTAATGTTGGTTCTGTGTTGGCTCTGTTACATAGTTGTGCTTTAATTTTTTGGCAACGGCTAAACAAGACATTTAGATCTCAAGAGACTATCCCGGTTAAATAAAGTCTTTTTTTCACACAACATTTATGTTACCTTTATTGTTCAGAATGTATTAATGGTCAGTCCCCGCATTTTTGGCTGGACCCTGTATATTTTGACTAAAGAAAATTAGGAAATTTAATTTTGTGTTTAATTTCATTAATTTCATCGGCACAAAATAATGGAAATTCTATTCTTTGAAAGGTTTGAGAAGCCCTGGGCAGGACAGTAGCTCACCAAAGTGAACAGAGCTGGTAAATAGTTCTATTAGAGAAAGGCAACCCGTCCAAAAGTCGCTCTCAACATTTAAGGGATCGGTCTCGTGTTCTGCTTTTCTTGGATAAAATCTATTGCATCTGTGAGAGACCTCAAATTCTTGAATTCAGTGACGCCTCACTGTAAACAAACGAAACTGTCCGATTCGTTTTTACTCGACTGAAGGGAGATAAGTTGTCCTCCGTCGCTGCGTGACGCCCTTTGACCGTCAGAGAGCGAACGCACTAAATATCACTCACTGTACATTGAGAGCGCTCGGCCACCGCGAACCTGCGTGCGTCGGCGTCAAAGAGCGCATCGGCCGCACGGCGCGGTGTAGGTGGATGACAGCAAACGGATAAAAAAACGAATCTATATCGGGACAGCCCCAGCTGTCAGCGGCAGGAACCTGGACAGGTGGCTCCTACGGTGTCTTAGCGGCGCGCGTCAAGGCGCAGAGACCCCCGACAGCTTGTCGCTGGCGCTAATCTCCTCTCTGACGACAACGCATTTACCCTGTGTGCGTAAAACCGGCAGCGCGGCAGGTGCGGATCGGTGGATGTGATCCGTCGTCGGGTTTTGCTCGTCAGTGTTGAATCGGTGTCAATCCCGCAGTTGGACTCGCGGAAAGTGTCTTGGTCTTCGAGGCTGGATTGACTGAGTTGGATGCAATGGCTCTTTCTCGGATTTTATAATCTCTCCTCTGTCTTTGGATTGTCAAGCAGCTGTAGAGACTGACATTGATAAAAACAGCATGTTGCCAGAAATAAACAAGGTGAGGCACTTTGGTTAGTTTGCTAGTTTGTTGAATGGCTGAGAAAATACGTGGTGGTTAACCGTGGTGCCACTGTGGTACTTGGTTTATAACTATAGTACATTTACATTGGCATATTATGAATCAGAGGGGTGGTTTTCTTAAGATGACACGGTTAATCTGGCTATCTAATCAATGAGAGTTTTCATGTTGCTATAATCATATATGGTTTATATTTCTGTCCAACTTCAGACCTTATAAATTTCTATATTTGCATTAAAATCTCCATGGAAAAGATACTTTTGGTCTGTTATAGGGTTTAACTCCAGGCCAGTTTCATTTTGGGAAAAACCTTCCAAAGGTATCCTTTTACAATGGTACATTAAAGTTCAAGTCTATCACTTACTGGGCATTCTATCCCTTCATTGATTGTTGTCATTTTCACTTTTGAAATATTTTCATTTTTCCTCCACAAGTTATCCCACATGAATGCTTATTTTATAGTCCGCCTCCTTTCTCCTGACCGCATGCCAAGTTATGATGAAAAATCTGATCCATTTCTATTTCAGTCGATCTTTAGCCTACTTATTTCGGTGTTTGCGTGCTGACAGATTCTGTAAGTCTATATGTGTTCTGGTTTATTTTTCACACCTTACATGGGAAGTGGTATGAATTTAACCCTTGCTGTTATCTAACATCTAACACATACTTTGATCCCATGGATTGATCACTGCTTATGGTGACCTTACATGCATCCTTGCCTGTGGTCACAGTTGATGCCGATAGGAAATGGCTTATTGTGTACGAAGAAAGTGACAGGGCAAAATGATTATGTGTTGAAATATGAGTGTGTGTGTCTGACAGGTGTTAGTGTCAGCGATGCACAGTTTTATAGTTTGTTGATGTTTACTCTCAGGTACTACTGGTTTTATTGCTTTGCCAACCCTCTGACAGACTGATCCCGAAGAGAGGAACTAAATGAGCCAAAGCTGCTCTCACACACCTCCTGGGATGATTCTCTACCTCCAGCAAATTGAGAGTTGGCATTGCCCTTCACTTTTATTATCCTTATCTTTACTTCCAGTGATTTATTCCTGTAACTTTATCAAACTCATTGGCACATTTGGAGCCGATTACCTGTTTCATGTGTGCTGAGCGTAGATGTGTACACGGCAAAGACCATTCATACTCTCACACAATTAAAAGATGTCCCTGCTTGAAGTTTTAAGTCATTCACTTTTCTTTGCAAAAAGGCACGAATACAGACACAGATATCAGTTGACACCCACTGTGTTGAATCTCATCCTGTACTGCTTTTAATAACAGAGAAAAAAAAGAGAAATAAAAAAAATCTGTTGGTTCACTCACTCATTATTATTAACAACTTACACTCTGTCATGTGTTCAGTTATTTCTTTATATAGTTTACATAGCGACATCCATTCATCACAGTGGAATAAAATGCCACTATTTCTCGTAGGCACTTGTTTACATGTCTTGATGTCACTGGGTTTCCACTGCCTCGGTGTTCATTAGCCAGGCTTACAGAATACCTTTACAGGGGATGTTTCGAAAGCCAGCCTTCCACAGTGACCTACATGGCTCCTGTTGGTCACTCACGTGCTCCTGAGATTGTAACATGACGAAATTATTGTATCATACCCGTGTGTGGCTCCGTGTGGTTTAATTTTCATACTGAGGGATAATAACAACTCAGATGTGAAGAACAAAGCTAGGGAGTGTTTCCAAGATGGGCTTACTCCGATCCAGTGACCACTGCATCTCTGAAGTTTATAAAACCGAGGGTAAGAAGACAGTTCAGTGTCTCACCCTGCTCTGCTGAGCTGTCCAAGATGGGTGAGTTCATCTACATCCCCCTCTGGTTCATACTGCCGTGACACTGACCTGATGTTGCTTTTGCTTCACAATCAGTGTCAAAGCCTAAGTTTATGGTTGGGATGCTGTTTCTTATCCAGCACCTTATCCCTCCCTACCTATTTCCAGCTAGCCAGGCTGGCAGGGTGAGTTTAGCATGAATCCCCATATGGAGCTAAGCTTAGTTTCACCCGTATGGTGTCGCGAAAACAAGGTTGCACGCTCACCAGCTGATTAATAAGGCATGTGTAAACTGGCTCGGTCTCAGAGAGAAGCATGCAGAATCATCCCAGATGAGAGATCAAATGATCAACTCTGCTGTTGTGTTTTTTTTTTTTTATTGCTTCCCTTTAACATATTCAGGAAAGTTTCTCTCCAGTGTGCACAGGACTGGAGGCACGTGTACATCCACTGCCAGGCATATGGACGTGCACATGGGCACACACCTGCACAAACCAGCAGGTACACAGAGAATACCGGATAATGAGAGGATCGTTGTTACTGGGTTTTTTGCAGAAGCAATCTATTTTAGGATCATAGAGCATTATTTCTGCTAGTCTGGCTGCAACCTTGCTCAGCTTCCCACAGGCTGTGTGTTTCTGAAGAGACAGGAGAATACAGCCTGCATGAACACAAGAAGCTTTTTCATTATTTTTTTAACATTACTGCTGCAATCTGTCTAATCTGTCTGTTTTGGTGTTGAATGAATCCTAAATCTGACCGTGGAATTAATGTTGTTGCATACTGTGCTGTACAAAACATAAAAAATAGTAGGGGATGAGCAATGTGGTTATACATTGCTTTTGCTTCCAAAATGTTATAAATAAAGGACAGCAATTTTTTCCCATTTTGTAGCATATTTTATGAATTGCTTTCATTCCTCCCACAGACATCACGACCAGAGGCCTTCCCTCACTCTCACAGACTCCCAGCAGAGGGAAACCGGCTTGGAACAAACCGACCCTGCTCACAGGTCAGGTTACTTCTGAGAACAGCATGGATGTGACTGTACACATCTGTCTGCATATATGTGGTAATGTGGTGTAACAAATCACAGATTTCCAATGATACACGAGCCTCTTATTTAAACAGCACCCCCTCCTCCCCCCAGTTATGTACAGGCACGTAACTGTGTTTACTTCCTTTGCCTGTTATGGCAGGTGCTTGCGACTATATTTAGCCCTATCTCTATGCGTCATAACCAAGTTGGCAGATCCTGCAGCAGCTCCTAACACGTGAGAAATGTCAGAACTATCTACTGTAGAGATGGGAATGCTTTTTTCCTGTACCGCTGATCATTATTAATAAGAAAGAATTGCTGCTAATATTTTTGCTAATATAGTATCCTGCGTTGCTAAAGGCCACACAATAACAAGAAAGATGGAGGGCTCGCTCTGGTTTAAATTTTTTCTACCTGAAATTTGCTGAGAGGTGAAAACCTATCTTGAGTACACTCTACAATGCCTCTCTTGACACATACACAGACACGCTTCTGCAGGATATCTTATTTTCCGCTGCAGCTTGGCCCAGGACAGAAGGGTAATTTTGCCCATCATTGCCAGGGCTGAGCCTCGCAAGGCTGTGACACATGTAATCGTGCTCTCAGAGCAAGCAGGATGGCAGCCAGAGAAAAGCAGGTTGCTGCTCTTCATCTCCCCTACAGAGCCACCACAGACAGATTCTGTCAGGACCCATCCTCATGGGCCTTTGTCCCCATTTCACTCTAGACCTGATCAGTAATTCCAGCCACTACCTGCTGGGGGTCGTGGTCACCTGAGCCTCCATGTAGGAAAATGCATGTGAAAAGGATGTAGATCGCAAGCTGAGAACACAAACCAAAACTGAGGAGGTGCAGCTGGATGCAAAGATGTAGTCATAAAAAAATGAAAGGGGCTTTGATAAGGTTGTAGCTACAGCTTAAAGACAGTAATGCATTTAGACTTGACACTTGCTGATCCACTCTGCTTTTGCTGTATGTTTTCAACTGTATGTGTTGTTCAGCATTTATTATTCTGTTCTCTACAGAAAAAAGATCTTTAAAGTCCTCCAGCAGTGGAAGTTGGGCAATTTTCTTTGTGGATTTGCATTAATATTCTCTTGGGTTTTGAGTATTAAATGCTACCATTATTCATATGACTATAAATCTGACTGTACAATCTTGTTTTCTCCACAATCTGCCCCTAATTTACTTTGTCTATGTTAATTTTTTTTTCATTTTAATTTATAAAGTGAAGTTTCTAATGTGTATTTCTTTATTGAAGGCAATGTGATTGAAAAAATCTCCCTGATTTACAGAAGTTGGGCCCTGGTGTGGGGACATTGCCTCAGCTTGAGCCACCGGTGGTTCAGGTGGTGGTCAGCAATGCCAAAAACCAGCACCACCAGTCGGACAACATCCTGCCCCAAATTGCCAACAAAGGGGGCCAAAACAACTTCCAGAGTCACTCGGTGAGCCTCTTGTACAGTTACATGTATCTTCAGTTTCCCACAGTAGCAGCTAGTTTGTCATTATAGTGTGAAAAAGTTCAACACTTCTCCAAAGTATCTTATATACAGTATGAACGTCACACTGCAGTTACATTAGCTTTTCTTTGCTCATAATACAAACTACCACTATTTTACCTTTGCGTGTTTTTTGTACAGGATGAAAGGCCAAAGCCCACCCAGCAGTTCACCATGCGGTTTGGTGCAGCAATTGATAAAGTGTCAGTCTCCCGCAACAGCAAGATTCTCAGCAACAAACTTGAGAAAGAGAAGACATATGAGGGACAGAGATTACCCATGTCACCCATAGGTATGTTATTAGGGATTTGAATAAAATACAACAGAATTAAAAAGCCACAGAGATGTTATTTAACATTTGGAATCTCTTGGCATGTTTCAATGTAAACATTGAGCTAAGTAGCTATTTTGATTCTGCTGATGCAAAAAAAAAGCATGTTGACTTTGAAGCAGTTTGTTCACAGTCCTATGCTCTTGGCAGAGCTGTAATCAATATGACAGAGATTCATACTGTCCTCCTTTTACTTCCTGTTGCAGAAGCACTGAAGAACTTCCAGGAGCGGCTGACGGAGTTTGAACAGGAGGAAATCATGGACTACAAAGAAATCTGGTTCCTGGGTCTGGGCGCTCAAAAAATTGAGGGTTCCCAAGGGACACCACAGAACTCTGGATATGATGATGAGCATGGTAGCTACATCAGGGTAGGTTTAAGCTTGTCAAATCTAATTTAAGATAGTTTACACTATTGCTGACCATTTTAGACCAGTACCTTACCTGTTGGTTTTGGTACATGAGTATTGTATGAAATCAGCACCAGACTACAAAGAGAACTAAGTCAAACCCTAGTATGTGGCTGAACCGCAAAATGGAGAACATAGTTGGAAACTGTTGTCGAACTGCTGTAAACATCCTCTTTCAATGGAAAGTAGCTAGAGCCTGCTCAAACAGTCACTAAAAGGCGCCAGATGACATAATACACTATTTAGCATATTCCTGACATCATCGTGTCATATTTACATTCTGCCTAGAGTCAGCTGGTTTCAGCCCTTAACTGTTTGCTCCTCTCCTACTCTCAGTGCTCACATATACAGTAATTTAGGTGTTCTCGCACATTTTTCTGTTTCTGTTTTCAGACAACTGAACAAGTATGACATAGTGACCAAAATGACAAAAAGACTACATGTTTACCAGCAGTCAGCCCCAAGCCATCTCCAAGCTGCTGCTCTGCACTGCTAAAATACCCATTGATTAACCGCAACATGTTCTGATAAAATCACCATACATCACTATACGTTAAAGACAATTAACTTGCTAGTATCTGGTCAAGTTTAACACAGCAGTGTTCTCTAAAAGTAGGCAAGCAAGTGCTTGGCAGTAGAGGAAGAGTGATATGAAGTGGCTATAGCAAGCAGCCGCCTCCCTCTGTTGGCCAAAACAAGCACGACACGAGACATCTGCCTGTTTGCTCTGCTGCCCAGTCTTTGAGTCCGGTCTGTTTTTAATTCACAGTTAAAAACAGGGACATTTCTGGGGACAGCTCCAGCTGGGAACCAAAAGAAGATGTCCCCATCTTCTGGGGAAGAAGATGAGGACATCTTCTTTTTTTAGGGACATCTGGCCATCCTACTTCAGAGTGAAAGCCTGACATTAGATTTGTTGCTTAAGGGGACTGAAAAGTCAGTAAAACTAGAGCTGCCAAAAAACAAAGCATAAACATCATACATGTCAGCATCTTGCGCTACAAGAGTTGGTTCTTTTGCAGTTATCTCCCAAGTCTCAGATATTACATTTCACACAAGCACAAAACAAAGTCTACCAAATTTTCATTGTGTTGAGTCTTGTACGGTACTCTTTTGAAAATTTGACTAAATGGGTATTCATACAGGCCTAAGAATAACTGAACTCATCGCTGACAGGAAAGGAAGAATTCCGTCTAAAAGTAATGGTATCGTTCATAAAGTTGTCAAGCATACTCCATTTTTAGTTGGACCCTTTTTGTGTCCGCCCCATTAAAAAGAACATTAACGTACATACAATCGCCTATAGAAATGAAAGGGAAATCATTTTAAAGTAAGAAGATGAATTTAAAATGTGAAGATGCCATGATATCAATCAATTCACTCATCCATACACTTACACATACACATGTGAAGACTTCCAAGCTGCCTAGACTTAAGTGAATGTGAATTTAACCCAACAGCTGCAGACATGAACCGGCCATTATGTTGGACTGACTTCATACTGAATAGTATAAACAATAAACTGCACTGAGCCCTGAAACAACAGGCTTAACTGTCTTGCATGAATCAGGACACTGACAGACGGTTGTGTGTTAGATAATGCGTAATGAATGAGATGTTTAAGGCTGAGTGACTGACCATTGTTTAGACTCTTACATCTCTATTGTGGTTTATTTCACTGTCTCAGCTTTGACTGACAGTTACAGTAGCGCCATAGCACAATTAGTACTGTAGCTGCTTTGTCCAAAGCAGAGTATCATTCTGTACATCTTAATAATGTGGTGTCAGTCAGTACATAACATGTATGACCATTAACAGTAGCTATTACAGATCAAAATACAATTAATAACTTTGTTTTGATGCGTCTGTATGAGTTAATTTTGCTGTTAGTGGTATATGTTGTTATTTTAGTACAGTACATTAAAGTGAAATCTGCTTTAATATTCACTGTGATCTTCCTCTTTTTCGTCCAGGTGCTTCACGACCACATTGCCTACAGGTTTGAAGTGCTTGAAGTGATTGGGAAAGGCTCCTTCGGGCAGGTCCTAAAATGTCTGGACCACAAAAACAATGAACTTGTAGCCATTAAGATGATACGAAATAAGAAAAGGTAAGTTGTAATAATAGTAATAGTAAAATCTTTCCTGGAAAAGATCTTCAAACTGCTAATCTAGGATATTAAAACTAAAAGCCTTGAAAAGCATTCAAGGAATTTTTTTTTGCATTCATTTGAGATCTGATACCCTGTTGTAAGGTTTTTTCCCCACATGCCCACACGATGACAATTTTACATTTTAGGACTGTGCCAAATGGCTGAGATCCTGATTTAGTGCGACATAAGGTGGCACCTCTGGGTGTTATCGTATCTGTCCTTCCTCACTGAGGATCACAGTGGCAGCAACTACCACTTAGATGCAGGAGGAACCTTCAGGTTTTACCACCACTTGAATAATGCAAGAAACAAAATGGGTACAAATTGCCACAGCACTGCCTCAGGAGAACTCTGCACCGTGTCAGATAACTATCTTAGACATAATTTCTCCCAGAGGAGGATTGTGAGAGGTTGACATAGAGGAATATCGAGGGATTTTATCTATTTTTGTGCTGGGATAAACCCACCCGTCAGAGAAACTTGACAGCAAACATGTTCATAGAGTATCAAGATTTTGGCATGTAAGAATTTTACACTCACAGCATGGATACTTTCATGTATTAATTCTGACCCAGCTATACTTTGAAATCCAGGAATAAATCTTGTTCACCTCAACATCAGGTAATACTGGTGAATTTTAGTATCTAACAGCTCTGCAAATTTGCTTGCAGGTTTCATCACCAAGCCCTAGTTGAGCTGAAGATCTTGGATGTATTAAAGAGGAAAGACAAAGACAACCTCCACAACGTCATCCACATGAAGGAGTACTTCTACTTCCGAAATCACCTTTGCATCTCCTTTGAGCTCCTTGGGTTAGTCACTCACATTAAGCATGCAGGCGAGCAGGCCTGCATGTTCAGCACGTAGTCTTACAGGAGACTATAAAGACATTACTGAATAATTGATCTGTGGATGAAATTTATTCAAGGTTAGCCACCTTTCCTCAGGCACGACAACAGGGTCTGATCATTGTACTGTCTAATCAAAGGCACTTCTCATTTGTCTCTAGTTATTACTCCTACCTCTACCTTACTGGGTCAGTCAGAAGTTAAATGATAGCCTGTGTACCTTAAAGCATCTGTGCTTGTGCTTTGATTGCCACTGATATCGATTTTAGAGGAGATAGTTTTCTGTATCCCTCAGGCTGAACGGCCTTTAGAGGACGCCTTGGACTGCCACCTTGTCCATGATTACTGACACAGAATCCTTTAGTTAAGGCCTTGATTATGGCCCTATCCCTTACCCCTTCTTGCTTCATGGCGTGGCGGCTCCTCTTACACAGTCTGAAGAAGTTTATGCTCAACACAAGTGGCAAGAAAGAGCAGGAGGACACACTGCATGTCTCTGTCCCATTCTGAATGTGAGCACAATGGTAGATTATTTCCAAGTGGATGTTTTATTGTAGGTGATGTAAAGTGTAAAGTGACATCAAACTTAGCAGCCTTCTTTTTTCAGAGCAATTATTTATAGGAACATTAAGACATACCTTATGTGGTGCGTTTTTTTATAATGGAATCTTTACCAAGCTCACTCTACTATGTATAGACGATGTACTGTATACGGGTGGGAAAAGAAATAAACGCAAAAATATTGTAAAGGAAAATGAATGAAAATGATTCCAATTGATCCTTTTTGATGAAATACGAAATGGTAATAGTTTGTTATGTTTCAACAGCATTATGAATAAAACACATTTTGTTTCATTCAACAGGGTGAACTTGTATGAGCTCATCAAAAAAAACAACTTCCAGGGCTTCAGTCTGGCTCTCATTCGCCGGTTTGCCCATGCTCTTCTCAGGTGCCTGCAGATGCTACACAGGGAGAAGATAATCCACTGCGACCTCAAACCGGTACTGACTTCTATTGCATCGGAGATACCTGAACCTATATTTGAATTACAGATTATTGGACATGATTTAAAATATAGTGAAGTCAGCAAAACCTGATATGGACCAGACTTTTTCATAGAATCACTGTACTGCTGTTGATGATTGTACTTCACAAGATTCCTCAGGACAATAGTGTGAATTTTGCTCCATCTTGTGGAGCATTGTAATATTGCACCGCTGCCACATAAAAGCAACGGTTGTCTGAATGTTTTTGGTTTTACTCCTGAACAGGAGAACATCCTTCTATCTCAGAGAGGGCCAGGGAACATCAAGGTAGTGGACTTTGGGTCAAGCTGTTATGAACAACAAAGGGGTAAGAGCATATAACTCATTAGAGAGAATTTTTAACAATCATTTTTTCCATGTTGGGAAATTCAAAGAAATAGTCAAGTCTGGTCAAGATGAATACATCTTATATAAGAACATATATCATATACATATCTTATATATTAAACACCAATTTTTTGTTTTCTTGTTTCTTTTTCCCTCTTCTTTCCCCTCCATTAGTGTACACTTACATCCAGAGCCGTTTCTACCGCTCCCCAGAGGTGATCCTGGGTCACCCCTACAGCATGGCCATTGACATGTGGAGTCTGGGCTGCATCCTAGCTGAACTCTACACAGGCTATCCTCTCTTCCCAGGAGAGAGTGAAGTGGAGCAGATAGCTTGCATAATGGAGGTATGACATGGAAATAATAATTATGGCCATATTTAGCACATTTGTTTTGCAAGTTAAACAAATGTAAATGCACATTTTAAAACATGGTTGCCAAATTGCTTCAGTATGTGAGGGTATCTTATATATTATATTATAACTTACAGGTTCTGGGAATGCCCCCAAATGATTTTGTTCAGTCAGCATCGAGGCGAAGGTTGTTCTTTGGTGAGTATTTTTCTTTACCTAGATCTTTTTTAAATGTCTTATTTCTGTGGATATCTAATTTAGTTATACAGCATACAATGTAGACTATACAGCATGCTAGGATGTGGGATTACAAGATGCAAAGAGGAATTAACATCCTGGTGGGTTACTGCTTTGCAGAAGGTGTGAAATAACTCTATGGGAACTAGAAGACAACCTGTGTGTCTTGTCTGCAGATTCCAAAGGAAACCCGAGGAACATTACAAACAGCAAGGGGAAGAAGCGGAGACCCAACTCCAAGGAGTTGTCAACGGCCTTGAAAACTAATGATGCTTTGTTCTTAGACTTTATCAAACGCTGCCTCAGGTGTGTTACCTTTACACTTCTGCTAGACTCTTTACATTATTAAGCCCCTCTTTTATTTTCTTACAGTCTGAAATGACTGCATAAAACTGGATGTGAATTTTTGATTCAGTATATTTTAATGGAAGTGCACTAAAGATCAAATTGCAAGCTGCACTTAAATTATTTATCTCTGCTTTTCAGTTGGGATCCAACCAAGCGTATGACTCCTGATGAGGGGTTACAGCATGAGTGGATCCTGGAGGGAAATTTCAACAAAGTCCGGCCAAGAGCCAGACCTACAGTGAAGAAGGCCTCAGACAGCTCAACCAGCACTGATAAGCATACTACTAGCAAGCCCGGTAAGAGTGTGGTCCATTTCATCATCAGTAACATTTACTTAGATTAATAACCACATTTACATAACATTCTGAGGTAAAAGTAAAAATTATGCCTATAGCATACAGTCAAAATAAAGCATAGTTTAGCCTTTATAAAATCTATACATGTCAGGCTGAATAGAACATTTTTCCTTTTACATATTATTATGAGCATTTCATAATAAGTAATTCACATTTATGGGGTTTCAAATAATACAATTAAATAACACTTGAAACCTACCAATATACAGTCCTGATTGAAATTACTGGTAACCCTGAGTGTTAAGTACAAAATTTAGAATATCTTCAAAAATCTATAAAAAGGAATATGTAAAAATATGTTAATAGTTACCGAACAGCAATAATTTTTAAAAAAGGCTCTCATATAGTGAAAAAATTCAGATATAAAATGTATGCTCGACATAATTATTGGCACAATTTTAATGGATTTAAAATAGTTCCTCAAACAAAATAAAAAACTGAACCCTGCTTAATTTTCGGTGTTCACATGATGTGAATTAACCAATTAATGATGCTTTTACTGCATAAAAAAGGGGCTGGTTGTTTCCAGTTTCTTTTGGTGAAGACAAGAGAGCCATCTGAGAGCATCAGAAATCCTATTATCAAAAACCACAACAATTTGAAGGCTACAAGGTGATTGCCAAAGAATTTCAATCAGGACTGTACGTATCCCATTAATTCTATTTTTTTTAATTTCTACACTCCCCAAATCACAATCACTCAAACCAAAGCATAACACAAACACAGTTATTACATTACAGACCAACTCAAACTCAGTGTTCGAAGGCATAAAACATAGACCTAAACACAACAACCCCACACCTTAACTGGAAGCAGTTGCATTCTCCTCTCGTTGCTCACTTCTTAATTATTTTAAAAATAAAATATATAAATAAAAATTTTAAATCTGTGTCCGCATAGTCAGAGTATGCATGTTTACAAATATACATACATGTTACAGTGATATCAAGCAAATCATAAATCTTGGCTTTGACATTATTTGACATTTTACACATATTGCTGTGCATTCACTGACATACCTGGTTCTGATAACATGCTGATGTCACATTAATTTAGTTCATGAACGATATTGTGACTGGCTTAATTCATAATGCATTAATTCATATTAATTTCCAGTCATCTTACACTCCCAGTGTTCACTTCCCATGAACACCTGTTTGCATTAATGAAAGATTTATCCCAGTTGACAATTTTGCATAAAAAATGACAGTAAATTTTATCATTTAGTGAAATTTTATCATTGAGTGAAATAGATTTAATTAATAATTTTTCTGCAGGACCAATTTTCGGCCTGTCTCTATAGTCAGGGACATAGCTGAATGAGTACATGTTGCACACATCATTTTGTTATTATTAGAATATCTATTAGCTGATGTCATAGCTGGAGACAGACAGTACCTATGGAGCTCTATTGTATTCACCTCAAGCTGACATTTAAAGTTCTTTGTTTCCATGTCATAGCAGAGAAGGTAGGCTCAGAAAGCAACCCTAACGACAAGATGAAGGGAGACAGCTCAGAAACAGGAACAAAGATGGCACCTGCAGAGCGTCTGCGGCCCATTGGGGCTTCAGCAGAGGAGGAGGTGTGTGAAAACGAGGGGAAAATGTCCATGGATACCAAACAGCAAGGAGGTGGAGAAAGGCCCGTTCATATCATCATAATCAAGCCTCAAGAGGAGGAAGGCAAAGAGAGAAAAGAAAGTCAGGAACCGTCTCAGTGTTTGCCCCCTATACTCTAACAGTCCGAAGAAATGTGCTGCATTCATGACAAGTGAGAACCAGGAATGTTCAGACTCAGCATCACATTTTCCTTTTTTGAGGTGTTTAAGTGGAAGTAAGTGGATGGCTGAAAGAAAGTTGCCTTTGTTTGGCCCCGCACACACAAAGTTAAAATATCCTCCATGCTATTGTCTCCTAAAAATATGTTGCTGCTGTGTCTACATGATGTCACTAGAGAAGTCATAGTCAGAGATATTTCTGCTTTCTTGAATTTCATTTGGGAAGCAGCTCTGGATGTTTTCGACATCCCCTGTGTTTTCAGGTAGGAAACAAACTGGTTCCCACATGTCATGGACGAAATATTGATGTGTGGAGGGGAAACACTGATCATCAGCAAAGAGGGACACCTTCTATTTATTGTTTTAAGTATGCAGTCATAGTTGGGGTTTTTGTGAAACTTTGAGTTTGTATGACAGTGCTTTCAATCAACTGGTTGTAGGAGTCAAGAGCAGTAAGAGGCAGGCAATCTGTTTAAACATGTCACAGTGGAGACATCACCTGTCTGCTACATAGGAATACACTGGTTGAGTTTAGATCAATAGGAAAGCAAAAACTTCTGCTGTCACTGTCTCCTGTATTATTTAACCCAGTCTTTGCTGTGGATTCACATCTTTGATAAACAGGTTAAACTTTTACTTCTCTCATTTTCCACTTTAATAACAATGTAGCCGACTTTAAAAATAGGTAGAAAATTGATCAATTCTTTGTTTTGCCTTTTTCTCTCTCTTCTTTTAGACATTTTAACCTCAATTTATATTCATAGTGGTAAAAGATTTGAGGAATTGTTTGCGAAAAAGGCTGAGCCAAAAGATTTTCTTATTTTAAAAATTATGTTAACAAAGATTTAACTGTCATGTACTTTGTAATTATAGAATGAAGTTGATGACCTACTGATTATTGATTGCTTTGCTTATTAATTATGAAATTTGTTTGCTCCTGTTTCATATTTGTTCAACAATTTAATTCAACAATCATAAAAAATGTATTTGTAATAGAATTTATTGTATTTATTCCTGCTGTAATTTCTTATGTATGTTTAATACAAGTCATAATTTAAGGAAATATTTGTTGAGGGTTTAGACAAGGTTTTACTTGTTGTGTTGTTACAGTATGAAAACATTTTGTCTGTTATTCGTAATTTTTTTATATTAGAAACAAAAAGACAATCCTATTATTGTTAGTTTGTGCCTTGCAGTATTAGAAATCTTGCACTTTATTATTTTGTGTGTAAATCTGGATTAGAAACCGTTGGGTTCTTACCTGTCAAACAAACGAGAGTTCTGACTACCTTGCCAGGATCCCTCTTACTTGACATCTCAGCTTATGTTACAGAACATAATGAAACACCTGTTTCATTATTTACCATCTTTTTACGATTGAATTATGTCTTTAATCACTAACAGAGATCCAGCTTAAAGATAGACTATGCCCTCGCTATCTATTAGCTAAGCAACCAGAGGTCCCAAGAGGATAGACTTTAGCTGGAAAGTTCAATATAAGTCATTTTTATGTCTTTTATGATGAAATAAAAATATGTTTCAGAGAATGTGTGTTTTTATATTTTGTGATGTTTATCTTCATAGTTGTGTTTGTGTCTGTGATTCAACCTGATGCCTCTTTGGCACATTGTTAAAATATAAATTAGACCACAGATAAATTACATAAGCTCGGTGAGCATGTGGTCTGGATTGTGCCAGTGTTAAATTAGAAAAATGAATAAATAATACAACTAAAAAAGCCCATCGCAGGTTACTGAATGAAATCAGTATTTGCATGATGCATTAAAAACTCAAAGAGATAAATGAATGTTAATCATTTTCCATGTACTGCCTATGACAGTGATGACAGTCATGAGAATAAAACATTAAAATGGTAAATTGGTAACCATAAATCATTTAAACTCGCTAAATATTATAAACGTGAATATAAATACAAATATTAAATATCGATAATGATCATGATAACGATTGTTAATGATTGCCATGTAAAGCATCTTTGCATATCTTGAGAGGCAATCTATAAATAAAGTG
Organism: Istiophorus platypterus; assembly: GCA_016859345.1. NCBI lineage: Eukaryota > Metazoa > Chordata > Actinopteri > Istiophoriformes > Istiophoridae > Istiophorus > Istiophorus platypterus. Next base: position 8,137,805 of record CM029121.1, read on the forward strand.
TATTAATTAAAAAAAAAAAACTTTAAAACCGTACAAACAACCGTGAATTTAAAAGAATTTTAATTACACTGATCTAAATATATATATATATATGTATATATTTCATTCATTGCATATTTATCTTCAGCTTTATGGCGTCCTCCACTAAAAGCGGTGAAACAGACACGGTGGCCAGCAGCAATACAAAGTCAACCATGTCAAGTCACTACATTATTTTGTGACAGCCATATGTCTATGCAATAAAAAAAAAAAAGATATTCTACTATAATTTATTATTGTCTACCAGACACTGAAAAGGCTCATGTTGCGCTTCGTCTCCTCTTGCAGACGTTTATTCACGATTTCTGCGGAACACGCAGCTGTGGCAGTACGTCGTTGACGTCCTCCTGTTTTGGCCCGCGCGGTTTGCCGTAGTCGGAAAGATGGCGACCGTAGCGCTGGTTAGCCGTCCTGCGAGTGTCCTTCCAAAGATTTCAAGTGAGTAACGTGTCCGACGCTTACTAGCTCACGGCCATGTGTGTGTCTCAAGAGTGTGATAGAGCAGGTTTATTCACATTAGTCCTCCCGGCACAGGCTCATATGAAGACTGCACACACACACAGGTTGAGTGACCTTCGCTAATCGGCTCGGCTAATCATCTGCTAGCAAAGGCTTCAACTAGCAAGAAGCTCACATTTGAACCTTTAAAATAATGTTTGTAAAAGTGAATACCGCCCTGTCTGAATGCCGGCATCGCTTTGTGGTATAATAAATGAAGGATAAAGCGTTGTTAAGTCTGGCTGAGCTTTGACCATTATCCTCTCCAGTGAGCTTACATGACGTGATGTCTGTTACACTTATGACACCCTATCTTTACAATTATGAATCAACGTCGCCATAGGTTGTTACTCTGCAATTATTGCAGCAGCTTACGTGTCTGACTGATCCGTTGTGTTACAGTGACGAGCGCTGTAAATAACTGATGCTGACAACTATTTGCGTCTGCACAGTTACAGTGAGTTGGCGGTAGTTTGCTCAGATCAGCGGATATTATTTATTACATTTTTCATCCCTTCCAACGTTTATAGTTTCTGCCTCTGTTAACTGTCCTTTTTTGAGACGTCTTCTTGCTTATGTGTTGTTGATATTCATCTCACCGAACAATGTATTAGGAACGTCCTACAAATACAGGGTAGTTCCTCCCTTTGCACTCAGAACAGCCTCGGTTCTTCAGGGCCTAGATTCCACAAGAAGTCCGAAACTTTCCTTTGAGATTCTGGTCCATGTTGACGTGATAACATCACATCATTTCTTTTGCTCAGCACAGTTTTGAAGTATGGGTTATCTGACACAGCACCAACTGTCAGCAACAACCAGTCTGGCCATTCTCCTCTGACTTCTTTCTTCAACAAGATGTTTCCACCCACAGAACTACAGCTCACTGGAAGTTTTTTGTTTTGTTTTGTTTTGTTGGTACCATTCCGAGTAAACTCTAGGAACTGTTCCCCATCAACATCCCAGGAGATGAGCATTTTCAGAAATACTCAAACCAGCCTGTCTGGCCTGTCTATAACTCAGAGTCACTGAGATCACATTTTCCCCCATTCTGATGTTCGATGTGAACATTAACTTAAGCCCCTAATCGGTAGCGGCACTGCTGCCACATGATTATCTGACTGGATAATTGCAAGAATAAGCATATGTACCACTGTTCCTAATGAAGTGCTCAGTGAGAGAAGAATACCAAAACAGTATAATGCCCAGTGTCATATTAATAATTAATAATTTAGTTTTGGAGAGGTCTTGATTAAACCTTGTGGGGGTTTTTGTGTAAGAGCTTTAGTTTGTGCTTATGTTGAGTTGTATTGCATTAAATTGAGAGGTGTTTTTCATATTTTTCAACCCTATTTATATCAACAAGAGTAACTTACAAAAGGTATTAAAAAATACCTTTCAGAATGATGCCTTACAGTTAAAGAACACCATAAAAGGTTTTGTGTAATATTGAACATTATAAGCCATATGAAAGTAGGATTCAGTGCGGGGCTGTTGTATTAGACTTGCATTACTTTCAGTTAGGTGTACTTAAAAATCTGGCAATTGAATGTACCCTCCCTTTTGATGCTTACCAAATTCTGCCTGTGTTCCTCTCCTTTTAATAGGCAGCTGCTCCCCTGCTGTTTTGTCAGCTGCCTCTGTCTCCACAGTCCAGCAGAGGAAGCTGCACCATGCCATCATTCCCAAGGGGAAAGGGGGGCGCTCCTCTTCCAGCGGAATAGCGGCCACAGTGTTTGGAGCCACGGGTTTCCTTGGTCGATATGTTGTCAATAGGCTTGGTGAGTTTTAAAGATATCATAATTGCTGATGTAAGACTGTATGCACACCAATATTTACTTTATAATCTTAAAACTTGTGTATTTTCTTTTGTGTTTGTACGCATCCTTTGTCCAGTATCCCAGATAAGATATCTTGGCTAAAAGAAACCTATTTATATTATCATCTGGGATGCTGACAACTAGGTTATCACATGAAAGATAGGTGTCCTGTATTACAGCAGGGATGGAATTTGGTGAATATAAGTGAATGTAAAAATGATTTCAGTTCCAGTTCTGCAGTTTATTTGTTAGAGTTAGGATATTCTATCTATTGTCTAAATAGTAGTGATTCATCTTGTTGTGACAATATCTGAATCTGTTTTTGTTCTGTTAACTTGTCCAGAGGTAGCCTTGTGGAGTTAATATCTTAATGAATTATTGCTGTTAATTGCCAAGTAAGCTGTTAAAAAAAATCTTTTTTTAATTGATGATGCATAGCTGTGTGTTTGTGTGTGTTCCTTTACTGATGATTTGCAGGTCGGATTGGCTCTCAGATTATAGTCCCTCACCGCTGTGATCAGTATGACATCATGTACTTCAAACCTATGGGTGATCTTGGACAAATAATTTTCATGGTAAGATGTGCACTGCACAGACACACAGGTATCTTGCAGAAATATCACAACACTCATTAATGGTGGAATCTTCAGTTTGCAAGTACTTAAGAGCCTTACATGAAATTTAGATGTGTTTTCTCTGTTATGTCTTGTTGCAGGAGTGGGATGCCAGAAACAAAGACTCCATCAGACGGGCTTTAGAGCACTCTAATGTGGTCATTAACCTGGTGGGCAGAGAGTGGGAGACAAGGTATTTTTCACATGAAGTAGAATTTTAATCCTCTCCCACTATGGTACAAGGATGGTTCACGGTGTTGTCATTGTTGCATGTAATTATAATAACTTGAAATATAAGGACACTTGTTAAAGCAGCCACTCCCATAGGCTGAGATGTAGGTATAGGGTGATTGTTGGAGCACTTACGTGGACTGTAATGTTGTAAGTAAATATTCACAATACAAGCATTTTCCCTCTTTTTGTGTAAAGGAACTATCGCTTTGAGGATGTCTTCGTTTCCATCCCTCAGCAGATTGCCAAGGCAGCCAGAGAGGCCGGAATCACAAAGTTCGTCCACATGTCTCATCTCAATGCTGACATACGTAGCCCATCCAAGTACCTGAGAAACAAGGTAGTAGGCTGTTTGTCTACATATTGAACATCTCTCCCACTCAGTCAAATCAATGCATCACTTTGTCAGTTGTAGTGTATTTACATGTCAGAGCCAGTGCTGGCTACATTTGTGTTAAAAGTGGGCTAATATGTTTAAATGTAAGTGATCATTGTGGGTTATGTTCCTTTACCAAAGGCTGTCGGAGAGACCGCGGTGAGGGACGAGTTTCCTGACGCTATCATCATGAAGCCCTCTGAGATCTTTGGGAGGGAGGACAGATTCTTCAACTATTATGCAAGTAAGAAGTTGTTTTCCTGTATATGAATGAGACTGTCAGAGCAGACAAAGACTGGTCATCTGTGTAATGAGAATGTGGCAAATGAGGTAATGTGTGTAAATGTTGTTGTGTCTCCTTTCAGTGATTGATTATGGTTTTGTTATTGTGCATTTGGTGCTCTGTCATGGATGCCCCAGCTTCAGTTGTGCTGCATATTAAGTTCAATATTGTCTCTTCATCCACTTCTACAAGCACAAGCAGAACAACTGCTAAATTTCTTTTAACCCCTTCAGTGTTCCACAGAGTTCAAAAGGTTCCCTTTTGAACTAACCTAACCATTTCATGTATACCTTTCTTCCTCTTTCAGACATGCGCTGGTTTGGCAATGCTATTCCACTTATTGCCCTGGGGAAGAAGACAGTGAAGCAGCCTGTTCATGTAAGTGTGTTGGCATTTGATGACAGAAATGTTGTAAGACCTCAACAGTAACAAATAAAGCGCCAACACTTTTTACCACATTTCTGCATAAAATCCTGTTGCTGAATGTGAAATCTAATTGCTTATGTTAAATTCAGTTAAGTTTTCATCCAAGTTGTACTGGCTATAAGCACTCTCACAGCAACCATTGTCAGATTACAATGTATTTTGAAACAAACTAATTAACTTTGATTCCCTATAATTGTATTTTCAAGCAGTATCTTGTGTAACCTTGTTTCCCAGTCGTAAACGAGACACACTTCACAAAATCGTTAAGCCATCTTGAATTATTTGTTCCTCCCTCAGGTGGTGGATGTGGCCAAGGCTATTGTCAATGCTGTACGAGATCCTGACGCAAGCGGGAAGACCTATGCACTAGTTGGGTAGGTGGTCAGCTCTTAAATAAGTCTGTTGGAAAAGTTGTCCCTTCAGGTTCAGCTTATACGTTTCTTTAGGCAACTGAAGCACAAATAATTTTAAATAGAGATTTAAATTTATAGTACAAGCTGTGACAAATTAAGATAATCTGTACTTAGATAGATATTGTACTTAATGATAAATCTATGGTTGCATTTTACTTGTCAAACAAAAGCACAGTAAATTCATATGGCCCTCAGAGTTTAGTTATGTGCATGAAAAGCCTATGTAAGCATGTTGGTCCATGGCTCATGTCCTGACTCTGTCATTTGTGAGAACAGATTTATATGGTGAGGACTTTCCTTAACAGACTGGTTTTGTATTCTTTTGTTTTTACCCAGCCCCAACCGCTACTTGCTTCATGACCTGGTGGAGTACATCTACGCTGTGGCCCACAGACCTTTTGTGCCCTACCCCCTGCCCCGCCCACTCTATCAGTGAGTTCATGTTCATCTATATTTTCCACTGACTATTCTTATTTTCTCTTGAATCGAGCATTCAGCCATATTGAAGATTGTTGCGTAACAAAACTGTGCCAAGGCCCAGTGTCAAAATCATCAACCAGACTTGAGTGGATAAATAAAGTACAGTAAGTGATCAGGAATTTAATCAGTTTCCTCCTGCTCCACTCCCCATTGATCAACAAGTTCAGTTCATATTGACTCTGTTTGTAATCCTCCCTACAAATAAACAAATAAAACCGCAGATGAAAACCTCCTGACCTCCTTGGCACAAGTAATAAAGAGGATAATTGAAAGTCTAAAAAGTTTATACCCATGTGTGTTACAGTACACAGTTGTTTCATATTTCACATTGTTCAGAAATGTTTAACATGTGGCCCCATGTAAGAGTTGTGCATGTACTGATGAAAATATGTTATACACAAACTGCACCAACCTGCTCGTCGAAATATTCCCCCACAGAGCCACCAGTACTCAAACACTACATGAGTCTCTAGGACACAATTGTTGCTGCACAGTTATGAGACAGCTTTTGTTTTTGCTTTTCAGCCTTGCTGCTCAGTTTTTCGCAATGAACCCTTTTGAGCCGTGGACAACCCCAGACAAAGTCGACAGGGTAAGAAAACCCAGGTTTAGGAGTGGTACCACCAGATGTGTCCCCTCTGCTGCCAGTACTATTTGTGTTTATTACAGTCCAAAAAAAAATTCACAAAAAATTTTGTGCTTTGCTTTTGTTTTCCAGTTTCACACAACAGACATGAAGTACCCAGGACTTCCAGGTCTGGAGGATCTTGGTATCACTCCTTCCACTGTAGAACAAAAGGCAATTGAGATTCTGCGTCGCCACCGCCGATTCCGTTATCTGGAAGCTGACCTGGATGAGACGAAGCCAGCCAAGACTGTCAACTATTAAACTATAAGAAATCCTATGAGAAATTTCGACCTCGCTATGGCAGCCAGAGGATGTCAGTACCTCTGCTTCTTTCTTTTCTCTCTAACTGTATTCTGTACATAAATTAAAAAAAAAAAAACAACTTAATTTGACTGTTTTTCGTGTCACATAATATTGTCAATAGTTACGATGTTACAATTAGAGTACTCGATTCGATTCAATCCGATTCAATTTGATTTTTATAGAGCACCATATCATAATGGACGTTACCTCATGGCACTTTCCATATAGAGCAGGTCTAGACCAGACTCTTTATATTTATTATTTACAGAGACCCAACATTTCCCCCATGAGCAAACACTTGGTTACAGTGGCAATGAAAAACTTCCTTTAACAGGTAGAAACATTGAACAGAACCTGGCTCATGGTGGGGGGAGAGAGAGAGAGAAAGAGAGAGGGGGAGAGATTTGGGGCGCAGGAGGGAGGATAGAGAGCATAGCACAATAATGGGACTAATAGCTATATATACTATAGTTATACTAAGAGGGCTAATAATATTCTTAATAGGACTATAAGAAACGGTAACAGTAGTAATCATAATAATTAAAGCAGTGGGTGTTGGTCAGGCTCATGGGGCAGTAGGTGGATCTGCAGCCATGGATCCAGACTCAGGAGCATCAGAAATAAAACCTGCAGAAAGCGACAGGAGGAAGAGGAGAGAGAATATTCAAATGTTTTTCATGTTCAGCCCTCTGGGGTTTGTTTTACTACAATCAAGTTGTGGTTTTTGTAATTAATCCGCATTGACAAAACCAGCCTCCAGGGAGAGGAGCACTATTGCAAAGATTAACGAGTGTTTAAATGTAAAAAGATAATATATTGAGTGCTTTATGAAACTGGATATATTATAGGAACTAAGTCATAAATCACAAAAAAATGAGGTTCCTAACATTTGATAATAAAATTCAAATACCAAATACAATAACCAAAAGGGAGACAAAAAAATAAGGCTATATATAAGAACAATTAATTTATTTTATGTATAAATTGCACCAATGCCTATAACATTCTGCATTTTAGTAGTACAAGTAGACTGATCCACATAGAATCAAGGTTGTCATTGATGCCAAAGTTGTTCTCATAAATATGGAGCCTGATTACATCCCCTGTGATGTAAAAAAAAATAATGGTATGTAGCAATTGTGTGTTTTTTATGTTTAATCCTATGTCAGGCTCATTAAATTGTTTAATTTTTTAAGTACTCAAAGTATTAACAACAGTAAAAGTTCAAATGAAGTAGTCATTGCAGGGGCCTTTGGTAGGGACTATATCTTTAAGTTCAGGTCTGCTTGACTCAACAACTTGAGCTGCAAAGTCAGTGGAAAGAAGAGTTGCTGGCCTGCCACAGAGATCAGAATGATATTGATGGCATTCTTCATGAAAAACCACAATGAAGATTTATATGCAAAGAACTGAGATAAACAGCTTTTTCACTTTTAATATACATCATCTGCTTGATTATGAGCTGGAGAGCAGGCAAGTCTTTCCAGAAGGAGACACAGATCAAGAAGTTGTGTGGGACCAGATTGAGCAGATGCTAAATAGGCTGTTTGATTCCCAATCCAGACCTCAAAAAGACTTCAAGGCCAAGGACTGAGTTTTAAAGATGGATTCAGAATGAAATGAACCTTATTTGCTGATGATGGGTTGTTCATGGGTGACTAACAACTAATTTAATAGGAAGAAACCTTATTGATTATTCCTGCGTAAGAGTCCTTTCACCACAAGAGATTGCTATGGTTAAATTAGATCCAACCTGTAAAATCAAACTAACTGTAGGTAAACCAAATTTAAATAGATTTAACATTTTTGCTGTAATGTCTTTTTTTTTTTCATTTATGAGTCACAAAATACTAAATCAGAACAGGATTATAGTTTACATTGTTTATCATTTATCAACTTCTCACACATCTCATTGTTATTAATAATCTAAATAGGCTTACTTGATGTACATATTAACATGCTTTGGTCAACCAATCCCTCCACAATAAAAACGTATAAACATGTTGAGATTCTTTACTTTAGTAATAGGAAAAGAACCTAAATAAAAAGAATCACTTTGGGAAGTTAAAGTTGTGCATTCAAAATGTCCAGTTATATTGTCCATTACAGACATCAATAGACAGCTTTCTGCCAGTCAGAATCAAGAAGTACCAGTGTGTATGGTATAAACTCTAATGCCAAAATATAAAAGAGAAAAATAAAAATAACATCACACTGGGTCAGTTGAGGCAAAGATGCATCTGCCTGAACTCTACATGAGCTTCATAGCAGGAAGAAGCACAGAAACACAGGGTTAACATAGAGAACTCTTCCTGGTTAACCTTTGAGATCAGCGTGAGACTGAACTATCAAACACAAACACAGATAAACTCTACAATTATAGTATAATGTGTACATTGCTAGCTGGTCACCTTTGATGTCTATACAGCTGGGACATTGTGTAAAATATTCTTAGATTCAGTGGTCAAAATGGGGGGAAAAACAAGGTGAAAATTTGCTTCAAATTCAAACACCTGGAGAATGTAGATCTGTAATGGACAAAAAGAGGAACCTAGGTGGCAAGAGGTTGTAAACTACATTTGATTTGCATTTACAAACTTTTCCCTCTTTTTACTAAAACTAATATGATAGAAATATCTGGTCAAAAGAGCTCCACCAATGTTCCAAATGTGGACCAAGAAAAAGAGAGGATTGCCAAAGTTGTATCCAGACTCCTTTCTGTTTTCCAAGTGGGATGAAGAGTTGTCAGGAGAGGAACAGAAGGAGAATAAAGTTCTGTTTAACATTGTCTTCCTGAGTAACCAGTTTCAGTACTTTGTTTATTAAAAAAAAAAAAAAAAAATCAAGACAAATTTAATAAATTCCATGAAACTTTATTGAATGAAACATAATTCAGGGTTTTTTGTTTTTTTTACATCTGTCACTATGTCAGACACCATTTAGATGTTTGACAAAGAATTATCCTTAGAGCTGCCAAACATCAGTGTGGTATTCGTCTGCATAAACAAGGCTCTTTCTGTCCTTAAGAGGGCAATACGAAGTATCATCATCCACACTCCGAAGCACCTGCTCAGAAAAAGCATTCTGGTGGGTGACTATGGCACTTACAGTAAGCTTAACAGTGCACTTGTCATCTTGCATGATGATGTGCCTCTCAGAAGTTTCAGTAATCCTGCTCTACATCAACCATGACACGTACTGTAAAATCTTGTAAAATCATTACAAGACTACACAGATCAAATTCACAATGAGAAGCCTGGACTCATTAAGAAAGTGTGGCAAAAGTGACAAATGGGGCTTGTGCCAGTCATGCATCTCAGTATGGGGGCAAATTTTGGGATAAACTCCTGTACTGTCTTAAGTACCTGTTATAATCCTACACAAAAGATCAATTTTGCCTCCTTCTCTTCTTTTGTACAATTTCATTTTGGTGTTTTTTGCAGGGCAGAGCCTTTAGCCCAGAGTGGTCAAAGATGGAGGATGAATCACAGCCTGGGAAGTATGTAGAACAAACAATATTTTATTTAACCAGATGACAATCAGCAGTATGAGAATGTTAGACCCCTCAGCTGGAACAACTGCATCAATAAACAAAGAATGTACCTGTGCATAATTGATCATTAAAGCCATAAAATCAGTGTGCATGTAAGTTATTAGGGAAATGTATGTATGTAAGTTTTTTGCGTAGTGTCAAATCAATATTCAGTAATCAATAGTAAATAATATCTTGACTACTCAGGTGTGGCTGTCTGAAGGAAGTGGAGTGGTTGTGCCTTGCTCCAGGATAGCTCACATTGAGAGTACTCAACCTCAGGGTTGCAGGGTTGGATAGTTAGAAGAAGGATGTGCTGATAGCCTGGAACATGCCTCTTAAGGTTGCCACTATGATTAATCTTCCTGGAGGTTATATGGAAAGTATTTTATTAATTTGCTAACTTGATTAATCATACACACCACTAATGAAACGTTATTGAAAAGTGGAACCCATATGATACTATACCCTCTGATGACCTGCTAGCAAGCTGTTGAGAAATGTTGTTAAGCTTGTTCAGCCATGTTTCACCTATATGATGCTGCTTTGTCAACCACAGTCTGTAAGCCGAGGAGTGTCAGGCTTTGCTAGCTGGTGTATTTTTCCATTCATCCGTTTTACAAATGAGATGTATTGTTTAGATGGCTCAGAGATTTTTTTACCTTACTTTGGCATTGTACATGCACCTTTTTGAGATTCACTGCTTAGTTAAAATGTATAATGTATTAAAGTAAGATAACTTGATCTAAATCCCCCTCTTTGTTTTACTGTTTAATCAAAAATTACCCTTATAAAATATTTTAATTCCAATAGTGCTCAATCCTGCTGATTAGCCATATATTTTCAATACATATTTGTATACATTCTCCCACAAAGTAATTGTTCATACAGGTCAAAAACAAAATCAGGAGGAGGCAGCATTCAGAAGACGAGTTCAAAGTATTTTTGTAGCACTGCAATTTCAAATAACCAAAACAGACAATAGACAGTCCCAGACTGAATCATACATTGGCAGATAGTGTAAAACACAGTAAATACAGTAAAACTGTGACCCCGTGCAGGAGAAGAGCCCATAGCTACAGGGTGAACATTTTTTATCAAATTTATCGAATCCAAACCTGGAACAGACAGTGCACTGCTGAGAGAAGCCTCAGCCATTTTCAACATATGCAGTTTGTTTTGTTTTCTGTCCCCATCGTCATGTCACAATGTCTACAAGCTGTCAGCATTTCAAGACTTTCCCTTCATGTCATACTTTATACTTAATGTTTTTTCATGTCTCCTAGAATGCCAGCTGCCACACCTAAGATTAGCAGCATGCAGTGTGCAACAGCCCTGACTTTTCTGATGTGGGATTACTGAACTGAACACTTGCCAGCAACTTCATTGTACAGACTGTCTGTTCCTCTTCCAGGGGCATGTTGTGTTCGCTTCATTTGCTCTATGTGTTTAGGTGTGCCAGTAAGTCTGCCCCACACCACAGCAAAGCCCTGCCACTGGTCTACCTATGAGTAACAGAGTCTAGAGTAATAATATGATAAGATACACTGAATTTGACGTGTAAAAAAAGGTCTGCTGTGAGAAAGATCTATTATGCAAGGCTTTTTCCCGAAGATAACCATTTTTGCAATGGATTGTGATCAAAGGTATTTGATATGAATAAGCTTTTGTGTGAAGTTAATAGTTATCTAACCAGATCCATTCTCTTCCTGCTCAACTATAGACCATGAAGTCAGAAATAAAACCTGCAACACTGGGATGGAAACTGGCTTTACTTGTATATCGGAAAGTTTTTACTGTCCTGTGTCACGCTTAGCTACTCCCTGTGTCTGGGAGTGTCTGTAGAAGTGATGCTGTATTCAGTAATTCTATCAAAGAGCATACAATAAAATACAAATGTCTAAGTGTATATGAGAGGCCCAGACTCAGCTAAAAAATTAATACCATATATATATATTTACAACATATTATAACATAACGAAAAAATAATTCAAGTACTGATTAATCTTCCAAGTTTTTTTAAAATCAACCCAAAGATTTCCACAAGTACAGTATTCACCCCAGGCTGACACATAGGATAAAATCCTAACCCTAACTGTTGTCATGTTGATGCAGGGAGCTGTGACAGGGTGGGATGTCATGGGGTCATGGAGAAGCGCATGTCTTCAGAGTAAAGTGAAAACTGGAACAATGGACAACACAGACAGAGTGAGACAAACACAGGCTCACAGTCAGTTCAGAGTCTCTCTCTCTCTCTCTCTCTCTCTCTCTCTCTCTATATATATATATATATATATATATATATATATATATATATATATATATATACACACACATATATATATATATATATATGTGTGTATGTATAGGGTTATATATAGGGTTCGAAGAAAGCCACACAAGGACAAATAGATATGAAAGAAAAAATTAAATTAAAATAAAATGAAATAAAATAAACATCAACTTCGTTAAGAGAACTTATCTCTCCACTGACGGTGTAGGTCTCCAGTGAGACCTTTTCCTATCACCTCCTCAGATCCGGGTTTACTTTGGTGATATCCTGACTTGGGCTCCAATCAGCGACACCTGCGTCTCGCCCCGCGTCCTCCCAGAATCACTAATCCGAAGAGAGGCCGACGTTAATTATCGCCCCAACCTGCTGAGCGCGTCTCTCCATCAGCCGTGCGCCACCTCGCCTGCGGTTTTGTCCTGCTGCTCCGCGTCAGTCAGTCATGAGGATGAGGGCGGTGTGGATGAGGCGGCCGGTCCTCATGCTGATTGGGACCGGGCTGATTTTATCCGTGGGCATGTTTCTGAACAGATACGGAGACACGGCGGGGATCCACGAAGAGTCGGACAAACCGCGACTGGCCGTTGGGTTGTCTGACATGGTGGCAAACCTCAGCAAACTCTGTGAGTTGAGGCGGTTGTTCTCTCTCTCTCGTTTAGTCCAGAAGTTCTCCTCGATGGAGGAGATAGAGAGAAAATGCGGATAAATTTGAACGAAGTTTTGAACGAAGAGTGATACTGTTAGAGAGTAAAGTGGAAGGATTAAATTTCAGGTCACAGTGTGAGTTCCTCGGATGTATAATGCTTATATCTCTTGTATGTTTGAGCAGAAAATTACAACATATTTAAGAGAATCTTTGTATAAATGTCTCTTATATTAATTTAGAGAACGAAAAATGCTTGTCATGAAGGTTTCCGGACGTGCTTTTATTATATTTGGCTGGTAATGGAGCATTATTCCAGGAAGTTTGCTGTCTGTTAATAATAGATTAATAGATTAAATAGATTAGATTAATTTTAACAGATATGGGACATTTATGGGTTATTAAATGACAAAACGTATAATGTAGTTTAGTGTATATTATTCTATAAAAGATTTTAACCACAGGGTCAAGGACAAGTGAGGCAACTTGGGCAAAAGGACAAGAGAAGCCAGAGATCGAATCGACAATGCGAGTGTGTGTGTGTGTGTGTGTAGATATACAAACATATATATATATATATATATATATGTTTATATATATATAGAATTGATAGAGTTACAAAGAAATAACATTACATGTGGTGTATTGATTACATATTTTTATTATGATTATTATTATTATTATTATTATTATTATTATTATTATTATTGTTTCTACTACTACTATATGTAATCAATTCCATGTCTAGTCTAGTATTTTCTGCAAAAAAAAGTGACCATACCTCCAGCTAACTTTACTCTCCCTCTGCCATCCTTGATGTATCAAATCTTTCAAGACAATGTAATCCAAGCTTTAGAGCAAAAGCAGGACGCCATGCAGAAATTGTTTGAAGAAGACAGAGACAGACAGAGAAAAGCTGCGGTCCAACAGCAGCCACTGGCCCAGAAGCAACCCGAACAGAAAGAGCAACCCAAAGTAAAGGTCCGGGAAGAGGAGGGGACACATGACGACATGAAAAAGTCCAATAAATTGTACCCCAACTCTGCCCTGTTCAAGGAGTGGGGTCAGAATCTGTCAGAGGATGACCAAAGAGAGGCACAGGGTCTTTTTGAGAATTATGGATACAATGTTTTTCTCAGCGATCGCCTCCCTCTAGATCGAGCTCTTCCAGATACCAGGGACCCAAGGTACAACTGTCATTGAAATTTCCCGTCAGATCTGTCCCCGCACTCCATTTGTAGAGAACAGTTAAAGAAACCCTTTCCTGTATAGACAGTTCAATATTTGCTGATTATATCCTTCAACTTTGTCTTCACATGGTTTGCTGTTAAAGCATTTACAAAACTTGCTAATGCAAAAGACAGTTGTTAAAAATCGTTCTGTTTCTGAATAGGTGTGCAAAAAAGAGTTATCCAAAAGACCTGCCAAGTCTCAGCGTGGTGATAATCTACTTGAATGAAGCCCTGTCTATCCTCAAAAGAGCCCTGCGCAGTATCATCAACCGAACGCCTAAAAACCTACTCAAAGAGATAATAATGGTGGATGACAATAGCTCTAATGGTTGGTTGGTTACAAAATATTGCGCAGACACACCTTTGAATAACAAATGCTCATGTGGTATTTATAAAAATAAAACATCATTAGAAGGCAGAGCTGGCTGATGGAAACCAGTTGCATTATGCAAATGCTACAGATGCTTATATTATCAAATCCAATTTTTGTTCATATGTCTAGCCATGTAAACAACTAGTCACATTATAGCAGCATTTCAAAAGAGAATCTAACAATATTAAGTTTAGATTTTGTGTTTCACATACAGCTCTAATCATACAGCTACAGAAAATACTTTGTAGTCAGACCATATACATTAATGGAGAATGAGCCATAACTTCACCTTCACCTGTCACTGGCACATAAAAACTGCATGTGTAGAAATACCAGTCAAATCTAATATAAAAAAAAAACAAAACAAAAAAACCCTCATCTCTCAGTAAGAGAGCAAATAAGCTCTTTTTTTATTATAAAGAAAAACCTTCACAGTGTAATACAATGGCTCTGCATAAGATAAATTTCAAGCCTGTAAATGGAGATGGGTGGATAGTGATATATTAAATGGTGCTTCTCATTAATTTGGTCCAGCGTAATGTACATGCATGGGTAAATAAAACCTTAGTAATATCTTTCACTATTATACGCTCAGTACAAGACCACTAAGTACAACATCAGATCAGATACAGTCACAACATAAACGGAACAAAATTTCACAAACGTAGTATTTATTACTGCACCTTTTCCCTAAAATGCAAACATAGTGTGTAAAAAGAGGTGTGTCTGATCAGAGCTTTCATTGTTTGTAAGAGATCAACATTTGTTTCTGCTTAGCTAAGTCATTGCAGAACCAATATTTCAGTCTTGACTAAACCCGGAACAGTAAAAACTACCTGTAAAACCTATTTTTCTCTGATTTCTAAATAAACTTATTTTTATTTCAGAAAACCTCAAGGGTGACCTTGATATGTACGTGAAGACACTTGAGCAAGAGAACCCAACTGTTCGTTTTACTAAAGTGAGGCACAGTGAGCAACGAGGGCTTGCTTATGCCAGAGCGTCTGGATGGAGGGCTGCTAATGCTGATGTTGTGGCCATCCTGGACGCACACATCGAAGTCCATGAGATGTGGTAAGAATGTGGCTAAAGTACTGGACATCCTCTCTTCTAAATTTTAAATTGAGATTTGTTTAAAATGTTAAAGCTTGAAAATAATACAATGTTTTTTATCTCTACGCATTTCTTAAATTTTACACTGTACAAACTGACTCAAGTGAGATGATGCCAAACACAGCATGACACATCTTAACCCTTGTTTAACCAGGATAGATAGTAACCAGGTCACACATACTGTATTTTGATATAGCCAAATTCCCAATAAAGCTGTTCTCTCATTCACTCGTTTGGCAGATGCTTTTACCCAAAGCTACTTACAAGTGAGGGGACCTATGGTTCAGTGTCTTGCCGAAGGACACTTTGGCACATAGACAGGAGGAGCTGGGAATTGACCCCTAAGCCTGCGATCAGTGCACAATCCACTCTACCGCCTGATCCATAGCCACCTTTTTCTGTTTCTGTACAAAATAGTCACTGATTAAGACTATGTGTTAACAAGCAGTCACTTCTGTCAGAATCCTGATTTTACAACTGCAAAGTCCGATAAAATCCCCATACGCATAAGTTAAAGACAACGGATGTGCCATGATTTCAGTTACATTCTCAGGAAGTTAGAAGCTCATTCATGTAGGTCAGCTGCCATGTGGTTGATTTAATGAGACTTAGAGAGATGTGTGCCAGTGGAGGGAAATCCCAGCCTTGTGCTTGTGGGGCAATACTGGCTACTCTTGAATACCAAGAGTAGCTAAGGTTTGTCCAAAATGTCACTGCATTTGACTCTAAGTGCTTTAAGGAAGGTCAATAAAGGGGTTTGAAAATCCATATATCGAGCAACAAAGGTGCAAAATTGCCAACACTACCTGTAAATACCCCCTGATGAGGCAACAGAAACTGTTAACACCAGTTCATTTTGAATGAGCAACAGACAGTTGGATAACTCCAACACTCACCTGGCCAAAAAAATGAAGAACGTCAGCACTAAGTCACCTGTTCAGTCAAAACCATTTGTGTGTGCAGGGCTAGACCAAACAGTCCAAAAGCATAATTTCAACAGTCTTTGAGGTAATAATTGAGGGGCTGGCACTGGTCCATAATACATATTGCACAAAGGGAAACATATCTTTTACCAGCAGTCTTAGTGGTCGGTCTGTGAAAGACGATGACGCATTGTGAATCACACAACTGTAGCCCTATTGTGTAGAGCTTTATATTCAGGTAATCCGCCTCTCCTTTGTTTGCCAACATGTAGGGCTGAACCCCTGTTGACACAGATTAAAGCCGACCGAACAGTGGTGGTGTCCCCTGTGTTTGATAGAGTCAACTTTGATGACCTCAAGGTTATTCAGTACATTCCAGCAGCACATGCCTTCGACTGGGCTTTGTGGTGCATGTATGAGAGTTTTATGCCTGAGTACTACAAGCTCAACGACAGCTCACTCCCTGGGAAGTAAGTTGAAGTGAGATCATTTACTCTTGTTCTGATTTATGTGTGTCAAACATATAAAACACCATGGTGTTATTAATTGCTTCTTGGATAATGAGCCATTCTTGATGATTGTTGTGTATTCTATGAAAGATGTAGTAACATTTTTCATCTTTCTCTTCAGGAGTCCATCCGTCATGGGAATCCTAGTGGCTGATAGGAAATTTCTTGGGGAAATTGGAGTCCTTGATGAAGGAATGAAGGTGTATGGTGGTGAAAATGTTGAGCTTGGAATTCGTGTGAGTAAACCTTCCCTATCTATTGAAAATTCCACCACCCGATGACAATGTCCCAGTTGTAGCAAGGAAGAGTACAATTGTTGAGAGAGAGGATACAATGATTGCTGCCGTACATTCTCCTGTAAAATCCCCTTGTAGTGTTATAGACAGCTGTGAAGTGTTTGCCGACTGACAAGTCTTGAAACCCATGGTTTACTCAAATGGACCCTCCTAAAGTTGGTTGTGTTTCGTCTTAGGTGTCTGAATCAACATGTCACACATTGCACACACTGTAAGACAACCTTACAGCAGAACATACAGCAGAAAATACATCTTCTTACCACACCCCAGATAGAGTGAACAGAGGGCACTTTGTTACTGTAGAGGCCAAGCTGTTCAGTAGTGAGTTACCAAATTAGTAACTCTCAAAGCATGTCAGTTCATTCACATACCTAACCAGTCTTGACTTATCAGCTTCTGTCTCTTTCCCCCTCTCCCTTCCGCTGTAATGTATGTGATAAATGATCACAGTGCTATTCACTGCACACTGTGGAGTTCCAATTGCATTTTTACTCGTTGAGTCAGAGAGGGAGTGGCTGATTTTTTTTGATGCATTATATTCACATATAGGTGCAGTTTCATGGGCATACTCTCTGTGTAAACAAACTTATATGTGATGTCTGTCAGCTTGGAATTAACTTGGTGCACTAATGCATCTCAAACTATGGTCTCCAGCCAGAGCTCATAATCTGAGCTTGTTTTAGCATTAGCTGTTCGAGCCATTAACTTTTGCTAAACTAGAGAAGAGGTTTTACATTTTTGGAAATATTCTTATTTACTTTAATATTCTTATTCTTATATTCATTCTTATATGTATATATGTATGTATATGTGTATATATATGTATATGTATATATATATATGTATATATGTATATATATATGTATATGTAGATATATATGTATATATGTATATGTATATATAAATATGTATACGTGTATATATATATATCTGTATATATGTATATGTGTATATATATGTGTATATGTATATGTGTATATATGTATATGTACATATATATATGTATATGTACATATATGTATATGTACATATATATATGTATATGTACATATATGTGTATATATATATGTATATGTACATATATATATGTATATGTACATATATATATATATATATATATATACACACGTGGCCATCTAAGTAGCACTTGGCTACTCTAAACTTTTGTTTTCACTCATGTCGTGCACTTGCAGAGTCATTGATGGTGAATGTGGAATGATGACATTTTAATTAATAACATAAATCTAAGTGTGTGCTTGTTTTGCTCAAATAGGTGTGGACCTGTGGAGGCAGTGTTGAAGTAGTTCCCTGCTCTAAGATCGCCCACATCGAGAGGTACCACAAGCCCTACCTGCCAGATCTGAGCATAGCCATGAAGAGAAACGCCCTGAGAGTAGCAGAAGTCTGGATGGATGAATATAAACACAATGTCAACTTGGCTTGGAACTTGCCATTTGAGGTATTTCAAGATGTTGTCAAGAAGAAAAAAATAGCAAATTAAGCCCTCTTTACATTATGTTACATGCTCCCAAATACTAGATGCAAGATAAATATTGAAAAAGATTTTTAAAAGGAGTTAGTAAGTTACGATTAAGATTAATGTTTTTTAGCACTCTTGCCAAATTCTTTGCCTCTGCAGAATCATGGAATTGACATTGGGGATATCTCTGAGAGGAAAAAACTCAGAGAAAGATTGAAATGTAAACCTTTCAAATGGTACCTGGAAAATGTTTATCCCAAGCTGGATCCCTGGGACAACCTACTTGCTTATGGAGGAGTAAGTTTAGTTTTATCCATTGCTTAGTGCATGACAGTACTGCAGGGTGTCTGCCACATGCATTGCCACATTAACTTGTTTTCATCACTTATCCCCACCTTTCATCATACATGTTTTAATAAAGTTATTCTAAAAAAAATGACTAATGCCCTCACTGACAGCTGAAGAATCTTGATGCTGACATGTGCTTAGACCAAGGCCCAGTGCCAGGTCACACACCCATTGCCTACAACTGCTACTACTATGGACCTCAAGTAAGTGAGGCAGCGAAAGCATGTCTATGATCAGAAATGTAGTCTCTCTGTTATTGTTGGTTTTTACCACCCAGTCTGCTTTCTGACCATTTTTTCCTTTGTAGTTCACATATTACCGTGCAAATGGAGAGCTCTACATCGGCGGCATGAAGTCCCACAAGTATAATGACAACCGGTGTTTAACTGACATTGGCAAACAGGGAACGGAGCCTGGCCTTTACAACTGCAGAGAGGCTATGCAGAAAGGAATGGGGATATACTGGGACTTTTCTCAGGTACTACAAGATAAGCGTGATTAAAACATGTGAATGTCTCAGACGGTCGCACAACTAATATCTACGCCATCGAAATGGTTAACAAACTGTCTCCCGTTTCACAACCTCTGAAACTACAGAGGGGATGTGTTTAGCTTAAATTATTTTACTGTGGTTGTCTCAATACTACATAATTAAATACTGTACATCAGTGCTCTTGACCATTACTCTTTTTTCCAGGGCAAAGAATTGAAGAATAAACAAACAAACAGATGTCTGGAGATTAAAAATGGCAAACTTCTAATACAGGGATGCTCTGGCCAAAGATGGGAAATCCAAAACATAATCAAAGCCTTTTAAGATGTCTGTGTGTCAAACAAGAAGTGCACTTCTCTGGTCCTTGGTCAGTGGATAGTAAATAGTTAAATGTGTAAAATGTAAAAGAAAGTCGATGAAATGTTACTACTGTTATGACACTTGTAAATATTTAAAAGTTTTCTTATTTTGGATTGAAAAGGTAATTTATTTTGTAAATCGTCGGTGAAATATATTGACTTTTTCCTAAAAACAGAATTTTGTAAATTGGCTGAATATGTGTTCACACTAATGCAGAAAACAATGTTTTCCACTGTTTTTCAATATGCCGATTTTTTTTTTTTCTCTTTGAATCACTGCTTGGTCTTTTTTTTTTTTTTTTTATTATCAATACTTATCATGAATTATCAAAGCATAAATGGTGGTATCATTCTTTTTTGTACCAGGTGACTGAGGACAAATACCAAAGGATTTTATTTGCATTTCAAACCTGATTTGAAGCAGTTGATCCTGTGAAGATTCATCATAATAACTCTTGTGTATACTATGCATGCTTGGGCACAAGCACCTTACCTTAGGCTGTTTTTATGCAGCTTAAGAATGCAAATTCATCCTTTTCGGTGCTTTTACAGTTTACACTCAATGAAAACAAATATATACTCTCCAAGCATAAATGCCAATGGACAATTCCTGGACTTTCTTTGTATCAAAACTTGTGCTTGTTGCTTTTTTTGTTTCAATAAAATTATGGCAGCAGTGATAATAAAAAAAAAGGACATGTGAGACCTAGTTTATGACTGTTGTCCACTATTGGAAGGACTTTTGGTGAGATTTCAGGATAACTTACACGACAAATAAAAAATAATTCATGGGTTTTTAGCTCTAAACTAATGCACCTAATGCAACAAATGTTACATTTACAAGCATTTTTATGTAATACTTTAATGTCATGATAATGGTAAGATGTGTGACGTGGCTGGTTGATATGACCATTAGCCTAGTGTCAATGGAAAACAAAGGTCACACTTGTGCAAAATTGATAGAACTTTTTATGTACTGTGTGCATTTGAGTGTGTAGCATATAGAGTAGTAGTTAAAGCCATATTTGGTACTAAACTGATGGTTTCTCTGACTATGGGAGTTACCAGTTAGGTTTGGCCACAAGTCTCTTATTTTGAGCATTGCTCTTTGGTGGCCAGTTGTGTATTGTGCTGAGACAAAGGCCCATTTTTAAAATATTTTTTAAATTTGAACTTTTCTTTTGGAATTTGGAAATGAAACCGATGTATAAAACTTGTCAGTGTTTGAATCCCCCCCCTTTTCAAAATTTGGTTTATGCTAGAAGTTAACTTCATCTGTTGCAACATGCTTACAGTGTAAGTGCCCAAGACTTTAAACTGACAGTATGAGGCCTTTCATCAGCTTATGCAATTGTCACAGAACTCACAATGGTAAGAGCTTATTAATACTATGCACTTTTATAAGACAAAAAGGTCAGGGATTAAATCACCAGCCCTCCTCATTGTGCACGACTAGTTTTACCTGCTGAGCCGCAGCTGACCCCAGTGGTATCTCAGAAATATGCCAACATGCGTCTTTAAAGAAGTATGTGGGAGGTATTTTGAAAAGAAGGTTCATAGTAGGTCCGTGGATAGAGTGAATGCTGCCAGATCAGTTCACTGACTGATGTGCATTAGATAAGGACATTCATACAGAGATCTGTTGAGCAAGTCATCCGGTAAATAAAGTGCCTCGGCACGTCAAGCAATGTGATCAACTGTCAGGGGAACATAAAGTAACCAACACCATTTTCAACAGCTCATCACAGAATCTTGTTGTCTGAGGATGAAGGGCAATATGCTGGAGTGTTCTCATGAACTAAATGATCTGGTTATGAATCCTAATTAAGAGAGCAAGAACTGTGCTGCAGGTAAACCACCCAGGAAACAATAAATTCATGTCCTCTGTTGGTTTTATAGACCAATCATTTCAGGTCTGAGAAAACAGCTGTGGACTTAGTGGGAAATTTTCTTTTTCTTACAGGCAGTAATAGGGCAAAACAAATTAAAAAAAAAAAATAAACATTATCTCTTAAGGGTCGCAAAAAGGAAAAAGGCCATTTAACTCATGAGAGTTTATCAAATCTGGAGCCTGAATGTGGTCTTAATTTAGAGATATATTGTGTGCAAAATTTACTTTTTTTCACCATACCTGTTAAAATTGCATGGAGCCTTAGAGATGGAACGTTTGGCCTGATGATGGTGTTGCAGTAAAGGTCAGAGATGAAAAAGATGCACTAGAGGAAATTATTTTACTTGACTAGGGAGGTACACAGACGATCAAGAGCTCACCAGAGTCATTAGGATTCCTCCTCATGATCATTATCACATACCAGTGCATCAGCAAAGCCTGATATTATCAGTTCTAGTTTATGATAGATACGTCTTTTCAATATATTTTCAATATAGTATCTTCAACTATATCTGCCAGTGTGTAAGAAGAATGTGCACTGGAGGTAACTTAGAGACTGTGTTGCCATTGGATTGTCTTTCCACCAGGGACCAATGGCAATGACTGTAAAATGTCCCACTCAGAGCATGTGATGGTCACAATACTTTAATAACCAATTAAGGGATTCCTCACAAAAAATGTACTTATCAAATCATTATACATTCACGTAGAGCCCAGTACATATAATTATTTGAATTCGGCTCTATTATTAAAGCTTTTAATTGAAAATATTACAATAAATCTATCATGACTGACAAAAGGCTGCTATGATTTTTGGCTCTTAAAGACGTGTCTGAGTTAAAGTGGCTGATGAGGCTTCTGCACAGGTTTACGGGTAGACCCGTGGTATTATACCGGTCTTGTTAATTGTGACAACGTCTAAAAGCGTCAGCATTTTTTTATTTCTAACTTTACAAGGTCAAACGCGGCATTTTTCTCCAGAGTTGTATTAAAGCAAAAAAAAAAAAATACGAATACGAGACGTCACGTTGAAAGTCGCGGAAAAGGCCGAAATCGGACGAAGGCTCACGAAGCTCTGGTCTCCCAGCAACCAGTGTGTTTGAAACGCAGGTTTCGTGTGTTTCACATAAAGAAGTGTTGTCCGTCTTAAAGCGAGATTCAACGACAGTTTGTCTGTCAAAATGCTTAACGTTGGATTACTCTCGGACGGCGATGCGAGGACAAGTCTGCAGGAGCGTCGTAAGAGAGAGGCCGAGAGAAAAGAGCGTGTCTTTAACGACAAAGTCAGGACCGTCGGGGCAAGTGGCTAAATACGCTGCACTCCGTCCGTCTGCCTCTATAGCAGAGGATGCTAACATGTGGCCTGGTTGTATTATTAAAACCCGTATCTGAAACGAACATCTGAACAGACATTTGCGCTTTATGCTTTTGTTTTGCAGGTTGACAAGGAAGCTCTCGACGCGCAAGTGGAAGAGAAGAAGAAACGAGAAGAGGCGGAAAAAGGGAAACAAAACGCATACGGTGAGTTAAACAATGGATACAACAACGTGTTCAACAACAAACAGAGATCTCCTGTTCTGAACATCCGGATACCTGTGCATCTTCCCTTTTACTTTTGGAAATTCATAGTTTATAATGAGGTGGTTTGTGATGTCTTCCTGTGGGGTTGCGATTTCATGTCTGCATAGATGCTGATCTGCTCCATAATAGCAAAGTAGCGTGCATTCTCCATAGCCGAGAGGTAAAGAAGAAGCGTGCAATGGAAAAGACCATTGTCGACTACCGTCATCAGCACCAGCTGCAGCATGACCAGAACAGCCAAGACCGCTGTGGAGAAACAGACCAAGATAGAGCACAGATGATGCTCCCTGGCCTGCTGGGTGAGGACTCAGGGAGCAAGGACAGGCTGCAGAGGCAGAAGGAACAGCTCAGAGAGTGGCTCATCCAGCAGCAGAGCGAGCGGGCAGAGGAGAGGCGTCTACAAAAGCTGGAGGGTAGGTCTTTGTCTGATCCCACACAAGCAACACACCCTCAGTCCATGCACACGGAACATAGGTCCACTTTCACCCTCCCCTCTGACCTTCAGAGCAGCGCTATGACCGAAGCAGAACAGAGCTGGACAACAAAGCTCTGCAGCTTCAGAGCCTCGACATGGAGAGGAGAAAAGCAGAGGTCATCGCCATTAAAGAGTACAATCTGGCCAAGGTAAGTCATTCCGGTAGTCACTCGGACTATTAGATGAAGCTGCTTTGAAAAAATGGATGTATAATTTAAAATAAACAATCTTCAAAGCAACAAAGGAGGTACAAATTAGTGGTGGGATGAAGCTGTTTACATAATACGTTCAAACAAGAGTGACTGTCGGCTATTTGAAATCCATCCAAATATTGCATACCAATGTGAAAGATGTCACACTTCCTCCTGTAACCTGAGCCATACGGCATATATTTCTTTTTTTCCAGACTACATCATTTCTGTAGGCATTATTTTATTATCTTGACAATATTGTAATAAATGGGGGGGGGTCTCTCTTGATACTTCCCAAAGTAATTCTTCAAAGTCATATTAGCCTTTACCTCTTACTTGGCAAGACATCATATTTTACTTCTATTGAAATCTCTTAAGGCTCCATCTATTATTCTGTGGTTTAGGGATGTTGCTTCTTTTCTTAAGTTAGAAAAGATAAGATCGCCATTCTTAACTGTATTAAGTCTTTTTAAAGTTTGAATTGCAAGTTGGACTTAAACTCAACGGCTATTTTCTTTCACTTTCACCTTATTTCTGGGTACGTTTGGGAAAAGACTGAGGAGAAACGTCGACAGGTGCGGGAATGTAATGATGAGAACAAAAAAGCAGACACCACAAATCAACTGCAAGGAGAGCAGACAGGTTTAGATGTCAAACCCCCCCTAGGGATGGTGGGAGTAGCCGGTCTTTGTCACAGCAGTGATAGGAGGGCCCCTCCAGAGAGCCTGCAGCAGGTCATCCAGTTCCAGAAATATCAAATAGAGGAGAAAAAGGTAAAACAGGAACAAATGACCCTAAAAAAGGCATGCTCTCTTTTATCGTTTAAAGTCCCCCGTAAGAACCTGTACACTGATCGCTTGTCTGCCTGAACAATCTGTCCATCTGTAGAGGACAGAATTAGAGAAGAAACAGGAGGAGGCTTTACATGATCGCGTTCGCTTGGACTCAGCTCGTACAGCTCTGCTAATAGAGAGGCAGCAGGCAAAACTGAACAAGCAGCTGAGACGGCACCTGGACAGCACCAACATCAAAATGGCCGAAATACAGAAACAACAGTCAGTAACATTTAGAACACACAAACTATTTCATTAAATTCTGCACAGAGTACACCGTCTAACTGTGTTTCTAAACTCATGTCATGTTAAGGAAACCAGACATTGAAAGAGGATGCATCGATGAAAGCTTCTTCTCCAAATTCAACACCTGCAGCAGATGATGGATGACCCACTGAACTGATGACGGCAGAAAGTACTGAGAAAGGTCCTACGTGACAAGAACACGGAATAAACTAAACTCCACAGTTAATCAACAATTCTGTTTAATTTTGTCAAGTTTTGTCAGTTTTGTTTGGAGAGTTCACAACATTAAAATATGTCTGGATAATGCTGATAATTGCTCATTTGATTTGAGACTATTACTTCCAACTAAAGACAAACATTATACATGTTCTGGTTTCTTGTCAGTTTTTTTATTAAATTTCTTAAAATGTGCCTATATGAGCAAAGGTCAACTATTCCCCATTCAAAAAAAACTATGTGCAGGACTGTCTGCATTTTCCCTTTCCATTCACCTATGCCAAAAGGCATGCTTTTCTCAAAGGTGGTATGAAGCATGCTGAAGATTGTCCTACAGACAATGTTTAAAAAATGACTATGGTTTTCTTTCTAAAGGGAATTTTCAGAGACAAACTTATCCCATTTTCTCTGCCACAGAGCCAAGACTTCCTCCTGTTGTTTTGGAGACAAAGAACTGTACCTGAAAACAGATGAGGAAATGTAAGAGAGCAGTCAGCAGAAAAACTTTGGTTAAAAGCATGTGAGCACACACAATTTAGTTTAAATATGTTAATCACGTTTCAGATGAACCTTACCTTATAGAGTTTATGGCCAACTGTTTGAGGGAGCCTATGTGGGACCTAAGCCCACCAAAACCCACAAAAGCTTCATAGAAGTCATAAGAGAGGCCAGAGGCACCGAATATGGCAGGGTCATCAGAACTGATGACCACTGGGTGGTTCTCTGACATCAGAGCAGCTGCTGGATGGTTCCTCATATCTTTTACCAACTTCAACACCTAAATGAGGACACGAGAGGAGATACTTGTTTGTAAGATGCAAGATCAATTCAAATACATTATGTACCACACTCTAGTAGCTGGAAAGCATCAGTATCTTTATTGTAGAGCTTTGTTCACAGGATGATGGTGTACCTGGTTAGAGATGGGGCAAACTTCCACAGCCACGCCTCTCTTCCTAGACAGATCTTTGGCCACTGGGTGGCGAAGCAGAGCAAATCCATGGCCAATGCGTGAAGTGTTGAACAAAAGAGCATCCAACAGATTCTGGTCAACCTCTGTGCCCTCAAGATCTGTTTGTAGTAGAGAGAAATAAAAGTGCATGTTATTCTGTGGAATATATTATAAATAAAGATTTAGGGTTCTTAAATCATTCTTATACAGGTTCTCCACTTGTTAAAGGTTTCATCTCTTTGGTTTTGCTGCAGTTTGGGCTGGAGAACAGGGAGAAAAGATTGGCTTGCATGACATTTTAGTTTTTGATTTAGGGCTATAACACTGTCACAATAATGTGCAAATACATATACCGCTCTATAACTGTATCAAATTTTTTAAATTTAAGTTCAAGCATTTATTTTTTTCCTAAACTCTGAAACTGGCCATGCTAATTGTGACAAAAAAATTTATTCTTTGAGTGTGTGATAACTATATAGGTTGTCGGTCTCCAAGATGTATGAGGAACTTTTTTGATTGTGAACAAAAAAAAAAAGTATCTTTGATTATATATGATTAAAATGATGCTTAAAATTGACAAAGAAAAAAATGTATCAATCATTGTGAATCAAGATTCATTTCTGTGCTACATGCTACCGTGTGAAGATCATCTACACTAAAGCACTAATGAGATTACTTGTCTCCCCAGCATGGAAAAAGAAAGGAAGCATGACCCCTCTGTCCACTGGCAGTGATAAGGCATCTCTGAAGTACCACAGGGATCTGCCTGTGTCCTCACGCCCCACCTGTACATCCAGGGAGAAAGTGAAAGGTTTTCTCTACAAATTCTATCAGCCATGTTTAAATCAGCTTAAAGCAAGGTTTGTTTTAAGCGATAAAAAAAAAAACAGTTGTGTTGCATTTTTACCATGTGTATTGTAAGTTAAATAAAGAAAAAATCAGTCTGTACAATCTGTGCCCACTGCTACGTATGCTGCTTAACACTAATCATACAATAACTGCTGCTGCCTCTCACCAGGTCAAAACCAGCCATGATATCCGGGAAGTCTCTATGTAGCTCCATGGCCTCCTCCACACCTTCAGTCATCATGGATATATTTACTCCCCTGAAGCATTCAGTGTTTTAGTGTGATCAGTGATCATATTAACATTCACTGACATCCAACAAGCAGTATGCAATTCATTATAATATGTAAAATCCATTTGAATGGCATATAAAGCAGTCACCTATGGACTGTGAAGATGATTCTTGCTCCATAGAAGTCTGGGTGGTCTGCTCTGAACTGTCTAGTGATCTCCTGGTAGGTCTTCAGGGTCCAGGCTGTGTCGTGAACGCTGCCGTCCAGTTCATATATCTATGTACCAAAAGAAAAACAAACTTGAAAAAAAAAAACAAAAACAATGATAAATCAACAGACAGGTGAATACATCAGACATAATGACATTAATTCACCTCTGGGAGTAAAGCCCGAAGTTCTAAATAAACAATGTTGTCCATGTAGAACTCAGTGAGGCCTTGGTAGTAATAGTCTTTGAACACAGGAGCATATGTGACCAGACCCCACAATGCAAGGAACGTCTGTTCAAACCTATCCCACACCACATCCTGACTGGGGTACACCTCTTCTGGATCCTGATCAGTGAAGAGTGTCAGGTTGCCCATGATGCTGAATGTGTGAATATGAAGACATGGTTGTGATCAGATTAACTGTGCCATTTTGGGTCCATTTAGCACATTCAAACCCATTTCTTTTTTTTTAAACATTTTGTGTAGATGGTCTTCAGCGTAGCTGCACTAGTGAGTTTAACTAAAACTTACAACCAAAGTCATCAAAAAATGTCTTAACAATCCCACTTTTTGCCCGTCCTATCAAATCAACCTTCCTTTTCTCTTCAAATCTGGTAGCCCAACTGTTTCCTGCCCCAACATCTTGTTTCAAAAGAAAACACATCACATCAGGTGAGTAATGATACAATTTAACTGCAATACAAAATGTTTCATTTTAAATATCACTAAAATTAAACCGACATCCTTGCAGCAAATGATAATTAGTGTAACGGTAAAAGAATCGTGTTTTTGAGAGATTACTTCCTGCTAGAGACTTCCTATTTTCTGTGTGGGTTTCAATGAAACTGAAAGAAGTGGCAGGTTGTGATGAAAAACTAATTTAAAGCTACTCAGTTCTGACAGCAAGATATAGATGGAACATAAAGTGATAAAATATAATATGAGCTCAGTAGCATCAAATCACCTCTTCAGCATGGAGGAAAACAAATTAACATCAAATGCAGACAAAAATAAATATATATCAATGTGGAGTTTCAAAGGAGAAAAAGCCTTATTGTGATGTTATTGCATGAAATAAAATATACAGGGTTTTGTGGTTTGTTCTCCAACATTTCACCAAAATCTCTGCAGTGTCTGAACTACATCAAAGAGTAGATCACCTGTTGTCTAGATCTGTGGTGTTGATCGTCTTGGCCCTGAGGTTTTCCAGCAGATTCCAGGGGGAGCAATGTGGCAGAGGTTTGGGCCGTCGAGCTGAGAAGATGAACCTGATGGACTGGTTGTCAGTGAAGCACATGTAGCAGTGGGACCGATAGGTCACGTTGTGGACCAGCCACTCTGCATCAACCATGGAGAAGTCGTGGACATGGAGAGCTCCCCCTGAAACAGTGAACTATAGAATTATAATAAAAAACTGGGATACCTGGTACAAATCTTTTTCTGGATTAATTAAAAGCTTTTATTTATACTGTATAAACCCTGAATGGATGTGGAATCCTCCAGCATCTTTTGAGAAAACTTTGGAGTTACGTCAGTGTCTCACTATCAAGAGATCGATTTATCTACCGGTAATTGTTTTGATTAAGGGATTAATTGTTTAGCCTCTAAAATGTCAAGCTATTGTAGAACATATTCATCCCAGACTCCAAACTGACATCTTCCAATGTCTTGTTTCATCTGACCAACAGCTTCCAATGACATAAAGAGAAAATCAGATGATGTTCTCTACTGAGAGGCTATTATTTGGGATTTAGGGATAACCTGGAATTTTTTAGATGATGTCCAGTGTTTCAGAGATTATTGTTAGGGCCAGGTCATTAAGTTATATCCTTATGTATCTGTGGCAGATAAAATGTTGTGGCAACATTAAACAGCGAATGTTTTCATAAGCACTTCAACAAAGTGCTCACTGTAACCCAAAGCTGGCGAGCAAACAGCAAACATTAAGATGTGTACGCTTGTTATGAGTACACTTTGAGGACTGAGCTCTGAACAAACCTTTAGGCATCTTCTGCAGCAGGCTGAAGATGGGACTACTCCTGATGAGGTGCCTGGCCTTGAAGAAGTGCATCGTGGGAGGGCAGTCTGGTCTCGCTATCTCCTTCTGTTTCATCTTAAACAGGAGAGAGTCCAGCCGCTGCTCGGTATCACTCAGCACCATCAGCCCACCTGTCTGCATGGAGCCCTCCAGCCGTATTAGGGCCTCTCTTTGTCTGGTGTCCGGGACGGACAGGCCACCGGTCAGTTGGTACAGAAGGAGCAGACAGATCGCGGCCGGGCGGGGGCGCTGCAGCTCGACGGCCATGGTCCGGGACGTGGTCGGAGCTGACGTTACGAGAGAACAGGAGATGAGTTAACGCAAAAAAGCCCACAGAGGAAACGAGAGGAGCTCACGTGGAGAACTGGGAACGGTTGCTCCGCACTGGCTGAGCTAAAACAATCCCTCAACCTCCAACAGGAGCTGGGATAGAGTAAAGAAACGGCGCTTTGTCCTCTGTTGTTGTTCCATACACTGTTTTATACAATGTTTACTTATACCTACATGGAAGGGATATGTAGGAGAATGAGGATAAGAGCTGACGCTAAAGCGTGTGTGACCAGAGGCGGCAAATGAATAATCAACAACAGTGGCCTGGTTTACCTGCAGGTCATCGAGAAAGGGTATTTCGATTTTATTTCTTTAGAAACAAGCTAAAATACGTCCTGCTAAATCTACGTTACCTTTGATTTTGGCTTCGTAGCGTCTGACGAATGTGAAAAGCTGTATATTGACCGGAAGAGCGCAATAGGAGGCATCGACAGGTGACGACGGCGAACCTGATAACAGTCCGGCAGAGCGCTGAACAGCAGGCCCCGGCAAACACCTGCTGGACGGTGTCCGCTTCTGGCAAATGGCGTTATTTACTACGACGGCGTACCGAAAGTAAAAGAAGACAACAAAACAAGACAACGCCGACGGCTCGTAGCGGTCCCTCCGGGTCTTGTTTACTTCCTACTGCTCAGCTCCTCCATCGAGCCGATTGGACAGTGCGCGTTTAGTCCCCGCCCACTTCGCCCCGATTGGCTGAAACCGAACCCCGACGACCAATTAAGCGGCGGATCGTGAGGATGTAAACAAGAATCGGCAAAAACAAGACGAGGATACAACGTCGATACGTCCAGTGCTCGTCAGTGTCTGAGGGAAACGTGGTTTGTTCGCTGGGCTACAGCAGGAACTTTCAACGAAAAAAGGCATTGCATAGCATATTTGTCGACAAACTAATGACAATCAAGCACGTTTCTATTGAGGCGTACACATATTAAAAAAAAATAAGTTAGAGCAGATCCGTTAGGTGTGGACCAGAGCAAATACCGCCATTCACCAAGTCACAGTGATATGATGCTGAGACACTAGCTCTTGTTACAAACTTAAGGGGAAACTATTGGGTATTCTGGTCATGAAGGATCTGCTATTAAAATTTACATCTTGATAGAATAAAATTAATTCACATGAACAGATATATTGAATATCTTAGATGAGATAAATTAATGATAAGTCTGTGTTTCTTGTTTGTTTTCACATAAGGCTTAGATTCAAATGACATGTCAACAAATACACAAATAAAACTCTTTGCCATGGACAGAATGATACCGTACAGGAAGAATTCTATGCTTATTTCCATCAGTCCATTATCGTTTCACGTACATGTAGGGTTCTGAACAGAACGACATTAAAGCTGCTTCAGATATTTTTACCTTCAAGCTGTTTGTTATATTGTATCCTGTTTTCCCCTTTTAGAAGTTACTTATTTAGTCTCAATTAAAAAGTATCTTAAGTACATGCCTCATCTGCATTTTTCTGCTGCCAGTTTTGTCCTCAGTGGGCCTGAATAAAAGAATATATTACTTGTAAGCTTTTGAGGAGCCAAAGTGCTTCCTTATCCACTGTCATCACATCTCATCACTGGCTCCTGCAAACAGGAGGAAGCAGCATAAGATCTGTGGAGGGTGTCTACCAAGTGGATGAGCACTAATTGAGGACGATGGTGTGAGTCGCTCCGATAGATTAATGCGTCGTCTTTCACTGGCCTTCTGGTTTAGCCATTTGCACTTCATTACTTTTGGCCTTTCCGATTCTTTAACGGATTATAGATACACACCCCATTACTAGGGATTGGCACGGCCTTTTTGTCTATTCATTCATATCAGTATTAATTAAAGAAGGTCTGTTACAAATCTCAGGTCAAAAGAAGGGGAAAAAAAAAATCTACAGATCAGCTGATAAAGTAATGTGACTGGTAATGGAAAAAGTGTATTTTCTCCCTAAAGATAAAATTTCTTTATTGATGACGATAAATAAAACTTGTTCAAAAAAGTTATTTATTTCTAAGAAATGTACAGTAAAGAAAATACTCCGTTCCATTTCCAAAATAATCTATGTCAGTCAGATAAGAACTTGTAAACCTCACTTAAAAATGAAACGTACAGGTCTTTTTTTTTTTCAATACCACCATGCTACTGAGGTAAAAGACAACTGCTTAGAAATAACATCAAGGAAAAAAAAAAAGAGACACCACATTTATATTAAAACAAGTCCAAAAATGTACAAAATTATTAAAAGAGCAAATAAATATGATTCACATTTAATCATGTCTAAATGGTTTTCACTAGTGCAGAGGGATGACAGCAGAGTAAATGAAGAATTGAATGCACACTTCCAATCGTCTGTTGGTGATTCTACGAACCAGAAACAAACATGTACACACACAGACACAGACACACACACACACACACACACACGCACACATCCACCACATCTGTACACAAAAGGGCAGTATCACACAAATACAGATTTTTAAAAACAAAACTGCCCTTCATTTATTAGAAAACACGCTTGAGCACACTACCTCCAAAGTGGCTCACTGAATATTGAAGCAATTCCCTATTTTAAAAGAATAGCAAGTCATCCATGACATGTCTCCTGTGACACATTTATAATATTGTCTCACAGCTTCTAGTATTTACCTATTCCACCATTTGTCCTCAAATATTTCCTTACAATGTCTTATGTACCTATTACTAAGGCCAATATATTGCTGCCACACTCTATGAAGTCTATTACAGACCTTAGACTCGAATACGGCCTACTTTGTCTCGTTTAAACTGCCTGTAGGCAGTAAGGCATGCAATCTGTACAACTGAGTCCATCACTCTCCAATAATGACATTAAAAACCGAGAGTAAAAATACCAATTAAAACCATAGTGTACACTTTAAAGGCTTGATTCTTCTAAAGAGCACCTGCACTCCGTGACAAACTGACAGCTGAATAATCACGACAGCATCTTGCTAATGGTCATTTAGCACCATACTTGGGCACAGCAACCTGACACACAAGGTTTTCTCCCAAGATGGAAAGGTATAGTAAGGCCGTTTCATCATAAGTTCTGTAAAATTAAAAACTAAAAGTGGTGCTAAAATCATCTGCTAGTCATAAAATGTTGACCCACAGGAGTCTGGCAGAGCAAGAGAGGAACTGGAGGGGATTCTGTAGTTGCCACTTACTGGCTAGATGAGGTAGATTAATTTGCTGCCATCATGTAACTGAACAAGTGGGGACTCACAGGTGCAACATTGATATGATAGGGTGTAGGATGCAGGAAAAAAACCCTTCAAAATATAAATCAGTTATTAGAAACTACATTGGCTGCTGAAGGCCAAAAGTAATTGTGATGACAAATGGTATGACATCAAATTATCAGGAATGTAGAATAACTCAAATTAGATCCATTTCACTTGCAATCAACATGGTGAGAACGAGAAAAAAGAAAAACAGGATTTTAACACACTGGCGGTGTGCCAAGTAAAATATTGTTAAGGACAATGAATACAGCCCCATAAAAACATTTTTCACATGACGTGGACTGATTTGCCATAGTTGCAGTCCCATTTTCCTTTTGCTGCTCCTCTTTCAAATAATAATTCAGAAAAATACCCGTATATAGAAACTGTACACCCTGAGGATATGTTTAGTAATGACATGAGGACGAGGAAGCGCTCAAAGAAGCAACCAGGGCAGGACTGGGAATAAACAAGGAACTAAAGCTACAAATTTGTAAGTGGAATGCAAAAAAATCTCACTTAAAATAAAAAATGGGAAGAAAACAGCAGGATTTGATGTGTCTGTGGTTGTTCTCTGTATGTGCATATTCCAGCTGGTAGGATATGTCACTGTGTGAGAATTTTAGATTTGCCTCATCCGGGACAAGAGGTACATCTCTACAGTGAAGGGTTAATTAATATATATATTTTCATACATGTACAGTATATGTTAACAGGTTTTGACTAAAAATAATTCTATCCAAGGCCTCTCAATTCCAGGATGTCTAGACTAACATTAACCTTATAGTGCATACCAGAGACAGGTATAGTCGGATACAAATAGCGCCATCCTTGTTGGTCCCTCTCTGCTAGTCAAAGACATTCGAAGGCAGCTCTGAAAGATGCATATACTGTGTGTTTACTCCAGAAATAGAGAAACACTGTTAGAGTTGGGGCTGGAAATGGACATTAAGTAACTGGGTCTTTTCAGGATGGTTTATGCCTCAGACAGATGATCATTGTTTGTGCCATTTCACAGGCAGCTGCTGTGCTGCAATTTCACATTCACTCATACATTCACAAAGGAAACCAAGGCAGTCGCAAGGGGCCTGTGAGTTGACAGGGTCAGGGTGACAGTCTCATAGTACCTCCTTTTCTACACCTGAGTTTCAAGATGGGGTTGGAACAGAAAATAGTAAAAACAACAATCCCTTTCCTCTTCACAGTCCTCAGTTCTGTCAGGTGATTCTCAGCTCTACCCAGCGTTACAGTCTGTGAACAAGATAGACAGGCTGTGTTCAGTGGCCCCTAATCCATCTATATTTGACTCCTCAAAGAGGAAAGAGCTGTCCAGTGTTCTTGTGCCTAGTGGTTAAAAAAAGCTGCCCTTCTGCTAGAGGATCCAGGTTCAAATGCTCTTGATGTCAAGGAACCATTCAGGTGAGATGTCCTTGAGCAAGTCAGTGAATTCCAACCAGTTTCACAGAGCTATTGGGTTGCAGACCACCATGAGCTCTGTGTGGAGAAAAGCAGGGGAATTGTTCTCCAGGGCTCCATAACATTTCCAATTATTATCTTAGTAAAACCAGCTGTCTGGTTGGATCTTCAGGTCCAGTGGTGGGCAAAACAGGGCCAAAGGTTTTTGTCCAGTGTAAGAAAATCCCTATAAAGATGCATATGGATAAAGCATCCCCTCTGTAGTATCTTTCTGCCCAGTCAACATGGAACTATCTTCATCCTTTTGGCTCACTGCTTTGTCTAGAGGATCTCTGATAACAACATGTCTGAAAGAAGAAGAACAATTATTTTAATACCTAGAATTTTAGGAAATTTAGGACTAACACCAACCACAAACATGGCTTGAAAGTGTCATGGTATCAGATTTGTGTTTTGGTCCCTTCAGAAATATACAAACTAATTTTGGAAGCATTATTATATTCTAAGGAATATATCTTAGGAATCTTAGAAATACCTAAGAAATAAAATATTTAAAGGAAGGATGAAGAAATAGGAAATTGCTAAAAGCTGCGAGACAAATTTACATGTAATGTTTTAAAAAAATATTTTCACTTACTCTGATCAGATGGTGTTTGTCATACTCCCTGTTTACTGCTAGGGCCGCCTGGAGCAGCCATCATTTGTTGCCTATGAAAACACAGACAAAAAAAAAAAATTTTAAATGAATGAATTAACAAATAAATTGCTGTTGATTTATTTCATGTTGATCAACTTGTTTATCAGTTACATCATACATGGTCTAAGGAGGACTGGGGTAAAGCGCAAACTTGTGTCTGAAGGATCCTACAAAAAACAGTCACATGATCTAACCATAAATTACATTAGGTTGGATAAACTATCTTACCCTGGGTGTAGGAAGTGTTCTGGTGCCAGGCCTCTCTGCTGCATCATCATGCCCTGGAAGTTCCCCACAGGCCGTGGATGTCGGTAAATGGCCATGCGTGTCTGGCCTGGGGAGTAAGGCAGCTGCTGGGGCCGCTGCAGAGCCTCCATCAGGTGTGGGTGAGGTCTTTGAGCAGCATACCGTCCTGGATCTGGGTATGGCTGGCCAGGGTAAGGGCTTCCGTTTCCAACTCCCTGGGCCTGAGACATCACATGGGGTGGGGGAACGCCGCCTTGCTGCATTCCAGGGTGCATGGCACGAGGGTCGTATATGAAGCTAGATGCCATTTGTGCAGCGGAGGCAGGTTGATGATGTTGTTGAGGCAGGTGGGTGCTACGTCTGCGAGCAGCAGCATTGTGGCTGTCGAGGTCAAGGATTTCTTTTGGGCTTTCAGGTCGCTCCGAACTCTCAGTCTGAGCCTGCTTTGCGGGACTGCCACCACTGCTGCTGCCTCCATTGGCCTTTACCCTACTTTCACACTTCCCCTCTTCTTGACCTCCGGGGTGTGGGCCTATATCAGACACAGGGCCAGGGGACACTAAACTAGCCCCACTGGAGCCCTCAGAGCCCAGAGGTGACACGCTGCTTTCCTTCGACTGACCGTTGCCTCTGGCACTGGCTACAGGTCGGTAACCATTATGCGGCATTGGCTGGGGAGGCTGATAATGAGACCGATTCCACTCCTCGGGAGGATAGCCCCCTCTACCGTTAGCGTGATTATGTGTCTGTGCTTGTGGATGGGGGTGGGGGTAGTATTGTTGCTGCTGGTACTGATGAGGTGGGCACATGGGATGGGATTGAGGGTGCTGTTGACCTGGCATGTGGTAGGAATAGGCAGTCCCTCCCTGCTGGTGGTAGGTAATGTGGTGAGAAGGATTGTGGAGGGGGTTAATGGCCTGATTGTGATAAGGGTGGTGAGCGGATGAAGGCATGGACCTCATGTTGGTCTGGCTGTAGTGTGGATGTGGAGGGTTCCCCATGCTGAATGGACCCATGGCTCCATTTACATGGCCTTGGGGGTGAGGAGGCATGGCTGGATTGTGACCAGATGAGGGCCCTCTCTGAGCCTGGATACCTGCATTATTACCCACTGGCTGGGTCTGACGGTGATTAGGGCTAAAATCCTGGTGTTTATAAATACCATTTGGAGGCCCGGATTTCATCACAGTGTGCTGTGGAGGAATGACCGTACCTTCGGTGTCCGCTCTACTTGTGGGCTCACTGGGTCTTTGATTTCCAAGGTCTGCTGGACTAGGCTGGGATGGTAATAGTGGGGTAGGATGACTGGGTGGCAAAGATGTGAGCGGAGTTGGATGAGGGGGTCCAGGCTGGGCTCCTTGTGTAGCACTCTGTGGCATCCCCTGCATGGGGCTGTTCTGTTTGGGACGTTGTGGAGAAATGTTTTGGGGGACGTGATGAGGGGGTAACAGAAGACTGTGCTGCTGGTCGTTCTTGGTCATCAGCTGAGGAGAGCAAGGAGGGTGGCACTGAAGAGGGGTACTCTGAGTTGCCTGAGGTTGCTGCTGCTGATTGTGAATGCTCTGCTGGTGTTCACTTTGCTGATGTGAATTCTGCATGTGCGATAGGTTGTTCTCTGACATTTGCTGTGAGGAAGTCTGTGATACTGATCCATGTGGTGGCAGTACATTCTGGAGGAGATGAGCAGGTCTTGGAGCGTTCTGCTGTGGACTGTTCTGTGTATGCTGAGAAGGGTTAGGTTGAGTGGGATCAGTGGAGCTGTTGATACTTATGTTGAGATGGGATGAATCAGTAGTGGCACTATTGTGTTGAGGAGGACAGTGGCTGGCGGATTGTGTCTGGCCATCCACCTCCCGCTTTTGGCTCTCTGTTGAACTCTGTGGGAGCCCTGGTGCAGACCGATTCTCCAGTGATCTGCTCAAGTTAGGGGGACTCTGCATTCCTTCTAATGCCCCACTGTGGTGTTCTGTGGGACTAGGGTTGGGCGGGTGCTCTTGATTAATGGAAATAGTGTTTTTGTCTGTTGAAGCTTCATCAGAAATGTTGGCACCAGTTTTGTTCTCCACTCTTGTGCCTGTTAACATAGAGAATGATGAAAGAAGAGTTAACATAAAATAACAACTGAGGGAAGGTTAGCAATTTAAGATTGTTTGACTACAATTAAAAGAACAAGGTTGTGCCAAAGAATAAAAAGATCAAAGCAATGTGGAAACAAACGAGATCTGTCAATTTATGTTACTTTTCCAAATCAAAAATGAACAATACAAAACTAGCAAATTAAAAATTAACCCATGCCCCATTCCAATCCTATATGATGAAGATGCAAACTCATTTTTAAGATTGATAGTGAAGTTTAACTGATGGCATGCCATCTCTTTTGTACCCTCACGGCTACCAGCAAGAAATTTCAGTATTCAATGAATATTCAATTTGCCACTTACTGTGAAAAATAATTAAAAATCAAATTGCAAAAAGCACTGGACAAAGAGGAAGGGCAAGGATGTGTTCCTTGCAGATTAACACAATGAGAAACTGCACTATAGAAAGAACATTTGTTAAGAAAAAGGTTAGACCGTGCTTGGGTTCCTTCATGTAGAATATAAACAGCTGGTGAAATATTACAAGAGAAGGTCAGGTCTACCTTTGGGCTGCATGTCTGTCTGTTGGGAAGGCTGGATGTCTGGCCCATTGTCTCTAGGAGGACGCAGCAGCTGAACCTCAGGCGCAGGGGGAGGCTGCTGAGAGGGGTGAGCTGGGAGGCTGCCAATTCCTGATGGGGGCCTGGGCTGCTGAAAGTTGCCCATGTGCTGATGAGGGGCACCAGCAGGGGGTCCAGAAGAGGCTGACAGCTGCTGCAGGGCCAGCATCTCTGGGCTTTCCAGCATGGAAGCCAAGCGTGTCCTGCTAGAAGAGTCAGGCTGGGGAACAGGGGGCCGTGAGGACGGGGGGCCCTGGGAGCTGACCCCTGCAGACATTTGATACTGGGCATTAGGAGGAGGGTGGGGATATCCTGCAGCTTCTGGCCATGGTTTATGCCCTACTGGAGGTGGGACTCCGCCATAACTAAGGTTGCGCTGGTTCACCATGTTGGGATCCTGCATGCGCATCCCATTGGGTCTCTCGTGGTAGTTCATACCGGTCCACATGTTGGACAGGCCCATACTAGGGGGCCTCAAGCGTGGGTAGTTGTGCTGACGTGGTCCATCTGGTCCTGAGAATCTGTTGCCCATGGGGTGCATTGAGTGGCCGTCTGGATGGTGCTGGGATGGGTACATGCTGGCTTCAGGAGGAGGTCCAGGCTGCAGAGCCATGGGACGTGGGCCCAGAGATGGGCCATGAGTTGGACCCATGTAGGGGTGCTGCTGCTGGTGTGGAGGCTGCTGCTGGTTAGGATCTGGGCCGACTGGGTACCTGGGACCCATGTGATGTCCTTCAACCATGCGATGCTGAGAAAAACAGAAAACCAAAAAGAAGAAATCTAGTTAAGTGTTTTGATAAGTCTAACTATAATAAGTATAGTCTGTGTGTGCATATATAGACACACACACAGACACACACACACACACTTTAGGTACTATATAACTATAGTACAATTATAAAACTACACTATAGTTGTGAGGACACACATTAACCTAATTCATTCCCTAGGCTCTTACCTTGACCATCACGAATAAATGCCTAAACCCAACCCTAAAACCTTGAAAACAGGTCTTAACCATCAAATAACCATTGTTGTGAGGATTGGACCAAATGTCAACAAAGTTTTCTAACCCAACCACTTGTCCACATAACCATAGAAAGACGTGAAAACACACACACACGTTCACACACAACATTTATTTCTCATTCCACACTGTAACTGGTAAGTAACCTATGTTTGCTGAAGATGTTTCTTAAAAGTAAAAAAAGATGAATGATGAGAGGTATTCAATAAGCTCCTCTGTATCCAAATGAAAATTTGGTATCACATTACAAAAACAGGAAGGAAGATGAAGATATTCAGGCTATTTTTTAGGACATGTGTTTATATGTATGCATATAAGTTTATAAAATTTTATAAACAAACATACATGTGCTGATACTCAAGACTGGTAAAAAAAAAGATTGAGATAAAAGCAAAAAGGAATTGATTCATGACAAGGTAAGCAGTAACTAATATAACACATTTCTTTTGTACCGTAAACAGTTTGTTAAGATGTGAGGAATCATTCTTGCCCATGCAATATTACAGTAATTTATACCTGCATATTTAAGTTGTGAGACAAACAGTTCAAGTTGGGGTCTCCATGTCTGGCAATGTGAGCTGGGTAGGCGAAGCGAGGATCCATAGCCATTCTTTGAGCATACATGTGTGGACCATTAGGACCAGGGGGGCCAGGTGGATGACAGAGCTGGTAAGATAATAGAAAAAATTCACTACCGAAGATTTTCTTGTACGTTTATGCCATTTACGGGCATAAAATCAACAAAAAAAGATTAAGGCGTTCATGTAAGCACATAAAATAATGTGAGGAATAACTGAAAAATTAGTTGGACAGTTTTTTAGAGATGTAGAGGAACTTTGAAATACAACCAATATTATATCACTGATACCTGTTGCCCTGGGTGGTACATGCCCCTAATGTCCCCTTCGTGAATGCGTTGCTGGCTTGGAGGCAGGCTGTGGAAGTGAGGGGGGCCATTGGCCCATCGAGGGGGCGGGGGTGGTCGTGTCAGCTTGTTGTCCTCTTCCTCTGAGGGTGTGCTTCCCTTACTCCCCTGGGAGTTTCGCTTACGTTGGACTTGCTCAGTTGCCTTGATCAGACTTTCAGGTCCCAAGTGTTTACTGCCACGATTGCGCTTTTTGTCCTTGCGCTCTTTGTCTTCTCGATTGATATGGAATTCCTCATCTGTGTCGCCATCCTCTGATGGAAAGTGTTTCAGTAGGGCCCGACTAAAACATCGTTCTAGAGACTCCGCCATGATAGTGTATTCTGGGAAACAGACATTAAAATCAGGTATGCTCATGCTGACAAAAAAAGTTCTTAAACACAACCACACCTTTTGCACCCCAATAAACATAGTCACACACTCAAAATCACATACCTGTAGTACATCAACCCATGTACACTAAACAGCTTTTCATGTACTCCTTACCTTTCATACATTCACACCCTCACTCAATCTCTCAGTCAGTCCATTTCATTCAAGCACTGCAGACGAATATCCATGGCATGTACCCACAGACACACACTTGCTCCTCTGTTCTCAGCTCACACTGGACGACAGACCAGGTCAGAGGGCGTAGGTTGACCCCTGCTCCTCCAACCCCTTCCTACTTCTCCTGCTCCACCCAGCCCCCCTGACCACTCTCCTCCCCCTGTCCCTAGGGAGAGTATTCAGTTGGATGGATGGCTCCAGACAGGGGGCTTAGGGGCTGGAATGTTTTTCTGGCACTGCAAGGCTCAGATCCCCCAGAGCACTGGAGCACAGCTCAATCACTCCCCATTAATCACTGTCAAGGCTGCCCTGGCCCCGGCCCCAGCACACCACTAAGTCCGGCCCCCTTTCTTCTGCTCTTTCTCCCACTCTCACCCCCTACCTCTCACCCCCAACAACGCATATATGCACTCCTCTCTCACATCATACACCTGCTGAAACTTGATGGAAGTGGAAGTGGATTTTTGGAGTGGAAATGGTTTGAGTTCATGTAACTGTTCATTTACCACTGTCTTCTCCATTGTACTCAACGCAGTTTTCAAACATGAGCTTCACATCAGCAACAAACTCCTCCTTTGCAACATATTCCCCTTCATTGAGCTTCTTCTCAATGGTGGACAAGTCCATGGGAGTCTGAGGAGATTGGAATACCACAATTACAAACGTTTAAATCCTCATGTTGTACAAATATTTGCATTTGAATACATTAGTTAGGATGTGAACCAAACACATACAGACATACACTCAATATCACAAAAACAGCATTTGTGAGAACAATGAATGTAATTTGTACCTGAATGATCTCATGATAATTGGGGGCGTAGGAGTCATCCACAGGCTCCAAGAAAGGCCAAGCATCTTTATGGGCTTTCAGGGCCTCAAGCACTGAAGAAGAGAGAATAGATCAGATTGGACGTTATTTAGAAGAGATTGATGTGGACTGAGATAAAGAAATAGCCCTCAGTAACCATTATGTAAGCATACCTTTATATAGAGCAGTGTAGTCATCATCAATTTCATAGCTGTGATATCAAACATAAGACATATTACAGATAAGCAACATTAAG
This sequence comes from Istiophorus platypterus, assembly GCA_016859345.1. Taxonomy (NCBI): domain Eukaryota; kingdom Metazoa; phylum Chordata; class Actinopteri; order Istiophoriformes; family Istiophoridae; genus Istiophorus; species Istiophorus platypterus. The sequence goes on from CM029121.1 coordinate 8,179,402, forward strand.
TCAATAAAGAGGAAAGTGTAATCGGATGTCAAACGTCCAAAGCCTCTTACAATTCTTTATTTTTGCGTGTTCTGTGGACAGGGGAAGAAGGCTCCAGATTCAAGAGTTCAGGTGGCAGGTCTTTTCCCTGTGACAGCAACCAGGCCCTTTCCTCTCGCATCTTCCGCCTCTTTGCTCGTTCTGAGAGATAAGGACGAACATAGGTGTCAATTAGAGGCACAAACAATAAAAAACACCAGTCTCCAGAGGCTTCAGGCAAACAATGTTTTAAATGCTTTTCAGGCTGTTGAGTTACAGTTTAATTGCCGCTTCTGCTCATTGAGGCTGTCTGGCGAATCAATGAACACCACACCTTATCCATTAAAGACAGCAGCAGCCCAGGTAGGCTGAAAGAACGATTCAGCAGCCATTTTTTCTTAGGCCCAGCTGATCAAAAGGGCAGAACAGAGCAGAGAAAGTGCATATGTATCACTGCTTTATCTTTTAACATGAAAGGCAGAGAGGCCTGCCAGCCCCCCGTTGTGTGGATTAAAGATGTTTGACGGCGGATTCCATATATGCAATCCACACAGCAGGCCAGGTCCTGCTGCTCATCTATAATACATTAATGAGGCTCCTCCACTGAAGCACAATCAGCAGTTCATTAACCCTTGACAGATGACATCAGAGGGAGGAAGAAAAAGAGAAGTGATCTCGTGATTAAAGGCCCCGAACATTCCCTCTCACAGTCTCTGTGTACTATACATAAATCACAAGGCTTTCGAGTGCCGCTGTGCTACTGCAGATTTTTCAGCTATTATGAGCCAAACCACAGCAATGGAAATGTGAAAGCCTTTGCATGGGGTGCCCTTGACAATCGTTTCTGCCCTTGATCCCTGAGTTAGAAGAGTATGAAAACCTGCTAACTGTTGCTGATGAAAGAACGTGAAATTAATTATGCACCTTGATTTTGACTTTTTTAATTTTTGTTTTGGAATCTTTCTGTGTATACTAACCGGCATTTGAATGAGGTTGCTGCAGAGTTGACCTCAAGAGTATTCTTTAGAGCTAAAAATACTGGTTCTTTTACTTAAACAGATGTTGTACATCTTTCCATTGGTGTTATATCTGTGTACCCATTCATCTTACCCTCTACAGCTTTGATCTTCTCCATCTTCTCCCTCTGCCGTTCTTCCTGCAGAAGCCTCTCCTCCTCTCGTCGCTGCTCTGCCAGCAGGACCTGCCTGTCCAGCTCTTCATCTTTCTTCTTCTCCTCCTCCTCTGACACAGCCTTTGGAATGTCCTGAATACAACCACAAAAGTCCATTAATCTTCTCTGGACTGGGAGGATGGCTTGTAAGGAATATATAGAAACTGAAACTGGATATCTCAATATCATTCTTGTTTGCACAACACTAGTAATAATGTACAGAAGCAACCAAAGGCAACTAGCACACCCAAACCCAGCCCCATGTTATTTTCTGGAAACAGTTATTAAAATCATTCACTAAATTAAAAAAGAATCCTCCCAATTGAATGTCTGCAAAATCAAATTTTTTTTTCAAATTAATTAATTTATTTTTTTTATACATGGTACTTCAGTAGTAGTTTAACTGTAGTAGTACACCTGAAGTCTTCAATACTAAACCAAAAACATGTACACAAACACACCTCATCTTCCTGCTTAATGTGTTTTTCAGAGAACCGCTGCGATGTGCGTACTGGGGTTGGGTCCAACAGTTTCTGTTTCTGCTCCCTCTCCTGAAGAAAAAAATGGAGAAAAAAAAAGATGAAGCACAACTCCTTATGCCTGTTCTGTGATATATTCCTAGACATCCTGTTTGATGTATCCATGATCCAAACAGAGACAAGAGAGCAATGCAAGGTTGGAACCTCACTCTGAGACTGATAGAAAGTTGTGTTTTCTTTTGATGTGAAAAGTGATTTTGCATTAGTATGGTTGAAAATACAGGACTCAATTAGTCTTATATTTTCAATTCTCATCTTCCTCTACAATCACAATATCTTGAAATTTTTGAGTTACATACTCAATATGCCTATAACTTATATAGTCAGCTGATTGAGCGTTCAAGACAGATTGAAAGACAACCACCACACACGAGCCAACACACTGACAGACCCTGGGGAGTTCTAGAGAAGCACCAAGTATTGAAAGGTCACTGGCTCTGCTCTCCCCTCCCCCACGTCACCCTCTTGCCTCTGCTGCCTACATTCCCCTACTGTTCCCTGGGGGTGATAGCCAAACTTAGGAAAGGAAAGGAAAAAATAAATAAATAAACCCTGCGCCCCCCCCCGTGTCACTACTAATCATATGTAATGATTAGAGACTGTAGTGTATTGGCATACTTTTCAGCTTGACACCACATAGTGGTATGGCTCCAGATACCCAACAACAGAACTTTTGATCACAATACGATTAATTGTTCAGCATGCATCTTGAAAATAAAATTTATAATTCTTATTTGAGACCACATTCACAACATGTCAGTCATCCAGATAGAGCACACAATAAAAGGAGGGAAACATCAGCCGACAGAGAGCTCTGAGTAGATCCCTTGAAAAGCCTGTCTATATCAGGGAGTGGCTTCTGCAGCTCATGTCAGAGTTCATCAGGGAAGTGGGGCTGTGAATAATTGTCAGTCCAGAACAGCTAACAGCACTAAGGTGTGTCAGAGTCAAGCTTCTGGCCATCCATAAAATAACCATGGGAGGCCTAAAATTGCATTAGTATTTGTACGTAGCTTGTGCATGTTTGCAGATGAGAGACCAAAAGAGGAAGAGAGATGTGAGTGGGCAGTAAGAGACAGAAAGGAAAAGAGAGAAGAGAAAAAGACAGATGTTCACAAGCTGATCTATACAGCCCTCCACAACCGTTTTTCCCCCACTCCATCTCTGCCTTGTCTTAGAGTGAAGCACTGGCATATAAAAGGTTCTTCAATTCCTCTCTGCATTACCACCAGCACTAAATCCCCCTCCATCCAACACACACAAGATAGAGTGCCCCTGATGCCACCGCTTAGAGAGGTCGAGAGAATCCTGCAGCACAGCAGAGCTGTCACTCAAGAGGCTACATTCTGCCTCAAGGTGAGCTCCTGCCTGCTGTCAGTACCCCATGAAATGGCTGGTGACAGCAGCCTGAGACATGGAAGGAATGATTCAACAGACTACATACACCGTGTACTGGAAACGCTTGTATGCACACCCACATAAAGACCAATATATTTATGTAAAGTATGTACACACTCTATGCTATGCTATGCTACCCACAGTACTGATGAATGGTGAACATTTGAGATTACTCAACAGGCCAAATTCTTAACATTTGCTTGTTCCTGCTGGTTTAATGGGAGGAGTCGCCGCTTTTCTCTTTCCTTTATCATTGTAAATTGAATAACTTTGCCTTTTAGACTGTTGGTGACCCAAAAGTAACAATTTGGAGACATCACTCAGGGCTCTGGGAAATTTGCCCTTCACAACTTCAAAACCGAAGTCCATTATTAGAGGTTTCAAGTAGTTTAAACATTACAAAATCTGTAGTATTCAGACACAACTCAATATGAAAATGAAAAAAAGATGAACGTCTGCTGCAGCTCACTTTGTCGCCTAAGATAAAGTTTGTCTTAAATTAAGGACAGACTCTTTAAAGTAACACAGTGAAATGTGTTGATATAATGAATAAATTTATGTTAAAAAATTGCATTTTCGTGGGATCTACTGCTGCATGACAGAGGAATTTATTTGCATATGAGAAGAACATTCAGGGAATGCACTTTCCTTTAATTGAATTTGTCTTTGAGCAGACTCAGATTAATCAGTTTTTCCACACTGATATTATTTGACTTAGACCATGTAAAATAGAAAGATTCGTCTCTCAGTTTTATATAAATCTGTCTCTTAAAGTCTAATGTGCTATAATGGAATGCCCTGCTTCAAAATGAAAGCAGTTTAAATATAAGTGTAAACAAACACAATAAGTCTCTATAATACCTCTGTGCTGACCAGTCCCAAAAAACAAAAAACAAAAAACCAAGAACATCTGGCAATTGTTCTGCTGCTTACAAAGAATCACCAGACTGCTTTACAAAGACTCTGTACTGAGAGAAGCTATAGAGAGAGGGCATTCTGAATGCCATATACAATGCGAGTTGTACAGCTCAGTGTACGGTTAATGAAGACCAAGACCACATTCATCCACTGACCGTTTGTGATGAGTGACCCCTCTGTCTCAATCAAACGACCCGCAGGATTCTTTACTTCACTGCTGATGATGATGGAGAAAGGTTGGGAGGGTTTCTATAGCAACAGTCAGTGCTCGTTATATATCACAGGAGTGGAAAGAACACACATATCCTTATAGAAAAGGTGGGATAAAAATCAGGGACTACTGACCTACTCTAGTTCAATAACTGTAGCATTCAGTCATTGCAGTTAATTCCATTGCAAACTATTGAAATAAGCTGAAAGGAAAACTAAGAAGCAAATGTTGGCTCTTACTCGTTCTTGCTATGAGCAAAGCAATAAGTATGTCTATAATCTACTCCTGAAGTACCTAATACACATTCCAAGGAAGATAATGAGGGACAAATGAGCATAACCCAAGGTATGGCCACGCACAGAAAAGACTGACTACAGAACTTGGGCCCTCATTCTCCTAGGCTAGCATGTGAGTATAGTTCTCCACAGTCAGGCTAAAGTAAAAGGCCTGAGGCCAATTTCATCACCAGGCTCATGTGCAGAATTAAGGGCAAGCACAGACCAGCTTTCCTTCACTCCACCTGTCCTTCAGCCATTCCAGGCAAGACTCCAGGATCCCAAAAAGAACTACAGAGGAGGACAGTGATCTGTGCCAGAACATAAAAATGGAGTGCATATGCTAAACGGAAAATGGGTTCAATCTTTCAGGTGCTATTAGATTCAAGCTCTAATAAGTTTTTATATTGACAGCGAAGAACAGGATTATTTATACAGTGAAAGCGTTTGCTTGTAGTGACAAACCCACAGAGTATCACCCAACATGCTAACACAGTGACTCATGTGCACGTTTTTTTCATATGATCAAACAGGGCCACGAATGTCAGAAATATTCAAACAGGGACTTTGAAATTAAGATAAGCCTGAAAGTAAGTTATATAGGTCCATAGCTTTGTTCAAGGTTTTTTTGTACTACCACAGGAGCACTTGTTTACATAGTCAATAACACATAACAGTTTAAAATTAAGTTTAAATTAGAATAGTTAACATGTGAGGTTGATGGATAAGATACTGCTTTCACCAGTACAGTCAGTATATTGGGTGTCTGTAGCAAATACACAAACTACAAAAACACTCCAGTGGTCAAGTTTGCGAGAATAGGAAGCAAAACCCAATTTGCATTTTAAGACATTAACTCTGGCAAATCCACCGTGGTTGGAATTTATGGCCTGCTATTCAGACACATTGCTCTGGGTAACATATGATAAAATTATATGAATGTAAGTTTGAAAAAAAAAAAGTAAATGTAGGTTTAAGAGACAACACGAGCAGCTGTAATGGGGCTGTTTCTGACCTTGTGCTCAATCATGCTGCTGATCTCAGGCAGGAAGTTCTGGCTGATGACACGGTAGAGATGGCGGTCCTGTGGGGACATTTTGTCCTTGATGCTTTCTGCCAGTCTGACCCACTCTTCTTCTGTATCACAAACAAGGGACCACGTGCCTCGCTTATGGCCTGGTAGAAGCATAGAGGAGAAACATTGGCTGAAAATTTAAAACACAAACAAATAGATTCTGTGATGTGGTCAACACAAAAATAAATTGCTTATTTTGATGGGATCCTGTCACCTCTGCTCGGGGGCGGGTCCGCCAGTGCATTTTCTGTCTCTACTTCTGAAACTTCTCTTTCGACCTCACTGGAATGAAAATATAATTATGGAGATAGATTAAAACCATTGCTAAAAGAAAAGACGATTAAAATTACTTTAATATTCAATGGTTCTAATATAAGAGCAGCAGTCCTGTATTTAGTGAAATAGCTTACAATATGTTGCCATGAATTTTATCCTTTTTAGAGTTTAAAATTATGACCTACACTTGAGATCAGGATATTTTCACATTTCAGATCCAGCAGTAGGCTACAGAAAAGGATATGATAACCTGATTCTGTATCATTTTGGTCTTGAGGACAATTCTTAATTTTTTTTGTGCCATATGAGATTGTATAAAACCCCAGCTAATATCTTGTATATAATATAACTCAAAGAACACATGGCAAAACAAACTACCATGGCATCTGCAGTAAAAGTTAAATGCATCCATTATTTTGATGTAACCGGTACATCTGTGTAACACATGCACAACTTCAGGGATTCTCTGCAATATGCTGTTGGCAATGATGAATTTTTTTTTTTTCACCTTAGCTGTGGGTCCTCCAACTTTCTCTTCTTTGGTGGTCTTCCCCTTTTCTTTTTCTCTGGTAATGTTAGTTCATGGGGTTCAATGCTGGCAAAACAATAGAAAGTAGAAAAGAACTATTTAAGACTTTAGCCTTTAAACAGGCTAATTAGCATTGGGAACCTCTACAATTAAGCTTTAACAGGCCTGCAAACAACTGTCAAATATCACTGCAATTACCACATGCACTATTTAAGTACAGAGAAAAGCGGCAGTGAGATAATATTCATTTCTGTTTACTGAACAGATCAATGCTACTTACCTGAACCCTTCTGCTTTCCTCTTGATTGGCTCTTCTTTGTACATACGGGTGCCATAAAAATACCAGTAGAGGGCTCCATTTCCATCTTGCCCCAGTGGTTCCACCCTCAGGCTATCTGCATCCAGTCCCTGAGGGAAGGGTGGGGGTGGGGACATTACATTTCTTTAATCATGTGTAGGACTGTGTTAAATCAGTCATTAGTGGATGATGTCATACAGTTCTTTGAGCCTACACGGCTGTGAATTAAATAGAGACAGGAACCCATTTCAGTATCTTTCTGAGTGCATTCATTCATGGAATCTGACACATTATTTCTGATTATCTAATTAGTAAATCGTAAAACATATGAAGAGGAAAACTGAACTGACAGACAGTTATTATTAACCACACCTCTCTTTATACCAGTACATACGTTTGCAAATACTGAGCTACTGTCCAGGAGGTTATATTTGTTAGACTGCTAGTATTCTGTTACTAATGCAAATTTAAATGTACATTTAAAATATGACACCTCCTTCTTAACCCATGGTAAAACATCCCAGGAGATATAAAAATAAATAAATAAATAAATTCTTATGGTGTTTTAAAATTCACTAACCAGTTTTGGGTTACAGTGTGTACTGGGAATTTCATCTTGTAAAGGAAACAATCTTTTCTTAAAATCAGATACCTCATCACCGTATATGTAATGAATGCAGGTATTTTCATACACATTCTGTTATTATGTATTAATTACTGTAACCTCAATAGAGTAGATGCAAAGCCTTGAACGCCAGTATCATTGCCTGCTGCTACACAGCTTTGATTTCAACACAGGTGTTACACAAACAAAAACTGAATGTGATGCATAAGACCAGAAGAAACTGCAATGCACGGAAACAAATATGTCAAGATGATTTTAGCTGATCCTCATGAATGTCGTACCTTAAGCAAGTCAAAGGCATCAGCAGCATCCAGACGGTAATCACAGAGCCGGTGGAGCAGTTCCACCTGAGTGCGAGGAGGGAGATTTTCGAAGGGCCCCTCTCTGAGTGGGTTGGGTTTCCCCTCTTCCTGTTCCCACCGATAGTTGATGATGTCATCCAGGTAACTGCCAAATGCCTCGGCGCTAAAACAGCAGGAGTAATTGACAGAGAGTGAGAGAGGCAGGTGCTATGTTTCTCAAGACAAATTATTTAGCCATCTATAGTGGTATAGCAAATTCATTAGAGATCTTTAAAAGAAAAACTTATGGGTGATGTACCTATAAATTATCAGTATTTTTTCTTGTTGTTTTAAGGTTGTCTCACTTCCATTGTGTGTGTCTGCGTCTATTCTTTTAGTTCTGGCTTGCGGAATTTGCTACTGTGGTGCAGTATCACTCTTTCATTCTCTCCACCTAGGATCCTTCATTTTTCCTAATCTTGAAAGTTGTGATGGACTAGTATCTTACTTTCTGTGAGGGTCTCTTGTTTTGGGTGCTGAGCAACTTGGTTATAGAGATTATAGAGATTTAATATGTCTTTCCTACATGTGAACTTGTGTCTTATGGTTTATGGTGTTTTGTTTTGATGCAATTATTTCCTCAGTTTGTTTTTTAATTAAGGATTAGTTAGATAGTACACTGATTCACTTTAAAGTCATTTGAAATATGCTTGTTAGGCTGCATAAATAAAGCTCGATTACATTTTCATTACAATAGTACTTTAGTTCCCTAAAAAAGACTGGTAATGAGTAAAAATAAAACAAAAAACAAAAAACTGAAATTTTTGATTCATTCATCTTTGACCCAATCGGCTGAGGCAGATGGCCACACACACAGAACCCACTTCTGCTTGAGATTTCCTTGTTGAGGGTTTGGTTTTTTTTTTTTGTTTTTTTGCTACTGTGGCCAAATGCTTGCCCATGGGGGAATATTGGATCTCTGTCAATTAATACGGTAAAGAGTCAATCTAGATCTGATCCATATGAAAAGAGTCAAGAGATCATTTCTGTTATGATTTGGTACTACTGAATATAAATAAATCTGACTTTACTCAAAAATCTGACTCACTCACATTAATGAATGTTACAAACTATTTGTAAATCATGAAGTCATAAGGACCATAATAATGTATTAACTACAAATTAAGAGGTTTTACAACTCAGTTATCATATGATGTTTATTTGTATAAACAATAAAAAAAAAAATCCAGATAAAATGGGGAGCTGGTCCATTGAGATCCGTCAGTATGTAAAAATGCATCCAAGTCAATTTCAAATGCTGTGTGTAACAAACCATGTTTCAGTATCAGTTTCTTTATCATTGTAATACATAGCTTAAGAAACAAGCAAAGTTCGCAGCTGTAGGAGATGGAGCTGATAAGGAAAAGATTAGTTTCTTTGAATTGGAGCTGGTTTCCATCTCTGTTATGAATAGGAGCTGGTAAATAGATGATGGTTCCTGTTCGGGTCTAGCTGATGAATCTAACTCTGAGTTCCACCTCAGACTAAGAAAACAAGGGCTATGGTTAGGGGTGAGCATCTGATGCAACAGTAAAGAGAAAGTGGGACCGTAAAATATGGCTTATCTTGGAAGAGCAGTGTGCACTTTTCACACAGCTGCAGCCTCCCCCTCCCACTACCCCCAGCCCTCTCCTATTTTCTATCCCTCGTTCTCCCTCCCTCCCTCCTTTCCCCCGCTCCGGCAGAGCGTTTAACACGTGCGGATGAAAAGGGCAGCTCTGTGAAAGGCCAGTGCTGAGCGGCCAGCCCCAGGATGCCAGTGCCTGTCCAGTCTAATAAAGCAGGTTGTCCTCCTGTTACTGGCTGCCTGGACTGAAAAACTGGATCATTCGTGCCTATCTGCTTATCAGTTCACTGGTACCCGTATGCCACCTTCTAATGAGCAGTAGGTGTATACAGGGGTAAGCCCCATGAGAGATAAAGCGCATTTGTGGATTGGAATAACAACCACTGCTAGATACTCACTTTCTCTCATCATGTGATCACAGGAAGTTTCAGTGGCTATACTGTTGTTATATATCACAGCAGTAGTAGAGCATGATTTCACCACAGACTTAAAACGTAAAAGAGCTTATAGTACCACACTATCCCAGTAGAACGCTTCACTCCCAGAATTCAGAACTACTTGTGGTTCCTAGAGTCTCCACAAGCAGAATAGGGGCAGAGCTATCAGTTATCAGGCTCCTCTGCTGTGGAACCATCTTCTAATTTGGGTCTGGGAGGCAGAAACCCTCTCCACGTTCAAGAGTTGGCTTAAGTCCTTCCTCTTTGATGGAGATTATGGTTAGAACTGGCTCAGCATTAGCTTGAGCCGTCCCCTCACTATGCTGCTATAGGCCTAGACTACTGGGGGACTTCCCATGATGCAACAAGCTTCCCTTTCCATCGCCTCCTCCTCTCTCTCCGTGTAGATTAACACCTCAAGAATGCTCATTACTAACTGTCCTCCCTCTCTCCCATAGTTTTGTGCTTCCTCATCTCTCTCCTCTTCCTCCTGTCGCTTTACTGCAGGTTTTTTTCTGATGCTCCTGAGCCTGGATCCATGGCTGCAGATCCACCTACTGCCCCATGAGCCTGACCAACACCCACTGCTTTAATTATTATGATTACTACTTTTACCGTTTCTTATAGTCCTATTAAGAATATTATTAGCCCTCTTAGTATAACTATAGTATATATAGCTATTAGTCCCATTATTGTGTTATACTCTCTCTCCTCCCTCCTGTCCCCCTTGTCTCTTTCTCTCTCTCTTTCTCACTCTCAACCCAGCCGGTCGAGGCAGACGGTCATCCACCATGAGCCATGTTCTGCTTGTTTCTACCTGTTAAAGGGAGTTTTTCATTGCCACTGTTGCCAAGTGCTTGCTCATGGGAGAAATTTGGGGCCTCTGTAAACAATAACTATAAAAGGTCTGGTCTAGACCTGCTCTATATGAAAAGTGCCCTGAGGTAACGTCTGTTATGATATGGCGCTACAAAAATAAAGTTTAATTGAATTGAATTGAAAAATACAGTGAGAAAATTTTGACTCAATGAGTCATAGTGCTGGTGACTCAGACTTCCTATGAGAGCTCCTAGATACTATGACTAATTTGACAGCAATGGAAATAGTGGTCTTATATAAATCAGACTGTTTATCAATTCTTTCCACAGTCCCTCTAGCGTAATTATTATTATTAAAAAAAAAAAAAAAAAAAAAAAAAAAAAAGCAGCTAATGCCCCCCCACCATACCTGCTCTGGCAGAATTAGGGTCCTAGACCTGTTGCACCTAATTCAACAAAACAAGTCAGAGCAGGTTTACAACTGATATAAGGACACTGATCGTCAAATTCATTCATTTCTTTTGTGAAGGCACTTTAACAAGGCAGTCAATGCTGGCATTGACTGATAAGTTTCATAATTGTTTTTACTTGTATTTGATCACATACTCTTGAGATGTTTCCTATTTTAACATTTTTATTCAGGCATAATTCTATAGTTATATGGATCCTTATGTTTAACCAAAATATAGCACTTTGGCTTCTTTTGTCAAATGAAAAATGATTTTTTTTTAGAACAATGTGTGTACATTTCCAAAAGTAGGGTGTTTAAAAAAGTATTGTTTTTATACTGTCATCAACACTCAGTTAACACATCAGTATCTTATTAAAAAATAAATCATTCATCGCCATAGCAGAAAGAACATAAAAAACTGGACTCATTTGACCGATACCTACTTTATGTGTTGGGGATGCCAATACACAAAGAGACCTTCAATTGAAGTGAATATATTGAACTTAGTATAATGGCAAAGTCTGTTGAAACTAGATACTTACGTAATGTCAGTGCGCTGGTAGCATCCCTGCAGAAGACAGGCAATGAGGTCCCCTAGGAAGTCCCAATCCTGCTCTGACAGGGCTTTCTCCAACTCCTGGAAATGACAAAGGTGATACTATTGTCAATGCATCGACAAGTAACTCTGCATATATGTTTACTTAACAGACCAGAAATATTGGTACAAATGTACAAAGTTACAGGGATAAATACAGGTATAAATACATTTTGCCACAGCTCAGTTGCGCAATAATGGAACCAGGAGTATCAAAGGGTAACTCTAATAAGGCAAAAGCATTACGACCTATATGACCACACCACAGGTGTAAGCCATTATATCAGCTGTGAGTTGATGTATCTGAAGAAAAGACATTATATCAGTTCGGTCTCAGCGCACATGCTTAAGAGTGTTGGTATCAGATTGAGGTATGTTGGCAGAGGTAGACAGCAGCAGGGATGGTTGGAATTTGCAACTTGTCTGATTAGGGCTTCTTGGTTTGCCAGCGGTTTGTTTGGCTGGGGCCGAGGTTCAAGTTCAGCCATGACCCCTCTCCTGCCTGGCATTGTGTTTCAGCCATTGAGGTTTTATGAAGCGGCAATAACTGGCCGACCAACTCTAAAAGACCTGAAGGAAAGATGGCAGGCACCAGGGGCCTAGAGCTACAACACAGCCATGCCCCCCCCCCCTCCCGCTGACCAACCCCACACAGCTCCACACACAGCTTCCCAGCATGCACTGCTCTCCCCAATGATACCCACCCAAAGGCTCTGGAGTAGAACAGGAGAGAAAAGAGAGGGGGAAGAGGAGGCTGAAGGCAGAAATGCTAATGCAAAGTGCTCAATCAGCCAAGTGTCCATTTCACTTAAAGCCCCCTTTTGCAGGATGCAAAGCAGTACCTTCAGACTGAAGTGGAACCAGTCATCCTTCCAATAAAAAAAAAAAAAAAAAAAAAAAAAGGACACGACTGCCTGTAGCTGACCACTCCTTAGCTCTCCTTGCGACTCTTTAACGTAAGAGCTAAATTCTAGTCTGTATAGTATCCTCTCCTCCCAGCTTCAAGAAGAAAAAATTGGTTGAAAATTATCTCAAGGACGAGGAGGCACCTTTTATCCTTGTGCGCTCACTCTCCTCTCATCAGTCTGACTCTCTCTAGAGGAACCTGGGTGAGCTCAGAGGTCACCAAAGGTCAGCTTACACACCTCCTGGCCATGGAGGACGACGGAAGCCAGGAGCCAACAAGTCAACGCGATGAAAAACAGAAGGGGAGAAGGGGAGGGACAGAGAAAAGTTGAAGAAAAAGGATAAGATGAATGTTTCTGCTGGAGATTAGAAGAGGACATTAGGGAAAAACCCAGGACGGCTTGCCCCTGCTTCTGACTATAACTACTATAGAAACATGTCAGAAGAGCAAGTCTGATGACAACAGATTAAAATAAACTAAGTCTCATGACTAAAAGAAAGAACAGTTGATTGAGTTTTATGAGCACATTCTAATAACCAATTAAAAAAAAACTGGAGATAAATGTGCTGACAATGGCAAAAAAGACTAATGGATCTCAGAATAATTCAACACAACACTGACAGGAGGAGCTGAGGTTATGGGATTAGTGTGTGCATGTCAGAGTAAGGTCAGGAGGACACTAAATCATATTTAGTCTTAAGGTAGCACAGCATTTTATATTTTCCTAACATAATTCCCCATTCTGCCATGGTAACAATGCAAGAACTTAAAAGACAAGACAAGCAAAATTACAATTTACAGTTACAAGGAAAAGGGATTTGAAGACAGTATAACCTTGTGAGTGGTGAATGCATCTCTTGTTGGCCTCTAACCCGCATCATAAAAAAAAAAAAAAAAAAAGTACCATTTCCTGTCATGTCCTTTCAAACAAACAGCAAACTGACTTGTGGCTCCATGTTCAAAGAAAATCACTTGAGTCTACATCTTACACCAAAGGAGCAACAGTGAACATAAGAACATTCTGGATCAGGACATCCCACACTAGAAAGACAGGAGTGACCAGGTAAGTGCTGCCACTCACACTTGTGAGCAACAGTGCTTCTAACTACACTTGAACTGTACAGTTTTCCCCAATGTCTTGACAGCCTAAGACAAAGGAATCAGAGACCGACTAGATGTTTAAACAGTTGCTAAAGCTTGCACATGTGTCGTGGCTTGTTCCCTATGTACGTATGTTATCCAGCTGCAGAGCTCTGTCATATCCAGCTGTGATCATTAAAGGATAGAAAGATGGTATGTCTATCTGTGCGTACAAGAGCATATGCTTAGGATACCAAGAGATCCTGTGTCACGCTCCCTTCCTACTTCCTGGTCCCTTGACAGTAAGGCTCTGGGCCAGAGTGAGCCCATCCATCAGATACTAACTGCACTTTGATCACACTTTGAAAAAGCTGGGGGCCACAGCTGGGGGAAGAGTGGCAAGTTGAGTACAGCACAGCAGAGTTGAGAGCTTCCTACAGACCCTGGATTAACGCCACGCTGTCCACCTTTGAAGTGCCACACAGCATCTCAGATGGCAGAGGGAAGGGGAATTAATGTGGTATCTGTGCCCTTTCTTCAGCCATTCATTCAGCCTTGCGATCCTCCTGGTGCTAACAAACACAGCGTGATGAAGGCCTGCCAGGGATGTGCCACTGCAGCTGAATATGGCCTGAGAGAACCTTTCCCCTCGATAAATACATACACACAAAAAAGCAATAACCAAACTATTACACTACAATGACACAACTCATGACCTTTGACAAACATAGCCAAACATGCACGCTTTCACTGAAATTCATTCAGACGTGTGTCTCAACAGAATAAACACAGTGCCCTCCTTTAGCTGATTCGCATTAATGATCAATGGGACTCAAAGATAAGGGAGCTGGAGTAGTGATAAGCTACAAAGAGTAAAAATCACAGGGACAAACTATCAGATTTATCACTGAGCTACTGCTGTGAACAAAACAAGCTATTCATATTCACAAACAAAGATTGGAGGGTGAGTCAAGGCTTAGTCAAAAGGTGTGTCTACACCATAGCCCCTCTGTAGGCCCGGCTTGAAATCAGCAGTTCACCCTGAAGGTATTTGCTACTTCTTTCACCCGACTCCCCTGCTGTTTCTCTCTGCTTCTCTTACTGGCTTAACCTCCCATTCCTCTCTTCCACACCATTTTTCTCCCTCTGTCCTGCTGCCCAGTGTCTATGAAGGCCTCTGAGGCATTCTATTATTCCCCAGACAACACCCTAGCTCCACTCTCTACCCCAATCTTTTCCTCTCTCCTTCTTCCTTATCTATCCCCTCCTTACACATACTGTCTCTACTCCAGCCAGTTGTTTCTCGTCAACGTAAAAGGAGAATGTGACTGGCAGTGATTCTTCCAAAATGACTGATTAGTTAGGTGGAAAAAAATAAAGCAGGATCTAGCCTAGACATATTAGAAAATCTGTACTGAAAACAACAGTCCACTTGCCCTGTACATACCAGGCATTTACATGTGTCTTGGGTGATCCAATCAAAAGTGGCCAGGTATTAATACAGCTGTGATTGCCCCCAAGATCTATTGAGATCTAATTGCTCAGTCCACAATCGGAGATGGTCTGGGCCTAATATGACCACATTCTTTTAGCAGTGTGTATGCGATTGTCCTGGGCCATACTGAAGATGGTCTAAATCAACTAATGTCCTCAGCGTATGCTGAAGTACATAATCGTTCGCAAACAATAACAAGTCAACAATTAAGTCGGCCTTGTCCACAACATCTGAAAATTTCAAAAAACTCATATCTATATATTATGAGTGTGTCACACATCTTGGGCGATTTGGTTTGTCTGGGACAAACCTAGGAATAGACACACTCTGTATTGTTTTGATTTCTTCTCCTCCTTTCAATTTTTGGCAGACTAGGCACGGGAGTGTATTGCTGCCTCAGGTAAGAACAGCAAAGCATCTGGTTACAAACAGAAATGATGAAAAGGTCTTTTTTGCATACAGAGCTGGGAAGTGAGATCCAATCACAAATGGCCACCAAAGACGACTGTGGAGATGCAATCTCATTCCAGGTGTAAATTGGTGTTCTTAGCGTAGTCAACTTGTGATCAGATTGGCCCAGACACAAGTTAAGGCCAGGTCTGGACTGGGCCAATGTCTCACTTGTCCATTTTTTCCAGTCGACCAACAAATTGTCAGAAGTAATGTCTGTGGTGTCAACACTTGTGCAAATTAAGCCCTGGTTTTCATATTCATACTACTAATCCATAAAATACTTTAGTTCAAAATGAATGCCCGTATGGAATTTAAGAACTAATCTAATGTGATGAACCTGCATATTGCTCCACTTAATATTGCCATTATTATTTTGTGTCCCTATTTAAACATTAATTGCTGTCAAAACTCCAGCAAACCCGGCATGTAATAAAACCCCCCGAAGTTTGGCTCACCTTCATTCATAGGACCCAAAATACTCCTGATGGAAATTCTTGTCTTAAGCCATCACTCTAACACATTACAGACTTTGGTCACCTTGCAGGAAATTCCTCATTCAGGCTGACAGTGTGACATGTGTTGTATATGAATGGGTCAACACGTGTCAGTCAAGCTTAAACAGCCATCCATGGTCCAAACTTGGAAAGACATGGGTAGGATGCTATTGGGGCTGGAAATTATTTTATGATTTTGAGAAATATTAACAAACTCTCCAAAAAGCTCAAGAAAAAGAAAGAAATTAAAGACAGAGAAGGAGGGGAGAGAAATACAAAATGTTCACAACAAGCAAAAGAAAGACATGAAAAGACACGAAACTGACACAGAACTTATTTAGGTAGTGAGCCTGTTTATTTCTCTGCTATTCAGTGGTTTAGCAGTGAGATGTGTGGCACAAAACTGCAGACTGGTTTCAATGCTAATGTTATTAACCTATGACAGACCTTGGAGCCATAACCTGTTAGTTAGCCATAACGATTGTCAAGAATCAAACTTATATACTGTAAAACCACATCATGCATGCATGGCCTGATAAGACCTAGCTTAAGATGAGCCCATGTGATAGGTCCTGCACCAGGTCTCTGTCTGATAGGAGTACCAAGTAAGAAAACACTAAAGAAATATGACATATGAATCAACTGAGAGGAAGAGAGAACCTGACTTTTAAAGAAACAAGACATCAAGACTAAACTGTAAAAAAAAACAAAAAAAAAACAGGAAGACTTTAAGAGAGATCAGGCCATCTGTGTTTGGAGATAACAGTGAGGTATGCTTTTCTCAGTGGACACTAAAAGCCCCATCATGTGTCCCAAACCATATCTGCATGAAGAGAGAGAAAGGCAGGATTAAAATGAGTGTATTTGTGTCTGGCCCATACAAGCTGCAAGTGAGAGAGAGAGACAGCGAGAGAGAGAGAGGGAAAAGCTTGTGATAAGCAATGCAGCAACTCCAAGGTTGTGGCAGATCCACAGTGCCTGTAGGAGGGAGCAGGGGGTTGGCCCCTGGCTACACTCACGGCCAACACTTTTCATGCCACTGCTGTTAACGGCTCCTCTAGGGTCTATATCACCACCAGTTGGAGGACGTATGCATGGGTAGCTGGAGGGGGAAGGGAGCCCTGTTTGTTGTGTAAAGACTCCTCTCTTCCTCTCCTTTGCTTCTGTCTTTATTTCTTCCTCCCCCACTCCCCTCCCACTTTCAGCTCACACATGGGTCCTCCAGGAGCCATCATCTGACAACACCCTCCACCCCCACACGTAACCACCTCCTGCCACATGAAAAACATGCATACACAGCCATAACGCCACAGGAAAACGCCCTCGCATCCTCAGGATGTACTGTTCATCTGAGCATCAGAGGAAAGCATCAGCATCTCTGCCAGACACATATGACTGAATAAAAAGAACTTGTTGGCTGATTAGCCTGTAAAGTCAATTTGACGTACAACATGTCTGTTCAAGCAAGAGTGAAGAGTCATGTCCTTCACACATGCCTTAACTAGCATTTGACGTATCAAAACAATTACAGCCTCCAGGTGAGGACAGCATTTGCTCATGAAATTTGAGGAGGAAGAATGACTAAAAGTTGTTCTAAACGAGCTGCACTACGAAATGGGAACTGTGACAAACGCTAAATATAGCTCATTGACTACACAGATGTTATGTCAGTTTCAACTCTCTCTCTCTTTTTTTTTTTTTAACTGTAGTGTCAACATCCGGGCCAGGTGGGACAGAAGGCTGAGCTGCAGTGGAAGAGATGTACTGGGGACAGGTCCTTCCAGAGCCAAGCTCTCTCCAGACCGAGGAGACCCTTTGCCTCAGCCTGGCTCTCTGGCTTTGAGAACAAGGATCGTTAGACAGAGGAGACAGGGGGGCCACCCAGTGCAGAAGCACGTCTCATACTTCCACTGCCGGCACGGAGAAAGTCGCATCATCAGCTTCCTCATATACTTTATTTGAGCTTACTGCCTTAGCTGAATTCCCAGTGGTCCCATTCCCTAACTTCATACACATGCACCAGTATATATGTGCAAACACACACACACGCACGCATGCATGCACGCACGCACACACGCACACGCACACACACACACTTAAAATTCAGCCTGCTGATCCAGATGGGGCAAAGTAGTCTCTGACCAATGTTGTAATGGATACCGGAGGGAGGAGTCTTAAAATCTGAGAAACATGACACAAATAGCTTGCACCTTTGGAGGTAAAACACAGATATATGTGAGGAGGAACAGCTACTTCACACGAGAGGAAACAGTCAAACAAAAGAAGCCTTTACAGAAACTGTTTAATTCCAGCATGTTAAGAAACACACTGAGAACAGATGTGTATCAATTTCCAAAATGTATATGAAACTTTGGGGACACTGCTCAGCAGCTAAACTCTTGAATACTGTGACATATTGGGTGAAACCCTCTGACTTGCTGTTGCCTTCCAACAAATACAGTGGGTTTTGTTCAGATCAGGGAAAGCTGTGTTAGTGACTTCCTTTACTATGCTAAATTGGCATCGAATTAAGTTGAAGATTGTGAGTTATTTGACTAGCTTTTCAGTATACTGAATCACTGATTTCAATGCAACATGATGCTAAATTTTACAGTTCCATTTTTATTATTTAATCAGACATATTTCCAAACTGTCTTCTGAGCATGCCTGCAACTGGCTGACCACTGACTATAGTATTTGCAATGAATTTAAATGCATTTAACAGAAACAGTGCGGTGACAGAGCACTGTATCTAGTTGGCTTCATTTCTTTGAAGTCAGCCTACCGTATC
This sequence comes from Istiophorus platypterus, assembly GCA_016859345.1. Lineage (NCBI taxonomy): Eukaryota > Metazoa > Chordata > Actinopteri > Istiophoriformes > Istiophoridae > Istiophorus > Istiophorus platypterus. Next base: position 8,198,164 of record CM029121.1, read on the forward strand.
AAGTTCCTGACATTCCAATACAACGGTGCAATAGCTCTTAATTCGATTTGGCCACGTTCAGTATGACCTCTGTGAAAAAAACGCAGCCTCGTAATTCATCTGAATGAGGCCACTCTATGACATAACATGGGTGCCAATACAGTGGGCTAAAGCCAAAAAAAACAAAAACAAAAACAAAAAACAGGCTCAGCCAGCTTTTGCTTGAACACAGTGTAGCAATATCTGGCAAGATGTTGTGTTGGCTAATCAAATGTGTGTAATCACACATTTCTGGAGAATCACTTTGTAACACTGGTGCTATATTTCTACAATGCACCTGGCAATCCTGGGGATGAAATAAAATGACAGTCACCTTGATAACTTGTGTTTTGACAAATGATAGGCCTTCAGAGTCATGGCTCTATTACCAAAACCGGCTTTCCAGGATTGTTTTCATTGTGTCACTGTTAAGAGGAACAAAATGCACACACCTTGCTTTCTGGACTGTTCTCAGAGGAACATTTTTTTGCACTAGTTCATATTACCTTACTTAACCTGCTGGCACCATGACCCAACTTCAGATAAGAGGCAGATAATGACTAGATAAATGGGGGGTGGTTAATATTTTGAAAACAAACTGTGTAGAGATATGTTGCGTTTGAGAAGACCCAGTGTGCCATCCAGAAATGTTTATTTCAGCAATCCATGTAGTCAGCACATTGTGTGCCAACTGGGATCCCCCCAAAACGTCACAGATCTACACCCCTCCTCTGAATCCCCTTGTTCCAACTCTGAGACAAAGCTCTACGCAGCATTACTCTAAAAATTTCAGCTCACCGCTTGGAGAATATCGCCGCGCTCCTTCCTCCTTTACAATGTATTTTGTGTGCCTACTCTGTTTTCTATAGTAAGAAACAGCAGCATGATGTAGAATAATTCTCTTTCTTTATTACCACCTCTTGCTGTGATGTTGAGTCACACAGACTAAAACAGAAAACGCTGTTTCTTGGCAGGCTAATACATACATTAACCAGTAAGCTTTCCAGGACTTACTCTGGATTGACTCTCCGGGTTTGGGTAATTTCTCATCACTTGGGTTGTCTCACTCTTCTAATCTCTGCTTCATAACAAGCCACACAGAGTGAGAAAGCAGCAGTGGAGGGATGCCGCCCCAGACTGGAGACAGAGAGAGGGAACCATGGGGAGCTGCAACAATGGAGCCGGCTGAAACAAACCCCCCCCCCCCCCCCCCTCCCTCCCCCCCCCACCCACACACCCCCATCATGCACATGCTCTGATACTGCTCTGCTCTCTTCTTGTCAATGGGGGGGGGGGGGGGCAGGGCTAACCTCTAAAAAAATGCACAGTGGGTGGCAAAAAAAAAAAAAAAAAAAAAAACTTAAAAAGGTTCTTGTTCTTTTTTGGTTTTAAAAAAAAAGTTTTTTTTTTTTTTGGCTTTGGTGTGAGGGGAGAAGGAGAGAGAGGTGTGTGTGTGGCTGTAAGAAGGGCTGAGCTAGGGCTAAAGGGGTGGGTGGGAGAGTGGGAAGAGAAAGGGAAAGAAGGAAAGGAAAGGGAAGGATGGGATGAGAGACACACAGACACACACAAAAAAAAAAAAAAAAAAAAAAAAAAAAAAAACCTTTTTTTGCTAGTGCCATGCTGCCCACACCACCCACATCACCACCACACCCCACTCCCCCCCCCCCCCAGCCAGCCTGGCAAGCAATAACTAACAATAACTAAACTGCTAACTGCTTTAGTAAAAAAAAAAAAAAAAAAAAAAAAAGTGTGTGTCTGTGTGTGTCTCTGGCATGATGGAGCAACATGCAAAGCCTTCCCTCCCCCCCCCCCCCCCCATTTGCTTTTTTAGACACAGAAACACAAACAGGCGTGCACACAGGCAGCTCGCTGCTTTTTTTTACCAGATCTAATAGGACTAAATCTTCTCCTACAATCACACTGGGGGCTTTATAAAAAATAGGAGCCCCCTCCCCAGAAGGGCTGCAGCAGCAGCAGCAGCAGCAGCAGCTAGCACCCAGTCAGAGTGAAGAGCCTCCACCCTCCAGGGGGAAGGGAAAGAAAGACCCACCATCTGGTGTTAGTCATGGTGATGCCAGGGGCTGAGGCTCAGGGACAGGGAGACTGCTGGGGCTCGAGAAGGGGATGGGGTACTGGGCAAAGTGATGACAATGAAGATGGGGCTTGGGGAGACGTAGACAAGGAGGCTAGTCTTTGGACATACCAAAGTCAATAACAACAACTAACCACACAAAATAAAAAGTTAGTGAATCAAACATAGGTGAAGACATAAGTTCCAATTAACTAATGGCAACCAGAAGGGGATAAATATATAAATAATTCAATTAACCAAACACAAAATCACCCTTTAAAACATTAATATTTCCTGACAACAACATAATGGAACAAATCTACAACGTCACACTGAAAACTACAGCGGCTGAGTAGAGTGTACCCCCCCCCCCCCCCGGAAAAAAAACCCTCTCTCACAATGTTAAGGAAAGTGACACAAAATTCCAGATCCACAACAAAATGAATTGGGTTCTTCGCTGGCACATGCCCTACCCCTCAACCAAGTGTGGTGCAGATCATTTCAGTACTTTAGAAAGAGATGATTAAATTTGAACATCTGGTTCCATTGTCATTGTGGGTACTTATTAAATTAAAAATACAAGCACATAAAAATTCTCACTATCATTCACTCAGACAACAGTACTGATGACAGATACTGCTCGAATTTCATTGATTACAATGTCATGATCAGCAAGATGCCTTATAAAAATGAAGTATGTTTGATAGTGCTGGAATTTGCTGAGTTTGGCGTGTGAGAACAGCAGGTGCCATCCTTCTCACACCAGGGTGGCAATGACCCCTGCCAAATGTGTCTTCTGTCACTTAATCTTCTGAGACATGACTTAAACCAGACCTGCTGTAAAAGAGTGGCTGCTATGACCCAAATGGTCCATGACTGTCAAATTTAAGGTCAAACCTAGACCCACATTTTTATACTGAAACCGTTGAATATATGATTACGTGTGTCAAAGAAAAAAATTGTGGAACTATAGAACAAACAAAACGAGACTCTCCAGTGAAGCAGCAAAGTAGACGTTAAACTTGTTTCACTAGATATTTTTTTGTTTCTTGACTCACCCATCAATGGCAATGGCTCTCCTTAGCAGAAACCATTGTTGTAAAGTTGTATGGGACAAGCAAATTCTACATCAAAGGATCTGAAGACCACTGACACTACTGTGTAATTTTCTGATTTCCTATTGTCAAATTAAAAGTATAAATCAAACAATGTGAGGTTTTCACAAAAACTTCTGCATTACAACAAACATCTTAAAAAAGTGCTGCGTTCAAATTTGGTACTGAACAAAATTAAATACAAATGACAGATCCAGTTTGGAGGCTTATTACTACTCACGTCTCTTAGCTAATTGCTAGTTTAATAATGAACATCACCAAAGAGGAGCTCACAGAGTAGATGATGACAAGCAGATGATGAAGATACATGGAATAAATGCATGATGATGTGCCAAATAGGCTGCCAACAGAGCATGGAGTGGGAAGAAGACCGGGACAAAGGTTCTTGGCTCAAAGGGCTATGTCTGGCAATAAAGGGCACATCGTTGAGGATCCAGCAACAGAGGCCTGCAGCGTCTGTTGGCTGTGGGATTTCAGGCATCATTTCACAGATACATAGCCAGGAAATCAAGCATACGCAACAGAGGTAAAAAGCCAGGCAAGGGAGACTACCATCTTGACCCTGGGCCTCCTTCCTGTAGATCACCCTCTTGCTCTTTCATACTGATGTCTTTTCGCTTCCTCACTCTCCATCTCTTGTGACACTTTTCTCCCCCTTCCCTTCATTCTTCTTTCCTCTCCGTCTCACCCACACATTCATATGGCTTTCCCAGCTCCCTGCTTACAGCCTGAGGAAAGAGGAAACCAGCAACAGTGAAGTGTATCAGCCCAGGAACAATGTGCAGGGGCTGTTTTGCAAGGCCAGCCAAGGAGATTGGGGGGATACTCCAGTATCACTAACCAGTACACTAGAAAGGAAAGAGCTGCCCCCATGGCACCACAGCAGCACTGTTGGACTGGATCACTGAGTTTGTCAATATCCACCCCAGTAGCAGTTTCACAAGGTACCCAACATTGTGGTCTCAAATGTAGCATTCATTACATAAATCCATTATGAGAAAAAGAAACAGGTGTTTCAATGACACTACGGTAGTCAGTCAGTCTGTAGTCTCAGCCATCTGGAGATCTCAATAATTGTTATACTTGCCCCGAATCTCAAAAAACTCTACCAAACTAGTTCTTAATGTCTTAATTGTGATGAAACAGACAAACAAACCCCAGACTAATCATTTTTAACAACTGATCTCCTAAAAAACACTAATGCTGTGCAGGTACCCCTTCTAATAAAATCTCTGGAAACTGATACCAGAGGGAAGAACCATAATAGGTTTTAAATGAGGAACTACACCAAAATACCCAAGACAGTCAGAGATGGTTGAGGCCCTCAGTGGCCACAACATCAACCCCTGCTGTGTATAATGCAGGGGCCAGGTGGCAAAGTCTGACACAGGTCGACAGCAGACAATAAAAGAAACTCTGTCCACAAAGAAGGACCGATGGTATGTCAGACAATGTTGACACTAAAGCCAAGACCAGAGTGAAATCACTTGACGCCCCCCCACTCTGTCATGACCAATGACAGCCACTTCCTGCCCCCTTCCCGTACCCCTGAGTTTAGGGAAATTTAACCTGTACATCCATAGACACGATTGCAACTGGAGCTAAATGACATCAACCAACTTTTATCACCAGTGAGAGCAAAAAGCATCTCATAGAGATAAAGAAAAAAGATGGTTAACAAAAAGTTTGAGTAATATTCATTAATCTCGATCATACAAGTCAAGACAAAGGCAAAGTCAATGAGAGTCAGCCTAAGTGCTTGACTCGTGACAGTGCCCTGCCCAGCTTGTCTTGTTGCTGGTATGTAGCATTAAGCAAAACAAATGTGTCTGCATGACAGTTTTCTCTTATTTCTACAACACAAAGTCCTCAGAAAGTAAACATATTCGATCCAAATGTCCAGACTCTGGAAAAAGCCACTGCTGACTTCTGTTCTAAATCACTGTACCAGTGGTCGCTTTGGCTATTTAAGTTTGCTGCAGAGCAAAAACTGGACTAACTGGAAAAGACAATGTCAGCTGATTCCTTTTATATCGTTACAGCCAAAGTGTAGTGACCTTTGGGAAGTCTTCCTGTTAGTATCTGCATTGCAAAAGACAGACTGTCTGATTAAGTTGGTGAGCGTGGCCTTGCTTTTATAACTTCCTAACACTGGCGTCTGCCCAAAAGCCTGCTTTACACAACAAATGGGAAGGTGCGCACAGGTGTAAATGCAGAGTTTCAATCACTCTGCACACTTGTTGCCATGAGGAAAGGGACTGTGGTTTTCATGAAAACATGGGAGGAGTGTGAAAAAAACCAGGACAGAGATCTTACAACATCGGAGACAAATATGAGCTGAACAGTCAGATCCCCTCTTTAGATGTATGCTGTGTGTCTGAGTTAAACTCTAGCAGTTGGTTCCAAATACACACCAGAAAAAATGTGCATTACCTATAAAATTATACTGTGTTCCTTGCTACGATAACTGACTTATCATGGCACCCGTGAAGGTAGTTGCTCTATAATTTGGCATTTTAAACATTTCATACAGTTTTGTCTGAAAGAGCAAATAGTATCTTGAGGCCACACTGAGATGCACAAACAGTCCTATGGCAGTTAAACACAAGTGACAGAATTGGGCATTCTATAAATAAGAGCTCAAGCCAGAGTTGAGCTCTTATTTAGGTTATTATTGGAACAAAAGCCCCCATATAATCACAGCCACATTAGATTTAGTAAGATTAAGACTTAACTGTATAAAAAGACATTGTATTTGTACACTACAAACAAAGAAAACAACCTTCAACATAAAACAAAAGAATACACAGAGGGGAAAAACATGGTTTCTTGATTTACACACTGAGGAGCCATTAATCACACATGCCATTACATTTTTTAAAGCTGAAAACATATGCCTTAGTTTATGACATTAACCATTAATGAAAGGCACACACTAGTTTGCTAAATTGTTGCTTTTGCTATTAAATGTCAGTAACCTTGTCCAGAGCTAAATTTGAGTCGCTAAAGTGATACCAAACCCAAAGACTATGTTTTTGGGTATTAAACAAAACTTAAAAAAAAAATCCTGGCCTAATTTTTTCACGTTCATAGTCTTTTCTTTCACACATAACTGCAGTTCCGGTCAGTTATAATGGATTGAATTGCTGTTTTCACTGCATAAAATAAGACTGCAATCTAAATGTTTGGTAGGTTTCATACTCATATGCATGTCAAAATATGGCTACATTTCTAGCTCACAGGAAATGAGAATCTGACCAACAAAATGATATTTTGCATGGAATATCACAAAGTAGCATCTAGGGATGTCATATAGCCAGTTCATATCATTCAAAATAATCCCATGTCCTGGCAGGCCAATGATATGGCTTCAAATCCATTCAGTGATATTTGCACTGGGTGCTGATACCACAAATCAGTGACAAGATGAGATGAAATCAGTAATAAGTGCTGTCCTTCTAGTTTCCCCCACCCAAAACCATTTCATGTAAAGCAGAGGTATCAGCATTGACATTTTGTTCAACGGACACAATATTGCTAAATTTTCCTTAAACATAACATGCACGTTTCCCGTCTTTTAATCAATTCCCAAAGCAGGATACCTCTGTCACCTCTTAAAATCTGGCCATTATTACAACTGCAGCTGTGAATAATTACATAGACAACCAAAGGAGTTATGAACTTGAACACTCATGCATCAAATTGAGATATCTAAGTAAAAGATTAAGACATCAATCTCAATATTTCCTTGAAATCCAACCGAAGGGGTGTATTCACACTTGATCTGCTTAGTGATGCGGTTAAAGACGAATACATCATTTGCACTGGGTGGCAGCTGAACGACCCTCGTGAAACACTAAACGGCTCAAATAAAGCTTGGCCTACGGAAACGTTTGTAAAGTAAAAATCAAGCAAGCTCAATCAAACGATTCTTTGCGATTAGATAATTTATTATTAGCGACAAAAGTAATACATTTTTTTGCATTATTCCAAACTCATCTTAAGGAGTAAAGCTACAGCACAACTTTCATGTAAACCAGCGCAATGCGCTCCCCCATCTGGCTTGCACCTCGTTTAATAACAAAGCAATGCCTGCATGTGTTTCTCTCTGGAAGGGGGTGGGGATGAATGAGTGATGGAGGCTGATGATGCGTGATGTTGACCTTACCAATTTCTGTAAAGTGCAATCATTCTTGGTTGGATTGAACAATCTTCATCAACTCTGTTTAACACTTGAATAGATGTATACTGAAATGATCTCTTCTCTAAACTCAGAACACATTTCAAAGAGCGAAAGAGGTCGAATGATAAAGTTGAATTACGAAACCGTAGTGTGTTAATTCCCGTGTATTAAGGGAGAAAAAGGGCGGGTGGACGATTTTAACCCCTATAACCTCTTATAGCTGTGACTGATAACGGAAACAAACGTTTAAAACAAGCACTTCTTGCAACAAAATGGGACTTGGGCGAGCAAACAATGCCTCAACAGCATCTGCGTCCCTATGGCTACCCGAGCCAGATGGCTTGCAACTCAAAGACAATAAACTCGAACCTCACGCCATGAACTTAATTTTATCTGACAGAAAAACATCCAAAAAATACAGCGGCATAAAGCGATCGGTAACTTTACTCCACAATTCAGGTTAGTGCGCGACTTTTCGCTCTACAAACAAATTTCTAGTCGCATAAACGTTATCTAAATAAGGTTTCCATTTAAATGTATCATTGTAATGATCTAGATTTTTTTTTTTTTTAAATCACATTTTAGTTTACTTTTTGGTTAGATGACCAGAACCGATGTCGCTCTAAAACATAAACATGAGGCTCTGGCCAAATGAAAACAAACGAGCGGCACATGCTTCTGTTCCCCGATCACCTCTGTCTAAAGTTACCCGGACGGACACTCGAGCATCCACGAACTCGCCCGCAACACCAAACCTCACGGTGGACGTCGGACTAGAAAACGGAATCGTGAATGCCCTGTTCAGCTAACGCCTCCTGGGACTTTTATTTCCAACTTTGAGGACCGGCGACCAGCTTTTAAAGCTAGCTCCGGGCTGCGCTAACGAGCCGGCTAGCTGGTTACCTAACAGGATCGCCTTAGTAACGTTAACGTACGAGAAGTTCAGAGAGCACTGCTAAGCTGGTTAACCAAACGGCAAATTAGCCGCGCTCGACACACCGCGCAGACAAAAAAGCTGACACAAACAACTCTTCATTTCGGCAATTAAAGACATTCGCGTCGCCGAAAGTGATCGCAATTGTAATTTACCTCTATTTCAAAGTCTGGAAGGTTGAACGCTGTCCTGAACAGCGAGCAAAAGTGGGCTATGGCGGGGACTTCCCACCAAGACTGGATCTCTTCCACAGAAACCGTACATCCCTGGGACATTTTCGGACTGGAGAAATTGCTCGACGTTCGTTTCTCACATCAGAAAAAAGTTTCCTCGGCAACTTATGGAGTCTCCGCGACATTACAAACGCGACAAAACTCGGTGCTGCCGTCCCGTCCGGACAGTTGCCATCGCGACCCGGGGAGCGCTTCAATCTGTTTCAATCAGTCTCACCGGAGCCGAACAGATGGGGAGGGCGATACCACCCCGCAGCAAGGAGCGGGGAGCGGCCGCTTAGCCCCGTGTCTTAAACTACACGCAGGGCAGAGAAAGACCGTATGGCGTCGAGCCCGTTGATTTCTTTAGAAATTATACCACGACCGTCAAACGTGTTTGCGGTTGGATTTTTGACGGTTCGCCGCGGCAACAAAAGTCCGTGGTGAGCGCCACCCCGCCGGGTCGATAGTGCGCCCGCCGTTTAAAGGGAAGTCTTGAGCACGGTAAATGAATACGCGGCTACAAGGTTGACCCAGGTGGGAGTCAGGTAACTGGCCTTGAACTGCAAACGTCTTTCCTGACCGAGTTTAGTTTTCACCAGTTGGCGTGTTTTTGCTGTACTTTTGGTCAATTTTCCCAACGTCGGTGTATGCAAAACCACCCTCACTTACACCAGAAGTTTTCAAACGATCCTAAATTCTAAAGGCTCGTTCAGCTGTTCGTTGCCGGGCGCAGCAACTTGCCAGATGCACTTTGATTTTGTAAACAACATCCCGGTGGAAGTTGTGGGCAATACACTACACAGGGGCTCCCCCCGTCGTAATATATGAGAAGTGCATGCTATGAGACAGCGGTGGTGCTCTGTGACAGTGAGGGACCAGGGACCACTTGTCCTTGAGGTTTACAGTCTTTCCTATGCAAATACGGGAATTAAAATCCACAAGTTAATTCCCATCCAGGACGCACTTGGAAGCTGCAGCGCTATTGAACCGAAATCTATTGTTAAGTCCAATAGTTGTGTAAAATCTGTGATGTTTGCCCTGAGGGTGGCACTAGAGGGAAGCTATGGTCTCATTATAATCAAAAGCTTTCAATGATATGAAATTACGCTATCAGATTTATGAGACTTGCAAATTGACGTTTTGGCCTAAATGTAATGCAAGAGTCAAGCTCATGAACAATGAAAGATGGAAAAGGACTCACTTTAATGGGAGCCTAATATGTACATAATATACTGTATGTATTTATGCATAATATGCATACAGTGTATATTGTACTATACTGTATATATTTTAAAGTATGTGCTGAGTAACTTCAGTGGCAAGCACTAAACTGGCAACAACTGGGACCAACTGGCAACAACTGGGACCAAAGCTGTTTCTACAGTAACAGTTAAAATGAAACATTATTGCCCTGTGAGTAAAGGTAGGTTTGAATTAGAGCACAGGCAATCTGTATTGCTGCTCTCCTTTTCTTCCTTATAATAAAGATCACATTTAAACCTGTTTAATACAAATGGGTGACAAAGAAAATGAAAAACCTTATAAGTTGTCTGAGTAAAACTGTCGAGTACCCACAAGCTGAACAGCTTCAATGCACCTTGGTAATGATTCTCCAAGTCTCGGAAGGCCAATGGAAGAATCAACACCACCGTTCCTTAAGATATTCCGTCGTTTGATGATTTGACGATGGTGATGGAGAGTGCTAAGAGTGCTAACAGGTTGGTCAGAAATTTTCTTTAGGTGTTCATCTGTGTTTAGATGTTGTAACCAAATGGCAGCAGTTTTTAGAGTGGATTTGATGGCACGATAGTAGTACTCGCGGAAGGGTCATGGGTTCACTTGGAACTATGAATATCCAAACCAAGTATCGTGACATTCTGAGATATTTTTGCTTTTAACCAAACTCTTGGATAGACCAACTGTCCAGCCAACATTGCCAACTTTTGGCCATGTTGCTAATAATAAACTGTAAAATAGTAAAATAAATAGCCGGTTGTAGTTTTAGGCTTGATTGGAAAGCTGCACGTTTTTTGGTCTTCCAGGGTGTACAGGAATATAGGGTGACAGCAGCTGTCAATGGGGTGGGGCATTTGTAGTCAGCCATCACAGTGCTTTCAGTGTAGTGACAGCGCACTCGCCGGGTCACCAGTTTCACGGTAGTGCTGTTGCTAGGCCACAGAGTAAACCAGTATCTCCTCAGAGTAAAACTGAGGGACGTAGTCTAGATAAAACTCAGAGTACTTAGTTTCAAACCAACAACAATGAACTGGGAGGAAATTCTGGGATTCAGGTAGGCCATAATGGGTGTACTGTATCTTTAAATACAAGCTTCTCTAAACCCTGTTTTGCATCCTCAGATCCCAATTAACTTCTTCAAGAAGGCTCCCTATTGTAAGTAATTTTTAATTGATCGATGTGATCACTTCTGTTAATTCTCATTTCGGATCATGGAGTTGATCTTATTATTAGTCACTGTAACCCGGGCAATGTGGGTGGCATGTCCTGCCCACTCGATTACAAAAGCCCAAAGAGAAGGTGCCCAATTGGATCATTAGTACAAACTGGGTCTTTCAAAAAGAGCAGTGGTTAACCCTCTTTGTGAGAGGAATTAATTTTGTATCATTATGGGGTTTTGCGGCATACAGACGACCAACCTGGTCTGATTTTCAGTCATTCCCAGTTGCACTTACACTGATGGTCAATTTATTTATGCTTCAGTAAACACCTGACTTTGGAGTTAGAGAGAAATCCAGACAGTACATTTAATTTTGTAATTTACTTAAGTACCTCTCTGTTATTCTACAGATTCTTCTGATAATACTTATGTACTGTTACTGGAGTAACATTTTCATGTTTAGTAAAGAACTTTTCTACAGAACTTTTACTTGTAAGCGTATATTCATTGGTAAAGCATATAAATACTTCACATCAGGATACCAAAATTACCAGGCTTTATTTTCCTACTGACCTTTTTTTTTACAGCAGGTATTTTGAAATGTCATTGTAGGAAATTCACTGGTGTAATTAAATACAGTAACGGTGGCTGTATTCCTCTCAGGAGTGCCAATTACTGGGTCTCGACATTGTGCATGCTGGCTCACTGGAATATCTTACTAGGAGCTGAGCCATTGTTTTTGTTAAGAATTACACCTGCATGTTTCCTGCTAAGGTACGTCAAAAATGTCTGCGGCTGAAAAGCTCTAATGAGCCATTGCATCACATTGGACATAATCATCAACCAAATAGTATATACTCTATGTATGAACTTGTGACTGGGCAAATGGTTCTGTCTTACTGTTATGTTTTTTAATTCTACAACAGTTCCGGAGCAGCATTTTACCTGTTACAATAAAGCTAACAATTATTTCCTTACTTGGGATATTTCAACGTGCTAAGGTACTATATAACGAGAGGAGACTAGTATTTCTGAACTTCATATTAACTTGTTGTGTAGAAGTCTGCTTATGTTTCAAGCATTTATTATACATTTTTATAGAGTCAAAGTTTATCTGTAGTTTTTCAGTAGTAGTAGTAGTAGTAGTAGTAGTAGTATAAGTTTTTCATCTTATCACTTCGCATGCTAATAAAGATTTCTTTTCTCCATCTTCAGTCCAAATATTTAGAACGGTCTTCTGTTGCAAGAGAAGCATGAACAGAACAGTTCTATTCTAGCTGCTGACCTTCTGGCTGATAACAGACTGCAACTCTTTTACCTAAGCAACTGCTACATAGTCAGACAGTATGTTGGCCACAAGCAGTTTTCTGTTTTCATTAGAGGTAAGATATCACACATAGATATTATTTTTTAACAGTGTATGGCATAAACATTTTTAGAAAACATTACCATTAATAAAAGATTTTCACTGCTGATGTGTGAAATGATCAAGGGTAGTATTTGTTTTTCCATTCACAGGAATCAATACATCAATCAATGCTCATTATAAAATAGTTTACGGACAATGCTGTCATGGTTACATGTGCCTATTGTTAATGTTCATACATAATTATTTTTTTCTTTATGCATCGTCTTTGCAACTGTATAACAACCAAAACAGTGATAATCATACTGGTTTATCACTGTTACCTTAGTAGTAATTGTACATCTGTGATCATTTGTGGCATTCAGTGTGTCCTGCGGTATTATGTAATACCAGGGCTTTTGAATGGAGTGCTCATTACAAATGGTCAGTCTGTTCACGTTGTCTATATATTCTTAGAAACAATACACACTGAGTTAGAAATTGTGGGTATTTGTCTCTGCTGTGTCTTTTGCATGTGGTGTGGCAGCAGCTCCACAGGCATGAGTTTATGTCGAATTGTGTTAGTGCAGAGCTGTGTTGCCGTGGCTGTGTCACACAGGGAGTCACTAGAGAGGGAGGGACTAAGGCAGCAGGACAATGCTGGTGTTTGTGCAACGGCCCCTGAGTGGCGTCTGGCTCTCTCATACCGCTCTCGCTTGACTACCATCGCTACATGCATTGTTGAAGTGAAAGGAAAGTGGACAGCTTGATCCTGCCTGTGGGATGCACCGACTGAGGTAAGACCCCCCCCCATTCCCTACTGCTATGTCTGTGTGATGGAAGAAAATGAAGGTTTTTGAAAGCTGTCCTGTGGGACTGTGCTGTGTGAACCGTGAGCGGGGATGTTCTAGTGCAGTTTTAGGGGAAACAGAGGTCTGGGAACTGTAGGTTGGCTTGGGATGAGGCACCCTTGTCTGTGTTTTGGCAGGGTCACTACTGTGTGTGAAAGGAGCTGGACTGAAAGAAAGTTTCACAGAAAGAGGCTCAGTGAAAGGCGTGTGTAGAATATGGGACTAGGATAGTGCTCGAAGGGGACAATAACCACAGAAATATCTGGCGATGGAAAAAGTTGGTGGTGGTGTTGGAGAAAAAGACTTCAAAAGGTACAAATCAAGATTAGGAAAAAAGCAAAAATGGATTGTTTTTGTTACTCTCACCAGAGAAGACAGGCGAGGATAGAGTGAAGGTTTACGGTGGTAAAAATAGAGGCGGAGTGGAGGTGGAGAGATTAAGAGACAGATTAATTAGGGGACAGAGGGAAGGGGGGCATCAGGATGGGAAAAGGCAGAAAAAGAATGGACAAGACTGAGAACATAATAAAGGAATGCATGGGCTGTGAACCCTAGACTTAAACCGCATTTGTATTACCTGTAATACACACTTCTTAGGCTAGACTACCAACTATTGTACCTCCAGAAAGAAAAAAAAACCTGTGTCAGATAAATTAACCAACACCCATTCAAATCTTTCTTTCAGTCATTTGTAAATGCTGGATTCCAAATGCAGTAAAAAGAATATCGGTAAGCCACTCATTTTCAGTTCTGCCCTCCTTCTTAGATCAAATACTCTTATCCCTTTTAGCTGGCAGATTAGAGAGACTCAAGATGTTCTGTCTCAGTATGGTTGTCCTGGGATATACCTCCATTCACATTTATGAATGACTAAATCTGGATTTTATAGACCCTGCTAGTCAACCTGAGGTGTGTCATTCCTCCATCACAGCGGTACCCCCCTACTATCTCATAAAGCCATCACAAATGTCTTTTCAACAAGGCTTTGAGAGAGAAAATGCCTCTGTGTCATATAGAGTAGAGTTACACTGGTGTCACTAGCACGCTTTAGAAGTATTTAATCCACATTAACTGCATGTGCTTTGTTGTCCCAGCCAGTGGGAGAGGGATTGGGGTTTGGTGTGAGGTACAACAAAGCAGAAAGGCTGGCCAGAAGACACAGATCCAACAGTGGTGGTTTTGGCCACAACAGAAACAAGGGCGTCCACCCCTGCCGTACCAGGGAGGAGAGGAACCACTGTTACCATATTAAAAGAAGCATTGAGCTGCATTTGTGGCGTGGGTGGGCAGGTGAGGGTTGAGCTGCGGTGACAGCTTTGGGCAGCGTGCTGAAGTGTGTGAAGGGGGAGCAAAAGGAAGAGGAAGAAAAGGAAGAGAAGTAGGAGGAAGAGGAGGGAAGGAGCAGTGGACCTGGGCCTTGAGCCCAAACACAAGAAGGATGGCGGAGAAAAAAGTTAGGTAAGTATCTTTATCTTGTATTTTTATTCAATGAAAATGTATTCAGCAAGTGGAAGCAGCAGCTGAGTTAATGCTTGTGTTTTGCATTCTTTATGTGTGTGTGTGTGTGTGTGTGTGAATGGTTGAGGGAACCCTCCATGTTCCTGCTTACTTGCATATTTTTCTATGAATTGATTTGTCATTTGCATGTCTTGTGTTGATGACTTCATGTAAATGGGTCTGTGCATGCATGTGTGCGTGTGTCTGTGTTGATCCCTTTGCAGCCTCCCTGCTAAGCTGATTAATGGGGGCGTGGCAGGCCTGGTTGGTGTGACATGTGTATTTCCTATTGACCTGGCCAAGACCCGCCTACAGAACCAGCAGGGCGTCCAAGTCTACAAAGGAATGTGAGTAGGAATCCCCTTTGTAGTTAACCCACTATTGTTAATGGTGTGCAATATCCAAAAATAAGACTTTCACATTAGAGCAATATTTTTTTCTTAGCATCACTAAATTATACTTTTTTAAAAAAGCATTACTGCAAGAAAGTCTTTAAACAAATATTTTTTCTGCCTTTCTGTGCAAAACAATGTCAAAGTATAAAATTGTAAATCTTTTTCAAAAATATCTGGTGGTAAATGGTTTTACATGTACTCACTAGTTAACAGTACTCTCTAATTTGAGCAACACAAGACATTATTATTGAGATTGAGACATCTCACATTCTTTTCCACTGAGTCTCAGAGGGTGAAGCAGTGTATCTTAAAACACTCTTCCCATATTTGGTCCAGAGAACTGGTGAGATTGTACCAAACTCACTCATGGGGATTGCATTGGGGGAATGGCTGTACACTGTTTGTTTTGATGGACTAACAGTTCACTTACACCAGTTTGTGACTTAATTTGTCAAGAGATGCAGAAAAAAACAGATTCTTTGTCATTAAAAGACACTGAGCCTGAATTTTTAACTGCGCACATCTGGTGGGCATCAATAGTACTGGCTGACTGGGTGTGGCCATCAGTGTGTTCAGCAGGCTGTGGTTTTCCACTGTGAGTCCAGGAAAAGTGAGTGAGAAAAGCTTGGATGGCTCATTTTCCTCAATTCTCAATCATGAGGTTGGATTTTTTTCTTTGCAAAGAATAAAGAACATTTCAGTATAACTGTTCAGACAGTACTTTGACACCATTGATCTCTATCAAGTTTCTTTGTTGGGACAGGATAGAGGGTCATTGTGTTGGTAAAGCCCAGACCTATGATGATGATGATGATGATGATGATGATGATAATGGAGGTGATGGTGACAAATGCAGCATAATACAACTGATTTAATTGAGATATATGTCAGTGGAGTTAATGACCATTTCTGTGATGTATTTTAGGACTCATACAAAAACACACAACATCAGTTGCTTCCTTTTGTCTTTAAAGGCTGGACTGTCTGGCAAAGACGGTACGCTCGGAGGGCTATTTTGGATGTTACAGAGGTATTCTTTGCATTTCTACTTCCTGTGAAAACAACACTTCACCTGTGCTTTACTGTAAACTTAATCTGGCCGCCTACGTCATTGTTTCCCCCTGAGAGCCCTCAATCTTTTTATCATAAAAACAAGTGTCTACTGCCATTTGCCCACAGTGATGAATCATAAGTTTCTGTATTGGTTTGTTCTATTTGTGGCCCTTAGTGGAAACTGTTGTGTGTCATAGTCAGGAGCTCATTTGTCTTTTCCAGGTGCAGCTGTGAACCTCACACTTGTCACACCAGAAAAAGCCATCAAGCTGGCTGCCAATGATGTCTTCAGACAGAGGCTCTCAAAGGATGGGTAATTTAGGCTCAGTGATACAACACGATGAATATACTGTGCAGCAAAAAAAAAACTAAAATACAGAACAGGTCTAACTGAAACATCACCTACCTTTGAATATATTACATTTAAGTAGATACACCTAGACTTATGGCTAAAAATGAGATGTTAAGTTTATTTGATTTTAAATAAAATCAGATTTGAAAAAGTGGTAAACTAAAACAACATTTTTTTGGAGACTTTTTGGTTACTTTTGCTGAATGCCATCACCATGAGATGGTGCTAACACACAACATCTCCTGTTAAACAAGTGGCAGAAATAGACAGTTTGTTATTTTGGATTCTTTTTAGCTTTTTGAATTAATATTGCTGTTGCATCTGTATTTTTTTTTTCACCATGCCACAAGTGTGCCAGTGCTTAAACTAGTCTTAAATTACTTTTCTTAATTACTTACTATTGTATTGTATTGTATATATTATTGTATTACATCATACCATTAACTTGTTCATTATACAGAACTTTAAAGAAATAGCCCTGTTAGTCTAGTTTATCATTTTATAGGGAAACTAAGCAAAAAGTGAGGTAAAACAACAATTTTTGATTAATTATTTTAATTTAATTTAATAATTTTTTGTCTAAAAAGCAGACAACCATATGTCAGGATTTCATTGAGAGGAGAACTATAGAATCCCCACAATTACTGATACTAAATGTTTTTTTACTTGTTAGTTGCTCTCATAATTCTGAGAGGGACACACTACTATCGTAATGTCCTGCTGTTGTTCATGGTATATATCTGCAAGTGACACTGTATTTCCAGGCATCTACCTCTCTGGGGGGAGGTGCTGGCAGGTTGTGGGGCTGGGACCTGTCAGGTGGTTGTCACCACGCCTATGGAGATGCTCAAGATCCAGCTGCAGGACGCAGGCAGGCTTGGTGAGTTGATCGCTGGATGTACCCCTTTTCCCAAAGGGCTGTTTTCACACTATCATCAAGTTGCAAGTTGCAAAAAAATCAATTTGATATAAGTTTAGCCATATAATTTATTCCTCAATGAATAAGCCACAACTCCTATTTATGTCTCTGTAAAATGTAATGTAAATGTTACGTAAGGAAGCAGAAAACCAAATGGTTGGCAGACCCTCCTTTGTTCGGCAGCAAAAAGCACAAACAGTGATGGCTGAGGGGTTACATTAGTCTGCATGTGTTTTCTAACCTGTGACAATCTGTGTTTATCCATTAGCTGCACAAAGGCCTGTGCCGACTGCAGCTCAGGCTGCTACCCCTGGTCCATCGTTGGTGGCCCCCCCACCACAAGCCCAGCCAACCCCTCCGCAACGGCCCTCGGCCACTGGCATCACTGTGGAGCTACTGAAGACTCGTGGCCTGGCTGGCCTCTATAGAGGGGCAGGGGCCACTTTAATGAGGTCATACACATAAGACATAAATACACTCTTTTGCCCACTTATGCACAATATATATAAATTGTTTTGCTAGTTTCTTTTTAACTTAAACGTTTATATTTGCTTACTATTCTACAACAAAAGTAAAAGGCCAGACTGAGAGTTGGTCATTACATAATTTTAAATTGTTTTGAACAAATCAAGACATACTTCTCCCACAGTTTGTTTCTAAGTTCAATTCTTTATCATTTTTTCACTGTTGTCTTGATGTCACTTGTATCAGTCAGTCCATGATAATGTGATATACTTTGCTTTTATGTTGGAAACAATCAACTGCATGACCCTGCTAAATGGCTAGTTTTCTACAGCTCTGTCTATCCCTTCATTGGCTCTATCATCATTGCTTTAGTGATTTAATTTTAGATTGCATACCTCTGCCAATCAGCGCTAATCAATAGATTCAAGCAGCTATGTCTTGCTGTTATGCTTCTGTTTAAAGGGGCCATGTCTTTCAGTTCTTCCCTCTCCCGTGACTTCATCCTATACCACTCATTCTCAGGTTCTTTCCTTTACAGCTAATTTAATCTAACCATTTTTTCTTGATTTCAGGGATGTCCCCTTCTCAATGATCTACTTCCCGTTGTTTGCCAACCTGAATGCAATAGGCCAGGAAAGAGCAGGTGGCCAGGGTGATGTGCAGGCTCGGGCGCCATTCTGGCAATCCTTTGTGGCAGGCTGTACCGCAGGCTCAGTGGCAGCTGTGGCTGTAACACCACTGGACGGTGAGTGGGAAGAAGAAATGGAGAGAATAGGAGGATAGAAACTTGAATGTGCATGGGGGCTTAAGCCTTTGCTACTTTCAAAGACAGTGGGTGTGTGAACTTCCCCAGCGATGCAATGCTTCATTCGTTTGGTGCGTTCCAGAAAAATCGCTCAATCAAAAGTGTGACTGTAACTTTTTTACACAATATTCCTCTTAAAAATGAAAAGTTGAATTCATAACAAGGTTAGCTAATGTTAGCAAAACCCTAAATAGACACAGTATCTGATGCGTTTGAAATAATGTCCTTGTAGGCTTCTCCCTATGTAATAGGTAGTTTAATTGATAGTGAACAGCAAAATAACATTTTTGTAAGCTCTTAAAATTCTGTAGCAGAATTCAGACACTCAATGTAGTGCACTGTAAACAGGGAATGGTTTTAGACACAGCTGTTGCGTTTAATAGACTTTTCTAGGTTATTGACATCTCTACTTGTATTATGATCAAATCAACTAATCCTGCGATTGTCATTTGTGCCCACAGTGGCTGATGTTTGCTTTAACTGACACTCAGTCATTTTCAGTTTATTCAATGACATTGCATCCTTCTTCTAAATACCCATACAGTAATAAAGACTCGTCTGCAAACCTTGCAAAAAGGAGAGGGGGAGGACACATACAGAGGAATTATTGACTGCACAAGGTACAACTGTATCCTATAAAATAACACTTGTTGCCTTAATATTTGTAAATGTAAAAGCTCAAGTAACAATTGCTTGGCTCAACATTTTTCTCCCATTTTCCTCTGACTTTTGCAGGCGCATCATGAGGCGAGAGGGTCCATCAGCATTCCTAAAGGGTGCAACATGTCGTGCTTTAGTTATTGCTCCACTTTTTGGCATTGCGCAGGGTGTCTACTTTCTCGGGATAGGGGAAACAGTGCTGGGCTTGCTGGGATAGCAGTGCTTGGCATTGATGGTGGCAGTTGTGTTATCCCTGTACAGATAATTTGCTGCTTTAATCTGCAGTGAATGCAAGACACAACTGAGTGAATGGGGAATACAGAGGAGGGGAAAGGTGGCCACGATCCACTAAACAAAGGAGGACAAACTGTCTGGGATATGAAGAGGCTCTATTTACTAATACGTGGACTAACTGGTTCACACTGATCAAGTTTCTCTAGTTTTTTACATGCTGTCAGCAGGGTTCTGTAGGTTAAACAGGGTCCTGTGTATGTGTGTGACTAATTTGAGGATATGTGTCCCAAGTTGTCAGGTTTATTCCAGGATTGCAATATGTCTGGGGCTCTTCCTTTCACCTGGGAGAGATATTTTGTTTGGTTGTTTAGAAAGAGCTGCTGCATGTTGTTTGTGGCTGCTAACTTAAATGCCTACCAATCATACCTTTTGTATGGTTGTGATGAAGAACTTAGCATCGTCCAATGCAAGTGACAAATTCCCCTTTTAATCTTTATCAACAGCTACTAATGTCTAATGTTTCACCTCAGAGTCTGAACTGGGTAATGCCAATCTTTTAAACTTCAATGTTTGATATGTTTCTCTGGGAAAGGAGCTCAATCTCTTTCGGCCTAAGCTGTTACTGCATCCCTCCCACTCCATCCATGAGGTTCGAGTTGTAATCTTGGATTCCCTCATTGGATTGGGAGGTACTGCCTGCCAGTGTCTCTAAGGTCATTTGTTAATCTGATGGTAATGCTTTAATCCTTGTATTAGCGTACAATATACCCTAACACTCAGCTCACTTCCTGCCTAAGGCCACAGGTTAGACTACTGGGCCACCGTCTCATAGCCTTGTCTTCCTCTTCTTCACAGCTTGGAAGGGTTTAAATAAAACCTGTGAGAGGCCTAGGGCTGTTTATACTGGTTAGTTCTACACAATAAATATGTTGCTTCAAGTGATGTGCGCACAATAACCTATAAAATGCAATTAAAGCCTTATCATTGCTGATAGTTTCTAAAGCATCAAAACTGTAACTATTTAAGGAATTCAACGGAATTGGGGGTGTTGAAATATAGCTTTGGTACTTGAGTCCAATCTGGCGAGGACAATTGTATTTCTTAGACCCATGGAGGGAGTATGGCACCTTGTCTTGCCAATTGTTTGCTATTACTTAAGTCCACTGGGTGGCACTAAAAGCTATTTTTTTTTTTTTTACGTTTTTAATGCAAGACAAATTTAAATGCGGCTAGTGCACCTAGGTTACTACATTTTCCTCAGTGTAGAGTGAACATAGTCTGAGTTAACGGTTTGTTTATAAGCTGTAAATAAAGGTATCTCATACATGCTGATTTCTGTTTGTGTGTCATGCACATTTATTTCTTTGTTTTTTGATGTCAACTGCTTCAGAACAATGGTTAACATCCTTTGTCTGTCCACAAACACAGACACAAACAAACATACAGTCAAACTGTTAAAAAAAAGTTATTTTTGGTAAACAAATAATCAACCTGATTGTCAGCTGTAGTGTACAAAAAATGTAGACTAATTATGTGCAGGGAAAATGTGTATCTTTGGTGACCTAAGCATGTAGCTTTGATAACTTTAATCAGTTAGTAAAAAGCAAATATTTACCCATAACAAGTGAGGAATTACATATTTGCAATGCCATTGCAATTTAAAGTAGTCTGTTAGAAAACCCATGGAGAGTAAGAAAAAAGAGGGTGCTTAAGTGAAGTAAAACTTCACGTTTAATGATTACTCGGTCCTTTAGTAGAAAAATAAAAAGAAATATAATCACATCCACAGTGTCCCACTGAGTAAATCAGACGTCTCTTTGACCCCCGGCAGCTGACAGTTGCGCACTGTGATGATAGTCTGCGGTCACCTTAAATATTCCATCTGTGTCCGCACTGCTCCCTTCAAATCCACTGTTAATCTGTGAATTTGCGGTTGGGGTTGGCACCAAACAAGCTCACTCTGATTTCAGGCATCATCTGTCAGTAGTAAAGTCAGAAGAAGTAAATTAGTGAAGCAACATTACAAATGCAAATGCCTCAGTATTTATTTCTTATTTCTTTTATGGATATAAGAGAAGGTTAATCATATATCTAATACTAGTATCTACTTTTCTCCTTAGACAAACAAACGAAAGACTACTACGCATTTGTCCAGTGCTTTACTGATGTACGTATATTTTGAGAAAAATATTTGCTTTTGCTTTGTTCATACTAAAGCAGCTTTATTCAGTAATATAATATTTTTAAAAGGTGCCTACGCAGTGACAATGCTCTTGTCTGCATCTGCATCAGTGTGTTGACAGCGGACGACTTTTAGGGTTCAAGCTCAAAACAAACTCGTTTATTCTTTATCTGTGACAAGGACGGATACTCTAAACATGAAAATGAGCTAATCAATATTAATTACTTACAGAAGCAAAAGACTGATGACTGTAATAAGCACACGATGGATTTTCTAGCCTTATCTGAATCCAGAAAACAAATTAAGATATAGTAACAGTTTCCCCATTCTTGCCAATCCAAGTGCAGTTAATAAGTGGCTGGCATGACAGTCTTGCCTGGATTATCTAAATCATTTTTAACTTTCAATTCTTCCAACTTTAGATGATTAAACTCAGTGGGAAACCAAGTGGGCTCTGCTGCCCTCCACAGGTGAGCAGTGGAAAGTACTTTTAGTGTGTTAAGTTCAGAATTGGTGATTTGGAATTTAGCTTAATCATCAAAGTTACTCTACCTGATGTGCCATAAGTTCGAGCCTGCTCTCCAAAGTGTTGGAAACTTTGATCTTCCCATTATCATTATAAACCTCAACTCCTCCGCAGCTGTTAAAACAAAAAGAGAGAACCAAACTGAGCTTAAGGTTGTCTTTCTTCATCCTTTTCAATCATAGTTGCAATAAGAGATAAGTAATCTGACGATACACTCTTAAAAACATCAAAGAGTAACAATTGATATTTAAGTACATAAAATCATCTTACATTTCTGATGAAAGAAAACGTTCCTTGTCAATTCTGACGTCTATGTTGCTTTTTACCGCCTCTTTGTAGATGGGGATGTTCTTAATAACCGCAGCCTGTCAGGTAATACATCAGAAAAACACAACAATATCAACTATCGTGAATATAACAAAAGATGCAGAGACTCTTGTAATTATCTGTGCTTCTTATATAACCTTTTACTGTAATCCCAACACTACAGTGAGCTCAGCGTCACCTGAACCATTTCTACATCCTGCTGTCGGCAGCGAATGATAACCTTAGGCTCCAGCAGTTGATAGAATCCCTGAAAAGCAGAAAAAGAAGAACTGAGGAAACATACAGAGTAAACAAACCAATCAGATGTCTGGGTGTGACAATAGTTGAAGGATTTACCTGAAGCACCAGGCCCTCCAACAGGGTGGAGTACCTAGCAGGGTCCTTGGCAATCTCTGCAAGTCTTTGACGGGCCTCATTCAGCAAATCCTGAGAAAAGAACACAGGCAGAAAAGAGAGAAAAAGTCTGTAATTTGCCAGATGAATTTAGATCACTTTCAAGTCGTAAACATGTTGCTCATAAACGCTCTTATTCAGATACAGTGGAATCAGACATATTTCTGAAATATGGTGTATAAGTAAGTGATTAATAATTAAATAATATAGGCAGTTGTGTTTCAATGCTGGTCTGGGGTGACAAGTAAATGTTAAATTTCTATGACCTATGGACCATAAATGAAAATCCATTCACTTCCATCATGCTGGGACAGTGCCCCCTACTGAAATTTTAGCATTTAATTCATGCGTCAGTGAGACTAAGCATAAACTCGCACGCACAGTAATGGCATGTATAAATATGCACACAAATCTAACTCATGAACGCGACCCCTTCATAGTCTTAAATCAGCTGTATGACATGAACTGAAGGCAAGTATGTGTAACACATGAACATGATCTCTAACCATGATCATGTCGTCACGGGCCTTCAGCACCTTCAGCCGTGCTTGGTTCATCAGGTTGGACATCTGGCTGTGAGATTGGAAAAAAAAGTCAACAAGTAAACTCACTGCACACGTTAACATGTAACACAGGATGCCTGTAACA
Source organism: Istiophorus platypterus (assembly GCA_016859345.1). Lineage (NCBI taxonomy): Eukaryota > Metazoa > Chordata > Actinopteri > Istiophoriformes > Istiophoridae > Istiophorus > Istiophorus platypterus. The sequence continues at coordinate 8,221,747 of CM029121.1, forward strand.
TAGCTGTTCTCCGTGATACCCAGTTCTTACAACATATTGATTTTAAGCCAACTGTGCCACCAGAAACGAATTTTAACAAGCAGATAAGAAGACAACAGTGAGTCTTTATGGTAAGGGATGAGGACAGAGGCAGGTGATGTAGTTGCAGTGTATTTTTAAAGTTGAGCTTTTGAACAGACACAAGGCCAGTGGCAGCACACTGAGATTTAAAAGCCAACCATGACAGTGGGGGGAGAAGAAAGTCTAGTAAGATCTGATTCAGTTTGTGGATGCACCTCATATTATGCTTTGCTCTCTGACCTCTGGGCCAGTCGAATCTGCCGAGGTCACTAAGAACGTTAGTTTGTCAAGAATTAAACCTGCCTGACAGAGACAGGCAAACACAGACAATAGCTGAGCCTGGTCTAGTGTTACATCATCTTGAGGTAGCACCATATTTCCTGGAGATTCTAGTGAGTACTTGGATATTAGTGTACAGCGTCATCCTTGTCTCTCACTTCACTTCCATGTGCCTGAAAATAGGACGTTGGAAATAATGACTAAATAAATAATGACTCAAAATGGGTGCAACTTTAATTTTAGTCGAATTTCACTTAACTCATCCCTCTTTGTAGATATCTTTTTACATTCTGGAGAAAACATGAAAACAAAATGACCGGGAACTCACATTTTCTTATGCTGCTCAATCTGCTTTTCCTTCTTCTCATAGTATTCCATTATTTTCACTCTCTGAGTCTGCACCAGACGACCTTTCTCGATGTTGAACTCTTCCTCCGCCTGTAAACAGATGGGTATGACAAGGCCCACTGCAGCAAAAAAAAAAAACAAAAACAAACAAACAATAGAAAAGAAAAATCACAAGACTGACTGACTGACTGACAGACAGACAGGCTTCCAATTACCTTAGCATCAATTTCCTCAACTTTCTCACTGGCCTCTTGTTCAATGAAGGCCATCATGTGCTTGATCTGCCACGGGAGACAAGCACAAGATAGTTTGTTCAGATTCAGTTGCCACGCAGAGTTTAATAGTCACAGATCACGTTTTCTAAATACGAGCGCAAACCAAGTCGTAATTCAAAAAACATCCATAAGTGACATAGGTCGCTCCGCAAAGAATCACATCGTGTCAACGCTGTATTTCAGGGAACAACAACACGCAGCTGTTATCGATAGTCTGTGTGTCAACTTTACACGTGTAATAATGTTACAACATAATTTCGTCAACCATCCGAAACCCAAACGAAATGAGCTGTAACGTTGTGCAGAAAAATGCGCAAACACCCGTTAGTGCACGTAGCGGCAGCTCGGGGTTTAGCCCCCTGGCTAACGTTTGACGTGTTTACATCAAGTCATAACTTGTTCACTGGGACTAAACTGGTCAAACTTAGCGTCCGTCGGCCCGACGTCGTCTGCTTTACCTGTTTCTGTACGTCGGCGTCGGTGAGCGCCATGATCTCTGTTTTGATGGTCGGGTTTTCCGTGGATCCGGCGGAGACCCGGGGAGTTCTGGTGCGGTTCGGTGGAGCTGCGGGGACCTGGTGCGACAACGGGCTCCGCGCTCCACCGCGTTGGGGGAACGCCGCTTCCGGTTGCTCCCTTCACAATAACACACGTATTCGCCGAGACCTGGTTGGAGAACGGATCAGGTGTAGCGCGTCTCGTGTGGACGCACACGGGCCACAAGCGTTTTCGGATAATGTCGGAAATTTTTTTACTGCAAGCAGAAAACCATCGACATGATTATTTAATGCTTTTAATCAGGAGCCGTGGTGAGGGGAGCGCTGCCTTTAACATACTTTCTGCCCCGTTTTTGTGCCATTTCTTTAGCGCCACATTTGATCTTTCTATCACCACAAAGCCAGGGCCAGATTTGACTTCGTGGAAAGTTGTTCCCCCACCGATCATGTTTGAATCCCACCGATCTGTCCTTACGACCCCCTCGGCTCAACCTTGCACCGCCCACCTGCGTCTGCCGGGACGCTCCGCTCCGCCGCTTCAATCGCTGTGAACTTTCACCAGCCCAGGCCCGACGGAGGGGGGTGTTTTATTTTGAAGGTCGTGACAGGAAGGTGGCCGCTATATGCTCCGCCGGCTTGTTTTAGCCTCCAGAGCACAGTGTGTACCGCTGCTCCCGCTGCCCACCCGTGGTGGTCCGCCCTCTACAGCTACCGCCGCGGGGGTCTGTGTCGCACATTTCCCTTCAACCTGTCGTCTGTCAGCACCTCGTTGCCTTTGGACAAGGACGGTAGGGATCCGGCTCTGACTGGGCCCGACTTCAATTGAAAAATTAAGTTTTTCTTTTTGCGTTTTCCGAACAGCACCCGAGGCGCGGACCGTTAAGCTAGCGACAGCCTGCGTGTGGACTTAGGTGTTTGCAGCGACGGCTCCTCTCACCAGACCGACTCCTCTGTGTAGCAGACATTGCTGTAATTTGACAGGTAGTTAGCAAACGGGCTGCATGTACTGTGATAAACGAGCACATAACACTACGTATGTCGTAGACTTTTTAAATCGCGCCCTCATTTACAGAAGAAGCAACGACACTCGTATTTGCTTTTATTCAAACGCGCCACAATCTTTAAACTTGTTTTTTATCTTTAACTTTGGTATTATCAGCCGCCCGTTTCCAGAACCCCGTTAATCGGAGAGAGGTTTTTATTTTGACAGCGGGAGCCGGAAGCTTTCTCTTTAACTTTTTCCAACTTTTCGCCGGTGTAAGTTTCGGGGCCGCCCGGCTGCAGCCGATCGCCCGAGGACGATGCGGACGAGAAGTCCGGACTCAACGTTTCTCATGTCAGCGAGGTTGTTCTCACGTCCTTCGACCTACAAGAGACCGAACAGCGCAGTTCAACTGAAGTTAAATCCCCATTAAACGTCCATTCGGTCAGAGGCCGTTCCTGAAAGACTTGTCACACACACCTCCACCCGCCACGTGTGTTATGCAAGTTGAATGGTTTCACGACGTTGGTACATAACGTACCCGTTGAGAAATAGACGCATCCTGCGCCCTCCTCTCCGGGTGTCTTCGTTTAGCGGCCGCGTATTTCCAAAGGCACCAAAAAGCGCAATCGGTGATGGAGCTTTAGGCCCATCGGCCCTCGGCCAGGTGGACCGGTGATCGCGTCCACCTGGCACGATGGGCTGAGGACGCTGTGATACTGAGTGAGCCGTCCGATTTCTGCAGGATGTGCAACAGCTGCTTTACAGTTAAACAACAAATGTCATCACGAGTTATAGTCAGAGTTTAAAGCGGATTTCCTTATTTTGTCTGAATGGGTGCCTCAGTTGGAATTGAGTCTACTGCAGACTGCATTGATTGTAGCACCGGGGGGTAACTTTTCATTCTTCCTCTGGCTGTTGCTTTTCCTCAGGTGAAGCGTCCGGCTTTGACTGTAAGAATTAATGTGCCTGAGAGTCTGACACAAGTCTGTTCAATGGCTACCTCGGGCTCCACCTTTCCTGCCTCCATTGCCGCCGTTGTGCCTGAGGGCTTCCATTATGAAACCAAGTACATTGTGCTCAACTACTTGGGAATGCTGCCTGTTAGCAGATCACACACACAAACTACAGCTCAAGGTGAGAGGAACGAATTTGCATTTGTGCTTCAGTTTTTTTTTTTTTTTGTTTTATTGTAGTTTAGTCTAATCTTATTTTAAGGGGTTGCTTCAATCCGAATTTGAAGCGCAGAAATGAAAAGGTATAGAAGGGACACACAGTTTGTTACTGAAGTGCAACAAATGGCAAGGACATGCTCTTTTAGCCCTTTCAGTCGTCCTAATGTTTTTCAGTTTGACATATAAAAGGGCCGACCCTTCCACTCTTGCAAGCACATGTAAAAATATTCAGTGCCTGTGGGCAAGTTGTCACCTGTGGATCATCTTAATTTAGCCTTCTCCGACATTATCATAGAAACGCATTCAGAGATTGATATGAAATTAATGAAGTAGCCAGTGCTTGCCCAACAAAAAGATTTGAGGGCTCTCAAAAGCTCAGCTACAATCATTCCCATATGTTGTTCAGAAAGCTGAAGACTGGCCTCTTTTTACAGAGGCTTTTATAGCAAGCGAGCGTCATGAGCTCAGGCTTGCAGCATGCTTGTTTTCTTCTTGTTCCCTACGTTCCTGGCATATTAAATAAATACAGCAAAGTGTTTTTTTTTTTAAACAGCTCTTAACCTATTTGACACAAGTTGTACATATGTCACATTTGTAATTCTTCTATAAATCTATGTGTTATGTGCTGTAAGAGAAATGGTTTGTGAAATAAATCTTATTGATCACAGGGAGGGTCATATCCTAGTTGGAAGATAAGACAGTTCTGCTGAATATTAGGCCGCATGTCATCCCCCGTGTCACAGGTTTTGAACAGAGCTATCTGGTTTAAAAAAAAAAAAAAAAGCTTGGGTATTTCGTAAAAGAAAAACAGAAGGAGATACGTTGAAAAAAAGAGGGGAAGTCCTCTATATTTCCGGTCCCCTTTATTTTTGTCTGCATGTTTAGAATGGGCAGAGAGGGCAGATGAGTGGCTGATCCCTGCTTTCCGCTTGACCCAGTCCAATTTCTGACAGCCTGTCATGTGTAATCACCGTAGGATTACTCACACGCCAGTGGACCAAAGCAAAATAGTTGGCTGGCTAGCTGTCTGGCTGAATGCTGAAACAGCACCAAGCCCAGGAAAAACCAACACTGGTCCTCAGGGTGTTTGGGGGTTAGCTGCAGGGATAGAGAGAGAGTAGAAAAGCGGTTGACTGGGTGTCCTCTTCCTTCCTGTTAAAAAAACCTCAGTTCCTGATTTCCCACCTTTCAAATGATATTTAAAGGTCATTTGTATTTCATTGCTATTGGCTGCTTGCCCCCAGTTAGTGGTGCTACCTCAAATCCACAGAGCTAATGGAGTCCACTTTCCATCATGGTGGAAATAACCTATCACCTTGGGCTTGAACTTTTCAAGGCAAGAGTGTTATATTTCTTCATCAAATTAATGTTTTTTGTGTGGATGTGAAATATCATGGATATACACCCGAGCAGCATTCAGCACAAGCTGTGACTTGTGTGCATGTGATGACAGAACACCACAGCTTTTTTCTTTTGAGTTCAGCAGCATCATGCTAAGGAGGAGTAGATGAATGACTTGAAAATAAAGGTTGTTAGTATGCGCTGAACCCAAGCCTGCAAACCTTTTCTACCCTCAGAAGAAGTCGGGATAATGTCACAGTGTGCTCAGGAAATTTCATCCCCACAATGTTCCCCACAAGTTCCCACTGCACTTGCAGGTTTCTTTGCTTTCACCTTCTGTGAAGTTCATCCCAAACCAGCTCCATGGTGTTTAAGTCTGGAGACTGTGCTGCTCTTCCATCATGTGAAGCCACCGTATGGTTCTTTTTTCCCAATGTTTTGGTCATTATTCTGCTGTAGGATGAATCCCTGACCAACAAGTCTGTCTTAATGTGTTACTTGTCTTTTTCTAACATTCTGATAGCAACATAGAGTGCTACTTCCTGCACTACAGTATAGTCCTTAAAATGCATCAGAGCTTATAGTGACAAAAGTCGGGGCCCCGGTAGGAATTATTTGCATTAACTTTCAAGGCTTCATTTACTTCCATTGCTGCATTGGAGGCAGTGCTATGGCATGCACACTGGTATTTACTGATGATGTGACAGCTGATAGAAGCAGCAGGATGAATTCTGAAGTGTATAGGTCTATACTATCTGCTCAGATTCAGCCAAATGCTGGAGAACTGATAGGGCTGTGTTTCATGGTACAGATAGATAATGACTCAAAACATTCTGTAAAAGCAACAAAAGAACTTCACTTATTAATATAATACTCTTTAACGGCCAAGTCGGTCACCTGACCTCAACCCAGCTGAGCTCACTTTTCACTTCCTGAAGATAGAACTGAGGGCAGAAAGACCCACAAACAAGCAATCAAAGAAGGTAACTGCAGTAAAAGGCTGGCATAGCATTTCAAGGGAGGAAACTCAGCAAGTCCTAAATCGCACAGCTGTATAATTCACACTTAGTCTCTGCAGATTTTCATTTCTTTTTTCCTTTATTTTACCTGGTAAAAGTCTTGCTGGAGACTTAAAAATCTCTTTTTCAAGGGAGACTTGGCCGAAAGGGCAGCATAAGAACATTGTTAACAATAATCGGCAATAAATACAGACAACGTAAACAGAATTTTGTTTTATTTTTGTTTTATTTTAACTGTCACAAACTACAAAAGGAGTATAAAAAATATCCAGTTATGATCCAGAAGTTATATTGTAAGCAGCTTTTAAGTGGTTTTATGTAATATTTTGCAAAAAATTCTGTGTATTGTTTAAGAATCAGAGTAAACATCTGTGACTGCATAAATTAGAGAGAGGGTCAGAGGGAGAAAGATTTGGTTAATATGTGTTTATCTCTTACAGAAGATGCCCAGAATGAGAGAGAGAGGAATAGGATGATAAAAGGGCAGATAGAGGAAGAGCTGAGGCAACTGGATGATGAAATCCATGCCTGTAAGTAGAGAGATAACACACACACCCTCACAAAGCCAATTCCAGTTGTTGTTCTCAGAAAAATGTTTGTCACAAAATATGAGTAATATTCAGGTTTCAAGTCTTTTATTTTATGGAGTCAAATCTCCTTTAATGATTCAGAAATAATGATATTTCTTTGTTTAGACATTTTAGTGCAGATGCAAACGAACCACAATTATAATACTTTAAAGCACAGTACTCTTTAAATAAATTAAAGGTTTTTGATTGAGTTTTTCCTAAGTTTTTTTAAAAATTTTCTTTGTCAATTATAAATGTGCCAACTTTTCTTTTTCATGCAGACAGCTCGTCTGCAAAGACATCCTGAAATCAGTATTTATTAATGTAAAACATGAAATGTATGCTTTGAAGAGCTTGTTTTCTTTACATAATCAGAGTTCTCTACGTAGTATGAGTGAGTGTTGCTTCAGACCACCCTCCTTGTACATGTGCAGCAAGGAAGAGGCGAGTTTTCTGCAGATGGTTTGGTGTAGGCCCAATTTATTAACAGAGGATTTCTTTCCTTCCTGACATCACACAACCTTAACTTTTCACAGGAGGTATTCGCAACCTAAGACACTCATCCATGCTATTGAGTGAACCATGGTTACTTAAATAACCTAAACTTTCAGAATAGCTTTATAGAGTCTATCAATCTGTTAATGTGCAGTCTAAAAATATATATTTGCATAAATTTTATGTTAGCACCAGTCTGTTTGAATGTGCATTAGATTTTATGAAGATCACAAAGATTTCTCAGATTTCTTCACCGTTACCACCTTATGTTTGTCTTCTCTGGCAATGCAAATACTTCCCTTAAAAGAACTGCACTGCCTATGTTAGATATCATTCTTTCCTGTGGTCTGTTGTTTGCAGCATTTTCCATTACAGGCTTCGATCGCCAATCGTCACTGGTGTTCAGTCCGGCCAACCCAGAGACCTCTATTGAAGACTGTCTTGCTGTGATTGGCGACCGGGTGGCCAGAGACCTTGACACATCTCTGGCAGCAGCTGTAAACACACTCCTCACAGGGTTAGTTTAGCAGAGCTGTGACCATGTTTGAGAAAGAAAATTCATAGAATAGACTGTAGTTCTCAGAGCAATGCTGGCATTGTCTGTGTTTTGAGATTTTTGCTCCTTTTTTGCCTCTTTACAAATGGGCAATCCAAAATGCACATTTCCCATTAAAAAAATTTTTTGCGGGCGTCAGTGCAGCAACCACACCATGATATACTGGTTTCGATTTTTTCTCACCACACTCCTTTCTCAATTCACATACAGTATGAGGAGAACATAGGTGCCACAGTCTCAAAGGAATGCCAAAGTCATTGTTGCTGTAATGTTGCTATTGTAGTTGCTGTGGTTCAGTTTCTCCTGAATGAACTCTTGAACTTCATTAGTTAAGCAGTCAAGTGATAGTGTAAAAAAAAAAAAAAGGAATGTAAACAAAACTATGACAAAATGGCATAGAAAATGTCAAAATATACACTAAGATATTACAAGGTATGTTGATAGTAAACTGTCTCACATGTAGTGTGTACAGATACATTACATCATTTCATAGTCCATCCACATATCTGCATCCTAGCACCTCCCCATCAGCACAGTAACATATGCAAAAAGTTTTCTCTTGAATTTCTTAAGTTAACACACATTCTTATCTCACACACTCCCATTGTATTGGACTGGGCAACTTCTCGGTCTGACTGAGTGTAACTGTGTGAGTGTGGAATAGGACATGGTGGAAAAAGAGCATTCATAGTTGGTGAGCTACCCCTGAGTGTACAAAGTGGCTTGTAGACATGCTCCTTGGTTGTATAACATTGTACAAAAAAAAAGGGAAAAAAAAGACACAAATTTTCGACTATATTTGAAGCCATTGTTCTAAGCATGGTTGACATCCACATGTTACAAGTCACTCAGGTTTACACAGAAAAAATAAAATTCAGCTTTGTGAATCTGAACCAGGAGGAAAGTGTGGCTTCAGAAGTCCTCACTGTCACTCAATTGATCATTTATAAAACACTTTGAGTACAAGCTTAACATAGATCTGACTCCATTAAAATAGATAAGTTCTGGACATCAACATCAGCAACAAGGTTCTATGTGACCACATTTAAAGTTTAAAACCTCGGCATTTCCAATTAGATAAGTAACCTAAGTGCAAATCTAGTCTTGGGATCAATAAATGTGTTTTTGTGTTTTTTGTGGGGTTTTTTGGCAGCTTTTGGTAACTGAAAAAAAACAGTTAATGTTAGATACGGGGTATGGTGGGTACTCTTACAATTATTCTAGTGTTCTAGGCACGTTGTAACATTTCTGTAACAGCTATGTCAAACTTTTGTTAAATAATGGTGATGATATATGTGTGTGTTTTAGGCCTCTAGACTATCAGAGATTCAGAGAGACAACACTGGCTCTCTCAAAACACACACAGGGAGGCTGGAGCAAGGTGAGCAAGCCATGAATTCAACTTATTCTCTATATACAACCTCCTTAAATTTGCTCAAGAAATGCTAAATGTGCAGCATTTAATCTGCACACTAGTACCCTTTTAATATATTTGTTATCTAATGTCTCTTTCTTTAGAGGGTCCACTGCTTTCCTTACATTTTTTCCTTCCACCTTAACTACTACTAATGCTTTTTCCTTCTGTCATACCAAGGTGCTAGTGCCTTTGGTGCTGCTCCAGGCTTTACAAAGTGAGGGCCAGTCTGTGACAACTCTGTTGCATCTGGCGGTGCGCTTCCTAGAGGAGGATGAAGCTGACTACATCATCCAGCAAGGGGGATGGGTGAGTTTCAAACATACAATGGAGGAAACCATATAAACATGCCCATACAATTTATTCTTAGTCACTTGAAAAGCAAAAATAACTTACTTTTTTCTCTATTAAGCATATTTAGATGAGCAAGAATTTTAGTTCAGGCCATCTTAAGCAAAAAAATAAAAAGAAATATACTTAAATTAACACTAAAAAACATTAATCTTGAGAAAAATAAAGTGTCGAGAAAAAACTGCCCATTACTTACTTCACAATTACAAAAATTAAAAGTGTTAAGTATAAACATAGTGTAATCAAGAGCAGCAAATACATGATGCGTCTAAGGGTGATTAATGACAAAAATTTTTGCAAGATTGTGAAGTGGCAGCCTGGATAAAAGAGGAAGCTGGGATGTTGTGCAAAGTGAGCAGGAAAAATGCTTGTCATGCTTAAAATAGATATGCAAGTCTGTCAATGGCCAGACAGGGGCATCAGTGAGCTGCCTGTTCAGTTATTTCAGTTATTGCCTGACCTTTTTTTTTGATCTATAACAACCACACAACCATACACATGAGATTAAAATCTACGTAATCCTGGAATTAGTATGTATGATTTAAACTAAATCCTCAACAGATAATGTACATAAATAACCTGACAATATTTCAGTTTAATCAACAATATAATTCTGTATTAAGGTTGTAAAACTCTTACTTTCATTCACTAGTTTTTACTCTCTTTGCAGTACAATGGCTTAATTTAAAACTAAACCAGCAAACCCTGTCTCAGTCAGGAGTCCAGTGCTGTAACTTTGAAATTTATTTTGTGATCATTAACAACATTAACAGTAATTTGTTGACAGTGTTTATTTCTGTTACTTTTTCCTATAAGAAAAAAAATCCTATTTAATGAAGATAATAAGCTTTTTCAAACATTTAGCTAGAGCTGAACTTGGAGTTCAGCTGTGCATGTTGTGACTGATATATAGGTGACAACACCCGGATATAAAGCAACTACTAGGGCGGTGTTTATTGACTCAAAAGAAGCAATAGCACAGTTATGTCTCCTTACTGTTCACACTTTGCTTTGTTTTCATATTCTCGTATATATGTTACTACTGCAACTACAACTTCTCTTGTGTTTTCCGTTCAAATTTTTTTTTTTAATTGAGTGCTAATATTGGCGAGACTTCAGTACTCCAATGTAATGATAAATGAAACACTGCGTCACAGATGGCTCCCTGTGAACCAGGTCGCGTGACCTAACATGTTAACTGCCGCCTGGGTCGCCATTGTTATGATGCTCTGCCTGGTTTTCGTGCAATGTAACATGTACGCTGGCTCCAAACAAAGCCACATTCTTGCTCTGTGTTATGTCACAGGGGATGAATGGATGAGAGTCTGGGACAGGATCAGCAATGGAGGCATGAAGAGAAAGGAGGAGGGACAGAGTGCATAAAGAGCCTGGCAATAGGAAGGGAGGAAATGCGAGGGAGGGGAGGGGTGAGAGAAGAGGAAGGAGCTGGGTGGACGCGTTGAGCCAGTGGGAGCAATGTGAAATCTCCATTAGTTTGACAGCTGCCTCTAGGCACACTTCTCTCAAACTGGCTTTCTACCTCCACTCCATCTCTATGACTCCCTTGTCTTTTTGATTCTTGAGCTTTGTCTTTTCAAGCTTAAACCGGGGGGTTTCAAGACTTCACATTAAGGTAGGATGTTTTATTCGGCAAGCAGAAGCATCTACAGAGTAAGCTCTTTTATGTTGATGTGTATTAGTGAGTGTGTACTCTGAGAGAGAGTGACTGTGCAGCAGTAACAAACACTCCACAGCTAAACAGGTTTTTCCTCTCTGCTAGAATTACCAGCTCTTTTTATTGTTTACTGGTTGTATGTAAATATATAGCAGTGTAACCTCAACCTGTGAAACATTAATTTTAGGAGCCAACAACGTAAAATATAAAATTAATACATGAGGGAAATTACATTTTTTTACATTAGGAATGAGAAGTTGGAGAGCAGAGACGCGTTTTCTTTTCTCATTAGTATCTTACTTATTCATCCAAAAAGATCTACACAGAATCTTCCCTTTAACTTTTCTGTGTTGAAAAGTGGTTATTCTGCTTGTCATGTCCTCTTCCAGGACATTGTTGTGACTGTAATCTAGATGATGCACCACGCAAGGTTTGGGTGGCTCTCATCAATGTCTTTTGTACTTACACCAGAATACAATGAGGATTATATTGACCCTAATGTGGCATACACTTCATTTGGCAGGAACAAAACCATCAGCTCTCAGACAGTGCACAGCCAGGGGCGGGTACCAGGAGGACATCATTTTTTGGGGGGGTGGGGTTCTACTCTGTCTGTCTGCTTGCATGCTGTTGTTGGCCTCCCCCTTAGGAATCAGACAGCTGTCCAACTGCTGCATGAGACCTGAGTATGCACATCCGCCATTTCATATTACAGTCCTCGTGAGTGTGATGTAATATGACGCCTGAAGTTTTAAAGTGGCACGCTGACAATTTCACCTGACCTCATAGAAAAGAGAGAGGGATGATGAAGACATACATGTTTTGACTATCAATTTACTATCAAATATGCTGCAGTAAAAGCAGCATACCTGAAAAGGCAATAAAGCAATTTATGTAGACTCTTAGTGTTATGTTGCCATTAGCTGCTGCTGCTGCTTAGAAAAAGTAAAGTTGCAGTGATGATATTTTAAGGACATGGTGCTGTAAGGGTTCCAGCCTGGACTTAGTCAGGGTACATCATGCTGCAGTGATGTGCTGCCCCCCTCCCCCCCATGTTATGTAAGCACCCTCTGACCAGCTACAGGGTGAAGGTAATGTGCATATCGTGCACCCGCAATGATATGAAACTGGACTAGAGCAGAGTGCCTGTGCAAGCTGTGGAAGCCCCAAAAATAACTCTAATAATCCTCTAAATCATCATCACCTGGGGCTTGACTGGCCCACTTGTAGCTTGCTGAAAAACTTGCTACAGCAGCATCACAGTGGCTGACTGCCAGGGTTTAAACAGGGCACCCATCCATTTCTGTCTCTCTGTAAATCCATGAGTCTCACCGCTGCTCCAACACTGCAAATGATGACTGGCCAAAAACCGATATTTAGTGATGCAAACTGCGTAGCTGCATACAGCAAGAGCAGTGTAAAACAGGAGTTTGCCCACGGCTCTGCCAGAGTTGTCAGATTCAGTCAGATTCAGGAACAGGTAAAGGTACCACAACACATTCGTCCCTCAAGTCCTTCAAGTTGTAAAAATACCATGCCTAGTGTCAGGCTGATAAGTGCTACAGTCAGCAATATCTGGGATGAGTGGGCATCTGTGAGATTTAAGGTGATGTCATGTGCCTGAACATGATAAAATATGAATGATTGCTTAGAATGTATTTTCTTTTCGCCATCATTAATTGAAGATATACTGTTGGAGGAAAACAGTTTTTCATGTGTTTTATACCTTTTTATTTATGGGTGAAACATTAATTAACAGTTTTCTCCCTGATGGAGACATGGGCCCTCACAAGTGTGAACAGTAGACATTCTTGTAAAGTATTTAAAATGTCTGTCAGTGGTCATGGAAATTCTTGCCATGGTGAGATATTTCAATTTGCATAGCCATTCTGGATGATAAGTTAGTTAAATGACCAGAGTCCAGCTGAAATCCTTTAAAAGAAATAATAATAATTGTTATTATTATTAATACTACTTATTGTTATTGTTGTTATTATTATTATTATTATTATTATTATTATCATCATCATCATCATCATCATCATCATCAAAGGAAGAATTACATGCTAATGATCAGTCCAGCAGTCACTCACAATCCTGGATTTTGGGCAGGCAGCTGTTCTGTGACCTCTTGCAGTGCTTTTCCATCAGTGAAAAGTGATGATATAATCCTTATAAATGTCAAGCTCACATGTGAACCAGTGAACATCACATTGATCAAAATAATCTCCAAACTGAATGTGACTTGCTCACACCGGTGTTAGGTACTTTAGGACAGTTTGATGTTTCATTGACATTTAGATATTTTGTATATCAGAGCATTGTAAAGTTTTGTTATGGTGAAGCACTTGTGCACCCTTGGCCTTACCAAAAGAATGCATACTTATTTTATACAATCTGTCTTTGACTCGCAGCAAGGGTGGAGAAATTTGGAACCTGCCTGACAACAAAACAGCTCTTAAAGTTTAGTGTATTTACCAGTATCGGGTGTGCTGGAGAACAACAACATGGAACATTCAAAATTATAATATAAAATATAATATAATATAATATAGAGCAAGCTCAGAGTCGATTGTCTTCTCAGGTGTGTGAGTTGTTTTTTTTTTGTTTGTTTTTTTGTTTTTTTAAATTTTATATTATGTAATCCCAGTGTCACATAATTGCTGCAGGTTTCAAAGTTTTTGCAGGAATTGCTGTTTGATTTCATAAATCTCTCCGTGTTAGATGTTAGTAGTTTTGGTTCTTCTAACTTTGGACTGTACCTGGCTATATAATGTTTATTTCCTGGATAATTTGCATATTTAGAGCTTTGTATGACAAGTACCACCACCGTACATAAAAGGTTATGTAATTTATAGTTTATAATCAGTGCTTCTGTTCTACAGTTGGGAAACCAAGCTAGTATTCATGAATGACAAAGAAATTTCACTGTGGCATACATCTCCTTTTGAGATTTAAATGTCAGTTTAGATTTTAGATCAGTGAGTACTTGGCAACAGTAGAAGTTCTAAAGGAGGATTGATCGTTATTCTTCTTGAGTGCCATCAGCACCTTCTGCTGTGGATTTTCTCCAGAATGACAACCCTGTCCATTTGTGTCCAGCTGATGAGGAAGCTATATCCTGAGGGTGAAGGTTTTGTGAAACGCTCTTGCTCTCCCACACACTAATCAGCTTATGGAGAAAACGAATGTTGGATAACGATGGACCGCTGTTAAATTTAATCTCTCTCTTGCCTCCCAGGATGCAGCTGCTTTGCACAACACTATGTGTCCTTGTAAGGAAAATAACCTTCACAGCCTATCTGTCATTTTTTACTTAGGTCAGTACTATTATTCATGTGCTTCTTCAGGAGTAAAATGTTGTGTTGATTAGATGCAAATTAGCAGCTTTGGACACTGTGAAGAACATAATGAACTATTATCAGTAAGGTTTTCAGATGAGAGAATGTAGCCTGGGAGCTGTCGAACCTTTCTGTGTGCAGCTCTCAAACACAAAAACTCTCACCCTCCCTGTTAGACAAAAATCATTGTGCCAACTGTCTGTTTGGAATCCCAACTGTTCAAGTCACACCTACGTGACACGCACAGTGATGCATGAGTGAAGCCTGCTCATGACGCATCCAAATTTATCTTCAGACGTAGTTTAGCACAGTTCATTATCTGAAAATGTAGATTGGTTATTTTTCATACAGCCAGCCTTTTCTCAACTTATTATCTATGTCATCTGCTAGATGCACCTGCTCTGACAGATGTGACTGTTTAAGCTATGCTAATACTATGGTTGTAGGTATGGCAATGTTTGTTTGTGGGTTAGTCCGCCACTTTGGTCCAAACTGAAATACCTCGGCTGCTATCATCATGGGTATACATGAACATTTATTGAATGTCCCCAGATGATGAATCCTACTGACTTTGGTGATGCCCTCCCTTTTCCTAACACTCCCACAAAGTCAGCATTTGTGCTTCTGAGTGATATATCTCAATAGATATTGAATGAATGACCAAAAAAATTGGTACACACATTCCTGTTCCTCTTAGGATAAACTGCTTACTGTTACCCAGAAATTGTTAGCATTCTAATGTAGAATAACAGCCATTTAAGAGAAAAGGCTGACTCTTACTGCAACAAATGAGAGGGGAAGTCCAAAGCTGAGGCCTGGATTCACACAGCTTGTTACAATGTTAGATTTTACCCTTTTACAATGTGAGAGGATAAGTCAACTAAAAACAGTATCTTATTAACCTTTTTATCGGCCTAATGTTATGAACATAGAAGTTGTGTGCCCTCCAGACTGAGCATTTTATCCTGTATCTTGCTGTTTAGTGCCCATTGTGCAAAGTCATTGGCCTATTTTTGAGCCACATACTATTGATTCTGCGCCACATCACTTCATGCTCAGTAAAACCTAAAGATATGGCTGTTATGCACATTTGCATTTATACATATTTCTTTTCACTTTGTATATTTATGATTAATAGTTTTCAATTTTATACTTATGTACATCCTCTTTCCTAACTGTGTGTCGATTTTTTTCGTAACAAAGCAATTTCCCGGCAGGGATCAAAAAAAAAAATTCTGATTATGTCATGATGATCTAGTTGTGGAAATTAGTTTGACTTTTTAAAAAATTTTTGGTCAGAGGTGAATACACTTTAGCAGAACTCACTTTTTGATTCAATTGACTTAAATGTGTTTTGCATGAGTGAGCTGACGTCTATATCAGTTACTCATGCAAAACACATGATCATATAATATGCCCGTTACATAATAGGAAGGCATTAGAGATGCTTGATCCACTATTGGGTAACAGCTGCATACCACTAGGTGGCACAAACATCCAACATAAGGTATGAAGCAGTCCAGTGAATGCTAAATTTGACTGTGTTTTATAGTATTGTTCTTATCTAAACCCAGAAATGTGATTAGTTGTAGGTTAATTTTATAATTTAAATTATAATTTCACCTGTGTGACAGAATCAGTTTCTATATCTTCATATTACTGAGTTTATTCTTTTGATTTTCTTTGGTGGGATTGTCCTCCATAATGTTGTACCCAAAGAACAAGCAAAAATTACAATGCAAAAACCAATTTTTTTTTATGTACATATTGTATAAATAATAATAGCAGCTCAGTCATCTGGTTCACAACATACAGAACGCTGATACCATTTTGGTTCTGTTTGTCCTCCCACAGGGTGAAATATTTAGGCTTGAGCCAGAGGAGGAACGAGGTGTGACCATTGCTGAAGACAGCAACGACATTTATATCCTCTCAGGGGAGCAGCCTCCCGACCAGCTGAGCCCTCCGTCGTCGCTACTCTGCACTGGAGACAACAGCAGTGAGCAGAGCTCCTGGCAGACAGAAAGCTTACCTGTGTCTCTGGCTGGCCACGAGTCTTGGGCACAGGTCAGTGCTATGGATCCTGAAGATGTAAAGAGCCTGGACAGCAATGAGGGTGTGGCTCTGGCTGAGGAGCGCAGCGAAAACAACTCGTCAAACTCTGACATTGTCCATGTAGAGCGTGAGGAGGCTGAGCTGCTGGAGGAAGGCGGGGAAGTCGGAGCGATAGAGGAGAGCATGATGAGTGTTTTAGGCACAGAGAGTGAGCTGGCTGAGCTCAGGGAGGAATTTAGGGACCAGACTCCACCTGTTCCAGTGTCAGCAGAGGCAGACTCCACAGCCCCTGCCTCCCTGATTTCATTAGAGGAGCCAGTTGTAATAGAGACGCCTGCAAGCTTGTCTGCAGAACCCTCCCTCATCTCCTCAGAGCCAGAGCTGCCTGCCCCGTCCCCAGAAGCTGCTGCCCCCCCTCCGGCTGAGCCAGAACCTGCAGCACCTTTACCTGTTCCTGCTGTAGAACCAGACCCTGAACCAGAACCAGCTGCTTCCAGTGCACCAGTGCCTGCTGAGGTGGCACTCCCATCTCCAGCCAAGGAAACCCCTACCGCACCAACAGGGCCTGAAGCCATATCAGAAACAGCTCCTGAAACAGAACAGGAGCAGGAGCCCATTTCAGTGCCTCCCCAGCCAGAGGAGCCCCAGACAGAGCCAGAGACTGTGGCAGAGCCAGCTCTGGCCCCGCTAGCTGCTACCCTGGTCTCAGAGGCTGCAGAGGCCCCTGTAGAAACCCCAGCTGAGGAGCCCCCTGTGCAGCTGGAGTCGGCATCTGAGCTCCCAGTTCTGCTTTATGGAGGTGCTGCACTGGTGGTCCTTGCTGCTGTAATGGCATATGGTGTCCTTAGCTACAGGAGGAAGTAGGATATAGAAGTATCTTTCTCAGGGGAGGAGAATGCAAATTACAAGATGTTAAGGTAGAAATAAATGTATTTGTAGGCACATGGTGGGATTCTCCTTACAATTATGTTGGGTGTATCAAATGAGGCGCTTTTTTTTTTTTAATTATCTGGTACGCTTTTGAACATTTCAACTCATCCAAAACCTTATTGCTGAGGATCCTCACTGCTTTACTACACCAGGTAAAAATACAAAAAAAAAATGGAAAATGTTGCACTCCACTGTATTCCTGATTTTCTTACATGGGACTTAATGTTTAAATTCATAAGACTCCAGCCCCTTGTCTCTTAGATGGGAAAGTGGGTGACTTTTGCCCTTATGCTAGTTTCAGTTTCTGTTGTGTCTGCAGCTTTACTGTTTGAATTGTTGTGTGCCATTTGAGTCAGTGTTAGCTATATATAAAAAATAACTGACAGTGATCCTTTTTAGCAAGAGAACCTTGAAGACCACATTTACAATTGTTGTGTGAATTCAGGTTTTCTTGCTCTTTCTATGCAGCAAAATGACATCCATTTACATTTTTCACCTGACTGTGATGAGTTATTTTGGTACTTCCTCTCATAAACAAATCAAATGTATGATAGGAAAATAAAACCAATAATTTGATTTTTAATTTGTAAGTTTGAAGCCACTTCTGAAAGCAACAACAAAACCGGTTAGATTTATGTTCCAATCTTTTCATGTCGCACAAGGGATTTGTATCACTTTATATCACAGTTTAAGTTTTGAATGTTTCCTAAGGTACAGCACCACTGCTGCATTGCACATCTAAGGGTTCCAGAGTCATTGTTCTGTCACCATTTGTATGTAACTCTAAATATACTGTGAAGACCCAGAAAACAGTTTAAAAACAGTTACAATAAGTCACAGAATAAGGTATTAATTCTTGTTGCAATGGGTTTTTTCATTTTATTCATACAGTATAAGGTGTCACACAGTAGATTTTAAAGATACTTTGATTTTGGGGTTGGCAATATCAAAGTCCCTGTGTAAACTGCACTACAATTTGTTTGTATTAAACAGAAAAAATGTCTGCCACTGCTTTGGCTTACCTTGGTAAAGTGAGCAGTATTACTCCAGATAAGGAGAGAAGCAGGAATGTTACTGCACCATATGAATTTAACGTTTCCTTTTTAATGAAAATCAGTATCATGGTTGAATCCACTTGATGGGCAACTTCCCCACTCAAAAATCACCTTTTCTGACAGGTGTCTTTGGTTGTCAGTATTTTGCCCTGTACCCTCTCTGTCGTCCACGGCATTTTACTATGCACGACTCATGCCACAACATTCCAGCTTTATCTAATTAGGATATAAACCCCATGCCCTCCCTGAATACAATAAGGTAGTAGTAGTAGTCCACTGTGAGGTATTAAAGGAAACAATCAGTTCTTCAGCAACAATCAAAAGTACATCAACCTTTCACATTTACAGAGAATTCTGTTATAAAGACGTAAAGTAACATTAACAAAAGTTTATACAGACAAATTAGACATTTTAGCATCAATATATATCACAAAGCTAGCTAAATCTATGCAGTTATTAGTGAACCAATAAATGGTGAAGAAGTTTCTAAACAGGAAATGCAAACTGAAGGGTGGAATGTCCCCTGGCTTAGAAAGTTAGAAGCTTAGTTATTCTTCCGTTTAGGGGAGCTTGTGTCATAGTTGTTAGTCTTGATGGTTAAAAAGGTGACAACCCATTTTTTTTGCCCTATCTGCTGCCACCTCACTATTTAAGTAGTATTCTGAGGATCTGGGGTTGTTATGGTAGGTTATATTACAATGAAATTTCATGAATGGCTGGTAGAACATGGCACTGGGCGGATACCATTGTCAGCGATGCAGAAAGGATGTTTCATGTGTCTCAGTATTACACAGTGTAACACCCATTGATTCAAACTAGGCCTGCTTTCAAAAAGGGAAACAGCTGGAGTTACAGAGCCAGATGGATATCAGAAGGTTCCAACCCTGACACTTTGTACCTTGACTTTCCTACAATACATTGTTTGAAATGAGTGTAATAAAAAGATTAAACTATTTAAAAAGCTTTGTTGTGGTTTGTTAAAATGCTTGAATGTATAAATTTCCATTTTGCAAACTTGTTTGAGATTGTATTTCATATTCCATAAAGTATTTTATATTCCATAAAGTATT
Source organism: Istiophorus platypterus (assembly GCA_016859345.1). Lineage (NCBI taxonomy): Eukaryota > Metazoa > Chordata > Actinopteri > Istiophoriformes > Istiophoridae > Istiophorus > Istiophorus platypterus. The sequence goes on from CM029121.1 coordinate 8,241,234, forward strand.
TATTTTAAAATTTAAAGTACACTTAAATTCCAGGAAAATACACTTCATTTTTATTCAAGTTATACAAATGGCTGTACTCATGCAAGAGTGTTTTTTTAAAAAATGTAAAAAAAGGATATAATGAAAAGATAACTTTTAAGCCAGAGTAAACAGAAGCCTTACAATTAAAAGAAAAAATATTCAAGTACATTCAATTCCCATTTTCAAAATATGAAATGATTGGTTTTACTGCTGTTACGTCAACGGACTCTGCATTCTTTTCACAGTGGACAGGTCATGAGGAGCAGATGCCAGTTTCACATTTAACTGCCTTCCACCATACATTTCTTGGTTATTTCTTCTCAACCTGCAGCTCAAAAGTCACCGGTCCCTTGCAGAGATGATGTACTGCAGCGCAGTGTTGAAAAGGTTTCTCAGAAATTGGGGGGCCTGCATACACACTCCTTTCACCAGGGTGAGAGTGAGGGCCATCATGAGTTGCTCCTGCCGTAGATGATCCAGACCCACGGCATGCTTCATAACCCATTCCACCTCTGTGGTAAGATATTTTTTCCACTGCTGGAAATACAAAACATAATGCCAAGCTTAAAATCAATCACTCAGTATTCCAAAGTGTATTGTAGTGGATGTATTATATTCATTATATTCATATATCATATTATTGCTTTGACAGTAAACATAAAAAAATAAAAATAAAAAAATAATCAAAACTTTAAATTGACATCATTAGTTTCAGAAAAATCAGGTGATGACACTGCAAATACTTGCTAAAATGGCTACTTGATGACTATTTAGTTCTGGTGAAAAAACTAATAAACATTTGCCCTAATTATTATTGACAATGAAAATTATATGAACAATTCATAAACTCCAATACTCTTGAAGACTCACTTGAGAATGGGAAGAGGATATGTTCCTTCTCAGGTTATTGGTAGCCTGAGCCACAATGTTGTGTTCAAGCTGGGCTGCAATTTCTCTCAGCTCCTGTGCAACCTGCTGAACGTCTGCTGCAACCTCATGGTTCCCTGCAGGGGGAAAAAAAAAAAAAAACAATTGCTCAAACATCCATACACTTCATTTTGAATAATGTTTAACATCTTTGGAGTAAACAGGAATGTCAGTTGATGAAAGTTAGGTCTCCCCAAATAAACATAGAGAAATAAGCCTTTATTGAGTCTAGTTTTTAAGTAGTAACTTTCTGACAAGTCACTTCCTGCTTTCATTTGAAGCTGTAACTGCAAACAACACATCAGACAATAAGACCAGTTCTCTGACTTGAGGGCTGTTGTAGTTTTATTGCTCCTGCAGTAAGTGTGTAACAGAGCCTGCCTGTGGCCTCGGCCAGTGGCTACGTTACGGACCTGACCCGGTAATGTCACCGGCATGGTCGGGCTCATCCGGCACAATCTAAAAAGCCGGTTTCTCTTCAGCTACTCACGGGGCCACCGCAGCTCCGCCGACGGCTGGATGTCCCACAGCGACGCGGTGTAACATCTGGGCAGGTGGCCGTCGGTTTCGAGGTCACTGTCGTCCAGAGCGTTTATCCTGGGCCTGTTGCTGTTGATGTCCCGGGTCAGATCCAAGTCCTTGCCCAGAGCCAGGACCTCCCTGCTGTACTGCGAGTTTCTACAGCCAGCAGGGAGCAGGAAGAGCAGGGAGACCCGGGCGGTGTCTTGTTCGTCCATCGATAAACGCTCTCCGCCTTTTTACGCGCAGACAAAAACAAGGACGGTGCTGGTCAAGGTCGCCTGACGCCGGATGCTCGACGAGATAAACGTGACTGTTCCACTAAAAAGCTTATATCACAGATCTAAGTGACTTCGGCGGTGCACACATCTAAGGATACTCAAACACTGGCATCACTAACTCCGCGAACCAGTGTGGTTATTATTACTTTTAGTTTTCATAGCTACAAGGCTAAGCTAACACCGGTGCTCGACATTACCCCGCCACGTTAACTTTAACGCATCAAATCATCACATCGTTCACATGGAAAATGGCTAATTTTACTCACCACAGTTACTTGTGCCGAGGACTTCGACTCTTTACTTCATTCATTCACTGGAGGTGGTTAGAGAGACGCCATAGGTCAAAGACCACTGCGTCGGTTGTTCACTGCGCGTCTCCTGACTTATGTCTACGCGGTGCAGGGGAGGAAGGCGGTATCCGGGCAGGGCGACGCGTCGGGGGGATTTTAAAAACGCAATACTTCACTGCAACTCAACGGAACACTCGTCGACGGGAGCATAAATTATCCAGATTTATAAGCCCCAAGACACTGGATGACAAGAGGTTAACAAATCGAAACTTGGAAGAGACGTGTAAAGTGAAAACAACATCTTCCTGTAGTCGCCGAAGAAAATCGAAAAGAAACTTAACATATGGTCCAGCGCGTCTTTGTTTTACAGTTATGGCTTAAAGGTTGTTTTTGTTTTCACTTAATGAACCGAGTCGATAATCGATTATGGGAATGATGCTGTGACGGGTTGTGTGACTTTGGATAACTTTAGATGTGACCGGTTATAAAAGCCGGAAATTATTAACAGGGCAATCAAATATTAAATATATCTATATAAATATATAGATAAATATATCTATCTATCTATATATATATATCTATATATAGATATATATAGAGGTAGAGAGAGAGAGAGAGAGATATAAATATATAGATTGATAAATATATAAATATATAAATAAATATATAGATATATTTTTTTTTTTTTCGCAGGGTTTAGCAATAGTGAACAGATTTTTCGTTTGTTGTTTTTGTTTTTTTTCCTATGGAGGTCTGGTGTATGTTGTCTGACACTGGCCTGGGTCTAAACTCAGTGCAATTGTAGTGTGAGGGCTTATCCTTCCTAAATTCATTCCAGGCAGTTTCACATTCTCAGTCACAAAGTTGTCTGTAGCTATAGATAACGAGTGTAACACTGGAAAGTCCCTGCTTTGGCTTTGGCTTTGTGGAACAGCATTTTTAAAAATTTGTTTTTCAGCGTTGCACAGAAGACCAAACGTATAGAGAACTAAAATTGAAACAAACAAACAAAAAAAAAAAAAAAACCTCCATCTGATAAAATGCTTAAAATGTTTATTTACAGCTTAAAAAACTATACAAAACAAGTATTTGACTGGTCACGAACAGTGGTCTGCAGCAGTTACAGGACGTCAAAATTATCTTGAGACAAGTGTTTGAGTCTGTCAGATTAGTTTCAAACTGATGCTCTCCAAGGCACTTCAGTCTTTCAGTTACATCAGTCCCTGCACAGGGCCCAGATAAGATCGTCCATCTACCCATTCCCAGTCCTGCACAGAGACACTTGTCATATTGTCCTCTCATACGGACAGGGGTCTCGCATTGTCCCATCATACTCCATATCCGGGGCATCCAAAGCTCATGGATCGTGCGGTCTTCCTGCCAACAAGCCTCTTCCCTGCTCTGGGTAGAGACCCCATCTTGGCAGGCGGTTTCAGCCCAAGAGAGGGGCTCTGCTTGGGTGGCATTGCTGCCTGACGAGCCTCCTGGAGCTCTCTGTGGAGAGGGTATGGAGATGAGGGACTTCAAACGGTGAAAATTTATATACACCATGTATTAACTTATTAAGACAAAGTTAAATTAGATGGAATGGGTTGGAGTTTATTATTGAGGTTTGCAGAACAGCCATCAGGTTGTTTTCAATTAAATATGAAACTACACCACCTCCTGGTGGTTTCCATACTTACCACACTAAATATGGATCATAGATGGTAGAGGTAGAGTCTTACACAAAGTTATTCATATGCCAACAAAAAAAGAATAGAACTGTCCCTGACTGGTTATCCCACTTAATATTTTGGGGTAAACCACTAAAGCTTGCTCTGGAGGTCAAACCCTAAAGACGGCGTACTTACATCTTCTGATGCCACATTAACATTAAGTTAATGTGGCCTGGAAGCCAAAATTAGGGATGTAGCTTTAGTTATCCTTTATAATCCCTTCTTACTTTTCAAGCATGGCTGTCCTGAACTTCTCTACATTGAGCTCTCTGCGTAGCTGAGCAGCCAGCCTCCCGGTCCTCTCTTCTCTTAAGACTGTGTGCTTGCAAAGCTCCCTCGCAGATGGCCGCTTTGTCGGGTCTGGATCCAGCAACGACTGACGACAGAAAAAATAAAAAATAAACAATCCATGCCAGTGAGGACGGAATTTAAGTAATTCAGTTATTAAATGAAAACTGACAGTTATAAAAATGGCAGCTCAAAAATCAGATCTCTTTCATCCTGTGAGAGTACCTGAAGCAGGCCTCTGAAGGGAGGGGAGAGCTCCCGTGGCAGCTCGGGGAGGTTCCCCTCTCTAAGGCTGTGCCACTCATCTCCATTTTGAGGCAGAGGAGGCGCTCCAGCTGCCAACAGCAGTGTAAGGCCCAGAGCAAAGATGTCTGCCTTGGGGAGGTGGCTATAATCCTGGGGAGTAGAGAGAGTGCTTATATAGATGCTAGAAAAAAATTGCAAATAAAAAGACCCAATCGATGAATTTTGTAACCAGCTCAATCTCCATAACCCCTTTTTGTTAACAACAAAAATGTAACAACACATATTTTTACCTCATGCAGAACCTCACTTGCCAGAAAGCGACTATCCCCTTCCTCAACTCGCAGACTGTTGGTTGATGTCACGTGACCAAGATCCCCTGCAGAAAAAAAACAGGAATCAGAACTCACAAAAAACAAACACTTAGGGTAGTAATTTATTTAACATCGAATGAGATACCAATTTTGTAAACAACTCCTGCTGAGGTGCTTCCGTCATCTTCATCCTCACTCTCCCTCCCCGTCGGATGCTGGCAAATGAATATATTACCTACAAAAATTGAAATAAGGTCAAATTTTAAAAAAACAAAAACAAAAAGAAAGGTACAAGGGATGTTAGCTTTATGCAGAACATAATATGAAATGTGAAAACTGCTCCTAGAGACATACTTGGTTTGATATCCAAGTGTACTAGGCCCAAGCTGTGGATGTATTTTAGACCCATTGACACTTGTAAGAGCAGATCTTTCAATTCTGCTCCTGAAAACAGCTCACACTGCACCTGCCTCTTCACAATGGCATCACTGAGACTTCCACCTGGCTCCCACACATAAAAAAGCAGGACCATATTAAACCACTATTCAATGTCTGAAATTAAGTTATTTAGAACTAATAAATCCTTTCAAGTCCTTTTATAATGTTCTTTTGATGTTTTTGTGAAACCTTACCATCGCAGTATTCATTCTGAATAATCATGTGATCGTCCTCTGCCCATGCGGAATAATAGCGAACAACATGTGGGTGGTGCCCGAGAACAGCATGTGCATACACTTCCTTTAGGGCCAGCTGCCTGAAAAAGTGACCATGAATAAATTTGATCAATTCAGGGAAAAAAAAAGAAATCTCTAATATCTATGCTTGGCGGAGAATGACAGGCTGCTGACTCACTCATTGGCAGAGCCTGCGAGGGGTCGCCGAGAGCGTTTTATGGCGTACAAGCAACCATCTAGCCTCTTCACACACTTATAAACTGCCCCAAACTCGCCCACGCCAATGCACTCCAGCTCCAGGAACTCACTCTCATAGCGAGACAGCATGAAGGCTTGGACAGCTCGCCTCTGCCATATAAAAACAGACGGCAGGCCTTGGTAAAAACCAAAGACATTTCTAAAGAAAGAACAGACGTCACAGTGCTCTGTTTTGAGTTTGAATACAGCCAGGAGAACTGGATTTTTCTCTTTTTTTTTGTCTGTGAAGAGTCACCAAATACGGTAGCACTTCCACTATACAAGTGTTTTGTGAAGATTTTGTCAGCCTGCTAGAAATTCCTCAGAGAAATCCCGGGAGTGGGACTGGCAGCATGTAATTTTTGACAAAACAGTGAGGAGGCAGTTGAAGATGACAAAGCCTGATGATGAAATCACATCAGAAGCATCTAGGCAGGATTGTTTCAATCCCCAGAAAGCATAGATAAAAATAGTTCTACCTTAGGTGGGAGAAAGGTCTCATCATCCTCCTCAGATGACGTTAGGCTGTGTTTCAACCTAAAAAGATGAAAAGGGCCTTCAGACCTTTATACTGTCTACTCAGAACAAAACTGCATTAGTTAGGGATTTAAAAGTTTGGCCTACAGTTTGTGCCAGGGCACTAAAAACAGAGAGATGGAGAATGAACGACTTCACAGTTTCCCCATCATATGTCATAAATCCAAATTTATTCTTTGTGGACTGTGGTGCCGCTAAAGGAAGTGTTCTTTAAAAACAGCTCTTGTTGCACCACATACATTATAATACAAATGGACCAATTTCTTGTGATAAGAGATGTTCTAAATTACACATTTGGGCAATTTTCCAAACATCAGAAATCCTCATCTGATAAGAAATGTTGAAAAACACAAGTGTTTGTTTCATACCTTACTGTTCTACAATTTCACAACAAGTGGTAGTTACCTACGTCCACAGTCGTCGTCATCATCATCACTCCTACAGCTCGTCTGCCACTGCTGCTCACTATTCTTACGTACTGTGTCAGGGGTGAAAGGATTCACGTTGACAGAAGGTGCTCGAACAAGGTTTGCAGCGACTGAGGCGAGACACAGGGTCCTCTGATTGCAACTTATCTTAGGGCTGGAGCATGGATGGGATGACTTTGAGAGCAGACTCTACAGGGAACAATATGAGAGATGCAATTCATCCCACTGAACTTAAGCTGCTTTAAAGTTTGACACTCACTCAAATGATAAGTCATCCAGTAACGGAAGGGCACAGTAAAGACAATTGGTCTAAATCATTCCCTGCCTTGGGTGTGCTGGGAGAGTCGCAGAGCCTCAGTTTCCTCCAGGAAGCGTAAGGTATTGGGCTGGTGCACTGTAAGGAGGAAGATAAAGTGTTGCTTCTGCTACGGTGGCGTTGCTCCCTGGGGCTTCTGCACATGGAGCTGGGACTTCGCATTCTGGGGCTTTGGATCCTGGAGACGTAGTCATCAGAGCTGTTGTCACTGCTGTTCCCCTCCTCTCCGCAGCTAGAGAAGTCCAGCTGCTGACTGATCCCGTCGAACAACATCGACATGGTTGGGGCCTGAATTTTGGCAAAGGTTTCCATTAAAATGCTTAATCCTACAACTGACTGCTCTTTGGGAGCAACAATACCACACAGTTTTAAATGTTGATCGTTGTTATGCTATAGATTATGATACCTTCATTTAATTCTCATTAAGGTAATGGTGATAATAGGAAACTAACTGTATGTCGCTGATTAACCTGTAAACTGGTAGGCCTACATAGGTCCAGGATACTATTGGCTGATTACTGACTTCCAAGACCACAACACAACATCCAGAGTTTAATCAGCAATTCAATATTACTTACCGATTTATTTCTAATCCATTCTGTGAAACAAATCAATGCAGGACAACTGAAAAGCAGAACCAATGAGGCTGAGATGTGATTTTCAGGCTTATCTGAAAGCTCAGCAGATGTTTCATGTTGTTGTCGCGACCGTATCCATCCGTTTGTGTAATTCTGTGTGTTTCTCACATATACTCACTAACGAGCCGCCGCCGCCGCACCACCACCAACGACAAGCATGAATTTCGCGCCCTGTATGTAAATAACTTCCGGTTTAAATAAACTATGCCGCCCCGGTTAACGCACCGAGCTCTCTGATTGGCTGAATCCTTCCCTGAACGACACACCTGACTCCAGGAGGCCGATAATTGCATAAACAGTTTTATGCAGAGTCGCCATAAAAGACATAAACGTCTATTAATGCGGTGCTATATATGTAGGGATTATCACTAGGAAGCTGCTAATTTTTTATTTTTTATTTTTTTTTTACTAATCGAGGTAAAATAAAATAACATGAAAAAAAAACGAGGGACTTTGAACTAGGTTGTAAAAGTTGCTTTACACAGATTAATGGTCAGAGAATGTGCACTGTAGTTGAACCTCAGCATGAATGCTATGATAATATATATGAGTAAAATAAATAGCCCATAACTACAATTAGGTCACTTTTATGGAATAGTAATATAAACACGTGGACGGAAATCATCGACGTCATCAAAACAGTGAGGCAGGAGGAGGAGAAGGAGCCTGTCGGTGGATGTGACACGCTTACAAATACATAGGAACCAACGGAGCGAGGAGCAGGAGCCATGATCCAGCTCCAGGGGCGTCTGTAGCCTGCTCGATCCCCCGGACGTCGGATCCTCCGTCTTACTTCTCTCCCCTCCCGTGTCCTCGGAAGCAGCAGCAGCAGCAGCAGCAGCGGCGGAGGCGCCATGGTGGAGCAGTCGGACCGAGCCCCGCTGCTGGACTGGGAGGAGATCCCACCGCCCGACCCGAACCAGGCGGGCCTGCCGCCGCGGCCGCCGCCGCCACCGCCGACGACGGCGACGGCCGCGACGACGACGACGCTCCCGCCGCGGGACGGAGACGCCTCAGCGGAGAAAAGTTCGAAGGCAGACGGGCGGCGCACACCGACAGGCACCGCAGCTGGCGCTGGGTGGAGCAGCAGCAGCAGCACCACCACCTCCTCCTCCACCACCGCCGCCTCCTCCGCCGCCGTCGCCGTCACCAGCAGCCCGTTCAGGAGCCTGACAGCCGTCGTCGCCGGCGGCGACGGAAGCCCGGGCCGTCCGCGAACGGAGCTCCGTGGCCACGGGCGGACTCGCCCGGAGCCCCTCGGCGCGGACCGTAGCCTCCCCTTCCCCGGCCTCTCGTTGCGGGATCAGTGGGAAGAAAAGGACCAGATCGTGGCTGTGTTCGTTGTTACCTTTGATACGAGATCGGGTGAGCAGGCAGACGGTAGCGAGAGCCCCTGAGCTTTAGTCTTTTATGTTTGAGATTCTCAGAGGCCGACTAGATAAACACAGTTCCTGAAATGATCTCTCATTAGATGTTGTTATGTTGTAATGTCATGAGATGCTTTATGCGTTATATCAAGTCATGGGGCTGAAGGATATGCAGGTATGGGTGTGGGGAAACAAACATCTAACGTCCACACATCCCACCGTGGTTAATAATAGTAATTTTGATGGGGCAACCCTGACAAAAGAAATGAACTTTCCTGGCCTGGCTTTACGGTTAAACACACCTCATAGCGCAAGTTAAGGCAAGAGTTGAGTAACTGAAGCAAAAGCGGCTGTAAAACGGGGAATTCATCCCATAAGATGTGGGATCATATTTATCCAGAGACTGGATATAAAACACTTGTCAAACACAACAGAACACGACAGACCTGTTGGTTCAGCTTCATATACTTAAGAAGTCAGTGTTTAGATGGTTACAGTAGATGAGTGTGTGCTTTCTCACCGACCCCGTGACCTCTTGCTACTACCAGACAGAAGTGGAGAATTAGGGGAAGTGGTTAGAATGAAAGTAGTCAGTATGGGAAGTAACTTCATAATGTGTGTTTGTGTTTGTGAATGGCAGGAAATATGGTAGAGTGGTGCCTGCCTCATGACATCAACCTAGACGGAGTTGAATTCAAGTCAATGGCCAGCGGTTCCCATCGGATCACCAGTGACTTTATGTACGTACTCCCATCGGTCAAACCGCATGATGTTGCAGTTTTCAGGGGAGTGGGTCTCCTCATCCCTGTCAGAATCTGTCATTCTCGGTGTTTACTCCTGCTCTCTGTTCTACTTTCGGCCAGATATTTCCGTAAAGGCTGTTACTTTGGGCTGGCATGTTTTGCTAATATGCCTGTGGAGAGTGAACTAGAGCGAGGGGCCAGGATGAAATCTGTGGGAATTCTGTCACCCTCCTACACTCTCCTTTACCGCTACATGCACTTCCTGGAGAACCAAGTCAGGTAAGTTAGCTTTGTATGCAAGTTACTTTTTGCCTCTCTGTCTTTTGTTTTTCTCATTTTGTCAAATTTCCTTTCACTATTTATCTTGTTTACCTTGTTTATTTCTCACCCTATTGTGTTTACAAGTTTCTCTTTAGATGTCTACTTGCTGTACTTGCTTTTTTGTTTAAAATGTCCTCATCTATTAAGCATGAACCCAGGAATCCTACTTACAGCTATCAGGGCAGGAGCCAGTTTACAGTCTAAGCACAGAAGTGGAAAAAACCTTGACAGTGTCTCTTCTCCTCAGTAACTTTGCGTTTTTGCTTCAGTCCACTCACGAAAGCTTATCTCCTCATTTACTTTGTATAAATATATAACATAGCCCTCATTTCAGGTTTCAAATGCAGAGTGATGAGGTTATAACTTAATTCAAGTGGATCTGAACTAATCTGATTGCAGTGTGAATGTCCAGCCTACAGTTTAAGTGCGGTTACTGTGTCTTTACAGTCCCTCTGCAGTACCGCACAGATGCCTCCAATGGTAGGAGAAATATGTTAAGAATGAGTAGCCGAAGTGGTTAAATCAAGACTTTCATTACATTTAATGATTATATATAATAATTATATTTAATTCTTCATGAGCTGGGTGCACTGTAGAGCAATAAGGATGGATGATGATCACGAGGAAGGCTAAAAACTGAACAGAAAACAGCATTTGATTTCATTATATGTGCTTAATTATAAAAATTTGAGAAAGCCTAGATGACTCACACATGATATGTCCTTCTCCTACTCTTTCCCCTCTTCCCTCTCCTCCTCTTGCTCCTCTTCTTGTCTTAAAGACACCAGTTGCAGTGTCCAGGCCAGTATTCTCCACTGGAGGCCTTCTATGAGGATAAGAAAGCTGTCCTTCCACCTACAGGATATGGCCTGGTCACCGCTGGTCCAACCTGGAGTGTTACTTCCATCAACCGCTGCATGCATCCCGAAATGAAGGTCTGAATTCAGCAGAATGCTTGTATATTTTTGCATGTTTGATCGGCCTCAGTGCCATAAAATCATCGACAACAAGAAAAAACCACAACAATTTCTATCACTGTTTGCTCTGTGCAGATCACCCACCCAGCTGGCTGCATGTCCCAGTTCATCCACTTTTTTGGGGAGCAGATCATGGTGCTCTGGAAGCTTGCCCTGCTTAGGAAACGTCTCCTCATCTTCTCCCCTCCACCTGTGGGTGTGGTCTGCTACAGGGGTAAGCATTTTAAACACACAGGCTTACACACACACACACACACACACTCACAGTCTGCCATGTAATCTGGTGTTATAACACAGATTCTGTCCTCATTTTTCTTTAACGAAAATTGCTCCGAATGTAATTCAATCTTCACTTGCATTCCCTCAGTGTATTGCTGTTGCTGCCTGGCTAATGTGTCTCTGCCTGGAATCGGTGTCTCTGTGCCTGAATTACGGCCTTTCTTCTACATCAACATAGCTGACATCACTGCCCTGGAAACAGAGATGTCATATGTGGCCTGTGAGTGAAGCTTTACTGTTGATAGTTCATTTACTACCATTTGTAACCTATGGAAATAGTTCATTATACATGAACGCATTTTTACATGTCTTAAGGTACTACAGAGAAGATTTTTGAGGAGAAGAAAGACCTATACGATGTCTACATTGATAACCAGAATGTGAAAACGCACAGAAACCAGTTGCAGCCGCTGCTCCGGCTGAATGCTGCAGATAAGGAGAAGTACAGGAAGCTGACTGAACAGAGGTACTCTAAAAATTGTAAAATACTGCTGAAATAGCCTTTTCTTTACTGTAAAATAAATTGTACTCGGTTCAGTTACAGTTTGTAAATTTTATCTGGGTTTTTGACATTAGTTATTATTTTCACTGTAAACACTGACATAATAATGGATGACAACTTTCTTTACAGGCAAATGTTGCTGTACTCTCAGGAGGTTGATGGAGACTGCACATCCAATGAAGAGGATCTTTTCATTGTGTGAGTCCCTGACAGGTGTTTTCACAGCTGTCAGTGTATTTGAGTCATAACCACGAGCTGGATGTTTAAGTAGAGTGATACTAAGATGTTGAATTTTTTTTTTTTAAATATGAGGAGCACAGCATGATGCAGTTTTCTCTAATCCTGCCCAAGGTTCTTCATGGAGCTGAATAACCGCATCTTCCAGACCCTGTCAGAGATAGCAGGGAGCACTGATCCCACCCTAACCACTGAGCATGTGCGAGCCATGGGGCTGGATCCCCAGGGTGATCGCTCCTTCCTGGTTGACCTGCTGGAGGTGTACAGTATCGACGTCACCCTTGTCATAGACAACCTCTGTTGCCCCTGAGACGCCTGCTTCCCCCACCCTTCAGCCTGGGAAACTCAGGATGTCACTGGATTATCTGTGCCTTCAAGGCCCTCACACACCAAGACACTGAAGACACTGAAGACACTGCCTCCACCCTGGGGCTTCCTCTTTTGCCTGCTGTCCCCTCCTGGGTGTCTGTTTCCCCTCTACGTGTATCTCATCTGACCTGTGGAGACTTTTTCCAACCAGTGTATATGATAAGGACACTTAACGTTGGGGCACTGGTTCACGATGGCTGATAAACACCTGCCTGGCAGACCACATCGCTTGGCAGCTGCACACTCTAATAGCCTTCCACATCTTGTATCACTCTGTACTGTTTTTCTGTCAGAAATACTGTTCTCTTGTTTGTGCTTGTCAGACTTTGATTCCTGCTTAAGTGGTCAGGCTTTAAGCACTGGATGAATACATAAAAAGTCTTGATCATGGGTGGTAATTGCAGCAGGATGATTGCTCGTTCTCCACTCTATTCATCATTATGAAGAAAGGCAGTGACACATTTACAATCTCGCATCTATGTCAATCACTTATGGCTTTTCTGAAGAAAAGATTCATATAATCTGGAAAGGTTTTTAGTCCTTGAAAATGAACGTGTGCTTCAAATACCTTTTATTGGAAATCCTAGTCTCCATGATGTGTGACAAATTCAACAACTTCAGAACTTCTGCTGTAATACCATACTTAGGTGTTCAAAATGTGTGTTTTGTCCTTGTAAAGCTCCTTATGGAATTAGAAAAATCTAAGCTTTTTGACCACTTTATTTGCCTTTGAAAAAGAAAGCAATATGAGCCTGTTTTGGTTGAAATTATCAGCCTTTTTAATGTATATTCAGCCTCACAGACATATGCTTACTACTTCTTTCACAACTTAAAGTTCAAACTAAAATATGTTGAGTACGATATCCTTTTTTTTTATAATGGGTAGGGTCAATAATTCTGAAGGGATAAGGGATGTCATGAAGTCTAAGTTCACATATATGCACCTTCAGCACGAGGTGTATCTGATGATGTGTCTGATCACAGTTTAAGCGCAAGTGCTGTTAGGGGAGCATTCTGGAAACTTTCTGTCATGATATGTGTCTAATTTGTTGTAATTGGCAGAGGACAATTAATTGAATGTGACTTTATAAAACTAACTTCTCATGAATGCTGCACCATGTCCACCAGCGGACTATATTCTGATGCACACAGCAATGATGCTTGACTCTAAGGTTTTTTTTTATGCTACGTTTATGACATCTTCAACAGTCTGAGCCAGCAAGTGGTTTTGGAGTGGAGGGGGTTTGTGTGTTGTTGTAATACTTGTATACAGGCTTTGTTTTGTTTGCTTTTTTTTTTTTCACTAAACCAGAAGCTGGTTCATCAGCTGAAGCTAATATATCTCTTATGATCCTGTTGAATGAAGAGTCCTTGATGGAGCTGTTTGTCGTTTACTTGTTGATCAATTTCAAAGACATCCTGTTCAGTTGTCTGTGTGGATGACAAAGATCTCTTTGTTGTTTTTGGAGATCTGGTAATGTCACGTTTAGGGCTGAGCAGGAGCCTTAACTCCTCCTCTGCAGGCAGATTCACAGAAAAGCCCCCGTCTGTTCTAGCGGAGGGTTTCTCTCATTCTTTTCATCACAGTCCCTATTCATTGAATCCAACTCCAGAGATGGGCCAACTGTGTCTTTTGAAATACTGCTGGCGGACTGGTTTCACATTGCCAATCAGAGTGATAATTTGTTCCATGTTGGAACACGAGGCTGATGTTTGCCTCGAATAAAATTGGAATAGTGGTTCTCAACCTTCTCATGGGCCCCCCGAGGCAAGCAAAAAACACCAAGTCATATTTTAAAACATGTCTCTATGTCGCTCTCTCTGGACATTGTTATGGGTAACTGCGCACTGTGTGTAAGTACACTGGGAAATTCCTTGTATGCACTAACTGACTTGGCCAATCAAAGTGATTCTGGTAAAACACTGGTAAAGACTGAGACCAGAAATATTCAATTCTTTCATTGCCACATTCCAAACATTGTTTTTTTTCGGGGGCCTTATATCTAAGGTTGAGAACTGCTAGTTTTATAACCTCTATCGTACCTTAACTTGACACCTGAGCAAGTAAAGGTGTTTTCTGGGTTGGTTAAAAAAAAAATAAAAGTGCATTAAGTGTTGTATATGACAGAAAGGGGCACTTAAGCTTTGTTGTTTAAATGGGGCCTTAAGGAAATGTGACTTTCTCAAACTTACTTCAGCAAAGTGACCGACTCATAACTGTATGTACATAAACGTTATTTGCTAAAAGATTAAGTACATTGTCCTTCGCACTAATGAATGACCTTACTTTCTCCAGTGAAACCTGTTGACTCTATCTGCTGTTTTCTTGCCTCTGATGGTGTTTGCTTTACAGGTGTATGTCTAATGTAAAAGGGAATGTACACAACACTCACCACTGTATAAAATGCCTTCTATGTTGGGTCGTTCACAGGTGTGTACCAGCATTAGCTAAATGAATCGTTTGAACAGTGTGTCACTCTACTGAATGTCAAAGACAGCAAAAGAATTGCACACGTGCAGCTGCACATCCAAATAGTGTAACCGTTTTCCTCTTGATTGTAATTTAAATCAAGATTATTCACAGAATAACAATGAAGTCTTCACCTTTACTAATGTGAAACTCTGTAAGAGATGTCAGTAATGTACACATGAATTCAATAGCATGAGGAACCTTTAATGTCACTGTACTGCCATCATAAAACAATAAAACACTGATACTGGTTATGCATCATCTAACCCTCTGCTTTAACCCTGCACAACTGTTTTCTTTTCCCTTTGTAATCCCAGTCTACCTACAGCCCTCCCTTCCCTTTCAAAACAGGATCACTGCTTTAATGCTTTCCAAGACACACCTAAAGCACAAAACAACTTAGTGGATGACCTGGTCAAGATGGAGCTACTCATCTTCCTTCTGCCTTCCCCAGTGGTGCAAGAAGTATTAAGAAAGTAGCCATACCACTATGTCATAAAGCCACTTTGTCATACAAGTCATGCATTCCAGATTGTACATTAGCAAATCTGTATTTACAGCAAAACATAACCAAGGTAGCACAAGTAAAAGCTTGATTTAGCAGAGAAATGTGCCCTGTGACTGTTTTACTATAATGTGTTTTACTATTTAATCATTATTACAGAGACTTTCATGTGTAAGTAATGTTTTACAGTTGTAGCAGGTTAAGGGTGGAGCTACTTTAAACTTCTTTTAAACTGGTAATTTGAAGGGGCAGTCCACTGGTTTCACACATATAGTTCAGTTCGGAGTTTGGAAGAGTTGACCCTTTAGGGAGGGAAATGGATTAATCAAAGATGCTATGCAGTTGCACCATGGGTAATGTAGGATTCAACATTTTGGAGCTTGCCTTATACCAGGGCCTAAAAGTCAGGACATCTCAGGGTTTGCTTCCCCAATTTTGTTATTTTCTGTCTCTTGTAATGTCCCAAAGTGCAATAATAAACTACTCAACTATGCCTTTAATCTATAACAAAGGGCTATATTTTATTGTTAAACTGAAATTAAATTTATCTTTGTAAGTGGGGTCTTAATATACAGTGACTAGTAACTAAAGCTGTAAAACAAATGTGGTAGCATAAAAGGTACAAGATTTCCCCCAAGTACCTTAAATTTGTATTCAACTACATGTATATTCCATCCCTAATACCTTTTAAGATTTTTTTCCCTCACATTTGGCACATCCAAAATACTGAACAACCTAATATAAGAGGCCTAAAAATGCACCCACCAGCTTAATCCTGCACATTTGCTACCTACATCTTCCATCAAATGAGACCCAGACTCACCAAGCAGGGTGCCAAACTCCTGCTCCAAGCTCTTGAAACATATTGAGGATGCTGCAGCACTGCTATATTTTCAGATTTTTCCATGTACTTCCCTCCTGTCGAGTCTTCCAAGTCTAACAGCTATTCATATCTTGCAGTTTGTGCTCAGCTCCATTGTTCACTTTCCTGTCTGGGGCAACTGGTTCATCACTCTGTTCTCGCCTCCCTTAAGGACTCTTCGACGGTGGAATGAGCTTCCCAGTCCTGACAGAAGCTTCAACTCCTACTTCATACCCTCACCTCCAGCCCTGTAACAAAAGCCTGTGCCCCTTATCTAAACTAGGAATCTGTTGAATTTAATAAAAACAGAATGGCATAGAAACACTATGTGTGGAATTGGACAGACAGTATTTTTATTGACCAGGTTTAGATATGATGGCAACAGTAAACAATACAGTAAACATAAGCCCCTTTGTAAGACAACCTGTACAGGGGTTACTATCATAGAGGAACAAAGCCTTGGTCCTTTTACAGCCTGTAATGAAATCTTCTCCATCACTGTTAAAAATAAATCCAACTGAATATTTTATGTTAACATGTAGTAAAACAGACGGTTCAAACCACCAGCACTTCATGATCATTTATGACTGATGGCAAAGCAGAAATCTGCTTTCAACACAACTTCAGAGTTCCATGGCCTCTAGTTCTCTTGCCTGCTTCTTCTGTGTTTCTCTTGAAATCAGTTTTGTGTCCTGCTGTTCTTGACTTCATTCTGAATTTTTGTTTTCTCATCATTGCATCTGTGAGAGGAGCTGCTTCCTGCGCTCTGCACTGATGAAGAAGAGTAGTTTCCGTGGCAACAGCCTTACCTCCACAGGCATAGCCTCATACTCTTCGTTGTCAATGTTGTAGAAGCCGCTGGTACCCTTTGGAAACAGGATACACAGTTAAATGTTGAGACAAAAATTAGTGCACTGCATTTTAGAAAGCAGATTGATTACTAAAATAAAACTAACAAAATTAACCAATCAGGGTTTCTGACCTCTGGAAGCTGAAGCCGGCAAGCACTGGCTTCCAGTTTTGTGGAGTTTTTTGTGAATACTGTTGCATCCTCTTCTTTTTTATTTCTATAATGAACAACAGTTATATTTGAATAAACCTGAACTTTGACATATTTATTACTGCATCAGTATTCTCTGTTTCAGAAAACAACAACTGACCCGACATTGATGAACTCGCCCACAGTGAAGTCGCTGGGCTCTGCACAAATCATCAGGGAGTCATTTATGCGCTACAAGTTCAAATAAGCAGGAAAAAACAAACAAACAAAAAATAAATAAAACGAAGAGGAAAAAAAGGCAGATGGAGTTTAATGGAATCTTGTCAAAGATTCATGCAAGGACTCAAGGTTTTTTAAGAAGAAGAACAAGGTGTTATAAATACAATTATTTTTGAACTGACCCTTTCCACTGGGTTTTTGTTGTGTGTTTGGATAAACAGCTCTAACGTCGACAGCTGCTGCTCCTCCCACTTCACCGGCTCCTCCACCTTTGGGGGCTCTGAACAAACACACATACATACATAACCCAAAATACACAGTAAAACACAGTATTGTTGGGATCCCTGGGATTTTATTGCCATGCTGTGATCCAAGTACCAACGCACTCACATACACACACACTCACCTTCAATGGGAGGGTTCCAGTAGTTCTTTAGTCTGCGGATGATACGATGGAGCAGATTTGGCCTGGGGGGCTTCTGCAGGGGCAGGTCAGGGGGCCTAAGGCTGGGGGCCGAGTAGGATACCGTGACATCCCGAACCAGGGGCCACTCCTGAGAGACATTTGACCACAATGTGTGATCAAAATACAGCAGCTATAGACTTATTTAACTGTATGTTGTGGACTAATAATTTAATGAGATACTGATATGATTGTTTGAAGAATTCTTTACTTAATATAAACCAAGGAATTAATTTTGAGTTTAAATATGATACAGACATTGATTTGCTTGAAAAAAGATGCATCAACATATGATCATCATCAATGCTTGCCAATATACTGAGAGATTTTATATTTATTTTTATTGGCACATTTTCCCATAGCAGTGTCTACACTTCAGCAATTGTTAGACAATTAACTCTCCAACAGCTGCCTCAGGATCTTTATGCAGGGCTCGGCAGTATAACATCACCTACAGCAGGCTGTAATATTCCCCTTTGTATAATCTTAGTGATTGTCTTTCCTTGGACCACTTTGAATATTAGTCCTAGTAGCTTTACTTTAGGAAGACATTTTTTAGCATCTAAATTCTTGTTGCCTAAACCATTCCCTCTTTACTCCAGTGTCATTGACAGATGTTCTACTGATATTTCCTAATATTTTCCCAATTGTTTTTGGGTCCCCTAATACAACTACCAATGTTTTTTCTTTGTTGATTTCTGACGGCAGACTTGAAGCTCTGCAATGTGAAATTCTTATATGGTCATTTTTAAGCCTGTCTGAAACAAGCTACTTATAATAATTTTGTGCAGGTAAGAGAGTTTGGTGAAATGTATTTGGAACATTTGTAAAAAAAGCTTCACAGTAAAAAGTATGAGAATTTAAGATCAAGAATATGAAAATATTCTTGCATGAGGCCGAATGTCTTTGAAGAAAAATATAATATATTATTGTCAGATATGGGAAATAATAAAGAGAAGCATTTAAATTGTGATATTTTAAGTGACATTGTGGATGATTTAAAGTCTCAGTGGTAACCTAGACAACAGGTCTTTAAAGTACAGTGACTCAATATGCTGTCATGGGTTTCCAGTATCAGACAGGTTATAGCTTGAAGTACTGTCTTACCCTTAGAGTACTAAACCAATGTGCGGCATTTGTCTTCAGTGGCCCGAGGTACCAATATCTGTGGGGAAAGATCAGGGTTACAGTATGTGTGGGGGATAACGTTATCATTGTTTTCCCAATGCTGCAGTCTGAGTGAAGTAAACTCACTTGCTGATTGTTGCAGCCACATCTCTAAAAGCACCCCAACGCAGTCCCATCAGAGCAAAGACTGGCTGCTCTTTCTCCCCCTACAAAAAACACACACACACACACACACAAATACATTCAAATTCCTCTCTAGGTACTAATACATAATTTACTGCACTGCAAAAACGAAACAATTATCTTTAATGACAATTTAATTTAATAAACTTATAAGAAAGGCATTTTATGAATTGTGACATTATTTCAATTGTTAAATTATCTGTTAATTTCGCATTAAAACAAATACTGACTTAAGCAAGTATCTGCATTCAAGATATCAGACATTAACTTCACAACTTTAAGGGCACTGCAGATTGAACAGAAGCAGTTTCTTACTTTAATTTGCAGCACATCCAGAGGTACAGTTTCTCCCTTCAGAATAGAAAGTGTTGCAGATGTAATGTCTCTGGAAAATTTAAAGGGTGTATAGATGAGTGTAAGTTACTTATATGGAAATACATAGTGTACATTTACCCAGTTAAACACATTCAATAAACAGCTCATCATGGGGGTTGTGTGTTGATAGAATTTAGCTCTTTAAGAATGATTTTTGATATGATTACTTACTTGACCTTGTTGTCAGTGAGGAGGTGAAGACTTGGACTCAGGGAATTGTGAGAGCCCAGTGGAATGAATCCAATCGGTGTGTTACTGAATGTGTCCTGTAATCAGAAAGACAAGAAAAAAAAGATTAATTTCTCCATGTCTTGTTCAGCTGTTAACCAAAATAGATTGACGCAGTTACTGTATTATGTGTACTTGATCAGGTCTTCGCAGTAACCCTGTGATGACTTCCTGCAAGGTGCCATCCCCTCCGGCCACGATCAGCATGTCTGTCTGTTCCATGAGCTCCATCAGCTTTTTTGCCTGGCCCTCATAGTCCGTCTGACGGAGGAGGCAGTATAAAATCAGGGTGTCACACAATGGAGACCCCAGTCAAACCACTAAAAATGGATTTCCAAGTGGGGTAAAAGAGTAAATTATACCTTTACAACTGAAATTTCCACACCAGCCAGGTGTAAAATAGGAGCAGCATTCTTTTCAAACAGGTTGTTTGCTTTCCTGGGGGAGATTTGGACATAGGGTTGGAGAAAATTTTCTATCTGAAATCCAAAGAAACTGTTAGTGATGACTTTAGAGATTGAGTCTTCTTACCCACTACAAGCTGCAGGGTTCAAGATCACTGTTGCTTTCCTCAGCCGCTCCTGTGGTGCTATCTGTTGGCGCCCATATTCCTTAAAAGAGATTAACAATGAGTAGGACTATGAGCACTCCAGGCTTTGCTTATATGGCTGACAAATAATGAGCAAAAAAGAAGTGATGTCTCACCCTGGCCACTAGACAAGCCTCTCTCCGCAGAACATTGTCACTAATAGTGAAAAGGGGATAAAATACAGGACACGTTAACAATCCTGCGATCTATCCAATCCATTTAAATATCACGAATTAAGATCCTCACCAGTGTTTCCCGTACAGCCAGTGGCTCCCGTAAGACAAGACGCACACGGCAAAGGTGGACTTCTTCCAGTGATTCCGCAGAGTCCGAAACACTTTGACAACCCGGGCCATTCTTCTGATTAACTGTCCCTAAAACCTTTGTTTTACTGTGGTGCTACATTTACAGCGGTAACGACATACAAAAGTCACGGAAGACAAATTTCCATCACAGCGGTCACAGACTCAGAGCTGTCAGCCCAGCATGGACATCTTGGTGTAACGTCAAAACAGTACGGACCAACAGAGGGCGGAACCAATGGTGTTGCTAGTGATCCGAAGAGGTATTTCAGCGAGACGCGATTGCTGCTTTATCGATATCTCGTAAGAATTATATTTTAAAGACAGATGGATTTATAAATTGGAAAATA
This sequence comes from Istiophorus platypterus, assembly GCA_016859345.1. Classification (NCBI taxonomy): domain Eukaryota; kingdom Metazoa; phylum Chordata; class Actinopteri; order Istiophoriformes; family Istiophoridae; genus Istiophorus; species Istiophorus platypterus. The sequence continues at coordinate 8,262,134 of CM029121.1, forward strand.
AAATCATGTGGAAGCTCATTTAAATCGCCCCTTGAGTTAATCTGCACTGGTAGACTACAAGTCCCGTCTGCCTAGACGGCCACGACGGTCCGAGGACCTCGCCTGAAGATATTTAGAGAATTATGACAATGTTTAAAATACGCATATAACTTAATTATCCAGCGTACGCGTTGGATTATAAATGATGATTTTCTTGTTCAGGAAAAGAGACCAAAGTTTGTATACAAAATTGATCTTTTTAAATTTCACACTGGCACAGGCCCAAAGGCTTCCGTCCAATTTTCCGAGTGTATCATGGCGGCGCAGATGGCGGTAAATTCGGGTATGGAATATATTTCTTTCATTGAGTAACTTAATTGTGTTTTTTCTCTAGTACGTGCTATTCGTTGTTATTTCATAGACAACTGCGTGCATATTTCCTTTTTAATTGTCAGGTTGGGAACAAGTCGTATGTTCTGACCACATGGTGACGGATCGCTCAAGTTCAGGCTCGGGCTGCTAGGCTAACTTAGCCTAGCCTTCAAGTAAACGTTTGTTTAGCTAACATTGAGTAATAAACACGAAGTAGATCTGCAAACACGCCCGCGTTTATTTCATTTTAGCAGTAAAACTGAAGCCGAGCGGGCAATATGACTTCCTTGTTAAATGGTTTCGGTTATGTTTACTTGGAAACAAAACTGGAGCAAACTGACTTGTGAGAAGCCAAGAAATGTTTGACAACACTGCCAAGCATAAGTTACCGGACTCGTGGGTTTGTTTTGTTGGGCCAGGTCTAACTTATTGGCAAGCTCGTGTAACAGTTAAGGTCCATGCCTAAACCAGCTTCTGCCCTGTTATACTAGTGTCTCATCAATAAACCAGTGTCTATTGTTTAATTGGTGAAGTTGCTCAGATTTATTTGTAGAGACGTGACTGATGTTGCCGAATTTAATGATGTCTGTGCTTCCAAGGGGCTTTGTAGACAATAATATAATTACCAATAAATAAAAAATGTAATTGAATAAAGATCTTGAAACTACAACAGTCGTAAGTGGTAAAGAAACACATAGTTTAGACTAGTAAGTACGTTCATAGTAAGATCAGTGTTATTGTCAATTGTTGTAAGTCATATGGTAATCTTTCATCAGCCTTTATGAAGTAATAAGATGTTGATACGTCAGGACTACATCTGCACTAAGCACTACTGATTGTTGCAGTCTGAAAGAGGTTCCCATTGTGACCATGAAAATGAAATTTTTAATTTGAGTCTTGTAAGAGACATGATGCATTAGATTTGAGAAGATAATTGATTGCACAAAAGATCATTCAGTATCTATTATTATATATAGATAATGCAAAAGGCTGGAGATGCAAGTGTCACATGTGATTTTAAGAGACTGGCACAATAGGACTGGCAGATATCAGTTGTGTGCATGTGTGATGAGACAAGACCATTGAAAGCCTGTTTTCCCAACCAGGAGCCAGTCTGTGGGGGCCGCTGAAGGAGCTGTGGGAGACGGTGGATGGGGCTGTGCTGAGAAGACAGCCAGAGAGCGTCCACCTTCTGGACCTGCAGCTAAAGAAACACAAACCACACTTTTTGTCACTCTTTAAGAACCCGGTGAGATGCTGTGCATCAACACTACCCTTGTAATCACTATTGTTTCACGTTTAAATATTATAGTAGTGTTGTTCCAGTTTAACCTAGAGACAGACAGACTAATCTTTGATATAAAGTGTCTCCTCTGAGACTGTAATATTAATAACTTCTGTCCGCTCTTCATTTTTAGCCAAAGAGTGCAGAGCAGAGAGAGAAGGTGCGTAAAGCCAGCACGGAAGGCATCGCCATCCAGGGTCAACAGGGGTCTCGCCTCCTTCCAGAGCAGCTTCTGACAGAAGCCTTTATTTTAAGTGACTTGTTTGATATTGGGGAGTTGGCAGCTTTGGAGCTTCTGCTCGCAGGTAAAGTGGAAAAAAGAAATCACTTGTAAGAAAATTTATAAATAAAAAAAAATTATGTAGTAAATGCTGACCATGTATTATGGTGTCTTTTGTGTTAAAGATAGAGTACTCACATCAGTTTAGTATGGCTACTTTGTTTTAGGTTTATCCTGATCAAATCCATGATTTGGTGACAAAGCCTTACATGAATTCAGGTAGCACCGGCAATGTTTCACACAATAGATTTGCTGAATATCCTTGTCTTTCTCCAGGTGAGCACCAGCAGCCCCATTTTCCAGGTCTGACACGAGGACTAGTAGCTGTGTTGCTCTACTGGGACGGAAAACTCTGTGTAGCTAACTCTCTTCGCACACTCATCCAGTCGCGTCATGGCAAAACCTTCACCCTGGATCTAAGGTAATAGTATTATCTAAAGTTGTACATTCAAGCAATGACTGGTGGTTTTAAAGGCCCATGTGATGAGAATGTTATTTTCCTGTGGTAGATTTTTATTTTCTTTAACACATTTATATTTTCTTGAGCTCTCATTTGTTTTCCCACTCAGTGGAGAGCTGGTGGCTTTGACGACACGTTTTACAGATGAACTGATGAGCCAGGGTTTGACCAAACGTATCCTAACCTTGGTGTCAGAGATCAGTGTGACACGTGAGTTCGAACGGCTGCAGAAGGAGCGTGGCCTGGGCAACGAAAAGCACAGGAAAGAGGTGAAAGCAAATTCTTTGTGTTAATGTTAAACCAAGATAATCATTCTCTCATGACATTTATTTTCAACCATACTGGGTTGGTGAATAGTGAGTGGCGTTTTTCGGTTGCAATAAAAAATTTCCTGGAGGAATATACAGATATATGATATGAGCAGCATTAACTCCCGCTCTTGTTAACAGGTTTCTGAACTCATCAAAGAATGCCGACAGGCCCTAGCTGATAGCCTGTTTTCATGGACCTGCCAATCACCCTTGAGTAAAGATGACACCCTTGCTCTCATTAGCCACCTGGAAACAGTGACAGCTCAAGCTGATGGTTCACTGGACAGTGTGAACCAGGCACTTGTCATGGCACTGCTCTACTGCTTGGATGTCAGCTTTTTAGAGCAGGGCACTGAAGATAGAGAAGGTGGGAACATGTTAAATATAATGTCTACAATTTTAACTTTAATTTAGGTTATCCGTTAAATCTGTTAGAAAACCTAACGAGGCTCAGCTATGTGTAACATTGCTGTTAGTTTTGATGTTTTGCTTTTATGGCTATTGAAGGATTATGTCTGTGTGCTTTTAGATCTGCTCCAGGCACTGCCTTTGCTGACAGAGAGGCAGTATGTATCTGCAGTGCACAGCCGTCTGATGGATGGCCAGCCGTGGAAGCTTCCAGGCCTGCAGGCTGTGTGTCGGCTGGCCTGGGCTCTGTCTCTTAGGGTCCTTTCCCAGCTACCGCAGGGATCTGGTAAGGCCTTTGTTTCTAGGACTCACACTAAATATGACTAACTTGCCTTACTTGCAGGAATATAAGTTTTCTAAGGAAACACCTATTTAGATGTGATGTGTTTGTGTGTTGTGCAGCCCTGGTTGAGTTCACTGAGGCAGATGAAGCTCTAGCTGACCAGGCTCTACTGGGAGATGTCTTCCTGTTTATGAAGGAGGGTATGTTAGGATGTGAGAGCTTTGCCAAGGAAGAGTTTTACATCCGCCGCCTCCACTCACTCATCACAGACTTCCTGGCACTCATGCCAATGAAGGTGAGAGATGTCAAAGGTGTCCACTACCAATGCTTATCCTGACGTAAAAGATTGATTTGTTCAGGTATCATGTTATAGTATAAGCTTTTCAGAATTGGACATTTCTCTGAATGGTTATCAGGTTGTATTTTTGCCGTTTTGCACCCTGATTAAATTATTTAATTTTGCTGTCTTTGCAGGTGAAGCAGCTTCGTAACCGTGCTGATGAGGATGCCCGCCTGGTACACATGTCCCTACAGATGGACAGTGAGCTTCCATCATCATTGCGCAAGGACTTAGACCACCTCATGATCCTCGTCAGTCTTTTTTACACATACAAATTTACACATGCACTTCAGCTAAAATCACCTTTTACCTTTTAGGGGTTTAATTGATTATGTTATCCAAAATTGAGCCTGTTATAACAGGAATAGAAAAAGCTTCCAGTTCATTGATGAGCAACATCAAAGGCGAAAAGTACTGAAAGTGTGTACGGTACAATACTGCATGACCCGATACTGTGGGTTTAAGTTTGTAACAGTATTGGTTGCTGTTTTGTTTTTTCAGATAGGGGAGTTTTACAGTAAGGACCCATTTGGGCTAGAGCTTGGTCTGGAGTTCTGGTGTCCCACAGAGTCTCTCCAGCACACTTCCCTGCAGGGATCCTACCTGGGAATGGCCTTGCAAAGGCCTCCACATAAACAGGTAAGGGCCTTATTTTCTGGACTATGGTTGTGTTAAAAATCACCAAAAGGTATAATGAAAGTTATTGAAAAATTCCCAGATTTTGAAGCTTGGTCATTTGGATTTTGGTTCTCTCGAGAGAAGCAAGTTTTGCACGCTCTCTACTAATTCTTGTTAAAATTTTCTGTGATTTGATGCAGGTAGTTCTGTCCAAGTTTGTGCGTCAGATGGGAGACCTTCTGCCCTCCACCCTCTATATCGCTTATCTCCGTATGCTAAAAGGCCTCGCCAATGGTCCTCAATGTGCCCACTACTGCTTCAGCCTGCTGAAGACCAATGGAGCCACACACAGTAAGAGCAGATTGTTTCCATAACTTGAAAGACTAGATGAATTTTCTGGGATTGAAATAGACCGCATATTTTCAGACTTACATCTGAAATTGAAACCACTGAACATTTTCTGGGCTGTTTGGCCTTTTTTGCAAGGACTAAGTGATTGGATTTTCTAGTAGTCAGTAGTAAATAGGAAAGTTAACTCTAGAAACTTCCAAATCCTAATCAAGATATATAAACATTACAGTCGAGAAGCCTATAGTTTTAGTTTAATGCATTTTCAAATTAACTAACTTCATGTACATGTATGCAGGTGACAACATTCAGGGAGTTTCTGGCAGCCCAGTGTCTTGGGAACATTTCTTTCACTCCCTTATGCTCTACCATGAAAACCTGCGACGAGACCTTCCAAATCCAGATGCTGCGCACTACCGCCACCCACCACTGAGGGGCATCACCCAAAGGGAGCTGGATGGACTCACCTCATTTTTGCAGTTACTCACCACAATCATTACATGGGTGCGGTACAGCATTCACCATAAGGAACATTAAGATCAAGATCAATGTAAAAGTGAGCTAACTGTATTGGAGTCTTGTGTGTGATGATGTTGTTTTTTGTTTTTTGTTTTTCTCTCTCTCTCTATAGAGTGAAAATGCTCGTCTGGCATTGTGTGAGCATCCCCAGTGGACCCCAGTTGTAGTGATGCTGGGGTTGCTACAGTGCAGTGTTCCACCTGTCCTGAAGGCAGAACTCCTGCACTGCCTGGCAGCCTTTGGGAAGTCACCAGAGATTGCAGCTTCACTCTGGCAGTCGCTAGAGTACACGCAGGTCAGCCTTTAAAAATGACCACTCTGCATGTTAGCATTTCTCATCATATAATTTATCAACGTTATTACTCAAAGTTTAACATTTTATCTTATCAATTCTGAAGATCCAGTCAGTTAAGTTCTGTTGTTCTGGCGATAAAGGGCTGAAGTGCCTTTTAACACTTCTGTTTTATGGTTTAAACAGAAATTAAAATTTTGCCTTTTGTCAGTCCAATTGCTGGAGTATGTGTCAACTTCCTGTGGAAAATAGGTTACTGTGATTATCAACCCTGTGCTTACCCTTAAACACTTTATTCTTGTGCTGTAGGGAGATTGTTTTGAGGCTCACAGGTTGTGTTTTTACATCTGTTTTTGTCTCAGATCTTCTAAAGCTTTGCAACATGTTTTTCTGCCACAGATCCTTCAGACTGTTCGAGCACCAGGACAGAGGCAAGCAGCTGGAATTGAGGTGAGTGAATTTGAAATTGGATTCTCCCTTGTCAGCTCAGTTTGAAACCGTCTATCTTTCCCTGTCAGTTTAAAAACAAGTAAGGCAAGTAAGGGGGTTCATTAGTTGGTAAAGGGAATAATTAGACTACTTTAGGCTCCCAAGATTATTTTTGATATGTGTGCAAAAAGACAGCACTGCACTAATTCCCAAAGGGATACATTCAAGTTTGATTTTTAGAACTCAAACATCTTGTTGTGACAAAAATAATGCAGACGGGAGTTGGGACAGTTGTTGTCTTTAAATTTGGCAAGATTAGCACTTTGCAAGATTCTGTTGCTGATGACCATTGTAGCTGATTTTTGTTTAATGTGAAGGAAAATAAAAATTGACTTTAATCTGTCAGTGCTGTGAAAATGTCCTGGTCAAGGTTCTATAACCTATAAGGAGATACACATTTAGGCTCTCAACTTATATTTGTTTTCTTGTCACTAAGGTGGAGCTGAATGAGATCGAGTCAAGCTGTGAGGAGTACCCTCTGACACGAGCTTTCAGTCATCTGATCAGCACGTTGGTCGAGAGTAGCATGCCTGTTAATCTTGGGGCCGGGCTTCGCGTGCCAGGCTTCCAGCCCTACCTGAACTTCTTGCGTGACTCTGTGTTCCTCCCCTTCCCCACCAGAGCATATCATCGCCCAGCTGAGAAGGTAAAGTGCTCTTCCAGTGTCTTTAAAAAGTATAGACATGTAGTGGCAGAATGCGTGTAGTCTTTTCATTTCATTTACATCTGTTCATTTTTATTTTTCCTTTTTTTTCCTGTCTGTCTCTCAGTGGGAGGTAGCTGACTCTGTTCTGGAGGTGTTCCACAAGCTGCTGCGGGACTATGAGCCCCAGCCGTCAGACTTTGTCCAGGAGTTGGTGGAGCTGCAGGGTGAGCAGGTCCCAGCCCACAAGCCTCCCGGCCACAGCATCATGTTCCATCTGCTCAATGACTCACCCATGCTGGCGCTCTGCCTCAGCCTGCTGGAGGAAGGTGTGCGCCAGCTGGACACTTATGCACCCTTCCCTGGTGAGAGAACATATGCTTCTGCTGTCAGAGAAAGAGAGATAGCTTTTTGTGTGTGTGTTTTTATCGGATGACGTGCTCGATTACTGCCCTCCCCCCAATAGGTAAGAAGCACCTTGAGTCAGCAGTGTTGCACTGCTTGTGCCTGCTGGACTTGGCTCTGCAGAAGGAGGTGGTGTTCATGGATCTTCTCAGGGAGAGCCAGGCTTCCTTGCTGGTGTCCCCCTTGGAGCAGCTCCTCCAGGGTGTCAGTCCTCAGACTCGGAGGGCTGATCACATTGTCAGTATTGCCAGGTAAGGGCATCCAGGTTGTGGTAGAAACCATGCCTATCCACTCTTTACTAGTTATTAGATTTGAAATGTCAAGCCTCACCAGAAGTCATAGTAGGTTATGCATCAATTATCATACTCTTTGAAAGGCCAATAGTCTCAGAATGGGCGTAACTAAGTTTTTTTTACCCTGCAGGTACTTGTACCACAGCAGCTCCAACCCAGAAGCTGCCTTCCAAAGTGCCAAGATCCTGCGTCGTATCGCCAACTACCCTAACATTCAGATTAGGCTGGTGGGAGATTTCACACATGACCAGGTATGTACAAATCTGAGGGATAAAGAAACTAGCACAAATTACCCTTTCCACAAAGCTATAAGATATTTCTCAAGTCAGGAAAAGCAAAAAGGTCATGGTATGTTGTGGAGTTAGTGACCTTCACTATAATGAACTTCTTTTATGAGCGAGTGTGAATTTCAGAGCCATTTTTGTCTCTACCCATCAGTCAGTGAGTGACAAACTAATGGCAGGTTTTGTGGAGTGTCTCGACAACGAAGAGGCAGAGGAGGGAACAGAGAAAGGAGATGGTGAGAGAGAGAGAGATGCTCATTATCTCTTCCTTGTTGTCTAAAACTTTTCCTAAGCCTAAAAACTGTTCCATCTTCTGAATTTGATTAATTTCCTGCTATTTTGATACTATCACCCTCAAAGTTGGCTACACCCTTACCACTAAACTGTTTCTAGACTCAGACCAACAAAAGAAGGTGGCAACAATCCGACATGAAACCCAGATCCATATTCTGAATCTACTCATCACCTCCTTGGAGCTGAAGACGCCCAATCTGGCTCTTTACCTCTTGGGCTATGAAGTCAAGAAGCCTGTATCCTCTACCAACCTCCAGGACCCAGGTCAGATGACAACCTAAGCACTGACATGTTGTATTTGGCGACTGTTGGGATTTTTTGCATTATGTCACATTCTGGTTTGGATGGAAAAGTATCAGGTGATCTCTTTGTTTACTTGTTGATGCTTGCTGTGCTACAGGTGTGTTGGGATGTCCACGGAGCTGCCTGCACGCCATCCTGAGTCTGCTGCAGAGGGGCACCGAGAAGAGATCTGGGCCTGTTCTCACACAGCAGGCCCCACACCTGGCTGAGCTCTGCTACCAGGTACTCTTCATCCTCCACTTATAATGCCCATAAAGGGCACTTGGATGTAGAGATCAGTCTCAGCAGTAGGAGATCTAGCACACTGGCACTTTTATTTTTGCAATTTTTGCCCTGTAGGTTGAATGCATATATAGAATTAGTGTGTGAGCTATCTCTGATCTCTTTTCTTGTTTGTGTGTTTCTGTCATTGTCTCCCTCTCTCAGGTGATCTACCAGTTGTGTGCCTGTCCAGATACATCTGGACCCACCATGCGCTATTTGAGGACCAGCCAGGACTTCCTGTTCTCTCACCTGCAGCACCTGCCTTTCATCCTGCCAAGTAAGTACAAGATTCCACGCTGATCTCCTTGGTCCTAAAATAATAACAGATAGTAATAACAAAGCACAAGTAGGAAGGAAGGAAATAGGAGGGAAGGGAATACAGAAGAGTTATATGAAATTAGTGGTTGTATTGTGTCCCTGCTGATAGGAAATGGAAAAATTGTACTCAAGAGAAAACACAAACAAAGCCAGGAAAAAGCAGCAGTGATAAACTCCTTTTAATATTACAAAGCCATGTATGTCACTGATAAAATGTAAATGTTCAACTTTCTGATGGAAATACAATGACGGTATTTGTGTGTTTTTGTTTTTTTTCCCCCATTCTTTTTACTTTGTTTTCCTCAGGTAACCAGATTGCTGCCCTCTCCCAAATGTCTTGGCTCATGAAAACAGCTGCAATTGAGCTGAGAGTGACCTCACTTAACCGCCAGCGTTCTCATACACAACGCCTCGTCAGCCTCCTGCTGGATGACCAGCCACACACTCAGCATACAGGTATGGGATGTGCCATCAAAGGTGTTTGTAGGTGTTTCAGATGTCTTTAAACTGCATTTGAATTCCCCAAATATAAGGCTTTAATAGTTGTTGTTGTCAGTGGATAAGTAGATGTCTCAGATTATGTCCAAATTTAAAAAACCAACATTTTTTGGTCTTTTTACAAAACTTAAACTTACCTAGGCCTGCGAACACTCTGATGCATACACAAAAGAAATCATCATACAGGATCTCATGGAGACTCAAAGTTACCATAAATCGCACAACAAAGCTGATTAATGCATGAATCTAACACCTCATATTTTTTCCTTCCAGCTGATGGGGAGATGGGCATGGAAGAAGAGACCAGATCCGTCAGCGGTTTCCTGCATTTTGACACAGTTTCTAAAGGTTTGTGGCATTTTAGTTAACAAATCAAATATTAATAGCTAAAAACACAATTAGAATTGACTCACTTGATGTTCAAGTCATTCTTATGAGCTTTCAGTTGTGGCTCTTCTTTCTTAAGATTCATACTCGATTTTCTTTGACTTTTACTTCCATATTGTCCTTGTTTGATGCAAACAGTGCGCAGGAAGTTGCTGAGTGTGCTGGATGCCATCGATTTTAGTCAGGACATGCCAGAGCTGCTGCAGCTGGACTTCTTTGAGCGCACTCAGATAGAGCAGGTGATCTCCAACTGTGAGCATGTCAATGAACAAGGACACACTGTGTGCAACGTTAAGGTGGGTTGCTAGAATATGTGATCTTACCATTCTCTGATGTGTTGTCTTAAAATATTTTGATCCCTTACCTTCGTCTGATTCAGAGTATATACATCATACAATGTTTTAATTTTCCTCACAGTTGCTTCATAGAGTGCTGGTTGCTGAGGTAAATGCCCTACAAGGAATGGCAGCCATTGGACAGAGGCCCCTTTTAATGGAGGTGACTGAATTTAAACTGATGGGACTTCATTTATGTGTTTATAAGTTTAGCAATATAAGGATCCATCATACAGTGAATTGTCACTTTTAAAATTTGAATAACATTTGGAAACCACATTTCAAAATTACTCCCTTTTGTCCAATATTATGTCATCTCTAATGCTTTGAAATCTTTTGCGATTAAAAAAAAATTTCCCATTGTCTTTTCCATCCCTGGGTGTACTTTTCCAGGAGGTGAACTCCATCCTGCAGCAGGTGGTGGAACGTAACCGTGTCCGTCGGAGTCTGAGTGCTAAGCGACATGCGCTGCAGTCCTGGAGGAGCCTGGTGGAGACCCTGCTGACTGCGTGCCCTGCTGATCTCATACCTGCTGATGACAGACAGCTCATCATCAGAGACCTGCTGCTAGACCTGCATGATAAGGTCGGTGAGGACATCTTATCACATGGGGGGTTTAAACTATTGAGGCCATAATATCTAGTAAGTCATTTTATTATTAAGATGCAGTAATTTATTAAAGAACATCTTTAGGAATGTTATGGCTCTCATTCAGTGCTCATCATTACAGCAAGAGTTGACTTAACAAATTCCCCAAATCCAAGGTTTGTTATAACAACTAAATTAAAATCTTGTCCTGCATTGTCCAGGTGTTATCTGAGGACGCAGCAGGAGAACTGATGCCCATTGTTGCTGGGGCAGTTTTCACTCTGACTGCCCACCTCAGCCAATCAGTGCTGTCCGAGCAGCAGCAGGGAGTAGGATTAGAAGCATCCTCAGGCTTTGCCTCCATCGCCAACTCCGCCCTGCATCTGATCCTCCGCAAGCTGCTGGACTTCATCCTTTGTACTGGTTTGTGCAAAACCCACTTTTCTCCCATGGGATATGTTGCTAGAATAAATCTAGGTTAGATAAGATTATATAATATTGTCTTTTACACTTTAAGGAGGAGGATACCAGCGTCTGCGTGCTCACCTGTATGGCTCTCTGCTGTACTACCTGCAAATAGCCCAGAAACCTGAAGAACCAGACACTCTGCAGACAGGTACAACAGAACCATTATTGTAGAAAATTTGAAAATATTGAGTTCATTTTACAATCTATAATTGGCCCTACTTTTATTTAACAATTTAAGTGGTTTTATTTCCTGGAAGAATATTGTGGGGCAGATTTTTACAGGTAAATCTCATTTTCATAAAATCTCTCTCTCTCCATCCCTTGTCCAGCTGGGAAGGTCATGTGGGAGCGACTCACAGCCCCTGAAGACGGTTTCTCCAAACTGCAGAGAGAGAACCTCGCTATCATTGAGAGTTATGGCAAGGCTCTCATGGAGGTTGTGTGTAGGGACGCATGCGACGGCCATGAAATTAGCAGGGTAAGAGCCGAACCTTACACCTTGTAAAACAATATGTCTCGTTTGCCAACTCTGTCTCATACTGACGTGATGATTGGTGATATTTTTTGCCTCCAGTTCTGATTGAATGTCTACTGATACAGAATTCTGATCCTATATTTTAACAGTACATACAAGATTTTTAATCCTTATTAAAGATGCATCAGTTATCTAATACTTTTATATAATATTTACTTTTATATTTGTGTATATATATATATATATATATATATATATATAAATATAAAAATTTGGAGAAGCACTCTGATTAAAGATGTCCTTTCTATGTATGTATTAATCACAGTTAAGAGAAATGCCTCTGAACAGCTCTCACCTAGCCTGACTCTCCGTTAGAAAGTGTCTCCCTTTTAATCCTTGTCTCCTCTCCCCGTCTGTCAGATGCTGGCCCTGGCAGTGCTGGACCGGATCCTGTCAATAGACCGTCAGAATCAGTGGCTGGTTTATGTCTGTAACAGTGGCTACCTGCGGTCACTAGTGGAGAGCCTGAGACAGGATGACGTTGCCCTGCAGAGCCTGCTCACCCCTCAGCCACCCCTCCTCAAACCACTCTACATCTATGAGAGCAAGATGGTGAGCAGATGTGGACTGCTGACACACTATCATAGACACTTTGTGTTTTGTACTTACTGTTTGGAAGTCTTGAGTCCAAAAGCTCCTTTTAGACAATGTCTATATAAAGCCTCTGTGAGTGCAGGATCATGAAGGAACAAACTCATCTGTGCGTTTTCAGGCTCTCCTGACTCGTGTGGCAAAGACAGGCCAGGGAGCTGTAGAGTTGCTGCGCTGTGGACTGGTGGCGCAGCTGATGGAGTGTCAGGTGTTTGACATGGTACCTGACAGCGATTCACACAGGTAGGGGTCTGGAATGGTAAGAAGAAAGTGTCTTTACAAGTGTCTTCAACAATATTGTTATATATATTGGTAGAAGATATCCCTAGAGGAAAAAGTGCACATCTCAAATTTGGCTCGGACTTCTCAATTGACTGATTTCTTTTTTTTTCCCCAAAATGGTTTATAAAATAAATGCTTTGATAAGTCCTCATAAAAGTATAAGACTTGAAAGCTTCCTAGCTGCAGAAAAGTCAAGACAGTTTTGGAATTTACATAGGGCAATGCAGTTGGTCAGCAACTTGTCTTTCAAGGAGGAATTCAAAAATCCTTTTTCCTTTTTTATTCCAATGCTTGCAGACCAGTTCTTATAGTATTCCTCATATCTGTGCATGTTCCCTTGTGGTCCACAGGGTTATGAGGGACCCATCAGGCTTCATCCCTAGTCCTATGGACCGTTACAGGCAGATTCTTTTACCGACCTTGAGACTCTTTCAGGTGATCCTGACCTCTACAACTATGAATCACCAGCAGGGGGCAGCACAGGTAAGCAGAGGGTTTTTGTGTCCTTTTGAAATTTTTTCTTTTTTTAATTTTATACTTAAAATCCTAAGTAAGCATGTTATTAGCGAGTCCATTCTCTCATCGTATGCTGCCTAATAGCCTTTATTGGCATTCACACAGGTAGGGTCTGGAATGGTAAGAAGAAAGTGTCTTTACAAGTGTCTTCAACAATATTGTTATATATATTGGTAGAAGATATCCCTAGAGGAAAAAGTGCACATCTCAAATTTGGCTCGGACTTCTCAATTGACTGATTTCTTTTTTTTTCCCCAAAATGGTTTATAAAATAAATGCTTTGATAAGTCCTCATAAAAGTATAAGACTTGAAAGCTTCCTAGCTGCAGAAAAGTCAAGACAGTTTTGGAATTTACATAGGGCAATGCAGTTGGTCAGCAACTTGTCTTTCAAGGAGGAATTCAAAAATCCTTTTTCCTTTTTTATTCCAATGCTTGCAGACCAGTTCTTATAGTATTCCTCATATCTGTGCATGTTCCCTTGTGGTCCACAGGGTTATGAGGGACCCATCAGGCTTCATCCCTAGTCCTATGGACCGTTACAGGCAGATTCTTTTACCGACCTTGAGACTCTTTCAGGTGATCCTGACCTCTACAACTATGAATCACCAGCAGGGGGCAGCACAGGTAAGCAGAGGGTTTTTGTGTCCTTTTGAAATTTTTTCTTTTTTTAATTTTATACTTAAAATCCTAAGTAAGCATGTTATTAGCGAGTCCATTCTCTCATCGTATGCTGCCTAATAGCCTTTATTGGCATTCATGTTCATGCTATCCAATAACCCTTTCTTTGTGTTTATATGTGTGTGTTTGTCTGTGTAGGTTCTACAGTGGCTAATAGTCCATGCAGACACCATTCAGTCCCTGTTGCGCTGTCACGAGCTCAGTATGGGATCTTTGCAAGAGCTCTCTTTGCTTACGGGCATCATCAGTAAGACAGCTCTGCCAGGTATAAACATAGCCAAGCACGAAGCTGAAAGTGTCTCTACTCTTTATTCACTTCGCTATGTTTTATATTTCCACCTTTCCATTCCTCAGACCACGTATTAACATATCAGTGATTCACTGATTGGTGGTGCTCATGTACTGCTTGATCTCTCAGGTGCCCTTGAGATGGGTGGGGAGGTCAACAGTGCTGCTCTTATGGAGTTCCAGGGACACATTAACAGATTCCAGGTTAGACCATTTCTATTGTTTTATCCTGTATCACCTTTTTTGGAGGGTCTGACTTACACTTAAAACTTATTCATGCCCCTGCCATCTTATATATCCCTGCTAATGCACTTCCTTTTCAGTGTGTGAACTGCACAGTTGTAATACGATCCGTCTTTTTTAGCGTCTTTGTCTGTCTCTGCTTTGCTGTCTGGTGGGGAGCGAGCGAGAGAGGTTGCTAAAGCAGGCAGAAATCGCTGCACCTGGAGATTCAGCAGAACAAAGAGAGGAGATGGAGGTGGCCATGCAACAGGTCTGACAAAAAAGTTCTAAAAATTGAGTAATAAGAGCTATAGAAGTGTGTGAGGTGATAAATGCAATTAATAAATACATTACTATTAACTGAGCAAATTGTTATTCCTATATTGGTTTGAACTGTTAAGGTGTATTCTCAGTGACTAAACTCTTTTAAGCAGTAGGTTTCCCATTAGGCATTTCAGGTTGTCAAACAGTATAATGATAAACAGTGGGATGAAAGGTACTGGATTAATGTGTGTGGAGATTTATATCCTCGACCATGATTATTCATCAGTTCTGCATTCTCAATGACCTGAGAGATTCTGTTGTCTGTGCCCAGGTGTGTGCAAATATCATGGAGTACTGTCAGACCCTGCTGCTGCAGAGCTCCGCCCAGGCTCAGTTCAGCATCTGCCTCTTCAGCCCGTCAGCTAGTGAGCCAGCTGGCAGGGATGGAGGTCGCACAGGTAAGTCATATTCTTATATACTTGTATACTTCTTAATACGCAGAGTATTAGTCCAATTCTGATTGTGAAATGATTTATCAGTTTAGAAATCCAGAACTTCTTAGAGAACTTTTACCAAGTTAGCTTTTTTATTTTCAGTAAATATGGGACTAAACCATGGCTCCAATTTACTTTTTAAGATCTGTCAGCCACTCTGCCATCGATGGCTTACTCCCGAGCACCCAGTCTGGGTCTGGTCCTGTACCTGCTGAAGAACAGTGCCGCAGATTTCTTTAGGTTCCACCAGAGTCACAGACAGAGCCTCGGCAAGCTGCAGAGTCTAGACCAGCTGCCTCCTGAGGAGCTGAAAGAGGTAATGATGGGTCAATACATTCATTCCCAAAGTCAACATGCGGTTGTACACATTGAGCAAAGTGTTTTCCCTTATAAATGGTGAGTTTTAAAAGTAGAGGTAAACAAAGGGATGAATAAAAAGTAACTGTTCTTTAGTTTATGCACCTTATTGGCTCCAACATGCTTTGTATTGAGTTCTAAGCATAGGCATCTTCTCTGTAGCTGTGCCAAGGCCTGGTCTCAGGCCCAGGAGCAGTGGAGAAAATTTCATCTGTCCAGAGGAGCTTGCTGGCCAAGAGACGACTGGTCCAGCTTATCAACAACAGAGCCAAGCTGCTGGCCCTGTGCTCCTGTATCCTTTGGCCCCTTGCAGGCACAGTAGTAGTGAAAGAAAAAATGGCATCAGATTGAAGGAGTGTGCTTTTTAATTTTGATTTTTTTTTTTTTCCCTTTTACACTTTTAAGCACACCAGAATTAAAAATCCACTAACACGTTGCCCATCACCAGGCTGTTGTATGTTTGTCTTTCAGAGTTCTCTTGTGTAACTCTTTCGTATCATATCGAGTTGTCGTAAAATGCCTTGACCAGCCTTTTTCTCAGATGTTATCGAGACATGTTTGTTTGTGTTGTGGCGCCACCTGGAGTACTACCTGTTGCATTGTAACCCCACTGATCCCAAGGACTCTCTGTTGCCTGGGGCCAGTTTATTTAGATCACGCCTCACAGATGGTGAGAAAATATTACATTTATATATATATTATTATATATAATGTAGATATATTATCATATGAGCGGGGGATGGGTTCATTCCACTTTAACACAGTCTTATGATGCATTTTAAGGACAAAAACTGTAAGAATGAGTTGAAAATTATTATTATTATTATTGTTGTTGTTGTTGTTGTTGTTGTTGTTATTGTTATTATTATTATTAGATCCGACAAGGGTAACAGTTTGCAGACTTATTGACGAAAGCTGCTCTGCAGAACTACCATTTCTCATCCCTGGCCATGATATTGAGGAAATTGAGCTTTTTATTCAATTATTTTAAATTTACTTTCCTCAGACTCATTTGGCGGGTTGCAGGCAAGTGGAGGGCGTGGACTCAGTCTGTCCCGAGTCAGTCAGCAAGACCTAGACCTGGTAAGAAATGGCTGTGTACATGGCTGTTGCAATGTTGGTCAAGACAAAGATGTATTAATGGTTTGGATACGAGCTCTTACAAACATCATATTGTGTCAGTAATATTTGTGTCTCTTGAAATAGCTATACAGTATCTCTACACATACATTATTCCTAATCCCTCTGCCTGTGTCCTGTTTTTTTGAGTGCAGCTGAAGACCGACATGGTCGCAGGTTTCGGAGAAGCTCTGCAGAGGAAGCTGCTTGAGGTGGAGGGCTTGTACAGCCAAGTCCGCTCCCGATACACCTTCATCCAAGCTCTGGTTCGCCGGATCCGTGGCCTGCTCCGACAGCCCAAAAGCTGAAACAGACAAAACACAAAGACTGGCCAAGAACCAAAATTCCCTCTTGTTCAATCAAAACCCCTGCCAAGCATAATGGGCAGCACCAGGAAACTACCAAGGACTCTGACTTTCTCTCACTTTGTTTTTTCTGGCATCATCAATCTTTTTTACTGCCCTGTTCCTGTCTTCAGTATTGTGTGACGTTACCAGCATCACAACACGTGGTGCATTCTGTGTGACCAATCCTCACTATGTTTGACTAACACTGTACAAGGAACTTTCTTTGGATAAGTAAGAAATGTAACACATTTATGAAAGTTTTAGTCCTAATGAAGAATTTGATCTTTTTTTTTCTTTTGTGAAAATAAACTTTTTCTATATCTGTTTAATACTTGTCTAGTTCCCACAGACCACGCCACAAACCACCTTAATTAAACAAGGGTTTTTTTTCTTGGTAATGGCAAACTGGAGTCACAGTCTCTTCACACGTGGTTGAGTAAGTATACACAGTGTGTATGAATAGAAACTAATTCCTGTTTACAACGATTCTGTTTAAAAGTGACATTTTTCCTGTATTAGCATCTTTCAGCATCTCAGACATTGCCATTATTAGAGCTTCACTTTATCACGTACAGCTTCAGAGCGCTGACCACTTCTGATAAACTGCAACTACTGACTTCACCTGTGAATAGAAGCTGTCTGGGTTGACTCATTTTGAAAATCTTCTCATCAGGAGAAGCAAAACAAGGAACCAAAACAAGACGTTTCTATGTGAAAGTAACATCACAGTGAAAAAGGGACAAAGGGCCTAGACAAGTTTGACATGATGGGATACACACTGTAGGCAAAGTTACCCAAGCAGCAAAATAACATTACAAGCAAGCTCAATGCACATAAACCATATTCAATCTTGTTTTATTTCCTTGAAAGTACACTTTATAGTACTGTAAAGTGCGTATATTCTCAAACCTTTGGAGAGGGGTTGAGAGAACACATAAAAATCTGGATATACATTCAGATCTTACAGAGAGGGAAGTTTTGTGCTTTTTTTTTTTTTTTTTTTTAAATCATTTTATTTGAATACTGAGGAGGGGACAGTTCAGAGGGGTGAGACCTATGTGAGCACCAGCATCGAGTACGAGGGGAGATCTGCAAACGGGACCATGTGAATGAAGACGTTCACTGCGGAGAACATAGGCACATTTTCCCCCCAACAGTCCGTCCAGCGCTATGACTTGTCGTTGTCACACTGAAGAACCGAAGTGATGCCTCTGATGAGTTAGTGAAAAAAACATCTGCTCTTTGAAAAATAAGATCTATCTACTGCACTTAGTGAACAGGGAGGGAACAAATTTGTGCTACTTTTAACAGATCATGCTCGTCATACTCTATAAATTACTTTTAAATAATTATTACAGCATTAAAAACACATTTACATTTCTTGCGACACCTTGCTATATCTGTGATTGTGCTGCATTTGCATCTAAATAAAAAAACTGCCAAACAAAGGTAATGAGGATCCCTGCTTGTCTCCATGAATTGAGGTCCATGACAATTGTGTAATTAAACTACCATTTACTATTCATCCTCAGTTTTGCACATAAAGGACTATCATCCATCATTTACAATACCGGATTAGAATACATGATTTTAATATGGCATTTTAATACAAACTGCACTGGGCAGGCCATAGGGTTGGGCGATGAATGACAAAAACATACTGTACGAGATCATAAACATTTGTAAGTTTGCTACACTGTTTCTGCAAAGGCAACTATTACTTTAAAGGGCCACTCCAAAGATTTTACACAGAGAGTTCAGTTTACTTTCCTTGGAGAGTACTGCTCAAGCTGCTCAAGACAGTTGTATAATGTCTTCTATGGCTCTGCAGGGAGCTTTCCCAAGTCTGAGAAGATAATCCTGATGATGTCATTGTGACATCATCAGGGTTATCTTTAGAAAGCCTTGAGAAGTCAAATATCTGACAAAAACCTGTGTTACAAACTGGGTACTTGAGTATCAAAGATGATGCTTACTGAGTTGTATTATGGGACTTGTAGGATCCATCATTTTTTTAAGCGTGACTCTTCAGGGGTTCGGCCTGTGCTGCTTCAATTTTTAATGCTCTTTAAAACCCACCTCCCACACTTTCTCCATTTCTATGGGAGTGTGATACCAAGTCCCTGTACTACCCCTTATGTACCTGTATTATTAACCTTTGGTTGCCATTGTCAATGAGCAGGACTGACTTATTGTAGTATTGGATTTACAGGATTAATGATGCATTAATGTAATGGAGTACAACATTCGCATTTGGTTATTTTATGTATAAATGGTTTCTAAAATAAATTGATGCAAAATTCACCATATTACAATATGCGCTGATTTCTCAATATAAATCAACAGAATAATATATAACAGAAGATTTTATCCTCATCACCCACCCCTATAGGATATTATGAAGCTGGTATTTTTTGGGACTCAACAAACTCTATGACAATCTATTTATTCTGTGATGAGCTGTCTACATACATATATATACACATATATACATATATACATATATATATACAAAACTTTGATTTGCAAATTCATAGAATACACATAGGATAGGTGCAGCAAACAGCAGAGCAGACAGACACATCAGCCAACGTGCTAATTAGTTGTCACTGAGGGATGATAGAAGGAGATGAGACCATCATTATTCCAACCACAAAAACATTTTCCCAGTTATGGAACCATCTTCTCAAACAAAGAAAAGGGGGAATACTGTTAATATTTTATATCATCCTTAGATGGTTTTCTGTGCTATAGAAACAAAGTTTGAGACTGATATCTGTACAGTAAAAACACAACTGTTCCTTTTCAGAAAGAAAAAAACAAACATTTATGCACCTACATGTACACAGAGCTGAGTTACAGCACCAGCAGACTTAAGTTTCAACTGTCCTTATGATTTGATTCACATCCTGTGCAGAGTCCTGTGCAAGTCTGTGGTACATCCACTGGCTCAGGAGGAGCTGACATAGGTCCATGAAGACTGAATTTGAGCTTTCTGTAATAGTGCCTTTTTGAGGGAAGTCGATCGATCCTGAGGCCCCTCTGCTCTAGTGTTGCTTGTACAAGAGATGTCCTTTAGTAATCCAGCACAGTGCTGCAGGGAATCAAAAGTTGGATTCATGCAAAAATCCAGGAGGAAACTGTGGAACAGGGGATTGACAAGAAAGGGCAGCTTATCCAGCACTGATTTGTCCACTTTATCTTTAAGATTGAGAATCAGGGACATCACAGAGAGTGTGCTTTTTTTTTGTTTGTGCAGTACACATCTGCACATCCTGTCTTTCTTGAGCAACTCCAACACTCAGTTTGCCTGTAGTAAACACGGCATTATGAGCTATCAGTAGCCGCTTCTTGTGTGTTGTCCATCATGTTTGCATTGCTGCCGTTGGTCTGAGGGCATTCTGGCATGTCTCCCGTCACTGCCACTCGGATGACTTTCAGCCAGCGCTGCTTAAGCTCCTCTGTTTCAGCAGCAAAGTTGTGGACGGACTTGGACTGGGAGAGACGGAAGCTGGCTGGAATGTCTGTGGGCCGGACGCTATCATCCACAGAATAACCCAGGAGGGGGATCGTACACTGGGCCTTCACATCCTGGGCAGAATCGTCAGGGATGAAGTGAATGCTATAAGTATGGCTGAATTTTAAATCACTATGGATAATCAGATCTTTTGTTAGTGTTCTTGTTTTTTTTACCTGCGGAGCTCCATAGAGGTAGAGCACCAGACACTCCTTCTCGGGGATGACGCACCACACCTTCTGCCAGGGTTTGTTCTTCTCACAATACTGCAAGAAGCCACACATGATGCTGCTGCCTGTGAACTGAGCTGCCTCGATCTGTGAAGAGAGGTTAACCGCAAATTAGTATAAGATCAGTAAAGCAATGTCAGTTAATAATAGATGCTATGCTTGCATTTTTACATCAGTCATCTGTTTATTTAGAAAATTCAAATAGGAGCCCTAAACATCGTCTTCACCTCCAGGATGCCCTTCTTTTTGCCCTCAGCTACCCTTTCTCCAGTCAGAATGGAGAAGCAGTCTCTGCAGACTTTGTTCATCTTGTTGCTGTCATATTCGAGCGGCACCTTGTTGTCTGAACATTTCCAGCAGACCACCTGAGAGAAGCAGTTCTCTGTTAGTCTCCCAGGTAAATTCATAAATATGCCACATGTGTGATGAAGACCGGCATACTCATCCAGATTAGACCTCTTATGTCTCTGAATGTGTAAAACTGCTTGATGTGTTTACAACAGTACTCACAAGGTTTTACCCCTCTGCAGTACTCAATCATCCACCTTCTGTACATGCATTATGCATAGCAAGACAATGTCAAGATTACGTACATAGCCACAGGCTCTGCAGTGGTGTCTCCGCCGTGTCAGGGCATTGAAAGGCTCTCTACACATCATGCACATCGTCACTTCATTGTCGCGGATCCAACGAGGGGCACGTTTCCCCAGCTCTGCTTTCTATATCAAAATAAAAACATACTCAATATGACAGTGCAGGGAGCTGTTGACAATTTAACTCTGAATGTCTTTGGACGTGACACTGACCGATACTTCCTCCACATCTTTTAATGCATTCTTGAATGACTCGTTTTTTTGCTGGAAGATCTCAATGGTATCCTGGAACGCCTGAAAACAGCAATCAAACTCATGTGGAACTCATTCTAAATCACCTTCAGTCTCATATAATCTAATAAGAAACCGATCTGAAAAACATTGAGAGTGCACTGTATGTACCTTAATCCAGTCTGCCTTGTCTTGCTCTGAGCTGAGAAGGAAAAACAAAGCCAGAATAAGCTTTAAAAACAGTAAAGTAGTCTTCCAAGTTATACAAACATAGCAATTAGCTATGGTCAAAGAGTTTATTTAGATTTACAACCTTTAAAATGAACCCTGGGTGTGCTCATTTAGGTGGTCTTCCACATATAAGTGAAATTATACTGTATGCGGCACAAATTATATACAATTGTATTCATCAGTGTGGGAGGGGATTAGATGCATTTGCATCTTTAACGGGGTCTGTAATAAAACTTCTACAGTTTCTAAACTGCAAAAAGTATGTTTTTAAATGACTGAAAAACCTCTTTGTGTACCGTGCCTACCTGGCCTGTAGCTCTAGTGTCCTTTCCTTTCCTGACACCTGGAATGTATGAGGGTAATCCTCATTGGTCGTTTCCAGGACCTTCATGCCGTCAATGCCGATACGCGTCCTCACTGTGTACTTGGGCCCTCCCAGGCTAAATTTGGGCACGCAGTACAACAGCATGTTGTTGAACTGGCAGAAAGAAAGAAGAGACACACAACTTTTCATTGTGGGGAAGAATATGTAAGAGTACTGCTCAGCGCTATTCTAGTTTAGGTTTCTAGCACTATTTTCCTCCACAGGGAGAAATCCTAAACTCTGCAAGTAACCCGAATTACACGGGTGGGACCTGTTTGGTCAGAAGCTAATAAGAAACAGCCAAAAATAATCTCAGTAATCAAGAGATTTGTTCATGTGTCCCTGATGTGTTCTTACACAGCGGTGTTTCTAGTACGAAAGGATTTACGTGTTTCTATTGACTCGTGCAGACGGAGTCTCGCCTCAGCATATTTTCCCACAGTGCCCTTTATCAGACGAGAAAATTCTTCCGTGTGCTGCAGTTTCTCTCACCAGGAAGAGGTATCTCTCCATGGCCGAGGTGTTCCTGGCTGCCAGCTTCAGGATGTGGCCCTCTTTGATGAACTCATTAGAAGGGTGAACAATGTCCTCCTCCTCACCCAGCATCTCGTATATCTCCAACAGTTTCTTCAGATTCTCCTAGACAAGGATGGCACATTTGTTTTAGTCAGTTGTTGATGTGTTGGTGAGATTCTATCTTATAAATCTAAAGATAAATGGCTCGCAACATCCGTACTTACAGATTTTCGTATGGCGCTGTTGGAATGAGTAGCTGCAGTGGCGATGATTTCTAATGATTCTGGAAAAAAAGGATGGGTTATCTAAAGTGGAGTAAGAATGACAGCTTGCAGTGAGGCTTTTGGGTGCTACTACTTACTTTCGGCATCTCGTCGGTCAGGGTCGTCCTGAGGCAGCTTCTTCAGGTAGTCTTTAAGCAACATCTCATATCGAGGGACTCTCTGCACAGGCTCCAACATATGATGCTGAAGTGTCAGGCAGCCACAGACCTCTTGTTTCTGTCCGGAAATAAACCCGAAAAATTGAAATTGTCCTTACTTTATTTGTTTTGCAGCATATTTGCATACATGAAATCTGGTTAGATATTGACAAAAAACAACAAGGAATGGTGCTTTTCATACGGGTACGACCCTTGAAAGTGCATTTTTTTTTTGGGCTGGATTCTGGTTGACAGTACCTGTATCTCTTGAATGAGGGCCTTGAATTGAGGTGAACGGTCAGTCCACTGTTTCAGCAGCTCCATGGCATTGTCAAAATTCTTCACATACTCTGCATACATCTTGAGGAAGGGTGTGAGTTTCTGCAGGATGTCCCCAATGCGAGGTGTGGATGCCCTGCCGGATGGGAGAGGAGGAGGTAAGTTTGTTAACTACTGTATAAAGTTTGTATCATCTAAAATCTATTGGAATATTCATCTTAAAAAAATGTCTTATGTTTTGCGTGTAATTACAGGAGTTCTTGGATAAGAAAGTCCCGAAATGAATGAAAACTGATGTAATCATCATCAGCAGGAACATGTTTGAGTGCTAGTTTTAATACTGGATAGGTTTTATCCGGAACCCTTTAACATTTACTATCATTTATCTATGGGCTGAAGCTCACCATTCCCCCATGCGTTTCTCCAGATCCGGAAGCAAAAACTGGCTGTGAAAGGCGTGGATGGAGCAGATGTTGGAGAAGATGTTCTTCACTACATCCACAGGGAATGTTCCCTTAATAGCCTCCTCCATAAGCTTAGCACAGAATACCTGAAGAGCCATTTAGATCAAGGAACTTATGAGTGAGAAAATATTTGGAAAGTTGCATTTTGCAAATACAGTCATGCAGCAGCCCTGCTGGTTTCATATCAAGGTTTTTCCGCTGTGTGATATGGTCCAAATAGAGAAGTGAACTGGAGCTTTTACAGACTTCCTCACCTGATCCAGCAGGTTAAGTCTGGCTACATAGGCCTTCTCCGTCTGCAAGAGTTCGCTGGCAATCTTAAACAGCTTCTGTTCATTTGTCTCCTGCAAAAAAAAGGCAATGTTGGTGGGGAATTGTGTGTAAAATGAAATCTTGAATAACTTCTGATCATTAATGAATAGGTGAGGTGAGAATGTGGGCTCATTCTGTTAACCAGAGAGTCAGCAGCGTGCTCGCACACTCTGTGAGCAGCATAATGACCGTTTCAGTCAAATACTCATCTAATTGTGAGTAATTGCTATTTCCAGCAAAAGCTTAAAGGAAAAAGGGGCCTCAGAATCTTCTCGACAGACAGCAGGTGGTTAATGGGTGCTGAGAATAATGGAGAAGTGAGGGACAAACTGTATAGAGCTCACAATTTTGATTCAGCTAAGTTTTTGTTTCACTATCATTTTCATTATCAAGTGTAGCTTCCTGTCTCTCTACAAGTTCCTGATGAGTTAAGGTGTGTTTAAAGAGGGTGCCCCCCTCACCACTCCTTTTAAACAGTCATGAAAGAGTAAACAGTGGAAGAGCAACATGTTACAACAATGTTCACAGCAAAAAATGTATGTGTAGCATTGACTCAGGTTAAACACCACAGTGACTCCTCCGCTGTGTGTATGCAGCCTTGCAGTAAATGCTTTTTCATTGTTGTTGCATACAAAAGTATGTGACACTGGTATGTTTGCATGCGTGTCATTAACGCTTGGCTGATGCTGGGCCAAGCTGCATTGTAGCTGGGGGCCCTAAGAACAGGAAATGAAAATATGGAAGAGGGGAAATGACACCAGATCCGACAAAGACACAAGAAAGGTCGGGTCAGTTAGTGTGTCAGACTGGAAGTGAAGCCTCAAAATCATCACATGAGCACATCGAAGTGGGATGTTTTTTAGCTGCATGCCAGGACAGTCAACTTCACGAAAATGTCAGCAGAATATTTCACTCCCTGCATAACCACAAGGCAGCAGTACCTTCCTCTCCAGTGTTGGTCTGTTTGGCCTGAGAGCAATCAGCCTACAATCCACATAATTCTTCTCTCAATAAATCCACAGTTTTCTGTTGAGTGTCTGTGAGATGAGTTCCCAAATTTCTTTCCAAGCATATGTTTACTATACTAGGTTTCAGAACAATAAAAAATGCATTTCAATATGTTTTTGAATCAGCATTGTTCAAGAGAGACTTATGTAGTCTAATTTCACATGGAGGGTACAAAAGGCTAGTGTTGGAAAGTCTAAAAATCAAATACACATACTTTGTGGTACTTGTAATTTAATTGTATTTCCATTTAAACCACTTTATACTTCTTCTCCACTACAGTTAAATAAAAGTATGCGAATAGCTTTAAAAATACAATGCATTGTTAAAAATTCAACACGTGGTTCCCAAATTTTTGGCTTCTGACCCTTCAAAATAGAAACAGTTTCTCTTTGGGCACATGTTTCAGATTTCTGTGGGTTGCTAGCAATTCCACTTCTCAGATTTAATTTAATTTTTCATTATTTTTAGTTTTCTAAAAAGAATGTTCCAATAATTCACTTAAAGAGCAAATATTATTAGAAAATCCTACCCCATTAATTATCTCACGACCCCTGAGATGTATTTGACCCTTTACAGGTGACTCACCCCTAGGTTGGGACCCTGGACTAAAATACTAGAATGAAAGTCTACTTAAGATTATGTGCTGGTGCTGATATCATTTTCCATTTGATACCTTAAGTTTTAATAATGGGTTATTTTCTGTTCACTTGGGGGCTGTGGAGAAGTACTAAACACAACAATGAATAATTATCAGTTTTTAAGTTGATATGGCAAATCTGTTGGCAAACCATTGCTTAGTTCATCATCCAGCATTTGCATTTGCATTCATTTGGAGATGTGGTTTTAGACTCCTGTAAAGAGCTCCGTAAAGCCAAGGGAAGCTGCAGATTCAGGTGATATGCAACACTTTTCAAACTGTCTGATAAAATTTGAAAGATTGTTATGACAAAAATATTAATTATAGACACTTTAAATGCATTTAGTAGCAACGGAACCAAAGAGAAGCTACAGTGCATGTTAACTCAAGATAGTCTCAAACAGCACAAGTGATCCCATGAGAAATCCACAAAAACAACAAACAAGCCACAAGAAAGCCACTCAAACCTAAACCACACTGAATTGTTCATATGCCTTGATTAAATTGTTGAGATGCAACATGCAAAGGCTCAAGGTCCAAAATAAAAAAAGAGGATTCAAACTCATTAGCAAAGTTGAGTGTCGGCTTGAAAAAGCTCCCTCTAAGGTCAACAACACTAATAAAAACACGTTGTTGTTTTGGTTTAACATTTCACCATGGAGCAATTCATGGCACAGATGACTCTCATTTTGGCTCTACTCCTTGCTATTCCTGTCCCATACTGTTGAGATGGCATGGTGGATTTCAGCGCTGAGAAAGACAGAGATCGATTAGAGCCGGAGATATTAATAATCTGTATTCCAAGGTGGGGGACACTGAAACATGAACTCAGCTTTTCAAACGTTCGACATCTGTTTGGCCATTGCAGAAAAATAACTCCACACACGTGCACACCAGTGAGGAATGACATGCACATTTGTTCCCTTGTAACCCTATTCTGACAATGTTAGAGTGGCCCAGATCTGAGGTAGTTCAGATTATTTAATTGTAGTGAAAGCCCAAAGCATGAATAAATGCTAATGTTTTTTTTTAATCAGAGGCTGCCGATCCAGAGCAACACAACAGCTTTGTCAGGCTGTAAATACATTACACAAAAATAGGTAAATATGTAAATTCAACCAGCACATACCTTATGGTCTGTGCTCCCCTCTTCATTCCTGTGCTCACTTTCTGTTGTAGTCCCACATTCTGTATCAGTCCTGTCTGTCTGCAGAGGTGAATGATCCTCATCCTGTTCTGTGCTCCCGTCCCCCATATCTCCATTTACCAGCACGGCAGTTTCTATCCCCACGCATTCATTCTCAGTCTGTTCTTTATCCTCCTCCTTGCCGTTCTCCATCTGCACTAGCGACCTGTAAGGAGGTACGGAGAAGAAGTCCTCCCGTATTACACCGGTCTCTGTCTGCCTCTGGTGGGGGTGGTGGGCTGGGCTGCAGTTGTTCGACTTGCTGATAGGTTTGAGCATTTTGAGCGGTGAGTTGTCTCTCTTGTTTTCTGTGTTGCTGCAAGAGCAGAGGAAAATGCAAAAGGGGGAAGTGGGTCAAAACAGCAAGAACACAGAACCAACTAAGAATCTTCCCCAAAGAAAAAAGAGAGGAAAAGGAAGAGAAAAAAAATACAGGAGGCTGTTCTGTAACTGGTATGTTGATCGGGGTGTGTGGGTAATGACAGTGGGCAGAGAGGTTTTGCATGTGAGTGTGAGAGTTAAAAATAAAACTGTGGAGACCCACCAACTTCTTTCTGTATTATGAGGCTGCAGAGAGTTTCTGTAATGCAGGGGAAGTGTAGTGTGTGCAGAGGAGGAACAGAGGTGCAATAATGAGGAGGACAGGAGGAGGAAGAGTAGGAGGAGCAGAGGTACAATACCACTCCCAGAGATAGATGCTGTCCTACTTACACAAACGCTCACACACACACACACACACACACACACACACGCTCACACACACACACACACACACACACACACACACACACACACACACACACACACACACACACACACACACACACACACACACACACACAGAACCTGCTTTAAATTTTTCTGCACAGGATGATTTGAAATACAGCACAGGAATGGAAACCAAATGAACACACGCACACACAGACACACACACACACACACGCACACACACACACACACACACACACACACACACACACACACACACACACACACAAACAGATACACATACAATGTCACCATTCAGATGCTCTACATCCTCTACCGGCAGTCCCACCAGCTGTTTCCCTCTAAACAACCCTCCAGACTTCCACTGTTACAGCCAGTAGCTAACGTATGTCAGCTCAGTTTAGCTGATCGTCCATTTTAAAACTGGCCTTAAATCAGATCTAAGCAAAACTTCCATCAATAATAACATCACTGGTTCTAGCAAAAAAAAAAAAAAAAAAAAAAGCTGAATATGTATTTGCACCTTTACGGTTAAAAAAAAGGAAAAAGCTTTAAGAGTATTTCTAGCTGTAGTGACATACACTGTTGCGTTGAATGCAAGTGTCCTGTAGAAACAGGAAGTATGTATAAATAGGGGAACAACAACAGGCTGGTGAAACACTACACAGATGAATCAGCTAAGGGCCAACAGCTACCTGAGGTGATTCAAATACGAAAAAGAAAACAAAAGACCATCTTTAATTCTCAGAGAAAGACTGATTGACACCATAATTAGCTGGTGGGAGATTTTTCACACTTTATACATGCACACAACTTGACAAAGTAGTGTGTAGGTATCCTCCCTTTGCATATAAATAACACAGAAAAGTGGTACAGTACATGACAGTGTTTTAAAACAGGCTGAACTAGACAATGTTTAAGAACAGCTTCACTTGCCATGTGGCAGTCTAGGCAGCTTTAAGGCAGCCAAGTGCCATGTGAACCAGATTAGTATATTAGGAGGCTAATTCTGTTCTCGGAAGTTGCCGGCCTTTCTCTCCTTACGGTTCCAGGGCCACTAGGGGACTAATCCCTGCAGCCCCGCAGTGTCTGAATGGAAATGCTACACCAGATAGCTCTAATTAACCTCATTTCATACTTGAAACTGTGATGAAAGATTGCGGAGAAAGCCTGGGATTCTGCTAAGATTTTGTACATCTCTTTTATGAGATCCAAGCTAGAGATGAACTGGAATATGAGGCTGGAGACTGAGGAGATGGAGTGAAATTTTAGTGGGCCGCTACTGCTGCAGACTAAATATTTTTGGGCTCTTCTGTATGAGCAGTCGGGACAAGGGCACCATTGTTGTGCCTCTCACCACCATCAATAGGCCTCCCTCATATATCTGAGGCTACAGCTACAATCAAAATTTACAGGACTTGCAATAAAACAAGACGCAATGCACAAAAAAGGGGAAAATACATCCGGATAAACTAGTGAGCCTTGGAGAAATGTCTCACATTTTCCCACACTGGAATTGGAAAACTCAACCATTAAGGGTTTGTACTAGAACACAGCCAACAGAATTCTTTAAATTTAGATGTAACTACGAGGTAACAAGATCAAGGTACAGTCATTTAAGTTAGTCACAGAGATCCTACCTCGTTCTCCTGGGCTTCATCTCGCAACCCAGAGTCCTGTCCCACAACTGAATGAGGAGCTGTGTTTCCTCTTGCCTGTACAAATCTCCTTTCATCCCCTCGCTAACACTTGGCTTGTGAGGCACAAGCTAATCTCCGCTTGTTCCGTCCATGGCTCTCGCCAGAGCCACTATCAATGGGCCAAGGCTGGTGACTCTAATCGAGGCATTTCTGCTTTTCTTCCTTGAAATAGCCCATATAGGAAACATTAGGTAAGGCAAGGTTTTCCACCACTGTTGTTACAACAGCCTGAATGCTGTCAAAAGCTGTTAAGTGACGTTAGATGAAGTTATTCAGCCAGAACCAATACATCGTGGCAAAGATTGCTATGCCTGTGAGTCAGCAAAATTTCTCAAATGAAAGTGACTTTTATTGAATAATATTTTGAATAATATAATCAACTCTTCCTCACAGAATATACAGTGTGGACAAAATTTAAGTGAGACTTTAGGCCACACTGTACTTTCCTTATGGTTTCTCTCCATGACACTGCACACAACACCAGTGAGTAAAGTCCACCCCTACCTGTTCTCCTCAAAGCGGCTGATCAGGTCTGAGACTTTGGAGTATTTCTCCTTGGCTCTCTCCCGGTTCGCAGCTCCTCTTCCTCTTCCTCCTCCTCCACCTCCTCCTCCTCCTCCACCTCCTCCACCTCCTCCACCTCCCTCTTCCATGCCCGGTTGAAGTGCTGGTTTCTGGATGTGGCCCAGTGGGGATGAGAGCCCCGTCACCGGGCTCTGAAGATGTGGTGGCTTTGGAGGCACTGGAGAGAACACGGGTGGAATATTTCACTGCAATTTCAATTTGAAGCTGAAGGGGGCAGTATACGCTATCACAACTGACACCAATTTCAGAATCCTGGCTCGTATTAAACATACTAAACTTGTATCTAACCTGTTACCCGACTCAGCCCTTTTCGAATGGTTTCTTAGGAATCACATTTTCTGTACGATTCAAAACAGCACAAAGAATGACGCCGTGTCCCATCTTTGTAGAATGATTTACTCTGCTCAAATAAAAGAACCAGGCTCAGGGTTCATTGATACCAGGCTGACTTAAATAACTCTTTTACTATTTTAACCCTCTCCTGAACACGTATACACCCACACAGTATGCTACAAGTCCTCACAGGGCTGAATTCTGCTTTATATAGGGTGTCTAGAGATTTATACAGCAAACAAGCACAGAGACAATATACGGGAGAAAGGTCACTTGGAGACCAAACAATGCGTCAGCTCCAGTCATTACTTTGATGTATGAGTCAGAGACTGACACTGTAACAATTGCATCCTCTGTCCTTCCTTCTATGGAGGGTTTGGCGGATTTGTTGTGAGCTATTATTTCATTACGTACCTTGCGGTTTTGAATGCAGCCGAGTCCTGCTGCCAGGGCCTCTTCCATTGACCCCTCCCCAGCTCTTTTCAGTCGACCCACTGCCTGCCCGACTCAGACACGCCTGCACGCTGGGGGGGTCGCTGTGCTCGCACGCTGGGCTACTGCCGAGAGCTTGAGTATACAGAGGAGAGAGAGAGAGAGAGGAAGCATGTCGACCACGACAAAGACCGATCAATGACAAATTTAGCATCTGTTTTTTTTTTTTTCACAATCAAAGAAAGGGAAGTGATGATAGCCTTTTTTTTTGCATTTCTTTTCTTACGTATATCTAATCGATGCCACATTAAATTGTCCCTGTACCTTGTAATAAAACGTTTGATGTTTGTTTGTTTATTAGAATTGTTTTGCATTTTTAGGTGTACATTTTCCTCCTCTGCAAGACAGATGATTCAGGATAGAGGACAGTGAATGTGCGATATTTTACGTATCACCAAATCCCCACTATCAGATAATCGCTCTTAAAATCCACATGTACAAAGCCACTAAACCACGTGTCATGCTCCAGCAGGAGTAAACAGATATACCACATTTATATCTAGTTATTTAGAAATTTCATAGTGACGCAATAGTGCAGCCATATGGAAATGCCGTCTTGTATTTGAATATTTATATTCTTCATGAATTTTTAATTTTAATTTTCAAGGTTACACATTAACTTCAAGGACCTTTACAACTTTGTATTGCTTTTTCAAATTCACAACTTGTCCAAGATTTTCAAGACCTGAAGGGCAACTGTGCTTTTCCAACAACACACTTGTCAGAACTTTACCATGAGTCTGTCACATACAGGGAGACATGATGCCTTCCATAACTCCTCCCCACTGACAATCAATGGATATATAGTGTATACTCTATACTTTCACAGCTAAAATATGTATGTAATAAACAGCTAGGTCTGAAATATTAGAGAGTGTCACAGAGTTCAGTTGATTATCCAGCTAATGATCCAGTTGATGATTAGCGCCAGGGAGGCTTTTACCCAACCAGCTGGCCACAGATGGTACAGCATCAGTGTTTAGATAGAGCAGACAGACTGATTTAATGGAGTGACAGACACAGACTAGCAGTGTTTATGGTAGCCTAAATTTACTTCTCTCTGACCTCACAGAACACACGCACACACACGCACACACACACACACACACACACACACACACACACACACACACACACACACACACTCCTAAACACACAGCCTAATAAGGCAAACTCCCATATATGGAAATACATTGCCAGGAGCCTGTAGATGCTCTCATTATATTACAAGCTATTAGTCCATTAGTTTCCAGTTAGGGTGGTTAATTAAACGGGTGTGTGCGATTTAATAAGTGGAACTGATGTATAGGTTGGATACCGGGATCAATAAAGCTTTGCACTTGACTAACTTGTATGGATCAACACTGCGTATAATTGAATAGCGCAGCCTATTCCTGAGGTACAGAGCATACACACTTACACTTTGGCAAAAACTAGAGCTACTTCACTTGTGTCGTTCTGCTTTCTCTCATAAAGGACTGCTATGTGACATGTCAGAGAAAGAGACATTTTGTCCTCTGTGTGACATTCACTGATGCTTATATGAAAAGAGAAATGTCCAATCTTGGTGCCATAAATCATTGAGGAGACCTTAATTTCTTCACAGACTGCCTCTTCTTTTCCAAAAATAGCTGAGAGCGTCTGCATGTTCAGGAGACTTCTGTCATCAAGTAAGCTAGCTTTATTTCAGAAAATTATCTTCCACCCGCTGACAATAAACTACGCATCGAGTGATTTGTTTGTCCTCTTGAGGGGTGCTGTAAACTCAGTAGTGACATATCTATTTACCTTATAATGTGTTAGCAAACAACACAGCAAACAAAGCATTTTAGCATTCTTGGCCAATATTTACTACCCTTTTAGCGTTGTTCTGGAGGTTCTTTTAATGCTTAATGCTGCTTGCAAAAGTGACTGTTGGGGGAAAAACACAAGACTAGCTGTCCACTAGCTGGTTGGTAATTTTTTCTGTCTCCCGCTGGGTGCTAGGCAGGTAATTTAAAATGGTTTGTCAGAGCTTTAATGCGGATAACATCTGCTGTGACTGGAAAGTTTGAAGGGAGCTGTGACAGTCAACCAAAACATTAAAGTTGTGTGATCTCAAACCAAAATAATGAGCTGAAAGACACTTAAATGCTTTGTAGAGCTGAGGAGAACTGAAGTGTGAATTTATAATTCTCTGTGGGTTCATTGCTATAAGTGGCATATGACACATAATCTATTCATTGCTATTGATACAATAATATTGAGTACAGATTCAGGTCCATGAACAACTGGTATTAGAATCAAGAACATATGTGCCATGTACTGTATGTGATGCACCCTTCCAGATGCCAAATATCTTATTACTATGTGCCACAATGGTGCCTGGGGCCCCATATTTATTTTCTCCACAGTGATCTTTATCTTACAAATCCTGAAGCAGAAAGAGAAAAACAGTTACCACAGAATCATATAGTCACAGTTTCTATTTTTACAATATGACCGTAATTAAAGACAAAAGGTCCTTCAACTGTCTAACTGGAGACGGTCCCACACTGTGTTGGGGAGAGCTGACTTTCTAAACACAGCCGCAAAATTACCAATCAATTTTGAGGGCGGATTCAGGAATTTCTCATGATTGCATGCTTGGCTTACCCACACAGCCACATTAAGAGATCATGAGAAAACATCCAGAAACAACTTATGTACCATATCATACATATATGGCTCAAAATGAAATCTCCTTGTACCCTATTTATCCTGAAAGACTGCAGGAGGTCCAGTCTCCACAGCCTGTCTCTTTCTCTTAGGGCTGTTATTAACTGTGGAAAACACCAGTCCCTCAGCTGTAAATCCCCTCTGTGCTGCAGGCTTTCACTTGAACCACAGCAAGTTGTGCAGGTAATTTAAATGTCACTGTTCAAGATAAGAAAAGAAAGTAGATTTGTGGAAGTGCAGAGAAATTTTGCTTGGAACTGCATATACCAGTTCCTGTGTCAACTGCCCAGAAAGCGATTTCGAGTTAGGATCTTAAAGCTTTTTATCGTAAACATTTGGGCAATGAAACGCAGCCAGTTCTGTTAAAGTAAAAACAGTGTGAACTCCACTTCCTTTCTCAGAGCCAAAGTGCTTCAACTACAGTCCTGTGTAACACACTCATTCTCGCATCTTGTCATTAAAAGTGGCTTGGCACAAGTGATAGACTGCTATGTACAGTAAATTAGAAGCAGCCAGCCACCACCCTGTTGAAACACTCTGACTCTCCTCCTCCATCTGCATGATGGTGAAGTAGCCCTGGTGGAGCTGAGGCTTGTTGACATATACAAAACAGGAGCTTCTGATGTACAAGAACTCCTAGCACAATGCTCGATGAAAGTAATGCCATGGCAGCAGTTATGTCCAAACTGATGGAATGATAAGTGCTTTCGCTGCACAAATGTAGTCTGCATTGCATAGAAACTGAAACCGCACTGCCGCGATCGAGGAAGTGAGGAGTCGATGAGTCAAACTCAGGCTCACTCGACCTTTGCCTCTGTCCCTGTTGCAGAATGGTGTGACTTGCTGTCATGGCAACTGGCCTGTTATCTTCTGAAGATGCTCAATCTATTATTATACTGAGCAGACTGAGCCTTGAAGACATCCGCCTCTATCTTAGTAAATCCAAAAACTGCAAAAGATTTAAGAAATGGGAAATGCTCTTGTAGAAGGTCAGGTGTCATTTGCACTGTAGGAAAGAGGGACTTGGTTAGCAAAGCAACCAGCATCTCTGATTTCGCAGGTATCCTCTACAATTTTTCAAAACCGTTTACAGCAGCTTCCCTTACTGTGTGAATCTATCACTAAGACAGAGCTCGGCCAAATCTCTCCAGAAACATCCATCTTTTCAAAGAGAATGAGAAGAGATAATCTACTTTCTGTGGTTTACCTGGGCTCAGCAGGTTATGTGCATATTTGTGTGTGGTACTACAGCATTAAAGACATCAGGCCTGCCAGCCCCCAGCAACAGCCCTCCAGCTCTGCCACATCACAGCGGTAGAGGAATGAGTTTACCGCAAGCTGGCATAAGAGGCTGAAGGAATGTATCACAAATATCTTTCCCCGCAACAAAAAACAAACAGTGTCTGAAAATAGGGAGTCATTGCAACTTGTGTCTAAAATAGTTTGCCTCTAGTCACAGCAGGGTATGAAGGGTAAACGCTTTGGTCCCACGCAAATAACTATTAGATGGCTTGTCATGAAAAGATAGTACAATTTTGTACAGTCATGGTCAACAGAAAATGATTCAGAATGACTTTTGAATTTCAGCTCAGACTATATAATAATAAGATTAAGTATTCTTAAGTATATAGATGGCAAATATTTCAGTCTTGTTCAAAGAAGTGCACTGATTGACAGACATTCTCTTTGGTCACAAAGCCAGAATGACCAAAAAACAAACTCCGTGACCCTTTTAACAAAAAAAAAACAGCACAGAAATGACCTGTTCTCATGGCTTCGCAGGTGCACAGGTGCACCAGTCAATTAATCCCCACTCAGCCTTTTAGATAGACCCTGTTAAGTGCATGTTCATGAAATCTCCACTTCCCCGAAGTATTGTCACCTGACAGATGGGCTCGCCTGGCCTGTCTTTTACACGCCCCTCATCACACTCTCTCTGCCCCTCCTCCCTGACAAAACCCCCTCTGGCACTGTGTGTGCTGATCCTTCAATGCAAGAGCTCCATGGTAAAAACAAAAGACACACCTGTCTGTGCACAGAAGTGTGTCCCCACCCTGCCAACAGCTAAAGACACCAGGCAGAAGAGTGTCCCACACAGCTTAAAACTAGGGCTTTGTCTCCTCGCCTCTCAGCCACACGGGGCGTGACTCAGATTACAAGGAATGTCTTAGAGGACTTTTTACAAATTCTGCTTCTTCTTAATAAATGGGCTGGCACTTTAAAAATTGTTTAGGCTCTCTACACAGCAGCAGCAATGCCAGGGAACATGAAGGATACAAGAAATCAGTGCTGAATTAAACAGCCATATCCACAATTTCTTATCACAACTCTTTCATGCTTCGCGCTTTAGTTGTTCATACATTAGCTAGCAACTGTTTGTCATATCTGAAGTACAGAAGGGTGGAAATTATGGCGTGCAGTGATCTGTCTGAGCCCGTTTACAAACATAAGCTATTTATTATATTAAAGGCTCGTCCAATTTTAGAGTGTAAACACTGCAACATTGTCACAGATATCGCAGCAGGTCATTATTAGAACCTGCAAAGAATGAGCATGTGGTCTGCTTCAGATGGTCTAAAAAGGAAGATTAAAACAAGCACATCTAAGGAGAAGCCTTACATAGAGAGATTAAATGAATTATTTTGGTAAGTTGATAATCCCAGTGAATGAACTCACCCTTTGCTTGAGACACACAGGAAAATGGCTTTCCAGTGTATCCTCAGGGAGGGACCTCGCTGTGTGTGTTAGACCACATGTAAGTCCCAAGAGAGTACTGAGTTTAGGTTCCATGTAATCTTCCCAAGCAGCGCCACCGCTGAGTGAATCAGCTCAGAGGGGAGACTCGCAGAGCTGTACAAGGCTCCTCCCTCACTCTCACTCACATATCCCCTAATTACCTGGCTTTTAAAAAGTACAGAGCTACACAAACCCACACACACACACACACACACCCGAGGGTTCACACAGAACTCTGCAGCTCTGAAGTTACACGATCTGCAGATGTGGAGTTTACAAGCTGCAAATCTACAAACAGCACATGTCAGAGTCCAGCTACACATTCCCACACAAACAACATTCTCTTCTAATTGATGGCATTTAGAAATTAAAGCAGTAAATAAATCAGGGAATATGAAATGTGAATTTATGGAACATTAAATTCTGCCGTACATGCACGGCCATCGCAGGTAAAACATTATTAAAGTTTTCTCCAGCCTCCTCTCACTTGTTGATCTCATTCGTTTTTTATCAGATCACAAAAGAGGCAAACAGATGAAGTAGAGTGTTAATGGCAAACAGGAACACTAGTAGAGGACAGACCTGCTCGTGTGACAGCCACCACACTTCTGTCTAATGCTGGCATAAGTCAGTCTGATCAATGACTGACAAGCACCACAGTAAAGCAGCCTCGAGCATCACATACCATTTCTCTCATCTGCCTGATAGAACCCAAATGAAGCCCAAAGCCTATAATCTATTAATTTACACCACCATTATATCACCATCTCTTCCTCAGGCACATTACTTCTGCAATATTTAAAGCACTAATACAAGAACAGGAACTAAAAACAATGTTTTTGGTAAAATTAATTTAAATCTATATTAAAGTACTGTATATGAACCTGAGATCCCAGGAACAGGCTGTTATTAAAATGACAGAGATGTACCTTTTGCAAAAGTCAGCACAAGGAACTGTGAATCCAACTTCTCCTTTATCTCTCCTGTGCTGCAGAGCTGCTCCCTTGTCTCTGTGACAGTCAAGCTCAGAGGTGCTTGCTCTTTTGATTCTTTCCTGATTTGGATTGTTTATATATCAACTCTGAACCATCATGGTTCCGAAAAAACGGAACTGCCACAACAGGAAGGCTCAATTTAAGTTGTGCTGATATGACTGTTAGTTCTTTTCCCCTTGAATATATGAAGGGTGGGTATGCAAAGAATGCACACAATGTCAAACACCTGCATGTTCATTGATGTGTGTTATGTGTCAGCAGATTAGTATTAGGAGGAATGACACACACTTATTTTGCTCTTCCATTAAACCAGTTTGACCAGCAGCAATTCCATTCCTTTAAAAGGTCTCTTTGCTTACAGGACTGCAGCAGAAGTTCATTAAAAGCTAAGTGTAAAAATCATTCATATCACCCCAGATAAATGAAACAAACAGGTATGTTTTAAGTGGTAAAAATTTATTCCAAAAGTGAAAAAATCCAGTATAATTGTGCAACAGTGACAAAAACTGCACTTTCATGCTCCTGTTTCAGTGGTGCAACTATATATT
This sequence comes from Istiophorus platypterus, assembly GCA_016859345.1. NCBI lineage: Eukaryota > Metazoa > Chordata > Actinopteri > Istiophoriformes > Istiophoridae > Istiophorus > Istiophorus platypterus. Next base: position 8,299,697 of record CM029121.1, read on the forward strand.
TATGTCAGTTAACAAACTTCTGCAAATGCCTGCAGAGTTGTTGTAAGCGGGGTCTCACTGGTGCCACTCAAGACTGCTGCCAGCAACATTTCACCTCTGACCTCAATGAGGGGCAGCACAAAACTGTATTTACCACTATTACTAATACTTTTGCTTACTGACTGCTATACTGTTAATTTCAGGAAATGTGTTAAAAGACACATTATTACCATAAAACACACATTTACATGTGATCTGACAGTAATCCTGAAGATATTTACTTCCCTCAATTTTTTTGTGCAGAATCCTCCAGTAATGTGATATAGAAACCACATCTACATGGTTACATTTCCCCATTAACCTATTTAGTAGGAGAAATGGCTTATGTAGGCTTTAATGGGGCTTTAGATTCATAAATTTTAGATACAAGAACCCATCTTTAAGAGTAATAAATTTTCCTTTCATCCCTCTGCTGTGCTGCAACAAGGGTTCTTTACCTGTCCGACATCTTCTACATACAGATGTGCACATGTTAAACACACACAGAGCCAAGAACTCGGGGTACTAAAGCAGAAATCTTGTACTGTTAACCTGATTCTTGCACCTCAGTTAAGGAAATCTGAATTCTCCTTCACATTTAGTTTGAGAAATGATTTTACTGTAGCGAGACGAGACTGACTAGGTCACTTAAGGACATGTATACACTGAATTTTACTATCTCCATGTTTTTATGTTATGTTTTATGCTTTCATGTGTGGGTTTGTTCAAAGATATTTAGTTGTTGTTTTTTTTTTTTAAAGAAAATAAGGTTTCTATTGGACATGTAAATGCTCTTCTTACACATTAAATGAGGGAAAAAAAACTTTCAGAGGCACATAAGCAACACATAAACTGATACACAAACGCATACAATACTCAGATTCTAACTGTTCCTGGTGCCCTACATCACTAAATGAGATTAGAGAGAGTGTAGTTACAGTACATGTCTGGTTTTACCCTGGTACATGAAGCGGTCATTGTGTCCATCATGCTGGCACAGACAGTGTGAGTGTGTGTGTAACAGACAGGATGACAGATAACCATTACCACCATGCATGGGGGATTAGCCGCTTGTGTTCAACGACCCAGACTTTCTTCAGATTAACTGTGCCTCATCCCCTAATCCAGGGGCCAGAGTGAGATTAGGACCCCAGGCTGCTCTAAACTAGGAGGCATGGGGGGCCAAAGGATGGAGTGTTAGGAGGTGAATGAAACTGGAAAAGAGTAGTAGAGGCTGGTAAAAAGAGAGAACTGAATGAGTAAAGGGAAGAACAACCTCTTTGGTAGAAACAAAGATGAGAGAAAATGAGAAAAAGTGAAAAACAGGAAGACACAGAAAAGTACACATTCATCACCAGGGTACCAGTTATGAACCACACACACACACAGTTTGATGTATAAATAGAGCATAGAATAGCTTTCTTCACCACCCCACGCAGCTCTGAGCTGTTCAGGAGTCTTCATATTGCTCTGAGATTGCATTAGATTTGGTCAGGTACAAAACACTCTTAACTCTTGTTGTGATATTATTTTGAAATGCAAATATGCACGACTCCTGCTGTAATTCAGCAGTGGTGCCTGAAAATTAACAAAGCATCTTGTCTTAACACAGCTTGTTGCAGTGCTGCCTCCGACACATTCAAAATGAGAATGGAAAAGCCCTACAAAAATGAAACGTGTCAACACCACCACAAATACAAACATGAAACCACAAGACCTGAACAGGTTCCAAAGAACCTCACATGTGATCTGTGAAAGGTTACCAAAACTTTTAAAAGAAGCAGATGAGCTTTTTCTTGAGAGTGATTAAAATAAGCTGTGTCTGAGACAAAAGGGACAAAAAAGGAGGGAGAGGATGGTTGTAAGGTGAAAGAAGGTCAAGCTTCCTACCTCTGGAGTGTTCAATTTTCACTGCCACACAGGCATCTTCTTCAGTGTTTCTGGACTGGAAGCAGGCAGATTTGCCTTTCCTCTCTGCAACAATAAAAAACAAGATTCACTATAATAAGAAATGGCCACACTTGTAGAGTACAAGCACATTAAAGAAAAGGAGGTTATTTTTATACTCAACATGCATCTGAGGCCTGAGCTTCAAGTTGTATCTGGCAACCTCAATGTTTTATTTATTAGGGGCACCAACTCGGTTGTACAAAGAGAGGAGATAAAAATGACGATGAAGGAAACATTTTTATTTCTTATTTTCAAGTAAGAAGATAATATGATGGACATGCATGAAGCTGGAGATACTTAAAGCTGCTAGAGCTGTGGAGCCCTCATCCGGTAGCTGCATTTATCAAGATCAGGTGTAAACTTGTGTTTGTTTGATAATGAAAAGGCATATACACCGCCTGGAAAAAAAAAAAAAAAAACGCTAATTAGTCTGTCTGGGATTTGTAGGGCATCGTCTGTGGGGAGAGCCAATGCTCTTTCAACACAGCGGTTTAATATATACATAAAAGATTAAAGAGAATGTACGGTCGCAACCACAATGATGAGCACACATGAGTATTATTTAGCCCACCAACCACAAACACATGCACCAATGTGCAGAAAAAGAAAAACACAAATAAAATTTAAACACAATTAAAAAGACCGGTGCACACTTCTGTGCATACAATAACAGTTATACAGCAGCACAGACTAAAGTTGAACTGAACTTTTCTACCCTGCATCACTGTGCTGTTAATGACAATGTGCTGATGATGACAAAGACACCAACCGATCAGAACAGGTTTCTTGAAGGTTAAATCTAGATTTTATTTCAAAAGGTAACATCCATTCTATTTTATGGAAGAATATGATCAGCTAATACTGGATTATCACAGCTGCATACTACAGTAATAAATATTTAATTCTCAGCATTTTTTCTCAATTCATGGTTAAAGGTTTTTTTTTTTTTTTTTTTTAACTATTCTCACGTATCAGTCATGCATTGATATTTTAACAACGTAAGGAAATAACGCACAAAAATCCATACAGATTGCTTTGAGAAGCTAAGAAAGTATGGACAAGACACCATGTCAGGATATCAATAAGAGTCTATATAAGCACATTTTATCACCGAATTTATCTTTTAGTAGACTGTCCATGCATCACTTGTCATTATCTCTCGTAACAAACTATCATTTGCACCAAGTATTTAGAACATTATCAGATGGGACATGAAAACAAAGTAATACTGAACTTAGAGCGACATAATAGAGTTTGGATAATGCCATGTAAAGGAAAAATGGACAGACTCAGCGTGGGGCAGTGCAAACATTTGAGCGTTCATACAAATGAATTGGAGTTTGTGAAGGGGGGTATAATATCCTGGCTCAGGGATTAAAAGAAGGCTTTCTCCACCCACCATCTGGACTCCCCATGACAGGCCTCCCTACTGTTCACACACACACACACACACACACACACACACACACACACACACACACACACACACACACACACACACACACACACACACACACACACAGTAGTGCACATAAACTTACTTTACAGTACATATGTTCAACCCAAATCAATTATATACATTCTCTATTCAGAGTATGAATGTAAGCAGCTTATCAGAAGCATTATGTATATATCAGACCCACTTGCTGTGTCTAAACTGTGACACCCCCCCAGCAGATTCTGAGCCATGTGATCAGACTCAACATACATCTATTGTTTCCTGAAGTAAGGGGGTGTGTTACCATGTCAGCAATGAAAAAACAAACATTCATACACACTCATAGAGGAAATTTGCCAACAACCTTTCAGAACACAAGTGACAACCTCCACAAAGATGTAAAGGTAAAATGAGGGGGTTTCTGAAATGCTGGTGTGAGTGAAACCTACTTCTTTGAAATGTAATGATGGGGGAGTGTACAGGCTGGTGAGTGTACAGCAAGATACTGTTGAAAAAGATACCTCTGGCTTTGCAATCCACAATAACTAGGAAAAAAGTGGTCTGGATGAAATTAGTGATACTGTGAGTGAAATTGAGGAACTGAGAGCTGAGTGTTTTTTTTTAACTGATTTCTCCTTTTCTTGTCAGTTTACTGTCAATAGACTAACAATCTGCATAAAAACAACATGAATATAAGGATATTTACAGATGTATGTCATGTCAAGTCATGTGAGATTTACACTAAACACAACCTGCCAACTGGAGAAAAAAATCTCACACCCATCTCCTGTATGCCTTTGGGTTTCAGTTTTAGCATCATGAGGTGGCAAACTGTAAATTATCTAACATATGCCAGTCAAGGAAAATAAAACCTAATTTAGCAATAACATTGCAATCAGTCTTTGAATTCTCTAGAAATAACCTGGAGTTTAATAGAACCTCCACACCAATCCAACTCCTGTTTAAATTTGTGGTTTATTTTAATGTAATTTGTGTTTTTTTAATGTAAAAATAATTAGTAATCACAGGACCTGATCAAAAGTACAGTGGTGACTTCTCATTGACAGCTACAGCATTATCTGCTTATGCAGGACAGTTAATGAGCTGTGATATTTGTCAGATTTTCACAACTGCACGTGTATGTGTATGCAGTAAATGGTATAAACAAGCCTTTTGTCAGATAAATCATTCTCCAAGCTCTTGCTGATCACGTTGGTCTGGTTGATAGCAATAGGAAGACATTGACAGACAAGATGGCTCTGGACCAAATGAGGTATGACCAGAGTCTGAAATACTGGTCTCTCTACTGTCACCAGTCAGGTTTTCTCTACTTGTCACCACTTCTAGCTGCCTCTTAATTCACGGCTGAAAATGTTTCGATATATTATGATGGCCCCGTATCTATTACAATAAGATTTCAGCTGGAGCAGAAAATAAATGATTACATTGAGTCAAAAACAAAGAAAGAAAAAACTGAATCATACACACACCATTCTACATAGCCATACAAAAACATTAATCACAAGAAACACAACACAACATATCTTAAAAGATAAGGCTGACAAAATGCTATATTTTTAAGCAACAAATCCCATGAAAAACAGCTGGAAAATAGACCACAACGAATGAATTTAATTCAGTGCCAGGCTGTTTCAGAAAATTATTTTTAAAAAGCATAAATAAATAAATAAATAAATAAATAAATAAAACAGCATAACAACTGTACATTTGCTAATTGTATTTAAGATTTCAAACTTTATTAAGAATGAATGGACAATGTTTGTCACTCAGATCAATTCATTGATGGTTTTTGTCTGCTTTTGGTATATGCTGACTATAAAAAAATGAGGAAAGTGTCATCCTTCTATTAACTTAAATGTACTATATATAAGAATGTGATTGTCACGCATTAATCACTCTTTTATTGTCCATGTGTGAACGGGTGGTAATGTAACTCTTTCAGTTACCTAAAATGGCCTGTGGACTGATTTCTGTGTAAAGGACTCCAGAAAAATTTTCTGGTAAAATCCAAAGGATGTAATGTTTATTCTAGCTTCCGAGTGTTTTGTCTCAATATCCCTTCAGTTTTATCTAATGAGTCCTCTCTGGCGAAACAGGAATGTGAATGAAGTCAGAGGAAACTAGGGTCAACATTTCCAAAACAAAAACAAAATAATAATTTTAGACGACCAATGTCTCACTTAGCTATCTCCCCACTTTGTCTTAGTGCTGTGAAGTCAAATGTGGTTTATAGTCTCTATTATAGTTGTGGTCAAACTAATTATAATAACAATGTAATATTACCTCATCTATCAACATCATGCCAGTCAATCATGTTGAGTCTCATCTATGTCATGCCACTGTGTTGGCTGATGCCCAGGATGCTCACCTACCTATAGAGTGTGAGCACGTGCATGAGGAAGAGGATTCTGACTGCAGGTCGCTTAAAAGCCAACAGTGTCAATAATAACAAGGGTTTTCTGTATGTTACAGATAGAAGTTTTAACAGAAAAAATACCGTCAACTATAGAAAAAATCGAAACCAAAGTAATAAAGAAGCAACAACTAATTAAAAATGTAGATATATAACATCAAATCACTCCCCTCTGAAACATCTACCATCCCAATGCATAAGAAACTTTAGTTGAACTTTATGAAATAAAAAAGCTTTCCACTTCTTGCAGACTTCCATTTTCCAAACAGAAAAAAAAAAATGCTTTTCTCTTCCAACAAAAGATCATTTCCCCCAATATGGGAATACCAGTCAACCAGTACATGATGTGACAGTGTCTTCCAACCAAATTACATTCATCATATTCACATATGGTACTTGAACATGTCACAGAGGCTGGTGGTTCTACTACTGCAAGAAAAATCGCCTTGCATTTAATACAGATCTCCAGTTGAATTCCTCTTTCACAGTACAACTTAGTTTCCCCTAAACAGATGAGCTGCATATCTAGAATTTTTTAATGTGACTGCACCCACTCTGATGGATACACTTGTCTAACAGCACCTGTGTGCATGGGTTTCTATGTTAAAACCAGGCCTTCCTCCAGCATTTTTTTCTTTTCATTGGTACATCACCAGTGCTCACCTCTAAACTCTGTACCGAAACCAAGACTAAATGTGTTTTCTTTATGTTCTTCAGCTGCCTGGCCGTTTAACAAAAGAATTCATCTCTACCGTACCTGGGAGCACTCCTCTCCAGTACAGGTGGATTTTCCCCGTCCTGCCAACCACACGATGTTTATCCATCTCCAAACCTCCCTTCAACTCAGTTTTATCAACATCTAAAAGGAAATTACATTCCTTCCTTCAGATGCAAGCTACCCTCTTGTCTGGATACATCGTGTTTGTATTTACTCATCAAACCCTTGGAATACCTGTCCCGTCACTGTACAAACCGGTTCCCTGGAAACCATGCGGGGGAGGGAATAGCAGGGAGGGAGGAGGGAGAAGTCGTCCTTCAAGGCGCTAATTCACGGTCACTTCTAACAATTTCCATAATAATACCAATACTCAAGGACAAAGTCACCCCAGAGTGGGAGCAGAGAATGGGAAGAGGAGAAAAACTAAGAGAGGGGGTGGAAACACTACAAATTACTGCTGAGGAAAGGTGAGGGAAGGAGGGAGAGTCTAGTGTGGATATAGAAGTGAGAAAAATGAAAATTAACCAGCCATAACATTTAATATTTAACTATCCTCTGTCCTGGCAAATAATCTACCAACCCATGATTAAACACATTTTCTAATATGATGAACCATGTTTTTTCTTTGCCAATTTCCTGCTCCTTAACCAATGCATCCTATATGTATTTTCTGACATCCTAACAGCCGTGTTACACAAATCTGACTGCCCAAAACCACCCAAAGTCAAATTTTAGCCTAAACTGAATCCTAAAAACTCAATGATACACAAATTATTAAAAAAGGCTAAATCACAGATTCTTCACTTATCATCTCATAATGATGAGAAATAGATACCATTAAATAGATTTTAAAAAGGGACTGTTTCTGCCCTTAAGGACACAAAAATGCAAAGTAACTTCATTTGCATGTCTGCCCCAGATTGAGATAACTACCATTCAAATGTAACTCATAAATAATGGAAAGGGGAGAATGTATTAATATGCCAAGTCACACCTCTTTAATCATACTGAGGTTCATGTTGGTGATAATGTGTGCGTCTGTCTGTTTGTGTGTGGAAGCACATGTCTGAGGTTTTCATGCTTCACACAGAAGAGATTGACTACTGAATGAAACCAGATGCGTCTGTTTCCCCTCTCCCTCTCTTGTCCTTCCATAATAGACAATTACCAGAGAGTTATGGTTTTCTGCCGCAAACATAAAAGATTGGAAATTAAAAGACCTTGTTAAACCTTTATGTGGTGGAGGCCACCAGATGAGACCCTTGTCTCCGCAGACATATGATGTGCATGTGTTTTACTCTTGATCTAACAATTCAATTCTGTGATGAATTCGTATATGGAGAATAAGCTAATCCGGAATAGCTTTATGTCTTGTCTCTCTTGCAGCAATTTTATGGCGATCCATTGCAGTGCTTCTCATCTGGCAAATGCGAATCCAATATTCACTCTCCTTTTAGCTTTGTTTTGATCTCCACTATGTTCGCCAGATAGTCACCGACTTTTGTTTGTTTGCCATTTGGCGCTGGGCAGGTAGCATAAAGTGGATTTATCAGAGCCTTTACTCTAAACCCAGTGATTTGCTACTGCTGGAGACAGGAAATAAAACAGTAGAGTTTAGACTCTAAAACCAAATCAATGAACTGAAGCCGAAATATGCTAAAACTCCCTTTAGAGGTGAGGAGAAGTGCGGAGTTTGATTTAAATCAGGATTGTCAAAAGAGTGATGAACCCAATTTCCACGTTCCATATATTTTAATCGTTAACCATTTTAACCACTCTATATGAAAAATATTGATCAGTGCAGCTTTAACATTTAAATATTAATTAGAAATACTGTAAACTTTTTCAGGACTCTAAAAATCAGTCTCTGGTTAAACTGCTGACAGAAGGCTATAACTTGAGGCTGGGGTCCCCTGATCTAGTGGTAAGGTGTATTTCTTACTGAATTTGACCAGTGGACTGTTGGTGTTCCTTAAAAGGAACACAGCTCCTCCAGAAAAACCTTCCTTTTTAGCTACAAAATTGTCTGTTTTTGAGTGTGTCTCCTGAATCTTCTTGCTCAAATTATAAAAACTTAAGCATTTGCCTCGTAACATGTATACATTCCATTCTGACACCGTCCATCTCCTCACTGGTTCCCAGTTTCCTCCCTAGAGCCCCAGCATGTGAAGATAAGCTTTTGGCATGATCTGAACATGCTCTCTGGCCCATGTCTAATGAGTGCAGGCCAAGTGGGCTGTGATCCTGAACCTGAATGGCAGACCCCCTGTTAATCGCTTCCTGTCTGTGCTTCAAAGAAGACATGAGGAAAGAGAGGGGGAGCAAGATAGCTCTTTCTTGGTGCAGTGATAAAAATCCTCTGGAGAAGAATGACAATAATGAAATACGCAAATGTGCTATGGATTCAGACCCATATTTAGTTTCATAACTGATCTAAGCATGCATGAAACCTTGAGTTTATTTGTTTGAAAAAGAGAGAGGTTAGTAGTAGAGATAAAGAGTGATGATAGACCCACAACTGAGATACAAACAGCAGTGTAGAGATAGTGGAAACTGGTCACTAAGAAAGGTATCGATTGTAAGAGTGACAGTACGCGATAACATCGACAGGCAACGGTCATTCCCTCTTCCTCTATCTCTCTTACATCCACGCTTTACCATGCCTCTTCTCCCTACCAGCCCGCTGTCTCTCCCTACCGCCTTCTTTCTCATCTACTCCCTCCGTCTCCTCCTCCCTCCCTGTGACCTGCCCCAGCTACCTTAGAAAACAGATCACAGCTGCTGGGCAGCAGCTCCCAAATGTGTCAATCAATAGCCTGTCCGCTCAATCACCACGTCTGACTGGGCCCAAGCACAGCCGTCTGTTCATAAATGAACAACAGCGCCGGTTCACAGTGTGCTCTTTTATGATAAGACTGAACCAGATGGATTTGAAATGTCTCACGAATGAAGCGCAGATATGTGAAAGTGACCTAGATCCAGCATAAAGGACCATTAGTCTGTGCGTAAAAAGAAAAGCAATCAGAATGTGTCTATAAAAAGCAATAAACTACAGTAAACCCCAGCCAACCCACTGCGCTGACGTGCAAATCAGTGCGTTGAACCCCACAGAGCCACCTGCCCCATGGGAATTCCTTCCCTCCTACTACGCAGCTGTGTTTCCATTCAGTGTCTGTGAAGTCCATTTTCGAGAAAAGTGTGTACAAAAAAAACATCGAAAATTCCATCAGCTCAACAAATGAGTTCCTGAAGTAAAAATATAACTCCATCTCTAAAAACAACCCCCATGAGAAATTATCACAAACTGGTGCCCATGAGAAAGTTATAACTATAACATGTCTGATGCTGGCAACAACCCATGATATCTGACACCGGAAAAAAAAGAAAGAAATGCACTTGCTAATATTTTTATGCAAAGAAGAAGAAGAGGAAGATGAAGAAGAAGCAAAGAGCCACAACAGACACCTTTTATAGAGGAGTGACAGCACATGATGACGTAGAAGGACGTGTCAGACGCATATTTTGCCAACAACACTTCTAAAGTGTGATGCAATAAGTATGTATAGTTTTATAGGAAAGACTATGCCGAGACTATTTTACTGTTTATGCTGAAAATACAGTGAAAACTGAAACTGTTTGATAAACCGTTTCAACCTTCAAGCTCTGAAGTTTTTCACATTTTGAAGAGGTACACAAGAGGTGACAGCCTAAAAGAAACAATACTCTGTATATAAAAAGCACGGAGGTTTGTGTGTGTGTGTGTTTTTTAAAGCCTTTTTAAAACTAAGAAAAACAAGAGCAAAAGTGTAAGAAACCGATTAAGCAGTATGTGTATTTGCTCTAATGCAAAATGCAAAAATTAGCATCTGTTGCTAAATAGCTTGCTATAAAGTAACTTAGTATTAAAGAGCATCAGAGTGTAGGCTAATGTTAGCAACTCTGTCCTGATTTTTATTACACCTGGGCGAGTGCAGAATCCGGCAACTCCAGCAAATCTTGGTATCCAAGATAATCATACAATCGCCAAATACCCTTATGATATAGTCCTCATCCTAAAAGCCTTGTGTTACATCAAATTTACAACATACTGTTAATACAAACATACAGAAAACAAGAATATATCAACTCTTTTCTAGTTCAAAGGCATCCAAACAGAGTTATGTTTGAGTGGAATAAGATAAAACAAGAACTGTTTCTTTATTTCCACATGCAGAGGATTGTGCCTGTTGCCTGGGACATCCAGCTTCAGCCTCCGTGTTAGCAGTGTTAGAACATTACCATGTTCAAGTGTTGTTACATCGTTCTCATTGGAGAGTTTGAGCAACTCACATGGCTGGTTTTAGCTTAATTAGCCAGCCGGCTGCAGCTCGCGACCGGTGTCATAGATGGCTGGAAATGAGAAGCTCGCTTTTGCCTGCCTCTGCCTGAAGGACCTGCTACTGCTAAAAACAAATACAGCACATTTCAAGTTGTAAACGTTATCTTTGGTGGAAGTGCTGTGCAAGAATGGAAACTTTTACAGGCATAGCAACAGCGACGAAGGGGCAGGGCTTAGCCAACAGTCAATTAATTCACCAGATCATAGTTTGAATTAAAATACTCCTGATTAATTCTACCCTCCGATCCGTCTTAAAGGTCTCTTTGCTTATCTTTGATTGATCCCCATGCATTTAGAAATAAGCAGATTCATTAATGCTAAACAGAATCGACTCAATGCATTATGGATGAAGTAAATAGATTCTTAATATGTTGCCACTCAAACAGCGTGGGTATAGACTTGTGTCTCAAGCAGGAACACTGTCCTCAGTATGAATGAGTCCTTCTGACTGGAGGCACAGGAGCCCATATTCTTTGTGCAGAGCTGGAATGCACAGAAAACCCTGCAATCCTAAGAGCAAGCCTGCAGGCGAGCCTGCAGCCAAGATTGGGGCATTAATGAGGCAGAAAGAGAAAGAGCATTAGCATGCTCCAGACTGCCTTTTTCATTCATCATTTCTGAAGTAAATTAATCTCCTCTCTTCCTCATTTCTGAAACCACATTTGTCAAAAATATATTCTTAAACCGGATCTGCCCTCCATGCATTCAAACTCACAGTGTTCATAAACTCAGTCATCTGCTTTTCTGTGAATCTGCATTCACATGCATGCACGTGTCAACAGCACTTAATCTGACACATCCTGTTGGAATAAAGTGTCAAACGGCATCAGCATTTCTGGTCTGCTTCATGGGAGGCTCAGCAGAAAGACAAACCGCTGTACGCAGACAGGACAAAATGACAAGACGATCGGCTGCCAAACATACAACCAGGGCCATGACACAGCATTTAGTACTTTAGCATTTAGAAAAAGAGGAGAAAAAGAAAAAGTGACGCATTCCTGCTCCAGAAGGCAAAAAAACAAGTCATAACAGCAGCAAATGAAGCTTCTTAGAGGCAGTGTTGTTATCCTTGTATGTACATTAGTATTTATTGTGACCAGGCTCTTAGCACTCCTTCCTCCTTTCAGCTTCCCCTTAGAAACAACATTCTTCCTACTTTTTGATCACATCACAGACCTGGCCCCTGTTACCTTCATGACAGGTTCCCTTCCCCTTGAGCTGCAATATAGTGAGCTAAGACATAACCTCAGTTTTCCAGGTACTTATTGCATTACACTCAAATTACTTACTGATTTACATTTTAGCCAAAGAAACACCTTCACTTATAAATAACAAGCTCCTAACATCCCTGTGTTTCCACCTGAACTCTAAGAATCTTTGCAGGAACTTCCTTGAGAATGGAGGATCTCCTCATTGGGATCACACACAGGCCCTGGCAAGGAGCCATGTTAGTATAAGATTCAGTGTATGGTTGCCTCCATTGTGTCACAAACAATATCCAACACAAAAATCCTGCCATTTTCTGGCTGCATGGGAAGTCTTAAAGAGTGGAGGGAGCATGACAGAAAATATATTGCTGGAGATAAAATTAAAGGTTTCAACTGCAGAGCTCGCTAGTCAAATAAATCAGAGTGAGTGCACACAGCAGGGAGATTACAGTGGGGATTCTGAGCCCAAAAAGAAAAAAAAAGCACAAGGCATATTTGGTCTTTTATATGCCCGGCAATAATAAGTCATTATCAAAACTGTTTATTGATTTGTAAATACTATTTACTAAGCCAATTTTCTCTGTTGATGTGCGCACTAAGGATTACATCTATCATCCAGAGATCGCATTACAGCTGCAGTGACAAGGTGACTTAAAATCATAGTTTTGTTTGAACAAGAGTCAGCATCAGCAGGCCATAGTATGCACAAACACGCAAACATATAGGCATCCACAGACACACACACGCACACATACCCACACACATACACAGACTTGCATATTTTCCCACAGCTTACTGTGGACAGCTGAGGCCCATTACGCCAAATTATGGCAAACAGATTTAGCTGAAATCAAAAGCAGAAGCCTCTTTGTGCACAAGCATTTGTGCGTTTGTACGCATGTGTATGCACGTGTGTGTGTGTTGCATATCTTGAGACAGCCTGCAGCTGAGAGGCTCAGCCAACAACGCCTAGAAGAAAATTAATAGTCCCCTCCAGCCTATATAGCTCCCGCTGCTTAAAGTACCCACAGAGCTCACACACACAAACACAGACGCACACACATACGCACATACACAACCACTGTTGTCACACAGCTGCCAGTGGACCATTCTGTGGGGAGATCTAGGATTTGTTTTTTGTGATGTGTATTCCTCCCTTTGTTAACCATTGCTCTCAGTAGGCAATGTGTGTGTGTGTGTGTGTGTGTGTGTGTGTGTGTATGCAGAATGGCGAGCAGTATATTAGGGGTCTCTTCGGTCCTGAACCACCCACATTTTGTCTGTCATCTCTGTTAACCCAACGCCCCACAGCTGCACTGTGCAATCGCTTTGATACAGCGTGTCAGTGCTGATGGTGGCTGGGTCTAAAAAGAGAGAGGCACTAACCTGAGGGAAGGCTGTGTCCAGTGAAGAAATTAAAATCCACACTGCTGGACTGGAGCGAAAAGACCACTCCTTCCTCTCTCTCTGCGCACTGTCGCTCGCATTGGCAGGTTCAGGCTCGTGTTAAATTGCTGCCTCGCTGCATTGCCTGCACCCTCCCTTCCTGCCTCTCTCTCTCTCTCTCACGCTCTCTCCCACGCTCTCTCTCACACTCACTCACACACAAATACACATACACACACACACACACACACACACACACACACACTTGGGTGCTCAGTGACAGACAGATTCACTCTTTTGCTCAACCTTCCCTTTTGAGGCTTTCTGAGGATTCGCTCTTCTTTTACCCCTTCCTCAATGCTCTGTCTTCCTCTCTACAGCGAGTGAAGATAATCACATTCCAGCGGAGAAGGGGCATATGGCGGGGGAGCGGTACTCAGCCCCAGAGTAAAGCCCCCTCTGTGCGTGTCTGTGTGTGTGTGTCGCTTGGACAATCAGTCCCATTGTGCTGGATGAGGGGAGGGCCAGTGAAAGGGGAAGAAGCCAATGGCTGCAGTCATCTGCTGTCCCCTACTACTGCTTCTGGTTGCCACAGCAGATATAGATGCTGAGTGTGTCACAAAACAACCCCCCCCCCCGCCCCAAAACTGGAAGAAAAGGGGGTGGGGGCACAATAGAGGCAAGGCATCTGGAGTGAGAGAGATGATGAAGAATTGATCTGCCCGTTAGAGAGTAGAGGCCTGAAGTAGAGGTTTATAGGGTCATTTGTCACTTTCATTGTCTCACAGTGGTTCGTGTGAGGTTATTTGAGCTCCTGTGTTTCAAGAGTTCAAACTGAGCAGCACCTTGTAGGCTAGAGGTAGGGGAAATGAAAGCCACCCACTCTTTTCCCATGACAACCACATCAGTGGATACACATTCCCAAGAGGAATATTTACAGAGCAAAAAAAAGTGGCTATTCTTGACACAGATAGAGACAGATAGAGATAGAGACAAAAAATTTGTGTAAAACCTAGACGTGTCTGTAGACGTCTATTCACGTTTTGACAATTGTCTTTCCAAGTCAGTCTCATAGTCAATCAAGACGAGTCCAGGCTAAGTCTTAAATCCTACTAGCTAAGTCTTCATAGGTCAGTTGCGGTTATAAACCTGAAACACTGCCCCTGAATGATGAAATCTGGCCACAGGATCACAGTAAGAGCTGCAGCCACCACTGTTTCAACATAAAGCATGTCTTCATAGTGAATAGTTTCTACTCCTTTCTGTCACTACAACCGTGTGTTGCAGATCTTATCATTCCAGATCCTCCCTACATTGTTCTGTCTGCCGAGGCGCAGATTTGAGCCTTGAATTAACCAGCCCGCTTCGTCTGGATGGCAACCTGACAAGTATGAGCATGCTGCCATGCTAATGCTTAGCTCAAAGCAAAGAGCAAAGATCTGCCCGATTACACCACACAGAGCCACTGGCATAGATACAGACTCTTTGTCTTATTTAACATCTGGGACTTTATTTGGACTTATGTCGAGTCTACTGTAAGGCAAGTCTCAGCAGTCAAGTCCAATTAAAGCTTCCGGTCTGACTCAAGTCTAAAATTTACAAATCTTGTGAAAGACATTAAACTGTCTCAATTTCAGGAACTAACAAGGTGTTTTTAACTGATTGATGCCTTTTTTTCCACATTTAGAGGTTTTGGGATGATTACATGCGCCCAAGTAATCAGATAATAGGTACTGCCAATTGTGTCATCTTGCTCACAGGACATTGTCACAGGCTTGCTCAACAAGAGGGTACAGCTGCCTACAGAGTAGAGAAATTTCTGGCTGAACTGGCTTCAGTGTTAACATGTTGGAAAGACTGGTTGGTTGCTTCAGATTGAATAACCTGTCTATAAAAGTGACCTCCAGGTCAACCCTGATAAGTGTTACCATGGCGATGAGAAGTGCTGTTTGCACAGCATGTGTGAAAAAGAACATGCTCTTGGTTAAATGCCACAAACACACAAATGCACGCACATTCACACTTCAGGCACTCAGCTAAAAAAAAAACCCTGTTTTATGTCATGGAACTCTGCTACTTCAGTCTCCATCTTAATTCAGACTGGCAGCTATCATGGTCCTAACCTCCTTTCTGTTCTCCCCTCAGTCATTCCCTTTAGAACCAGTGCCAGACACTGATGCCCATCAAAATGAAATCCTTTCAGCAGTTATATGAACACACCAGCTCCCAGCCCGCATATATTTATATACACACACTTAGTGTCCATCGTACCTTCATACACTCTCTGAGACCGTGCAGGCCTCATTACACTGTAATTAGTGACTCGAAGAGCGAGAGAGCAATACCTATATGTGCTATGTTGCCTGCATGTTTCTGTGAGTGTGTGTGTGTGTGTGTGTGTGTGTGTGTGTGTGTGTGTGTGTGTGTGTGTGTGTGTGTGCGTGTGCGTGTGCGTGTGCGCGTTTGTAAAACATACCAGGAAATGGTGCTATAGAAACAACTGTCTGCTGAGTTTCTTCCTGGCCACTGCAGTGCAGAGGCATTATCGCCAGCAGATCACCACTGCTGCTCAAGGGTCACAAAGCATGCAGCCATGAACAGAGACTCACACAAACGCACAGAGGCAAGATTTCCTTGGTTCAATATCTAGGACTCATAAAAAAACCCCAACAAACAAACAAAAACCAACTACAGTTAAAAATCTACAGGTAATAATAATAAAAAAGAAAAACAGGAGAGTAAAGAAAGTGAAACAAAAGGCAGAAATTTCTTGTTGCTGGATTGAGATAAACATTCAGTCCTAAGACTGAATGTCTATATATCTACGACAAGGTGAAACTACAATACAGACATGCGTCAGTGTGTTGGGTAAACTATTAGAAAAATCGAATCGGTTACTCATTATATATTCATATTCATTATTTTATTAACTACTCAACTCCTACCAACTGTATGTGCATTCAAAGCCACCGGTGACTGGATGAAAGCAAAGAAGACATGAAGTGTAAATATGATAACTTTTGACTGAGGAGTCTAATTTCCTCATTTTGTAGAGGCTAACCACCTTTTTACATCTAACACGTCCCACAGCAGTCTGTCTTTGAACAAAATTAATATCAACCCTCTATTAAACTTCTGGTAAGACAGCAAACAGACCCACTAATTGCCCCACAGAAACAGATTAACATTATGAGTTCCAAAGTGTATAAGTAATGTGTTACTGCCCATCGCAGGTAGTAGTGCACAGATTCATCTCGGACTGTTAAGGGATGTTTGGTCATGACTTGTTTGAGTTTGAGAACCCCTACAAACCGAGTCATCACAGTGTATTCTGTGCAAGGACTTAATGTAAAAAATCCAAGTGCAAGTTCCAAATAGAACATTTTAGAAGTATGTTTGTTGATGGCTTTTAGTTCAATCATAGCTAGTTCTGTTAGCAAGCTCAATTTGTTCATATCAGTAGGAATCTTGAGGAGCTTCTGATATCGTTGAGTCCCTGTTTGGGATAATATGGACATTCAGTAATCATAGCAACACTAGATAAGGAATAAGGGATCAGACAAAAACTGTGTATCAACACCTCTTAACAAATGTGTCTGTGGAAAGAGAAACATCACACACACTATCATTTTTACAGTATCACCGAGGTTTTTTTTTTAATGTTTTTCTGGCAGGCGAAAACAAAAAAAAGGCTGTCATGTGGAAAAAAAAACAACTAACTGTAATAACACATGACCCATTAATGTTAAGCTTCATTTGGCTTATTTATGTAAAAATACGTTACTATTATGTGAAAAATAACGTTGACATGAATGGTAAAAGTGATGTATAAATTACAGAATCATATCTGGCTTCTGCAGCAGGAAATGACTTTGAGAAGAATGTCAGAAATCTTGGGTGGGGTGAATTAATTACGTCATAAAATCAACCTCCTCATGAGCCAATATATTCATTGATTGTTATCAGCAGGGAGACCTATTGTTTCCATGGCAACACTTCACAGAAGTATTGGTTTTTGGACAGTGAGTAATGGGGCCGTTTAAGTATTCACTGTACAATATGCATTTTCTGAAGTGAGTGAATGGGCATACAGAGCATTACCACCTTGCAGGTACACATGGATGAAGACGGCCCACAAATCTATGGATCTTATTTATTGAGTTCATGCAAAGAGTGTGTGCACAAAGCACACATACTCAAATACAAATGAATTCAGAAGCAGTCATTATAGATTCGCACCACTTTGTATGATAAATGCAATTAAAAATTTAATTCACATGCTGCTCACTGTCAGATAACCCCTTCCTTGCTGCTTTGCAGCCACACCACTATTTCCTTAAAACTATACTAATCTAATATGGATGATTCCTACAGGTACAACACAATTGCTAAGATATAGTTACAATTTGGACTGTAATGAATCAGAACAATTGTTGGGAGCTCTGCCCTTCACACTCAGCCAAGTCTTATGTCTTCTACCTGGATGTGTATGATTATTTTCACACAATTTATTGCCTTTAATTAGAAATTGTTTTGGGCAGTGGACACTGCTTAGACAAGGATCAAGCCTATAAAGCCTTCTATTGTAATTTTTATTTAATTTCTGAAATCCTTCTTTTAAGCTTTATAGAGATGGTGGTCAGATTACCCCACAGCAAACTATCAGGAGAACATTAAATGAGAAACACACCAGGAAAACTGTGAAGGGTCTCTCTCATTATGGGATTGAGTTTGAGGGAAAACGTTTTAGCAGTTACATAATTTAAGATTTTGGTCTCTTTTCTACCTCCCTCTCTCGAAGTGTATGTATAATTACTGGATAAATTCCTTTTTAATGGATTCAGCCTATTTACTTAATACTTTACTACTTTGATATGGATGATTTCCACACGTACAACAATTTTGCTAAGATATACTGCTGATAAGCTGCTCCATTTTTTAGCCAATTGGGGGCAACAGATCAAACTTTAATGGCAACATTGACATTTTTACCTTATAAATATTGTGGTGAATATTTCACCAAAAAGTTGCCTAAATACCTATCCGAAGATATGGGTCAAATTTAGCTTGCATTTAGAGTTTCTGGCCACCTGAATAACTCAGCCCAGAGTTCACTGCCCTTTTAGCTGTCGTCTGTTTCTCCACCAACTCTACATGTTCCACTATATTCACCAGCTAAGCACCAACTTTGCATGTCCAGTGTTTATTGATGCCAGGTAGCGAACAGTAGGTTCATCAGAGCTCAGTAGGTTCATCAGAGCTCAGTAGGTAAATCAGAGCTTTTGCCTCACTACCTTCCTCCCACTTGTCACTGATACATACACTACCCAACTCACACGTTTTACTGTCACATCCACCAACCACTTTGTTGCTTTAGTCCATCTCTCTCTCCACCATGTATCTTTTTCTTCTCTTTGGCCTGAGAGGAGAGGAGAAGAGAGCAGCAGGGCTCTGCTCCATTACCCACTACATCTCTGTATGCACAGAACTGTGGGCCTCCCACACACACATCATTAATTAAACCCACATCGCTTAAAATGCATGCACACATGCATGTGTGCCATCAGACAACTACATAAAGACACACATGACATGCACAAAGCACATTTGAGCCCTTGCTGTTTTCATTGACTCTCCTCCTCCTTCTGGTGCACCCCGCACATTATGAAGGTCAATGATGAATGATGGGTATTGTCTGCAGACATACGCGTGCTTGCAGACACACAATCACAGGAGATAAAAGCTACAAAGACACAGCAAACAAGGTACAAAAGCAGATTTTCTGTTTCTACCATAGCAGGGCATATCTGTCATGAGGGGACGGCAAGCAAACGGGTCGGCATCTGCCTCCGTATCACAGCAACAACCCATTTGGATTGGTTCCCAAACACACGCACACACACACACGCACACACACACGCACACACACACACACACACACACACGCACGCACGCACGCACACACACACACATGCACACACACACACACACACACACACACACACACACACACACACACACACACACACACACACACACATACACACACAAGATGCCATCCCTGATGTCAATCTGCCCCAGAAAAAAAATAAAAAACAACACCTGCTAAAATCAGTGCTGACTGTGCAGACACTATCCTGAGCAGTGCTGTGAGATGGATAATAACTCAGCCAGACAATAGGCCTTTTTCTGAACAACAAATTCATCAAACAATTTGTTTACCGAGTGTTTGAAAACCATCTCAGCCCAAAAGAAGCTTGGGTGCTCTCATTATCAACCTTATCTTCCTCAGCTTTCCTCGCAGTAAACACACAGAACAAATCCCACTATAATCCACCCTGAATTAACAGCAGGAGTTCAAAGGGATCACTGAGAGCGATAAGTACTCCGTTACTGTCATGTCTGTGAGTGCATCAGCAAAAGTGTGTGCGTGTATGTGTTGGTGTGTGCGCGATCATTAGTGAACAGTGGTCAGATATGAAGTAATGTAAGTCAAATCGGTGTTTTAATACTGTTTTTGCTGACCTTAAAGCGGTTGTTTATCAAGTCAAGTCCTATTTTAATAGTTGGAGAGTTTGACATCTAGTGTTGATCTTTGGTCAAATGTTCCTTGTATTTTACCTCAGACAGAGTACAAGTAAAATACTTTGAGTACTGTGTGAAAGTACTGTATGTACTTTGATCACTAATCCTTGCAGAATGTACCAACCTTTCTACTCTTCCCACTTGAATTACTATTCTGTGCATTTTTTACAAATTACATCTTTGCTAACAGGATCAACTACTTTCCACATTACATCAGTTACCACTCTAAGAGGGCAGTCACATTACAGCAGACTGGGCCATTTGTTGCTCTCTTTTGACTGATGACAGGCAAAGTGGGATGCTTAGATTTCGCTGACTGAAGCCACAACAGTATTTTTGACCCTCCAAAATACAAAGGCATAAATAACAACATTTATGATGGGTTAATTTCATTTAGCTGCTTCAGATTCAGAGACTTTGTACCGTCCATGCCGGCTTGCGGTCATACTGTCATGATTTACTGGGAAACTTGAACGGAGCTAATAGCATTGGTAATGAAATAATCCCCCCTGTGCTTTTCCTACTAAAACAAGTCACACAATCTTCAGTATTACCAATCTGAATAGCTGTTGCTGCCTGACAATGGCAAAACCTTCAGTCAAGGGTGCCTTTGATCAGCTGACTATATCATGTAAAGCAAGCCCCCCAGGTGGACACAGTTGAAACTGTAGGTCAAATGTTAGCCTCAGCCCAAGAGAGCTATTTTTTACAATAATTAATACATAATCCAACAGTGAATTCTCTTCAGACTAAATTAAAAAACTGTTGGAGAGAAAATAAACAAACGGAAATCCAATTAATAAAATGCCTGAGTAATGAAGATACTTCACCACATTAATGCTCTCCAAAATGGCAAAACACATCCTAAGATATTACAGTAATAGCTACCTTGGAATAAATTGGTAAAGCATAATCAGAGATTGTTCTCAAATTTAAAAGCAAAAGAGAGTTATATTTTCATACCACTTTGGTGATATTTGTTTTTCAGGAAGAACCAGAAAAAGACTTTAGATTCTAAGTATTTTAATGCATTATGAAGGATGCAGAGGGCTAAAATGTCCTGGGGTTTTATGCACTGGATGAGCAATTTTCATTGTAATAAACACCCCACCATCTTGGAACACTTTACCCAGTTCTCACAATACATCCATGGCTGACAAGCCAGACAAAATTTTAGATCACTCAGCTGTGTAGGAAATGAAAAAGCTCTGGTGACTTTCTTCTACTAACAGTAACGTTTACTGTACTGGTGCAAAGCACTTGTCACTGCTGGTGTTCGAAGCATCTTAATGATATAGTCCATGAGTTATTCATATCTGTCTGGGCTTTCAATAGAGTTTGTAAACCTCAACCTGGATGTGCCTGGTGAACACATGAGAGGCGTGTTAGAGAATACATTTATAGTAAATACATGCATGTGCATTTGTCTGAACTATATCTCAGTGGCAAATGAATTAGTCAAGGTATCTGTGTGAGTGAGCAAACTTGTGACTCTTCAGTGAAACAATCTGAGCATGATGTCAGGAGTCAGGCATGCCGGGAGGAATGCTGATCAATAGGCAGAGAGAGCCAGGGAGAGCCAGAGAGGATCGAGGGAAAGAAAAAATAAATACCAAAAGAGAAAAACAGATGATGGAAGAAGGGTAGAGAAATACTATCATCCAGGTGGCACCCACTGTAGATGAGGCTGGCTCCATAGCAAAACAGAAGAAACACAGAAACACACAACAGTACTAGATATAGCTCTTCATTATCATCCTCACCTGACCGCCTGACTTTCTAGTTTGCCTCCAGTCTCAGACACCCACATGCCATTCTTATCTGGCTAGGACAAACAGTGCTGTTGAAGCTCAATAAATCTGAAGCTTGAGCCCCATCAGGGGGAAAACATGAGGAACGAACAGGGAAAAATATTAGGCAACCATACTAAGAAACACTTGTGTCACCTCTAAAGGCTACAGTGTTTATCACACAAAAATCGTGGATACAACAGACACATGTACAGTCTTACTAGAGATGGGGCTAAAAATAAAAACCCTGTTCCAAGAGGAGACATGAAAAGAATTTATCCAGTAATTCAACTGGAATTAAAAGGGTTTACCTAATAGGGGGCGTGTATGTGATCTTTGCATTTCATGTCAAATATCTTGTTTATGGGTGAAACTCTTGGCCTGATGGTGGTGCTATAGCTTTCTCAGCTGTTGGCCATTATGCCTCACACACGTCCTTCATTAAACCAGATAGCTGACACTCATCACTGCTGGCCAGTCGCGAACACATGACCTTCAGTAGAACAAAAACACACAGAGCACCAGGACATGCCAGGGGATACTACTATCACATTACATCTGTTACAATTTTAAGTATATTAATGTGAGTGATTGATATCCACAGTTTTTTGAGTGTACTTTTTTTTAGAGTAGCCAACAACTGAATAGGGTCCAGTCTATAGCTCATTAATTAAAGTTTTGCTTTAATTACTTTTATGGACTTCAATATGGATTTCAATATCATGATATCAGAATAAAGATCTGGATATTGTTGTAACTGAGTTTAGCTTTTCCCTGGTCTTTATGGCTAAAATAAATTTAATTTCATTCCAGTTGGCCTCTCTACCCATATTACTAATAAGACAATTTCATCCTCCATTATTTTGATTAAACCAATAGTACTATTATTAAAATAACATTGGAGTATCAAGACTGTGAATTTAAGCATACCAATAGATTACTTTTTAATCCAATAATAAATCATTTGATATTGTTAAGAAATATTTAGACAAGACTCCCCCAAATTCAATTTTTAAAGAATAATGACCAGATTCATACATATTAATGGCATCTGGACATTTTGCAGTTGAAAAATGAACTTGTTACTGCTCTCTGGTGGAGTAATGGAGTAACGGAGACACTGTTTCAACACTACCTCAACTATTTCTTTGGCAATTCTGCTATTTGTTGTTATTAATGAAATAATTGTGATGTTCCCTTTTGTCAATATTACCTTATTAGTTCTTATTCCTACTTACAGAAGCTATTACCCCTTCAACATTCACCACATTCCATCTTAAAGGAGCAGTTCACCACAAAATGTACATTCTGTGATCATCTGTAAGACTACCAAACACTCTCTAACATCTCCTTAGCTGATAGGACCATGTTTTATAGGCTCCAGTATAAATACGCCGAAACCTAATACAAACATATGAGTGTATGTGCACTGATGCCAACCAGTTGTGTTACTACTGCGTGTGACACGCCTCTCCCATGTAGAAACAATGAGCATGGTCAAAGGACCTGTTCCCACCCTTTCCCTTCCTGCCTGTGAGAATGAAAGCAGAATGACTCACACTCTCCTCCTCTGTTAAATAAAGGTGATTAACCCCCCGCTCACCAACAACACACACTAACCTAAGAGAGGTGCACAGTTGAAGGGTCACAATGTAACCACATGCACATACACACACACACACACACACAATTCCACTGGCCTACTCCTATGCTGCATATAAAAACACACAGCTCAAAATGCAGTTGGGTAAGGGGCCACTGGGGATGTTGCCAAAAGAACAGAGTGGTTGGAAGAGGGTCTTAAGAGAGGGAAATGGTTCCCAGGGCTCTTAGAACAAAACTGTCCCTCTCCCAGCAGGGTGAATTTAAATTCCCTCTCAGACTATACTGTATTGCTCCACTGCAGCAGGCCAGTCCACATGGAGGACTGTTGCAGCTCAACGAATCAACAGAAATACTAAAAGCATGTCCTCTATATATGTAGAGTAATATTGAAGCAAATGCATCTAGCAAACATACATTCTAGTTAATCATAGACTGCCACCTAAACCTAAAAAAAGAGAAGAATTACAGCTGTATACTACAGACAGGAAACGCCCTGCTCAAACATTGTGGTTAGAGGAAAAGCAGAATATCAGCAAAGAAAATTAAAAAAAATGAATAAATCATTTATGTGGGAGAGCAGCCAGATGATAACTTTAGAAAATGGATCCTCCTCACTGGTAGAAAATACAGATTAGCTTAATGCCAGTCAAACAAGGATAACAGAACAGCAGGAGCAGAACACATCAGTGGAATGTTTTATGCTAATAAGAAATGACTCACAGTTGATGTTTATGAAAGGATGGGCAGAAAATAAAAACACTTTCTTTAGTTAGCATCAATACCTTCCATTATTTAAATTCAAAACAAAATAAAATATAGAGTCTCTAAATCTTACCATAACAGCAGAGCAGACACATCTTTGAGTTTTTACCTTTCCGGCTCCAAAACCAGTATTTGCGCCGTCGTTTCATTATCAGTCCAGTGTCTTATATTTTGAAAAAGAAAAAAAAAAAAAAAATTAAATAAATACCCCAACCCAAAATCTCCTCCTAACATATGTATTCAAATATTGTTTAATTTTATCAACTAGTGTTCATCCTCCCTGTGTTGTCCAGCCTGTAAGGATCACCTACCAGAGGCAACATGTCTCACACAGGACCTCCAGTAACCAGCGACAAGGCAGTCCATGCTGTGTCCAAGCCGGCGGGCAGAACGTATTAAAAACGCTGAGAGAAACTGAGGTGTATGAAAAAATGAGGCAGAGGAAAATAATTGATAACTCGCGCTCCAAATGCAAAGAGTGGCTTAAAATACACCTCTGTTTACTACTTTCTCCCCTTCCATCCTCCAGCTTATCCAGGGAACAAAGCGGTAGAAGAGCCCCGCACCTGACAGGACGCTCTGTGGTACTATGCTCTGCTGCACATGAGAAGAGACACAGCACTGAAGATCCAGCCACTTACACCGTCACATCTTTCTGTCCTCTTGCAAATGGGATGTCCACAATTTCGCAAAGGTGAGAAAAAAATTTTTGGTTTATACAATTTCTCCACATCTTCCTCTCTGTAAAGTTACTTCCTCAGTGTCTCTTGGTCACACAGTGTCCAGCTGGCCAGTGTGGCAGGTCTGAATTCTCCTGATCTTGTGAGGTGATCTAGTGTATAGCAGTTTTCTGGAGCTTCACAGGCTAACAATGCTAGGGAAACGTGACACTGCACTCAGGAAACTCTGGTTGGGCATGGAAAGAAACAGTTTCCTGGCTATAACACATAAGACTTATAGGCTACTATTGACAGGGCATATTGGGATTAGGACTGACAGTATTCATGATTTTCTTGATTTAGTCCGTAGCTGATAAGGTTTGGAGGTAAAGTAAAAATGGATTTACAGCCAATTGAAGATTCCATTTGAGAAGAGTCTGGCCTTGAAACACATGGTTACCAGTTAAAAAACTGTGTCAGCAGACTTTATTCTTACCACTTCTTTTTTTTTAGAGAAATTTTACAATAATTATATACAATAGCTGAAAAGTCATTGTTAGCAATCCTTTCTCCACAACACTGTTTTTCCTGCAGGCATTTGTGGGAAATGTGTCTCTGTCTTCCCACAGCAATAGTCTGTGTGTGTGTGTGTGTGTGTGTGTGTGTGTGTGTGTGTGTGTGTGTCACAGTCAGACTGATTTTGATTTGCCAATTTTTAGTTTTTTAAATTGTCAGATATTGGTGAGTCAAAATGAAATGGTTAAACAATGAAAACATAATCATCTGCTTTCTTATGGAAGAAACTCCTGGTTTTATATTGAATATTTGACAAAGAGAGAAACATGGTGATAAATCTAATTGATATGGGGGCAACTGCACAGTACCATGCCAAGATATATTGTAAGTGGATAGGTGCTTTGTTGTAAAGGAGAACTTGACTCTGCCTGTGTCCTTATCACACACTGAGGACAAAGGCCCCTCTGCTGGTCAGTGGGCAAAACATTTCTGAGAGTTTACCTCCACCTACTGGTGCATTTGAAAAACTTCAAACTCGAGCCTAAATATTAGTGTTTTTGTGTTTTGTAAGTATGTGTGTGCAGGTACTGAGCAACGTTACAAATCACACACCACTCAAGTGAGGTGTTAGATTATTTTTATGGCCATTAGCTGTGTGCACCATAAGATAAAACAGTGCTTTGTGAACTAGTCAATTGGAACATAGGACAACAACGTACACTATAGTCACCAATGTTACGCAATGTAATCTGACATTTGAACAATTAAGCAAAACAAAATAGCTGATAAAGTCATAAAATGATGAAGTGATTGAGAGCAATAAAACTAAGAGCTTCGCTTGAAGCATACTTACAGCAGGATCTACAGAAACCAATTAATGCCAGAACAACTTTTAAAAAATAAATTAGAACAAAATGAATTCATGAGCAACTGTCAAAAATTGAATAAAATTACAAAAAGCTGAAAGCAATTCTGTATTAAAGCCCTAATTGTAATTTCAAAAACAACAGTCTTTATCAAGATCAAGCTGGTTGAAACACAGCTAGAGGCTTGAAAGTCTAGCATTTTATTTCACTAGCAAAAAAAAACAAAAACCAACAACCAAGAAATCAGTGACCATATGAAATGCTGTCATGGACGATGATAATTAGTGATACTACTACTCTCTAAGATGTTAAATTACTTTGCTTGTTTTCTACCCAAATTGACTGTGAGAGCTCAGTCTTAACTCAGAATGCTTAATTTTAAAAAGTATACATGAAGCTGAATCACAGATTAAATTTCAAGACTTCATTTAAACCTGCTGTAATTGATTTTAGTGCAACAAACTGCAAACACAAACCTTGATGTACGACACTGTATGAGTGAAATGAAAATGGAAAAACTTCTATTCATACATCCAGTGAGCAACAGTCAACAGTGTTTCTAGTCACCCAATGAATGTAAGTCTGATATTCACTCTCCTTTTCGCTTTCCTGAGGAAACATCTGGCTCTTTAGCTGCTAAATGCTCCACGTTCTTCCCTAGCTAGTCTAAAACTCTGTGCGTTTGCCATTTGGTGCTCGATAGAGTACTTATGGTTTACCGCAACTTTTTCACAAAAAACAGCTGGAAACGAGGCTCATGAGATTGATGCAATTTAACCAAAAGATTTAAGTTGCTGGCATAAAAACAAAACAATGATCTGAAAGATGCTAAAAAGCACTTTACAGCTGAGGAGAACTGCGAAATTGGGTTATAATTTTCTCTCGATTCATTACCAAACCTTTCACATAACATGGTAATTTTATAAATATATTGATTAGGACAGTTTTATTTGAATATTATTTTATATGATGGCTGGCACTGATGTTTTTTTTTGTTAATGAGAATCATAATACACAGCAAAAACTTTAACGTATAGTAAGAACTAAATTTATATGGGCGAGAGCTTAAGCGTCTATGCTTATGACATACTTCTCAGCACTATATCTATTGTGAGAGGATGAGACTTTTCTGTCCATGGGTTATTTACAAGAATATAACTTTGCCATAACCAAAAAGCAGGGAAAAGGATATTCTCTGCCTTTTCAGAATTCAAATACCAATCCCTCATGAGGCAGCAATACTCAATAGCAGAAGCTATGTTTTATGGGTAGTTTACACTGATGTGGTACAGCAATGCATGGCAAATAAAAAGAAATCAGCCACAAGCTGAGCTACACAAAGGAGAAACTACTGTCTGAAGTGAGTTATCCAGTGAAGGACAGTGAGAGGGTTCAAGTCAGGCTGAATGGACATCAGTGTAGCAAAACAAAACCAGCAGCAGTAGACTATGGGCCACACAGCTTCTGATTCATACAGTCCCACTGCTTCTGTCTTAGCAGACAAACAGTTCCTTTGTTGGAGACTGATGCAGCTGTCCTCAAAGTAACACACTCTCAGACTGACATGCCCACAAGCTATTTGGACTCACGACACTAAATAAATTTAATTCCGAATCTTTCCCAGTGAAAGGAAATTGCTTCTAGTTATTTCAAACTTGTCCTCACATACAAGACAGGCACAGAAACAAGTAGCGTATGATAGTATCCAAAGAGAGTTCAGTGCTGATAATATATTGCACATATACACAACCCTACTTTTTTTACACAAGAACTAACAGGATGACAGTGTATTGCAATTTACTCTCAGAGATGACCCACAAAGAAAGCAGATCAGACTGAAACATGAAAGACATACATAATAATAAAGCATTTTCTTAAGCATAAAATAATAGACTGAGGACGGCCTGAAAGCCAATTTTAGATGAGAGAGCATCATTATAAGTATAAGTATAATACTGCTTCTCTTGTGAAATCATATCCATGGGCCAAAAAATGCAGGATCAGCCAGGCGTAATAAAAACTGGATCATTGAGAGTCATACTGAACCAAGTCAAATTGAAGGAGTTACTGTTTAACTGTGTCAGGGGCAATACGTTATATGTTTTATTCCCTTTCTCTTTCTAGAATCAACAACAGTTCAAATGCAGGTTAGTTGTACAGATACAGTATGTTTACAATAGCTCAGTAATGAAACACTAGACTAGCCTTGACGGTGGGGAGCAGAAATGTTGGGAAGACTAGAGGAAATGTTTTCTGGAGCTGTGAAGAAGGCCGAAGCTTTTCATCTATAATGTAAGAACACAAATCTGCAAATAACGGCAGCAGCTATGAGGATGAAACTATAGAAATTTGAGTGCAGTATTGGTAACACACAGATACTATCTCTGGGCTTTGTGGTGTTTACCTCACTTCCCGACCTGAATAACTAGTGAAGTGCAGATGTCTGACTGGGGCTGAGAGCTGACAGACAAATTCTGTCTTGTGAGCTGAAGCCACAAGGCCAACCGTGCCAACAATGACAACTGTCAGCCATGGAGCAAAGTTCACACGGACTTGCAAGGACTGTAAAGCAATCCTTAGCTGTACGTTTGCACAAGCACTCCGCAGATTTGCAAGATAGGAGAAATCAGGCGAGCGTCTCCTATCTCAGTGGTTCATGCCCACGCACACAGCACTGAATGTATTTGGATTCTTATTTTCTGAGAAATATCAACAACTAAAAAAAAGTGGAATGGGACTCAAGCCTGGGCAAACTTTCATTTACAGCTCCCCATCTCTGTTGAGATCCATCTGGAAGCGAGGGTGGATACAGATCCCCAGACTGTTCTGGATCACATTTTAAGAGTGAATACAAAATGCAAGGGATCCTGTTAAGGAACTGTTCTTTGCACGTGCCTGAGAACTGCATCCTCAGCAGACTAAAGTACTCAGACTTCCTGTAAAGTGGCTCTTTCCAGAATGAAAAAATAATGCCCTCCAGCACGTAGATGGTTACACAACAGGCTGGGACCTGCCCCTGAAACCTGCATACCTGCTGAGCAGCCACTAAGTCAGCAGTGGTGTGTAAACAGGGGCCTCAATGTAGGTGTGTTACAATCTGGCCTTTCCATGCTTTCCCAACCTGACTGACAAACAAGCAGGATGGTCAAAACAAGAGAGAACTGAGTCACCATGCGCCCAGGTAAAGCTTTTACAGCCTGTATTAATCTCTGATGCTCTCAGGTGATAAGTGGGTTTAATCCGCCCAGATGAAACGCACACTATGACTTTTTGAGAAAAAAAAACTCGGGCTGAGAAATAAATCCCGTCCAGTCGTCCACGCATACTTATGTTTCCGTTGCGGAAAGGGTTTCCCAGCATTCCTTAAAAACTCACCTGCCTCTTGTGGCCCCAAAGCCTCCGCACCTTGTTTCCTGCGAAAAGCGACTCTGCTAAATCCGTCCATTGCTCTCGGAGGCACCAGCCGCTCCAGCATTGAGATACTTCGGGAAAACGCGTTCAAAAGCGGTCGAAAACAGCTCTAACAGCTATATATTGAAACTACCTCAGCACCGCGTCCAGCTGCGCGACGGCAGCCCATGAAACAGAAAAAGAAAAAAATCTGAACCGCCTGCGCAGGTAAGTAAGTAACATCAGGGCAGTGAGGACACAGCAGACTCCGGTAAACATCTGTACACATGTGAAGGTTGTATATATCACCTTGATGGGGGTGTTTTCCTAGCCACGCCCCCTCCCCCCCCAGGGCGCACTGCTGGCGCAAACCTCCTTCTTAATCTACACACAATATCCTTATTGTTGACTACTGCAAAACACTCATACACATACACACACGAGGAAATATTTATGACAAACTAGGGCTGATGAAAATTAAAAAAAAAAACAAACAAACCTAATTTCTCATAATTTTTCTAGTCGTTTAATTATTACGATAATCAGGGGGTAATATATCAGTTTTATTTTTTTTTTTTCAAATAAGTGTTCAACAGTGAAAAGAACAATATTAACTGAGTAGATGTATAAAATTGAAATACAAAAGTAAAGCACAGGTACCTCAAAATTGTACTTAAGTAAATGAACTTAGTTACATTCCACCACTGAATATTTTTAAAATCTTAGTCTTAGATATGACACACTAAGACTGATGAGATAATGAGTCATAACTTTACTGTGTTTGTCTTATTGCAACATATTAAGACACAAATGAATCAGAATTATGTAATTCTAAAAAAAAAACCTTAGGTCAGATTTAGAAACGCAATCCATTAGGGAAGAGCATGATGTAAAAAAAAGAAGAAGAAGAAATTAACCATAGTAATTTGGTTGACTGCTGAGACAGAAAGTAATTTATCAAAATGTCAAACCAGAGAAGAGTTTTGATCGCATTGTTTTTAACTGCTTCCACTGAGACAGAGCTAAAGCTTTCCACCAGTCAAATGATGGACTTGAGTGAGCTACTTAAAAATCATCATAACACCACACAACCTGAGGCCAGGCTAGAATCAAGAGTTAGGCATTCAAGATACAACCAGGAAATTGAAGGACGTAGATAAGAAAAGTCTCAGCTATTCTACCGTGTGTGCGTGTGTGTGTGTTTGTGTGTGTGTGTGTGTGAGTGTGTGCGCTATCTGCAAAGGTACATGGATAATTTGGTTAGTTCATCAGAAAGTGGTGGGAAAGAGAAACAGACACACACACAAAGGCACGTACGAATCCAAGGACAGATCTTTAATTTACTTGAGAAACCAACTAAACACGGTTTTAGATGGAGGAGAAACTGTAAACCCCACTGTAGTACAGCATACAGCTATCATTCATTTTAAACCACAGTTTTTTTTCTTTCAATGGATTAGTTTCTCTCCATCCACTGCTATATTGTGCAAAAAAACCAATAGAGTTAGCTCACTACTGAGCTTGCAGGGGTTCAGAAGCTACTTTTGGACCACAATTATTTTCTTCACTCAGCATTTGCAAATGTAACAATCTACACTGTTAACAAAGGACAAATCCAACAAATGTACACACACAGAGGACAGAAAAAGTCCACTTATTCTCTGCAGTTGGAACAGAAATGTTTTTATCCATCATTAAGACACAATACTGGCTGCGTAGTTTTAGTTAATCCATTTTAGATCCCTGTGGCAAAAGTATGTATTCAGTGCAGTGATTCAATGTTAAAGACATCATGAGGGTGTAAAGATAGAGAGAGGGGACTTCAATAATGCAACAGACGTCACAAAATACATCCATCTCAGTCAGACTTAGCCCCATTCCTCTGAGATCAAGACAGTGTTTCAAAAAGAAACAGTATCTCAAATATATCAAAGGAAAATTGACAGTAGTGCTGTAACCATGCCCCCATTGTTTTAAGAAAGCTGGGGACAATCTTGCTGTCCTATTCCTCCTATCAGCCTGCTGGTTAGTTCGAGGTGACAGAAATGGCTGAAAGGTTATTTAAATCTACTCCAGATCAGTCTACGACCAATGCTACTGTATTGCTAAAATGCTTTTTGCATAATTGTGCTTGGACAGTACTGCATACTGTTTGAAGGAAGCATGTAGAGACAGTTAAATGAGGAGATGTTACAAGGACAGAAAAGGGAAGCTTTGAATAATAAAAATGTCAGTTTGATTGACATTTCTGTCAGTGTCATGATATGGGAAACTAAATGTAACTTTTCTCGGGTTGCAACAAATACAATGAAAAGTCTCACGGAGAAGACTGGTAGGAGATGACGGGGAGTCAAGAGGAGGCACACCTTTGGGGAATCCTCTGTTCATAACTAATGTAAAAAGAAAGAGGTCAGATCACTCCATGGTCACCTAAACCTGTGCAATTCAAAAGGCAAAAACCCAGGCCAACAGCCCTAGTCCTGATCTCAAACAGCCTCTCATCTACCTCAGTCTCTAAAGAGACCTGAGCTATGTAACAGACAAAAGCACGTCACCAGAGTCTGCTGTAAAAATTAATAAAAATAAAAGGAGGTATAAAATAGTCTTTATGCACATGATTTGCAAAAGAAAGTATAAAAAAACAGGCATTCCAAGAAAGACTAGTGGCGTTAGAAAGGTAGCTGAAATCCACCCATCACCACGACAAGAAACAATTTTCTTGTAATAAAATGCTTACCTTCATTAGTCTGTTTTCAGTGTCAAACCGAGTATACTCTCACACCCCTATGTAAAAACGGCATTTACTGTATATTCTTTGATTATTATACTGACGACAATCATCAACAACACCATATAGTAAGGTTAGGCAAGTTTTTCACCAGTTGACTAGACCAGTAAGAACATTTGCAATGAAGAAGTTTCAATTTTGGTTGCATTGGTTTTCCTTTTTTTTTTGTTTGAGGAGAACAGAATTGGCTGTGTGCAGTAGTGAATGCGCCAAGTCGTCTGTGATCACTGAAGTTATCACCACACACAGTAAAACGCATCTTGATTTCCATCCTGAAGAATGACCAACAAACACAGAGAAAAAAAACATTCGAGTAATAAATATCTCAAAAACTTGTCACAAATCAATATATAAATAAATAATCAATAAATTATAAATAAATACTGGTAGGAATAAGGGATTCAGAGATTCCCCTGATTTGTCACTCTGGCATTTGTGCCTCAGTCCAGTCTTTTCCAGGACAGGATGTCACTTCTTCTGACCCAGCTAACCAGGAGGCCTGCTCGGGGCCAGGCCATGTAGCGGTTGGGGTAAGGGTGTAGGGGGTCACAGAGTCCACGAAGCACCAGATTGGACTGTGAGGCTGGGGGGGGGGGTAAACTGAGGGAACCCCGTCCAGAACCACCCCCCCCTTCCTCTGTGTCTGCATGACTCCTACTCCCAGACCCAGGCCAGGGCCAGTGCCGGGGCCTGGGCCTGGGTCTGGAGCAGTGAGGGGTTAGGTACCAGGGTCATGGGGTTGTTGGACCAGACAGTTACGAGGGTCGCAAGGGGAGAGAAGGCCACCGCTGCTGGACCAGACTGTGTGGTGATCCTGGAGGGCTGCCACAAATTTAGGACTGTAAGAATGCAGAGACACAGGAGAGAAGAATAAATAGTGAGTGAAAACAAAGTGAAAACAAGCATTTTAAGGGCTTGAAGAAAATGGTTATACCAAATAAACAGAAATGCAGCATGTGACAAGGGCCAAAAGACTGGTGTGGTATGCTAAAAGAAAAAGTTAGACATTTTGGGAAAAGAACATCAATAGCTTTCATGCTAAGGTTTGCTATGAAGACTCATGTCTGCGCAGTAAATATGTCGCCACCAGCAGCCAGTTAGCTTAGCTTAGCACAAAGACCGGAAACAGGGGGAAACCATAATTTTCAATAATTTGTCATATTACACATTGCTTTTTGAGACATAACCTTTTAATTAGTGAACATCAGAACTTTGTAATCATATCTCCCAAAAAGTCAAACTATACCTTTAAGACCACTCCAGATACAAGGGAGGGGCTCATACGTTCGAACAAAGCATTTGGCGAGAAACATTTACTGAACACAGCGGAGGTTAAAGAGCCAGGCTAACCAGCACAACACCTGAACCAAACTGGTCTTTAGATCTGTCAGCAGTTTCAAAGTTGCCTCAATGTGTCTAACTTAAGGCAAAAATCGAAAAAAATACGGACAAGTCTTTGTCCGGTCTGCTGGTAAACCTACACATTAGCCTACCACCGGGATGCTAGAGAACAAATGCAGTGCTTAAGTTAGTACAACTCCTTCACAGCGGACAACTATTGATGCTAATTAAGCTACTGACCAACTTACATTTGACACTGGTATTAATCACACCTGTGATTAATATATAAAACTTCCATGCAAAACTAGACATGCAAAGTGAAGAAGAATTCCATAAATCCCTTGCCCAGTGAGAAGTGTTCATTGTTATGCATCACAAGGGTTTCAGCTGCAACCTGCTCTAGTTAATGTAAAGTGTGCAAACTAAGCACATGCAGGACCATTTATCTTGTACAGATGCAAATGTGCTACCATAAAAAGATAAGATAAAATCTATAAGTACATTAAAGAGGATGCAATGGACTAAAATACAATGGGCTAGATAGATAGATAGATAGATAGATAGATAGATAGATAGATAGATAGATAGATAGACAGATAGACAGATAGACAGTGGTGATCCTACTACTAGCAGTTTCTACTCCTTGTTACCTGTGGGCTAGGGATGCTCTCCCTCGCCTTAGTTGTGGGGAGAGTGACGGTACTGAGGCAGCAGGCTGCTGACAATCTACAAGAAACTGATAAATTAGACAGATATACACGGCGGTGACACTCAGGGTTAGATGACAGAACAGAGAAAATAGGAATGGGAAGACAGGGGAAGGCGTCGTCAGAGACAAAGGGACTGACTGGTCAGCCACCACCAGTCAGCCTGGTTTGCATAAAGTAGCCACAGTCCGATCCTTGTCTGCATACACTTGTTCTCATGAAAAAGCTAAAGCATAGAGCTATTTATTATTTCACATAATGCCTATGATAATCTTCCATGTGTAGTTTTGCTTGGTTTATTTTCACTTGTAAAGGCACTTTTAGAAATTTTACAATGTAAAACAGTAGAGCTGTATGAGAAAATAGAGAACAAGAAGAGCAATCTGACATCAAAAGCAGAAGAAGCAGAGGGAAATACTTGAGGCCAGAATAAGTATAACCTGACTGCATCAAAAACATGTCACTTGTGTGAATGTTACTGATAATGCAAACCAGCCTCATCTGACCACACTGACAGGACCAGTCCCTGCACAGCTACACAATAAGCACTGGAGAAAACACAATGCACCCTAAGAGACAGAGACATGGACACATTTACACACATACACGCACACACGTACACACAAAAACACTTGCAAATCCAATATTGTATTGAGAAAACACAGAGGGAGAAGGACAGACACATGAGACTAATGCTGAACAATCCAATCCTGCTCAACTCCAGGACACCTGTAACTCATAGGCATTACATGCTCAAACTTCATATCAAGTCCACACAGGTAAAGCTTGTCAGTTTCTCCTGAAGGTTGTTTTGAATATTTTACCTGCTTAGAGAACGCTTGAATTATATCTCGTTCCATTAAATGTTTAATCTGTTTCACTAATGAATCATTATCTGAGGTGGGATAAGGGAGGAAGAAAGAAGGTCAAACAGCATTTGACAGTAAAGAGAATGGAAATGTGATCAGACACTGCCATCTGGTGCTTAGAACCGGCACTACTGCAGGAGTGGTTTGTCAAGGAAAGTGGTTGTTAGTGTAGGAATATATGGCTTTAGTTTGTCCCGATTTGCTTTTCTTCTTTTATACAACATGCAAGGTATGAGCATACGTGAACATACGAACAATCAGAGAGGAGGTTAAGGCACAGAGAGGAGGTTTGACTGGTTTCTATACTTACTCGAAGCAACACATTATCCACGTAACACACTCTGAGCCTGTCAAATGCTCTTTGACAGAACTTTGGACGTGACAAAATAAGATTTACAAAGATGAACCTGGAGAATGTATAATTTTACATCACATGAAAAAATATATCATGAGCTTAAAGAAACAGGCTAAATAGGTCACATTTTATTAAAAATGTAAAATAAATAAAAAATATATAACAATTAAAAAAAATCTAACATGTAATATACTGAGTCTACCATAGGGTGGTGCCATGAGTTGTAAGAGATGCTGCAGTCATTTTTATGCTTGGTTTTCACTTTGAAACACTTCCCAGTACCGTAGGAGAGTGATACAATAATAATATGTAATGGTAGCAGATATTCAGATGCCGGTAAAAATGCCTGATGTCAAATTCATAAGGGTGTTCACTAGAAAATTCTCTGCTGTCCACCTTTCAGTCAACCCTAACAATAGAAAAGGGGCCCTTCAGTGTTCTTTTGAGGACGCAGCAGGCTGTCACGGGCTCCTTCTTCCTGAGTGCTGCTGCATGTTCAAACAACAGACATGAAACCAGGTTTTCCTCCTCTCTGTGTCCAACCTAATCCCGTGGCTTCTGGGAACTGTGTACACAAGGGATACTAGTGTACAGATGATGGGGAATCATCACCTTTTTGCTGCAGGCGGGGAGATACTACGGCAGGGCTATAGGTGCGGGGCTTATTTGATGGGGACAGTTGACCCATGTTTTGTCCTGAATAAATGAGTCGTTTGAACTCTAAAGTTAGCCACTCAGGGTCGAACATGATGGGCTGGATGCCCAGAGACAAATTGGAGTAACTCAAGTCAGGCAATGTTGAAGCTGAGGTCTGGATTGTTTCAGAAAGTGTGTCAGAAATCAACACAGACATGGACGGACAGGTGGTTATCTCTACAGAGGGAGGACTACCAAGGGTCAGGGAGGTGTTCAGGGTGGGGGTGGTGATGATGGAGTGGCTGAGGAGCCTGGTGGGGCTGGGTGGAGCCGTGATGGCGCCTCTGCGACTTACTTTGGGCGGGCTGCTTTTTATCTTGGGCACTTTAGCGCCACGACCTCGGTGGGTCTGCTCGTGGTCAAACTCGAGATCCTCCAGGCGTTGGGTCAAGGCCAGTTTCTGCTGGATAGCCATTCGGAGGAGGGAGTTCAATGTCTTTTTCTCATCCTCTGCTGCTGCCAGCTGCCTCTGCATCTCATCCAGCT
Organism: Istiophorus platypterus; assembly: GCA_016859345.1. Taxonomy (NCBI): domain Eukaryota; kingdom Metazoa; phylum Chordata; class Actinopteri; order Istiophoriformes; family Istiophoridae; genus Istiophorus; species Istiophorus platypterus. The sequence goes on from CM029121.1 coordinate 8,336,642, forward strand.
GGGTAACATACTCATCACACCTAGGGAGAGGGAGATAAAAGGATTAAAGGAAAAAAGGATTTAGTTTAGACAGAATTCATTATTCATCAACACATGCAAATTCCCTATGCATTTTTATATGCCAAAAATTGTTTACATTTATGCTTTTGCATCTCACCTTGTAGCAAACATGGCCCTGAGAGACGAAAAGGTGGCAGCATCTTCTTTCAGAGCCTTCAGCTCATTCCTCAGCTTCATCATGGTCTCTGTCACCATCGCTTTTTCATTCTCGTACTTGCTCTTCAAATTCGCCAGTGCAACCTCTGCTGTCTGCATAGGAGAAGATTTGGATTTTACGCCTCAGTTTCCATGGAAATCACACGTTAGGACTTTTTCATGATGTATTATGAGCAAAGAAACACGTTCACCTGTTTATTGGCCTTGAGCACCAGCCTGAGTGTGGCTATCTGCTCTCTCTTGGTACTGAGCAGGGACTTAAGCTTGAGTATCTCCTCCATGCACGACTCCTTGTCCTTGTCAAGCATAGGTGCCAGCTCCCTGGCTGCAGCCCTCTGCCTGGACAACTGTAGTGAGCGGTCAACAGCCTTCTGAAGGTGTTTAATCTGGTCTCTGATAATGGCGTTCAGGTTGTAGATATTCATGGGCTCCTTCCGCAGGTCCCCACCTGCCTCTGAGGGCAATGGAGATGGGCAAGGAGAGATGCTAATGACTGGGGAGCCTGTGGCGTTGCGGTTGGGGCTGCTATGGCAGCACGTTGGGTCCGCTGTGTTGGATGTTGTCTCATTGTGATGGGCGTCTTTGGATGGGGAGTCCATGGGGCTGCGTGGGGACTCAGAGGAGCAAGCTGCTGACACCGCAGCAAGGCGTCTTGCCAAGCGGGGCGAGAGCAAAGCCCGCGGGTCTTCGGAGCCTTTCAGACTGCCACTGCGTGTGACGCGGCTCTGGCGGTAGTAGTCCAGCATGACACGGTTGGGTGTCTCGTTGTTGCACAGACAGACGTGGTGATATAACTGTGCCAGTTCTTCACTGAAGGTTACCAGCTCATCCTGTGCTGCGTTCAGCATGCCCTGGCTCTCCGTTGCTGTGCTCGTGGCCGCTCGTAGCTCTGCCTCCAGGCTCGCCACCCTTTCCCGTCCATCACGACAACTGCGCTCCAAATGATTTACCTGCTTGGAAAAAAATCAGTTGGACAGTTCGAAATGCTATAGGATGCAAAACTGGACTGAGTGAGGTTAATGTGCTGGGAAAAAAAAATAATTTTTTTTAGTTGAAAGAGTCAGTGTTACAATTGATGCAGCAGTAAAAATGTACAATACATGTAACAAGGACAAACCTGTTCATTCAGTGTCTGGACCCTGTCATCACTGTGGTTGTCCCCCTGCCCCTCCACAGCCTGGTTGTACTTCTCCTTTAGGGCTTTGAGCTCTGCTTTCAGGTCGATCACCTCTGTCACTGCTACCTTGTACTTACACTCCAGGATCTCAAACCCGTGGATATCAGGGTCATGGTGACCATTGGCTGGTGGGGAAACAGAGCCACCATCAGGCTTCTCACTCTCTTGCGGGTCATCAAGCTCTTTGTCTCCATTGAGACGTTTCATGGCATTGACGCGTTCCGTGAGGCGATGGACCCGCTCATTCTGCTCAGTCAGGGCGCCCTGCGTGTGCTGCAGTTGGGTCTCTGACTCCTGCAGGTTCATGAGCAGTGCTGCCTTCTCCCGCTCCACCTGCAGGAATGGAGGATACACACTGACATGTTATTCAGGAAAGACAGTAAAGGTAAAAAACACGGAAATGCTATACAAGTGTTTCATGATGTTCATCAACAAAAGCCTTTTTCTTTTATCATTTTCACATTACATCATTACGTGTCATTCACTCACAATTTTCAGTAACTACATTGATCCGCTCAAATAAAATGAACCGACGGATATTTCTCAACTATAAAGTGAAGATAGACATAGCAGACTGCTGATAAAAGCTACGGCAGGACTCAGTATGACCTGACGAAACTCTGTAACATTATGGGGATAATAAAGATAAAGACCATGCAACACGCAGTAAGTGAACAGACACTAGCGAATCATGGATAATGTATCATATCAGTTGACCTGACTTGAACGTGCAAAGGTGTGCAACGATGTGGTGCAACTTCCTTGTCTCAAAACCTGTTGGTAAGAACAACTGGAGCTTAAATTAAGTGCTGCTTAATTGCTTCTTGATGAGTCCCCCCATCAGGGGAGTGAGCTGACTGTGCTTCCCCAGTGCTGAAAGGGGGGAACTTCAGTGATCCATCTCTGGAAAACCCCCATAGAAATCAAAAACTGGAATGATAATCAATGACTGAAGTAAATCCTTAAAATTAAACTATAAACTTAGCTTAACAGTGTATACCGAGAAAACACATTTGGCAAAAATTTATTAGGGAGTTATAGTGTTTATGGAGAAAGGCACAGCAGCCACTAATCTAATTTTCTATTTCCCAGTGGGGCTCAGCTAGAGTGAAAATGGACAGTAATGACTTTATTAGATTTTAGTATGAATCTGATCTATCTCTGATTTCTATATTGTTTAACATACTGTATGAATTCCTCCTATATGAATGTTTGCTGCACTCACATGACTCAGTGCATAAGTGAGTGTAGGAGACAGATGGCTCCTATACTATAATATATGAGCTTTATATTTATAGTATTAGTTTATATGGACATACGTTATCACAGCGCCAGGCTGCAGCTAATTGTGATATAAATGTAAGTGCACAGTGGAAAAAAAACCTCTATGACATTTTCTTTCTCTATTGCATTTGCACATTTACCACTACTGCCTTCATCTACTTCTGGGCTCCATGTTTTTCGATGGCTTGGCTGTAGTTTTCATTACTCCCACCTTTGCACATGAGATATCGTAAATAACTCATCAAGTGCACATGTACAAATACATCTGCTACATCTTAACAGGTGAGGTGGGTCACTGCCAAAGAATTCCATTATTTTGGATTTCAGTGGTTGATGTACTTTGCCCTTTAATTAATGATCTTCTTATGAAAACTAACGTTCAGACATTCAGCATAGTCCGCAGGGGTTTATGGTGTTTTTCCTGTGTTTCTCTTGTTCACAAAATGTCATCACCTTGTCATTTCCTTGCTGTTACCATCAGCAAACTGTGAACAGGGCTGCTTTCATCGGTGGAGCTGTGAACACTTACACATATTCGGTGTGGAAAAATAGATAGTAGATAGCAGCTGCATACACAACCAAAGTGACATACAAGCAGTGTCACAGCAGTCCTCGAAAAATAAAAATTAAATGACACAAAAGGTCTGAACACAGAATATATGCTCCTCTCTGAATAAATCTGGGGAATTTACGTGGGATTCTATGATTCATTTATTTTTCTTGGGAGATTTACTGACCCTACTTTAAGGCCCTTTCCTGTGACCCACCTGTAGCAGCTGTTGTTTGAGCTTCTGCATCTCTGACAGGTTGAGCTCACTGAACAGGTCCGGCACAGGGTGCAAGGCTTCTCCTTTCCGGGCCGGGCGGTACTCCCCATTCATCTTAGCCAGCCCTGTCCCTGTATGGAGGTGACCAGTGCGCCGGTTACTGTCCTCATTATTGCCATTAGCAGAAGGGATGATGCTGCCGTTGGTGCCATTGGTTCCATTCGTCTCTTCTGGGAACTTGAGACCCTCGACGCCACTGACAGTGAGTGCCAGATGGGCCCCTGCTCCATAGACGCTGTCAGTCAGGCTGATGTGGTGGGCTAGTTCCTTTCTCAGGTTGTTCTTCTGCTCACGCTCACTCTTCAAGGCATCCAGGGCTTCCTCTAACTGACCCTCAGAGATTTCCTTTAGACGTAAAGCGTCCTCAAGCTGGCTGTTGAGAAGAACAGTCTCCTCCTCCAGCACCTTAATTTCATGTTTTAGGCCCTCATACTCCACCTGGGGGCAAACAGAAAGGGGCAGGAAGAGAAAGGAGTAGGCAACATTTAGTTTAAATCTTAGTTAGATTGTAAAACAGATTGATAGATAGAATCCTGTTTCTTAATGATTAGGCTGCCCAATTTCAGGCCAAAATAGAGGAGATATAAGGAAGGTGTGAATAAAACTAAAAACAAAAAAGCACACAAATAACAAAAGAACATCCCCCCTTTTTCCATTGTTCCCCCTTTAAAACCATTTAGAGCCCAGCAGTATTGGCTAAATTTAAACTGAAATTCATATATATATATATATAAAATCCTCCAGTCCAGTCTGCCTTTCAAGTGGACACCAAGGTACTTGTAGTGTTCCACACTTTCTACCTCCTTGCCAATTATGATAGTTGGCTTGGATGGCGTACTGGGAAATGGAGTGTGAATCATTCACTTCAAAGCAATGACAAATCTGCTGGTGTGTGGTGTAGTTGAGAAATGAGATGAATGAGTAAGCCTGCAAGTAAAGTGTTTCTAAACGTTGGAGGTCTACATACTGACCTGGCTCTGCTTGAGTGTGGAGACCAGTTTCTGCAGCGTGATGTTCTCCTCCTCTAGTTCTGTGTAATCCTGAAGAAGCCTGGTCTCTCTGAACTTGTACTCCTTGATCTCCTCCCTCATCCTGCTCCTCTGTAGCTCCAGTGTGTCGTTACTCTGGAGCCCAGAAAAGAGGGATATTAAGAGAAAAGCAGGGGGAAACAGGAGGGGAAAATGAGGAGAGAGGAGGATGGAAAGGGAGAAAAGGTGGAGGGAAAAAGAGCAGAAATCAGTGCTTCTTAACAACAGTTTCATCGTCTTAAATGCAATGAGTCAGCACCCTCATACTCCCAGTAAGATCATTCTTTTTAGTCACCTTCTGCGCAGAGCCCAAAACAGGAGCATATGCTGGAGCAGATAAGGTGTTGATGGGAGAAATGCACAGAACAAAAAAATGCATAAACCTACATACAGTAGGTGGCAGCACTGGAAATATACTGAGAGCTCAGCAAAATCATCTGTGCTCACACAACTGCTAATGTGACGTTTAACCTGAAGGAGCAGGGAAATGGATGAATACTCAGTCAACGTAAAACAATTCTCGTGTTCATTTTAAGGTCTAGTTTTTGACACTGCAGGGTTTGTATGATAGGGTTAATATTAACTATATAGTATTTAAGTGAAGTCAGAAATGAGAAGCGGAATAGAAGTGATGCCATGATTTTTAAATACACACATGGCTGAATGTGTAGAGTAAGTACAATGCAACTACTGGGCAGATGGCGTATATGAAAGTATGTGTGTGCATGTGGGTACCTCTCTCACTGCAGAGCTCCCTGCAGCTCCCTGTACATATGGCAGAAGTGCTGACCAAGAGACAGAGTCGGGAGTGGGAGGTATACACACAGGAGGAAGAAGCTCATAGAGCACAGATGCATAGGCCTCTTTTAGGCTTTGAACCTCTATATTTGTGTGTGTGTTTAGGGGTGGATGACAATTTTAGAACTGGCAACTAGACTGAATCAAAAGACCATTATGATCTACTGTATCTTTAGATTTTTGCAGTGGCTGACTCCTATACTCTTGAAGCTACTTCAGGCCAAACTGCAAATTCCATAGACGTACAGTGGGGCTACTTCAGCAGCTGCAATCAAAAAATAATTTATACTGATCCGGGAAAAGAAAACAGAAACCAAACAAAAAAAAAAGAAAAAAACAAACATCAACAAAAAAACCCCAAAAAACCCAAAATCATATCACACAATAACAAAATGTGGATATAATATCCAATTACATATTCAGCCAAAGTAGGGAATTATCAGTTAGCTGGGCATGAATTGCGCAGTCTTAGAGGCCAATTATCAGTCGGTGAGGCTCTATAGAAGCATAGCTGATCAGGGGCTACAGCGGCCGGGGTCAGGGACAGTGCGGCACACATCGCTGGCACCGGGCCCGCCACAGGGCAGAGCTGGGCAAACCACCCCCTGACCTGGAGATCACAGCACTGGCTGTGACTGTGACAGCTTCGATTGATTCATGATACGCTGGCAACCGTGGCAGAAGTCCAGCCATGCTGTATTCATTCATCATTTCCAGCACTGTAGCTGTGGTAAAATTCCCCTCATTCCTGACAGGATCTGGAATAAATATACAGTAAGGTGGTAAAACAAATACATGTTCATCAGTTACTGTATCCTGTGATGTTCTGAAGTATACCTGCTGACTAAGAGAGCAGGAGCCACCTTTTTCTAACTTAAGTACATCTTTCCCAGAGGTTTTTTTTTAATGAATCTGCATATGTTATAAGTGTTTGTGAAAAGTTGCTTGGAAACTGCAAAAAAACTTTTGATTAAATGCGATTTGTGAAAAATAAAGCCCTTGGTGAGGATGCAAACACCTGCTTCTCATGATGAAAAGGCAACTCCTCCTCATTAATGGGCATCAAACATGGAAATGAGGATTTCAAGGACAGACAGAAGGCCATTTGATGAAGACATCATCAAAGAGCCGTGTTAATGATGCAAACTGTTGACAGGTGTGCATGGGAAAAATAACAGCTCATCATGAATACTGGTTTATTGCATAATTAGTTTTCAAATTGAAAATATTGAATATGCTCCATTATGTGGAAGTTCAGAGTATAACACATACAAAAAGTAACAGTTGAACCTCACAACAGTCCCCGATGAATTTAGTGAATGGGAGTGTGTGTCCTGTGGGTGTAGTGCCTGTTGTGTGGTGAGAGCAGCCTGGCTCGCTCTGTCCCTACACATGTGCCGAGCTCAGGGCATTTCACTTATTCACTAGCTTAACAGCGGATTTTCCCCCTCACAATGGGGTCGTGGCCTCGGTGTCTGACCCCGGTTCGAACTTCTGCACTGCCCCGACACACTGGCTGCAGACATGTAGGGTATGCATGCATAAATACATGGTTGCACGTACACACATTTATATTGTTGGTATTATTGTGACCCTGTTCTGCCTGTCACTTTGACCTTTGGCCTTTGGCATCAGACACGTGACTCTCATCTAAATTAAGGCACTGCAAATAAGACCAGGCATATTGTTCTTCACAAAGCTGGTATCTCCATGGACTAAACTGCATTTTTTTTAAACCAAAGCTGTCCTTAACTCTACTGCCGGCTAATTTATTACTGTTTTCTCACATATACATCTAATATCTTGTTTCTCCCTTGTCTACACAGTAAATAAATCATCTTTCTGCAGACTGTAAGTGTTGACAAGCTCACCTCTCGTAGCTCCTGCACGAGGGCGTTGAGCCTCTCGTTTTCCGCCTGGGCGTTGGACGCCACAGAACGGCTCAGCGTCACCTCCGTCTGCAGCTCCAACAGACGGCCGGTGTAGTAGGCCTCCTTAGAGGCTGATTCCTGCAGCAGCGTCTCCTCATTGGTCTCCCCATCCTCTGCCACCTTACGCTGGTTGGTGTAGGCTTGGCCAAATGCCTGGGCAGGAAGGAAAGGAGGGATGGTAAGAAGATTGGGGGCAGAGGAAAAGCAGCACAAAAAAAAAAATACAAGAAGGAATACAACAACCACAAGTGATTCAAATTCATCAACATTTTAATGAGAGGGACTTGCATCCACTGGTATAAAGTGTAATCTAGCACATCCTTCACAGTTGACCACTAGACATACTCCTGCTCTTTTGACCACCCACAGCGATGACGGCACACTAGCAGGGGCCATTCCCCAAGGATACCTTCTTTCTGTCTATGTGGGATGGTGTTTCACTGTGATCAATAGACACACTGTTCCCATTTTCCTGACACAGGTTTTCACGGCACCGACAGCTGACTTGTCATGATGAAGGAGCCGAGGCCTGATTGAGAAAATAAAAGCAGGCGTCAACAGCAAAACAGGCCTACCACAGTAAAACTACTGTACCTATCTAGTGCAGTAACAAATGAACAACAGCTCAGTAGACTGCATGGACAAATGGTATTTTTGCTAAGGAGCGAGATTAAGAGAAATACATATTGTGCAATTGTGTCCGGACAAGGCTTTCTGAAAATAGACAGAAATTCCTGACTTATAAGTGCTCTTTGACATCCATGCAGTTGCTGCCTAAGTGGTTCAATAAATACTATGACCCATCCTTCACTTTTTCAGCAGATCAGCAGGAAAAATGGGTATGGAGCCTGCAGTGGCCTCTGTGAGAGACAATGGATCGATACCACCTTGTCTGAAAATTATTTTATGGCTTACAATGGCCACATGAAAGGGTAAACAATACAGCTTGTAAAGTTATTACAGTCTTCGGTAGGCAGTTTCCTGGTTAGAGTTGTTTGACCAAATCGATCATGTAGCCTAAATCATATGGGAGTCATGAATTTTGGACCAGAAGCATTAATAATTCAAACGCAGTCTTCCCAACCCCACCTCGCTATAATAACAGCATTTTCTCTGTTTGCGATGAATCATTTATGATAAATTAACATCTGTTATTTGGAGAAGACACAAGCCCCAGTATGCAGCTGTCTTTTCTTCCCATTAAATTAGTTGTTTTTCATTTTTTTCTGTCTACTGATGATTCATGAGCTAACAGGTTAAGTATGCAGCTTAAAATATGCTATTAAAATGGGGGAATTTATTACGGTCGGAAATCTACTTTAGTATAGATCTTGGAGCAAATAGCACAGGCACAGAGAGGAAGGTTTGTCTGGTGGATGTTTAGCCATTATGATGATAAGTTAGGAGTTCAAACTCCTGTGTCCAACCCAAATGAATTGCCATTAGTGAATAAGAGGAGCCGGTTTACCAGCAGAGAGATTTGAGCGCTGCCTAATTAGCTTTATTGACCACCTGTGTCTGTCACATCTGACATCTGCTGTTTCACTAGTCATCACTAGCCAGCAGAAAAACACTAAATGCATGTAAAACAATACATCGCATTACTGTCAACACTGTCCTTTCACAATGTTCATGGTCATGGTCAAACAGCTTAAAACTGATGCTAAAAACGATGCTCACACTTTTCTATTTTGTCAACATGAACTCACCATCCATCTACAAGCTGTAAACCAGGTAAATTAAGTCTTTTTCATTCACACAGGTACTGATTCTCCAATGGACATATTTATTCCGATTCAATACACCCTTTTATCTTCCTTTTGACTTACAATTGCGGTTAGCATATGAATAAGAGCCAGCGATAATCAGTCCAGCAAACTGAATATAAATAGCAGAGCATTTGGCCCTGATGCAAAATACACTGTACTAGAATTCTTTCTGATTTCCCCTCTCAGTCTTTCTCTACATCTCTTTTATTTCTCACTCTCTTTCACACCCTCTTGTTCACTAACCCTAATGCCCTCTCTCGCTCTCTGGGGAAAGCATAATGTGACTGTAGTGAATGATTAAGTGGGAGGGTCTCTGGAACAAAACAGCTGATGAATTCTCAGCACAGTTTGACTGAATAAGCTCGCGTCCTTGCTTCAGATAAGAGGCTGTCAACGTCTGAGCGGGCCCCGCAGCAACAGCTGAGCCCTACAGGAGAGAATCTGGCCTTACCAGACCCTGCCGTCGCACTTCTAGTATCTTGAGGTCAAAGAAGAGCGTGCAAATATTCATATTGCAAACCCAAAAGTGTGTGAAGAGAGCAAATTTATTACTTTTCACTGTTACTATAATTTATGTCCTATCACTGGGGGCCTGTTCAAAAACAGACAAGGATGAGTAGGTACTTTGTTGGTTCTGGAGTTTTTTCAAAGACTAAATTTGAAGAATAACAAATAAATAGGGTGTAATTGTTATATGTTTTATAGCAATACTTTGAGGTTTTGGGAAATACTCTTGTTCATTTTCATGCCGAGAGTTAGATGAGAAGACTGATATCACCCTCCCGCTATGAGCTAAATGTGAAGCTACTGCTTGAAGACAGATAGCTAGGGAAAATAAACAGCGTACTCTCAAAATGTCACACTACTGTAGCTGCAAGAATTTGCCCAAATGAAAAGTAAAACATAAAAAACTTAATGTATGATGAATGTCAGGAAATAAGAAATTAAAGAATGAGTAAAGATGACTAAGTATCTAACTAAGCATTCTATGCCAACTTTTGATACTCTGCAGTTTTCGATACTCTATGGACACATTTTGTCCAATACTGAGACTTGATACCCAGCCCTATGGATAAACAGGCCAACTTTCAAAAATGTAGAATCACACAGTAAAAGCCACACAGACAGAGAGGCTGCCCCAGTTGCAGGCAGTGATTCAGCAGCTACTCAGCCACAGAGAATCGGTGGGTCTTTGATGCGTGACGAGAGGCAGATGGTTTGATAACCACCCTCCTTCATGGGCTGAGCCATGCTCCTCAAAGTCCGCTCATTCCATCTGCCTGCTGCTCCTCTTAAGGAAATCAGAGTGATTGACACTGATGGTCGAGATTCAACGTCTGCACATAAAGAGCCACAGTATACTCTGGCCCTCCTGTTGCTGTTGCACTGTACAGAGCTTCTGGTGGGTTAAAAATAACACTGAGACGGCTCTTTGTTTTTCAGGCTAATTACTTGAACAGAACTGACAATGCTGCATGCTGTATCATTATAAGGATGGATCTGCAGTGTTCCTGTAACTGTTTCCTAATTGACAACAAATCACAGTTATTCAAACCAGACAACAGTGTGGAAGATTAAAGTTTAATACCATTTCCAAAGGCTGATATTAATATAGAATCAGTGATCGGCAGCCTGCCCTGTTTTGTGTGCTGAAAACCCCATAATGCATTCAACCTTGAGGCTCCTCAGCCTTCTGTGCTTTAGTGGATAAAGTCCAGACAATAGGGTCCCCTTCTGTATATATTCATCCCTGGGGCCATGGAAAGATCTGCAGACAGAGTGAACAAACCAGTCACTGCACCAGTGTGAGAGGAGGAGCGGTAGTGTGTGTAACCCTGAAATCCTTCCCTGTCTGTTGAAAGCCCTAATGAGGAGTCAGGGGAGGACCTTTGGTTGTGCGATCTTGTATACTTGTAGCCCAAGTCTATTTTAGTGCCCAGGAGGGAGAAAAAGAGTGAACTATTTCAACAACAGCAATTAATCTTCAACAAACTTTCATGATTAAGGCAAGGCACGGATTCCTCCACCAGCATGGGCTGTAAATACATGTTCATTTACAGATGGATGGCTGTATAAAGCTAGCTAAGGGTCCAGACCTGATTAAATTGTCAAGGTCTGACAGCAAAGCTTAGATCTAAATGCACATGCTAGAAGGTGGAGTCTTCAACCACTGCAGAAATATGGAAACAGGCTGGAGTACCAATCATCAACCATTTTTTAACTTTTTTTATGTGCCCTTATGTATTCACATTCTAGTAAATGTGTATTTTAGATTAGATGATCTGATATTTCAATATTGACAGTGACACTCAGAATACCCTTAATAATTCATTCTTAATCACTGTACAGTCAGAGATTAATTGATGGATAATGTGAAAAGGAGAAAATTAAGTAAAGATCGAGGTTTTAGATGGTACCATAATAGATGTGAATTATAGAAATGAACTTGTAGTAACTGCAAACCAACTATATTTCAAGAACATACAAGGTGAGAAATTCATTGTGTTTATACTCAATATGAAAAAGAACAGCTCTGATTTTTGATCATCTTTTCATCTTTTTCAAGTTATGGGGAAGCAGAAAACATGGTAATGGTTGACACATGTGAAACAAAATTCTTACAATTGACACACGCGCACACACACACTCACACACACACACACACACTCACACACACACAGAAGTTGAGTCCTGTCCAGATGGTCAGCCCAGCCAACCACGTCAGGGATTTCAGTACCATGGAGAGAGACATGCGGGACTGCTGCTGCGAAGCCCACGCAGCTGTCAGCATCATATAGGGAGCTCTGTTTGGGAGTTTTTGTTTATGTGTGTTTGTCTTTATGTGATTGTGTGAGCGAGAGAGTGGCATCTCAGAAAGTGTGATTGTTTCCTGCTGCTGCATGTGTACCTGCATGCTTTGTCATCAAAAATGGTGCATATGTGGCCTCGTTTGTATAATTTTAGGTCATTCACTTTGTCATTCCCTCACTTGATGGTCAGTAGCAAAGTGTACCGCAGCACTGTCAGAAGTGTTTGAGGCCAAGCCAAATAATCCATTTATAAGGAAAAAAAAAAAAGACGACTGTGTCTCTTCCAGCAGCTTCAGATCAGAATCTCATAAATAATCACAAAAGAACAGCTTCAAGTATAAATCAAATATTAAAGACATAAGTCAGAGGGTAGCATGAGATGTATCAACTTCCAGTTACAAGACAACACACACAAACGCACATCAGCCTGCAGTGAGGGATTACAAAAAAAAAAGATTTATTTCTGACTCACTCTGTTTGACCACGGTGTAGAGAGGTAAAGAGCATGGCAGAACGTGATGAAGAGTCGAATTTCTAATTTGCAAATTGCAGGTTCCTTCTGCTCTCTCATGCTAAATTTCAAATGAAACAGATGATGCAATTTCCTCTGTTTGGTTAGCGAATCAAATTTACATACATTCCAAAACTCAATGCCTCTAAATTATACTGTATTGTTTTGTGGTGGCAGAAAGGTTCACCCATTTATCATGTTTGTAATCTAGAGCTGCAGTTTTACTCTTGGTCTAAATGAGAACAGTATTCTGTAGGTGTGTCTTAAATTGGTAATGCAGGAATTTAGTATTACATGTCCATAAAGCTGTGAGAAATGCAAGAGAAAGAGTGGAGAAGCAGCAGAGGCCAAGATGCTCTGACTTGACACTAGAGCCAGCATTTCCCATAATGCAACTTAATAGTGTCTTTCATCAGATCCTCCTACTTTTCTACACAGGCTTTCTCCACACAAGACATTGTACAACTTTCTTCAAAGGTTGAGTAGAGCTTGTTGTAAGGAATAAACTGAACTTCATGTGTTGTAACGGTGGAGTGCCTCTTTAAGTGGAAGTGATTAAGCATCACAAAAAACTCAGGCTAGTGAGGTTAAAGGATTTTTAATACATATAAATCCTTTTCTGATTCGTACATTTAATATCCCAAAGTTACTAAGATGTACCTAAAAGCAATACCCATGATGAGCTTTTAATAGTTTATTTATAAGACACATTGCTCTGGCATATTTTGACCTTTAACAAGGACAAACAAATGTCCCCATGAGCTTCTCAGTCACAGGGAAAAGTGCCAAGTCAAGAGATCTGTCATCTATAAAAAAACAAAAGACAAAAAACAAAAAACGGCAACACAAAAGCAGATTTCCACAAGCGAGGGGAAGCTGGGTAATCACAGCCTAACAACTACTGAGGTCAATCACACTAATGGATTTAACAAATAAAAGAGAAGATTAGAAGTAATCAAAATATACATTTAAATCAATGGAGTTACACATGAACTTTGCATGCATTTGGTATTTGTGTGTGTGTATTCATGTGCTTTAAGCCACCAGTAGTCCTGATGTTTATAGTTTATCATTTTAATGCTAAGAGCCCAGGCATGCTCTGCTGCAGCATTTAAATCCTTTAGCTTAATTTCCTCAGCTGATGCAAAGCTCCTCTATTCATGAATTACTGTCTACATAAACACTGAGCTGGTGTGACGGTAAGAAGGGCGCATGTTAATCGGACCGCTCTCTGCTCCTCCTTACTGAAATTTTATGTGGTGCACTGAAGCATATATTTCTCTAATAACAATATGCTATAATACTGACACTCAGGAAAACAATATCTACAATGCAGAATAACAGGCCAATGTGCTTTAAAGTGGTAAATCCCTGTTATATCACGTCTGTTGCTTTCTCCCCAACACAATGTTTACTGACATTCTGTGTGAAGCTTAGAGGACTGCTATGCTTGGTTTAGTTAAAAAGATGTGGTTTCTTAAACTGATTGAAGATGGCTCAGGTCTGTTCATGATAAGAAAGATGCTTCGACTCTCTCCCAGAATGCAACATCAGTGATGTGTGCTCAGTCTATCCCTGGCTGAGTGGACATTAAATTAGAGACAGACAGAGAGGCAGTTGGGCGTAGGATCTGTTCACGGAGTCCCGAATGACTTTATATCCTGTCTTCCCTCTTCAAAGCCATCCTTACATTCTCCTCTCCTCTGTAAGTACTCTAATTTTCACGAGATTATCATCTATGAACATGAAGAGCGCGTGAGTTTATGCTTTGCCTTTAAATAATAAGCTCTGATCAGTGTGAGCTGACAGGAAGGAAAAACCATTAGAGCAAACTACACAAAATGTACCAGCTGAAACTGTGTCATATGTGACTCTCTCTCTGCTTGGTAATGTGGCCTCAAGGAGATCACGAACAAGCCGACCACAAAAACACATGGCCAACCCTTCAGGCCTTTCCAGCACACAAATACATATGCAGAAATACACATGGCTACAGGCACACTCGAAACATCACTGGTATTCATCTCTGAGTCCTGCCATTCACTTTAGTCGTCAGGCTGGAACGGAAAATAAAAAAAGCACTGAGAGAGGAGGATGAGACGAGGCATTAAAACAGAAAGAAAGAAAGACAGAATGAAAGACAGAAAGAAAGAAAGAAATTTAATGTAGCAACTATATTTTAAAAAGAACAATGTTTGCTATTCTTACTTGATAAATGAAAAACTAATTTTCCTACACTAGGCTAATTATTATGGATTTAATTTTGTATGTCTTAATTTGTACTTTGTAGAATACACTATAAGTGATTAGGGCTGCAACTAACTATTATTTTCATTATTGAATAATTTGAGAATTATTTTCTTTATTAACTGATGAATTGTTTAATACATAAAATGTCCAAAAATTGTGAGATGTCTTCAGCCTTTCTAGCTAACTGCCTGTAGTTGTACTGTGGCCAACAAATACCATTTCGAAAAAGACACTGCAGCCGAAAGTGGATATTTGTGTGTCTGATGCTGCGTATGTTTGTGTGTGCAGGTGTTTAACTGCGTGAGTGTGTGAATGTGAAAATAAGGTAAAGCTGCATCCCAGACAAATCCTCTCCCTCAGGGTGCAGCCTGATAAACAGTGATTCACAGAGGCTCAGAAGTTCATGAACACTGAAGTAACAAAATAAACAAGGCTAAGTAAAAGATTTCCATTATCAAAGTCCCTTATGTCTAACATAACAGTAAAAATGGCCTATTTTATTACTAAATTCTTCAGTCCTTGAACCCTTTCCTGTTTCTTTTCTGCTCCTAATCTCTCCAAGGACAAATTGCTTCTAATTCTTTTATCCGTTCTTGTCCAGAAGCCTTTAAGCGTTTTCGACCTCCATCATAATACTCCTAGATGACAACAGACCATTTTCATTCTGATCTCTAACTAAGTACTTTGTACTCTCTTCAGTCATTCGAGTTTTTCAGGAACTCGCCTGGGGTGAAGAGGAATTAGAGCACTAATGTAGGGAGTTTGGACATTGACCCAGTCTGTGTCCTCTCTTCTTTCTACAGTGCTTTATCCCTTTGTTTAACTAAGTGGTGGCTACATTATGAGCGATGAGGGCGGCACTGAGAAATAAAAAGATGGAGGTGTTTGAAAGCTTGCAGGCTGATTGGTATTCTGTTTTGGTGCAAGCAGACGCACCCTGAGAGGCAGCCGAGAGAGAGACAGAGCGATAGGAGAGAGAGTAAACAGATAAGATTGCCTCCCCGCTCTCTGCAGTGGGTCTCTCCTGCTAAAGAGGACCCAGCCAAGCCAGACAAACACAGACTCTAATGGAGAGCCTGCACACAGTGACCCTCTAGGAACTGACACATGGGGCCTCTGGGTGACTCAGTGCTTTTGTGCAGCCTAAGGAGAGCAATCGTGCAAAGCCGCAGGACCTGTGGGAATGCATGTACAGTAATTTGCTGGTCACACTGCTGTTGAAACAGGCTACAAACAATTCTCTTTCCTCTCCGCATTTGTCTCTGTGTCCACACATTTTTGTCTTTGAATTGTCCTTTGTCCTGCTACAATACCACATTGAAAGCAGTGTGACTCAGCTCCTACAAACAAGACTTTCTTCACGGTCCTTGACATGGATTTGAGCACTTACAGAGTTACGTACTGGGAGACCACGCGGACTAACTGTTTACACTCTATAACTACGCTAGCAGCTCTGTGAGGCTGGACTGTGGTGCTTCGAAATAAATGCCTTCAACAGCCGACAACAAAAATGACAACCAGCTTGGTAACTCTAATTCTCAGGCCTGCTACCTCCAACATGATGATTAACCTTCCAAAAGCAAAAGCAGCGCACAACAAATTACATATAGGTCTTTCCGCTAGCATTTTCATGACCTAACCTGACATCATCTCCATTGTGATGGAGGACAGGGTTAATTAAATGCGTTAACTAGGGGATGATTTAATGCCTCTCTAACCGGGTAAAATTGAGAAAGACGGATAGTCCTGATTCAGTGTCAGACACCCATTACAAGAGCCTCTATGGGTATGCATGTGCTCATGTATGCCAGTGTATATGTGCACTGTAATTGTGATGAGGGGGAGGACAGGCAGGGGTTTCAGACTATCATGCTTGTTCTTGCTCTACATCGTTGCTGGATATAATGGCCTCTGGTCATCTAGATAGGAGGCGTCTCCTCCCTCTGCATGCAGAGATGACAATCATGAAATAGGCTGAAACTAAATTGCTCTGTCTAGATACAAGCAAGGCATAATAGCTGAAGTCACTGATGCTTTAAAGTGCCAACTTGAAAAAAATGGATTTAATTCATGTAAACAATGACAATAAATACAGACAACAGATGGCACAAGCACAGTTCTTAACTTCACACAAGGAAGGCCCCTGGGTTGCAAATGTAAAATTTTTCCTTGTGAGAGAGTAGACTGTGTTTTTGCTAAGCTTTCAGAGCTTGCAGCATACACAGCTAAAGTAGTCGACTAATCAATAAAGCAGCCTGCAGGCTGGAGAGTCCTGTTCCCTGTTGCCTCTTACCAACTACTGTATTTCACTGCAGCAAAAAAGCAAGCTTTATGAAAAACATAATCTGGGCAGGCCTGGAGGGTCTCTGCAGAGGGAACAGCTTCATTAAGTCCTTTTTCTTTTTCATGTGAGGATCATGGGATTTCAAAAATGGAGATTATACAAAGGAATAAGCATCAGACCGAAATAACTGAATGATTTCTTTTTTAGTTTTGACATATTCTATATTATTCTATATATGGCAACCAGCGCCCAATTTCAGTCTACCTCACCTCATCTCCATTAAGTCAACACAACCATAAAATGCTGAAACAACAAAGAGACCCAATTGATGGGTTGGAGTAACTCACCATTAGAAGCACTCCATCCTGCCGCCCCTCCCTCTCTGGTTTCAATCACAACATCCGCACCCAAAGCCCCCGACTCTCTTGCTACACATACAGGCACAAGAGAGAGAAAAAACCCCCAAAACAAAACTAAACAAAAAGAAGAGCCACATGCACATGCAGGAAGAGTGGTTGTAATGTGTGACTCTACTACAAAGACAAATGACCTTCCCTGCAGTTACTGACAAAACACACACACACACACACACACACACACACACCACAGGCGAAAACACAGGGAGATAGGTCCTCATCTCTATGCTCGACTGCATCCCCGAGCCTGTTGCTTGGGTCACAGTTCAAATAGGTCAACACCACCAAACCTGCAGCGAGCACACCACAGCATACATTCCTCCCTAAAAACATCGCATTAGATCTGAATGAGCAATACAGTAATGTGCTCAGGGCTAAATTCAGATGATAACAATCACTGTGAAAGAAAACACTCTTGATTAAGCAGATGTCATGGGACAATACAATTTAATTCATTATAAAAGCTTTGAGTCATCAATGGCTGTTCTGCATGATCAGCTTCAAAGACATGAAATATGTCTCATTACTTGTCCCTATGATATGTTTCACCAACACTGTGTGTAGTGTAGCATGGACAATGTATGTGCTATCCCAATCACAATAGAGTGCAGTTTAGCTCAGACAAGATGCATTTTCACCACACAGAGTAGAAATCAATGCATAATTCCCACTTCACTCCAGGGGGGTCGGGGCATAGGGGAGGGTAGGAGATAAGAGGGGGAAAGCCATGGGAAATGAGGAGGGGGATGGTGGACTGACAGCGTAGAGAAAAAGTCAAAGGAGGGAACAGCACCACCTCATGAGGTACTGAATCAACCCTTCCGTTGATGTTTACTGCCTTCCCACGGAGCCCTGCTAGCTACTGTAAAAGAGGAGTAGAAAGGAGGAGAAGGAGTACGACAGGGGAGAGTAACCTGTAAGGCATCCTTCCTCTCCAGTCAGGGCAGATAGATTTAGAACCACAGCTGCTGTCATGCCTGTCATTTCGTATCAGAATTGGAGGCTTGGTCAAATTCATCAGGTTGTATGGAACAAAAGTAAATACATGTTAATAAGTATTCAATTTTTTTCTATAGATATACCATCTGGCATAAACACAGACAGATGTACAAAGCAGGTTCAAATGTCCTGCTTAACACCTACCGTAGCCAACACTACCCCTTTGGAGTCTTGTCTGCCACATTTCCCCATTAATGTAACTGCAGCCAAGGGAAATATGTTAAACACCTCTAGAAATGTCACTTTTCTTCTCCAATAATCTATATTCACGCTATGCTCTTCCAAGCTGCATGGGACAAGAAAGTTTGCAGACCCGTGTGACTCTGTGCGGGTCATTCATTGGACTTTATATTTCATTCTGAGTGAGGTTAAGATAAGCAACAGCTTCAAACCCTCATTACTTGTCCCTGATGACTGAGCAGTCACATGATTTTTACTTGACTTATGCAAATAGGTACTGTGGAGTTAATCTCATAGGGGATTGAGTGACAGCTATTCAGTCATATGCAGTGTTTTCTCATATCCCATTTCCTGCTATTTCTTTACCTGACAGGTGACCCTTCAGAATGATGTACCATTATAACATACTTTGGCAAACTGGGAATTGTATTTTAATTTGCCTATGCACCAGGACCACACCAGGCTTTCCAAAACCTAAGGACAAATCCAATCTCATCTAGCATCTCTTTTACCATCTACCATTGTTAAAAAAAATCATTTTTAAAACATGATATTTGTGTTGTTGCCACCATTTTTTAATTAATTGTTGTCCTTCCTAAGAAAATTAGCCTGAGAGTTATACTAGAATAATAGACACCACTCATACTATATGTTTGTATGTTAAATATGAGGCTATAGGCAGCAGGCAGGTAACTTAGTTTAGCCTAACGGCAAACGGCTAGTCTGGCTCTGTCAAGCTCACTCAGTAGCATTCTATATATATTATTTATTTCACTGAAAGAGACACCAGGAAATCACTGCTCCTGGCTGAGAAACAATCTTTATGCTAAACTAAGCCAAGATAAGATAAGATAAAATAAGACAAGTTAACAATTTCCTGGCCCTAGCTTCATGTTTAGCATATGGACATGAGAGCAGTATTACTCTTTTCAGTCTATCAGGAATAATCATATTTCCTAAAATGTTTTCTTTAACATAAAATCACTGAAAAGAATTAAATTATCTGTAAACCAACTCATATTGGTGGACTATTTTCTTTCCCTATGCTGAACATGTATATAAACTACTGGGAATAGTGTGAAGGAGACGGATGGACTAAAAAGCTGCAGAGGGAAAAAAAATTGAAAAACTTAGCATAGTCTTGAGCCCCTATAAATGCGGTGAGCCTTAAAATGATGCAGTGCTCATCCTGTTAGCATTATGTTTTTTCTATAAGAAGAAAGATTTAATGCCGAGCTGATGAATCATGAATGACTTCCTCTTTATGTATTTTAAGGTACCATGTGATGATTTCGATGCGAAGCTCATTTGGCATTTTTTTTCTGCCTAAAGCCTCGAGAACAGAATGATGTGTGAACTGCCTATGCTCAACCAATTAAAAATATCTTCCTCTGCAGACTTGTAATTTAAAAGAGCTTGTCAACAATAGAATACATCTTAAAAGATGAGTTAAAACAGTACTTGAAATGGATAACTTATTTTCACATTTTGATTTTGCAAAGATATTAAGAGTATGGAAGATTTAAGAGACTGTCCTCCTCAAATTAGTGAGTGTAGGGTAATTTTCAGATAAAAATATCAGAGGATTTAATTCAATGGCGGAAATAATCCTATCAGTATTTTTTATGACTGCAAGGCTTTTTTGAAAGTACACTCAATCTACAGATGATTTCAAGCCTCAACAATGTGATGAAAACACTGTGAGCCATATGAACACACTGCTCTTCCTACTCTGCAGTGATGGCATCCTCCTCCTTCGGGCTCTTATTGTGTCCTGGCTGAGGTTGATCTGCCCGGAGACAGCACTAACAAGCAAGAACCATAGGGTAATGGTGTCTCAGCCACTGCTGAGGAAGCCCTCCACAGGCTTACAGTACACACACAGGGAGATCTGACCGGGAGGCAGAGAAAAAGACGGGGAGGAGAGTTGATAGAGCCAGGTGAAGGGAAAATATGCACGAAAGGAGAGGACGCTACAAAGCAAGAAAACACTCTGGTGTCAGCTACCAAACACACTCTTAGCATCCTATTTCTATTTGGGCCCTGTACAGAAAAGAGATCCATCCAGCTTATTTTGAAGAATATAATATAGAGAAAGATTGCACTAATGAAGAGCATTAGGTTGAATCAACTTGCAAAAGGTGTAAGATCAGTAGAAAACCATCTGATATCAAGGAAATACTAGTTTGATATTTAAAGTTTTTATTTTCTTTCAATTGAGAAGCAAAGGGGCCATTTATACAGACATTTTGTCTGTATTACAGCATGGCTGCATTTCCCTGAGAGCTGAAACAATTGATTTAATTAGTCGGCTAACTGAAAATTATCAGGTGCTGTTTTGGTAACTTACCAGTCATTTAATGAAGCAAAATGCCTTTCAAATGTGAGACCTTGTTCAATCAAATCTCTTTGGGTTTGGACTGCTGGAAAAAAAAAAAACAAGCTATCTTAAGATGTCAAATTGGGAGCTGCAAAATTGTGAGGGGAAACGTTTTATTTGCTCATTCATTTTCATTTTCTTTACATTTTTAGGCAAAATTCCTGCTTAATTGAAAGAAAAATAATGATAGATTAATTAATAATCCACTTTCAATCCTATCATCATGGCATCTGTTGCCATTTCATTATGTTTGATGTTAAGATTTACCAGATATCACATAACCACAAATCAAAGCCAGACACACAAATGCCAAGTTTGGTACATCAGGACAAAATTAGCTGAGGCACGAGAGTCCTGTGTGGATTTTTCCCATATGTGTAATCTATGAGTAGTGCATATGTGTGTTTATGTGAGTTCAGTACAAGCAGTGCTGTAGTGTAATTGTTCTCCCCCAGCTCCACAGAGAACAGAGGACCACAGCATGCGGATCATACAGTATGTGTGAACACAGAACATATGCAAACACAGGAGGAACAGACACATAAATGTGGCCAGCATGCACATACACACCTGCAACAGTCACTATGAGCTTTTTAATTCTATGAATTATACCCTATGGAAACTCCACAGTACTGTATTGGATTAAAAGTCAATAACAAATACAAGCTTCAGCAAAAAATATTTTCTACAAATATGACACAACAGTCTTATCAGTTTTGAGAGTATAAGTGTATCACTATATCTTGCAATACACTCTCTTTGAAAGCTTTTAAAATATTATTAATGACTTGATGAAATAGAAAACACAATCTATATTCAAATAAAAGAAATGGGATGGTGTGACTGAAATGGGCTTACGGACATTCATAAGAAAAACCAACAGTCATGAGATGCTTTAGACCCCTCAGTCCCAGAAGCAATCCCATTTTCCATTTGCTGTTTCCCTGCCCTTTTAAAATGCACCTCTCCCGAGTACTGGGAGAGCAGACATGACATTATTGTGGAGGCAGGTTTGCACTCTGCCATTCATACTCATATTCAAAGAAGTATGCGACAGACAGATTGGAACCGAGAGGTGTTTTTCTGGGAAAGTAACATCACCTCCGGAAAACGTTCCCTCAGTCAAACGAAAGGGAAGACAGACAGAGAGACAGAGAGATAGACAGGCAGATAGACAGGCAGGTGGAGAAGCAGAGTACACAAAGGCTGCAGCTGTTAACTGATGACAGATTGAAACAAAGAGAAGTGCTTTTACTCAGTTATAGCTGATATTATTTTCGAGCAAAGAAAATCAAAGTTTTATAACACACCCACAATCCACCGTGCTTTTTCTAATCTTTAAGTTATTTTTGTGGGAACTTTTATGCCTTTATTTTGATGAGCAGTGAAGACAGACAGGACATGAAGGAAAACACAATAGGGGAATGACATGCAGCAAAAGGTCCAGCGGGCCAGTAGTGGAACCAGGGACTCGCTGCTCAGGGAATATAGGCCAATGTGGTATGCGACTTAACCACTCGACTCCTTCGCTGTCCTACTATAGCGTCTTTATATTTCTGCTTCTTGATCTTCTTTGTCTTATCATATTCTCTCCCATCATCTGCCACATCACACCCATCATCCAATAATCCATAAGTGTGAGATACCAGCAGGACAGTGTTCTGCTGCTGGCAGTATCAGGCTGTCACTTCATCTTAACATGCTGCTGTTAGCTGCACAGAGATTGTTCTGGTTCTGTATGAGAGTCAAAACAAAATGTTCAACTAGTCAATCAGTGGAAAAAAAGAGCATGGGGAAGAATGTGTGAGATGCATATATAATGCAACATGGTGGGTGCTGCTGGTTATATATGGTGAGCCAGCTGAGTAAGATTCACCCACTGACGGAGTTCGTTTCAGTCTGACATGACTATGTTTTTAATGTTTCTATTTTTATCTTTTTGTGTTTTTTCCATCTTTTGTATTGCATCTTTTTTATGAAATGTGCACTATATAGTTAATGATAGAAAGTAAACACTTATAGACTTAAATTAATCGTTTCCCCTGTTTTCTCACACAAGGATTTTGGATCAATTTGTATTTTTACCATAAAGGTACACTCCTCCCTAACAACCCTGTTTTCCAGTAGATGGGATTTAATCTTCAGTGTACATTAGTGTACATTATGGGGTAAATGTAACTAAGATTGCTCATTTTTCTGTGGTTCATTAAATCAATATATGTCATAAATGTTAGTGGGCCACACTTCACTAATTTAGGAGGAGTGAAAAAATAAATAATGACAGCTACTTGGGTCAGTGATTTAATATTGCAGGTAATCAATAATCCTGATAAGTGATAATCTTTGACATAAAGAAAGATTATACATATTTATACATACAGTATTTAATTGGCAGATGTAACAAATTTCTTTATACGGCTTTTATAACATGGATTTCACGCATTTTTTGAGGTTTTGAGTGACTGTATATTATTTGGGCTTGCAACTAATGATTATTTTCAATATCAGTTAATCTTAAAATTGTTTTCTTGATCAGTTGACTTATAATTTGCTGATAAAAAATTAGAGTATAGTGAACACTTGCCATCGCAATAGCCTAATGCCAAATGTTACCTCATCCAAAATTCTTAGAATTTTAGGTACAACAATTATAAAGATGGTTGCTTATTGATTTTCTGTCTATTTACTAATGGACTCATCATTGCAACTTTAATATGCTTTGTGCTTTCTTGAGGATTTTCCTGTGACTGAGTGACTTGTCTTAGACCAAACTGACCGGTGCATGCATGATTTGACACAACACTGTATAAATAATGATGAGGCGTACTAAGGTGACTGCACAATGCTAATATCCCCTTCTCTCTCACACACACGTGCACAAAACTAAAAGCTCCCTCCTTCCTTTGGCCCTTTGGCACTATTGTGTCTCTGAACGACCTTGAGCTGTGAAGCCCTGTCAGCAACCGCCTCTTGTTGCGATATGCATACATGCATTAATGACTGGATGTATAAACACAGCCAATTCATTATTCAGCCTGAGTCCCAAACCCCTCCTCTCCACTTTGAAAGGTTTTGAATGTGGACTTTTTTTTAAAGTAGCCATCCAAAAATGAAGAGAACAATACAAATGCATTGTTCTGAGAGATGAATAAATATTTGTGTGTAATCTTGCTGTCCTTGTATCCTTGCACATTCTCATCTTGACATTTAGCGCATTGGGCAACTGAGCCACCGCACAAGTTGTTGTGAACAACCATGAAGATGTAATTACTGAAGGATTTTTGAGAACAACAAAAACAACAACAACAACAAAAAATATCTTGACAAAACACCAAACAAAACAGAGTCCCAGCAGAGTTGTTTGAAAGTAATGCCTGGGGCAATGCACACACTTGGAAGGACTCTTGAAATAATGAAGCACACTGGTGTGGGAGGTGGAGTAGGGTGTTACTGTGTCTGCAAAATCCTGAGCTTGCAATACAGATATTGTAATATCCAGTGCTGCCTGACTGCACAGACAGCTGCATTATTTATTCACTTTTGTTTTTGAATTTTAACTTGGAACCTATATGCCATTACAAGAATAGACATTGTTATAGGACCCCGTTTTGGGAACGTTCAGATGACATTGTCATCAAATGACAAGTGATATTAAACTAGTGCTCATTTTTTTAGGGACCCCGGAGACTACACAACGACCCCTGCTGGTCCCCGCACCCCACCCTGACACCCGTTGAGTGCATTTTAACGCAACAAAAACTAGAATTCAGCCAGAGTGGGTGGACACCAGCTGGGCTAATGCAGCTGAGCCCACACGCACCTGACCGCAGTGCGCTCCCCCCGCCTCAGCGCCGAAGGAGCGGGAGAGGCGCCCGCCGCGGCCCCTACCTCCTGCAGCTGCTCCAACTCCTTCCTCAGAGCCTCCTGCTCGGTCTCCAGCTCTGCGTACTTCTGCTTCAGCGCCTGGTTCTCCTCCAGGACCACCAGCCCGCACTCTGCAGCCCTGATCTTCTCCCGGTTCGCCTCGGCCAGCTCCTGCGTGAGCCGCTCCACCTCGGCCCGGTACTGATCCGCCGATTCCCCGCGTCCTCCACCGGCGGCCATCGCCCCTGTCTCTCTGTCCGTCCCCCCGTCGGTCTGCGGTTTCCCCCTATGTCTCTCCGCCGCTTTGGACAGAGCCACAGAGGCGGGCGGAGGCTGAGAGATACTGTATATCCGCCCCCACCCTCTCTCTCCTGGGAGCCAGGGCAGGCATGCAACGGAAATATAAAACGAAATGAAGAGTATTTACATTCGACTCCACAGTATTATCATAGGCCCCTAATGACAGATTTACAGATCCATAGAATTATAAAGGCCATAGTGACTGTCGGGTGACTCCCTGCGATTGAAAATTAGGTCAGTGTTGTGTGGGAGACACTCAGCAAAATAAGGAGCGTCGTTTCTGCTTATTCATGGGAGAAAGGGCGCCACCTGTCCGCTGGTTTGTGGTTTCTATCTATCTATCTGTCTATCTATCTATCTATCTATCCATCTATCTATCTATCTATCTATCTATCTATCTATCTATCTATCTATCTATCTATCTATCTGTCTGTCTATCTATCTATCTATCTATCTATCTATCTATCTATCTATCTATCTATCTATCTGTCTATCTATCTATCTATCTATCTATCTATCTATCTATCTATCTGTCTGTCTATCTGTCTATCTATCTATCTGTCTATCTATCTATCTATCTATCTATCTATCTATCTATCTATCTATCTATCTAAAGGACTAATTGCTATTAGGTACAAACAGAGATGAAACAGGCAGTTCATAACATATAATAGATTTCCAGTGGGAGTATAAATGATAAAACAGAAAGTATTTCCATTCGTACAGCTCAGCAATAGGCCTTTAATCACTGCAGAAATTCTTACTTATCATATTGTTGAAAAATCACATTACTGTCATAGGATGACTGTTCCTGACAAGCCCCCGTTTCTGATATAAGAATTTTCTGAGACGGAGAATTATAATTTTAATTTGCATCATCTAGATTTTTCAGCCCAGCAAATTTTGCTCTTTAAAACTTAAGTTTATGTGCTGAAAATTGCGAAGCTTTGGTTTATGATCTCATCTGTTTGTGTAAACTGAGAACATATTATAGAGGGCAATTTGTAATCAGAAATTTTATGAGGGAATCATGGTTACAAAAACGTGCTGAGGGTTTTTCGTTTGATGCTCTCCACCAACCATTGTTCTGTCCTCCTTCCCTCGCCCCTTCAGCCAGGAGTACAGTTTATCTTGCAGCATATTCTTCACATGCAATAAATGACGACGTGACCAGGGTGCACAAATTTAACTGCATTCAGAGTCTTGTTAAATGTAATCAGTTCCTGTACTGTCAAGTTAGCTATGCTACTGATAGTCACAGCAATACTGTTTTATCTTTCTTATAATTGGTAATTACTTGAAAAATGGCCTATGTAACACTTTCTGGAAGCAGCAGTTGTGAGTTGTTCATGTCACTTTGCACAGACAGGAAGCAGGTTTCAGGTTGAATGGGGAACAGATATTATTATTATGGGGAAGGCTGTTAGATATATTTACGGTACCCTTATGTGTAAAATTAACAAATAAAAAAAGATTAATTAAGGTATTGAAATACAAATTGTTCTTTGTGCTTTTTCATTTAAGAGCCATTTATTTACATATCTTTATAGCCCCAATATACAGTAATGTCGGTAATAATTATTTTCCCTTTGATCCTATTTGATAAGTTCCATAAATTTCCCAACTGACCCGTCAATAACCTCAACTTACAATCCAAAATTAAGATAAGGACGGGTTGTCAGAAAGTCAAAGAGATGAACAGTTCATGGCAGCGCTGTATCTTATCTCTGACAAGGAACTGTGGTGTCATGAAAAAATCTGAGAGCTCCCCTGCACAGCAACACAGCGCAAATACAGCTCTCTACCGAGAAGCATGTCAAAGTATACTGATTGCTCTCAAACCTTGATCTGTGCAATACATCAGTACAGACTTATCACAAGGTCTTTTATTACAAAGAAGCCCAACTGAATGCTTTCAGTAGTCAGGTAGGATGTAAACACTGAATATCAGCTTTATTAGTAAATTTAAAAAGTGGACAGTTGCTACCATGCAAACTTTATTACAGGAGGAAAGTACAGTATTTACAACTCATTTTGACAACTAAAGCTAAGTCATCAAAAAAAATACCATAGTTTACAGATCCCTGTCTAAAGTCATTTTGTGTATCACCAGAAGCTGATGATGATCTTTGTACCACATGTAATTAATGAAGTAGAACAGTGTCATCGTTGAAAGAACACTGAAGGTGCTATCTATCTGTCCCAAGTGGATCAAAATAGAGAGTTCTGTAATTTGGGGAATGTTTGTCGGTCAGCATTGTCGGTGTTAATGTTGTTCTGAGGAAAGGCCTAGACTGAAGAGGTTTAGGTAAGCAGTATGGCAGCCAGCACGCTGCCTGCAGCTGGGGCTTCTGTAAGAGCAGAGAGAGTACATGAAAATGAGAAATGATTCATTGGACATTCCCACATACAGGACATTTCAACTAGTCATTTTTAGACATCATAGTGTGTCAGTCAGTAGTGTTTTGTTACCTCATAATAACAAGTCTCTTGACTGGGCAAATGTAAGTGCTGCCTGGTCATCAGCTCAAAGACCTTCAGTGTTTCGCCCTTTCTCCATTTGGCTCTGCGGTTCTGGAACCAAATCTGAAGTACAAACAACAGATGATGAATATATATATTTGAAGAACATATATATATATATATAAATTTATCTGATGACTCAGCTTCAGTTGTCAAAACTTTATATATATATTTATATATATACTTTTATATCACTTTCAACCGAGAACAAATCATTCTGCACACTAAAAATCACTGTGTAAAAGATTTGCCCAGGTCAATAGCATCATCGCAGTTCTGGACAAATGTTACCCAGCACCATTAGGTGGTTTTTATCGAGCCGGCCTAAGTGTTATTTTTTTATATAATTTTCTCTGTGCATGTGACATTAAAAAAGATACACTTATCATTATCAACCATTATCATATCCAAGTTTATAAAGAACTACATTTCACATCCTTGTTTTTGGTCTAGTCTCTAGGTAAATAACCCTAACAGTAAAATAAACTGGGTCAAAACAACATCTGGGCTTGTGCAGTTTTATAACCATGATAGAAAACAAATTAGGTCAATTTTGACCCAGTCTTTTGTAGTGTGTACATACACTGTTTTGTTGTGCAATGTGTCATTAATCATTTTGAAGGTAATGCCTTATGTAAGCAGCTGTCCAACGATCATCACTATTGTTCCACTAATTACTATTTAGTATCATCAGTCGATAGTTTGTGAGCATTTGCTGAATCGTTAGCAGCCCTAACAATTAAACCAATCCTCTTTAAGCGTATTATTGAACCCTATTACGAACAATGGCAAACTGTAAAGTGCCAGTTTTGTAAAAATAACAATTACACTCAGACCACCAGTTAATTATCACAAACGATGAGCTGTATGTGTTCTACCTGTATCCGGCCCTCGGAGAGGTACAGGTAAGAGGCTAACTGTTCTCTGGTGATGACGTCTGGGTACTGAGTCTGCTGAAAGACTTTCTCCAGCTCCTGCACCTGGAACGGCGTGAAAGTGACCCTCGTTTGCCTCTTTTTCCTCTGACCTGTAAACAAATTATTCCATTGTCATCCTCGATCACAGCATCATTTACACGTGTATCTAAGCATGTTGCTCAGGGTCACAGTGAGTGTTTCTTGATTTTTCCAAGCATAATGATACTCACTCATGCAGTCTGTGATGGCCTTCGGATATTCTTCAAGTATTCTAATTTGTGGAGTTTCTATAGACAGAGATAAAATTTCAACATTAAAATGAACATATTTTTGGGGTCATATTTCAGTGCCACTTAGGCTATATGCTACAAACACTCTTGTGAGAGTTGATAAAAAGGGGTACAAAAAAAATACATACCTGCACATGAGGGCCGGTTGGATGCTTTGGTGTCCTCCTTGATTACAGACCAGTTGCGATGAACTCTCTTCTCTCTTCTGACATATGTGGGCCTCCTCAGTATCTCTTCGATGGAATGGGATAATTTTTTACATGGCTGAGATTCCATTTCCGGATCCACACGGGGGTTGTTCTCTGTTTCTTCTCGATTCCGCATTTCCAGTAATTTACCCCCTACCATCAACACTTTTGTCCTTAGATGTCCAGTTATCAGACTTTATATGATATATAAGTCTTCTCTCACGAACACCTCTCAGTCTAATAAAACAAACTTGTCCTCTGACCTCTTCCTCTCCTCTCTGGTCTCTATGTTGCACTCCAGTCTCTGCAAGGTGAAGACAGTAAGCCTGTCCTCCCTCTCCTGTCAGCCTGCATTTGACCTGCATCACATGGTCATCATTTGGGAGGAGCAACTGGCAGAATATAACAGCATTCTTCTTGGAAAACCTCAGTAATCAGTACCCATTCATGTCAAAGTTTTTTTTTTTTTTTTTCCAGTGACCCAAAAGAACTGCTAATTTAAGGCATACTCATAGTAAATATGTAAACTTGATATTATAATCTGCCCTTGTCAATGCTCCATACACAGAGTTTACTGGACTTAAGTTTTCTCTGCAACAAGCACATAAGAAAAAATTCTTGCATTGTAAGAATAGTCTCAAATAAAATCCCTGTGGTTGTGTAGCTTGATTAAAAACCTAGACAACATTCAACTATGAAACATATTTAAATTCGCTTCTCTTTCTTATCACCTCATTTATTGGGAGGCTAATCTTTATCTCCTTGGCCTCCCTATGCCCCCTCACACTTCAGTTCACCTTTCATAGACACTGGAAACACAAGCTGTTAGTGACACCTTGTGGTGTGTGTGCATGTGTGTGTGTGTGTGTGTGTGTGTGTGGGGGGGGGGGTGATGACTAATGTGTTCAGTAAGTCTCCATCTAGTGGTTCTGGCTCTTCAGTGCATTCGGGTTTGATTCTTTAGAGTCTTCCTGTATATTATAATAAAGATCACGTTATGTTATTAGTCCTTTTTTACAGTCGATATGTCATAGCAAGAATAACTCGGGTTAATTTAATAACATTAATGATGGCTGTATTTTTCAGTGCTGGCTCATTTTAAGGGCTCACTCAGACACCTATTGGGATCTGAGCCATTGCTTATGTTATTAATTACACCTTTGCTTTTCCTGAGCACTCTAAAGCTTTGAAGTTTATTCTGCAGTAATGATAGGGGAAGTAAAGTAGTAATTGATTACAGAAATAAGACCAGATTTTCACTTCATCATGACAGTGAATCCCGTCGGTGTTACTGTTTTCTACTTCCCTGATCAGTGATGAGTCTCTTGCAGTCTGTAGATAGTCCGGCTTGAAGCCATGTGTGGACATGATCAAACAGAACAAAAATTGTACTTAATTGAAAGGGAAGCTTGCAGCTAATTCTCGATGACCAATCTTCACATGACCATGTAGGTGGTGCTGAATTGCTTCATACCCAGTGCGCAATACTGTTGTATGCACTCTTCACTTTTGCTTTTATACAAAGATTCTTATTTTCATATATGTGTAGAGTGTCATATTTTATTTATGCTTAACCCCATCTTTATTTATCTTTTATCTCATATTCTATATTTTATGTGATGTTTATACTCTTATTGCTAAACTGACCTGTTTTTCTCTTCCAACGTGTTTAATCGTACCGTTGACCATGTGTTGAGCTACACATGACATTATATGAATATAAATATTGTTTTCCATCACTGATGACCGTGGAAACAAAGATCGAGCTTCTTGAAGCAATTTAAATGCACTCAAAGCTCCACTCTTTGAAAGGTCACAGGATTCAGTGAGATGCCGGATCAGGGCCCAAACATCTCGACTCAGGCAGTTCTTATAAATGATATCACTGTCTCCCAGGTTGCCTCTCCTCAGGACTGCCAAGCATGCTACAGTAAGAATAATGACTTCATTGTTTTTGAGGACTCATTTTGTTTCTTCAATGATGCAATATTATTTTACATAACTTTATTGCCTAGCTAAACCTGATCATTTCCCCTGAGTGATATACTTTGTTATTACGAGAAATAACTCTTATTGAAGCAACATGACTTGGCAGTTTTATTATTGCAATATCAAACATATAAAAAATATGTCATGAAAGCACCTTATAATAAGGAAAAAACAAACAAACAAAAAACAAAAAAAAAAAAAGGCTGTCTCACATACTGGTCATCAGAGCACATTTTGCAATGGAGGAAATGCAGTTTCCTGGTCCACAAAGTGATGGATTGCACATTGCCAAGAACACCATCGCTTTGGCTTAATGTGATCATGTGTGTCTGACTTACAGTCTGACGCAAAAACTGATAGGACTGAAATGATCAGCGACAGGTTATGGTTTAATACAGACAGAAAGAAAGATCATACTTATTTCTTCACTAAATTGACCATGCTTTGGTGATTGGACACACATTCGCAAAGACGGTTCAGGTCAGGTTAGGCAGAGTTTGGATTAGACAGCTTTAATGGACAGATGACAGCAATGGCTTGGCTGCTTATTACTGACAGTTCAACCACTCACTGTGAAGGTAAAACACATGTGAAACATTGTTAACATAAATATACATATCCATAAGATATATAATAATAATAATCATAAATTTGGCTTAATTCAGATTTTACAGGGCAATTTAAAAGAATGCTCCAATCCCAGACCTTCACCACCTGACATGTGATGGATCCTTACGGTCACACAGTCACATGCATACAGTGGGCTGTAGAAGACCTCATGATGCCCCTGCTCTGATTCTCTCTTTACTTCGCCAGTTTCATGTGAGTTCAATTTCCTGTAACTATTTTATTTGGTGCATTTTTTTTCAAGCTCCCATTCCTATTATCTGTACAGTCCACAAGAGTCAAAACAGAAGCTTTCTCATAGTATTCTGTAACTTAAACTTGCTTGTTGATCCCTACTCAGGCTTTTGAATCAATATATACCTGGAGTATTCCCTGGCATTATGAGGAACATTGAATAAAATAATGTTACAGATAATAATCAGTCAGACATTGCTGTAGAGATGGCAATGTCGATTAACTGATTGGCCGTCACCTCAATAACTATTAATAACTTGATAAACTTCATACATATAAGTAATAATAACAATGACTATTTGATAGGTTGTCATGAATTTCTTTAAAGACGTTCATGGACCCCAGATGATGAAGCGCTCTGACTTTCTCTGATCCCCTGACTTTACCTCTAGCAGCACCATAAGGTTGACATTTGCGGTTTTGAGTGAAATGTCTCAACAAGAAATAAATGGACTAGCACTGAGACATTGTACATACACTTGTGTCCCCTTCAGGATGTTATAATAACTTTGGCCCCTGTCACATTTCATCTAGTGCCATAATCAGTGTTAAAAATTTGATTTGTCAAATACTTTGGTTAATGTCTAAACACATTTCCATCAGCCTCACCTTTACTTTCATGTTGAAACATTGTAAAGATTATACCAGTATATATAGATGATACATGACCGTAGGGCCTTATACATTTGAAATACTGTGTACTATACAAGGACTGGCAACACATTGAAAATCATGAGATTCATGAAATCTGTACCACATCATAATGAACTCCATTTCTCTTAACTCAAAAGAGGTTGATTGTAATGACTGCACATTTAATGTATTGACATATAAAAAGAGTATCTAATAAACTGCAAAAGTAATAGTATGAGAACCTTTAGGTGGTAGTGTTCAGACATTATGTGAAGTTGATGTGACTGTGCCTGGGAATGAGCCGATAAGGTGTTGCTTTTGAGTAGTTTTGCACTTCAGAGCCTGTTGCTGTTGCTGTCGTGAAAATAGCCCAGATACCTACAAAAGTATTGTGATGCTGAATTTCCTCTGCTGCAACAGGAATGCTGGTTTGGCCCCCTTAACTAAGTAGATGTGGGCTGCTATCAAACTCTTGATTTAGATTTATAATCCAATTTAATCTAATATCATTGTCGGGGAACATAGAGCTGTGCGGTAAATTAGGAAATGAGGTTAACATTTACTGAACATTAACCCATCATCAGTAACAGCTTTGTACCATGTGATAGTTTAGCAACATGTGATGGTCATGGATATTTTCCCTCCCAAAACAAATATTTGAGAAGGACAGCAGACCGGAAAGGACAGGACAGAACTTTTTCTACGTGTCCAGTACCTCTGAATTGGACTTTCCAGTGGCTGAAACTACAGGCCAGAGCAAACCGTGAGTATTGCTTAGAAGATCTAGCCCTCGGGAGAAGAGAAGTACTCATTTTTTAAATTCTTTTTCAGGCTGCTGAAGGGCTCTAGCTATGACATTAAGAGACTTGTGTGTTTTAGAGAGATGGAGAAAGAGAAGAAAACATATCTGGGGGGGAGCTCCTGCCTGCCAGATGCTGGTTGGTCAGCTGCTGTTACTGTTGTAATTGGGTTCACATGAGCTGCTAGTGGGACTCATTTCAAACAAAAGGCTCAGCAGTATCAAATCTGAAATCTGCTCCTTCCTACTATGATGCCCTCCGCACCCCATCCGCACTTCGACTTCCTGGATCTCTCTGTTTTCTGTCATACTCTCTCCCCATGTTCCCTCCCCTCTGACCAACGTTTTGTCACATTTCTGTTTTGTTTGCTGGCTTAGAAGACCACTACCTGAGCCTGTAGGCTGAAGCCGACATGGCTTCAGAAGCGGAAGGAAATGGTCTTGACAACTATGCGTTTGCAGTGAGTATAACCTTTATTTAAATTTTCCAACTAAACGTTTTAGTATTTTACATTTTCTTGTGAAGCTTTTTACTTTGATTTTGAAATGTAAAATATGTCATTTACCACTTGGTTAATTATCACATTCCAGAATCCTAGATGTTAATAATCATAAGAAAATCCAGTAATTTCAATTGTAGGAATGTGAATACATTTGAATTGTATGTATGTACTTTACGCTACATAGAATTTCTAGCAAAATATCATCATGCTGTTTAATCAGAGAAAAAGAAGCAAAGTTTGTATGTGTGTGTGTGTGTGTGTGTGTGTGTGTGTGTGTGTGTGTGTGTGTGTGTGTGTGTGTGTGTGTGTGTGTGTGCACTTGTTGATTTTGTGTTTTTGTGGTTTCAGAAATCTTCAGCACTTCTAATAAGTAACTGTTTTTGGAAATAATTCTTGCTTTGAACATGACAAGAAACATGTAATCCTGCTATTGAAAATTATTACTCATCTGACTGTTGCTTTTAATTTTCAAACTGCCCTATAATGTCTAGGATGTGACAAAAAATATTAATTTATCATGACAATTATTCATTTTATGGCTGCTAGAAAGTCATGAGCTAACATACATTCGACCAGATTGCCTTACTCTTATTTATTAAGAGAGGACAATTGATGGTCTAGTCGAAGTTGTGCTGGATAAACGAGTGTATAAGCGGGATTAGGTATTCTGTTGTTGTTTTCTGTTTTGAGATTTGACCCATATCACAAAAACAGATGGCCACAAACCAAAACAGACATCTGCAACATGCCGTCATTTCATATGTATCTTTAACTGACCTCTGTCTGCCTGTCTGTCTTATTAATTGAAGCATGAAGGACGCTTCTGTGATCTACCTGACACAAAAAAAGGAGAACTGGATTCCTCCATGGATGGAGATGGCAACAAGCTAGCATATTGTGTAACAGATGTACCTCCTTGGTACCTGTGCATCATTCTAGGCATCCAGGTATGTCAGCAAAGGGATTGTAAAATGAACCATACCTGATTAAGAGCCTGTGTACCATAGTTTCTGATTTGATATAACAATACAAATAGTCTGACCACGGTGTCATGAGAGCGTCCGTTTAACATTTCCTTCATGGTTGGTTAGGCTTGGTTTCATCTAAGTAGGCCTGACTGTGAAATTTGCTTCAGATACAGTTGAGATGGCACAGTTAGAGTTTATTTTGTGCATTTGGCAGCTGTGATCACTCAAACTTTCCTCAGGGGTTGGTCCTGACTGAATCATATTCGCCCATATAAACAATTTGGTTTTCTCTTTTACATCATCTTACCGTTCTTATAGCATTTATCACATCTCATTCTAACGTATTGGACAGGCTTTACACTTACAGCACTTACATAGTATTTTCCAGTGTTTTACAAAAATGCACAGTCAATTTGTGTTTAGATAATATTACCTTGTTGCTGAGGCAGATTATTCCCCCAGAGCATAAGAAATGTCAGGTTATTTTTCGCATCTGTACATCAATCATAAAATAAATGTATCTCTTGATATTTTTCCTGTCTTTTCTCTATCAGCACTGTTTGACTGCGTTTGGAGGTATCATCGCCATCCCGTTAATCTTGTCTCAGGGGTTGTGTCTGCAATATGACGGCCTCACACAAAGCCACCTCATCAGTACCATCTTCTTTGTCTCTGGTATTTGCACTCTGTTGCAAGTTACCTTTGGCATTAGGTAAGAAACATAGAAAAGGAAAAGTAGTTAATGAGCAAGAAGATACTTGTTGGATGGTGGGGTGGGGTAAAATATTTGGTTTGGTTAATTAGAGATGGTTGGACTCAGTGCTAAGGTTAATTTACATGAATTCACTGGTTAGGCTCTTTTCATGCCGTCTTGGTCTTTGCTTTTACACAAACTGAGCAGTACAGCCGGGTGCATTAAAGTGGAATTAACCATGCTGCTCCTTCTGATTAAACAAGCAGAACAGAACAACCTCTCAGATTTACTTCTTAACCTCTTTTGAACTGTGAGGCTTGCCAAACTCAGTACACTCCCTCAGCCGTGAACAGTGGAGTATTTACTGTGTTAGTTGTTAATGCTTCTCATTAAGGGATTATCAGAGAAGTGGAGTATCAAATGGCTGAGCTTTAACATAGAGATGCTTCCAAATGTTACGGTATTCTGAGCCTTGATTAAGACTTTACGGCTTTAACAGCGTTTTGTGCTATACCCTACCTTGATACTATGCCTTAATGTCAAGATATTTAACATTTTTGATGTTCTTTGTACTGCATGTCAACTCATGTATGATACAATAAGATACAATATGATATTAGCATCAAAGAAAGTCTTGTGTGAAATGAAAACTAAAAACTAAAACCATGTTTAGGAACTCTGAACTTGAACTAAGCTTGTGCAAACTCAGCCTGGCTGAATATTGGTGTCACAGTAGGATTAGGGAAAGAATTTCCATCTTATTATGTTTGGAATCCAGTTCTTGCTAAATCCACATTCCCCTGGTTTAGCACCACTGATGCTTTCTTTTCTCTCTCCGAATACCTGGAGGTCAGCCATAAGTAAAACAGTTTGTTTGTTAAATTGCAATGTTCTGTTCAACAGAAACTAAAAGGAAAAACTAATTATTTTCATCCCTTAGGAAGAAAACATTACAAGCTCCAATCTTACTTTCTATCTATTAGTCTTTACTATTCCCTTGAGTTTTTTATGTTTTCCCACAGAAATGCTCATAATGGGGATTATTATATAGCAAATGACTTTAATTCACTTAATCTCTCATATTCTAGCAGCTTGTCTTTTAAGGGAGTCACTCTCTATCTTCACATGATTTAAATTAACCATCTTATCATGTGCAATTGAAAGAAAAAGCCCCCAATTTTTAGATAATCATAATAGGCCACAATCAGTGAGTCTAGCTGTACTTGTCACCCCAAACAATCTTTCACAATATCTGATATCTGATGGTGTATGACCTGCCTAGAAAGGCTCCTGTCCTGACATCATATCTGTCTGGCTTCCTTCTCTTGACTCCTCACCTCCCCAATGTATCTTAATCATCTTTTTTTCCAGGCTGCCCATTCTCCAAGGCGGCACATTCACGTTGTTGGCCCCTTCCATGGCGATGCTTTCCATGCCAGAGTGGAACTGCCCTGCTTGGACCCAGAATTCAAGCCTAGTCAACACCACCTCCACAGAATTCATAGGCGTGTGGCAGAGCCGAATGAGAGCAGTATGTAAACCATCTATTCCTTTTAATCATAACTTAAAGCATAACTCACTAAATTTTTGTCTCAATGGACCAACATTTTTCTGGTAAACTGTATTTTTGTGTTTTCCTCTGATAGAAAATCTGACAAAAATATATCCATTTCTGACTGTGTCTAGTCTGCCACTACTACATCTCAAATTAATTAGGTAAATGCATAATCCGACAGATATAAAGACCTATACCCAAAATCAGACAACTAAATTCTACCACAGTGAATATAAACATTGGTTTATGTGATTATGTGATTAATGTGAAAGGTGTTTTGCTTGTCTTTACATATGCAAAAAGAATTATCACACAACTCAGCAGTTCCCCATTCTGCAGAGGGTTTTGTTTTTAAGCTCATTGCTTTGGTTTTATTGCCTGCATCTTTAATGTTTTGGATCAGGCTCACAGCTTGTTTCCAGGTAGTTAGTTTCAGTGAAAAAGCAACAGTGGGTGACAGACATACAAATTTAGCAACTACTTGGTGAGCATAGTGGAGCATTTAGCAGCTAAACAGCTATACATATTTCAGAGGAACTGGCAAGAGACCTAAACAACCGAGGCTTTGTTTGGACTGGAAGCAGTTTAGCCTTGCTAGCTGGCTGCTACTGGTAGCTTATATAATAGTTTCCATCAATCATATAAATAAAAAATATACAGTGGACGACATTTCTACATTGCAAAGCACTGGTATACAGTATTATTTGATCTGAGAACATACTCAGGGATCGGTGTCTTGCTTCTCAGTAACAGATTTCTTTAAGAGCCCAGCTGGCTGACTGGCTTGAAGTCCATAGTACTTAAGCTACTTAAAAATGGAGGGACTCATAGTAGTCAGTTCCAACAGTAATAGGACTGAGTAGAAAATTGGCAGTAAGCAGGTAAAATTAACTATTGAGACTGTCTTCCTGTAAATGATGAGCCCATAGGTTGTCTGTGTAAACAGTTTATTACAACCAGTGGTTACTTTTTATAGTATTGCTGGTATTGTATTGTATTGCTGGTTTATTTAATTGCTGGCACACTCTTATGAGACATATCCAAGGATATTAACAAGTGTCCCATATGGTCGTTTAAGTTGGAGGACTTGTTACTGTTCTAAAGCATTTTGTTTGTATTTGATAAAAGTATCCAGTTGGTTTTCCTCCCAATTGGACATGAACAGCATATTGTATTGTATTGTAGAGTATTGTAACCCTCATCAAGGAGATGCTATATACGGGTAGAAATTTGTGCAGACTGGGTTTGAGTTTTTTGTATGCAGGAATTATGTCTCCTTTTCACTGTGACCGTCTTGTGTTATGAAAAGACTTTAAAAACGAGATTTTTTAGGACTGTCCCAAATTAGCATATGTATCACTGCTGGTACCTGTACTGAGACAAATGCTCATTGTTTTAACAGGCCTTTCAGCTGAACTGAAGTAGACATTTTCAATTGCTTTGTAATGATAATATTATATGTGCACATTTCCCGCTAGTTTTAATCCTTGCTCCATGCAGATCTACTTCTGCTGTTGTAGCTGAGAGTGTGTAGCTAGGTGGTTTTATTTGGAACCACTGATTAAAAAAAAGATAGTAATGTATCCTTGGCATTGTAGTAATTGTTGAAAACCAGTCTGAACTTGCAAGAAATTTTTAACTTTGTCAGTGGTGGGTTTAGCTCATACAGTAGGTACTCAAAACATTCCTAAAATAATCTAATAGACAATGTTAATATGTTCGTTTTGAGACATTTGTGTAACTTATTAGCATAAAAATACAAATGGGTGACAAATTAAAGGAAAAACATGAAAAATTTGTGGAGAAAAAAAGGGTAACAATGCCCCCAATCCAGCACAAGGGGTCACTGAATGGTTTGAAAGTGATAACAATCATATGCTGTGGCCTTCACAGTCACTGGATCTCAACCCAATTAAAAACCTATGGGATGGACATTTTGGACTGACTCAAAACACCAAAATGATGGAATATCTTTCAGAAGAATGGTGTCCATCACCCTAGTAGAGATCCAGAGACTTGTAGAATCAATGCTAAAACTCACTGAACCTTCTCTGGAAGCCCTAGTGGTCCAACACCTTACTGAGATACTTTATTTTGGTTTGCCTTTGTCTCCTGTCCATAAATGAAGTGGGCATGCTTCACTGCCCCTATAATTCTACAATGCCGTTAGATTGTATACAAGTGGATGGGGTAAAGGTGTCGCTTTACAGCCCAACATACAACAGATTTTTGATAACTCCTCCAATGCAAAAGGAATCTTTTATTGTTATCCAGTGAAAGTTGGAATTATTGAGAGGCCCAACGGAAAAAAAAATTACAAAGGATGTCTTCCTCTGAAGGCCTAAAAACACAGTGGCAACAATGGGAATCCCAAAAACTTAAAGGAGACGTGGTCTTCATTTTGAAAGCAGTCTAGCAACCTGACCTTACCATTAGTGTGTTTAAGAATTGTAGATGAGTTTTACAGCTTAGTTGTAGCTTTCCATGCAGTACAAAAAAAATGTTGTGCTCATTTTGGCAAATACCTCTGTGATTATCTTAAAATTTTTGTCACCTTTCCTGTGTCTGTCCCCAGCTCCAGGGGTCCATTATGGTGGGCTCACTTTTCCAGGTTTTTGTTGGTTTCTCCGGCCTCATCGGGCTCTTCATGCGCTTCATTGGACCTCTCACCATCGCTCCCACCATCTCTCTCATTGGACTTTCCCTGTTTGACTCAGCAGGCACAAGTGCTGGCAACCACTGGGGCATCTCTTCCATGTGGGTAAAATTCCCAAACAGTGAGAGACTGGGATCATTTTGCTACAGAGTCCAAAAAGTCCAAACAGTGGTGATTATGTTACGAGTAGTATAACCCTTGTTGGCTTTAAACAGCAGTAAAAATAGTTTTTAAACATAGATCTTTGTAGAAAAGGAGTTCTGTCAGTTAAATGCATTTTTCTCAATGAAACATGTTTATAGGTTATGTTAAATCTGCTTCCTCCCCTGCCTAGAGTACAGCCAAGTATTTTAAAAATATAATAGATTTGAAAGCTATGTAAAGTTTTAATTTCTTGGCAGGGCAGGACAGCCTAATAAAAGTCGTTGCCAAAGAACCTGTTAATGTGCTCTACTAGAGCTTTACCAACAAAGTAGTATATTTCTACTTACACTATTTTTTGCCCCCCAGGACCACAGCATTGATCATCCTGTTCTCACAGTA
The DNA here is from genome assembly GCA_016859345.1 of Istiophorus platypterus. Taxonomy (NCBI): domain Eukaryota; kingdom Metazoa; phylum Chordata; class Actinopteri; order Istiophoriformes; family Istiophoridae; genus Istiophorus; species Istiophorus platypterus. Next base: position 8,376,785 of record CM029121.1, read on the forward strand.
TCTCCGTCACATACCTGTGCCTTTTCCTACATACAGCAAGGATAAAAAACTGCACACCTCGCGTGTCTACGTCTTTCAGATTCTCCCTGTATGTATCAGACAAATTATCTTTCTTGTTTGCCAAATATCTTTGGGATCAAGATTTACAAAACAAATTACACATAAAGACCTCTTGCCAAGACAAGGAAAGTGATTTTTTTTTCTATTCATCCCCAGGTTTTGCTTGGAATCACTTTATCTTGGCTCATCTGTTACATTTTGACAATCTACAACGTATTGCCTACTGAAGCAGACCAGTATGGTTATCTGGCTCGCACTGACCTAAAGGGAGATGTTATGAGCCAAGCTCCCTGGTTCAGATTCCCATACCCAGGTTAGAGATTACGAGGCTATCGTCTAAACTGATTTTTTGATAATAAAAAAGAATAAAGTATTACAGGCTATGTATACTGTGTGATTCTCTGCTCCCTTATGTTTGAATTCAAACTTAGGTCAGTGGGGGGTGCCAACTGTGAGCCTAGCAGGAGTGGTTGGTATCCTCGCTGGTGTGATTTCCTCCATGATAGAGTCTGTGGGGGACTACCATGCATGTGCCAGGCTATCTGGGGCTCCACCTCCGCCTAAACATGCAATCAACAGGGGTATTGGTATTGAGGGCCTTGGCTGCCTGCTGGCTGGAGCCTGGGGTACAGGCAATGGTACAACCTCATACAGCGAGAATGTTGGAGCTCTTGGTATTACGAAGGTAAGATGAGTCTTTTTGGTGAGGATATTTACTAAAACTTGCAACTTTGTAGATAAGCTTAACCTTTTTTTGTGTATATTGATTATATATTTATCTCTCAGCAAAACTGTGAAATATGATATTTTTACTTTTGCCTTTAAAAGAAGACAATTTTAAGGGAAGGCGTCTCTCTTCCTTTTGCAGGTTGGCAGTCGTATGGTGATAGTAGCAAGTGGAGTGCTGATGGTTGTCATGGGTATGTTTGGCAAAGTTGGTGCTATATTCACCACTATCCCATCACCTGTGATAGGAGGCATGTTCATGGTTATGTTTGGTGTCATCTCTGCAGCAGGGGTTTCTAATCTGCAGGTACAAACAAAAAAAATCTCAAACATTTTGGCAATTTTTTTTCATTGATTTAAATATCGTATGAAAACACAGCTGAAATTTTCTCATGTGTTTTTGCTCCCTCATTTTTTCCCCAGTATGCAGATATGAACTCGTCTCGGAACATCTTCATTTTTGGCTTCTCCATGTTCTCTGGTCTGGTCATCCCCAACTGGATATTAAAGAACCCCAAAACTATTGCTACAGGTGCAGGGATATAGTGTCACTATATAATCTATATTTCTCAGAAAAGTGCTGTATTATTACTTCATTACTGGAACAGAGGTTTAACTATTTACATTGCATTTTGTTCAGGTGTGGTAGAACTTGACCAGGTGCTACAGGTTCTTCTGACAACAAGTATGTTTGTAGGAGGCTTCTTTGGCTTCATGCTTGACAACACCATTCCAGGTATTCCTCTATTTCTTATTGAATAATTATTTTGATTAATTCTATTGGCATGTGTAATAGTTTAGATGATTAATATCCTCTCTGATCAGAAGCCACATTAACCATAAGTCTTTGATAGAATCTAAGTGTAACACTTTAACCAGAGATCCAGCAGAATTCTCAGTGGTGGAGTCTCCCATCAAGTAACTGCAAGTGACTGATTGCTGAGTGTCAGATGGCCATGGTTAATTATTTTATATTGGAACGATTATCATAAGTTTTGTTAGAAGGTAACACTATTTGCACGTGTCCAACAGGATCAAAGCACGAACGGGGCATCCTCGCCTGGAACAAGGCTCATGAGGACGACTCCAGCAACACACTGGAGAGCGGAGAAGTCTACAACCTCCCCTTTGGCATCAGCTCTTACTTGTCTTCTTCTTCCTGGCTCCGGTACATACCATTCTGCCCTCCCGGTGTGCCCAGCTCTCTGGATGGATGCGGAGAGGATACGAATTCCCTGGAGCCAAAGCAGCCACTGGGACACCCAGAACCTGCACAGATCATTATTGGGGTTGCTGTGTGAGTTGTATACTCACGTCAGCATGCCATTTGGGAGATTTTCCAAGAACAACATCATCAGAGGCAGCTTAGTTTGGACCTTGTGTCCTCTGTTTAAGACACTGTATACTGTATCAACATGGTGCAAAGTTTTTCACATGACCTTTTGGAGTGACATTTGCAGATGACATCTTGCATGAGATTGGCTTAGATATGGACTTCCATATACATTAGATATATACATATATATGTATATAAAATCTTGAAGAGACTTTTTTTTTCTGCACAATAATTTGTATTCACAAAGCCTAACACTGTTGACTATAAACAGTTATTTCTTGGGTTCAAAACCTTGATGTTTTATTATCAGCCTTAGAGTGTGATCACACCCAGGTGCTAGTGAACAAACACTGAAAAGACATGTGAATGTAAATAAATCCATGATGTTCAGTGCTGCGTTCAACATATAGATCCAATGTATAATTTTATGTATATTTACAGTACCTCATGTTTGGATCCACTTTCATTGTGTCATTAGTCACTATTTTTTTTCATCATCAGTCCTTGCACTTTACCTATTTGTGGTGAAACATTCTGACAGGACATTTCTCTCAGGCTCATTATAGCCGTCATCATACAAGAGATGATGTTTCCTCAGAAGACAAACCAGGACTAGCCACTGATCTCAATGTATATTTTCCAAAAAAGAGATTTTTTTCCTATATGCATATTAAACTATTTAACTCCACTGTGTAGCAGTACATGTGTCTGCTCAGTTTGTCCCTGTCAGATCCTGCCTGATGACTTTGTACAAGCTAACAAAAGACTCTGCCCAAACAACTCGTTGTTGTTCAGTGGTGGCACTGGCCATCTGCTGGGAAATGTATACCAAGGTAAGCAAAGTGCGCTCAAAATCGTCCTGATGCAGGTGACCAGTATAATTCGAAAAGCCAGAGATCAGCTTAAAAATGTCTGTTAGCTCCCTGGGAATAATCTCCTCGCAGATGACCTCCAGGTGTTGTGTCTTGCGGAGGGAGGCCAGCTCAGCGTCTTTCACTGAAAACTCTCCACTGGCATCAAAGTTTATGCCAGTCAGTAGGATCTATTTGGTAAAACGAAAAGAGGAAATTGTTATCAGTGATCATTCATTCTTTAGGTTTTGCTGGTTTTACAATTAAAAACAATTGAATAATGTCTGTATCTCTAGATATTTTTTGTCTCACCTCAAATAGTAGATGGGCATCTTCAAAGGAGTTGTGGAAAGTGGGGTTCCCTCTTTTGATTCTGCTTGAAGCTGGAAACAGGGCTATGAGGTAAAGTGATACAGATTATGAGAATGAGGGGCGGCACAAAAGCAAGGACAAACAAACGTTTTCTGTCAGATTTTTCTTGGGACCCAAATGGTCTCTTGAAGTTGGATTCCCAGTGTCAAATGAATCATAAACTATGAACTATAAGGTACCCTAAAATGAAGGTTTTAACAGGGGGCTGATGTACTGTCACATATGCAACCCAGGTTCATCGGGCCCACACCAGCACATACTGCAGTTAGCCTATGATATACACACTGTTCATTTCAAACCCTGTCGATCTCTGACCTTACAGATGACTTCTATCTGCAGGCGATGACACATGACTGTGAACTTCAAAGGCAGCAAAGGAATAGCAGGCGGAGAAACACATGGATCATACAACAGGATCCAGAAGATTTCAACATGCAGTGTATGGGCTTTTCAGCCTTATTTTCATCGCATTCCTTTAACTCACAATTTAGACCAGGGTGTTAGCTACAACAGCTCTAATACAGTCAGAGAAAGCTCACAGGCGAAAACCCTTCCCCTCACTGGATCATGAGGAAGTATAACCATTATGCATTCCTCACATACTATACAGTCAATGTGCTTAAAAGACGAATAACAGTACAGAAACAGCACTTTTCCTTTGCGTTGGCTCATAACTTATTTTGATATCTCTGTATTGTAACTGCTAAAACTGTATAATATGATGATTAGTATGCAGTTCATACAATATAGAATTAGTATCCAGAGTAGATTTGGGGCACAGCTAATGTTCAAATATGAAGGGATTACCATTGAGGGGGGCATGAATATCTGTTCAAAATATCACAGAAATCTGTTTAATAGTAGTTGATACATTTCACTTAAAACCACATGGGGGCATTAGAATGAAAGAATCACCAGCGCTAGTAAGAGGACTGATGATCTGTGGAACACGAGCAGTAACTGATTCAAAGGTGGCTGAGATGTTTTTCAGTCGGGACTAAAGCGGTGGACCCACCAGTCTGTATAGTGACGATGCCATCTCCGGAGCTGGGCTGCTAGTATGGCTAAAAGCTAAAGACAGACAGAGGGAAACTCAAGCCAGAAATGGATTTAAAGCACTGTTTTCACTTACTGTCCAGTATGGCTGTTTTTTTTTAATGCATGTAAAATGTGGCACTCAGGCAGCATTGCATATGGTACAAAGGATAAGTTCCAGGAAACAATGTTAGTAGTTCAAATGGAGAACAGATGGAGTGAAAACATGAGGAAAGAGGACATCATACAGACATCGATGCAGACAGACAGAAAGCCTTCCCATCATGCACAAATTGAGACAGCTCCGGGGTGACTGATAGGGATACTGACTAGAAATGCACTTTGAAGTCTGAAGATGTCAAATTAACCTCAAGACAATTAAAGCCGAGCAGTTTTGTCTTATGTGTAGTCTGGAGTAAAGATGTTGTGAACAGCTCATATATCATTTTTTATTCATGCAGTATATATTTAATAATTAACATACCCAATCAAGCTAATTCAAAAGAGCATGAGATAAAGGAAGCAGATTTAAGATATGGAAACTGCCATGCCTTTCATTCCTTTCCATCCACTTATTTGTGCCAGGCACAACCAGTGTAAGAAGATGATGATATTTTAATAGGTTTCTGATGGATCGATTCATCGACACAAGTCAGTCATGATCTTTAGATGATGAGCTCCATTAATCCAGGTTCATCTGAGTTGCTTTTTCTTTCGGAGTTAGTGATCTCTTTGGACAGACCCAGAAATCATGCAACATTACATCAGTGAAGTGCAAACACAATGTCTACCAGCTGAACTTTGTATCATAGGCATGACAGACGCCAAACATATACTACTAATGATGCTAGGTTTTTATGATGAAGTGTTCCTAAGTGTTGTTTGGATTTCATTCTTTCATTTTGACTTGGAACTTCCTGTGAATGGAGTGTGCCCATAACCAAACCCAGATATTTTAACCATCACAGTTACTGTACTGCAGTTTATCAGTGCATTTTTATTTCTGTTTCTCTTTTGAGGGAGTTATAGAGCCAAAGACACTTGTTAAATCACTAAAGAACCCAAAAAGAATTCTCTGACCACAGCTGGTCCGAATATCTCAGCAGCATGATTTTCATTCGCTAGTTTCCTCATTCAGATCAGTCATGGATCCCTGCCATTGTTTCATTTCAGAAACAAGTGCAGATGACATCTGAAATTACAGCAGTAGCTTAATTAGAATAAAAGGCAAATGTGCTGTTACCTAAAAGGCATTTAACCCACAAATCCAAAAAATGTTATTATTACATTTTTTGGCATCGTACTTTGTTCGGTTGAAGCCATATAGTGTTATTGTACCCCTTATTATGCTTTGATGGAATGGACTCTCCAGACAGAGGAACGTTAATGGAGCAGGAATTCTTCTGCTCTGCCTACTATCAATAAGAAACCAATAAGTATGGTTTCATGTCCAATACACATAAAAAGGTCATTATATTGGCAAACTATGATTGCACAATATTTCTTAAATCTATTTGAAATTTTCTGAAAAAAATTAAAAGACGAGGATCACTCTTCTCGTGGCTTACTATTACAGTGCAGCTAAACCAAGGGACATTCAGAATTCAGCCCAGATGAACCAAATCACTGTTCCATAACAAGTTATGATTTTAAATTTGGATTGAATTTAATTTCCTTTATTGAAATAACACAACAAATAGTTGGCTAAATTCTCCTGTAGCCTCCATGGACACATAAAAACCCCCAAAACAATTATAATTGGGAATAATCCACCGTCAAAATCTTATCATCAAATAACATTAACACTGCAGCTAAATATTTTCCTTGCTTTGTGGAGAAAAAAACAAAACACAAACAGAAACCGAACTTTTTGCCATTCTGCATTTACTAATGACCATCACTTTAAGTCTTACCTTTGGTCCGACCTTGTGTGACACCTGCTTTGATGTAGCAGTAGAAGAGACCAAGAATGAGCATCCTCCAGGGCAGCATGGTGGCCAGGTCACTCTCGCAATGTTAGTTTCTCGTAACAGTGTCAGGACAGAGGTCTGCTCAAGTTCCTCTACTACTGTGTCTCTACTCGCTGGCACCTAGGATGCCCTTCTGTTGCATTTCTTTCCCTCTCTTTACTGTGCATCTGCAGCCTAACATAACATTGTGCTGTCACGCCTTCCTCATCATTTGTGTTCTCTGACTCCATCTGTCTTCAGGACTGTGTTCTTGCTCTACCCCTCCCGTCCACATCTGATCTCTCTCTTGTGCTTGCTCTGCCAGCTGAAAACAATTTAATACTTTCAGCTGGTTGTCATCAGGTTCAGAGACTCATTTTTACAACAGTCTTTTGCTCGTACCTTTTGCTGGTTTTATTTGATGACACCTTTTTGTCCTATTATCAGCATCATCTTCATCACTAACAGAAGCAATTTTTCTTTTCTTTCAATTTATGTTCTTACTTTGAAAAGTCTTTATCTGACTACTTAATAACATCATATGCCTGGAAGCTTTACTCAAAACCTTAAATCCACTTCTTATTTTAATGCACCTAATCAGATTATCCAATCGTATTCCTTTTCAGTTTGAATGGTTATATGCTGTAGATGTTGTGTCTGTTGAATGTATTTGTTGTTGCTGACCTTCATAATAATCTTGCAGTACAAAGCACAATTTTTTGTGGCTTCTTTTTGTGGGCTGAAGACTTGAAAGTGAAGGATATAATGTTTATTGTCCCTATGGGAGCTGTGTTTATGTATCTATAGTGTCAAAGTTACTTCTGTTTTTACCAACAGCATGGTCCCTCAGCAGGTTGGAGCATATGTGATGATGCCACAATAACAGCTCGGTTGGTGTTCAACAGGAGGCCAAATGTGAAAAGTTCACATTCCATGATCATGAAACCCAGCTGAGTGATTGTTTCTTATTATACAATGCACGCACCCCAAGTGCTGTGTGTGTGCGTGTGTGTGTGCGTGTGTGTGTGTGTGTGTGGGGGGGGGGTACAAAAAAAAATGCAGAAACCACAAAGAGACTTTGTTCACTGTTTGGCACCATTCACTTTCTCAACAAGCCTGAGGAACAGTTACCAGAAGTGCAAGCATATAAAATAACTTTTATTTGTTTTAACACTGTTATAACAATAATGTATTCCATTTGGGCATACGAACCGATGCCAACACACAGCACACACCTAGATTTTCTAGATGTTATTTCCATCACATCTGGCCCTCAGGAACTCAGATGTGTTATAGTGGCTGTCAGGCTCAGGGAGATGTACAGTCATGCTGCAGAGGAGGAATGCAGACACAGCCTGCTCGGAAGCTGATGAGAGAGCTGTGGCCTCCGCAAAACCCCCCGAATAATTTCCTTTCTTAAATTGGTGTACTCAGTGAATGACTCAGAGGTGGCTACACCTCTGAGTTAGAGTAGAATCTGTCTCTTTGATTATACAATGATTAGAGAATTGACAACGGATGATCACGTGGGTAGCGATGATCAGGCATTCACTTAGGCTTGCTGTGTATAATGTCGCATTTGAATTTGTTCCTGAACAAAAGCAAGTTCGCAGGGCTGAAGGGAATAAAAATTCAAGACAGGAGGACAGGACGTGCCCGAGTTGTTACACAACAGGAAAGGAAATTGTCCACAAATATCTGACTGTCACATCCCGCTACAGTTTTGCACTCAGTGACTCTGCTTAACCACACCATTTGGACTGATAGAGCTTGTCCACATTCTCTTTCAAATCTTCCTGAAGATGGCATTTTGAGCAAAGTAATAAAGTCAGTGATGGTATGGAAAAAACAAACACACAAACGAGAGATCGTTGGCTGTATTTCACCCTTTTTATTCTAATCTCTGAACTCGTAACATGAAATCTACAGTCCTGTCTATACTCTAGATTTCCTGCTTATCACAGGGTAAACTACTGAATGTTTCTGTGGTAGAAACAGTGAACAGTTGAACAATGGAGTGTAATGATTTACTAAAGCAGTACTTTTTCATAAAATTTTGGGATATTCAGCTTAAGTATTTCCTCTTTATGCTACTCAGTACTTTCACTTTACTACATGAGAGAGAAAAATTCTAATTTTCTTACAGCTGTACTTCATATTGTACATGCAAAATTATGATCATCTTATTAGATATGATACATGGCTGAAGATTAAAAGACCCCAAAATGTGCCAAGAGGTTTAAATTAGTTCCATCTTGACCAGCTGCAAAACCCCCCCCAAAACATACACGTTAATGCATCAGTAATACAAATTCATTATTATTAAATACAACTATATACCACTGACGTTTTCTTGCACAATCAGTACTTTTACTGCTTTTAATACTTTAAGTACATTGCATTATTAACACAATTTACTAATGTCCTTTTATTCAGGTACCTTAAACACCTTGGAGTATTTTTACACACTGGTATTGTCCTACTTCTTTCATCACAGACAGTGAAAGAGTAGACAATTTGGCCCAGACCTTTCTCATGGTGGGACTTTCACGTGTCACACGCAGGTGTTATTAATGATGTTAACAATGGTCGCATTCCACTTGTTGTGCCAGTGTCGTGCTTCTATGTGAACGCTGGCCCATATAAATAAATAAGTCTTAGAGGGTTTTTTTGTTTTGTTTTTTAAAAATCTAAATCTGTTGTAAATTACCAGGACAAATTGGACCCAAACACTGAAGCTCGGAGACAAAGACAGGGTGATAGGGGATAACAAAATTATTTGATAATTTTGGTTTTCGGTTCACTTATACAGGGCTCAGACCTGGGCAGGCAGATTTAACAAAGTCCCTTCGCTGATGGACAGCAGACAGGTCCCGCCTTTGTTCCACCAATGGCAAGAAGAACAAAGTTAATCGGAAATGGGAATCGAATCGGAGTGGATACACACACACATTCAGCGCGAGGCTGGGGGCTAAGTACAATTGGATGATTCTGTGGCAGATGGAAATAAAGATTAACAAGCATACAGTCTTAGTCAAAATCTTCAGGGTAACTGGTCAAGCACATCACCAAATGAAGCAATGGAGGGTTTGACAAATACTGGTGGTCTGGCCGGTTCTTTAATGTTGTGGGCAGGTGAGGTCTATTTGGCGTGGTTGATGAAAAGATAAGTGGCCTGTCTAAGTTTCCGTCTGTTTTCCACATTAAAAAGGCAATCCACCAATTTTCCACTTGAAGTTCAGTTTACTGATCATGAGGCCTTGTTGTGTAATGTGTCCTGTGGCTCTAGAGAGAGTTTGTCAAGTCTGAGAAAATAACCCTGATGATGTCATCAGGGGGATATCTCAGCTTCACCTTTGATTTAGTATTCATAACAGAAATCCTCTGGCACATATTGGGGATGTGTAGGTTACAAGATGTGGACAATTAAGAAGCAGGAAAGGCACAATGACAGATGTTATCCAGTTGCTTTATGAGAAATGTAGGTTTCTGTGGTCATATTAGGGACTAAAAGCCAGGTTATCTTGGCCTCAATCTTTGATAAAAACAAATACTGCAGCATGTAAAACAAAACAATATGCCTTGAAAATTGTTAAAAACCGATGTGAAAATATCTAATGATATTTGTAATAGCTACACATACCCACTAGATGGAAGCAGTTCTCAATAATATTCATCTGCCGTAAGGGCAACTTCAGCCAAAATGTTCAGTTGAGTTCTTCCTCCTTTCTTATCCAAAATATGATATAACAAGTATGTAATGTATATATTCATCATAATTTTACTTTTAATTTGATTTTGGGTCAAGTGTAGGTGCCTATGCCGTAAAACATTTGGTAGAATTTCACTTAATTCATGAAAGCTGTGAACTCTGAATACCTTCCTAAACACATAAACATACAATCTTGGCAAAATATTGCATAAAAATTTCATATTCAAGACATCAGCATTTTCCCTGCTAGGAGCTGGAGTAGACCCAGGCTGGGCAGTTGCCACTTCACAGCCTGGTACTGCAGACATCCCAGCTTCTCCACAGACCATCTGTCATCACTATGCAGTTGTATTGTATGCTGCTGTCTTCAGGCCAAACCCAGTTTATGATCCATTCAGCTTCCCTCCTGGTTTTAAAGTGATACTAGCTCCTCATCTGACTTCTGGGACACGCTCCCTGACCAGATCTCGGCCTGGCACAGTAACATTTTAGCAAGTCAGACCGTCAAACCCATTGTCCATCTGTTCTTCATAGACACAGAACACAAGCACATAGCCATGGCTGTAATTAGCTGCACAGGGAAATTCAAAATCCCCACAGACTGCAGTCAAAACGTGACTCTCTGGGACAGTCTGGATCCAAATCCTAACCAAAAATAGTAGTGTGGGAACAGAACAGACTTTGGATCCTGGACTGAACACAATTACCATACTTTGACAAATGACCTGGGTTTTCACATTTTGGGTTTAAGTTGCAACAAATATCCAGCCGGATCAGGACCTGAAAACAGCAACTGTATTGTTTCAGAATGATGAGAATAAATCTAAGTGCTCTGATGGGATTCTTTCTCTCCTGGGTATTAAGGAAACACAAAAGCAGACTCAGCAAGAAAGAAAAAAAAAGTTAAACATTTCTTTGTGTGGAAATAAACTGCAGCTGGTGAAAACCTGTAGAGTATTTATATACAAAGTATATTCTCGTTCTTTGAATGCTTTGGACATCTGGTCTTTTTGAAAAAAATCAATCAGTGCATTTGAAATATATCATTGTGAGTGCATGATATATAACATAAAAAAATAAAGTAAGAAAGTTTTATTTTTATATTCACAACTTAAATCATGAGTGTCAATACAGAAATTAAATTAAAATATTGTGCAAACTGGGCCTTTGTATATAAGTTTTAATTGGCTCATTTACATTCAAAATCTAGTTTTACATACATATTTGAATACTGGTCAGTTTTTCCAAAAGTTTTGTGAAACCTGAAGTTGTGATTCAGGGAGCACATTATTGTTCATTTCATTTAGAAAATAAAATGTAAAGACTAATTCACGTTTAGTATTGTTGTGCTGTAAGTAAAGGAGGAATTTAGCTTGAAAGGATGATACCACAACATATAGTTTAAATTTTATTTTGGTAATACTCATGCATTTTAAAACAAGACATTCCAGTTTTTTAAATATTTTTATTCGTTTCATATTCTATGATATAAACACGCATTGCAGAAGGAATTTCTGGTTGATTGAACGATCTCCATTCAATATTGTCATTCCTAAACTTCCATACTGCCAAGTGGTTAGACAAAATAATTGCAAGAAAATCCTTGAATATATAGTTTTGAGTAATTGCTTCTCATTTCATTCAACTTGGTTATTCAAAGATCTCAATCTTGAATGTTCAGCCTGCAGACAGAGACACAGTCTGCCTCACATTCTGGACCCACTCTGCCGGAATCCTCCTCTTATCTCTCAGGACGACAGATGAGCTGTCTGCAGTGGCAAGGCCTTAAATGTGCCTCTCATCACTCACATTCACTTCCCCGAGTCATTGTTTGAATTGTGTGTGCACTTTTATTAGAATATACTGCGTGTATCTGCAAATCCTCAGCCAAATCCACAATAGTCACTAACATAAATCCAAAGTATTTAGCTCCTTTCTTCGCATATCCTTCTTCCTCCACATCCTCTTTGTGCTATTGCGGCTTCCTGTCATCTACCTTGACCCTGACACTGACCATCTACATTCAACTTTCTTCCCTTAAGTTCAGAGGGAAAATTCAGATATGCGGAGCGCTGATGCGGTGATGCAAAATCACACAAAAATGTATCTTTTTTCCAGTATTATTCTGGGAATACTTAACTTTACAACTAGCTCATTTCCAGTTTTGTTGCCACCTCATTCTCCTAGTTTAGATGTAGTAATAAGTAGTAGTAAGTGACTGTGGGGCTCTGTTTCAGGCTGTGAAGACTGTTGCAGTTCAAGGCTATTAGCCAAGTTATAACTGGGGTCCTGCTGGGAGCTGGGAGGTTGGTCTGTGTCTCACCCAACTGGACAGAAAAGAAATCTTTCTTTTAATCATTCTTTCAATGTTTTACTGCCCATAAAGCGAAATATTAGAAAGAAGGGGAGGGGAAATGGTGAGTTCCAGTCAGACTGGAGAGTAAACAGTCAAATAGTTTTATAGAAACCCACACTTTCCAACATTTTGGTGGTGAGGGCATGCGTACACACAAGCCCAATAAAATATCAATATAAGCTCATCAGATTTTACAGGGCTGATGTGTATGTTACACAGTTTATGTGACATTGAAGTCAATCCCCAAATTGACTCAGATTCTATTGACTTTTCACATAAGGCTACTGGCTTTTTACACAGGCTGAAGGAGATTATATCAGCCTCCTTCAGCTCTTATTGTCTACTTCCCTCTCTTTTTCTCCCTCTTATCCACTTGACCTCGTATTTAGTGTCAATTAGTAAATGTTAACATGCTGGTGAATACTGTAAACAGCAGCATGTTAACATTGTCATTGTGAGCTTGTTAGCATGCTGACATTTAACTCACATATGGCCTGTCAGAGCTGTTATCATGGCTGTAAACACTTAGTCTTATTTATTTATGGCTTTATCCATTGTGTGAGTCCAATTGAGCATCTCTGTTTCTGTGCAACAGATATAGTCTGACCTTGGGCTTTCAAAAGAGAAGCCTTATCTTGTCAGTGTGATGGCTTTTATTTCTTGGCCACCCACCATATATAAGGTGTCATCTTACTCATACATTCTTCTGTGCATACACAGGTACTGTGCAAGCATGGACACCCGAACACAAAATAATTTTAAGCCTGCAGAGTTAAGGAAATAAACGTCAAACAACTGTTTTCACAGCTGTGCACTTGGTGATGGTGATTTATGCTGGTGTGACTGGTATGAATCAGATGGGCTGAGCTCAAAAGAAGGGAAAAGGGACTTGGAGTGTGCTGTTACAGTGAACAGGACATGCTGCAGCGTATACAGGAGAGAAGTGATGAGGATCACTTGTGGGTGAGTGATGAGGCTGCCTGCGGCGCTGTCATTGAGTAATTGACCTGAAGTCATCTGAGTTATTAGTATCAAATCAAGCGTCTGTAATGAAATCATAGACCCAGGCAATGCTAAATGTAGGGATATGACTCTAATGCGGCAAGAATGATGAGGCTGCTGCTGCACTCATGTTTCATCTCCCTGTGTGTAGGTATCTTGGTTTGATGCCGATTTAGTAATATTAGAAGTATAATAATTCACAAATTGTTAAATATCACACAGAGATTTATTCTTTAGATTCGTTTTATTTATTTTACAAAATTCATTGCAAAATGTCACATTTTCAATAGATCTCGTGTTATATGTCTTAAAAGCATTATAACAGAAATACTTATAATAGTTTGAGTTTTAATTTACTATAGTACACAGAAAAATTAAACTTACAAACAAAAACACAAGAGACAGCAGTGTATTTTCTACAGTACATATTACTGTTTGTACATTCTCTCTACTACATACAGTATACTGTAATGTAACAGAAAGCCAAACCCACAATACTACAAAGCTTTTCCAGGTAGAGGACTAACAATGAAAATGCAGCTCTTGGATGACTAAACCATTCTCATGGCAGGATGCATTGTTTTAGTGGAATCAGATTTGTGCAGTCTAAGGGATAATTCCTCCGTCACATGCAATTCAGTTTCAATCAAAACATCTTTTCTGTCTACGGGAAAGTCGGGTGGGTGGCTCACTCCGTCTGTGGTCTGACCACTAACTGTGTCATGCACTGAAAGGGGAATTTAGTTGGTTTTATGAGCAGATATTTAGTTCTTTAGTGTACTTATTGAAAATGACCGTCTTGAGTAATCTACTAAACGTCATGGCCTCAGGGAGCAAATCACAGCACATTTACTCTTCACTTTCAGTTCTTTTCTTATTTAGCTACTCTCATATGCAGCGCAGTATGCATACAGAGTACGTGATTTAGTAAGGCTGAAACACACTACAATATCATAAACAATAACAGAAGAAAGCCATCGACCGTGCGTCCCCCGGTGGGTGCAAAATCCAAATGGTCAACAATGTGATTTTCACAAACCATCTAATTGAGTTGAAATTGGGAGATTTGGAGACTCTATATGAATAGATTGCAAGCTTTCACATACAGAGAAGATTCTTCTGCTGTAATGAGCATAATTATTTACTGAAAAGTCTGTATGATTGTGTCAATTAATAGTGAGGTTTCTGCATATCCAGTCTGGGCAATTATTTCTTTGTCTAGTGGCCTCGTCTGCTACAGAATTTCATTAATCAGTACACTTGGAAAGCCATTTTATGTGGTGGAATTTAAAGTGGATAGATTATTTGAGGGTAATGATTTCAAAATATAATGCAATATCAAATGAAGGCCAGATTGTCTAGGTTGAAGTAATCATGAAGATTACATGCTATTAGAATACATTGTGTATGTGGATCAAAATCAACAGATGAAGCCAATTTTGCTGTGTGTCTCTGTTCCAGAACAAAATGGAAAATTGACAACTATCCACAATGCAATTACTTTTCATTTAATTAATCTTTTACTTAATTGCTTTATTTCCTTTTGGTCAAAGGACAGTGTAGGGCCTCACTATACAGTATGATTAAAGGATTCCTGTGTTTTGTTCTGGCTCTAACGGTATTTGTTTTGGTGAGCTCAATTAACATTGACCATGACCTTTCCTCTCTGAGTGCATCTACATGGACATTAGCAGGCTTTTGTTGTGGTAGTGAAAGGTGATATGTGAGAGCAGCTGTTTGGTCTCCAAAAACCCTTCTGGTTTGTCTCCCAGCAGCTGATGAGTATGTGTGGTGCTAGTGTGTGTGTATGCACATGTGGATATGTGTTACCGACTGCACCTGTCTCATAAATCAGCCGTTCGGTCGAGGTTCAACCCGCATAACCCTGTTGTCAAACCTGAACCATGATTTTATTATTTTACACTATACCATCAGATGCTTCTCTTGTTTGATTAAAGTGGGAATTTGAATGAGGTATAAGAAAACACAAAAATTTGTCACACATCTCTCTTTTGTGAATGTGTCTGTGAACATGTATAGAGCAGAGTAGCCTTAATGACCATTTACGAGATTTAAGGACAATGTCAGAAGCCTACTCCATGTTTGAAGTATGTATATCCGTCTCTAAATTACTGTAATATTAGTCTATGAGAAGTCTGGAGGAAATTGTTACGCAAGTTTCACTGTCTGTTAAGACACAGGCTGCAATAAAATCCAGACGTCTCACAGCTTAAATCAAATTTTGCCACAACATTACTTCCCACTGAGTGCGCACTTGGACAGAGTGATCATGAAAAGGAATGAGTGGGAAAGAAAATGAATAAATAAAGAAATTAAAGTTTTCCACATTTGTAAACCAATGTTGTTTTTTCCTTTTATCTGTGTGCTAAAACCTCAACACACTGCAGACAGTGCTGGCTAAGGGCAGACTGCAGGAAACACAATGGTAAACTGGAAATCTCTGTATATGTAGTTGCTGACGGTATCCCTGCAGCTAAACAGTATTACCACTTCAAAAGATAAAAATCTACTATTTTCAACTTGCAGTTTTATGATCAGACATTTATATCTATTGTATCTCAATACGGTGTATGGGAACAAGAGTCTAAATCTATGATAGTTGCTCGGTGATGCTGCCTTAGCGATAGCACTACTTTGTCCTAAATACTAATGTCTGCATGCTAATGTTTAGCATGTATGATGTTAACTATGTTCACCGTATCAGTTGAGTGTGTTAGCATGCTGACATTTGCTAACTAGAACCTAACATGGAAAAAACCAATCCAGCCATTTGTCATTTTCTTTGCAGATATTTGGTCATAAATAGATAATAAAGAGAATTCTGCATGGGCAAACCTCTTCTACAAATTACACTGATATACAGTTAAACTGCTACAGATAATCTGTTTTGTGGGAAACGTAATTGTTGTCTGGATTATGTTCAGTCACCTTTATTTTTTTGAATGAATTTATTTGAATCCACATTTCTTAAAGGTTGTACTGTCACCAGAAGGTTGTCTGGGGTCAACGGTGGCTGTATGAAACACATGACTGGTTAAGATCATGGTTCTTGTAAGCACATTGTGTCGTTGAATCAGTTCTAATTTTTCTGCATTAAACCAGACCACAATCTTCTGTTAACCATAGCGAAGTGCTGAGTTCACCTAACCATAACCCTGAAGAGTTTGATAATGCTGTAGTCACTAAAGGTAAGTATTCTTCTGCCAGATCGGATATTCTGGTGTAAAACATTTACATTTTCTGTAAACATTTTATTGATATGTTCAGTATCAGTGCATTTGCAATTTGCCAAATACAAAAATTACCAACATATCCTCACCCTTCTGAGCCAACTTTTGCCTGAGTCCTCGACCCGAGTCTGACCCATATGCGTCCACATCTGAGCTGACTCCGATTGCTATCCTACAGTGTTGGTTGTCAGCCAGAAAGATTTTCTAAGTATGTGCTAGAATTGCTCCAGATGTGGAAGTAGCATCTGACAGTCATGCTATATGTGGGCTGGATTTGGGCAGAGGAACCAGTAATATATCTGGCCAGAAGAAACAAATATGTGGCCATGGTATTCGCTAGAATATTTTTGCTACCTGGGAATTATGTTAATAGAAAACATAATCCACTGATAATTGCATTTCCAACAAAATGCATTTGCTTTTGCTGTTGTATGTAATTTAAAGGAGATAAGGTTGGCACAAGCCTAAACCAAGGCCTCAACCCTGTCCCCACCTTGGCCTTTTATACCCGACGCAACGTGACTAAAATGCCTGGTACTGCTGAACTGGGGAACCAAACCCAACCTGAGATTGAGATTATATTTTCGTCACCAAAGATAAAGTAACTGAGGCCAACCTGAGCAGAAAACTTGAATTAATGACCTGTTGTTCCAAAGAGCTGGCTCCATGTCCGATTGCTGAGCTTTACGAGTTACAAATTTGACTTGATGATGGCAGTAAATGAAAGGTGATGGGATCGCCAATGTTATTAGTGATCCAAAATTCATTATCTTGGGACAATGAATGTCTGTACAAAATTCCATGGAAAGCCATTTGGTAGTTAAGATTTTTCAGTCTGGGCCAAGGAGGTGGGCTCATCGCTGATATGACAAATATACAATATATGTGGTCAGTAAATTCAAATGAGTTTGATCCGACTAAT
This sequence comes from Istiophorus platypterus, assembly GCA_016859345.1. Taxonomy (NCBI): domain Eukaryota; kingdom Metazoa; phylum Chordata; class Actinopteri; order Istiophoriformes; family Istiophoridae; genus Istiophorus; species Istiophorus platypterus. The sequence continues at coordinate 8,394,357 of CM029121.1, forward strand.
TAAAACAAGAAACTGAAAATCATCGAGCTGCTCCTACTACCCAGTTTAGTACAGAGTTAATGAACCTAATAAAGTATTGTTATTTAAGGTGGGAATTTCATGTTTTTGAGACAGAATCCTCTGGGGTTTGCCATCGGCCCATCCTAAACAAACAAGATGGGCTGACATATTTTGATTACTGCACTGCATATTTTCATTTATGACTCAGTAATATCTATATTGACCGTATACATACTTTTGTTAATTTACAGACGGCAAGAAAACTGTCTAGCAAGAGCGGTACTGTAAATTCACTGTTGGACTCACAGTCATAAAAATGAAAGTTTAATGATGAATCTGGTCCTGTTCCTCAATCAGATTTCATCCTACAATCGTACAACTAATATAAAACTGTCATGAAGGCTAGATATATGTCACATTATGTGAAACACATTGTGCACAGTGAGACATGAAACATTCCGGGTTTGGTGCCACAGCAGCTGATTGTTATGAGGATTTTCCTGGTGGAAAACCCCTTTATTAATGATTTTTCACAGAGATTTTAACTTTGGTTTTTGTTGGCTTCACTACGAGCCAAATGTTGATCATCAGATGCTTTGTGTATGTATTATAATTTGAAGCCATTATATCATTATAACAATTACCACATGTTTAATAACAATACATTCTCGCCCTTTGACCCTTATCCTTTCTACTAAGTCAGGTCGGTTTAACAGATGCAAACAAAGGCTTGTGGTTGTTAGCAAAAAAACTCTTTGGTTATAATATTTCTTTGACATTAGTTACAGACCTAAGTTGTAACCTAAGTATATTTATTGAGGAATATAACTTTGAGCTCTTAAGAAAGTCTTGATCGTCCTCCAGTACAGTTGCTGACCTTCTCTTCCTGCTGATTGTGGCAAAACATGATCAACACTGCAGGCATCAAATGCTTTATTGTATCAGGCCATGTCTCATCTGTTGTGGAACTATTTTAATGCTCTCCTGCTGTCCTGAACTCTCCACACCAGTCCTCCTTAAACATGATGGGTCTCAGCCAATGCACATTATTCTTAATTAAACCTAAGTGTTTTCTTGCTCCAGACTGCATCCTCCCTCCCTTCCTCTTTCCCCTCCTTTTCTCCTTCCCCCCCCCCCCACCACCACCTTTAATGAATTGGTCTTCTGGTCTCATGGGCATTGCAAGCAGTTTACATTCATCTATTTACAACTGTAGACAACCCCCCCACCCCCCACCCCAAAAAGAGAAAAACAAAACAAAACAGAAAAACAGAAACACTTTCATATCAGAAACCAGTGGGATGTTGCACTGATGTTGCACAGGGCATTTGCACTGAGTCTCTACTGTCATACACTGGTTGTGAGTGTAAAGCGCAGCACTGATCTCTGTACAGTTTCACATCTGAGCACGGCAAACGTAGAGTTGTTCTGTGTTGATTCCTCTCCTAAGTTATTCTCAATAAACATATTTGACTGTACACTGGTTTGAAATAACCCCTCAGTGTATATGTATATAGAGCTTAAGGCATTTTAAATGTAAATGTAACAAGATACTGGCTACTTGATACTAAGATCAATAACAAATAAAAAAAATGTGTTTCATGAACTGTATTTTTAATAAAATGCATTCAACCCAAATTTTAAACTGACGTCTCAGCAAGTAGGTAAAAAGGTAAAAAGCTTCCAAAAATACTCACTAGTACAGCAAATGTATATTAATCTGTCACTGTAAATAATCCCAGACAAATACATTATTTACTCCTGTTTAAGTAATATTTTTAAATGCAATAATTGCCGAAGTGATATAGTGGTGCACTTCAAGACCCTGTGACATCACTGTTGGGTGTGGTAACAGGTGTAACCAGGCACATTTCTGATCACACTCATCATCCATCAGTGATGCTGGGTGTGTCCAGAAGTGAAAAGGGCTTGAAACTTTCAACCAGTGACCCAGTGTTAAGTTACTCCATAAATATTTACATTTCTGTAGGAGTCAGTGGGCTTGGGGCTGAGTGCTAGAGAGCAGGGTAGGAAAGTTGGAAATTATGAAGAGATAGAAAAACACCAGCCTCATCTCATCAAAACTTTTCAAAAAAACAATGGAAACGCAATGATGTTTGCAAATTTCCTGGCCATGTTTATATTTGGATGTTTTCAGGAAACATTACATGACATGAAAGATGGGGATCCAGCTGCAGTCTGAGATTTTTTTTGGTAACTGTACCATGAAGTCAAACTGCATAGTCTAGCATGAATTTTGCAGTATTTTACTCAGTGCAAATTCACACTAAATTTATATGTTCCCTGAGGATACTTGCCACATTATAAACAGTGGTGGGATAGCGATCTCTTTTATACAGTGAATAAGACATGGTATATATTTTGTGGAATTTTTGCATGGATTCTCAAAACAAATAAATCACCTCAATATAAACAACACTAAGTTGTAACAATAAAGTATAAAGATATGTTCATTTTATCCCTCTCATTCTTGTAGAAAACAATAAATTTCATTATCTGTGGCTGGTTTAAAAACAAAAAAAACCCTCTTCCAGTTTGGCGCTATGTCCGCCTCCTTCCTGTCCCTGACCTCAGAGGTCAAGGCAGCATAATGAGCACACTCTCCAGTTTCTCTCACCCCTCTGCACCATCCTGTCACTGTGCCTCTTGCAAAATATCACAGTCCAAAAGTTGTTTCACTTATTCTACTTCAATAAGATCCCCTGAATGTGAGGTTTTCCACTTGTGTATATTCAGAGACAAATGGCCGGCACATATGACAATGACTTATGGAGAAGGGGAAACAGGACTGGCTGAACAAATATCACTGGTTATGATCAACGTAAACATGCATGCGGAAGCTGTGCTTTAAAACAGTCATATATCAGCGTCTGACAGGCTAATGTACAGTACACTGCATCAGAATAATGTTTGGTATCTTGTGGCTGATATGATCTTTCCCTAACACCGTAACCCTATCCAATATACAACCCATAAGATTTTTATAATCACATGTACTTGAGTATTGTTTAGTTCCTCAGTTGTACAGGAGACCACAGTACCTTTGGGTAGTGGAGTTCGGTAAACCTCATTAAGGTTGCCTGGAGAGAAAAACGGACTATTGAAGGGTCGCGGTAAATAAGGTTTTTGTCCACTCACAGGCTGTCATCAGGTTCTTTGTGTTGTTTGCTTCAGAGTCACTTTTGATTTAACATATAATCCATTTTAATACAGGGTGGTGAAATCAGAAAATTGAAGTTCAAGTTCTAACTGGAAAGAAAAGCATTTGCCAAGGAAAATGTTTGACGCTATTTAAAAGTCAGTGTACACAGTCTGAAGGTAAGATTAGATTTGGCAGCAATCATTCTTACCTGCTACTGTTACTATTTTAACTTCACGGCCAAGCAATGGTAAAATCTACAGATCTACAGATTTTCATGAAATCAAACCCACCAATCAAATCATTTTGGATTCTATTTTTTCCTGCTATAGCAATCCAACTTATTTGCAATCAATAATTACCTCTCTATATAGTAGTTTTTATTAGCATTGGGGGAGTCTGCTATTCCATGTAAGGGATTTACAGGATATGATGCAATCCAGCACAGTTATATTAAATTGATATCAGCTTTATGCTTTATACTGCATCAGAGCTACATTCATTAACTACTGAAGCAAACAGAACATGCCACTGCTGCTTCATATTAGAATATTTTATGTTTTATTATGGAGAACCCACACGAAATGTAACATATTTGTTATCAAAAATGCATTTACAAAACAAGAAAAGAAGGGTTTTTTTTCCTTTCACTTTTTGACAGTGGATTGTTTTTAAATATTGCAGCGAGACTGTTTGGCTGTGCTGTAAGGAGATAGAAATTTTTCTCTGCTGTTGTATTTCTGACAAATCAGCTGCACTCTCCAGTACCATCCCTACTGTAAGTGAAAAAACCCAAATTTTCAGGGATTACAACTTTAATTACCTTTAGAAATATTAATATTACTTAGCAAATGTCTTTAGTTGAGTGTAAGCTGTTGAGGAAGATGAAACCTGGGGGAAGAGAGATTGGCGGTTTCCGTAGTGATACACATGCATGTCTGGAATGTCTCTATGTGCGCATAAAGCTCTCTCTGTCCAACTGTGCTGTGGATCCCTGTGGCAGAGAAACCACTCAGTCTCTCAGCGGCCCTGCAGAAATGCTTTTGCCTATAGCACAAATTTTTATTCTCTTCCCAATTCTTTTTTTGGCAGTGAATAAAAGTGCTGGCTGCGGCTGCACAACTCATCACAGGCTGCCAACAGAGGTTGTGGCCTGGTGGAGGAGGGAAGTAGCCTGCTGGTGGATGTATGGCTGCAGTGTGCACTGTAAATTAAACATCAGATAAACCTGTATCTCCCTGCAAGGCTGTGGGAGTGTGGGAGTGAAGGTGCATAGCCCTTTGTGGGTCTTTGTGAATAGCATGGCAGCTGAAGTCAAGGAGGTTCAACGCATGCTGAGATCTGAAGAGGAATAAGCCGCTGATAAAGAGTTGGGGATTAATCTAGTGGGGGTTTACAAAAAGGGGGTTCGGTGATCATGTGAATAAATAACTTGTTTGTATTTTTTCTGACTATAGAGGACTTGTGTTCTTTCTTTAACCCCTTCCTGGTGGATAAACAACTGAAGGCTTTAATCAAAAGCAGACCTCAGAACAGGAGCTAGCATTTTCTCCTCATCTTAAAATGATCAACTGCCACTTTCGTTTTTTTTTGTCTGCACTTTGTATCTCGTCTCTCACCTCAGCTGGATCAAACTGGAGGTCTGGCACCAGACATCCAGATAATGAGGAGAAAATGAGAAGAGCGGAAGCCATGAAAGGAAATATCCCTTCAAATGTGCCCCCTTCTTCTTTTCCCTGGCCTCTTCTCCCTCCTCTCTGTCCCCAGTCCAACCTCTCAACCTCTATTCCCAGGCTGCACACCACACCCGGCCCTCCATGGAGAACAGGAAGCTGGACTGGGAACTGGGAGCCTGCTGTCTACAAGCCAAGGCAAGTGGGTATGTAGATGTCAGCCTAGGAGAAGGTGGCCGAATTCCCAGCCATGAGCCAGAGTCAACCTGACAGCCATGTACAGGAGACTCAGGGGAAATTACAGAGTCTGAAAAACCTAAGTGCATGGGGGCAAAACGTGAAAACCAGCACCCAGTGGATGAGTATAATAACACATTGTACTGACTGGTCCATTCATATGGGGAATAATTAAAGATCTATTTGGCCCTCCAAGTGCCTTCGTAAGAGGTTTCGGCCTACATTTTTGTTTTGGGGAGGTTTGATAAACCACAATCCGGGGAATTTTAAGCATCCAAGTTTTTTCACCAAGTGAATATCGCTGAGCTTCACCCCCATGATTACAGATGTACATTACTATTTGTTGTTGTCTTCCACATGTTTTATAAACGAGGATGAAACATGTTGTTCATAAAAATTTTGTGAATGATTAATTTTTGGCATCATACCAGATGTCAAATACTTCTGAAACATCCCCCCATGCATCAAAAACTGTCTCCCCGACATTATTCACTGCTTTGCCACCACAGTATGCATTAATACTGTAGTGCAGATTCTTAAATGTTACTGTGGCATTTAATTTTGTCAGACCCCCCCCAAAATATGCATTTTCCTTGATGTTTGGAGCCTATTTTGGCATGAAAATCCAGTAATCCATAGCTAGTTTAATCTGAAAATTAGAAACTTGTGACAAGTCTTTCTGGCTGTCTGATTAGCAGTGGCTGAACAAAGGAGAGTTTATTTTCTGAACTGTAATCATTGAAAAGGAGCATTATGTAGACTCCAAGACAGGCAGCTAAATGAAGCGACCTGTGGTTGAGCTGGTTTCATATAATTGAAAGCATACAGTTCATTTGCAATCTTGTGGCTGGGACGACACTTATTGTCAAAAGGTTGAGCTGTTTCTTTTTGTCTTGTGTGTGTCATACAGGAGTTATAGTGAGGAGTAAGATTTGACAGCCTCCATTCTGTTCTCACCTGGGGAGCATCTTTGGGATATTTTCAACCACAGCACCGTTCTTGAATGTCTCCAAATATAGTTAAATGTTAAGAAATTATCTTCCAAATGCTGTGCAGAGCTGTTTTTGGATTTGAGTTTTACGTAAGGCTTATGAGACCATTGTGTTGAAATAGCCATCAGAAGCCTATTTATGATGTGCAGTTGATAACACTTTGTTATCATAAGAGAAGAGGCTAAGACATAAACTAGATCTAACAATTTGAACCATAATCCCAATTTCCTTAAAAGCTCACTTCACTGAAATTTTCATCAGAAACCGCTTAGAATCTGTGTCCCTGTTATTCTGGACAATCCACAGCTCTCGCTGTGAAGTTTCCATTTCAGGGATTAGTTGAGGTAAAAACTATAATGGCACTCAGTGGAGGTCATTCTCCACCAAGGCCAAATATTGATGAAAATTTTGAAAACGCACTGTATTGAAATGTTAAGGAAAGTAATAATAATTAAAAAAAATCTTTGATCAGCTCTTTTAGCCAGCTCCAAAATGTAATAGGTTCTTAGTCATGCTTGTGCAACAACCAAGTGTAAGTGAGTTCACCAATTTGGTCCAGACTGAAATATCTTAACTAGTTGATGAATTACAGTACAAGTTTTTTTTCTTCTTTTGTCATTCATGGTCCCCAGAGATGAAACCCACTGACTTTTGTGAGCCCCTGACTTTTCCAATAGCACCTCACAAAGGTTTACATAGTAATAATAATTTGTATTTGTCCACTAACATGGTTCATGGCCAAATACCTGCAAAACTAATGACATTTTCATCAACAACCACTAAAGATCAAATGTTAGCATGATTGTAGGTTAAACTTAGATGATAACCATGGTAAACAATCTGCCAGCTAGGAATATTATGATAACATTGTGATAATGGAACGCTAGCATGCTGAAACTCAAAATTTATCTCGAAGCACCGCTGTTTCTAAATACATCCTAAAATACATAAAATACACATAAAAGACTGTAGAGTCTTGTTTAAATGAAAGTGACACAGATATATCTTTTTTTATTTATTTCATTTTAAAGGATTGAATTGACCTTTTGATTAACTTTGAAATTAGATGCAACATTTGTCTAACAACATCAGATTTATATTCAGTATCTTCCTATGCTTTACTGAAGCTTTTTTTTTTATCACACTAGGCGTCAAATTCTGTATTCTGTTTTGGACTCCAACTCCAACATCACATCCTTTGGAGGTCTTAGATATATTTGTGCATCATTTCCTACACAGTTCCCTGTAAATCCTCCTGACATTTTCTGGCATTTTTGAAAAAACAGGGAACGTGTCTAGAGTTGAAAATGAAGTTCTGAGTGCTTGAACAATGCTTATTTGCAAAGAGTGAATGTGTAACCAAACTAAACCAAAGGGTTTGTGTTGTTGAATGGTATCAAATTGTTTTCTTGTTTTTACCATTTAGCAGTTCCTCAGTATTTAAAATGAAAGGTCTGGATCTTGTCCCTGCCCATTTTCTTTTCCTCTAGCCGTCCTGGTGCTTCCTCACAACAAATGATTGATCGTCCCAATGCCCTGTGAGAACTGACAGCTGGTCCCTTATCCCCTCAGTGGCCTTGCTAACCAGAGAGCATAATCATTTTTGACTGGACAACATCTATGAAGAGTGCAGGCTGAGGGCACGGTGTCCTGGTTGTGTTATGACAAAGATATTAGAGGAATCTGTCTTCATCTTTATCTTCAGGGAGTTTTCTTTCTAATCCACCCATAAGAGGAATTGCTCGCCCTGTGTGCTCTTCCACTTATTGGATATTGAAGGATGAGAGCCTTGACACACACTCATAAAGCAGAGAGAGGGGGAAATTTGGTCATTTGTTTCAAATATTACAGTGTTTCCAAATCAGTTTTGGGGGTCATGTAATGTGTGCTGACAAAGATAGCTGAAACTTTTACCTCTCAACACTTGATGTTTTTCATTGAGCAAGCCAGATAAACTTGGCACAGTCCAACATGGAGTCAGAAAGTTTTAGATAAATACTGTAAGTAACTGAATAAGTTTGGGATAAAACAGCACTATGCCACGGAGGGTTAAATAGAAGTCTCCCTTTTTTTTGGATACATTCTCTGCTCAATGCAAAAACTTGAGCAGTAGTTCGACTGCACTCAGATCAGTGGCATATTTCCAGAAAGGATGACTAGATCCATAATTTAGAGCACCCTGCGCTCATCTGCCAGGGACGGCCTCCACACATCAAATATATTTTTGTTACATATGTGCTAATAGATTATTCAACAGTCAATTACTCATGTAGCCTCAGAAAAGCAGGGAAAGAGTTATAAAGAGTTTTATCCAAACTTTTTACATTAGGTGGGTACTCTGTATGAGACCCAGAGAGAGAAGGGAAGGGAAAACCAGATTATAACATTATGAATTCCTTACAGATTGATGGATCTGTGCAAGTGGAGAGTGGGATTATGTCTTTCGATGCGGTCTGTCATACCAGAGTCTTCAGCTACTGTGACTGTGGGACTATCTGACTGCTCCTAATATTTCAAAGCCTATAACTCAATGAGCATGATGTCCAGGGACGAGCACAGGCATCATGGAGACTTCAAATGAGCTTACCACATTAAACATTCAGTATTGGGGATTTTGCTTGATCTGCAGTGGGACTAGAACCAAAAGTTAGATTTCTGCCCCAGCATATGAAAAAGTCAATCAGTTCAGTTTGATTATAAAACCTCAAAATTAGGCAGCAATTTTAATCATTAAGAGCAAGAGTTGAGGTCTGGAAAAGCGGTTGGATCAGTGCCATTGCCTTGAATGATCACTGTCCTTTAGTTTTACTACCAAACAGATGGTTTGTTTGCGCTCTGTCTCCACACTTTATGGTCATATAACCTCCATGTGTGTAAATATATGCTGACAGTGCTCCTCACTCACAGACTCAGAGCACAGTTTGAGCAAGAAGCAATAAAATTTTGATAGAGCGCTGCTGTTATCACAGAGGGAGGCCCCCAACTAACCTTCAGGATAAAATAGTTTTTTTTAAATTTGCATTTATTTGACTTTTACAGGGTCATGAAAGTAGTACAGAATTCATTATTATGTAATGTGGGGCAAGAAAAGTCATTTAGGGAGACGGACTGCATCAGCTTCTTTTCCAGGGAATAGGGAAATCTCTCAAGTTATTTACTCACTGGTTTATTTGCTTTTTAAAATGCATACCTTTTTTTGTATAATTGGCTGCAGAAGGTTGGTATTTTAGCATCAAATAAAATTTGCTTTCAGTCATGCGAAATTCTATATTAATGCTAATTTTAATGAATTAAAGATGAATATTTTTATTGCATAATAAATATATATTTTATCATTACACAGCAGCATATAATCCTAGAATATTCATATTGATTATACTGATAAATTCTGCTTTTATTCTTACATTTCCTCAATACTACCTTAAGCACAACACCAAACACATAAAACACATAAACACATAAACTACATGACCTCTTCTGAAAATGTATGGTATAACTTCAATTAAAGAGGCAGTCTCCCAACCCACTACAAACAATGCACAGTGATGCTGAAAGCGGTGACAGAAGTATGGTTTTCGGTATGGAGCTGCAGTTTGACACCTTTCCAAATCTGTGAAGTTGAGCAGACCAAGAGAAAATGAGGATTTTATGAAAGGTATAAAAATCAAAAAATACTCTAAGACCATTACTGGCAAAAGGTGATATTTAATTAATTTAATGCCTCATAATTACACTGGCTTATCCTTTTGCCTCTGGTTTAAGGAGACGCTCATCAAGGGTGTGTCTGTCCCAACATAGACACATAGACGAATCTCTCAATTGGCACACCAATTATAACAACTTCCCCCCTATAATTAGTGATGCATTTCTCCATTTTGCCAGCAGAGGGACACATAATGCATATTAACTTAAAAAAAAAAGACAACTTAAAAAGGCTATACCATCAAGTAATTTCATTACGATATGGTGAAAGGGTAAAGTTTTTAATTTTGGTTTCTGCTTTACATGTGCAACATCAGTAGTAAATGTGGGCGACTTAATAGAGCCTGGAAGGTTCAGCTTTGAGCCTTATGATCAGTGTAACCGGATGAGATGAAGTTGTGGTGGCGGCTATGGAATTTGGGTTTCCATGGGCCAATAAAAGTAAAGAAGGACTTCCTGTGGACCATTTCTTTTCTGAATTCACATGGTTGGTTCAAATCATGCGTGATTACATTCAAAGACACTTATTTCATCTATGTTTTCTTCCAAATTAAACTTTTTTAAATGTTCTTTATCCATATCAATGTTTTTAATCAAAACGTAGTTCATACTTAAGGTTAACAAGGAGTTGAGGGGCAGTCAAATACATCATAAATGTATTAATAACTTTGCTTGGAGAAGAAAATGAAAGTGTTCCTTGATTTGTCCCCTATTTTGACATTTTTGGAGCTTTAACTTTACTTGTTAATTCATGGCCAACTGCTAAAGAGAATCTTGACTTTACCAAGTTTAAAAGTCTAACCTCACTTAACCTTTTAAATTCTTACCTGAGATGGGAAAAACAAATAAACTCCTTGGCTCATCTGTGCCTGTTTCACCATTTCACAGACTTGAAATCTACAACCTGCAGCCCTGTCCTCTCCAAGACAGAGTATAATTCAATATTTATGCAGTATGTGAAGACATGAATCACCTTTTATAACATTATGTGAAGATAATGCAAGCTATGTGTGCTATCTGCGATAACATGCTTCATAAAAGTCAATAAATCCTCTGGGGTTCCCCTGTCTTTCCCTCCCAGTCTCCTCGCCCAATGTCTGGCCTTCCACTGCTTGTTTTGTGTAAATGTGGAAATAAGGAGTCCACATGCATGTGAACTTGCCGAGAGAGTGCCTCCACCTTAAGGGAAGATCTGCCACTGAGGTGCAATTACTCTGCTGGAGAGCTTCGGTGCCTTGACTTTCAGTTAGACCTTGGGATGTTTGATGAGACATCAAACAAAGTCCGGTAAAAACTCAGAGAATGTGAAGATTGTCTGGCTTCTCTCTTCTCTTCTTTTGTCAGGAAACAGAAGAGGGCTGTAATAAGGGAGACATGACTACACAGGTGGTTTTCTTCCTTATTTTCCTTTCAGCCATCTTGCCGTACGTTTGCTGTAATCACTGAGATCACTGCTACAGTATCTTCTCCTCTTTCTAACTTTCAGCACGAGCTGACTATGCTCTTAATGCCAGTCATCCAAGAATAGTACCCTGCCCTTTGCTCGATCTTCTGTTGGTAATCAGTCACTATGGTGACTGAACTTACTTTGAAAAGCTTTCTTGTGCACATTGGAGAACTTAAAGGATGAAGGCTGCACCTCTATTTTAACATATTCTTGTATATTCAGCTTCCCTGGGCTGAGCCCAAATGTCTTGATGTTTGATTGATGGGAAAAATTAAATGAATTAAAGGCAGATTCAGAGGTATTGAAACAAGCCCACACAGTCAGCCTAGGGCTTATATTAAAGAACTCTAGCAAGACACCCATAGCAGCATTTCTGCTGTATTTTAGATTCTAATATTACAGCCACACATGTTCTGTGACAATACCTGGAGGTTCAGACATATGGAGAAGCTCATTAATCACCAACCTGCTGTCGTTTTGTTTATTGTGCAGCGTGAAGGAAGTTTACAAATGCCAAAGACGGGGCCTCAGTCTTTGTGTCTGTGTGCCTTGACACCAGTGTGTGTGTCTGTGTTCAGATTTAACCCTTTCTTCATTATGGATGACCTGACAGCTGATGGTGCAGTATGACTGTGCACAAACATGGCATGACATACCAGCAGGGGCACACAGTGGTGGCCACCTTCAGGCAGATGGCTGGGATTCTGTTAACATCTGCCAGGCTGCCCCTGCCGCAAAATAAATTTCCCTTCTCGGCCTGAGACACAGCTTTGTCTTCAGGAGTGTTAACATGGCATGTAATCACACTGTGTGATTGTCATTAGCCTCCCTTTGAAATGTGTAACTAAATAGGAGAGAGGAGGCTTTTTAAAAACAGGTGTGTGCCCATTTGCTTCCTCCTGTGAAAAACAGACTTCATTAAACTAGCGACTGCTCCTTTTCTTAATCAAAATGAAATTAATCTAATGATTAAGACAGAATGCAGGAATGGTGCGTTATTTTTCATTCATGGACGCCGTGCTGACGACTTAATCAAGCAGAATATTTATAGTAGCCACTCTAGCACCCATATACTTAAAAGTATTTCTAACAGTTTGTTTCTTTACACTAATGAACCTTTGGACCATATTCCAAAAAAAATTGGCCCTTAATTTGTTGAGTTATTGCTGCATTTAGCAGAACAGGGCCCCGTAAAGACTGGCCTGGCAACCACTTTCCTTTCCTTTGCTTTGCTTTGCTTTCCTTTCCTTTCCTTTCCTTTCCTTTCCTTTCCTTTCCTTTCCTTTCCTTTCCTTTCCTTTTCTTTCAGGTTTTACCACTTACGTATTCCATGAAGCAAACTTTTTCCTTCTCACACTTGCCCAGACTTCTCTGTCAGTTTGAAATTTACGATCCTAAGGTGCAGCAGGGGTGTCTGGCCTGAGAACTAAAAGGGGGAATGGCAAAAAGGGCATTTTTGTTGTCTCTGACATGCCACCCACAAAGTCCTAAGCAGGGTGTTATCCTCTGCCATAAATCACACGGGTCATTAAATCACACCCCAGACACTCTCCTGCCCTTTCTCATCACAGTGGGTTCTCTTCATCTTTATTCAATTAGGGAGATTAATGGCCCAGGATACAGCACCCAGGTTGACATTCTGTTATGGGGGACATGACTGAAATGTCACAGTGTGAGGGGGACAGGATGTCAGAGGATGGGCAGGGGACACTCATTTACCGTGGACACATGGTGATAAGCCCCACTGAGGGAGCTCTTTATCCTCGTTTATGGATCCACCTGTTGCTGCTGGCTTGATATGACTTCTGTCAAAAGACAAACAGACTAAAAGTTCTATCCTCACTGGCACCATGAACAAAACCTCACAGAAAGAAAGCATCCTTTTTCTGTGACTAAGTCTGAATATGGGTGGTGCAATGTGAAGCTGAAACAGACCTGGAGACATGGAGCTCACTGTGCAGCTCAACAACTGCCAGAACCCACAGTATTTCCCTACAATAGAAAAGGAAATGAAATGGGGATTGACCAGTGTTTCATCTGTCAAACAGTGTACCACATCTGAAAAGAAGCCCTGGGCAAAGGTTTTGATGGCTCCTTGTTAGTCTTTCCAGTAGAACTGCCACTGAAATGTAAATTAGGTGGTCAAAAAAGTCCTGTGTTAGGGCAGAAACATAAAAATATGAAAAGGGGAAGACAAAAAAGGCCCTCCTTTCTTGATGTATTTTTTCCATTGCTGAGGCAAGCAAAACCCTTTGGGGCCATTTCATTATGATATCATCTAAATACAGATTTAAGATGCATATTTTGTACATTGGTAGTCCTCGCAGTGATGGTGGGATTTAGATGAGAAACAACTGCGTTGAAGAGCTATCATGGTAGAATAAAGCTTTTCATCCACTGTCAAGTGAAATTTATACTCAGCCATGTAGTGGCGTAGTGTCTGACATGTACTTGATGCAGTGAAGGGCACATTAAGGAGAAGAAAATGGGATTTTTGTGGATGTATGAATAAGTGCTCAGTTGCATGACACCAGCTGCTGTTTACTGTGTTTTCCAGCCATGCTGATAGCACGGCTCTAGAGGTCCACCACCTCGATCCAAACTGAAATATCTAAGCCACTGTTTGCTGGATTTCCATTAATTTCTGCACAGACACTCATGGTCCCCAGAGGGCAAATCCAACTGACTTTGGAGATCCTGTGACTTTTCCTCTAGCAGCACCATGAGGAAGACATTTGTGGTTTTGAGTGAAATTGCTCAACAACTATTTTGTGTAGAGCCATGACATTTGGTACACACATTCACATCCCCCTCAGGATGAATTGTAATTATCATTGGCAGTCCCTTCTCTTTTCATGCACTGCCATCATCAGATTAAACTTTAAATTTGAAAAAAAATGCACCTGTTTTATGTAGGATCTGGGATTTGTATCTTGTTTTACTTTAAAAAAAACCCTGATATATTAATATATTCTTAAAAATATTTTAAGTGAAATTTAGTTGCTGTAGAAGAATATATGATACTTTTACCTCCTCTCCTAATTAAAGAATGTATTAATATTACCATTAACAGAGAAATATTGAGCCAGTTCTAAATAGTTGTTAAAGCTTGTATCCCTGTAAACCCTTTCTATGTGTGGAGGCTTACCCACATATTGAATATTTCAGATACAACATTAATTGTCTGTAAGTGTTGTGTTAAGTTTTCCACTTCCATTATATCACACATAGGAAACGTCACTTGTGAGGAAACACGGAGAGTCTGTGAAGACTGAATGTCAAGAACACTTTCCGAAATGTGCTCTTTGCGGTTGTAGTCCGCTTATCAAAATATTATGGTTATTATGACTTCAGCATGCTTGTTTTCATTCCATTTACTATGATTTCAACCTGAAAAAACAAAGTGTAACATGATTAATTATAGAAACTAGAATAAACTAAAATCTGTTGATGGTCAAAATGTAAATCTAATGATTATTAAATGCAAAAAGGTGTTCAACATTGAATTTCCCTCTATCTGTGAGGTATTGCTAAAACATCTCATCCTCAAAAGCAACATGATTGTTACAAGCCCTCTGGCTTTTTATCACCTCCATGCAGCCCACTCTCTCTCCACATAGCAGAGGAGGCAGCTCAGGGGCTGTGTTACTGGTCTCTCATCACAGTCAGGAGTTGACTCAGGCTGCTGTTGGCTGCTTTCTCTCTGTCGTCATCTGGCAGGTGACTGACAAGAGCAAACGTTCAGGCAGCCATGGCATTGTTCATGAGAGGGAAATCTCCTGGGAACCCTCAGCAGACTCCCCCCCACATTTACAAACCCATGCAAACACAGACAGTATTGTCTACCATTAGTTAGTATTCATCTTTCCCAGTGACTATTTGTCAGGCTCTGGGTAGCCATTGTTCAGGTTGTGTAGTGTGGTTTTACATGTTGTATAATGTGACAGTTATTGTTAGTGAAGCTGATTGGAGAACTGCAATAAGCTTGTTAAGGGCAGCAGAGGAAATCAAATAACGTTGCTTATCGAACTACAATAACATGATAATAACAGTTTTAGTGTTATATGCAAATTCTACCTGGCATAATAGAGTTTCTGTCAAAGTTTAAAACCATGGCCTTTTAAGTCAACAATTTATCTGCAGTTGGCAAACAGGACTCATTTGTGAATTGCTCATACTGTATAATTAACCTTTACTCATCCACGCGAGCCAAAGCACA
The DNA here is from genome assembly GCA_016859345.1 of Istiophorus platypterus. Classification (NCBI taxonomy): domain Eukaryota; kingdom Metazoa; phylum Chordata; class Actinopteri; order Istiophoriformes; family Istiophoridae; genus Istiophorus; species Istiophorus platypterus. The sequence goes on from CM029121.1 coordinate 8,409,787, forward strand.
GTGGAGCAAAACAATCACATCAATGTCTTCATGCCCATAAATACAGTTTGCCTCTGATGAAATGAGGGGGAGGAGAAAGATCTTAGCATATACAGTAAAATGATTATGCAGAGACTCGCAGGGGTAACATTTCCAATTACTCCTCTTCTCCATTTAATCAAAGCACAACCACCCATGAGCATCAGCATCTACATGTTTATGGATGATAGTGTAGAGGGTTGGCTGCGCTGTGTATTGTTTTTACTCTGGGTGGTGCAGTTCCAAGGATTCTTGAAATAGATTCCCTGTCAGGAAAATCTATGTTGTATCCAGACTGGAAATGTATGTCTACACAAATAAAAAAGGGGGTATATTAGTTTAGGTGTTGCTTTAATTTGTTGATTATATTTCCCTGATTAGAAGGTGTGATTAGCAGCTTGGCACTAGTTGCATGTATCCAGGCTGTGAGTGTTTTGGCAATTAAACAGATGAGATTACTCCAAAGCCAATATAGCAAACAATTGCAAGTGACTACAGCTTATGGTAATGAAGCTAAACACAAGAGAAAACAGCTTCAAGAAATGAGGACAGTAGAAGAAACATTACTTAAACTCACACTGCACGGACAGCTTCAAGAAATGAGGACAGTAGAAGAAACATTACTTAAACTCACACTGCACCGGGGAAATGATGGTAGACAGCTGAAGAAGAGAAAAAGGGATATATTGTATTAAAGCAAAAAAAACCACAAAAAACCTTTAATAATCCATTTCCAGAACATGGGGCTTTTCTGAGGGGATGAGCGAAACCATAGGTTTGCTTTTCCTTTCTGTGAAACATTAAAAAAGGTTGCTATAACAATAGTGGTTGGTAGACTCCAGTGAGATATTGCCAGTATCTCCAGCCGACATACTTAGTCGATGATGGTAAAAACAAAATTTATTCAATAGATTTTTTTAAATGCTTTTCAGTGCATTTTAACCCAAAATAGGTCTGCAAGCAAATTTAGGTTAGAATAATCGGCTGTTGCTGCTGGCTGCTGATTCTGGTGCTATTCTGAAGGTTAACAAAACATTGAGTGAAATTAAGCACTGGTTTTTAATGGAAACATAAGAAAAACAGCAATCTTTATTGCATGATAGTAGAAGTGCCAGTGAAAATATGGGTTACTCCCTGGGTTTTCCAATGTGGCCACTGTTAAAGCAACTTCGAGTACAATTACAGGCCTCTTTTCATTAAATGGCCATTTGTCACTATGGAGAGTAAAGAAATCCTTCATACCGACAGAAGCTTTTTCAGCTGTCTGTATGACCAGCGGATGTCAATATGTTTCTATATGGTATCCTGAGGATCACACACTATAACTGAGTGTGTCTATGAATGACAAGAAAATTGACTCAATCTGATCATTGAGCCTCGGCAAATGAGACTTGAAGGTGGCTGGAAAAGGTTGGATCTCACTTGAGAGAAGGAAAATGCACCTTCATGCCAGAATAGATCATACTATGGTCTGTGGCTGCAGCAAAAAACAGTAAATGATGTCATACTGTCAATAACACATGACTCACTTTGTGGATAAAACTTGATTAGATCTGGAGAATTACTGGAGACTTGTCTGCCAGTCTTAAACTCCAAATTAGCACGAACAGCTGAGTTAGGATAAACACGATTGTTATTTCTATGCCAGTTGTTTTCATTAACTTTGCACTGCCTGCCATTTCTCAGGAAACCTCAGATTCATCAGTATATGCTCTGAGCCTGAGCAGTGATGCTTTCACTTTGCTATTCTTCAACAGGATTGATACTTAGTAGGAGGGAGGCAAACAAGCAGCCTGGCAACCCCATTAGCATAATTGCATCATTAATTGTGAATCCTTTTCACCCTGAGAAATAGTAGCTGGTACTGGGTGCAGCTTCTAGTCAAGAGAAAGGCTCCACACACAGCGGTTTGTAACAAGCCAGAGAAACGCCTGATGCCTCATTAGTGCTACATCCCTGCAGGCCTCCTTCTCTGAATGCAAGGGGGTCTGACGCCCGTGAATGACAAACCCATGGTGTTTGGTAGAGTGGAGGCATTCAGGTGAAAGTTATTACACTTTTCTTCCCACACTCAGACGCATAACTCAGCTTTAGTGTTTCTCCCACAGGAACACTCCAAGGTCGATTGTATCTCTCCAAGTAAAGCAGCTACCAAACTTGTGTTTGAAGAACTATTCCCAAACTGCTGTCTCCTCTATAATGAGGACGCTCTCCCAGCATTCCTGGCTGCTGCTGCTGCTGTGAAACAGAATGGAAGAAAGACTGCATGAAGAGGATGAATGAGTGAGTAATTAGGAGTGTAATGCTGATCTTGAATTAGTGAAGGAATGACAAGTGTGAAAGCCGGCTTTTTATTTTAACACAGAGAGAAACCTCATGAGTGGGCAGAACAGGATTCACAACAGGCAGTGTCAACTGCATACAAGGAACAAAAAAGAATGTGTAAAATATATACTATTAGCCATGTGGGAGTTTTCTGATTGATACTCACCGCACTTTAAGGTAAGTTTGAAATATGTATATTCGGCCTCTTGCGGAGACTTAAAGGAAGAATGATGCCATTTTCATGTCTGTACGGTAAATATGCAGCTAATATCAGCAGCTGGTTGTCTTAGTTTAGCATATGGACTAATCTGATGATGGTTTCTGTTGTTATCAGGCTCCGTTCAGATTAAACAATACAATTAAAATGTGTTAACTGTTGAACAATAGACGTTCTCTTAGTTTAGCTTAACAAAATACCAAAACAGGGGGGAAACAGCTCACCTTGCTCCGTACAAAGGTAACAAAATTTGCAAATACAAATACAGGAGGTTTTAATGCAAGTTATGTATGTGACTGTACTAAACTGAGGTAACTGGCTGCTGGTTGTACTTTTACTATACAGTCGAGCCTCTCGCCTAACTTTCAGCAAGAAAGTGAATATCAAACCAATTCTTTAAGAACATGTTTATTTTCAGACACCATAGTCATGGCACAAAATGGAAGGAAAATTATAAAACAGCACTTCCAAAAGCCCTGTTTGGGTTTTTTTGGGGCTATTCTCAATCTCCTGTTTCCCCTCTTGGCTAAATGAACAGAGCAGTGAAATGAGGGAAATGTAGTAGCTCATTATCAAGGCAAAGCTGCCCAACAGTCCACAGCCCGAAATGTCTGGTGTCTCCCAGATGAAAACATGCCAGCAGTATTAATGTTACCTGGTTAAAAGCTGCTCTTTTAGGGAGAAAAAAACGGTCTCAGTTATCGGATACATTTCCTTAGTCTGTGTGTTTGAATAATTATTCAGCTGCAGTGTTAGGAAAATGGCAAAAGTAAATGCAATATATAACCTGAACAAGAAAAGTTTACAAGATCTACTTGTAAATATTTGAATTATTTTCAGTTTCCACTTACAGAATTTGAGACTTTATTTTCCTGCAGTTTATGGTTTAGAAAGAAAAATTAATAACCCGCCTGCTGCCCCAAAGAGAACTGTACACATTTTATCTGATATCTCACAGGATGTTCAGGGTTGTTGTGATGTTCGGTTTATTATTCATGAATGATAAATAATGCAACAAGTGTCACGATGGGTCAGATGGACCGCAGTTTCTGTTTTTAGAGAAATATGGGGGATTTCACACAGTGTGCATTTTTAATAGAACATAGTTGTCTGCTCTTGGTCTGCATGAAAATGATTCTCTGATATTTCTAGCAAATGTCGTGTCATACGTGCCATCTGCAAAGAATCAAACATGAGAGACAGGAAAGACTTATGGTTTAATTTCAGATGCATCAATCTATTCATAATGAACGGTCCCCACATGGGAATGTGGTCTCAGATTCGTGGAAAAACCAAACACACTAAAAGGTTTGGCGGGGCTTGTGTTGGGTGGTAAATTCTGTGATGAATGACAAGGGAATGCTTTTTGGCCAGTTAACCACCCAGGTGTGGGTGAGGGAAAAGATCCCTGAAAACCATGTGTAGAAATGCTAAGAGTTTTTAAAATTTTTTCTTATAGTGAGTTATTTTCTGTTTATCGTTGATTCGTGCTAGTATTGTGTTTCTGTTTTTTTTTTCCATGCAGGTAAATGGCTTGTCATACTGCACTGTATTGTTACATGCGTAAACTCTGGAAATGTGTAATGTTTAAATATTTTGATCTGTTTTGCCTGGTTTCTTTTGCATTCTTATGTAAAATTTACAAAGTCTATATCAATCATTGGCACTCTGGCTTCCAGTCACTTCAGCAGAGCAAACCCGTGTTGAAATGCCAAAGATATTAAATTTGGGAAATATTAGATTCGAATTCTATGATGATTTTCAATATCCTGTTATTCTGCTTCACAGCAATTTAGCCTTAGGTCAAGCTTCATTTTTTTTGATTGACATGTCACCATACTTCACCATGCTTCACGTTTTGACAATAATAGCTTGAATTACTGTCATAATAATTTAGGGCAAAAGATTAAAAATAAATGTATAATATAAATTGTCTTATTCACCTAATGAATTCAATATTTTAGAGGCAAATAAACTCATTCATTTTGATAATGAAAATACTGAATCCAGGACTCTGTACCTAATAACATAATTGCTGGACTGTGTTATCTAACAGTAGCCTTCATGTACTGCACAGACTTTATACGACATTTATACGAGAGCTCTAACTAGTGTGAGCCATGCTACTGGCTCAGTGAAGCTTTTGCTACTGAGGCAAAAAAGTGCTTTGAGCTCAACACTAATGTCAGCATGGTAACATGTTTACAGTGACAATATCAACACGTTGTGGCTAAGCAGCTATGATGTTTACCATGTTCAGCCTCTTAGTTTAGCATGTAAACATTTAAATTACAACATTTGCTAATTAGCAACTTAGCAAAACACAAAATACAGCTCAGTCTGATGGAAATGTCATTAGTTTTGCAGGTATTTGGTCAGAATCCAAATTATTAGACAAATCTAATACTGAACTGATGATAGAAAAAGTCATAAAAATACTTTTGATGTATATTTATGCAATAGACAGTTATCTCCTGTTTAGACATGTAATAATTTTACTAGTATTTCTTCATTTTGTGGAGAAAACTTGCAACTTTTTTTTTTCGTCAGCTTTCAGGTTTGTTGATTCTCTTAAATTTTGATAAGACCAAAGTCAAGTTAAGTGAAAACTTCACCAAAGCAAACTTTCTTTCTGTTTAAAATGTATGAGGTTATTGTCAAACCCATATTTTTTATATGTATGACATCAACTTCTGAAAAGTTTAAACCAATGACATTTTGTTATTGGAAGTTTTGTTTTGCTTCCAAGCAAACTTTGCCACAGAGACGCATAAATTGGAGCCGCCGAAGGCTAAATCCTGGCAAATATCACAGTGATGAAACAGGAAGATCTATCACATCCGCATATATGGCCACTGTCTCCGCTGTCATGTGATGGCCTGGTAGATGAGTACTTCCCTGCAATGAAAATCGTTTGTACTTTTTCTTGGCCATAACAAATGGAGCATCCTATCCACCGGGAGCCTTTTAAGTGATAAGCTGCATTTATTTCCCAAATGCTATTCGGTCTTGGTATAAAGCCGTGGACATCTGTTAAAGCTGATTACCCAACCAGACCTTTTTCATGCGTTCCTGTTTTTTCCCTCCCTATGTCGACCTTTTGGATTGTTTATCAAAAAGTTATGAGTAGTGAAAGGAGCTATCCAGGGAGACGGTGCTTATGATAAAACACAGATGGTAGGGCGTCAAATTCTTGATGATGTCAGTTAGTAGGGTGCAGACAAGTGTGTTTGGTAAATGAGGAGTACACTGACTCAGAACTAATATATTTGATTAATGTATAGGGCTGCATAATGTAGACTGCAATCTGGGTGAGAGTATAATTCATGCTTGATAGCTAGATCTGGGGTGTTAAACCAGTATAAGTAAATTATATAAGACTCCATATGCTTGGAGATGAACACAACAAACTGACTGGGTTCTTCTTAGAAAAAACAGTTTGAAAACTACAATCCGCCTCCAGCAATATTTACCTCCTTGCTCTGAGCTCAGACCGCTCTTACATCTAGCATAATGTTAAGATGCCTCTGCAATACATAAACAAAACCTGAGTTAACATATCTTCAATATTTGACCAGAAAGTTAATGTAACTGCCCTTAAGTATGATGCCAAAAGTAGAGAGGCCTATCATGTGATTACAGGAGATCATTACACGGTGAAAATATATAATCATTTTGGATAAGGTTTGCACACAACCAGCCATCCACTCCGACTCAGTGTTTAACATTAAAGTAAACTTGTGCTTCTTTAGTTGACCCAAACAAAACTCCTCAGAATGCTACCTTGTAGGTTTTCCAAGGCTCACTTTGCTCACTTGTTGGATTGTCTTGCTGTTCATTGCCTTTACGAAGGAGGTTAAGTTTTCACACATGTCTGTTGGTTTGTTTGTTGGTTTGTTTGTCAGCAGGAAAAAGTACTGCACCGAACTGAAATAAACTTGGGGAAGGGAGGGGGCATGGGTCAGGGAAGAACCAAGTGAGATTAGGGGCAGATCCGGATTATTTACACTGAATATGACTTTTTTTTCTCCAGAGTCTGGTGTTCGTTTATTGACACTGGCCTTGGTAGAGGTATGCGCTCTACTGAGTGCCATTCTATTTTGTCTTGATAACTTCTTGGCGGGCACTGCTGAATGTTTGTGTTTACCTTTACAGATTTACACCATAATCTTTTCTACAAAATTTGAACCATTTGAGTTGGATTGTGAACAGAAGATGTTTTGGATCACTAATTGCAATCTTTTGTTTCTATAAAAGCAAATACTATGGACACATACCACTCATGCAGTGCTGGTGTTTATGAAATAAAGCCTTCAAGCTATTATAGGTAGTCAAGTTGTGTCTGTTGTTGCTCTCACACAACATACTCCTGAAACCCTATTGCCCAACAAGTAGATCACTTTAAATACTTCTCGGTACAGTATGGTAAGACAACAGTTGTGGTTGTAATCAAATTACAAACTACAATTAATGAATGGCTCATTAACAAGGACCATGCCATTTAAGTAAGCAAATTAAATAATCGGAATGACAGGTAAGGCAGTGGAGGATTAAATAGGGTTGGCTACAGGGGAATGAATGACTATCAGAGTAGGAGGGATGAATGATGATGGGGACAGAGGAAACGAGGGGGTTGCAGGGATGGTGTCAAGGAAGAAGGGATGAACAAAGAGCTGGATGGGGATCGACGATACACCAGGAGGAAACTAGAGAGTTAGACTCTCTGGGACTTGTATCACTGAGAACGGCACAGCTGCACCTCTCGTGACACTTGGAAAAGTGCTGCTGTTATGGTTGAGTGGCTAGCAAGGGGCATCAGGAAGTGGCCATGGATGGATGATGCTCATAAATACCTGAATAATTGTCAAATAATTTCGCTTTTTAGTTTGTTATCCATAACCGTCAGGTAAGAAATGAAAGCTATGATGCTTAGGAGATATGCCTGTTTAAACATTTATGAAAAAATGTGAGAACTGAGAAAAAAGGGAAAGAGAGGCATTAGGCACATCTATATAAGTAAGCATAGGAAACTGGATGAGAGCAAAGCATGGTCTTTGCGCCTGAACCTAGATCCATTTAGGGATAGGCAAGTAAAAGACCGAGGTATGGCTGGGGTATGATTGGGAAGAAAAAAACAAAACCAAAATATACTTGTTAAGGTTTTGGAAAGGTCATGGTTATGTTTGCTAAAAGGCAAATGAGAATTAGAGGTCATCGCCAATCCCCTGCACGAAAGTCAGACAAACTTCTTTAACCACCTATTCTTTACACTTTCTGGCTTGCTACAGTAACGCTACTTCCTGCATTGGCACTGAACGTTATTATCGTCACTCCTCAACCCCCGCTATGCTGAGCTTGGTGTATTAAGTGGGGAGTGGGTTGATGGCCTAGATGCCAAATATTACCACTCGACATATTCTGCATTCAAAATAAACCATTACATGTGAGATGGCTAATTGACCTGTTGTAGTGGATGCGTCTGTGAGGTTACTGAAGCTACGGTGTGAACAAAACGTTACTGCGTTAACTCCCTGAACCAACAAGGAAAAGGACATGGAAAACAAAAAAGGTTAGGTTCTACTCTCTTTTATCAGCTATTATTACAGGGCCCCTGAGCAAAGCAGGGCAGCCTCCTACCCACGGTGGCAGAATATAAAAACTGTTGTTTTTTCCGACTCACCTGTACATTTGCTTTTAGTCAACTGTGAATCACAAGCACCTTTAACATGTGGTCTCCTGCACTTGGAGCTAATGGGGAAGCCTGCCAAATATGGCCCACAGATGTTCATTTGAAGGGTCATTTGCTGTTGATGTTGTATTAAGACAAGTGTTTTAGTTGACTGACCCAGCAGTGATTTATGATCTCCTGGGAATTCCAGGAAATTGTGGTGTACATGTAATTGTGGGGGAACATTTTTAGCTCTTCAAAGTTCACTGGTCTTCATCGTCCGGTCAGAGGTCTGGCAACCAGAGTGGCACTTACATCAAAAAGGATTGTTGGATGCTTTTGAAGCCATAGCTTTGACCTCGTATTGATACAATCTTAATTAATTTGGGTGACCAATGTAGTTTAACATAATTAATGTTTACATACTGTCTAATAACTCATTTAGTCCACCATGACTTTTGATCACACAGTAAACCACACAGAAAAGAAAGAGAAACAGTCTTTGAGCCAGAGACCAGTTCTGCCTCTGCACCACCTCCATCCTCCTTCACTATTTCCTCCAGGTGTCCATCACACAAAGGACTGCTCTGTGAGTCAAACCATAACTGGGGTCGTTAGAAAGCAACACTCACACAATGAAACGCTTTACTGCATGTTTTGCTACGTTTAAAAAAAAAAAAAAGTCCAAATAGATTGAGAAAAGATCAGACTCATTGATTCATTGATTCATTGATTGTAGATTCAGCAGAAAGTGTCAGTTTCCTTTGGGGAAAAACAAAATTAAGAACACATCCACAATGAATCACAGCAGCGGTAGCAGTCATATATTTTTTGAAAAAAATGTGGATTAAACCTTTAAGATGATTTAGTTGCTGTTGATGTTGCAAAAACCTTGTGCTCCCATCAACCGACCAGCTGTCAGCTCCCTGTAAAAAAAAAAAAAATCTGTTCCCTGTAAAAATACCACAAAATATGACAAGGGTTGCTTCATATCGAAGTGGCTGCAATGTGTTTGTGGCGATGCATGATGACAAGGAGCCTAAAAAGAACCATCTTTGATACAGATTGTTGTTATCAGCAATATGCCTCTTTCCTCTGGATAGGTGGACAAGTTGAATGGATAAAATTGAGATTTAAACGAGAAAAAAACAGTAAACAGCCCTTGGAATGGATGGTGTGTGCGCTGATTCAGTTTCTAACATACAAAGACCAGATTTCTCAATCACAAAGTGTAAAAAGTGAAGTTAGAGCAGGTTCAATCTTGTTTTAATATCCTGTTCCCAAACAGAAAAGTGTGTACACACTGCTCACGGTAAAAAAAACTCTTTCACTTTCATCTTCACAGCTTGACTTTTTCATCCTTGTTTTGCCTTTTTTTCACCTCCTTATCAGCATTGTGCCTCAAAAAGAGAAGGTAATAAAGGAGGTTTAACACCAGACATACCTGACCTCTTGTGTGTCCTACCAAGAAACAGGCAGTTTTTCTGTTTGTTCTGCAAATTGAGAGAAAATCCACTTCCATGTGTGCGACCAGTAATGATTTGGCTTTGTGTGCCCTTGGGAAGGTTGAATTCATCCAAATCCCTCTAATTATTTTCCTTACCATTTCTAACACCCACTCACAGCTTGGATAAATAACTATGCAGTGGAGATTTAAGAGCATCTGTATTTAGCATGATATTCAAAATTACTTTAATGAGTGATCAGTCCAAATCTGATTTAATTTGTTTCTTTTAAATTATTAGGTCAGAATGTAAAAAGAAGGAGACTTTGAAAAATGAAACATCATACTTTCCCTTTGGAATTATTGTCTCTTCAGACACAAAAATAAATGCTTACCTATTTTAACAGTTGCAAGACAACTTAAAATAGAGACTAGGAGAAGCTGGTCATGCTGCTGCACACTCACCGAGATTCAGACTCTTTAAAAGCCTTCAAAGCCCAGTAAAGCACTCTGGTTCAAGTTAATGAAGAAATATGACTGGTTTAAAACTGACAGGCTAATGGCTGCGATAGTAGGCAGTTAACCACCAGTTGCATCAGTTCCATTTTATACTCAGCATTAAGTGACTCTCATTTTGCCAAAAATATAAACATCTTCTGATTACTTCCAGGTCTCCTTTTTTATTTTTTGGTTTTTTTTCCACCATATTGATGACTGATATGATGAATGAAAAATGGTGAGGGTTTGGTACCTTTGGTCTGGTGACAAAAAATATGAAGTTCACCTGGTTTCCAACAACAACAGAGTCATAGCAAAAACTCAGGACTATTATCCCCATAAAACAGTTCGATCTCATATGGGTTGTGAATTACTTTTTTATTTCAGAGGACTAATCAAATTATTTGTGTTTTGATTGGCAATAAGTTTAATTTTGATCTAACATATATTTCTGGAAATCCGAATAAAAATCATCTACTCGGACAGTTTTTTGCCTCTACTTGAGAGCCTGCATTTTATGCAAAAATGGGAGAGTGGTTACGAGGCTTTGCCTTATCAATCTTACACACGTACTCAAAAAGACAGCATCACCAGTATTTTGGTTTTGTTGTCCGTAAAGACTTTGTTCGTTTTCTCCTCTGTCTGGTTTGACGCACAACAGAGCAGTAGTGCGTGCTCTTTTTGGGATTTCTCTTCACATGACGAAGGTCTGTAGCCACGAGCTATCCACATGGCTGTGGAAGGCAAAACTTGACATTAGCAAAAGCATCAATTACAATCAGGCTTGTAATTGGGCTATCAGCACTGTTTGAAAAAGAGCAGATTTGAAAAAAAAATCCTTTGACTTAAGGGGAAAAAAAGACATTTTTGACAGAAGATAAAAAGGCATGTGAGTAGAGGGACTTCACATGTGTGTGATGCTGCATTTATGTTGCTCAAACAGATGAAAAACACAGACATGTCTTGGCAAGCAATGAGTCAAAATTTGGTCTTGTCTGTTAATTGTTTTAACAGCAATAATTGTATTTCAGCCAAATAAATACTTAATCATTGTAAAAAAGTGAAACTTAGTCAGCTATTTTACTTTATCAGCTAAAATGTTTTGTGGTAAATGGATTGTGTGTGCACTCATTCCTCTGCAAGACCAGACCCAAAGGCCTTATCAAAAATCTGTCATATGATCTGATTCCAAGAGAAAAAATGTTGATGGTAAAAACGGGAACATCAGAGACAGATTTCAGCTTTAAAAGGTATCCAATGAATAAAATAGCTGTAAAGCATTTCCTCAGATGACTTGATTACCTTTTGATGTCAAAGGATGGATTAGTGTTCTCAGTGTATATTCTGATTTCTGTGGTAATCATAGACATAATTGTTAGCATAAATGAATTTCACTTTTGAAAAATTGAAAAATTGAAAAAAAAAAAGGAAAAACATAGTGTTTGTATTGGATTAAACGGCCCCCAGGATACTTATGCAGCTCAGTCAGGCACACTGTTTAATGTCCAAACCGCACCTTTGAGATATTTTCGATTTGGAATTCATATCAGACCCGTCAGGGGGCCTCTAGGTTTGGAAGCCTGGTGCTTAGCGTCCTGAAGCCTATTTCCAAATTACCTCCTTCACCAGAGTCGAGGGTTGAATAACACACAGCAGCCTGCCGCCTGTCTTAGACTCAGCTACCTGGGTCAGTTACCGCAGGGAGAAAAGATATGGGGCAGGACCAAGGGGGGTGTCAAACCTGGCTAACCAAACCCTACTGGTACGAGACCCGTTGCTCCTTCCACACTCACCCACTGGTGTCCCATTTCTGTTATTATGGGAGCTTTTTTAAAGGAAGTGTCTGAAGTTGTTAGCAGTAGACTTTTTACTAGTTTTTGACATGAGGGTATAATAAAGCAGATTGTGGCAGACTTGAGCGTGGTGTCCGTGTTCTAGATTTGCATGATGGATGGAGGCAATGGCTGAGCAGGACAGGTTGCATGCTCTAATGGGTCTCTGAGGAACTTAATCAGCCATTCCCACTATGCTAAGGATAAATAACAAGCTGGACGACTCTGCTCTTGGTGGGTCCGGCCAAGAAAGAGCTGACTGATGGTACTCCTGAAAAAATAGCAAGAACTTCCTTTATTAAGATAATAAGCCCAATCAAGAGCTTAGGCAAAGACATGGAGACACACCCGTTCACATACAATGTGACACTATTTACATATATTAATCCCCTATTTATTGCCAATGTGCAAATGGGTTGTAACATAACTTAAAAAATGAGACCTTCCCCTGACTTTCTTGGGTCGCCTGTAATGGCCTGTGGAATAATTTCTATGGAAAAGATTTGGGAAGAATTTTCTGGGAAAATCCAAAGGTTATAATATTTTACGCTCGCTTCAGAGTGCCTTGCCATGAACCTCTTTCCCTCCACTACAGTGCCTACAGTCTGCAAAACTAGCTAATGTTGGCTTAGAAATGGAGTCTACTAGAATTATAAACGATCAGCTCCCAGGACAAAATATCTTTTCTTTAGAACCTGGTACTTTGTAAATTTTATGTGCATTATCTGCAGTCTAACATTACTCCTACCCCTCCTATCGTCTATTTATAACTGATGTTAGTTTAGGATTAACTTGACAAAATAAAAGGTCTATTCTATTAGGCTGAAACAGTAACAAACCACTTTAGTGAAGAAGAGTTGGGTTGGAAACTGTCATGTTAGTAATGAAGTGTGGCAACACATCTTATTTATAGTATTTTATCTATTTCTCTAACCATTATCATACAGCAAATATAGGTATGCTGACATTGCAGCAATTCTCGTGAAAGCTAGAAAAAGAACGACTGATAAAGCAGTCTAGCTAGCTAATGCCAACATGCAGCATGCAATCAATGTATCATACAGAATAGATTAGTTCAGCGTGCCATTAATAAAAAGGGTTTTCTGAATGTTTGATATAGGATCTTTAAAATGCATCTTTATTTCAAAAATAATAGGCCAGATGTCAGTCTGTGGTAAAGTGAGCCTATTCTGGCAATCCCACACATTTCTGCTCTAGACAGTTTGTACAGCAAAATATTATATGAGGAGCTCCACTGCTGTGGTGCATTTAACTTCTGTCTGACGTGCAAAGAATTAAATGGAAAAGGGCTCTTATTATAAACATCTACTTAGCACAGTGAAGTGTAGCCTTTTTTAAACATCTGGACGCATCTCTATACAGGTCAAAATTTCTGATATACATGCTTTTATGGAGTGAGGTAAGTACATTAATGTGATTAGGAGCAAGAGTGTTGTGGCTGTGGCTACTTGAAATAAACGACTGCAGCTGTCAGGAATGTACCAATTCAGTGCTAAGAAATTATTCTTTTACAGATGGTTGGAAACAGAAAAGGAAGGAAATGGAATGGCCAGCCAACACTGCCCAGCATGGCAATGAGCTCTGCTAATGAACTCGCGGTTGTCAGCAATATCTGCAGTATGAGCTGATAAACTGAGAATTAATATGCTGGAAAATAGCCTGTTTGTTTTCATTTTGTGCAGCACAGTGTAGCTCATCTGAACCCACTGGTGAGAGCAGATTCAATAATCAAAGCGGTTTGATTTTTAGACAACTGAGATACATAGAAACAGCAAGGCAAAGCTAATGAAAGACAGAAAAACAAGTGATATGTATTTTCTAAAGCCAATATAAAAAGTGTACTTTATTATTGAAACAGAGTCCAAACCACAGGACACAGAAGAACCCACCTAGGTTATGACAGTTTGTAGACGATACTGTCCAGATATCAGCCTACAGGGTTTCACCTTTTACATTAACTAATATGTAAGTAGTAAAATAAAGTAGATTAATTGTAAATATTAATCACATTGTAACACTAGTTATTTAAAATGCAAATACTTTGTAGGATAATTTGCTGATTGTGTTTCGCAGAACATAATCTTTCGTCATATGGTATCATTTTCTGTTTGCATTCTTTGGTTGCACTACCAACTCCACTGAGATGGCTCTTGCACTCCATCTCAGGTCATTTCACCACCACCAGGTTAGGCTCCAACAGACTGAATACATCACGCTACCTTTGATATACCATCAACACACCCAATGCAAATAAGACACAAATAATGAGAGCCTCTTTGAAAATATTAGGCTCTTTATTGACTTATCATCAAAGACCAGTCACGTTAGTCTCCTCTGACTGACACTAATGTTCAGAGATGCTCTGAGATTCAGATATTGTGCTTTTTTCACAATTTGGCTTGCTGACATATCAGAGTGTGAAGGAGGGATGAGAGATGGTCAAGACAGTGGAGTTTGTGTTTTAAAGGAGAGGACTATGCTCCGTCAACATAGCCAGGCCATTGGAAAGATGGCATCTTAACTGCGGGTCTGAATTTCATACATTTGTCAACCACAGTCTGTTATACTCAGTACCTCAAACTGAATACGATCACAACCACACATACTGGACTCTTTTTTAAGCCTTTTGGGTGAAGTTTAGTCAATTAAAACAACTGGGATAGGGTTCAGATGAAGTAAAGTAGAAAAGTATTAGCTGAAAATGAACGTTTCTTGTGAAAGTAAACTAAATCTGTTCTCTCTACATGCACTGTTCTAGTACCTAGACCTCCATAGCATTACTTTCCGATGCAATATTTCATTGTCGAAGTAGTGTTTGTTTCTGGTCCTGTCTCAGTGTAATCCCACAACATACATAAATACATATATTTATATACACCATTCAGTCACAACACTGAAACTGGTAACTGGTGTTAATGTAGTGGCTGAGTGCTGTGATTTCTCTCACCTATTTGTTTCACATTACCAGTTCCGGCTCTTTATTGATCTCACTAAGTGCTGAGAGAGCAGCCTGACAACAAGACAGATGACTGAAAGGATTGTCGCGATGTGGGTCAGTTCACTTCTGTCAGAAACGCTCACATCACATGGCAAATAAGGATAACAATAGAGTTTGGCTTGGCTTTAGAAGTTCTCCTTTTGGGTGCACTCCCTGCTGCAGCAGCACAGCAGAACATTGTGAAAACACAGCACATGATAAATAAAATGCAAATGACCCCCCAGTGGCTAGTAAATAGAAGTAAACACTGATCAAAGTGGAAACAAACAAAGCTGAACGCAGGCGTAGGCTGGAGAGGCCAACAGCAGCAGCTACAGTAAAGTGGAAACACATTCAGATTTCAGAAGCTCATTGGTCAGTTTTTCCTACGGCCAGGAAAAATAGTATGAGTTGCACACAATATGCAATCAAATAGACTTATCATTTTTTATTTGTATTTGTTATTAAAATCACCATGGGTACCAACTCTATAGCATCTGACTACTTTCTCTTGCAGATAGACAAGATTGTCAACATCAACGTCAAGATGGCTTGCATACCACTGTTGTCTATGAGTTATAAGCAGTTCAACAAAAACGTGAGTTTTCCTTAATTGTTTCAGCTAAAATTTTTTCACAGGCAAAACCAGCCAGTATTTGGCATGACCAAAAAAACAATCCAAAAAATTCTATCATTACTATATGATTATATGTAGCAAAAAAGAAAACAAAGAAATTCTGTCCTGGTATTGATACAAAGACTTATCTTATGAGCTCATGACTGAGTTCCAACCCCCCAAGGTTGTGGCCTTGGTATGTGTTGACATCTGACCAAATTTATAACAAAACAGTGCAAAAATTAACTACATATGCTAAAGTCATATGGTAAAGTGACAAAACAATATTGTACATTTAGATATACAATCTGTTCACCTAATGTTGCTCAAACAGCTGCAGACCTCCACTATGGCTGTCATTATTTGTTAAATCATATGGATTCCCCTCTCTGCAGGACAAATAAGTAATTCCCCTCTATCGCCCTGTTGTATGACATTGATGTGCTGGCGGCAGCAAGTATACCTTAAAGGACTGCTGAGCCGACACTGGACCGCACATAACTCACCTTTAAATATTGTCCCAAAAAGTCCTTTCCCCCCCAAACATGCATTCAATCCATGTGATAGTCTGAATGGAAACCCAGCTGTCTGGAGGAGAGCCTGATGTTTTGACAGAACATTGCAGGATCTTCGCATCTTGTCTCTGCCTCTGGAACGAATCAATTCTGACGTGGCAACATGCACAGGCCGCACCTGCTTCCTCTCTGGCTACCACACACACATGTGTCATATGCGCACCCATTCATACACATAATACTACACACACATGTTGGCGTTCCAGCTCAGAGGACACCACAGTCTCCCACTGCACATAAGTGAGGGCAGAGGGAAGACTAAGTACATTCTGTCAGTGTAGATGGAAAAAAAGGGGTCAATTTCCGTAGATGTGTGGGTCCCGGCTGCCAAAAAAACACACAAAATGCTGTGTTCAGAGGGCCTCTGGAGTTTGCCTGTTAATAGTGCTCTGTAAATCCTCAGGGGTGGTCATTTTAGGGAGACGGGGATCTGGGTTGTGTCTCTGACTCCTTTTTCTATGCTAACATTGCACACCCGCAAAAGCACACACGACCGCCCCTGTAAGATCACAGACACAAGCATGACTGTGTGTTGACTGTGGCTGCCGGCATATGTGGGGACGAAATCCAAACAGGGAAATAGAATAGAGAAGTGCTTTGCCAGCAATTAGTCAGAACCCATAAGGGATTTTAGAGAGATCCTACATGTGTGTACGGACATTTGGGTGAGACCTGGCACTGAAACTCTAAATGTGATTTCTGGGAATCACATGCATCAGCAACTTCAGCTTCACACCTTTGAGAAGACCAGTACACTGTGTACACTTGTCAGTAGGCTGGTGTGAAGGCTAAAAACCAAACATAGAGTGCCATAGTATCAAAGAGAAGATTTATTGCGCTTACGACAGAGAACCTCCCAGTGTGCTCATTTCCTGCTGTATGCCAGAGCTCTCTACACACTTATTTCAATAATAATTTGTAAAACTCATTCCAGTTGGCTGTTATTACACTGCCTATCTACATGTAGTCCTGAAAGCAAAGGATTTGACAGGGTCATCTTGATAAATGTGTTGTCATTACCGGACTGAACTCAATGTTGTCAGGATTCATGAGACGGGAGGGTTTGTGCTGTATTAAGCTTTCATTATGACTCTTTAATGCTTGGCATTAGAATATATGCAGGAGGTACAAAATTGAGTTTCCCAAAGTGAGCGAGGAGAATATTAATTTCGTTTTCTTTTAGATGTCTGTTCATTTATGCAGAACTTAGAAGTTACGTTACACCTCTGCTAACATGACATCCAGTCACTTATCCTTTTATCACAATAGGTTTGGTCAGTTGCAGTGATGATTTGCTGACATCAGAGGAATTCATAGATAAACAAGGTGCAGAATATACAGCCATGCGTTTCTGTGTGTAGTTGCACCAGATAAACTATTTACATTAGCTGCTTTCATTGTATTACATATTTTTAGCAGTTTGTTGCCAGGGGAAACCAGATGTGTCAAAACCATAAATAGGTCCTATAAAATGGTTGTGTTAATATTGCTTATTATTCTTATATACCTGTCATGGCAGTGACTTTGCAGCCATTCTGTTAACGGGGGATATTGTTGGTGTCAGAAATTCCAAATCATCTCCGGCTCGGAATTACGAGTTGGAGGCTGATGTGAACAGTTTATCCCACTTGGCTTGGAATTTTGATATTAAAGAACATGGCCATAGGTACAATGGTGCTTTAAGCTAAATCGAAATGTCAGCTTGCTAAATTCTAACAAAGACAATGCTGTGGGGACCTCAAGTATAATGTTTACCATGTTCACTGCCTTTGTTTATCGTGTTAGCACTCTAACGGTTGAGGATGTTGCCTTGAAATGTCCTGCACAAAGAAGGTTGTCACGTATGATACAACTAACAAACACTAAGTACATCTTAGTTTAATGGGGTTATGAGAGGACGTCCCAGGTTTTGCAAGGTGTTTCATTTACACCAAGTCCAAAAAGTGCGCCGCTTACAAATCCATTATAGCATATCTACTGACAGTACATTGACAGATTTGACAGTAGAAGGTCTCCTCTACCTTATGCACTTTCACAGGCTCAAATTAGCACTTTTATTTTAGAAACAGTGGCTTACTGCTGTTACACTGAGCTCTAGTAGCACATATTGCATTGTAACATAATGCCAAAGAAAGACAATTTCCTTTCTGAACATCAAAACACTTCAATAATATGAAGCAGAGTTTGCATATCATGCAGGAGCTTCATCTTAATGCTTCTTCTATCAAGTAATAACAATGGCTATTGGGTCCAGAGGGGAGGGCTTCCCCGCATCACGCACAACCGTCCGCTCTAAAGAAGCTGGCTGGGTGCTGTGAGCGCCTGGCTCAGGCACTTCAGATCAAAGTGGTGATAGTTCATCAGCACAGACCACAAAATATTTGCTTGATAACAGAGGGCAGATTTGCCAGATCACAGCATAATAAGAAAAATTCCTTTCTCCCAGTTTGAACCCTTCTGGATACAAGAGGTCATATAAAGCAATGAAGCGCACTAAGTCATAGGAGTCAAAGAGAGACCTTCTTGATTTTCTTGGGTGCTGGACGCAGGGAATTCAGGGGTTATCTAGTTCCTTCAGAGAAAGTTGAATATTTTGATAGAAGAACAGAAATGTTGTTTTCTAGCTTGCAAAATTAAACATGCTCTGGTGCTTTATCACTTGGGGGTTTGATCTTGTCACTTCATCATTTATTTACAGGCTTTCTGCTGCACATATTGATAGTGCCAATGAGAACAGCTTCTTGAAATGACTTATCTCTTGCACTGTAATCCAAGCTGTGCAGTACTAATAACAACCAACGAACCAACCAACCAATTATTTGCAGTCATATATATTCAAATGAGTGTTGAGCGGTTTAAAGGCAAATGAGGACACATGACAGCCCAAAGAACAATTATTTCTGAGATTCAAATACAGTAATAAGCTCAAACTGTGCCTGTTTAGTTCATTTTAAGAAAGCTTGCATGAGTGTTTTGGCAACAGTGATTCTACATATTACTGTTAGACTAGTGCATTCGAACTGTATGTGATTTTACTGCATGGCCCAAATTTTTGTACAATTACTGTATATTAAAAGTGCTTTGTTACAGGGCAAAGACCATGGCCGTAAAACAGCTTGAATTTTCAACAAGACTAAAATGCACATGACCTGCAACCCACCGTCTGATTGTTAACAGAGTTTGCCGTGTTGTTCCATACTTTTCAATGATGTAGCACATAATTATGCTGAATTAGATCAATTATTTCAAGCACATTTTTAAACATCTGCATTGCTAAACTTTTTTCTATTCCTGGTAGCACCTCACTTCACCAAATTCAGGCGTGTGGCTGAATGGGGCATAAGAGTCTACAGCCTTGCTAGTTGCTCTGAGAAGTGTTCAGCTTAACATGCATATGTTATTGGTAGTATATTGTTTGCGATGCTCACCATCTTAATTCATGCACTCATACATTTGCTAAATTAGCATTCAACACAAAGCGAAGCTGTCGCTAATGGAAATATCATTAGTTTTGTGGGTATTTAGTCATAAATCAAAGTACTGAACAGATTGAGATTTTGAGATCACAGAGGAGAATATGGTGGATGGTGGATCAACCCTCAGGCTGTCAAACCAAAATTACACTCCCTTGAGCCGTGCTGCTAGCAATGCTTAAAACCCTTTGGGATGGGGCAAAGACTCTGACGGTGAAAGTGCTTGCAGTTATTCCAAATTCCAAAGGCAGTTTCCCTTGCTACTGTTATAACTACCATGTGCACTGACTTCCAAATAATTTCAAAATCATGGGTATATTTAATATAATATGGAAAGAAACACAAATGCCTACTGAGGCTTATACCATAAAATGAAAGCACAATTGTAGCGTGACTCTACAGCCCAACAAACCCGCAAGCTTCACTGTTTCATCATTTGTCAAGATATGTGCGGCGCACCCGTTTTAGAATAAGATTCAAACTCGACTGGACAGTGCAAGCAGCGTCCGTGCATTCCAGTCCAATAAGGAAAGCTGGGCACCCTGGCGAGTTCCGATCATGGGAGCAGAACTCTCCTGTAGACATGTGAAAAACATCACAAGGTAGACTGCTTCATTCTCAGGGAAGGGCCTTTTGCTTGTCAGCGGGGTCGCTATTGTTGGGGGGAAGTTGGAATTGAAACACACCAGCCATATGTACACACTATGCTACCCTTTCCATATGGGAATATTTACATCTGCTTTGTTGTTCAAAGATCAAAGCAGAGGAGATCCATTTCAGTTGATTTTATGACACGATTTAGCAAATTTGCAGGGGGGGACTTTAAATGCCCTGTAAAACCTGTTGCACAGCATGCAAGACCAACCCATTAAGTCTGATATCCCGCTTGAATATACAGGAAAACTGACCTAGAACTGTAGATGTTGCTACAGAGTGTGAAGGGACTGTGTTTTGAATGGTGGCAAGTGATAAATACCCACAGGAGATCCATAAATTAATCTGAAATCTACATCAAAAAGTGCTGCACAGGAACAAAAACAAAAGCAGATAACCATAAAATTTATTGCGAAAACAAAAGCAACATTGGGGAAAAAGTGTCTATTCTGGCACATTGTTCATTTTTATATTACAAAAAGGAGAAAAAGGCTACAAATCTCGATAATTTATACAAATACAACAACTTTCAAAAATAAATCTTTAATTTAGTAAACACTCTGTGAACAAGTTTCTGCAATAACCCACTGCTTGAGATCCCTGAGCAGAGACACAGAGTGAATTGCTTTTTTTTTTGTACATCTTCACTCAAGCAATAACAATTATCAGTGTTCGTTCATAAACACTTTATATACAGAGGAGAAATTAGCACATGGGGGTTGTGAGATGTGGGACAGGAATGAATGTGAACTGTGACTATTTTACTCAACATATCACTAGTGAACATCACAGTCAAAAACAGAACAGTGCTGACGCCATCATGACCGCAATAAGTGACATATATATTCAATCTTTCATTCTCTATTGCAGGTGTTACTGTATTTACTTATACCGGGCCACTTAACTGTATTTGGTGAATGTTCTCAGCAATGACCACAAATGCACACACCATATCTGCCAACTTCATTTTATATGTAAAAACACAGTGCCAGCTGGTTCTGTTGCTAAGTTAACACAAAGCAAAAACTTACAATGCAATAAACTAAGGACACATATAGTTCAGGAGGTTTGTGGCCAGTAACAAACAAATATTCTCACTTCTGGAAAGGTGCCATTTCGTGTACTGTATTCTGTCAACAACAGACAAAGAGATGTTAATCACACAGAATATTTACAAAATGAGAGCAGAGGTTTGACAACATGGGAAAATACTTCATGTAACGAACCCAACCTGCTCAGTATCTGAGCTTCCATTTAAAGTCTTGCCTTTTTTTCTGCACAATTTTCTGTATAATATACACAGTGTTGGTATATATATTAGGATTCCTTTATACAAACACAATGAAATTAGTTTTATTCCAGCACAGAGTTATCAGAACATTTCCCTCAGATGTCCTATGTCTCTTCATTGTTCAGTGATGAAGGTGTGCATCGGCATAGCTTCTGTATTTGGTTAGAAGAACTCCTTCATCTGTTTCTCCACACACTCACCTTTGAAAAGAGGCAGGCTTGAAGACAGGGTCCTCAAAACTACTGTACCTGCCCCTTTGTTGACTATGACTTCCATGGCAATGTAGCTTAATAATTTGATTTTTACCTTCTTAATATTGTCGTCTAACAAGTTACCATGGTGACTTGGCCTCTTTAACAGTGAAATATGAGAAGCAGTAGTGGTAACAACGCCACCTGTGTGCTACTGTACGCTGCTAAAGAAGATTGCTCACCTTTTGTTTTAAGGCATTACTGTGTGAAAGGAGGCCCACTTCCTCTGCTTTTTGTGTTTTCTTGCCCAAAAATCCAGCCTGTGTGGAGCTTTTTGAGGCTATTGTTGTGCTGTAATGGCTGACAAATTAATTCCCTTTTTCAAGTTTTCACCAAATGTCAGGGCATCTGCTACAAATGGTTTCGAAATGATGGTGCTAATTTTTCATTCGTTCATTATGGAGCATGTGTAATCTCATGAGATTTTACTGACATAAATTTGATTTACATTAACGTGGAGATTTTGAATGGTGTCCAGTTCTTCATATTATCTTATTTTCTTCATTATCAAGGCGGAACATCTGATTTAACCAAGAATTTTACTAAATGATGATGGAAAATACCCTCAGTGCAGTGCTCTGAGATCTCTCTCTTATAATTTATCTCTCACTGCCTGGGGACAAATTTCACCCTTCTGAACTACAAATGCTCATTTAAGAAGCTTAATTCATCACAAATGTTGATGGATGTACCTATGGTTCAAGTTTAAGTGCTCTAGTTATAAAATAAAACAATTGAAAAGGAAAAAAATTCATGGTTCCTTCGAGAGCACTTATTTTGAACAAAGTTCTAAAGAGTCCAAATACTGTTTAGCGCTGGCCAAACTGTGAGCAATGCTTCTGAGGAAAGCTGCTGGCCTGAGGTGTATGCAGAGCTCAAGAGTCATTAGGAAAGGCTGTGCAG
Source organism: Istiophorus platypterus (assembly GCA_016859345.1). Lineage (NCBI taxonomy): Eukaryota > Metazoa > Chordata > Actinopteri > Istiophoriformes > Istiophoridae > Istiophorus > Istiophorus platypterus. The sequence continues at coordinate 8,432,550 of CM029121.1, forward strand.
TACAGTCATGGCCTCTCTGAGCAAACATCCTCCCTGAGTCTCCTCCATCTCTCCTGGATGAGAAGAGCGAATAAGTAGTGCGTGGGCCGTCCTTTCCTCCGGGTCTGGTGTACAGATGGCAGGTACTGATGGCGGGCAGGGTTAGCTCAGGGGCTGGTGGTTCTCAGGCCCTGTTTCTCCATGATGTTCCACAGCTTACGCAAGTTGGACTGGGTGATGGTGTCATCCGGTTTCAGTTGAAGTGCTCGAAGGTAATTGGCTTCAGCGTCTTGAAGCTTCCCATTGAGGTGAAGAATCGCCCCCAGGTTCATCAAAGCTGCAGGATACTGAAACCGAAAAAAGCATTCGGTCATATTAGGACAAGATCAGTACACCAAGCTAAGAGCTTTGTTTCAAAGTTACTGGTTCTATTCTCTTCAACAATAGCAACGCGGGATGCAACCCTACTGTTGAGGACAGTAGTGTAGGACAGTGGGTATTAAACACAGGGATTAAGCTTCCTGAGAAATAGAAAAAGTGACCTGAAATACACTCAGCAACAGTTATGTATTCAGCACTGATGGTCTGTTTAAACTAAAGAAATTAATGACTGAAAAATTCCAATCATATCCCATCTATGGATGAGATTTATAATGAAATTTAAGTCTATTTTGTACTTGGGGGTTATACATAATTCAATAAAATGATATATCACTTAGCAACATGCAATGAATTGTTTTCTGGACACTGAACTCCAAAAAAGACACACAAATTACAACACTTTAAAATACTATTTCTTTCACAAAACTAAGGAAAAATGTCAGACTGGAGGAATACATAGAATAAAATAATTAAACGTTCATAGTGCCCTTTTAAATAAAACTCGTTTGTAGTTGCCCATTTGATCATCACATGAGGCTATACAGCAAGCTATTGGTTCCTGTTTGTCTGATCACCCTGACTGGAGTGCAGTGTTCGGAGCTTAGTAACCAAACCGCTTTGCGTGTCCCTTCATCATGTCTGTGGCTACACATGTCAGAGGAGGCAACCACCCCTTTGAAGTGGGTCTAGCTGAATAAACTGTATATTGCTGCTGGTGCCAAGGGCTAAAATCATCAACAGCAGCGACGACTGGGTGAGTCATCAGGACCAGGGTCCGGGGTGCAATCACGATAAGACCATGAAGTATCCTGGCCAAGGGAGGGGTCACATCTGATCTCCATTTTCATATGAGGTGTGGAAAAGATGTCCACTCCTGTCAAGTAGCTACCGTTTTACTGCTTAAGACTACTTTAATTTCTGTAATTGTTAATACCTAGGAAACAAGGAATGCTCACATAAAAGTGTTTCAGTAAAAATGGCCAATCATGTGCTTTTACTGCAGTGTTTGTGACTTTTTCCTATAATTATCACCTCATACATCCTTGTCACGCAGCCTTAATTTCATTCTCATGGCCAATTAACTAATCAAGAGTAATTCTCAGAGCAACACAGAAAAGCAATTCTCTATAAATGTTATGACAAATCTGTGGAATGTGAAATGAGTGGAAACGTGAACCATTCACATCAACATCAGTTCTACAAAAAAATACCCAAAAAGCAGTAAGACCATACTAAAATAAAGAAGTATATAAAAGTCATCTATTTTTTTCAATAAGTAAACACCTAAAAAAATCTGAAATGCAAATTCTGTTTTGAACATAAAAGGAAGCAAACATAGATAACTAACTATTTTTTTTTCTATTAAAGTAAATCTGAATATGCATATTTGCATATTCAAGGTGTAGTTATCCGTGTATTGATAACACCTTTTCAGAGAGGTTACCAGACATAGGCACTCTCACACTCTTTAGCCATTTATCTTGCTAGACTGTGGACTGTTCCAGCCTTGTCTCACAAAACCCTCAAAACATCTTTGTGTTTTTCCAGTGTCAGGGTTGGATGAGTGATGTCTGTGCATGAGAATATCAATGGGAACCTGTCCAATTACTTGTTTTCTCATAGGAAGAATTATACTGATGAATAAATCAAAGAGACTCTTGGATAATCCTATTGTCCCTGTGAGAGGAGGCACTTCTTAACTCAACCTGTATAAAATGTGCTGCAGATGCTTTGGCCACAGTAAAGGCTGGCAAGATCAACACCACTGCTGTTGCTCCATGACTCCAAATGTGCAGTGTTAAATTACTAGATACCATTTGCTTAACATTGTGCAATTACATTAATCCCCTGAAAAAACAATAATTTCCCTCAGTGTTTCAATTATTATCCACAGGAGCAGCCAGAGTTCTTGACTTTAATGGTTGGTGTAATTCTGTTCGTGGATGTTCGTGCTATAAATTACCTTCTGTTTGACACCATCATTTGAGGGTCAAACCACAAAATGACACTCGGGGATCAATTTGCAAGTTGTTTTACCAATTGAAAAAAAAAATGCTAGCCAAAATATATTTGTTTTTATAAAGGGACATACATGAAAATGGCACAGGAATACAGTGACTGCAATGTGGATGTGACAATTGCTTTAGGTGTATATTAGAAAAAAGTGTAAATGCTACCTCATGTAGTTGGTGAGGATTCTGCCATATGTTTCAAAGAGGTCAGTCAGTTCATAAGGTAACGTGGCTCAGAATAAGTGAGAGAACGACAATGGCCAAATAATACCACGCTTGGATCCTAGAGAAGGCTTTCACTTGCATTTTTTGATTTGGTTGCTGGAAAATGTGCACGGGATTACTTCAGTGACAATTCATTCTTCTCGTATCATTCTCTCACAGGGTACGGCAATGATTTGAAAGTGTTCCCTTTAGAGATGACACAGGTTGTAGGCCAATGGGGAGAAGGCTTTTAACGAGATTTTTTCCTGAGTCAAAAACAAAGTCTGTCGAGAAAGGAGTCATTCTCTGGAATGAATTTTAAAGACAGTTATTAAAAATCTGTCCAATAGCTGGAGAGACAAATCAACCTGGAAAGTGTATGAGATGCTGACCTAAACAGGCAGATAAAGCTTTTTGAGATCCTCCAGGATAGTTACTTGATGAGTGCCGTAACATTCGAAGGGCTGAGTAAAGACTGATGGGTAAAAAATTACGTGACTCCTGGTTTCCTTGCAGTGCAGCTGAACTTAGGTTCAAAAGATCTGTCTCTACACCCATGCAGAACTTATTCCTGAATTTACTTTCTTTTCTCCCATCTTCCACCTTTCCTCACCTAAGCCATTCTCCTCCTACTTCATATAACTAAGACTTTTTTGATTTATCCCCTGACCCCTGAATTCTTCCTTGCTCTTGCAACACTTGCAACACTCTGCAAAATGTTCCCTTGTCAAAGGCTTTCATTTTTTTCCTCATTTCCTGCTGCTCTGTAACATCTCTGCCTCCTTACCCTTCCCAAAAGTGGCATGTAGCTGCAGAAGCATGGCCAGATGTGGAGCACATTAGCCCGGACCGTAAAGCAGCATATGCTATTTAGACCGCCAGAGTAGAATGTTAAGCTGGGTTGGGGAATGACCTGAACACAGTGACTCCAGAAAGGCATTTAGATAAAGAATATCTGCATGGAATGAGAAACCTTCAAAGGACAGATGTCATATGGTGCAGGGTACAACCAAGGTAAACTGAGCATCCGATAGGATTTAGCTCGTCTAGATAGCAGGGATCGTAGGACTTAAGGACTAATTCCGTTAAACAGAGGGAATAGTCCTCTCTCACTCAAACAAGCAGACATATGTGCCTAATATAAAACACCAGTGCCTTTGGAAAGTGACGAGTCAAGCCGCAGTAAAGCATGAAATGACAAATGAAGACGGACAGGGTACATTGCTAAAAGTCAAGTCGCATCACAAAGAACAAAGGATAATGTTAAAGAAGATGGACCAAATTGCTTAATTACAACTGTGCCTCAGCTGTAAGCAATACAAATACCACAATGCTGCCAAGTAAAGTGACAAAGTAGGGGCAGAAAGGAGTCTCTGTGTTTGGATGTGGACATCAAATGTGTAGAGACGGTCGTACAATTATATATGCCAAGAAACTTAGACAGAAAATTAGACTGATCTGGTCTGAAATAGAGCTGTGGGAAACACAGACATCCTCATCATGTATTTTATCGATGTTCATATCTATCAGGGAGTGGCACAACAATGGTCCTCTCATTGGTCGAAAATGTCTCTGCACGGTAAGAGGTTGACTTGTTAACTGGACTATCTATAGGTGTGAATGTGAGATTAAAACATAAACTTGGTGTGGGTTCATTAAGTTGCTAAACCGGTGCCTGCACCAAAACACATTTTCACCATGTTTACAAAAAATTAAGTCTTAATGGTTGTGATTAAATCATTTATAAAGTATGATTTCTTTGGTACTCCCAAATCATTCGTTAACTCCAAACGTCTATAAACAGAGAACGAGTGAGTAGGGATTGGATGCAAGAGTGTTCTCACAGCATGAAGAAGAGTCTGTACCACTAATAAAATAAAATGAATTGGAACATTGTCACAGTTAACCTTAAACCCTTTGATTCTCTTCCATTTTTTGTGTATGCATTTGAGCTGGTGCAATGAGAAAAATGATTTTTCTTACCTTCCATCTGGGTTGAATTAGATGTTAAAAATACACAATACTTTGGCAAAAGTTGAATGCTACATCGACACTGAGAACAACAAAGGGGATGGGAGCTCAATTTCATGGTTTTTGTGGAAATTTAAAATTTTATCCTTTTGTTATAATTGTTTAGTTTGTCTTTTTGTTTGTCATTGTTTGTATATATAATACTAGGGTTGCATGTTTGCAGAACCAAACTTTATTGTCTGTATAACATCGTCCAGATATATTTTGATCATTAATCCCGGAACGATTCTTCTAATCAAGACACAGGAACAAACAGGGTGACCACATGCCAGACATATTTTGCTCCCTCTGCGCCCCGCACTTAAACAACTCGACCCCTCCTGTCAGAGCTCTCAAAGGCTGCACCACATTCATTTTCAAGATGTCAAAGCCTTCTGACTGAGTGTTATTATCATTATCCTTTTCAATTTTGCTTACCCTGGACTCACCTTTGAAGTTGAAGATGGATGCTGCACAAACAAACCTCTGAACTTAGTCAAAACCCACCCCTTGATTTTCTGAGATCCACTGACAATGAAGGCCATTGTGAACAGGCAGACCGGGCAGTAATAATACTGGAGAGCCCTCCAGACTGTGATTGCACAGTGTCCATCAGGGTAAATAGTAATGTAAGTGATTAGCTAGTTGACGATGTACTCACATTGGGTCTCAGGCTTGCTGCTTGTCCGTAGTACTTCTCGGCTGCCTCATTTAGGCTGGCTTGTCTGCAAAGGGAAACAGAGAGAGGCAATCATTACTCATCTTTATTGCTCCTGGCTTAGGATGATGCCTTGAACCCTGCCTGTTTACTAGTGCTCGGGGGTCACTGAGAAAATAGCAGGAGGGAGCAGGATGAGGGATGAGAAAAGCCGAGCCAGTCGCCTATAGGTTTCTCGTTCGATAGCATCTTTTACTTGATAACATCTGCAGTTTGCAGTGCACTGCAAGCACTTTTTGTTCTAATTGAACCTTGGGGTCATGACATTTGGCTTATTACTTGAATAAAACTCATCAACAAACTGCGGCTGATCTGAAATATTCAGCATACACTTCTTTATACCTGATGGGTTAGGTCTGACATGCTAGATAGATACTGCAACACAAAAGACAGTATAAAAGCACACAATCATTTACTCATACTACCATAACAAACAGGATAGCAGAGGGGGTGGCACAGATCCACCAAAACATTGTGTATATGCCACACTGCGACAAAAAAGGATTTTTGGGCAGATGGCATGTCGGCATGACTCCGCCGAACCTAGAATACTTAGTTCCTGAGGACATAAAACCTGCAGTCAAAATAGGAATGTCTTTAATTATGCTACTTATCTTCCTTCATAATCCAGTACTGTTATACACAAATCTGTGGCTCCTATGTCAAAAGGCATTTCCTGTTATTAATACTCTGGTACTTCAGAAAATCAATTTTTTTGGCCCGCAGCTGCATGCTTGTCACTGACAGTAACAATTGCCTCATTGCAAACAAACTTTGACAAACTCAAGGACAGAGTTAGCGGTGGCTGGCTGTGGAGCCCCATAAGTCGTAATGATCAAAGGAAGCAAGGTCATTGAAACCAGTCTCATTTCGAGCGTTCAAGTCTTTTGAGTGATCATCATTCATATGGTTTCAGATAAAAGGCAAAGCTTTATTTTAGGATTACCAAGTCATCAGCATAAGTACACGAGTAGTATTTATGTTTGGTTTGAAAAACACTGTCTTCTGTTTTATAAATGCTTGATGATCCATGAGCAAAGAATTTTTGTTTTGTAGTTAGCTGTAAAAGTAACCTGACTGGCTATCCACAGAACATATATTTGATCTCATCCTACAAGTTATCCACTAACAGACTTCAGATATATAGCAACTGTAGAGCTACTGTTTATTTTTTTAGTGCAACTGAATTTTTCCAGCTCTGTAAAAAGAAAAAACAAGGATTTTACATTCCAGTAGAGACCCAGACTGGAGTTGCTGAATTTGTCTTTAGATTGTAAATGTGGGTTTCATGTCTAACCACAACCATATGTTTGTTTGCCAGCATAATATTTAGAAAGCACGATCCTCTCAAAAAAAATGAACCCATCTAATTCAATAATATCATTATCAAATTTATCAACACAATATCAGAGGAGACCTGGAGAGCTGCCACACCATGACCAAAGGAGTAGCAGAACCTCCACGGGTTGTCTGACTGTGGGTTGTGAGAGTGCCGAAGACAATTCTAGGCCAAGTATGTAAAATGCTGCCTGGGATTAAACCTGAGGAAGAGTCAGCGTGAGACTACAAGAACACAGGAATGAAGGGAAGGAGAGTGATGGGAAAAAGGAATAAGGAATGAACGGAAAAAATCCCTGGAGTGGAAAATTCTTCACAATATTTCAGATCAGCAGCTCAACCACTGTTCTTTTTATTCTGACATCTTGTTGTCAAGAGATACTTTATTAATCCCAGGCATGCACAAATCACAGCAATGACTAGACTATAAGCATGACATGGTTGGATAGTAATGACAGGATGAACAAATTGCATTTTCAACTAAAGCAACTATTTGTGCTTAAACCGCAACCGTTGCATCTGTCTCGAGAACACAATTACATTTTTTAGGGTAAAATTCTCTCTGTTAGAATGCAACGCTGAACACGGACATCTTCCCTAAGGGTAACACTGTATATGCAGTGAACCTAATGTAGCTTACTACTATTATCTTTCTTTTTATTATCATCATGAGGTTATAAAATCTAACCAATTCATACACTTTTTGAAAAAAGGGCCAGTAAAATATGCTCAAATTGGCATATAACATCATGACATGGTAGTAATAGACAAAGTAATCTTTCAGAAATGGTGTGTTATATTATTATATAAGACATGTGGTTTGGATGGGAAACAAGGTAAAGTATGAATGCATATACTGCTTGAGTGTGTCTTTTAGAGTTTCAGATTATATGTTACTATTTGATGTCACAGTGTAATTTTACAAAAAAATAGAAAATGTTCAAAGGAGGCAGAGAGAAATTATTAGTTTGAAAGCAAAATGGTCAAGAACCAAGGGCTCAGGAGGGCAATAAAAAACATTTGCACAACTGAGAGCTTCTGCCCCTCCTTTAAATCTCTCCCTTTTCCCCCGTGTCCATTCACTTGTTTTCCTACCAACTGAGGGCCTTTCCTTGTCTGCATCCAAGACAAACAACATAAAGAGTATGAGCTGTGGATGAGTGGGACCCCATGGCAAGCATGCGGAGAAAGGTTCGGCCCCAAACACTGCTTGAAGCTCTCTTTAGCTGCCAGGGGTCTGGACCCTGGTAGAGGCTCTCAATACTGAAAGCTGTTGGTGGTGAAGATCCTGCGTGATCCGACTGGTGGGGGAAGAGTTATGTATAAAGCAGCAGGGTAAGTCTCTTACATAGAGCTGTGTAGCAATGCTGTACTCTTGGGCATAGCGAGGGCAGATATATCAAACTGGTGATTCAAGATATGCATTAATTGTCTTAAAGAGAATTATTTCCCTTAAGCCGGCTGCTGTAATTTGTAATGCAAAAGCCCCAAGCTACTCATAATGACTTTAAAGAGGGAAATCTCTACACTGGGTAAAATAATTTTGTAGGTTTATTCAGTCAGTGGAGCAATGTACTATAAGTTGGCACGTGGCTGTATTTGCACATCTCCATTAATGGCTTGAGTTCAGAAACACAACAGCTTGTGGGCTGCTAAAGCTTTGCTGCTCAGGCTCATCGGCTGAATCCTGCACTGATTTGGAAGCAGACTTTCAAGTAGGAGCCAGCGACAGCAGAGGAAGAGGGAGACAGAGCGGGAGAGAGGAAGAGAGACAGAGAGCATATGAAGATACATAGCTGCACAGCACGCTAAGACAAACCAGCAGCCCTTGGGCTGGCACTGCAGCGAGAGAAGAGGATTACAAAGTACAGCCAAGTAAATCACACTAGCTGAGGAGAAGTGTAAGCTCCTGGATAAACCGTGCAGACAGTAGACCTCCCTCTCTCATACACAAGCTCCTCTCTACTCAGCCTTGGAAAACCATAGCCCACCCATCTCATCCTCAAAGAATAGAATACACACACTGTCTCTGTGTATGTGCTTTGGCTAAGATAGTCATCAAATATATATTAAAACAAAGGTGAATTCCAATAAAACACTCACCTGAGCATGTGGGCTGCGCTGAAGACCACATCAAACTCCCCGCTGTCGAGGCGTGCAGCTTTCTCTGCCATCTCCGCGGCTTCCAGCAGACGCGACTCTTCCAACAAAAACTGACCTGGCAGGGCAGGAGAGAATAGCACCGCAGTTTTAATGCTGAGGGATACCCGAAGAGGTACTGAGGGATACACAGACTAGAAGTGTTGCCTTTGGCCAAGGTGAGGAGACTGACTGGTCCGCTCCTGAAATAATATGCTGAAACACTAGATATGAGTAGAACATAACATACCTCTTTGGCCATCTCTCAGACCCATTTGTTCCGATTAGCCAAACTCGATTGATCTATTTCTTTAAGATGAAAATATTTCTGGCAGGAGGGTTGTGTTTTATAATGGGTGTGGCTGCTTTTGCTGTGAACCTCTGTGGATGCAGTTAATGAGATGGGATAATGGAAACCTGATGAGGCCATGAACTGAGGCTGGACCCCTTGCAAGGGGCTAGGTTTAGACAGGAATAATAACCTGTTGACTTTGGTTGGCCCCACTACTGTACTGGGATGCTAAACCGCCAAACAAACCTAAGCATATTTTCCTTAATAACTGTGGATGAAACTGAAACCGTTAGTGAAGGCCTGAGGTGAGGGACAGGCTTAAAATGAGACTTCAGACTGTGGTCGAGTGTAAAGTAGCTCTAGGTTACAGATACCTCTGCAGTTGTGGAGAATTTATGATATCAAAGCAAATCTATGACGATTAAAGTAAAGACGGCCTCCACGGCAATAAATGCCCGAGCCAAGCAGTGCCCTGCAATACTTAAACAAAAAGTGCTCAAATGTGCTCTGTGGACTGTAATATTGTACGCCCTCTTCATCATGCAGCAGTCTGAATTTAGTGGATTATTGGAAGGTCTAGCTTTGAACACAGACCTTAGCCCAGGGTTTGAGCAGGGTTCACAAAAGACTTTTTAATTCCTTTCAATTCCACAAAGATCACAGTTTAAAACCTGTTTCACAACCATACCAGTTGAAGTATGAAAGCATGACAGAAAACCAATGGGAATGATATGGCCTTGAATTATCTGTTATTATGCTTATACTGCTTTTTTTTCATTGAAGGAGACATATTAGGTGTATAATGTATTCAAACAGCTTGCAATCAGATAAAAAAACACTTTATAACTAACATTACAGCCTATGGAAGGAAAGATACACTATTTCAGATATCTGTAAATTAGATTTAAGACTTATAAGTAACTTCTAAGGCCTTTTTTTAAAGAAAACAAAATTCAAGGCTTTTTAAGACTTTTCATGACTTGCATATACACTATTAGCCATCAAGGGCAGACATTCACTACCTATGAAAAAGGCACAACTCTATTCATCTCAAATAATATCCAGCTGCATACAACACATCTTTTCTATGCTTTTGTTCTTAACTGTATATGTATAAAACTGGAAAACTATACTATAGCCCTGATTTGAATAAGGCACTGAAAATTGTATGGATACATGTTTGAGTGTTAGCCAAAAATTCACAGCATATGGATGTTGTATATTTCATTTCCAATCTATTGCTATTTCATGTTCATCAATAGCCCATCCTTTGCCTGTGCAACAACACTGAGTAAAGTTCAACTTCTCATTTAGCTGATTTCTTAACCTTTAAAGGTGATAACTTAGACATACAGTACATCAGCAAAATGCAGAAATCCACCATCAACCTGATGTACTGATCGTTTGAAATGTCACATTCATACTGGCACAATTATAGTAGGCTAACACATCACTTCATCATAAAATGCTGTTTCAGACAATGTCTTTGAAGCTTTGAAAGGAAGGAATTAATTAACTTGTCATCTTATTCAATCTCAATCTTACTAAGACAGCAATCAAATCTAAGAGTTACCACTGCAGCTTCAAGTCATGCAGATAAATGCAAGACAAGAGAGATGCTGGAAATGTCACGTTCCATGGTTCCATCAAATCAAAGAGAACAATCTGAGGAAATAATCCTCTCTTCATGTCGTCACCCACTAACCACCGACGGACCGACAACATGACCAATTAGAGGAAGAGATGGCAAAGGGGTCAGCCAACACCGTTGTCCAACGACCTGACACGGTGTGTAAGTTCCTGCCTTTGTGCAAACAGGTGTAGCATGTGTGTGTGTTAAATTGCCTTATTAAATATTTGCAGTTACAACAATGAAGTCAGGATGTGTCATATTGAAATACTCTATCTATCTCTCTCTCTATCTCTCTATCTATCTATCCAACTATCTATCTCTCGCTCTCTCTCTCTCTCTCTCTCTCTTTCTCTCCCTCTCTCTACATGTATATATAGATAGATATAGATATAGATATACACATACATCTACACTTACCATAATGCATATAACAGTTGCCTTTTGTGGGATCAAGTTGGATGGCCTTCAGGAAGTACCTTTCAGCTTCTGCTTTCTGCCCCTAGGAGGGAGATGGATTAAACACAGTGTCATTATTGTTTTGACTGCCAAAATACCTTTGTGTATACCTAAGGTCCCTCTCCAGAATGCAGACCTATTTTAACAATAAATCTTAATAAAAGAAACATGAAACACACGGTACAGGAGTGTTATTCTTTCAAGCTCTTGTATCGTCCTATCAAAGTACAAGCTGTCATGCTTGGCGCAATGTAGTAGACAGGGCAAAGGCTCATTCATTACGCACTTTTATCTGTGCAAATAACACTTCCCGAGCATGACCGCAGATTGCCAGTGTGTGTGGCCTGACCGCTATGAAACGAGACAGAGAATGGTGAATGGAAATGGAGCGGGACAGTGGAAAGGAGGGGAAAGGAAATAGACAGAAAGGCTCATGTCTCTATAGGGATCTCTAGGTTTGCATAAGCAAAAACTAGGGGCATGGCACACAATACACACAACACACAACACACACACATATACAAACACACACATACACACTTTATCTTTTTTATCTGTGTGTACAGTGCTGTTTTGGGCCTGTAAAGTGATGAAAGAATCCTTACTGGGTGGGTGAGCATAGCATGATGAGGAAAAGCATTGCTGAAGCCCTGCAGACCTCAAGAGCTCCCTCAGGTCCTTGAGACAGTGACACGTAACCAATCACAGCTCAAACAGAAAAGAGCAGCTGGCTAGTAGAAATGCCAGCTGGGACTTTTGACACATTCCTGATCTCAGTTGGGCACCAGATGCCATCTGATCAACAATTAACAATGTGAACTCATCTACAAGAGATGATGTTTTTGTATTAACAATGCAACCCATTAGTGAGTGTTCCACTCTAAAAGACAATGTCTCTGCATGAATAATGCACATTATTATACTGGAGATGAACCAAGCTGATAAAGGCTTGGAGATAAAATGCTAAAGCATCATGAAGATGAAGATGCATTAAATAAAGTCTGGAACTCAATGTGAAATACAGCAAATTACCTCATTTTCCTCAACTAGAAAAACAGTCTCAAATCCATCAGTAAACTCTAGTATTAATAACTGTATACTTAATCAAGTGTCTACTTTTTCAGTGAGCTGTAGATTCAATAAATACACAATTTTCTAAAGTAAATATTTAATTGAAGTTTCTATTAATGCTGTAAAAATCAAGCCTGTGTTAGAATATGTTTAATATAGCCTATCGCTTCCAAGTAGTGAACCCAATTCCAGTCTGACAAGCATCCTCTTCGTGTATTTATATATATGCAAATTCGCAAACAGAGGAATGTTTATGTTTTAGGGCAAGCTGGCTTTATAATAACAGGGGTCTACTGCACTAAGTTGAAGTTGTGAAGTGATAGAAGATTTGAGTTATTACAGGTCTAAGTATATAATTAGATACCATGCTCAGAGTAAGTTCTATGGAAAGGAGAATCTCAAAAAAGTAACCAGTTGCTTATTTCTCATTACCCGGCTTTAAAAAGTTATTACAGTTCTTATTAGTCCGTAGAGAGGCAATTTGTTACACTACTTGTTGTATTACTTCACTGTTGCACCCCCTTAAACTGGCAACTACACCCTTTCATCTTAAACTTTTTATAACACAATTATAACTCAGTCGACCTGAAATGAATCATGAAAGTCAGCTAGCACTCAGTTTTCTTTCTACCCTTTTTCTCTGTGAGGTCAAAACCATGACACTTTTCCACATTGCTTAAGACAAGGAGAAAAAAAATGATCACCTTTTTCTTTATTCAACATTTCTTCTGCTCAGGGAAGGGTTTTTTGGCTGGCTGCTACCCAACCTTTGCTGTGTTATGTTTTGGGACTGGGTTGGGATCCGAAAATCCGGTCTTCCCCTCTCTCTGACTGTGCCAATGTTCTGCATCCATATGTGTCCTTTGTTGCAACAGGATACTTAGAGTATAACCAATGTGTTGCACATGCCTGGCAAGCTAACAGTCAATAATGAAAAGATGAAGTGATGCAAGTATATCAGTTAAGGGCACAGGAATTTAGGGCTGAGTTTTAGGCCTGCACAGAAGTCTTGTGTATGCAAACAAGAGTAAGAGCCTTTGGCCATACTAACAGTGCTGCATTTTTTACTTTACTTTCATTAAATGCAAAACATCCGCATGCTCGCAATGACAATGCTAGCATGCTGATGTTTAGCAGGTAAATGCTTGCCAGGTTCACCATCTTTCATTAGCGTGATAGCATGCTATCATTATCTAATTAGCCCTAAAAAACAAGGTAGAGCTAATTTCCGTTTTGTCACACTTGCTTGGCTTATTGGTTAGCGTCTCACACCTCGAATCTCCTGATAACATCAGATAAAGTTCAGATGTATCCCTGGCTCTCTTGGTGCCGAAGTGATTATGAATGATGCCTGTATCTTATTAGCTGAGGAAATGACAGGTAGATGACTGAATCCTATACTGCAAGCATCACAGCAGCCCTGTGTATCTCCGACCTGTGGTGCATACAGAGAGCCAGGAACACATCCCACTCCCCTGCAGTGTCAGTGGAGGTGCGGAGGGGTCAGCACAGCAGGGGGGAAGATACTGATCTGTGTAATTAACTCTCCCTTCCTCCCCTATTTTGCCCCCCCCCACCCACAAATCACAGCAACTCTTTGCTGTGCCTCAGCTTCCAACCCAGCTCCACCGTCGTCCTCTCACCTTTCTCTGACCCTGCTGCCAAGCCTTACCTCGCAGCCTACACACCTCTCCCGCAGGGATCTGAACCTCCAAAACCCCTGTCAGTATCTGAAGCGTCTTCATCACTCGCAGTTGTGCCACAGGGAGTGTGGAGGTAGGGGTTAGCTTCCTGCACTGGTTTTGATCACCCTTAAATGCTGTTGTCATTAGGCAGACGGGCCATAGCTGGAACAGTGGAGTATACATGGTACCCTGAATTTGATTCAATTCAGTAAAAAAAAAAAAAAGGAAAAAAGTGTTTTACAAGTGTTTTTTCATGGTGAAAAAAGGCTCTCAGCCTGTCCCAAACGACTTCTCTGATGGCATCATTTGCAATTATAGGATCACACCTCTACCATCCAACATGGTCCAAGATCTACAGAGAATTATCCCTGCAGGTTTGAAACTGACTCTTCTCAAAAATCAATAACACTTTCTTAAATAAAACTACTTTCTTCCAAACTGTTCTCGCTGAAAGCCTTTGGTTTCAGGTAAAATCTGATGTCCTGGAGCTTTTGTTCAGAAAGGAATTCTTGTAAGCTTAACAAGTGATTTTTATTTGTTGTGTCAGCTGAAGTGTAATTTAAGACGACCTTCATTCTGAGTGTTGACAGGAAAATCAATCTAGTGTGGTGCAGGAGCTCAATTTAATTCAGACACACAATGACGCACTTCACTGATATAGTATTGTCCTAGTATCATATTAGTAAAATACCACCAGGAATCAGCTTGTTTATCCGAGCACAAAGACTGGAAAGAGGGGGAAACAGCTCGCCTGGCTCAGTCCATATGTAAGTGTTGTTTTTACAGTTCGGTAATTTGGTTAAACTCATGAGACATAATGTGTTAATTAATGAGCTTTGGGGATGCATTTGCTAGCTCTTTCCAGTTAATGTGATAAGCCAAGTTAAACAGCTGCTGGTGGTAGCTTCATATTTACTGCAAAAACATGAAAGTGTTATCAAACATCTCATCTAATTCCCGGCAAGAATAAGCAAATTTCCAAAAATGTGAAACTAATCCTTAATGAATAAATTACTGATACAAAAAGTGTTTTAACATTGTTAAAACGTGTTTGAAAAAAATAAGGTTTTTCCAGCAAGTTTAGGTAAATAATGTGCCGGTTAAATTCC
This sequence comes from Istiophorus platypterus, assembly GCA_016859345.1. NCBI lineage: Eukaryota > Metazoa > Chordata > Actinopteri > Istiophoriformes > Istiophoridae > Istiophorus > Istiophorus platypterus. The sequence continues at coordinate 8,447,577 of CM029121.1, forward strand.
TCCACACAAATCAGTTGAGATAAACACAACTTCATGATTGAAAGATGATGAATGAAAAGAAATTGAAAGACACTGTTCCCATAAGGGAAACAAAAAGGGACAGAGCCAGGAAGAGTCTTGCCTTTCTGTGGAAATCCAGACACCACTGCCCCAGGGTTTTGAACACATTTATATCCTTTGATTAGGGTCCAGACTGTGGGGGAGATGGGTGTCAGCCGAAGAGGAGGCTTCCGCCCTTCTTTTGACCTTCTTTTGACCTTCTGTGCAATTCCTCCTCCAATTTGTTTATTTCTATTCTGACAGTCCTTTCCAGCTCTGCTCCTCTCAGTCGGCTCTATTCCAAATACGCCTATCTCTCTTCAATCTGTAACGGATAACCCGGCCATATGACCATCTCCTCATAAACTTGGGGACTCCGGAAACTCCTCCTGAGGCCCATCAACATAGACGGCCTTTTCTTTGGTTACTGAAACACAGGTCAGCTGTGTGACCCTGAAAGGATATTATCTCTCAAGACCTAAAATTCAGGGCAGATGTACTTTAGTCTCTCTAAAGTGTTTAGTGAATTGAATTTTCATTTCTTTGGCAAAGTTGCAATTACGAGTTTTTTAAGACCTAGGAACAAATCACATGGAGCATAAACGGATGTCCAAGACAAGATTTTTAATCAGGAAGTGCTATTCACAGACAGAGAATCATCTTGAGAGATGCAATGTGACCACCCTCCTTTCTCATGCTCACTCTCCTCCAATCTCTTCACTCTCACTCTTTCACCCACACACTATTGATTAACTGCAGAGCCTTCAGGGGAACATTAGAATCATCAGTAAAGAGTTGGAGAGAACCGATGAAAAGCCAAGGCAGACGGAAGAGAATGTAATAAAAGAAAGTGAAATGAGAAATGAGTTGACAGGTAGAGAATTAGAAGTGGTTCAGAGAAGCAGGAAGTTAGACGATATGAAGCAATGTGCAAAACCAGCGTGGCAGTCTCCAGACCAGAGAGTCATCAGTTCAGGACAAGAAAGACCTTGAATAGAGCACGGCCAATTAACATGCAGCCTACTTAGACACCTGTTGTTTAGTAAGGGACTAGGCTGCAAGCTACAGAAGTCAAGCTAAAAGCTGGTTAGTCTATGTAACTTTTGTTGATCAATGGCCGCAAGTCATTGAACTGAGTCAGCAATCTTACAAAGCTTGTTTATTAAGCAGTTTGCTAACATTAGCCACTACAAGCTACTGGTCATATCGGACCAAGACAAGCAGCAGCAGTGAAATCCATGAGTTTATTGAAGTAGGCAAGTTTGCATTTTCTGTCACGTTTATTCCACTTTTAATTAATGAAAGAAATGTGTAATTTCTTTATTTCAAAAGTGACATGGTCTCAAGGGAGGATGGCACCAAAAGCAAAGTCCTACCGTCATAGCCAGGAGTTTGCCGTAGGTGAGGTGTGCAGGGATGTGGTCGGGCTTGGCTCGAAGGGACTCTCGGTACCAGTGCTCAGCTTCAGTCAGTTTGCTCAGTCTCATGTAGGCTTCTCCTGTGTGAGGCAAAGTGAGGGTCGAGTCAGGAGTCAAGCTACCACAGGTTAAAAAAAAAAATCACACATCTTCCCTTTTTTCTGCTGATGCAAGACCTCATTTCCAGCGGGGCACATACCTCATTACAAACCTCATTCTGTTTATTAGTTGGTCATCTTCTGTCATATAGGGTAATATTTGGCACTGAACTCAGAGGCTGGATATTAAGCTTTGTTTAAATAAACCGTATTCATACTGCAGAAATGAATTATGAGCTACTTTAAGTCTCTTTCACAAACTCAAACCTTTGAATTCCATTCAATATTGAACATGCTTGATTTCTTAAATCTGAAAATATTTCCCTTGAGTTCTTGAAATAGAAATAAGATGAGTGGATATTTCAAAGAACAATAGAAGTGAGTCTATAACACACTCCTTCATGCTCCATGCCTGTCAGACATCATCTGATACCTCCCCCACCGCAAAATCAGACCCCGTGCCCACTAACACCTGAAATAACAGTGACCTCTCTTTCATAGCCGTCCAATAACACTTGTATTATTGCAAGAATTTGACAACATCGGCTGGTAATTGGACACAAAACAGTTAAAAACAACATTATAACAAATTTAGGAGGAGAAACCGAATGTATCACAGGTGTTAAAAATTTTGCTAGAACCTGATAACGTGTTTATGTTTCAATCTACACTGAGTCCTGTGAACAGCCAAATGACTAGACAAGTTGTTTAGACTAGAGCGGACTGAAACTTTAATTCCTAGGAGATTAGGACTAATCACTTCCTTGATAATGAAAATGCGATAAGCAACAAGTGACACACACCTACTGTGGGCATGTAAAAGACATCACATTTAAGATGTAACTTTCTTTTATTTTGAGAAAATACAGCTCGGGGCCCAAGACTTTTCCCTATAGATGTTATGTAATACATGAGAATATATTTTCAAGTTGATAACCATCAGTACATCCCATGTTTCATTTAAGTGTTGGAAATCCATGATACTGTAGAAACATTACTAAAAAAATATCCTTGGTAACAGCTAAGAATGGATCAGAGGATATCACAAGTATTGTAACTCTTAATAATGTCCCAATGTAGAGATAATTTTTTTAGTTACAAATTCCCATGGTTGGCTTGTCATTTTTTCCATTTCAAACTGATGGTTCACTATTTGAGAGGTGCAAGATCTGAAAGCACTCACTTTTAAAAAGATGGTGGCTACTTTAGATTTTAGTTTAGGAAATCATCAGTGTGGTTATAGATATGATTATAGGAAATTTACAATGACCCAAAGGCACCGAACTATTTAAAATTGCATACACAGGCCTGTTTTGACAAGACTTCTTCATTTGTTGATTGGTTTTAAAATACCTGACTCGCCTTCCTGGCCGCAGACCTCTATATGAGATTAGCACAAACATCAGCCTGCAATTAGGAGTGACATCGAATCCAAGGGGCTTAAAACCAGCTCCTTGGATTGGAACATTCCTCGGCCCACCAGAGAGTGTTGGAGCGAGACCAGCAAGGTGGAGATTACCAAACAGATCTGCCCCCTGATGAAAGCTTCTGCTCCTTGGCGTCATGCAGCATTAGAGCGGCGCAGTGAGTGAAACTGGAGGGAAACAGCGTCGAGCAGGTGTGCCAAGTGTGTAAAACTCAGTTCAGTGAGGAAACAACACTAAGCTGCAGAAATCACAGATCTCTGCCTCAGTGCCTCCATTACAGACGCAGAGCTGCTCCTTAACTGTGACTCGAGCTTTCATCAACATTTTGACATAATCTCAGTAGCTCTGTCAACTTTCATTTTGCCAACACATAAGTGAACCCATGGCACTACCCAGTCTGGATTACAGACGTCCCAGATTTCAAGGGTGTGTGTGTGTGTGTGTGTGTATCTGTGTGTGTTTAAGTAGCTGCACGTGTATGAGAGTGAGAGAAAGCAGAAGGGAGAGAGAGACAGAGAGAAAAAGTTAAAAAGGCCAAGAGAGAGCAGCTATAATGAGTGTGCAGCAGCTGTTCTACAGCTGTAATCCAACGAAGCAAATTAACTCTGCGTAAAATGATATTGTAAAGCTTACTACTGTCTGGTCAAAACACCGTTTAACAGCATGAACTCAAATTAACTTTCCAAAACAAGGATTTCATTGATATAAATCGATATATGCCTGTATTTGACATTGATTTAAACATTTTTTTCTTTAAGCTGTCCCTAAAAATGCCATCAGTATATCCTTGCCCTGGCTTAACCTAAACTTTAGGCTACACAAATTCTACAGTGACCTTGAGCTAGTTTTAATCTTCATATCTATTAACCAAGGACAATCCCCAGGTGTAGGATTAGCAACTGGAAATGTGAACCCAGGGTTAAAATCTTCTATATTCTCACAGCAGTAGCAGTATAGGTTAAGGCTATTCTTTGATGTCTTCTTTTTACATATGAAAATGTTAAATTATTTATGGACAAATAAATCTACATTCACAAACAACAATGTTTTTTCTAACCTTAAGTTATGAGAATAATTTAACCTTCGCTTTTGGGACAAATTCCAAAGAGACTGGGATATCCCTGTTCCACAGAGGATGCTAGTGACACGTGGCTTATCTCACATTAAAAGCTGCATTAGTAAAACAGCTAGTGGGGCTGTACACAGTGGTCTTAACTGCGATTAGTAATTCCTTAGGTCTACTGAAAGTTATGATGCCTGCCTGTACAGAGGAAACAAAAAGGTTCTTTGTTGTTTTCAGGCTCTTAAAACAACAAAGTAAAACAAAAATTATGTATAGCAGACAATTTCTCTATGAAACTCTAAAAATAACCCTTTACCCTCAGTTCCACTGTCTGTTATTACTTCCACATTCAAAAACGACAGCTTTTATGCTGATCTGGAAACAAAAGCAGCTCTTACCCATCATGTTGTAGAGGCTCTGTGGTGCAAATTGTCTTGGCATTTTCTGTATTGCTTCTTTAAACACAGAGAGGGCCTCCTGTGAATGAAACAAATAAAAAAAAGAAGGTGGGGGATGTTTGCATTAGAGTGCTGAGAGACACTGCCAGAGAAACTGGCGCTGGGGTAACCAGTCATTCCTTCTCTGCAGCCGGGGCCCTGACACTGTGAATATACAGCGTGGAATTGGGGGTCGCCAGGAGGCCGGTTCATACAGAGCCCAGCAAAAAGGGTCTATCGTCAGTGTCACGGCTTTTAAGACGACCAGAGCGGTGTCACAAATTGACTCCAGTACGTATAGTGTGTAGGTCCAGTGATTCACCTCAGAGTCCCTCAGAGATGAAATGGTAGAAGAAACTGGAACTACTTTATTGCTGAAGCAAATGTTGCGGTTAGAAGTTCGGAGGAAGTGGGACTGCTCTCTTTCTCCAGCATGCCAACTATTTATAATGGCCTTTATTGAATCTGCAGTTCTACTGCCTCATTCCTGATTGAATCAGCAGCATCAGTGCATGTATACAATATAAATGTGCAGAATTGGAAAACCAGTTACTTTAGCCGGCACTGTAGGTCTTTAGGCGCATGAAAGAAACTGAATTTGTCTGAAACAGCCTGAGGATTATCAGCACAAAACACGCCGTCCCCTATGACAGAGGCAATTTTGGATGATGTCCAGTTAAAATCAAGCATTTTGTCAGTGTCCCCTGAAGGCTCCCTGGACAACTGCCTGCATTTTTATCTCATTCACTAGGGCTTCACATTTTCCATCATGTCCTGTATGTGAAGGAGTACTCTCTGAACTCCTATGGTAGCAATGGTGGTGTTTGACTAAATATGTTTCAAAATATATATATTTGAACTAAAATGTATGTGAACTACAGTAAGGGCCAAAATATACATTATAAAGATAAAATCCAATGCATTTTGTAGGAACATAATCTCCATGTTAAAGTGTTCTCTATTTTAACTCTGTATTGTGGATAGCTGTGGGTTTTTAATTTTCCCATTTACCAGCTTTATTAGTTGAAGGGAACACATAAGTTATTGCAGCTATTCAACGATAAGGAAATATCCATCGCTTGCTGCATTTGGGTATAAGTGTAGCTCAGTTTGAGATACTCATGGTAATCTGATGCATTAAATTAACATAGTTTTATCAACACTACCATGCAGTTTTGTGAATTGTGATTTTTTAGGAGCATTAGAGGACTTTAATTCCTTGAGGTTCTCTTTAGCATATGTATCTCTTTAATGGTTTTCTGCACTTTGAGTCATTACCTCCTGATGTCCCTGCTCATGGAGCAACTTGCCCAGGTTGTACAAGCAGCTGGTGACAGAGCTCTTGTGGGCATGGGGGTCCTTCAGGTTCTCATCTGGGATATCAGCGCAGGTTAGGAAGGTGCGCTTGGCTTCATCTGAACGACCTTGATTCATCAGGATGATGCCTGTGTTCAAGTAGGCCGCTGGTTGGGAAAACAGAACAAAAGATGGAGAATAGCGTTACTTGGAGCAGCGCACTGATGTCTTTTTTGCAAAAGCTAATTAGGCTCACTTGATTCATCCATGCTTAACAGTCACTGGCTCATTCACAGCTGTGTGGCTATCAGCCGATCGGTGATTTCTAATCATATTTGTGCAGGTGTATAGTGTGGCTGATATAACCTGACATTTCTCACTTTTACTCTGCTGATATGTTTGTTTTGCCACATCTTACTCCTTCATCCCAGGCCCCTCCATATGTGCAACACTTCTGGTATTGATTTAAAATAGATTTAATGTTCATGTGTGTTTTTGTTAAGGCGGGATTAATTCTCCCAGGAGAATCCTTGGTGTTTCTCGGATTCTTCTAGAGCTTCATTAAGGAGCATTAAGGAGAAGAAAGAAGTAAAGCAGAAATGCTTTTCCTGCAAATGTATATGTGTAACTATTTTCCTAAATTGTCAGTTTCTTGACACAAGTGTCTCTCCCTGACCTAAACCACAGGGATCAAAAGTTCTGAAAGGATGGGTAATGAAAATCTCAATATTAAATACACCTTCAGGGTAGAACATTTACCCACTGTTAATCCTTCCCATACTTTATTGTACTGTATATTTGACCTTTGCACAAATCCAGTGGGATACTTCGGATGCTTGTTAAACTTTTTCTTGAGTGGTCAAAGACAACATCTATTGATCGATGTGCAGCTGGAGTGTAATTAGTCCCTTTGGACCTGCCTCTCTAAACAACTCCCCATCAAGAATAACTGTTTGAATATATTAACTTGATACAGCAGATCAGTCTTGAAGGCTCTTCTTTGGGGTGTTGACCTATAATCAAGTTAAGGGGGGAGGGTGTGGAGAATCAAATGGCCTTTCCTCCCTACAGTGAAGTTAACTTCCTCTTCTTTTGTTCTTTGTATTTTTTACCTCATAAGGTTACTTCACATCCTCACATGTCACAGTCTTATCTGTCCTACATGCTATTACTTTCAAATTGTCAATATCTAGACTTTTTTCCATTGCACAGATCTGCACTGAAAGAGGAACAGATAACAAAAAATAAGATAGACAACAGCAAACTTTTCCCAATTTCATTGCCATGTGAGAAGTGATTTCTCCATCCTGAAAAAGTGACAGAACTCAATAGCACTATGTCGTAAGGCAGGATAGCTCTACATATTAAAGAAAAAGTGCTACAGTTTACACCAGTTAGCTCCCAATTAGACAATGAATGATTGTGTAGCCCTGAAAAAACATCGTCACTGTCAAATTCTCACTCTGCCTTCAACATCTCTGCTGCTTAGGGTAATTAATTAACCTTGTTATCGGCTGTAACAGATTGTATAATTGCACACTGAATTGAAATTTTCTAGTCTAACCGTGATCTTGATTAGGTCTATAATTAATCTGGGGAAAAAAGGAAGAGGCGCTTAAGGTTGTCTCTTTATCTCTGTCATTGATTAATGCTGGGAACAATGGAGAGCTAATTTATTGCATCATCAGGTGGGACTGTGAGTTATTTGTTCTAATCAGGGAGTGAACCTGCTGAACATGACAATGTATGGGAATGCCGAAAAAATGGGCCGATTTCTCGTTGGAGGGAGAGGAAGCAAGGAGAAGGGGAAGACACACCAAAAAGTGAGAGAAAGGAGTAGATGTAAGGAAGGTAGGAGGCAGGGAAACAAATGAGAGTGCAGTGATATGACTTGGCCAGTCAAACAGCTGTGTGGATGTTTAATTCAGTCGTATATGCACTGCCCTTTGCCACCTATTCCTCTCCCTTCACATAACCACAGCCTGTGTTCCCTGTTGCCTGGACACAGCACAGCCACAACCACAAGAGCGGGAGATTGTCAATAAAAAAAGAGGAGCTGTACTTACAAGCCAGAGTTGGCCGGCTCCCAATGGCCAGCTTATAGTAGTGAAGTGCCTCTGAGAACTTGTTGCTCTCCTGTAGCAGCAAACCACTGGAACAGACAAAAAAAAATGACAGCAGGGGCTATTTAGAGCTTAAAAACTCAAAAGAGGAGATGTTTAAAGTTATAAATCCCCTGTTAGGATTAGACAAGAACATAAGCAGGTGCTAAAAGTGAGGGAGGAAGATTTAGATCAGGCAAAGTACTGACATTGACACTGAGTATGCTTTGCATTTTCCTCTCAGACTAAAACAGCATCATTAATAACCCTGTCAGATAGACAGCACTCTGGGGGATACAAGACACTTCCTCTGAGAGAACAGCTCTGATCAATTGACACATGCAAATAAAAGGGGAGACGGTCAATTTGGCCAAAACCGCTCTTAAGTCACTGAAACAGCTAGGAGAGGAGATGCACTTAAACAAAATTGTGTATGCCATATTTTCACATCCACAGATACCAAACAAAATCAAAGGCAAATAAATCCAATCATTTAAGGATAATAAAATAGAAATTACAATGTAAGACTCTGATAAAGCATGAACTCACAGGTTATACAGCATGTCAGCCATGTTGCTGCGGTAATAGAGGGCATTTCTGTACGCCTGTTCAGCCTCTTCCATCTTGCCCTGGCTCTTCAGGACATTTCCAAGGTTGCCCCATGCTGACAGAGCACAAAAGAAAAAGTTAATTGAATGGAATAAAAAAAAATCTGTGGCAACCCTCTTCAATAACAACTTTTTCAAAATCTTAAAAAGCTCTTATTTTAAAGCAGCAGGAAGAGATTTTTCCGGGGCAAGTAATGATTTTCTTTTGTTATTCACAGCCTCGCACTGAGAGGGGATCAGTGTTTTTAACCTCTGAAGAGGATGTTGTTCTGCTTCAGCTGGTACACCAAGAAATTATGCGTGAGGAGAAAATGACATACTAGGGAAGCTTTTTGCTAAAATCACCAAGCTATGAGAGTCTGTATGAAAAGAGGACTACCACAGTGCTATTGCACAACTAATGGCATTATTGTTGACTGGCATAATGCAGCATCTGACAGGGGAAATAAGGCTGCTAAGACCTTTTGTACATTTTGTGCAGAGACTGTGGAGTGTGAAAATAAATGTAGAAGGGCTGACAGAACAAAAGAAAATCATTGGACGTGAATTAACAGTGATGGAGGGTAATAGGCTGAACTTTCATGCCTAATATAAGGAGCCATGGCTCATTGCTGCAAAACACAATATCATCACTGATCTGTTTTTAAGGTTATTTCAGACTGCACTTACAATAACTGTGCTTTTTTGGAAATTAATCTCTCAGAAGGCTTTTACTTAATGCACATTGGTATGAGGTATTAGTGCATTGTTATTGTGCCATGCATTAATGCACAAGTATAACAACATTGTGAGTAAACCATGAGAAGTTGCTCCTTCTTGCATCTCCGCTATTCATATGGAAAAGGAGGAAAAAGTCCTGGCTTGTGCTGCTTTTGCTAACATGTGTTTATTAGAGTACTAAAATATGTAATGTGCCTTTAAGCAATCTATTTACTTTAGTGTTTAAAATACTAACATCTAAGGAATCCCAGAAGAATATTTAGTATAAATAAAAGCAGGCAGAAAACCACCAAAGCTTCCTTCATTCAACATTGCATCCAGTTATGTGCAGATGACTTTATTACATTTTAAAGCAAAGAGTTGTTTTGTGTATCCCAAAATTTCACGAGTCAGTTTGTCTATAATTGAGGCCGGGTTCCATTCAAATCTCATATTAGCCATAATGAATGTGAGTTGGGGACATTGCTGCTGCTCTGTTCAGCTGATGGCCTGCCAAAACAAACAGCTGTCATGCCTCAGCTCCGCTGCAGAATCTGAAAGGGAAATTAGCTAACACAACATGTCCTGCTGTTGCCTTGCAAGTCCCTGCCCTGCCTCCTTCCTAAGCAGCTCTGAGAACTTTGGATGGGAATCTGTGTCAGATGACCTTGAATGCAAAGGGTATTGAATATTTTATCTCTTGTTGAAGGTGCCAATCAGAGACAGGTGTCGGTGCCCTTCCAAGTGAGACAGGGCATCTGGTGTCATTGAACAGGGTGCATGCTGAGTATGAGAAGATGTGTGATAGAGAGACATAACTTTGTTGTAGTCTCTGGAACAAAAGTGAAATCATGGTCTTTTTAGAGGGAAATGTGGCCCATAGTAGTTAAATTCACACCAGTCTCACTTTGCGTTTAGGGCACTGAGTTTAAACTTGTATATCCTGTGGTAAGGCTGAGTGATGTTGAGGAGACACTTTGAAGCAGATTTACTTTGAATTATTCAAGGCGGCAGACTAAGAGAGGCAGTACACATGACAGTGTTTCCCCTAAGATGGAGTTGGAGCAGCAGAGTCCAAGCATGCTTGCGACACATTTTTTTTTTTGGTGAGCTTGCAAAGCGCGCCCTCCTGGGAGGATTTTTAATGGAGCTGCCGATACCAGAAGGACTCTTGAGACCCGAGTACATAAAGTACATTTGTGCACAGTAATGAGCAGGGGAAATGTCTGTCTAGGTTAGATATGAGGTATCTCCGGATCTAGGAAAACACACTTTTATTGAACATCATAAAAGTAAATCTTAACAACAATTATTAACGGAAAAATATATTATATAAACAACCACCCATACTGTTGTATTATCACCCACCTTCAGAAAGAAGAGCAATCGATGCATGCATAATGCCTACTATCTTTGTATCTAGATGGATTTTCCAAATTTTGTTTGTGCATTTAATCATAATCATTAATCACTGTGCTTTCATTACAGAAGTGTTCAATACAGAAGTTTCTAAAAAGATTAGATGGAGCCCTGTCCTCTCCTCCTCTCGTGAAAGAAAAAAAAATCAGCAGTGGCGGTCATATTTCAGAAGCAGTCTAACTCAGCTGTTATGCTCACATAGGGAAAAGGCTTCATTATCAAATTAAAAATCTAAGAACCTTCTCATGCTATTAAAAAAAACAAACACGATGGAGGAAAGAGGTTTTGATGTGGGGAAGTGTTTAGAAAGTGCATAGAAGAATGTTTGCGCTCATGTTAGGGTGCTTTCCGTGTCTGTGTATGACTTGGCCCTTACCCTTTGCAGGATTGACATAAATCCCTGACTTGTAGAGCATCTCCTCATTCCGCCAGTCCCGATTCCTCAAAACAGTTTTGACACCAAAAAGGAGAACCAGGGCAGCACCGAAGTACACCAACATTGTCCTCAAGGACCTGCGTCGCAGTCGAATGTACAGGGACCTCATCCCCACTGCTACCAGCAGGCAAAAGCCCATGCTAGGAATGTACAGTACTCTCTCTGCTATCACAAAACCTACGTAGAAAAACAGGTTTGTGGCAGGAAGGAAAGGGATAGCCAACAGGCCTAAAGAGAACACCACTACATTTTCAGTTGTGGGCAGTGGAGTTCTGCTCTCATAGTGTATTTTGGTACCATTTTGCGCACTATTAATATGAGCGCCTGTGTGGGAATTGTGCGTATGTTCTTGATTACTATAATGGTAACTGTGTCCATTACTGTTTCCATTTCTGCCATTGGTGTAATGATGCGCTTTGCCATTCGTGTCCTTGCCCTTAGCTGTGTGGTGCATCCACAGGCCAAACCAAGCAAGGAGCAGCAGTGCAAGGTAGAAGACTACTGTCTGAAAGTTCCTCCAATCAGCCAAGCCCCTGATCAAAGGCAGGGCATCCATTGACCAATCAAAGCTCAGTGTGTCTGGGCAGAGCAGCAGCCAAAAGTTGATGGCCGGCAGGTAGAAAAAGGTAAGTGTCCTGGTGAGGAGCGAGGGGGAGTCGGCCGCCGGGTTGTCAGAGTTGGAGAAGTTGGGTGGTTTGTTGCCCATCCAGTAGAAGCGGCAAGCTAACAGGACGGCTCCCCAGGCTGCCAGCAAAAACACATTCAGCAGCAGGTGGACGTTCTTTCTCTGAAAGACAAAGAAAACACAGAAACATGACTGAAGCCCGGAGACTACTGGAAAGGAAAAGAACAACTGTTGGAGAAAATATACTGCACCTAAGAGAGTAACAAGCCACTGCACGTTTTCTGGGTGGTAGTAATATTTATGACCCTCATACCTTTACATTTACTTTAGTTATAGCCTGGATATTGCACAAGGGAATGTCTGATCTTACATTTCTTCAACTCTCAAGGCAAGAGCAGCTATGTGGCCACAGCAGTACAGCAGCACAATGGTACTCGGAGCAGAAAGAGTCTTCAAGCACATTTAGAAAGTGTTGTCTAAGCAGAATAGCTTTGATATTTGATTTATCATAAAGTTTTGTTTGGGCTGCTGTGATCTTTTTGAAAAATCCTGTGAAGCAATAACAGTTCACTACAATCCATTTTTTTTTTTTTTTTTTTTTTTTTAAGCCAAGCAAAAAGAAAAATGGCACACTAACATCTTTTATTAAAGCCAGAACATTCACACTAACTCAATTTAATTCATTATAAATGACGGTGACCTTACATTATAAACTACTATTCACAGATTTTTTTTCTTGATGGCCTCCGTAGATGTATCGAAACAAACCCAACTGGATGAACTCTATTCATCATATTACCGACTTGATATTTAACACTTTTCTAAATAGTCTGTGGAAACGCCTATTAAACATTTATAGTGTGTTTGGCTGTTTAATACATTGCTGGCAGAGGACTGAGAAGTGACTGGGCATATTTCCCCTAAAGTGTGTTCCACTGTTAGGACCAACTGACCTTTTGTTATTGTTTTCACATAGGAAATCCAACATAGAAGAATTTATAGAGTTTTTTCTAAAAACAGTAGTACAGCAGTCTCCTCCTGAGTCCTTGGTATTAACCTGTATTGTGCTTCAAAAATACATCAAAAATTAGAAATAATTCAGTACCATTGAAGGTAGAAGATTATAGGTGATTAAAATATGAGGTATGCAGTAATGATTTGTTCCATTAGTCCCTGCAGTTTGAATCTAAATTTCCAGGGCATCTCTCAGATTTAATCCTTTTCATAATTTAAAGTTAGACCCAAGGAAGCAGGGGCGAACCTCACATTACCTTTATACCAGTGAATGTGATCTTTCTCCATCTTGACATGCCAAAGGGCACAAACATATCTCATCTGTGATCATAAATGTCATACCACCACTGCTTTGGGGCTGTACTCTTGATTTCCTCGCCCTGCCCATTGTCGTTTACAGATTGTATCTGTGAGGAAAGGCTTCATATAACCTCTGGAGAAGTCTTACTGCAGGGGAAAAGCTCGGTTGTCTGCTAATAATCGCTGCTAATGCAAAGAGCTACAGCTCAACACTGAGGCAACATGATAACTAGGCTGAAAACACAGAAGATGACACCATGAATATGATCTGAAAAAAACTGGTATCGATACATGCGGTGCAATATAGGGGTTTTATACGATGACAGGAACAGGAATACCCGACAATCTAATGCAGATCAGAAGAACAACTCTGAAACAAATCCAAATCCCATCAAACTTTATTTGTGACTTAGAATAGTTCTGATTTGACGGTAACAAGTTCTGACCTAACAAGTCAGAATAGAAAAGAGCATTACTTGAAGAAGTAATTTAGTCATGCTATTAAGAAGATGTATACAATTAGGTGCTCAGAGAAGCACCAAGTGCACTTATGTGGCTGAAAGATCACACTAACGATACTGAGCCCCAAATTGCCCCCGATGTGTGTCATCATTGCTGTGTGAGTGCCGTTTGAATGTGTGTGTGTGAGTGGGTGAATGTGACAGTAGTTTAAAAGCACTTTGAGTGGTCAAAAAGACAAGAAAAGTGCTATATAAGTGCAGTCCATTCACCATCCAGCCCCATCACTTTTTTTCACATTTGGTTATTTTGCAGCCTTATACTTAAATCATTTAAAATATATTTTCTCTCATCATTTTAAATTCAGTAGCCCATAATGAAAAAGTTAATATAGAATTTTAGAGATCCTTGCAAATTTATTGAAAGGAAAAAATGAAAAATTTATTTAAATGATTTTAGCATAAGGCTACAACATAACAAAATGTGAAAAAAATAAGGGGTCTGAATACTTTCTGAATGCAATGTATAATATTCATAGCAGTTTTTGAAAATATCACAAGCATAGAAAAAACAAAACAAAACACTCTGTAAGGTCAGCCCTGTCAAAATCTTCAAGAGAAACCTGTCAACAACCTGTAGTGCCTCAGTGTGTTGTGACAATATACCACTGCTGAATACGTTGTTCAGGCTCTTGGCAACAAAAGGTCATTGTTTCAATCCACATCACCATTTCTCATTAATTTGAGCAACTGCCAAAAGTGTTACCATCAGCTCCCAATAGAAATTCAGGGAGAAATGTGGGCAGAAGACAGGAAAGAATAGATCACATAAAAATACATTATATGTAAAATTTAGACTTGGACTATGAAAAATTATGATCACATGATATTAAATAGCACAAAAAAAATTATATAAAATCAGGGGGCTTTTCAGCGACATCATTGATAAACCGCTTCACCGCTTCAACCGGTCAGCCATAATAAATCTACTTTAACAACAGAGTCCAACATAAAAACAAAAGAACACAGCTAGGCAACTGAATATTAAACAATGGAGTCTGTGTCAAACTATTCCTGTTGTGTCATGCTGTGAAACGTAAAAAAGGAAAAGTGATAACAAGGTACAAACATGGACAAATGGGTTCCAAAAATGAGACCAAAGTGGGTTTTGTCTAGTGGAAATTCAATTTGAGTAACTGAGACTTTGCCAGTTCAAGTGAGGAGCCAGGACAGAAAAATGCATGGGTCATAAAGCTAAAAATTATGTTCAAATGGTCCTGTAGTTAGCCCTCAGTTATACATGGGAATGTAGCAGTGGGTCACTGCTAATTGTGGGCCTAGCCACTGAGGTATGCTAAAAAATAAATAATCACATCCAGAAGGATTATATGAGACAGATCCTTCTGCACGGTTTGAAAGAATAGTTCGATATTTTGTTCAATATGCTTGTATGCACTCTTACCCAGAGACTGATGCCACTCTCTGTATCATAACTATGAAGCTACAGCAGCCAAGAAGAGTATTTCTCAATATGTCAATGTCCTTTAACTCTTTAAATAATACCCTCATCTTGACAACCAAAGGTACAACAAGATGTAGTTTCATCTGTTTTGAGGTAAAAAAAAAAAAAGAAACCACATTCTGACTATGTCTCACTATACAAAGTTCTTAACAAACCGCTATAACTGTTTGGGCAAGCGTGAACAAATAAAGAATATGCTTATCAGGTTGAGGCGACACTGAAGAGCCCAAACCTACATAGGAAAATTAGGCATTTTAATTTGGAGAGCAATTTTAAAGTGACGTGACTCCTCGAGATGGGTAGCAGCATTCCAATTCAACAGTCTCCTACAGCCCAACTTTAAAATCTGAACTGCATATGAACTCGCAGGATAGATGGATTGCCATCATCCTCTTTAAATCTCACACACCAGGTTTCAATGCACTATTAAATCCATCCCTAAAATCACTGGAGTGGAGAAACAGTGGACCTGTAGCCACTTCTCAATCCAAGCAGGTGAGTGGAAACTCTACAAGGAGATGAAGTGGACTGAAGGGGTCTGTGAGGCCCCGGGGGTTGTAGATCGTGCTGACTTTGCCAGAGAGGCTTGCTGAGCGGTGTTAGAACATCTCAATCACTGCTTCAGGGGATCCTGCTTGGATTTACGGGGCTCTTCTGCAGGCTCTCAAGTTGACTCTCTGGCCCAAGCAAGGGCTTATGAGACACCAGCTCAGTGCTAACTCAGAGCACGCTGCAGGACAGACGGGAAGAAAAACTTCCTCTATTTTTGTGTTGTGTGGACAGGGCACCGGGCCAGGTTCCTAAACAGACACCACCCTGATCTGCTTTCGCATAGTTCCAAGCTGTTTGTGGCTCATTTTTTACAGCACCTTTGATTCTACAGAGCAGCTTTTTCCTGCTCTGGGGCAATGAGATGGCAAGAGTGTGTATGCGCCTCCGTTGATCTGACAGAGCTGCTGACGACAACCTGGCACCGCTCCCACTCGTACGCGTTCAAACCTGGCAATGTGACAAACAGATATGTCATCCTGACTCTTCATAGACATTGCACCCACTAAGACAACACCACCTTAACCACATCCATATGTTGATAATGAGGATTGAGGCCCTGTTTCATTTACATTCCTATGCTGGAATTGCACACTCAGATGTCCCCTTTTATGCTGAAAAAAGGAATTGGGTAGTATTGAGAACATAAAGATTATCCTTTGATTGCCGTGGAGCACACATTTGTAATCCCTCGGCCTACTTTGCAAAATGCTCTGACTTAAAAAAAAAAAAAAGATATGAATGCAAAAAACATACATTAAGTGAGCAAACAGGAAATGCTCTAAAGATGTTCTAAAAGATATATTACCAGGGGACGACATGAACCTTGTGTCTATTATGTCTTGGATAAACAAACATGTACATCCTCCTAAATATGCCTCGGGTAAAAATGTCTACCATTCAAAAGCACAAGTTCAACTACAGTCAGGCAATGGCTCCCCGGGTGCTACAGCTCTATTATGCAGGAAAACCAAAGCATTCCAGCTTTGTGTCTTTTGTCTATAATCCAGTTTAGTTTGAAATAAGTGGTTTAGCATAGCCCTGTAGGAGGCATGGGGGCAGTTTTCTTCTTCCTTTTTGTGTATAAGGCACAATCAGCTCAGAACTGAAACAATTTAGCCTTTATAAGGCAGGCATGTGAATAAAATATCCTTAGAGATGAAATGCAAAACAGGCCAATTACAGACTGCCTATTTATGCTTGTGCCTAACATTTTTCCCCTTTACACTTTGATTAAGTTGAATTGACTTCGAAGAAAACTCAATCTAAAAAGTTGTTTTTTTTTAAACATCCGCTAGCGTGTTGTGAAAGAAGTCTTGTAGCGAAATAAAGTGGAAAGGGCTCAGAGAGAAATTTAATTAATTAGTTTGGAGAATAGTACTCTATTCTCCGGGTACGCACAGGCTTTTTTGCATAATTGGCTGATGCACACCAGGCTTTTTTTTCAAGAGCATTTTAAGAATAAGCCATCTCATGGCATATCTAACTAGCCCATCAAACCGCAACGCCGTGACTGGCTCGCAGCAAGCACCTCGGAGAAAATCCTGTGAAAGAAGTGGCATGTCTGACCTATCCCCTCCTCTTCATCATTACTGAGATCAATTGTCTGCAGAGGGTCTTTCATCAAGATCCCGCTTCACATTGATAGACCTGTAATGGCAGTGAAAATGAGCTCAGGGTAACAATCAGAGAGAATAACCACCTTCAAAGCCTTCAGACACAGGCATACATGTAGCCTCAAATTTGGTAAGAGCACCAGATCCCATTACAAACCCTGCATCAATCTTTCTAAAGGTTTGATGGATGGATATAAACTCAGCTTGTTAGCTTGCGCCTTGACTGCTGGATCAACTAATCAAGCTTGTGGCTGATGAACCACAAATTCACCATCTATCTCTTCTCCCTTATCTGCAGCAGCTGTTGTGATCTCCTCTTCTGAGAAAGTAAAAGAACCTTCTGGTGTAAAACCTGATTGTTAGCAGGCAGGACAAGATAAGAGCCCATCTATTCACTTCCTAACAACATGTTATGGATTACCAACAGCTGGCTTGTGTTTTCTGAAATGTGAGCTGAATTCTAACAATTTGCTCTTGCACAAAAAGTGTATAAGCTGTTGTGTTTTATTTAGGATGATTTTAATTGTCACATATTCAATATATGTTATTTCTTGTTTACGTAATGTGAAACATAAAATCTAAAAATTAGAGTTTAAAAAGGACTAGGTGAGGTTTTACAGAGTGTTAATTAAAGAGGTTACTACACTTGGCCAGGACATAGTCTGGCACATAACATGACATAATAAGACTCTATGCTAAGCTAAGTTAAATGGCTGTTGGCAGTAGTTTAACATTTACCACACAGACATTAGAGTGGTATCAAAAAATGAAGATGAACAACACCGTGTAACACTGACAGTGTGTAGTTCCAGTTTACCTAAAGGCAAGTGGACCACTGCTGGGCTGCGGGCGACATGGTGTGAAAGGTCACAGAGTTAAACCCCAGAGTGGACCTGCCTCATATTCAAAGCTTTTAACTCGTGTTAACCCATCAGAAAACCCAGAGTTAGCTGGTTTAGCTGCTGGATAGACAGAGCTGAAAAAATGGTGGCGTGAGGGGATGTGCCTCAGAAAGAGCAAAGGGCAGGAAATAGGCCAATGATGAGCAGGATTTTGCTGCAGATTAAAAAAACAAAAAAACAAAAAAAAAACAAAACAAAAACAAAACAGACTGTACTGACTATTAAATAACAAAGATAAGAGAGTTATTTTTCCAGCAATGAGGGTGTGTGAGACCACGAAGGGCAACACATAACATTATGTGTTGCCAATGTGGATGAAAGGGACTGACAAGCTGAATTTCTGTGCTGAATGTGAGAAGAGCATTTTCTGTTTTTAGTATCACTGCCTAGACCTCCAAAGACCTGATGTGAAGAAAAGAGTTGAAATTAAAATGTACATGGTGAAAACAAATACATCTCAATAGGAAAATTTCCAACCAAGGCCATTTAAAATGCACCAGCTCATGCTCTCTCGGTCAGCTTTTTAACCATAATCAGCACCAACACGGGATCCATTTCTCTTGAAACCTTTACCCAACATTCCAGCTAGCCTCACTCTGTCTCACTTTAACTCAACCCCTTTAAACACACTTATTTTAGATGGTCCAATCATGCCAAAAAACATCTCCCTTCAGGCTGAGGCCAGAGTTGTGGGTCAGACACGGTCTCGCTCTCCATGTGCAAAAATCACAGACGGTTCCTTTTCTCATTAGCAGCAATCAGACATCTATAGATAAGTAATGGTATGGCACATCCCATCGTGTCTAATCAGAGGGGGCCTCTGGAGGGAATGAAAGCTTGTGGATGGGAGTAAACAGAGAGGTGTGTTATAGGTAGACAGGAGGGTGAAGGAGGGCCCGAGCAACAAGACATAAACAGCCCATCCATGGAAAATCCTCCCCTTTGCCAAGTTTTCAGTGGTTACTGAAACATGAGTTGATAAAATTTATGGAAAAGCAACAAAACTTCTCACTAGGCTTTCTAAAAGTAATGATAGTTCTTCCTCCTGAAGTTGAACTCACTCACCAGCTTGAATCGTTAACTCAGTGTGGTAAGTAAAGAAAAAAACAGTGCCATTTTGCTTTTCGCTTGTTTTTTTCCCTTCAAAATGTTTTTGGTGGATCACACAGCCACATCAAGATCCCACATCACAATTTACTAACTGAAAGCCCTGAGAATGAAACAACTGTAAATTCATCTTCATTAGTGCTCAGTACCAACTCATGTCATATTCTCATAAGGCAAAAAGGGTCAGACAGACCAAACAAAGAGCTCAATGACAATGGAAAACCAAAGTCAACTTGAACCCTTAACATTTCAGAAGGGGTATTTATTGAGTGAAACCACAGTCATGTTTTTGAAAATAAACTGACTGTTCCTTATTTCTGTTCCTTCGTTTCCCATATTTATTTGTGCTAGGGCCAACTAGACTGAGCGGCCACTGCTGCAAACTTGCTGTGACAAGATACTGATCCAAGCTCAAAGAGGTGGGGATGAAATTTGGATTGGTGGTAAGTGGTCATGGTCCATGCTGCTCATGGTCCATTGTTCCCAGGGCAAGTTGCCAGTTGTATCCAAACTAGATTAGTCCTGTCCACAGCATGGATTCTCAGTCATTACTATGCATTTGGGGGATCAGAGCTGTTGTATTGCTTGGTTTAGTGAGGCAGTAAGCTCCTACAGAACATGCATGACTGAGAAACACAAAGCCAGAGCTGAGGTCCACAGTTAAGAAGATCTGCTGTCAGAGGGATGTCAGTTACTGGATGTAGAAAATTGCTCCAATTGCATTTTTTCCTCCCTGAACCACTTTTTGAAAATAGCTCCCCGGTGTGTCACATTACGGTTGACCACCACATCTCAATGACAGCATGCCATTTGTTGCTGTTTATACTGGCCATTAAGAAGCAAAAGAGAAGTTCAGCAAACATACAGTAAAAAGAAGACTTGTGGTGTGGGAGGATGACGAAGAGAAGTGAGCATTGACCATAAAGCGGTCAAGGTCAAAATTCAGTCTGGGCTGATTCACCAAATAATAATGTTTCATTTTTTTAACAAATGGATTTGAGAGCAATTGAGTTTGTGTGTTTGTAAAATGATAGATGAAAACAAAGGCTAAAAATGTTTCTTCATGGAAAAATAAAAAGCAATTTCAAGAGTGAGTATACTGTATGTTTGGGAACATCATAACTACTTCTACATGGTGCTAAATAAAACAGATATAATCGATATATTTGTGAAAGAAATGTATAAAATAACAATGTGACAATGTAAAATAGGTCCCTGGTAGTGATAAATCTACAGAAAATTATCACCCAAATCTGAAGCGCCTCTTAACTTTACAGAGCTGGTTTCGGCTCAGTTATTAGCCGTCTGGTCTGAGATCTTACTGTCTTGGTTCGCTCTCACCACTCTTATATTTTCTTTTCTGGCTGTAGGGCATGGTTGTGTTTTTTTTTTTTTTTTTGTGAAAAAGCTCTAAAATCCCACTTTACACTACCTGCTCAGTAACCTACAGCAGAGGTGGCAGCAACAAGCTAGTGGACATAGTGAACTTGGTAGAGAGCAAAAAACAGAGATAAAGAAAATGATACTGAGTAGAGTCTAGACTACTGCCGAGGCCAAGGTCAAAAAACATGCACCAGACCTTAGAGGAAAAAATTCAAATACATAGTAATTGATCTGTATCCACAGCAAATTGTAAGGGGTTCTTCCCTGGCCCAAGCGCCATACCTCAACCAAGTTCAGTACAAATCAGTTCAGTATTTTTGTGTAATCTCTAAAATATGTCAGTCAATTTGCCATAAGATTAAACCAATATCACATTACAATAAAAAAGATATTGTAAGGTTACACATGTAACAATGGTGCATTATTGGCAGGTCAGACAGAGCATTGAAGAAAAGAGATTACACACATACAGACTGTGCTGTTTATTTTCCAAGATCCTGGTAAAAATGTGGAGCCTTCGTAGGATATAACCATCTAGTAGAATTAACTCAGAACACCAAGAGGGCACTTCCTAATTTGTACAGGAATGGAGCCATAGATAAGACTCATAAAATCCTCATAAAATCATTACAGAATCACAAAAGTCACTCAAAGACCACGGAATTACTTTAATTTGTAGCTTTCACTACAGACAGTAAATCAATGATGGCCACAGAGGGAGAAAGAGAAAGAGCACAAGAGAAAAAGTGACAGAAAAAAGAACAAAGGGAGTGAAAGAAACACCCTGAGAGATCAAGCAGAAAACTGAGAAACCTTTAATGCCATGGGAGTATGCTGAGCTTGCCAGACATCTTTCTACAGGTCTCTGAGCATCCACATGCCTCTGAACTCACACAAGGGCACGATAACTCAATTCTACAGCATTATGCGCCCAGATTACCAATGAATCTGGGGATTGAGAGAAGAATTCCCAGATGTGCTGGCACAGAAACCAGGCACCTGTACATCTTCTTTTTCTGTAAAACTCAATCCCTCTTTTGACAGAATGTTGAGATGCAAAACATGAACTTTTTTACACGTCATCAATTAGATTCACTGTGTGGTTAAATTTGTATAAGTACAACACCAACAAATCAATGTTAGTGCTGAAGAAACTATGGTTCGATCACGTAAAATGGAGAGATTTTCATAAAATTATAATGTGAATCTCAATACTACTGGAATTTCTATCTACAGATCCGGTTGTGAGGTAGGATTCTTTCCACAATTTGCATGTTTACGACCAGTGGATTGTCCCTCGTGGCTTCGCTTTACCACTGCGATAATCTTTCCAGTGTGTCACAGTGGAGAAATTAGAATTGGGTGTGGGCCAGAGTCGATTTCGTCCACATGGTTGACTGAATGTTTAAGGACAAAAAAGTGCAACTCAGCAGATTAATGAGAAAGAGTGGAAAACAATTAGAGTACTGTAAGAGCAGAAATGAGGGGAAAACAGCGGAAGAGCATCACTCAGTCTTTCATGGCTGCATTAACATGCTCAACAATCTGCATCTGCCTAATCACAGAGGTGATCAAAATTCATTACATTGCGAAAGAACTCCCTTGCTGCTCATGAATTACTGTGTTTATTTGCTCATTGTGACCGTAATATATAATCCGAGAGGGCAACAGCAGACTTAATGTGACACTCTGGGTCAGACTGAGTATTCTATGTATCCAAAAATAGAGCATGCAAGGGTGGACAGACTCGGTCTCCTGAAAATGTCTAAAGCAGACTCTTTTTCTTTGTCTCTCTCTGTCCTTCGGTTGCCTCATCCCATAATGCCTCTCCCCTCCTCTTCAACACATTTTTGCTCCACCTCTTTCGCTCATGCCCTTTCTTTTTCTTTGGCCCCCTCCCTCTGTGCTGGGAGCACCCATGGTGACCTCTGTTTGGGAAACGCAATGGTTCTTTGTAGCAACATGAACAAGGGGAATTTCTACTGGGACTCTACTGGGGCTGAGAGAGCCCCAGCAGACTGCCAACCTATTCAGGTAATGGACTGGACCATTCTGCCTCTGGCAACATTGGAGAATATTACGCAACATAATGAGATGATGCAGCAGAGAGAATCTGCAGAAAACCCTTAATTTGTTTCCCTTTCCTCTCTTTGTGACACTTTGCCCATGCTGCATCTGGGTCATTTCATTTCTCTGATCCATCTGACCATTTCTGGCAGCAATTCATACAGTTTACGTGTATGCTTGTTTTGATTCAGATTCCTAAAAGCCATATCTACCGTAGTAGGTATACAAACAACTAACTGAAAAACAATCCCAAGAGCTCTCTAAATCTGCCATAGGGCTTTGAACTTTTAAAGTTTTCATATTCCAAATTTTGTTGAGCTTTCACTAAACTTCTACAAAGAAACTAAGTTTGTCAATGATTGTGATTTTGGACTACATGTAAATTTATGTCTATAATTACTCAGCACTGTTTCTGCTGAAATATCCCTTTAAGAATCCTTTTCAGTTTCATAATTCAAAGAGAGAAAAAATAAAAATTCAGATTCATTTTTTAGAAATTACACAATATGCCCCTACTAGGCCCTACATAAATCTTTCTTTCTTTTTTTTGTTTAGGGCAGTTTACGCCTTCATTTGAAAGCCGCAGTGGAGACAGGAAATCTGGGGAAAGAGAGCAATGACATGGAGCCAGCCAACAAGAGTTGAACTGGGGACTCGCTGCACAGGGCATCTGCGTCCATGTGGTATGCGCCCTAACCATACGGCCATCGGGTTGCCCCCACACGTCTTTTTTTATACTGATATAGCGGCTGGAAGACTCAAGTAATGCAGCTCTGGCTGGCTGATTTTACATGAAGGTTTATTTGCTAAGACCATAAAGAGGAACCATAAATAGGAGCTATGGTCAGCAACTGAAACAAAGGCCTAAACTATATTTCACTTGTGTTTGCGAAAACTTTAAATATAAAATTCCAGTTGACCTCAGCATGTGCTGGAAGAAAGGGGCCACGTTGGTTCAGGACTGTCTTAAGAAAGGAAAGGTTGTGAAAACATTGTGAAAAAACACACAGAATGTCTCAGTAAATTAAAATGAAGGGGATTTCATTACTGTGAGTCTATTATTTGCTGTAATACTTATGGGTGAATCAATCATCCCTTGTGAAAGCTTAATGATTTGGGGAAAACAGACAAACCAGCAAATCTATACACGTCTCCATTAAGACAACTCGATGCATGCACAAGAACAATACTAAAGGATATTGGTGCTGTGGGACATTCCTTTCCGAAACCGAGGTCTTACATAACATGCCACTATCGATTCTCAGACACACTGGCTATAAAAAGAACGGGGCAACGCAGTTGTTTTCAGCGAGAAGCAAAGCGAGGGACAATATGAAAAATTTCAAGCCTCATGCTGTATTTCACATTTGTTTTTATATCAACATTAGGCTTTGTTCTAAGGATTTCTTATTCCTTCTCTCCGTTTCCATCTTCTCACAATAGGCAAAGTCGGGGTCCTGTTGCCGGCTGTCGCTGGCACTTTGCCTGTCAGGTTTGCTTATGCCTGACGAACGGTAGGCTGAAGCAAACCCAGCTCAAGTCACTTCCCATCACTGTGGCTGCACTTGCCTCATTTTACCCCAAAGCTATGACATTCAGGGGTCGGGAGACCTGTTCAATCATCTGTGTGAGGAATGTTGTCTCTATTACCCTGCTGAATTTAAATGTTACTTTTTTAGAACGACATAGATGAGGAAACATCACCTTGTGTTTCATCCATATTTTAAAGAAATAGTTTGACAAGTTTTCAAATAGGCTAATTTTCTGTTTTGGTGAGAGATAGACACGAATATATATACCACTCTTATATCTGTACAATAAAGAGACAGCCAGCAAGTGGTTAGCTTCATATTTGTAGCAAAGACACGGGAGTCATGTCAGTGTTGTCATCTAACATTTGGTAAGAAAGTGAATTGCACATGTCCCAAAATGGTGAACTATTCCTTTAAGCGGTACATGCTAAGCACCTGCGATTATTACCTTTTGTTTTTCTATTAATGTGTTTCACATATGCACACCTCCAACTGCGCATCTCCCTGTCTAGGGCAGAGGCGGTGGTGTGTATCCCCATTGGAGAGGCAGGTGGGTGAGGGCAGGGGGCACTAGTTGAGCCCACCAGGCCCAATCCATCACATAGTGACAGGAGCCATTAGAGCATGGAGCAGCATCTGTGGAGCCCCAGGTAAGAATGTATGCGGTGGGCTGCATCTAGTACACAGCGAGGGTATGCAGGGTCTATAGCTCATATATACACATACCTAAGCATGTACGCATGCACTGTGTACACACATATGTTAGGAGGGGCCTTGCATCTCAAATCTGCTCTCCCCGCTCTGTTCTGTCTCTGACACCCTTAGGTCAGGCTTCGCCAACCTCACCAGCTCAAGACAGCTGAGCTCTCAGCCCAGGTAAACTCCGTCTCCCTCTAGACGCATTGCGCATTACACACACAAGCCATGAGCAGTGACCTTGCACTAACAGCCAAAGTGTGAACAGAAAATGGAAGGTGCAAAAAGATAAAGTGTGTAAAGCTTGACATTCACTGGGAGCCAGCTGGGTCTCGTCCCAGATTTAGAAATCATTTTCCAGTGGCTGCTTTGTCGGACACTGGATGTGAATAAAAGCAGTCTCAGAGAAACGTCTCCGGTTTCTCTGAAGTTACATTTGAGCCTTGGTGTGTTCAGGAGCTACAGATGGATGTACAGCATTAACATGACACATCAAAGATAATTTGCTCTTTATCCAGTTTACACTTTCAAAGCATCAGATTTCTGTATTGTGTTTTCAAAGGGTTGTTATGTCACGGTCATGTCAGCCCCTCGGGGACTCTGGCTCATACTGTACCTAGAACAATCAGTGTCATCTCCACGGTGTGAAGCGAACTCAGTAACACTTTCTCTTTCTGGTTAAACATGTGGACAAGGACTATAATATGATATGGGCAATCAAGCAAAAAAAACAAACGGTCCCTCATGACTATAAAAATCCAAACTTCAAAAGAAAACATATAAATTTGTAGAGAAAATGTTTACATAGGATTTTACAGTTTTTGTTTATCCCATGGCTAGAGTTTGCATTTTTTGCCAAATTCACTGTCTAAAAATAGACAGTGAATTTGGTCTACTGAGAAAGAAAGGACATATCAGGACACACAGTTATTGCATTATGTTATAGAATAAACAGTGCCAGATTAAATTAAAAAGCATTCTTTACTCAGCTAAATTAAGAGCTCTGATTGTGTTTCAGTGTCTTTTGAAAATGAGCCTATTAACTAATGCTGTGCAGGAAACAGTCTCATAAAAAACACGTTTTTCCACATAAACTGTGGTTACACCACACACACTCACCGTTGCCAACTATTTTACATTTGAACGACAAAAACTCATTGCCTGGGAGTAGCTTGATACATAAGAACATATGGCCATAAATGCTTTAATCAGGCACAAAGGCAACTGTTGAATTTCACCACTGTAAAGGTCAACTTGAGTAAACAATTTAATGGCAGGGTTTTTTTTCCACCACTTTTGAAGACCGTACATGCCTTGGAAAGAACTAATTAAAAACACATTGTAAGCTGTGGACGTATATTGGCACTGGATATCAACGCTGTAAGTGCTGGTGGGTTGAACACTGAACATACAAACTAATGACTGCAGGGGAAGGATAGGAAGGGGTATATATTCCTATTAAAAGATATGTCGGCGATTATTGGTCGTAAAAAGTTAAATTGGTACCTACAGCAGGCTTATTCTGTAAAAAAAAAGAAAAGTGTTTTCTAGGTATATATATTCATAAAAATATCTTTAAAAAGTCATGATGGTTGAGTCAAATTTATTGTAAGAACACCATGTTTTTCTTAGACAGATCACTCAAGCATCCAAAGGTTGCACCAGATCTCTTAATAAAAGCTTTCCGTGGAGTTTGGATGCCAGGCGATGCCAAGAGCTTTGACTCCTGCGTCACAGTGTGCTTATAAAATTACTATCTGGCCACTATTGTTTCCCTCTCTCCACCTCTTTTTTCTTTCATTATTTCAGCCAGATGAGTTCCTGTGATGCCAACGTGAACACAAACTGAAACGGCCCTAACTTGTATTAGTACATTTGCTGAATGTGCTGTATAATGTGGCTTTTGCTTAATATTCACAGAATCTATTTGAGAATATAAATTTAGCACGTGTCTGTCTAATCCCTTTTATAGAATTTTTTTTTTTCCCCAGGGACAATTGAATTTGATAAAAGAAAGAAGCGGACCCATGTAATCTCTGAAGCTGACACTACACAGACAGGAGCCTGCAAGAGACACATGCATAGAACACAAATGCATTATAGTCCGTTCAAGTTGACAGTATGTCCGGATCTACTTTAAATATGTGTTTTTCTGTTGTTTGTTTGTTTGTTTGTATGTCTTTAATTTTGCTACATTCCTTTAAGATATGACATTGCTAATGCTTTTTGTAGTGAGCGATTCTACTGCTCCAAGATCTATTATAAAAGTCATGCAACATATAAAAAAATAAATCAAGACGATATGAATGCATTGGATTTTTATGCAGAGAGTCTGCATTTACAGCCTGGATGAAATGAGTTATGAACCAAGGAAACATAGTGAAGCTCCCGGTCTGGACGGCCTTTAACCTTCAAACCGCACACAGAAGCTGTAATGACAAAATGGGAGATTTGCAGCAGATATAAAACTCTAATGTAATTGACAGAGCGCCACAATCAGATAAGCGAGGCTGTTTCACTGTTTCCAACGTTAAATGTCAACTGACTTCAGCTGAGTGGTGAGCTCGGTGATAAAACGCAGCACTGGGTCAATTTGGCCTGTCAGTCACGCAAGAAGCAAGCCTCTTTAGTCCTGAAGCATGGGTTTTATGTTCTCAAACAAGGAAAAAGCTGAGACACAGTCACTGTTCCTTTTTCATACTTTAATGCCTATTTTCCCTCTTATCATTGAACATTAATGTTACAATGAAGTTTTCCTCATTCATATGCTTTCATTTGGGGGAGTTAGCAGCCAAGTTTTCAGCACCTGACAGATCTCAAGCCTGACACCTGGGGAGAGGGGATCTTGAGGGGGGGGGGTATTTATTTTCACTGTGATCATTTTCAGCTCTGTATGGAATGTAATGTTCATACAGGCGGTTCAAGGCTCAACTTGAGGAATAACTCCCTTTGCTTATCATCAGTCAAAGTGACTGCTCCTCTCCACAGAGTGAGAGAGAGATAAATGTAAACGCTGCATTAGTGGACTGTTTGTGTTGAGGATAACAGATCCTGTTACAATACTCATTCATATGAATCTGAGATCATACAGCACCATTACATTACAAGCGGACAAGTCTTATAAGAAAGAAACCTCCCAAGTTAACATGACTGAGGTGATGATATCAGTTCTCTGTCCGGTGTGAATTAAAGACATGCTATGGTAATGACAGTTTTCATGTGTTGCAGCCTAACATCCAGAAAAATATCCTGGTTTGCAATCTTCTCTCAGCTAAATGACTAAAAGTTACTTGTTTTAGAAAACAACTAGTGCCCGGCAGCCCACACAGTCCCTTATCTGTGTCCTTGTTGCAGAGCAACCCACTGTGAGCGAGCCGTAGCCTTCGTTTTTGGCTTTGCAGCAAGAAAAGGGAAATCTCTCTTTTCAAGTTACATCTAGTGTGTTAGTTTCCCCGGTTATTTGTGGCCTATATAATAAAACTTGTTGATCATGATCTTGATTTTTTTTCGATTTGATGTAAGTGTACAACACGGGTATATTGTATACATACAGCCTAGATGGGTAGAGTTTGCTATGTTGAAAAATAAAGACATATACTGTTCCTACAGCCTTCTATGTTATCATTTGTCTAAGGTAAACTGTCATATACATGAGGTTTTGTCAACGTTAATTCAGAGTTAAAACCTGGTAAATAGGTTTTAATTATATCATCGATATTTTCCATCTCACAAATAATTTCTCAGTTATGATACATGTTTGCTTTAGCTGTTACCAAACATCCATGGCATTTTTTTAATCAGAAGTAGCATGAGAATCTCATTTTAAGGACAGAGGTTGTCGTAAGCTGTGGTTATTATAAAGTTTTATGGCAAATTTGTGATCTTGGGTCACATGACTAAAACTTAACTTGTTGAGGAAAGACCGAACTTTAAGTGCAAAATGGGTTCAACCAGTGTCAAAAATGTTTCGGTGCCATTAATTGTGTCAATAAACCTGCATTTTTACAACCATAGAAATATAACAAAGGCTGACCATACTGTATTTTGCATTTTCCAATGCAAAGAAACTGATTGATGTATTAGTTTTCTCTAATCTTGACTGTTGCAATGTTATTTTAACCTGTTGAAGAAACTGCATAGACTTCAGTAAGTACAAATGATATTGATATTGGTAAAAGACAGTATGCGCCATGTATTTTTTAAAAATCGATTTTAAAGTATCAATAGGTTATTGGATGCTGAAGGGTTTAGCATCTCCACATCAATCCCTCTCTACTTCTAGATGCTGCTTTAGGTCATCAAACACTACAGCATGGAATGCAACAGTTGAGAATACATGGAGACATGGAGAGGGAGCCTCTACTTGTTATTGACCAAAATGAACAGTTAATATGAGATTTCTGTAAATTATTTAAAGAAACATCTTAAGATTTATCTTCTGAATCTTGCTTTCTTCCACATTGAGATATTTTACTCTCTACTCTGTGTCATTTTATTTTAGATTGTTTGCAAACTTTTAAACATGTTTTATGTAATTTACGTAAGGCTTTACGTGGTTTACGTAGGCTTTGAGCTGCATCTTAAAAACAAACTAAAGGTTATTATCGTACACTTATTTTAATGATCATCACTGAGTGGTAATCATTTTTACACAAAACCACAAAGCGTCATTGCAAAAACCATTATCAACATCTAAAATACAGCGCACGAATCAGGAGCTACACTGGATGTGCTGTGAACACATCTGCCCCAGGAGATTCTTGCCAAGCTTGTTAACCACAATGGCATAACATGAAAGAAATCTATAGAGCCCGCTCCATGCCAGTCCACTTTTTTTTCCAAAGACAATAGGATGGCAGGGTTTGTGGATTTTCAATCAAAAAGTTGAAAATCTGTCATCTCCTTTGGCCTTTTTGGCCCTCTGTCCTCTTTAGTCTAGCCATGCCTGACAAGCCATTAGAAGGCCTGTCTGCCTGCAGCAATGGATGGGCCATACTCCAGAGGACACAGGGAGTCGGATAAAGCTTAAATCATGAGAGGACAGCGTGGAGAAGACAGCAAAAGAGGCCCTCAGTCGTCACTGACTCACAAGGCTGAGCGTTAAAAGGGAGGGGCTAGATTTTCACTTCAGTTAAACCATGGTCTCTCTGTTTCTGTCCCTCTTGGTTTCTGCCTCTATTCTTGCTGACACCTATCCCCTGCTTGCCACATAACATTTCTTAAGGTGTTTTTTTGTTTTGTTTTTTTTGCTGGGGCGTGCCAGATAGCCAACCTCTCACTGGCCGCTCTGGAGCTCTTTTGTCACATTCGTGCACATGTTCCGTGGAATTTGTTATGATGGGTTGAGAGTCAGGGGTGTCACATTGCCTCCACGGCAAACAGTAAATTCCTCTGACAGGAGCTGTTGGTGAAAAAAGGCTACTTAATGGCTGGATGCTTCAACAGCGACAAGGAAATATAAAAAGGCCATCACTTTTTGCTATCTCAGCTATTTCTTTTAAAAAACATTTTCATTTTCTTCTCTTTCTATCGCCCTGAGAAATGTGAATATACAAGCAAATGTTGGCACACACGCAAACACATACACATGTATACAGTGCAGAGAAATGGAGGAAAACACATGCACAAAATAATTTCCTCCAATGCCAATATGTAATGTGGCTAACAGTGCACTTTTCATCACTACACTATAAGACATTATCCATCACAAAATAATTAACACTAATGGGTAAAGTAGCAGTTAGCTTCATTCTCATACTGAGTTTAGTTTAATTGTCTAAATCGGCTCGCATTTATGTTTGTTATGAATTTCTATCAGACAGAAAAGAAAAACGTATGTCAGGGAAGGTGGAGCCACATGACAGGACAGATTTGGAATTGAATTGTAGTGTAAGTCATGACTTTTAATTACGTAACAGACCAGAATATGATCTTGTTACAGATTGAGTCAGTTTAGTCCTGGGGCTGAAATGATTAAGATTACAAGGATAAAGGTAAAAGCATTACATATGTGTTATTGCCCAAATGTTACTCATGATCCTCTTCAAGGATATTTATTTCAGAATACCCATCAATAGATGAATTACATGGGTAAGGCTATAAAACATCATTACTGAATGTGTCATACACAGACTCAGAGAAAAATATTCTTTTTGCTTTCCAACCTGTGTGTTTCATTGCATTTAATGGAAAACACAGCAATCTGACCTGAGTGTCACAGCTGTGCATACACTGGCAAATGTTTTTCCAATTATACAATGATGAAAAGCAAACAAAACACACACATATTGTATGCATAGATACATACAAACCTATATATCATACATATATATGTATTTATATACATATATATGTATGTGTGTGTGTGTATATATATATATATATATATATATATATATACACACATGCATACATACATATACATACATATACATACATACATACATATACACACACATATGTATATACATACATATACACACACATATGTATATACACACACACACACACACACACACACACACACACACACACACACACACACACACACACACTTTCCAGTGCTGTTTGCCAGATTCTTCAGAGTCGGGGAGAGGTTGCAGGAAATCAGATACATGTGAAAAAGCAACGGTCTGAGAACAAACTCATTTACCTTGTAGAGGAGCATGATGACCTGTCGCAATTTGAGCCTGTGGAAAACGCAGACGTCATACAGCGCAGATATAGCCAGGACAGTCACTCCAAGCTCCTTCCACAGCATGCTGCAGGCAGCACAGCCCAGGCTGCCCAGGAACCAGGCCACGAGCCGCAAGGGCCCAGCATGGCCCCGCAGTGTACAGTGACGTATGTAACACAGCAGGGACAGCAAGAAGAACAGAGCAGCACCTTCATCAGCCCGGCCCACGACGCCTGCCACCGCCTCGGTGTGGATGGGGTGAGAGGCAAAGAGGAGGCCGGCCAGCAGGCTCCACAGGCCTCCTCCGAGCAGCAGGCGAGCCAGTGAGGTAAACAGGCCTGTCACGACCCCATGGAAGGCCACATTAACCAAGTGGTAACCCCAGGGCTCCAACCCGCCCACTGCGTGGTTGAGGCGGAAGGAGAGGGTACAGAGGGGCCGGTAAGACTTATGGCTGCCACTGTGCGTGAGTAAGGTGCCCCAGAAGTCATCGTAGAAGATATTTGTCCAGGGGGTCTCTGGAAGCAGGTCCTGATTTGTCTTGATTGCACGGCTGTAAAAAGAGCAAAAAAGGTTAGAAAAGGACTTCTGAGTATAAAACAGATTAATAAATTAAATTAATATTTAGTGCAATGCTGAAGGCTGACATTTTTGTCAATACAATTAATCTCACTGCTTCACTGCTTGACCACTTTACCACTCTGCCATATTCAATAAAATCGCTACGTCTGAAAAAACGTTCATTGTATATTTCTACTGGCAACGCATTGCAGATTTTCTGAGGAGGATGCACAGCTATTCTTTATCAATGTGGACTAAGCAGAAAATATAGGTTGCTCTGAACTGAAACTTTGCATTTGCTTACAGTTTCCCCTGAGAGTGTGGTCATGTGGCATTCACGAACAGAAAAGCAGAGTGCAAGCTTCAAGGTCTGGGCAGCTTTGTCACCACAGCCACGGCTCTTACAGCTGTGGACTCGGGGATTAAGCAACAGCACCACACCCTGAACCACAAACAAATACAGGCATGCAGTAGGGGAACGCCATGTTGGCAAAATGCAGTTTGGGAGAGAAGTTGACTTGGGGTGACAATCGACATGGCAGCTCTGAATTTGTCCACTGCATGCAGAGGATGAAGCTGCAGTGGTGCATAACAGAGATTTTTGTCTACGTTTAAAGACAGTTTTTAACACCATACGTGTACATTCAGCCTCTCTTAGCAAGAAGGGCCACTAAGTTTGACTTCCCCACTGTTAGAATGAACCCGCGTGACCTAACCTGATGCTGCTACATCCACCCCAAGCTGTGTGTGTGTCATTGGCTGGGGGGATGGCCAGCAGGGGTTAAGGAAAGGGGGAAAGAAAGCCACATTTCTCCCTTCAGGAGTCCTTTACTGTCTTTTCTGCCATGCTATGAAGTGTCTGACAAAGTGGTAAGACTCATCCACTTTCACTGGGAGATGATAGTAGTGACGATTTCAAGGCAAAAGAATGAAACCCCACGGAGAGAAGGTGGCTGGCAGTGGCAGGAAAGAAATGTTGTAATTAAAAGGGTGATAGATGGAACATGACACCTGATAGTGAGCCAAATGCACCAGGTTGTAATGTGTCCGCGATGGCTGTAACAATTAAGATACTCAATTAGCTCTGGTGGAGAAAAGATGTGGTGTCCAAGAAAAAAGCCCAAGGCAAGAAGTAAATGATACTTTTTTTTAATCTATGAAATAAAATAAGCGTAAAAGTGAGAAACATTAGAAAATTCAAAAAGCAGTTGACTCACGAGTAATGAACTGCTTCCTCAGCCGTTCTGAGGCTCTTATGCATAACACTTTACTTTGGCAGGAGCCCGCTGAACAACTGCCACCTCTTAATTCCAGAAAGCTCATGGGGAGGTTGGTGTAGAGCAGCAGGGATTGCGGCATTCATCAAATCACAAAATGAACCTTCTCTCTCTCTGAGAAGGGTGAGTAGAAATAGCCCATCTTGGATCTAAGGGAAATAAATAGTACCTGGCCTCAGGACGTTGGAAGGGGCAAAGAAATAATCAGCTGGGATATAATAGAAATGCCTCAGATGTCAGCACACAGATGATTGGGTTTCTCTACCTTCTCTTGTCAGACTGACGGAGGCTCCAGCCCTCCACTGGCTGGCTTAAGAGCTAGTAGCCCAACTCTCCACTTCATGACTCAGATATGCCAGTTTATTTTCTCTGGCCCATTTGTCAAGTGAGATCTTCAATCCACCACAAGATGCTCACATAAGAGGCATTATGGTTCAATTACTTCTCAAAGCTGTTTTGGAGACAAGTGCGCTCTTTTTCCATTCCACACTGTGGAGGAGCCAGGGCAGCCAGATACATTATATATTGCCTTAAAACCACACCAGATTTTTCTAGCAGCAAAGCACAGAGGACAGCCTGTGCCAGTCAGTCAAAGTCCAATGCACTTTCGGCCTTGACTTCCTGAGTCACCGTGCAGGAGGTTCAGCTCTCCGATTGTCTCCTTCTCTTATGTTGACGAGGCCTGTGAGCACCTAACATGCTGCAGTTTAGAGGCAAAGAATCAGGGAAGGTAGAGAAAGACAGGGGGTGAAACCTCTTAACCCGCTATGTGATAACTACTTAGAGAGGATGAAATGGATACGCCCACAGCTGAATTAACACATTTGCTTTATATACCAGCTAGTGGTGGTGAGTCATCTCAATCTATGTCAACTCATTAATCTACTGAATTCCTTCATCATCATCATCATCATCATCATCATCATCATCAACATCATCATCATCATCATCAGCCCCTACTTCTCTACCAGCTAAGGGGCCAGCTGGAGAGTAAGATTGAGTTTCTGTGGCTGGCCGAGGCCATTTCTCAGCAGAGCTGGCGGCAGGGAGGACCTCTCTGCACTGAAAAACCTTTTCCAGCCGGGAGCACATTCCTCCCCCGACCGCCAGCCTGCACGCCGACTCCCAGGGGAATGAGGGGATCATGTGGCCACTAACAAGAGTAGCCCCTGAAAACTTTTCTACCTCCCATTACAGTTCGTCCATCATCTACTTCTTGCTGCCACCCTCAATTCCTCCATCGCTTCACTGGCTTTCTATCATGTGCCTCATGCCTCACAATCTGTTTACTTGTCATTGAAACCAGGACTGAAAAGGGGGTGAAGACAAAAACTTAACTTATATCCTTGTTTAGAATGTTTTATGTTAAAAAATCTGTGATAACAAAGATCTGTGATCCTGCAGAGGAGAAAAAACAAAGGCAGCATAGCGTATGTTTTTTGTATCAAAGGCCTGAACAACTCTTCTCAAAGCTTCACAAAGAAAGATCACTTTTATTCCAACACCACATCAGAAAGTAAACCCAGGATCCTGAGAATAGCCTATGCCTTCTACAGTACAGTAACTTTTCTCAGTTTGTCACAAAGCTGTAAAATGTTTAAGACATTCTTTGTTTGTGATCAAAAAAGGAAAAAAAGATTTTCTTTTTGAAAATGGAGACAAACGTTTTTTTTTTATTACTCCGCTTTGTAATTTATCATTTACATAAAATAATGTCTAATGAAGGGCCACTGCCTACAAAGAGCTGTAGACTGTAATTATAAACCTAGAGTAAAATCAGTTTTTCCATAAAAACTGCTCCTGCTACCTCCTTATCTCCTTAGCTGAGAAACAATCATGTGAGAGCTAACCTCTTTACCCCTGGAACAGTTTCACTTAAAATTTGAATGCACAAGCAGGATGAAAAAAAATAGCCATGTCCAATAACTGCAGGATCCCATGTATCTAAATTGAAGATTTATTGGCTTTTCAGTGCAGTCTGGGCAGCGGTCGCACACATATGAGATGAGACTGGATATTAGAGACGAGATTGAAAACCAAGGACATGTCATCAGGATTTTTCCTTTACAACTACTCAATGAATATGAGATGAAGCTGTGAGCGAAATGGACCCATATGACCAAATCAAATCCTTTTTTTTAAAATCCTCTTAAGTCTGAAGGAAAAGGACATGAGAATAGGTTATCCGTCATTGCCAAAGAATGCTGGGCATCTGTCCGCATAAAATTCATACAAGACAAAAGCACAACCTTTGTTCTA
This sequence comes from Istiophorus platypterus, assembly GCA_016859345.1. Taxonomy (NCBI): domain Eukaryota; kingdom Metazoa; phylum Chordata; class Actinopteri; order Istiophoriformes; family Istiophoridae; genus Istiophorus; species Istiophorus platypterus. The sequence continues at coordinate 8,483,163 of CM029121.1, forward strand.
AGGTAAAAGATGCTTTCCATAGCTGAAAATATGAGCCACAACTGATCGGCATTCAGGAAGTAAACAAAATATATCAACACCCACTTTAACAAAACGTTGAAGGTTTGTGCAAAAGTTTTAGTCACAAATAAAATGAGAAAAACATTGAATAAAGTTTTAAATTTCAGCTCAGAGTTCTCATTGGTAGTTGAATCTGCTGACCAGGAAATGAATCACAACACTGGAAAGATAAGACTAGACCAATTAATAATATTCACACTGATTCCACAGTGGGTGACAAGCGTACGAGCTAACCAGCACGCAGTCAGGATACTGCACCACTAAAAAGAAATTCAGCCCCTCTAAAATACAAAGCATAAAAAGTTTTCCATTTGTGACAGCATGTGAAAATCAAATCTGTTGGGAGTCTAGGGAAAGTGATCGAAGGTCTGCCAACTATATGTCATCACCCGGCTTCGATATCTGAAAGAAGCACAGTGGTATTTTTAGACTGCCCACAGAGACACCGGGGTAGCCCACTCAGTGTTTCCGGCATGCTCTTTTGTCTAACGTTTCTTCCCATGGGCATGCTAGCAGGTCATTAATGGCATACCTCCACTGCACTTTTTGTACCTAATAAAGAAAAAGTGGTCTTTTTCTAAAAATTCGCTAAAATATACATTCAATTTATTTTCTTTACTAGGATGCAAGATAAAGATATGAAAAGGAAAAGGATTTTCTAAAGCATCATTTTAATAGGCTATTTAAAAAATATTCGTCTTTCTGCTCTCAAATCTATTTGTGACATGAAAAATAAATAATATCCTGTTTTGTGTCTTTAGGGTACTGTGATTAATGTGTTCAGCACATCAGAAAAACAATCCAACTCCCAAAAGCTCATTTGAATACATCAATTATTAATACAAAAGGTGATGGGGATGAAAAGCACAAAGATGACAGAACATAAATTGCCAAAAAAGGAGAAAAATTACTAATTTGTGGCAATGCTACAAATAGCTCTCAAAGGATGGGGATATAGATGAGAGCCGCCAGCCGCTGGCAATGCATGCCAAACAAGATAAAATGTAATCAAGAATTAACATTTTAAGACTAGCTCATCCAGGGAGGAAAGAAAGCACCTGGATGCCATTCAACACAGAGAAAAAGCGTCCAAATTTCTTTTGGCTTATATTCAGAACTCTGAATCTTCAGGATAAAATGTGATTAATAACTCCACTAGCAAAGTGTCAAGTAATATTTTGATCTTTCAGCTTAAACAAAAATGAATGAAAGAAGAGGACAGCATGTGAGAACAAACAGAGAAAATGGTTGTGGGGTAGCTCACTGTAGCAAACACACCGCTACTGAGGCCACCGTAAAATCCCTATTGTTAAGAATGAATAGCTGCTTTCTTTCATTTGACATATGCGATTAGTAAGCCTATGGTAAAAGCTCTTAATAAAAGAAAACAGCCTCAGGGAGCTCTGAAGAAAACGCTGAATGTTTTTTCCACAAGATAGAATTTTCAGTATGAAAATTTTGTGCTATTCAGGCATCTTCTGCTATTTATATAGGTTTATTGAACTGACGTTTGTTCTGCAAATTTTAAAAGGTATTCTGACAGAACAACTATAATACTCATTTTCATCACTTTTTTTTCCATCTAAACAAGCAATTTTAAATGAAGGAACAAATCAAGGAAAGGGGGTTGCACTGTTATCACTGGCTAGGGGCACCTGGTGCCTCCCTCCATCATTGTAATTAATGAAAAGCTAGAGAGTCAGGATGGATGAGATACTGGTAATGGCGATAAAGGTCAGGAACCACGGTAATTATGAGAATTCTGTTGTGCAATATACTTACACTCAGTATCACTTTGTGTCACTGTTGCGTTCACTTTTTGTTATATCCATGCTTTTGCTCTCTGCTTCATCTAAATGTGTATTTTTTTGCCTTCCCTTTGGTAATTTCTTTCCATACACCTATATGATATTTGTTAACCTAAGGTTAACCTAAACAGACACAATTTACCTTTGATTCTGAGCCACTGGCACCTAAATCTTCACATTAGATGTTGATATTTTAGGTGGTTTAATTTTCTTTCTCCTGCTATAGAAATGTTGTGACATTACAGTTCATTGAGTCGCACCATATCCATTAGATAAAAATTGATTAATTAACTAATTAAAAACCCACCCCCTAACCATAAACTGGATGTAAAATTCCAGGATCCATAACCTCAAGCTTTGCTTGTTTAAGTGCACATGTTTTTGTAGCATACTGTATCACTTTGTAAATGCGCACACATTTAAAGTGCACAAAAATAGATCTCACTAAAGGCTCAATAAAAGGGATCAAAGTGTTTTCCAGAGTACAACATGTAACCGCACGTCTAATTCATCCAGCAGCACTCCCTAACTAAGCAGAAGAGGTCTTCCCCTCAGGAAGGGTATTTGCATTGCTCCACTGGCACAATCATACACACTCACTCCATTTCATGGCACAGTAGACAAGCAAACACTGGGACACCGAGACACTGAGTCTGGAGCAGGCCAGGCTCTTCCAGCTCTGCAGAGGGTTTTAGCTTGGTGAATACCCGTGCCTGCTGCCTAGCATCCCTGATCAGCCCTTTGTGCTGTGGGGGACAGGCACAGTAGGGCATGTCCTGAATACTAATCACCAGAGCTAACCTGCCAGCTAACCAACCAACCAACCAGTGAGCCACACTCCTATCCAGCCAACCCTGCAGACAGAACAGGAATTCTGGCAGCCCACCATTGAATCCCATGATGTGAAGTTGCCAGGGGCACGTATGAGACCTGCCCTATCCTCTAATGTCCAGCAGAGGCCTTAGGGCCACTGCCCTGTTAGATAAAGACATTTGGAAGTCTATCTCTATTACTTTGTTTATTACCTCTCTATCTCTATTACTTTGTTTATTACTTAGCTGAAACATCCGGAGCTTAAATTCTCCTAAACAATTTCCATTCATGCAACTGGAAACCATCATAATTCACAGATGTAAAATATTGTCTAATTTCACTTAAAAACGGCTGAGAATGTTGTTGCTGCTCTTTAGTGTTGAACCAAAAACTCAGGAGACAAAAGCATCCTCAATCACTGTCCACCGCTGCATTCTTAACAAATCAGAGTCACATTTTCAGTCCCAGTGTAAGGTTGTGTGATGTTTATAGTCAGTTCCAGGTGTGAAAGCCAATTACAGGAGCTGCCTGTGCAGAGCAGGGTGATATAGTGTACTCTGATTATTGTATCCAATAAATCTGTCAGCATTTGCAGGGCTGTGACCAGACAGCAAAGAGCTGCTGGTTCACCCCGTAGGCCTCTCCTTCTCTCTCTCTGACACACTTCCCTCTTTCTCGGAGGCACCAACTCTTCTCTCTTTTCTTCTGGTTAAACAGAAACTGATGTTTTGTATCTCACTGCCTGGATCTTCATCTAGCTGCCTTGTTGGTAGAGCATAGTGGGCAGTTGGAGGTAGGAACTTTCCACAGCTGGAGTTCAGATGGCTTTCATAAGAGTTAGTTTACTCCTCGAGGGTGAAATTCAAATGGAACCCCTTGCACTTCCACGTATTGACGCACAAGCACCTGTCTGGTTAAAAGAAAGGAAAGAAGGGAAACAAGACTAACAGCTAAACGCTGTTGTTAGCATGATAACATGCTCAGAGTGACAGTGCTAACATGCTAATGTTTCACAGGTATAATGTTTACCATGTCCACTATCTTTGTTTATAATTCATCATGCTAACATTTGCCAATTACCTCTAAACACGCAATACAGCTGAGGCTGAAGGAACCAAATGAAGAGTCAGGGCATCACTGATATGAATAATCCTTTAGGGGACATGAATGTCAGAAGCAAATTTTCATGGCAATCCAATCAATAGTTGCTGAGATATCTAAAAAAAAAAACCCAAAACAAATGTGGACCTCATGGTAGCACTACAGAAAAAAGTCGAAGGATAATCAACGTCACTCCGATTCATCCTCTGGAAACTCTGACTGTCGCTACTAAATGTCAAGCCAAACCATCCAGTGGTTGTTGACATACTTGGACGTGGACCCCAAAGTGGTGGATTGACAGATGCAACGGACGGACATTCTCAAAAAAAAAAAAAAAAAAATGAACACAGGAGTATATTGTGCTAATCAGTATATCAACAGATTTCTTTAACACTGACACAAATTAGCAATGACCAGATAAAAATGCATTCTTGCTATCAAATTAGGCTCTGCCAATTAGATTGCCGGAAGATAATCACTCGAAAAGGATATATTACTACCATGTAATAGCATATTTCTTTTCTAAAGAACTTGACATGTCAATAATTTGTTGAGCTTCCTACAATGGTCATATAGTGGTCGCCAAATTTAAAAAAAAAAAAACCTTCAAATTCTCTCTTGCTTTTTATCCAATTTAACACTGAAGTGGAATATTTAACCAAACAGGTTTTATTAAATAAACGTCACAGCCCAACAAGAAACAAGAACAAGGGCTTTGTTCTCAAACTAGTTCTACCTCCATGTTTCCCCTCAGCCTGACCCATGTCTAATGCTGCGGTAGTCACCCAGACACTGCTTGGATGGGGCCACTCCTCAGCACTCCTCCTCACAACAGGGGGGCCTTTGTCATGCTCTGACCTTTCTGGCCATGTGGTAATAAATTAGTTTGATTTGTTCCTCCTCTCGTGTTTAGAGTGTTTCTCTTTCACATGGAGAGGGAGATCAATGCAGGGGAGGCTACTCTTCCAGGACTTTTGGCCGTGTTGCGTGCAAAAACCCATCCGGCCTGGCCCACCACTGGGCCACTTAATCGTTCTGGTTTGGGCTAGAAGAATGCTGACCCACAGAGGGGTTCAGTGAGACCTGCAACAGATGGACAGAACCAGCAGTGCAGGATGTAGAAATCCTGCACAAGCATTTTGCTGTCCAGCATTTTGCCATCCTTCTTCCCAGAAGAATGGAGGGGCTTTATGAGTAACAGCAGCCCTGAAGGATGAGCCTGAATCATAGCACAGGACTGCAGAGGCCTCCGTTCACTATTGTTTATTGCATCGTGGGCTTAAATGCAGGAGGAGCCTCTACGAATGCCAGTGGAGCAGAAAGGAGAAGACATCTTTAGTGCCCTGACTATCTTCTCTGTTCAGCATTTGAAACAGCTGTGTCATGTCCCGGTTCTCCTCACAGCTTTAAGGCTCTTCTGTTTAAATATGAAGAAGCTGCCTGAGTGCAGGAGGACTAAGGGACCTTATCCTCCTGCAGGCGTTCTGATTAGTGGCTATTGCCTAGAAGCCCTGTGCAATCAATCAAATGCAAACAAATATGAGAGAGAACCAATCAACTAAAGGCCCTAACAGTGCAAGACCAAGGCATGCAGCTGGAGAGTGGGAGAAAGAGAGCAACTGATTGTCATAATGTTCACAATGATCATAATGTTATTGGCTTTAGATGAACCTCCAAAGCTGATGTTTTGTAGTTTCTCCCTGCTAACCACAAAGCTACAACCAGAAAAAAGCATGAAAGCTTATTTTCTAAATTCACACACACACATACACACACACATACACGCACACACACACACACACACACACACACACGCACACGCACACACACACACAAAGAATCGTTACATTAATGAATGGCAGCTTTCAAGGATGCAGCTCTGAGTGATCTCATTAGATACTATCACAACAGGCCAGTGTTCTCACACTGCTCCCAACCCAGCCTTTTTTTTTTAAACTCTCCCATTTGGGTTCTAGTTCCAGGCCCTAATTGAAGGCACATGTAGCATATTCACACAGAGATCGAGCGCACCCATCGACAGCCACGTGTGTGGAGGCTGACAGTGTTAACGTGGAGGGACGGGGGGTGGTCCTCACAACTTAGCACAGGTCTTTCAATAACAAACTGGATGAATGCAGCTCTGATTGCTGATCTTACTGCCTCATTAACCTTTGCTTGCTCTCAGATAGTCAGGACCAGTGTGAGCTGGTACACAGGGAGCAAATCAAGTTAAGGTACGATGGTAATCTGTTCATTATTTCAACTTAAAATGGCAATGGAAATGGAAAACAAGACTTAAGGGGATTTTTATGCTTATATGCTACGAAAGGAGATAAAGATCACCTGTACTTTGAGCTAACACTTTTCAAACATTGTTTAAAGGCGCAAATGTGGGAATCAATTTTGAACAGCAAAAAACAGATGAATATAAAAGAACAGAAACATTGAGGAAAGAAAAAAACTCACATCGGGTCCCTCTCCACGGCCTCGCACCAATGCAAAGGGAACCTAAATATCTCCAGCGTCACTTGCCTTTGCGTGAGACTGCACTGCCTTGTAAACCCTATAAAAATGTCAGAGAGGAACCCAAATAGCCTCTTACGTGTTTTTAAATGCTTTGTCTTCCACATGGTGTCAATTTGCATTTTTGCAAAGGAGCTCATTTACGCATTTAAAATTTTACAGTCACCAAATCACACAAACCACACCGCCTCTGTAACCAGTGCCTGTGCTTTTAAAAGACTTTGGATTTCCTCATTTAGTTTTCCATTTAGTAGAATCTCTAAACTATATAAATCAAAACAAGTAAACAAACTGCTCGGACACAAGTTAAAATTATGCGTTCAAATCATTACTGAAGAGCTTTTTAAGTGCTTGCTATGAGACATCTGTTGTTTTACGGCATGAAAGCACTTCGCATTGCATTACACTCAAATGTGTCTCTGTAACTGTCACTGTAAAACTGCCACTGTACGCTGTACATAAACTGATGAGGTGAATCGATTTTAAAATCATATATCCCTATTTCTTTTACTCATATTACAAGACCAAACTAGGACATACAAATCAGAGGTTTGTCTATTACTAATTCAGCATACATGTATCTAATAATAGCTCTTTGTTCCCTGAAAAGGCCAAAAATTGAAAACTGTCTCCATTAATACTAATATATCCTCCTTTGTCGTTATGTCTCATCTGTATTGTATTTTCACTCCCTTCTACGCACCATAAGACTTTCTCTGTCTCTGAGTGAATAACATTCACAGGCGGTTTTCTTTGGTTCCCATTGTTGGGCTAAATTGTATTCCAAACTGATAAACAGCATATAATGTCAGAGACAGTACTATTGGGTTTTCTAAAACCATTAATTCAAAATGCAGGCAGCCGCCGGTTTTTACACTTCCCCGCATTCTACAATATACGACGCAAGAAATAAAATTTTAGTAATAATATAAAAGAAAAGTCAGATGAGTCAGATGTTGATGAGGCTGTATCATTTGCTGTGAAGTAGTGGGGAATGAACTGCACAGAATCAATTAGATAAAGTAAGCAGTAATCAATGTGTTTGGCTGAGTCTCCCCTTCTGAGAGCAGGTATCACACAATAGCGATCTATAGTGTCTAAGTCCTGAGGGCATGTCTGACAAACAAACAGACAGCTGCTTGTTTTCATGTGTAAAACTGGCTGGCATAGATGATCAGAGTTATGTGACTCCACAGGGAGAGTTGCTGAATTTCAATAATGCCCCGAGAGGCTTATGCTGAAATTGTGAAACAGCCCTTTGGTGTTGATGAAACACTGAGCATACACCTACATTTTCTTTGGGATCAAATCAAGTCTTTATTGTGTGAAACTAAATGCTTTTTTTAAATCCTGAAACAAATTTGGAACTGAAACGCAGCAAACTGGAATTAAAGGTTCTGGAGCTTGCATTTTTTAAAAAAAAAGTTTTGATGAAGGGTAATAAAAGTTTGGAATGACCAAGATCGGATGCTACAAAGTGAGTGGCAATTTATTTATGTTGAGCAATGTGGGTGGGACATTTTACATGGATCAGATTGAACCTAACCCAGCTCTGTAGATGAAAGTTTTGCAACATAGAAATACCTCAAAAACTTACTTGAACTTCGTAAAAACTCCGCAAAATACTCGAGGCAGCATGGTGACCTGAATGAAGCTTTTTTTCCAAAGCTTTTGCTAAAGCTACCCAAGAGGTAGCTGTTTCTCTTTGATGTTTCAACATACTGTATTCCTGGTTAGTGGCAGAACAACAAAGGGCCATGTGGTGCAGAGAACCACAGCATTAACAACTGCATGTTATGCTTCACTCGTGCAGGTCTGTGCAGGCAGCACCAACAAATCAATGCCATTTGTACGGCAAACCGGAGAAAACTGGTGACTGCTTTTATGAGGTATATAAAATGACATCTCTTCTACAGTTTAAAACCATTACAATGAAATTCTAGCCAAAGAAGGATGGAGATTTCATTAAATTGACATCATTACCATCCTATATGCCTCATGTTAATAAAGTGTCAGGGTGGTACCATCGCTACAGGCTTTGACAGAAGTTTTCTAAATTAGCATGGGCTCTGATATAATGAAAGAAAGAAAAAGGAAACCTCTCTGATATGTGTGTCAAACATCAAAAAGCTACACGCTACAGATAAAAAGAAAAAAAGGGAAACTTAATAAGCCTCAGGATATAAAGATTTATAGTTGAAAAGTCAGCCATGTTAGTGGACGTGGAGACAGAGGGACATATATTAAGTTTTTTTTAATGTAGTATCCAGACTTCTGACGCCTGTTTTTTGGCTCTTTATTTCAGTCAAGTACACAGGTCTGATAAAAAGAAAGCTTTTTCTGGCATTCATGTGGTCTATGATGGAAGACTGCTGGGACAGAGGTGTGCTCTGCAATGCAAGCACATAAGCATCTTTAATTTCCCAATAGTACTTGCATTTAATTTACAGCAGATTTTGAAAACTTCCCAACAAAAACAACAATCGGCAATAATCCTGTTGAATTTTCTCTAATAGTAAGAAAAGAATTATCTTTATCACTGGTACACCAATGAATTTATCCATGTTATCAGCCCAGCTAAATAACTGCCCAAATCTTCAGCAAAATCTCCCGAGCAACATAAAATGAAAAACCCCCTTTCTCCCTTCTTTACTTAGGCACATTCACACTGAGAGAAAGACTTGCATTCATTGCATTTCTGGGATACTTGTTGGTGGCATATTGTAGGTGGAGTGAACAAAGGCAAGGGAGTGGACGCTGAGGCACCGGGCCCCCAGATAGGACGACAAAGGGGCCCGGTGGAGCTGGGGCTAACTGAAAGGCTGACAAAAGGCTGAGAAGAAGAGGGCTTTCTGGGTTGACTGGAGGGTGAGAGGAGGCAGAGCCGGGACCTGTGCCCACGCACCGAGGCCGCTGGTTTTGGTGAGCTGCATGAGCACGACCATGTGTGGTCCGTTATCACAACCAGGGAGCAGCGAGCAACACGCCTCCCTCAATGGGAAGACGGATGCCCCCTTGCTGATTGCCCCAAAACCTGTTAAGAAAGGCCCAAAGAACAAAGGCAGCCACCCCCGTTGGGAGAGGGTCGTTGAAAAGGTCGCAGGAGCATGTCTGTATGGGTTAACTCTTCCTCTCGGGAGGACAATGGAGCTGACAGGTGCTCGGGGAAGACAGAGGAAGGAGCCAGAGAGGAGACGGATGGGTTTGAGTGTGGAGGCGTATAGCGAGCCTAAAGAAACGAGTGACACTCCTAAGAAGCCAACAGCTTCCTGAGGGGAGCACAAGTATTTATATGATGCATTTTGAGTTGGCTTGTTTATTGACTGAGCAAAAAAATGGAACCCCACAGAATAAACTTGGTGATGTTGAATTGGTAAACAGTTAGACAGAGATGTTGTCAGCGAAACTGTCTGTTATTTGTGTTTACCCATTTATAATGCTGCCTGCCATACAACCATTCTCAAAGTCATTTGACAAACATCGATTTCCAGCCTCACACGCTCCAGCAGAAGCACTTGTCATAACATGGGGAAAAAACCATGACTCATCCTTCCGTTTATTCATTTGTCTTCATCCGATCTGACTGCGAATGCCACAGCCCCCGGGAGCAGGAAACAGATGGAGCCACGTCCTTCATCAGATCAAAAAACCAGGCCCTTCAGTGCCTCGTCTGCAGCCCCTGTCTGCGTCAGATGCTCTCTACGCGGTTTCCAGGTCAGCTGCCAAGAGGGGGCAGGGGGCGACCAGTGACTCTTCTAAGGAAATCTTTCCTTCAAGGAGGTCGGGTCAACGGAGCAGAGCAGCTGACCTCCCGAGGGCCCGGAATCGGAGATCAGGGCAGATCGGAAAGAAGAACGGGAGGACACTTACGTCATTCCCTGTCCCCTTCCAGCCTTTCATCGGTGACCAGGTCTCTTACACAAGAGGCTTTAGAGCTGCATTATCCTCTGCAAACAGTGGATGAGAAGGGGGTTCAGAGAGCAGCAGGCTCATGCTGCTCATCAGACATTACAATCCCTGTCCTGGACTTCCAACAGGTCATATCTAATAACTATCACTACACGTTCGTCAGCACCGAGCATGTATAGCACATAAACACGTACCCTTCATTTAACACTCAGCAGCTTGTTGCCGTCGGGGACTGATGTCTGGCAGTGGCATGGATTTGCTTTAGAAGCTTAACCGTACCACTGTTTCTACAAAACCTGCTATGTTTGAGATCAGCTCCATTAAGGTTAAATAGACGGGAAATTCTCAGTGTAGTGTCTCATGATGATGTAAAATATGATAGTTAATGTTACGCAGCTGTTAAAACTTTATTTATTTATTTATTTTTTATCCAGGCTACTCTCTTGGTAGCGTTTAAGTGTTAAAAGGAACGAGTCAGTCTTACCCTGTGTTCACACTGCGAGTAAGAAAATCAACAAGTCACTCGAGGGCCATTCATTTCTTATAGAGAGCTGAGAGAGCAGAGAACCTCGAGCTTGTGCAAGGAACCTGCAGGCTGAAACCACGTCCAAACCCTTCATGGACATTGGCAGTTAACAGCCAACAGCCCTCATTGTTCAAAGGTAAAATTTATAACAAATACGTTTATCTTAAAGGTAAAAAATGGACGAGATTCTGATCACAGTTTGCTAAAACTTTTTTCTGAAAGATCTAAAAAAACAGAAAAACCTTTGTGTTTTATTTTCAACTATTTTCGATTACTTCAAAGTGATTACTTCTATATTTATATACTTTTTTTCAATCAATACTTAACAACAAGTACAAAAATGCCAAACAAGATCTGAGGTAAATTTGACAGAGCATCTCTATTACATGTTTTGTCCACTGGAGCATGTGTATGTGAGTGATAAACATAATGAAGAGTTAGCTGTAGGACATTTCTGCATATGGGGATTTAGGTTCTGCTTTATTGGAATTATTTCATGTTTCACTTCTACATAAAAAAAGGCTATGGAGATGAAGGATATCTTGTCCTTGAACCAGTGGTATCTCAGGGAAACTAGCCTAGATAATGTGTTTCTTTTTGTCCAAAGTCTATTTACCGAAGTAGGTTTTGGAAAAGCAGGGATGTCTTATAATCAAATTTGTCTTATAATTGGGCCAATATGGTAATACACTCTGTCCCCACATCCATGCTATTGGACCACCTTGCTCCAACCTCGGAAGAGAACAAGCCCTCTGGCTCAAATTGTGAACACACTGTGAAAACAGAGGTAGTGAGATCTGATGGGAACATCATTAGAACATCTGGAAAGGAGATATCATTATGACAGTAAAGTGGCTTTGTCTGGTAAACTATGTGGTCAACCAGCTAAATGCCCCTGCTGTGCAAGCTTGATTTTTCAAGAGCCAGGCAAACACAGAGGCAGTAAACAGGCATTGTGCAATATCGCTAAGGTTGTTACCACCCAGGTCCAGCATCTGGGATCTAGTCTGGAAATGAGTCAAACACTATCCAACTCTGTGTAACACAAAAACTACCCACATGTTCTTCCTGTGGTGCAAAATCAAAGCTTTTCCCCCTAAGATAAATATTGCCCAACTAGAGTATCACACAATCTTTAAACATCAGGCCAAATGTGGAGAGGAAACAAACTTTTTACAAAATGTGCAAAAAATATGCAGAAAAATTTCCAGCGTCTGGGGATGTTTGCGGAGGGACAATTGTGTGATCCCTGCCAAGGAGCTTTTACTGTATCTGTTTCCAGCCACTCCACCAGGCTAACCCTATACTGCAGAAAATCCCTCAGTTTATTTCTCTCTGGACTGTTTGATTAGCCTGGGATATGCCGTATCACACCATCAAGACAGGAACATTTAAACAAGCGAGGCAGAGCCAGCTACGGTGAGACACTCTATACCACAATCTGTCAGGCCAACGTCTAAGTGATAAGTTCATCCTCGTTCGGTCCCTTTAACTCACCATCACTCCACTCTCACCTCACAGGCAGATAAAAACACGATATCCAGATATAAACTGGAAAAAGACATCAAAGATGTTTGAGAACAGCGAGCCAGAAATACCATTCGGAGGTGAAAGTTGTGCTACGTACATTTATCCAAGTAACAAACTGTCATTCCTGGTATGTGCTACTGAATATAACTTGCTGGGAAGCCCTTCAGTTAGGTATATTTTTCATCTTGCAACACCTTCAGCTATATTTCATGGACAACCCTCAGGCATATGCACAATATTAATAAATCAAGACTAAAACCATCCAGAGTGCTGCTTTTGGATGTTTCCTACACACTGGGGAGTAATTTGTTATTGCAGGTGGCCCCTTACAAGCCCAGTGTTGCTTCTCAAGTATCCCAAATAAAGAAAGCAAAGACTCTCAGATTGGAACTGCAGCATTCTCTGTCTTAGCTCTTTTTGTTCACATGAAGTACAAATGCAGAAGGTGTGGCTTTGGTTGATGAAATAAACAAGTGGGAGACAATACCTGAAACTGTTTTTGCTCTTTAAGACTGAAGATGCCCGGGCTTGTGTGGTAAACATTTTGCATAAGTAAATTCACAGAAGTAGATTAGTCTATTTCTCCCATAATCCCTTTGTTGCTAGAGGAAAGGATTTGTGGGTCAGGCCTGAGGAGAGGGGGTGGAGGGATTCTCTCTGTGTCCACCTAGAGCAGAATGGAGAGAGAGGCTACAATGCTTCAACCAGACGAGGAGACGACGCCTCCGTGCCTTGCTCCTGCTCCCCCTCCCCCACCAACACACACGCAGCAGACAACATGCACATGCATGTATTCTCCCTCAGACAGACCAGGAACAAACCATAATGGCACAATGACCTACAAACCACAACCCCATGGGAATTATTCACAAGCTTTCAAATCAGATTCCATTAAAAGTCAGCTGCGGCAGCAATGCAGGGGCGGGGCGGGGTGAGGGGGGGGGTGCCCCATCCCAAGCCGTCCCGAGGCCTCGCATTCTAACACACCATCAATTAATGAGCTCACTCAAAAACAAAAGAAATGCGCTGGTCACACTGAGCACTCCTGCTTTGTTTCCGACATACTGTATGTTGGTCGACCAGTAGAGGGATTCGATGCAGCTGTACAAATAAATAAATAAAAAGAAGACTGTGAAGTTGTAGGAGGCTTAAAAAATATTAGCCGAAGGAAAAAAAAACAAACAGAAATTAGCAAAAATGGCAGATGGCGTTTTATCTCTGTATACTAACAGGAGCATTCAATACATACTCATTTTCAGCCTTAGAATAAAACTCATCCTTAATTTAAAAAATGATCAGATGACCTTTTTTTTTTTCTCTGGCTGAGTTATTAGCATAAATTGAGATACTATCTCACAGGATAAGAGATGAGGAGGATTTAAGTAATTAACCTGACTAAACCCAATTAAAACTTAGTGTAATGAAATGTAATTTGAGATAAGGACCTGGCTTTAAAAAGAAACTGCAGCTCCATATGAAGTAGAAAAAAGTAAACTGAAGCAGACTGAAGACTCAAGAGATGAGATATTCATCAGGCCTCAAAAAAATGAAAATGAGCTGCTGCCCCTATGTTACATGGTAGAAAATACCTTTTCTGTATTTTAGCAATTTTGACATTTACCAGACTGAAAACAGGACAGCCCTGTTTTTTTCTGCTTTTCATCTTTCCAAATTTTGTATGTAGCACATGACATTTGCAAGTGGCAATACTGTAAACAGAGTTTTCTTTTCATGAGTATTTTTGTAGTAAAAGTAAGAGTTGTGCACAAAAATATTAAAAATGGAAATACATTGGATGGGTGCTGATACATGCTTAGTTGTAATGTACCCATGTTATGTACCATTACATACTCTGATTAACACATTTGCAGCTCCTTTCCATCCACCTGTGTAAACTGTGCTCCATTGTATAAGTCCTTTACAGTGGGATCATGAAAGAAAGCAGCCTGTTCACAGTTGAATACAGGTAGTGTAAGAAATCTCTACAACCTTAAATCAGTCCATAAACTGAGACTACCTTCCAGGTTTTCTGAAATTGTTCGATCCGGAACAGTACAAACCACAGAGCCTCTTAGGCTACCAGTCACTGATCCAAGAAATATTGCGTTTATGATTCAATTTCCTCGCTGGATGGAGAAAAAAGTAGCGCTACCGGTAAAGGAAAAGTCTCCCAGAGCACACGGCAAATAAGCGACTTACGTAAAAAACGCCCTAATTCCTCTTGTTCTTGGTGCTCTGAAGGACCACCTGTTAGACACGATGCTCATTAGGCTGGAGACTGGGAGGCCGCTATGGGGCTGTTCTATCAAATAATCAGACTCATCCTGGAGGAATCCGGCTGTAAAACGCACTCTCACTGGGAAATCACTCAGACGAGCTCATAAAAAGCACACACACAAAGGTTTACTCACACACACGCACACACACACACACACACACACACACACACACACAGAGCAACAGTTTGCCCAAATAAACACACATTTTTCAAACTTCAAGCTGCTTTCCATTGTACACAGAGGCAATCACTATGTACAGACCTAGAGACCCATTATCCAGCAGTTTGGGATCTGATTTTATGTTTGGGTGACTCCAGCGTGACAAGTTGCTGGTGAAAGTAGATTATCTCACCAGTTATTAAGAAATAACTTCCCTTCAGCGTGCAAAAGATGATGACTTGTAAACATTTTGCAACCCTATTCCTTTGATGGAGCTTATGTCATTAGCGTTCACTGGTTTCCAGCACTGTGTTAATCCTAGGACTGTGTGTCTTCTCTGAGCCTATAAGAACTGCATGTGATTACTAGAGTCAGGCACTTTCTTAAAACCCCAAATTCTTTACCAAAGTTCCCAGTTTTACATGTATATGCAAAAGACACTACTTTTAAACATTCTGATTGTTAAAATCTCAGTGTTTACCTCCAAAAATCATGCCTAATCCTGCACAATTTATCTCCTTTTACAAAGCCAAAGTTTTGGATAGCTGCATTTAAAATAACTGGAATAGCACCGCCGTGCCAGTCCCTTTGTCTCCTTTGATTACTCATAATTCCTCTCACGCAAGCAAACAAATGATCGTAATCTCACGCCAGATATTTATAGGTGTTAAACGTGTATATGCCGTTTCCTTACATCATCTTTGGGCTGTTTTTTTATTTATGTGACTCTTCCTTGGAAGCAGCAACGCCTCCTCCAAATTGTGGAGGATGTTAAGTCTCCCTCAAACTATTTTGAGTCTTGATGATCAGGTTACACTGTTTTACATGAACATGGGAAGTTTTTCCAGGGGTAATGAGAATGTGCCAGCCCAGAAAAGTGCAAAGCACACTCAGCGGACCCCAGGGGCCGACAAAACAGCATTAAGTATTAAGTGTGCTTAAATGGAAAGAAATTTACTGTGTCAACCCAATTTCCTCACAAGGGAGCAAGGAAGCCATAATCTCAAAAAATAACATGTTGACAGAAGGTATATGTTCATCTTGCTAGCCGTGCCGTGGTGATGACCAACACAGTGGGGTACAGACATGTAGACATATATAGGCCCCAGTTTGTGATCCCCTGACTCACAGGGGCAGATTGGTAATGATGAAATATTCAAGACTGCTGCAGGACTGAATAAACTTCCGTCCCTATTCACCTAACGTAGTGGCTTATGATAGTCCAGGACACCAAAATAATGTCTAAGAAAAGCAGTTTAGTGCTGAAATCATTAGTCAGTCTTGGTATAGTCACCTGCTTGTGACATCTCTACATGTTATGGCGCAGTCTCGCTACACTTAGTTCAGGTGCTCTCCACCATCTTTCCAAACAGCCTCAGAAAGCTGCGTGGGTGTGTTTATGTCCACATACTTTTGCGCGAAAAGGGACGGAGACAGGTTGTCATCTATAGTGCAGAAGCAGATCAAATCAGTGCTAGTAAGCTCTTAATCCACTGATGTACTTCATTATGAGCAAACTGCCACTTAATGACAAATGTTGGAGCTAAAGAGACGGAGATGTCTCATGTAAAACACAGCTTCATGCAGATGTGAACAATGCAGTGGGCTCAGTTATATGAACCTGCCAGCATGTCAGACTCCTGATAAGCGAGATCAGAGGAGGACAAGCCACTACAGTCGGAAGATTTATGAGCCCGTTTGACATTAGATCTTGGTTTACAGCCCATGTGCCAAGTTAAACATTTGTGTCATTATTGGTAAAATTTTTATTTGACCAATTTTTTTAGCCACGCTGGCGACGATACGTTGTAGACTGCAGTGTTTACTGGGTACTTAAGGACAAGGTCCAGACTGAAATATGACTATTTGATGGACTTTTCCTCTAGTGTCACCAAATGTCAATATTTGTGGTAGGGAGAGGAATGTCTTGATAACTATTGCATGTATCGCTGTGAATTTTGTTGCAGATATTCAAGGTCCCAAGAGGAAAATTCAAATGACTTGGGCTATCCTCTGACTTTTCCTTTAGCGCCATCCTCAGGTCAAATTTTCAGTTTGTCCAATATATTGGTGTATGACTAAGAATGGTGATTGAGATGGTGAACATTATAAACACATAAACAAATATTATTCTTGCTGAATATCAGCATGTTAGCATTATCACTGTGAGCGTGTTAGCATGCTGTCATTAGCATTTTGCTCAAAGTATAGTCTCACAGTGTTGCTACCGTGGCTATAGACTCTTACTCTTGTTGCTTGATAAATGACTTTAGATTTATTTGCTTTTTCAAGATTGCTTTCAACAGCTTTTCAGTCAATAGATTAACCACTTAAATCAGAAATAATTTTGCAACAATGAGACCAAAAGTCACTGCCATAGAGCTTATTCTCCTGTCTTATTTTTCAGTACAAACAGCAAACAAGAGGTCAATAATGTTTTTTCTTCACCAATATTTCGATAACTGATGCAACTATTCATGCCAGTTTAAAAAACTCTAACCACACAGCAGGAGTAAGCAAAAAAGTGCTCATTTGTCATTTTATTCCCTCATAATCACACACTGAAGTTCAGTTTAGTTTCGGTCCGCTATCCTGGTAGCGGTGAGTATTAGTTAACCTCTGGAGAATAATGAAATCACTTGCAGCAAGGCAGACCCTGCTCTCTGCCCATGCCTGTTATTCTGGTGCAACACATCACCACACAGTGCGCACATCAAGTCCAGCTCAGTAAGCCAAGCATCCGGGCCAGACTGTTGCAAAGAAGTACACACTTTGTGTCGACTGGCAGCTGTGGCCATGCAGAAGAGCCAGCAGGAAAAGACTGCACGACCGTCACTCATGAAATGAAGGGTAGAAGGTAGAAGGTGTGATGTCCTGTCATTCTTGGGTGACACTTAAACTGTTTTTTACTATGAAGGACGGCAGGAAGAGGCCTAAACACACACATCAGGGGTGTGAAAGCAGATATCATCCACTGTGCTCCCCTCCTCATCTCTTCTATAATGCTCAGGGAATTCTTGGGCTGTAAGTTAGGGACCTTCTGTGAGAGGTCTTCAGCAACACTCTAGGTGTGCTCACAGGTTTTTATGAGGTGCAAAAAGAGCTATTATTCCCTTCAACCCTACAGCTGCCTTTCCTCAGGCAGAGGATTTTTTTTTTTCTAAATCCCAAAGAAAAACATTTGAATGTGGATTTTTATGACTTGAAAAGTGTACCTGCAATTGACCTATCCCCTCCTTTGGCTGAGAAAAGCTGAGTTGGAAGGCGATGTTGCCCAATACTGCACTGCATGTGGGATTTTATATTGTACATGCTAACAAATGAAAAAAACACTCTCAGCTGGTTTCAAAGTCTTCACCCAAACCCAGGACAAAAACAACAGGCTCACATCATCTCTGCCTTAGTGTCCTCCTTGGATTATTCATGTTATGCCAACAAATTATTCAGGCCTTGCCTCAAGCAATTGTCAGTATTTAGTGGAATGGACACTGTTTTTCCCATTCATCAGGTACTGTACATTGCAATCAAGCCTATTTCCAAAATTTAAACTATTTCCAATATAGCAAAATTGTGGTTATTAATCTTCGTAATGACTTCTGATGTGGTATTTGAAATTTGAAACATACAGCACAAGCATGTGATGTATCTATTCCTTTGTAGCAGGATTCCATATCATTGTGTATTAAAAGCCTTTGATTGGGATTCACATCACTTTTTATGTCCTTGATATCATCTACAATGTTGGGAAGTTAAAAAGAATCATTCTCTGCCTGTTGTGTGGAAAAAACACATGGTCAAACATATGGCTAGTAAAAACAAATGGTCCGTTTCACTGAGATATGTTTTTTCTAATAATATGACAAGTATAGTATGGCAAAATGGTTTGTTGATAGCAAAGGCCTGAATGAGAACAGAGTGCTGCAGCACACTTTCCACAGCCTTGTTGGGGGGGGGTTAACAAATCAATTACCAGCCTCAGCCTCGTGCTCCTTAGCTGTTGATTTTGGGGAATAACACTATGTTTCATCCAGCCAACACTGCTCTGTGTTTGGCTCAGTCAGGTCCATGAAGCTTGCAACGCAAAGCTGACATTTTTTACAGTTTGACACTAAAAATCTATTATAAATCTAACCATCCCAAAGAGGGACATTGGTTCTAAGGATGAGGCTGGCAACATTCTATACCCTTAAGACATCAGTACAGACATCAGTAAACTGATCCAGCTAACAAGTGTCAGTGTAGCAAAAACATGACAAATTATTCTTCTCTAGTACAGAACATAGTTGTTTTCTGTAATAAACATTGGGCATTTGCGTTAAGTTGGTAAGAAAGTCACAAAGTACAGAGAAAAGGAGAGTAACACCAGCCTGATCCTTTAACCTACCATTATGTCACAAGAGGCAGGATTTAGTATGTCACAGTTAAGGATGAAAAGAAAGTAATAAGGATCATATTTGTGATGATGAAGGATGATAAAAAGTAAACAAGAAAGGAACTTGGATACTCAGAATGCATCTGTTTATGTCTAAAGAAGGATAGAAAATAAACTGGATAATAACCCTGAACTAGTCATTGTCAGTCATACTTGCAGTTCCTCATGATCAAATTGCATTCAGAGAAAATTAACAGGTACCTTCTGTTCATCCTGAAGCAGGCACAATTTATCCATGGTTATCTATGAGAAAGCAGATGATTTAGCTATTGCCAAAACTCTAGAGGTAAACACTGCTGAAAACTGAGGTTTTCTCCAACTCATAAATCTCACAATTATCTGACTGGGCCTACTGTATACTGGAAAAGCTGGTCCTACGTAAATAACCTTAAATCATGCTCAAATAAACACAGTCGCAAGAGCCATAAACACATCGCCAACTGAGGTAATAACCCAAACCAGCACTGCTGAAAAATAATGCTAGCAAGTATGTGCTGTCAAGTCTGTATGTGCATGTGAGGAAATCATGTTTTGATGAACTAATGCTGGAGACATGCAAGGATATTTGTTCATAGTAGTAATTAATTATTTAGATCAAATTCAGCTATTTTGTCTGCAAAAACATTAGGCAGTACATTTCATATTTTTCTGCCTCAAAATCATGCAATACACTACATGTTCTAGCTAATAGGAATTGACTTCCCAAGTATTTGCAAATGAAAAAATTCAAAGCGGAAATGAGGAGAGCGGCAAAAAAACAAATACTGGCTACAGCAAGGAAGACGACAAGGAAACAGGCTCCTAGATCAGCCAAAGGTTGCACCACACACAGCTAAACCGGCATCATGGTGGCTTTATTGGATTGACAAGGTAAAAGCTTTCAGCTGCTTCCCATTTTACACTATGGTCTTGTCATACTACATCCAGTGCTGTGATGGATTGTATTTACTAGTGTGGTCAGACTGACAATTCTGGTTTCATTATCATGCACAGTGTATCATGATGTATTTGTGTAGAGAACAGTAGCCCCTTATTTCATTAGCACTGCTGTTTGTCCTTTACAAATCAACAACCGCGCTGCATGATCTAGAGACATATGAAAATGGTTTGAGCTGAACATCTGTAGGTAAATAGCACCAAGGTTTAAGAATATACAACTGACCTTTGTTTCAAGGTTCAGAGCTGTCAGAAAGTATAACTGTGCTGAGGTGAAAACACTGTGCATGCACGTTAAGGAGAAATGGGTTTTATCTTTGTATCCCCAGCTGTGGCTGGTTAATTCTTTGATCATTTTTTCAAATAAGATCAAGATGTTTGACCAGTTTTAACACACTTTGATATCAATCAAATTCTTTGATGAATTCTCTGATCAAGAGCAAATGTACCCTTCAAGGTTCTTCTTTTCAACCTTTAAGAACTCAGTTAAGTCAGGAGCTTAGAAATCACTGCATCGACTTCAAACTTGACAGAGACTAAAAAATACTGCATCACAAAATACCACGCAAGAAACATGTGGATCTAAATCAAGAGAAGTTCAACAGCCTCCTGACTGGAGACTAAAAGGTTTAAACTCTTAATCTGGTTTAGACCGTGGGCGTTGATGCTGCAGCAGCTGACTCACCCTTGGGAGTCCACTGACAGTTACACAGAAAGCCTCCTAAGTCAGACAAATCTGCAAATAATTAGCTGGGGGGGGGGTAGTCTGTTTTATTAATGAATACATCCCGAATCTATTTTGAGGATGCAACTGTTTCAATGAGAAAAACATGCAGTATTATCCATCTGCTATACAGTTTTAAAAAGAAAAGTTGAATGTAAGAAGAGGTACTTCTGCCAATATTATTGTTAAAGTATTATCTTTAGATAAAAGAACCTGCTGAAACACGCATAAAAATCTGTTTTTGATGATTGTGGACAACACTGGGACTATGATGCACACATAAAACCACGCAAAGCAGAATATTCATTGGAACTGTGGTTCTTCCTCAGCTCTGCTCATGTTTCTACTCCCAACAGTGTTCCATTCACTACCTTTCATTCCCAGGCCAAGGAGTCCCCTGATCCCAATGATTAAATATATTTGAATAGAGAAGAACTGGTTATGTTAAACTGGGAATGCAATACTGTAAAAAAAAAAAAAAAAAGACCACCAATGGCTTCCAAATAGTATAAGCAATAATTCAAACTACTAGCTCCTCCATCAGTCACGTACGGGGCATGATGAGAGACAGCTGAGATGGTGTCCTGAAGAAAACCAGAGGTCTACCTAATAAATACCATGAGATCATTCATAATGATGATTATGTGATTATGGCACAGCTTCGGATGTGTCCTTTCCAACCGTATACTGATTCAGACGGTGTATTGTAAAACTATTAGGCCCTGGCAACATGCGGTTATGGCTGTCTTAATGTCAAAAACTTCAGCAATGTACTGAAGAGTGTTTTACAGCACATTCATTCAAATTTTTACTTAAAATATTCATATTTCCAGGCAAAATGTTGATTTTTGAATAACTAGGACAAGAGTTGTGAGGGTTGTGGGAACCATGATAGCTTAATCACAACTCTCAGATGGGGATTTGTAATTGCACAGGGTGAAAGCCAAGCTTGTAATTTAGTGTAAAGCACAAAATGCCCATGAAAAAAAAGCAGCCAATGAAAAAAACAATTTCTTAACCACAGCCAAACTAAGAAAGAATGATAATTTTGTGTTAAATAAATAACTACAATAAAGATGGATTAACTAGCAATAGAAGCAACTGTAAATTGCTCTCAAATAAATCCAGTAGTCTGATAACAGTAGCTCCACAGAGGAAAAAAGGCTTATTTCACTGATAAATGCCTGTCAAACTGCTAACAATTTTCTTTAGTACTTGTATAAAACAAATGAGTAACATTTTTATCAATTGTTTTTTATTAAATAGTGCTACATTCCCCACATTCAAACAGTATTGTAGTGAATTCTAAAAAGCCTTTCTATGAGAAGGGGAGTCCAGTAAACACTGTTCCTGCCTTTTAAAGTCTTCAGTTGATGACTTACCGTCTATGCGAGACCAGAGCACCTCGAAAAGAGGTATCTAAAAAAGTTATTTCATTCCTCCACAGAAGTCTAATTTTGTGATTTCCAAAAGTTGCTGATGTCAAGTCGTTACTATGAATTAAAGGCTCATTGAGCAGGCAAACATTGCTAGCGTGGGTTCTGCCAAATCATCTGTTCATTGTGACATCCGGTATCCATCATTCATCCACATGATTTAAAGCCAAACGTCTCCAGCAGTTCAGTGTGAGATACACCATAATCTCCTACATAAATCTGATCTTCACTTGTAGGCCACATGCAATAAATCACACCCAAAACACAAATATTGGTATACTTTTACTTCCTCCTGCGTCTACATCTTGATCCTAATTCCAACCATAGACTAGAATTGCCCCCTTGCGGTTGTATGCCTCCACCAACCAGTCCATTTTTAACTTTCATCCTCCCAGAGTCATACAATATATGTCGAGAAGACTTTGTGGGTACTTAATAAAAATAATTATGTGTATTTTATCACACTTAGTGTATGAATTCTTGCGTTATGGCCAAAAACACGTTTTGTAAGGTCATGATGACCTTACCGATGACTATCACATTCTAATCAGAGCATCCTTGAGTCCAAGTGAACATTTGTACCTAATTTGCTCCTGAGATGCTCCTGAGATATGGTGTTTACGAAAATGGAAACGGGCGGACTGACGGCTGGACAGTCGGAGGGACAGACAACCTGAAAACAATATGCCACTTGTGATGGCTGATCTTGGCGTGGAGACATAAAAATAAAAGTTTAAGCCCTTTTGGAACATTAACCAAACCCACAGAGAATACCTTTTATATCAAAATATATGCTGCCATGACCCTGCAGGCAGTAGACATATAAGCTATCCATTTTCCAATATGGATTTATGCTTCATTGAATGAATGAATGGGCTCTGCAACACTTGCAGGAGGAAATAAATGAAATCCTTATTCCCCTAATAAGGGCAAGCCATCTGTGCTCACTGGGAAACTATGGTGGATTATTCCTCCCCCAAAAATCAATAACCTCTCAATGAGCTGCCAGTTGTAGATGCTAGCTCCGGAGGAGAATAAGAGCAGCAAGATGTGCAGTTTAGGAGGTGACATAGTCGTAGCGTCAATCGGGATCTGTTCTCTTCAAACAACAGGGCTGTGTCTCGGGGGAGTAGACAAGCCCACATAGCAGGTGCCCGAGGCCCTGCCTGCTTTACTTCAGCTGTCATGTAGGAGAATCACAAGTTCCATCAATCAAGTGGAGTGATGGGCACACTGCATTAGCAAATGTTTCAGAGGAGTACTAAATGAGCATCGAAGGCAGGGAGAGCACTGCACCAGTCATTTAATCTAGTGTTTATTGCTGATAATGTGTTTTTCTTTACACGTTTGAAGCAAATCTGCCGGCAGGGTAAGATAATTTCACTTCTTCCTTGACAGAATCCGACTCGCCTCAGTAAGTTTCTTGATATAAATGTCATTCTTCTGATTGTGTAATTTGTCTTATTCCAAGATAATGGAGCTTTTCCAGAAAATAAAACATTAAGCCTGCCCACGAGGCTAAAAGACTCACTCCGGTCAACAGTTTTCTGAAAGAAAATGACAAGATTTGAGATTTCTGAGTGACAGTTTGTTTGAACAGTCATGAGCCTCATGTGTCTGAAGGGTTAGGGTCTTCACAGGGGACCCCAGCAGTCACTCAGACAAATGAAAACAAAGCTCACAAGCCAGCAAGCCGCTGAAGATAGATTTCTCTCAAACAGCTTCCTAATTAAAGCAGCCAGTGATGTTTCTACCATGTGCTGGCAGGAAATGTGTCTACTGGACAGGCTGGACACATTTTGAGGAACCACTTGGGGGATCCAGTGTGGTTTTGATCCCTCTTAACATCTCATCAGGTAAATGTCGTGAGGCCCTTAGCAGCTGGAGTTCACAGTCAGGACAACGGGCGCTCACTTCAGACTGAAACAGACCTTGAAGCATCATCACCTTCACGCGCTTAAACAAGTCAGGGATTGGACCTTCATCTAATACCATAACGCTAATATAATTCTCTTTTACCTGCTCTGCTATTTTTCAAACCCTCAATCTCTCTGAGATTAGATTTATTTTGAGAGCGCATTATTCTGTCAGGGCAGCCGACAGTGCTTTCTCCCCAGATCCTCAAAACCTCGGCGGCTTGTAAAGGAAAAACAGTTGCGCACACTTTCTCCCAACCCAAACTTCCTTCTTGGATCAAAAATAAACTCGGGCCAATTGTGTGTATCCATCTCTGCTGAAGAGGAAGACCTCACTTGGCAGAGTAGCCGCAGGGGAAAGTCACACATGCAAAAGGTCAAAGACGAGGAGAAACACCGGGGCCAAAGATACTGAGGGTCAGCACTCAGCCAAAATAAACCACTGAAATCAAGCCTGTAAACCATCGTGATTTCATCAATCTGTCACCAATGTGATTTTATTCATGATGACAGAGAGAGAGAGAGGGAGGGAGAGAGAAAGAGAGCGAATGAGAGAGTTGGCTCTGTCTGTGAAATACAATACAACACAAGCTGTTCTCCATCTGGAGAGATGTCAGACTCGTCTACCTCACCAGGCCATGACAAGCTACATTAGAAGCCGTCAGTTTACACTACATTTGATTGGATTTGGTAATTCCCCATACATATGTCCAAACATAAAGATATATATGACCCAAAAACTTAATTAATTAAAAACAATATAATACATTAGATGCAGCTGGTTTGTTTTGTTTGGTTTTGTTTTGTGGGAAAAGCCAAAAAATAAACAACAAAACAAACCAAAAAGACAGAAGCAACAGTAGGAAGCTAACATACCTATATATCTGGTTTCATTCTTTCATATCCCACATAAGCATTTAGTGAAAAGCCCCTTAGGCTGAGATTACAACTCTGGATTGGATTCATCTCTTCCCCTCTCAGTGCTGCTGTTTGATGAAAGAATTGGCAAGGGTCATATCCAAGTGCGGTGTGTAATTTTTTTTTTTGTAACTGACTTAAACGGAACTAAACAAGGACCTGAGTCAGACGGGTTGTCTGTCTGTAAATAACCTGTGGTGTCCCAGCAGAAGGTGGCATACGGCAGCATGTTGTGCTTTGCACGCATTTTGCAGAGCACCAAAACCACGTACTGGGTTCCCAGGGCTCAACAGTATCAATTAGGGCAGCTTATGAAAAGATGTTCTTCCTCCGTTGCTGTGGTCTGGTCAGAGGTAGGAAGTAAGGGGCAAAGAGAGGGAGGGGGCGACTCCCACAGCTGAGACTGTGTGGTTCCACAAAGATCCGGGCCTCAATTTGCTCCGTCAGCTTAGTTTGATGATCCACACATAAAGAAAAATGTACTGTAATACACACCTGACCAGTCCCTCCCAATTTCCTTTCTTTTTTTCTGAAATATACCGTGAATTTCCATCTCTTCAATGACTTCAGAAAACACACAGCATCCGAATACAGGCCACAAGGGGCATTTTTTCAGATGTGCCCCAGTGTTACAGGCCTGTGGGGAACAGCAGGTTACGCACAGTGGCTAAACTGGCCAGACCACAAGCCCTTCTGTGCTGCATCTGACTCACCTCCCACATTTAGGAAACATCAGATAGTGTAATCATACCTGAAAACCACTTTAACCACAATAATAACACAAGCCAGAGTAATTCCAATACATGCGTCCGTTAAGGAACGAATCTGACTCGGACAAGAAAGGGAAAAGGTCCTTGACAATAATGACGTCAAATTATTTGAAAAATTTGCTTTATCACCTGTTTTCTCAGGTGCCCTGCAGCATAGTGAGTCTATGTTTTTCAGGCAAGAGGTTTTAGACTAGATTTAGATTTATTTGGGCAGGTATCTTTCCCATCATAAAAAATGGGCTGTATTGCCCAGTGGAGAAAGTTCCATTAAGGTGAATGAATGCTGCCATTGTAGAAATTTAATCAATTTCTTCAAGGTAGGAAGCAGCAGCAATAACACACAAGAAGCGTCCTCACACTTTGAAAGGCGATGCACAGATGATAAACACAACAGGAACAGAGCAACATAGAAACACATCACCATGCCTCAGAATATCAATTCAATTTTTTTTATTCTGTAAACTTCGACAACCAGTTAATCCACCCTCAAAAATGACAAACCCCCCAGAGGAGGAGCAGCAACATGTAGATTCGGGTTATGAAAAATATATTTAACCATTCTTGATATAACCTTTTCATTTGTAAAATAGGGCTTATAATTAAACAAAACCATAATTGCTTAAATTACATATGACTAAAATATGGCAACAGAGAGCAGATGGCTGGCTTCCAACCTGGCAACCAGCCCTAAAACATGTCAGGCCACATTTCCCCAGGCACATTGACTGACAAATCATCTTTCCAGCTATACATCTATGTCACCCAAAACCAACAAATTGAAGTGGCCTATTAAAAACACAATGATGCTTCGGTTTGCTCAATAATTGTGAATCCTCTGCCCTCCCTCCTCTGTCTCACCACTCGAAAACACCAACCAGAGCATGTACGACCAGAATGAGTTCACCCAATTGGTTCTGACAAGTTTGGACTGCAAAACTGCAGCAATTTTCTGCTCTGTTCAAACACTAAGGTCTTGCTCCTTTGTCCTTCATAAACAACAGGCCAACACAACCAGGGCTTAATTCCCCCTCTATCTGACGACAAATGGCCTCGTTCATAGGGTCCAGGGAGAACAGAGGGACCAAACAGCCCCCTCGTCTTACAATGGATAAAGGCATGGCCCCCGAACCAGCCAACTTGTGTCATAACCTTATAGAAACGAACCAGTGCTCCTCCTCTAAGAAAAAGGCCACAGAGAAGGGGAGGCCGAGTGAAGAGGGGTAGCCTTCTCTTCTTCTTTGCTGAAAATGGCAAACTATAGCATCCCTGTTGGAAATGAGGGACAGGGGAGTTTTTGTTTCTAATGGCTTGGGGTTCTCTGCTTACACACTGTTCCCCCTCTCATCCACAGTCCTGTTAATCCCATTAATATGAAGAGGACCTGGAGCCTGAGAGTGGCCACGGCTTAAGAGCCATCAGCCAGCATTAGCCCTCGAAATCCAAACCCTTGTCTAGACCCATTAACAACTTAGCCCTGTGAAGTCAAATCATTTGAGACTTGTGTCCAATGATGGGAGCATAACCTATAACAGGTCTTTATCGATCATTACACCCAATCATAACATTGTTTCTGGGAATACACAGAGCTGACATGCCACATGCATCATGTTATTTGCTTATAAATCTGACTAATCTTATTTTGTTGGTAAAACAGCACATTTGATGCATCAGTTTGACTGAGGCAGCTTTAATGTCTTTCTGACATTATTGAGTAAATGTGTTGAATGTCTTCCACCCAACACTGACCATGTGAAGGATTTACTTGTTAGATGATTCAGTCTGGTATTACACATTATTCCCATTTAAGGAGATTATCACTGTTTTGTATGTGTGTGTTTGTGTCTGTTAGCAGTATACTGTGTGTGTGTGTGTGTGTGTGTGTGTGTGTGTGTGTGTGTGTGTGTGTGTTGTGACCACATGATGTATTAGGAGAGATAATCTATTGGCTTTTAATTAAACGGCCAGGCAAGGCGCACTGAGAATACCCAAGGAGGACTAACTTTAATGTCAAGGACTGTGCAGCGAAGACAATCTCTAATTCCTCAATCCACCACCAGGTAGCTACCCCAACATCTACATATGGCCCATTTCTCATCCCACTACATACCGGTCGGGTGATTACAAAGCATCAGAGCCTGATTAATGCAGCTTTAAAGCAGCTTGCCCTGGCCAGGCTAGAGCACAGTGAGGGCTTTCAAGTAACGATGGCCATGGTGACTGCTCGTGAGCGGCTTTCAAACCCACATTAAACCCCACCAGGCTACCGCTGCAGCACATCAGAAATGGCAATCAACTGAAGCGGGCAATCAGTGGAGTGATTCAGCTCCCCACACCCTGCAACGCATATTCGGTTTCATCCAATGGCAAACAGCAGTTTGCTCCAGTAATCACAGTGAGACCGGTAGGCTGTCTTCCCCACCACACTGTGTGATCACCTCTGCATCAAGATATCACAGGTAATTTAGACCCAGGTATATATCATGTTTCGCAAGAGTCTAGACACCATCTGGACCTGGAGGTTATGGATGACCCGTAGCATCACCAGAGCATGTTTCTTATGTAAAAATGTAATTCAGGATTACTGTGGCTAAATGGAATCTTAGTGTTACCAGGCTCAGCACTACAACATGCTACTGTTCACACAAAAATCAGCTTCGGGCACAATTCATACAGTATATAGTGTAACCCATTTATAATGAATGCCAGATTTGTTAACAGTAATCTAGATAGTTTCCTTAATAGCTAGGAAAAAACAGAATGCCAATGTTATTATAGCACACCGTTTTTTTTACTTAAACACAACAAATATTTCACAGTAAGAAAAGCAATACAAAGTCTACAGACATGCAAATGGCTCTATATGACATTGCCATGCTACAAAGCTAATAAATGTAAAAGAATCACTGTTTTGATTACTTTGTGTTGTTTTGATGTATGTAGTCCGAGTAATAATTTTTTTTTACATCACTGAAGCCTTGATATTTAAGAGAAATTCTAACCTTTCGTGTGAACAGTGGTTTACATGCTCATGCATCAAAAACACCTACTTTGTATTTCAGTGCTTTCATTCCCCAGTCGAGCTTCTTTCCTCATCTTTTTGTTGTATTTTTAAACATATTTTCAACATTTCTGTGCTAATTTTTAACCAACATAAGGTTACTACTCACATCTGTGATAAGGCAGGTTTGGCAGAATTTGACATGGCTGATTTACAGACAGTCATACAAAGTATTGAAAATAAACAAAACCTAGTGGCATTTCCACAGTTTCCAACCTTCTTTCAAGCAGTTTTGACAATCATTGTGAGACTTAGTGACCCAAACTGAAAAGGCAGGGAAAAGGAAGTCGATAGTTAAGCAACAGGAATGTAGTGCTCTGCTGCGATGTGTGTGTCCCCACACTTTTTACATGTTAGGAAGTGCACCAATAAAACACTTTCTCAAGTTTAATCTCTATTGCACATTTTCTAAATATGTAGGTATTTCAGATTTTTTTTCCCCTTCTGCCCTCACCTCAGGGAATGCAGTGCAAAGGCTGATGTTTTCAAATGAAGTTTAGGAGGTGAAAGTCAATAACGAAGATACAGTATAATGACAACACATTCTGGGCTGATGATGATGAGGGAAAATAGGGAACATCATATCAAGTCAGCTGTTTCCTCCTGACTTTAACATGAACTCCCTCCATCCAAGACTCCAATGCTTCAAGAAACTCTGTGGGGTTTTATGGTTATGTGAAGCAACTCAAAAACATATCAGAACCCCTCATTAATGATATTTTTAGAAACAAATGAATTTCTGCCAGGCTGTCTTATCTGCAATCGTGGCAAGAGTGAAAATAACTATTTCTACCCTCATTGTCTATCTGCTAGAAAATGAGAGCTTAGGAAAATGGAGATCCATTCTATCTGTGGTTAACACGGAGTGATCTTCCAGGCTGGTGTAGCTCTAGTAAAGATGGTTGCAATGGCAGTATATCCTAAAAGGAAGATCATCCATTTCTGTGGAATGACAAGATGCAGGGAGATCGTTTCTGTGATGCTTATGCATCTTGAGAGACAAATGAGACAGGAATTGGAATGAAAATTAATGAGAACTCTTTACATTGTTGACACACAATACCTACTGTGCCTGGAATGTGAACTGTCTCAAATTGCTGCACAGTCATTGTGAATAACTGATAACTGTTACCCACAGATTACAAAAGCCCTGATTCATCAGAGATTGTCTATCAAGTGTGGGGCCAAAAAGGCTGGGCTGGATGCCTCCTACATATCTCCTTCCTCTCCTGCCAACAGATTTTCCCCAGTGGATTGAGGGAAGAAATGCAAAGCTCCCTCCCCTAGACAACAGAGCGGCCACTTACACACTGTTCATCAATAATGTTTTATCATTTTTTGTATTTTTTATTGACACTGAATGTTAAGCTACAAAAACTGATTTTAGCAGTTACCAGTTAACACATCCAGCAGATAAAGAGCAATAATATTAGCTTTCATTTGGAGTTGTGTGTTTTGGACAACTGGAAAATATAAGTCAATTATTCACTCTACTTTTTGTTCAATTTTGCTTTCCACTAAATCTTGAAGGAAGAATGTGTCTTTAGCTGCTATGTGCTCCATGCTACTTGCTAGCTTTGTTTGTCTGCCTTCTGTGCTTCACAGGTAGTGTACATTGGGTTTTTAAGAACATTTTTTCACTGAAAACAAAAAATTGCTATGAAACTGATGAGACTCAACCAGAACTGGAAACTTGTGGGCCTGACAACCAAAATATGACCTGAAAGATGCTATGAAGCTCCATAGAGCTGAAGGGAACTTCAGCATTGGTTGGTCAATCTGTATGGGTTCACCACTACAAGCAACTCCTTTAACATTACACATAGCCAAAAATGTTTATTTCAGCCTCTTGGAAAAAAACAAGATAATATGACTGGGTATACTTAAGTCTTGGGGCCATCTTTGCTAACTTTATTGGGTACTGTCTGTGTCATCGGGAACTTTGATGCTTCCATCCTGGCAATTATGAGCGAACACAACATCCTCCATTTGAATCCACTTCAAACCTTCCCCTTTAAACTGCAGACGGGAGAAAAACCAAACGGGACCATCTGGAGGCAGTCATTGGCTGATGGGATCTGGCGGCCTAAAAGACTTTGGGGGGGTAGTAGAAGGGAAGGGAGACAGAGAAAAAGAGAGAGAGAGAGATGGAGAGACAGTGGAGCAGCTACATCCACCAAACCATGTCGTGAGTCCTCTCTGCAGGCAGGACGGTAATTACAGGGCACAGACAGAGAAACCCTGACGGGGAAAAAACTGGAGATACTCAGACTGCTGGGTTGCCGCCCTTGGGCCCTCAACATAACCGCAATGCTAACCAGCCCATCTTATAGTATAGACCATGAGAGTAGGGTTCCAGATCAGTGCACTGACACACAGAGCCAATCAGGAGGCAGTCATGGGTTCAGACAGCGGAATAGTCCACATTAGTCCAGGTTGGCTAACACAGTCTGGTTTCCACCTGACACGGACCACACAGTCTTCAGAGTGCTAACAAAAGCTCTACGAGGGCTAGAATTAAAGTTCTGGGCTACTGGGACATGGATGGAGTCAATAAAAAAAGTGCACAGTGAAGAAGACTCTCTCAGCAGGACGAGTTTGAAAAAGGGACTTCTGCTATGGGGCGAGGAGATAAATGTCTTCCACAGGGATCGAGGGAATTCTTATGAAGTACACGGTCTCCTTTTTGTCCATTTGTCTGTGAACTCACATGCTTACAAACACACAGCATGTTACTAAAATGAAGAAAAACTGAGGAAAAATAAAAATATGCCCAACACCAGAAAACAAAAAAATAGACCGCGTTTTTTTTCCCGTAACCCATTTGGTATGATCATTAAACAACATGAGTCATCCACCCTGTGTGGCTTCTTTGCTGTCATCAAGTTGTAGCTCACATCAAACCTCATCAGCGTGAAGAGTTTCGGTTCTGCCCCCAGTCCCGACTTCTTCTCGAGTAAAGCTCTAGGGGCATGGAGCAGCACGGTGTCTCGCCTTTACCAAGTGTCTCAGCGTTATAAATCACTGCCCATGCCCAGGGAGGCTGCATCCTTCAGAGTGACCCACAACCTTAACACAACCTCGCACAGTCAAAACCTTACAACATCACACTGACGGCAGAGAAATGAGGTGGGTGCAGTTCATCACATCCATCAGCCTACTGCCAGGGAACAATAATCCATAGAACGAGTGTGCATGGGTTGAAATGAAATATATCTTCAAAAAAGACTAATGTTTTTAACTGCTAAGGGGGAACAAAGTGCTGCCCTTCAGGCTTCACTATTGCCAGATTCTCCTTAGTTGACCTGTGGCACAGAATCTTTTTTAAATCAGACACTTTAAGGGGTGTGAAATAAATTTTGCCACCAGTCATCGAGCTAGCAGCGCACTAAGACATTCCCCATGTTTTGCGGTTTTTCTTGTGTGCAGACTTAAAGCAAGTCACAAAATACTGCACCAGTATTTCTCCTCTGACATTTATCTGGGCTCTTCCATTCCTTCACTCAGCTCTAGCTGTAGATTATAGCAGCAGAGATATGAACTATATGACATATGATCCCCATTTTCCAGTGCAGGTGTCGAAGCTGTGTATGTGCTAATGATGAGTGTGTCCAGGGGAGAGAGTGGGAAAAGCTCCCCTGGGCAATTTGGCACTGAGGAGCAAGCCGCCACACTTCCAGACTGTTGCTTTTATCGAGGGAGGGGCCGTGACTGACTGCAGGGTCAGAGAATTATCTTGCATGGGATTTTTTTTTTTTAATGGCCTTGAGGATAAAATATGTTGTAACACATGTAAACTGTTTGTTCCTGTGACTGTGAACTCTTGATGGCCTTGGTTGCTATGTACAACATGCAAATGTTGGCTCAAATTAATGTGTAACCACTGAACACACCTTTGATAAGAAGAATGTAGCCAAGAACAAACAGCCAGTTATGTTTTTTTTCATGCACACTCCCTTTAACATGACATGAACACATAGGAAGAAAGCATAAAACAATTACGTATTCCAATGCCGTAGCAAGACTACCGGCCAATCGATTGCAAATCCTCAGGTGTTTTTTCATTCCAGCTCTGTAGCTCTGAGCCTCGCATCCAAACACACAACACAAACATGAGTCTAAAAACTTTCAGTCAATAGATGCATAAAGTCAATAGTCTGGTTTCACAGCCAGAAGCAAAGGCGAAGCACAATCTGTCTCCTTACAGAGAGGAATCAATGTGACAAAATACCCATATTTGATTCTTTCGCAATTATTTATCATAAACATTCAATAAAAGAAAGGGTTTCTCTTTACTTTTGTGCACTAAATAAAACATCCACTGTACTTGTTTATTTTTGAGCACGTGGCCCTACATACTGTAATACTGATGAACTTTGAGTTTTTTTTTTAAAATATTATATGAATGATCCATAAATTATTCTCGGTTAAAATGAATCCAGCCTTCAGACTGCAGAGCGCTGGGTGATGCAGATGTCGCAGTTTGATTTATTGTCATTCAGACGTTCAGTGTTTTCCATTATGACAGCACCCTTACAAGTCAGATCAGCTTTTTCTTTTCTTTTCTTTTCTTTTTTAACACAAGCACAGCATTAGTTACATCGGCCTGTGTGTCCGGGACTGTTTCACTTAGCAAAATTATACATCTTCGTCGCGCCCGCCCCTCCTCTGCCTCCTTCCCTCCGCCGCTGAGGCCCCGGGGGACGGGAGACGGCTGCTAATTGCGAGCCTGCGCCGAGCACATGGTGTTAAAAACAGATAACGCTGGGTGACAGATAGCCTGCGATGAAAACACGTGTCATAGACAAAACACGTCAGAGAAAATCTTTTTTTAAAATAAAATAAATAAATGAAAATCCCTGGCTGGGCCTCCGCTGTCATTCATCTGTTTCGTAAGGAGCCTGAATAACTTGGACCAAAACTCGTATGGTAATAAATAACATTATGTTAACATCTCCTCGCAGGATAATGAGGAGTTTGGCTTCCTGCCTCACATTAAAAACTTGGAGGCACGAGTCTCCAGCAGCCACACGACGGTCGGCTCCTGCAGCGGCCGCAGCGGCGGCGGCGGCGGCCGGCGGCGGCGGCCCCTCACCTCCGCTCGGCACCGCCGCTCCTCGGCAGGTTTACGGACAACGACCACCGTCTTTCCCTTCACAGCGTCACCCGACACGAGTGCAAAGCGCGAAAGCACAGCGACTCCACCGCGAGGAAAGGTGTCCGACCCTCGGCCAAAAAACACAAGAGGCCTCCGGGACCGCGCTGAGCAGGGAGCGTTGTAAACACGTCGCGGTGAGCAGGGCTGCGAAGGAAACACACCACTCGTTCAAGTGGAAGGTTTTTAACGCGCTGTTTGTTCACTAAGCCGCAACCCCTGGCCGGGTTTAATAGTCGAGCAACACCGGCCATGAGTATACAAACTGCTGGGGGGGGAAAAAAAGCACTTACTGAGGATAATAAACGGCGAAATGTTCTGTTCTGAGCGACTGTATTTAATCCCCATCGCTTCAAATAGCAGCTCGTAATTAATCAACATTTATTAGCTCTAAAATATTAGGGAGATGATGCGGCGAGGGCAGGGAGATGATGATGCCTCTGACCTACATCGAGACATGGATGGTTTATAAACGAGCCCGAGGCACTGACAACCATTCAGCCTTCAAATATCAAAAGGTCAGCTATGAGTAATGCATTACCCTGCATTACAGCGGCGGAACCCGTGAACCGATGGGGCTGTTTTAGTTGAGGATGGCAACTTACAGTCTGTTTTTAAGTAAATTAATAATAAAACACTTGGCTCAAACTTTCAGCGGGTTCCACGTTTGGATGAGTTCGGCGAAGGGGACTTCTGCTGTGGGCCGAGGAGACATATGGCTTCTCTAGGGATCAATTATTTCCGCGGCACAAGTCAGGACTTAGAGCAAGTCCGGGCTCTGTTGACTGCGGCACTTCTGCACCGAGGCGTCCGGGCACACCGGCTGTTTACTACGGATTTCACGGTTTGTCCTGTGGAAAACTACGGTGATATCGATGGGAAACTTGATTTCACGCCCTATGATGATCATTTCTGTAAAGTCACTAAAAGCACACAAGTGTCTGCAGGAGAAAGTAATACAGATATTCAAGTCTGGCGCACAGTACCAAGCATTCAGAAGTATATAAACAGCGAGGATCACTCGATAGCTTTTCAAAGCACCACACTCTATTGATCCACTGCTACTTGCCCTCGGGCGGGCTGCTGGCTGCGTTAATGAAAAAAGCTCAGCTCAGATGAATTACACGCAAGTGTCGCCGGCGCACTCGGACACTTTCCGATCGAGAGTTAGGGCGACACCGTGAACGCAGCCTCCTCATCATCATCATCCTTCCCCGCGGTGTCGTCCACAGCTGGTACCTAACAGGTGAGGGGATGCAGCGGGGGGACACCGACGTCGGTAACACGGCGCCGGGCGTCATTCAATCACCCACGTACCTGTCATCGTAGCAGAAATCGGCGCCCAGCGTGTTGACATACAGGACCAGAGCCACGGCGCCGCACAGCAATTCAGCAAACATTTCTCTGCCTCTCACACCCGCGGGGAAAGAACGACGGCGGTAGTAAAGAAAAATAAAAGAAAAAAGGACAGAAGTACGAAGCGAGGCAGAGAGCGGCACGAATCCCGATCTCTACTCCCTCTCAGTCCCCGTCTTTGTCAGGATGTCTCTGTGAAAACAAGTCCGTTTCCCCTCCATCATCCTCGCCGAAGTGCACGAAGTGGATAATCCATAGGTCGCTTTTCTCCCTAACCCATGTTGGGTCTGAGCTCTGCGTCCTGCTCGTGTGTGGGGGGGGTGGTGGTCGGAGGCGCTGAGAAACGAGAGCCGAGCGGCGTCCGGTCGATCCGTGACAGCGCAGCCACCTCACGCCTTCCCGACGCGGAGGAGGGTCGGCGCTCCGATGCTCCGCGGCCGCTCCTGGGGACGCGTCGCGATCCAGCCCGCGGTCAAGTCGGCGCCGGTGCGCACCAAGCGTCCGCTCAGGCTTTCACAATTAAGCTCGCCGAGGAACTGGTCCGCGTTGTATGGCCGACGCTCACTGCGGAAATGAATATTCGCGGCGAGGACGCGGATTGTTTCTTCTCATTTCATTAGGAAATGAGAAGGAGCCAGGTTAAAAGTGTTCCTTCTTTAAATATCCTGGATGAACCGGGTCGCTGCCCATTTTAAAATACCTGATCATCAGCTGCTATCTCTGATGTCGGATATTTTACTTGCTATTCTTTGAACAGCTACTCTCACCTAAAATATTTTATGTTTAATTTACAAGATAAATGTATCCAGACGACATTTCATATTCGTTTTTCTAGTACTCGACTCTTAATTTACGCGTTGTTGGGCTTTAGT
Source organism: Istiophorus platypterus (assembly GCA_016859345.1). NCBI lineage: Eukaryota > Metazoa > Chordata > Actinopteri > Istiophoriformes > Istiophoridae > Istiophorus > Istiophorus platypterus. Next base: position 8,519,444 of record CM029121.1, read on the forward strand.
GTGAAGGAAAACCTTCTGTACTTCCTCCTCTACTCTTGGTGTGTCTGCGAAATTGACGCAGTTGTGATCCAAACGCATGTGGTTAGGAGATCTCGAGCGCATGCGCACTACCCCTCCTCCGGGGAATGGGGGTGGGGGGGGGGGTCACACTTCATAGGATTCACTTACAACCACAAACATTACTCCATGATGTGGAGGTCGTCCTCGGCCGACGTTCAGGTAGGCTCCACGAATCCCCATAGAATAATCATGAATATTTTATGTAATTTCAATATTATTTCATTCCCTAAGGATTTAGCACCATAATGAGTGGAATATTATTACAATCGGTGGTGAGGCATTCCTCATCTACCTCCTACACTACAGAATAAATTATGGTTTAGGCTGAAATATTCCTTCATTAGGAAAACTAATAATTAAAGAACTCCATGGCTTAAAAATACTGTGGCATTTCCGCAAATAATCCAGTGTGTTGTGAATTATTATGGTAAAACTTTTATTGTTATACCAGTCTGGCTTCACTGCACTAAACATAAATGATCACAGCTGCAGAAAACAGCAGCCATAAAAGAAAGATTGCATGTCTCTGCTATGACTTCTGTTTATTGAAAAAAAGAAAAAAGAGGGAGAACATTCACAGTTGTTTATTTAAAAATAATACTATGCTTTTAGTATAAATCACAGTTTTGTGAGTGAACTTTTCTCAGTCCAGTGACCAGTATACAGACCGCTGTGATCAAAAAGACTAGTTGTCTGGTTTAAATCATAAGAGGAAAAATATTTTCCTTTAGTTAATGTGAAGAAAAGACGACATGTCCATCTCACTGGCCCCAGAGAGGCTCTACAGTGTAACTGCTTTAGGCTTGACCGGAGCAAAAAGCAAAAATCAGTGCACAAGCGGTCCCCACAGCGACCAGTAGAGGGCTCACAGAGCATGATGTCCATGGCCAGATCATACAAGCCCCTACTTCACTCTCTATTTTGCAATTAAATGCATTTTCCATAAAAAAATTGCAACGGTTTCAAGCAATTATCCAGTGATTGTCTCAAAATGACTTCTTTGAGGGGAAAAAAAAGACTTCTTTTTCTGGACAAATAAAATCAGTGTCTGCTTATTATTGGACTTTCCTAGATCAGATCTTGTGTCTTCAATTTCAGGATGAACAATATGTTTTAATTTCCAAAAACAATATACAGCATTTTAGCCTATAATCAAACTCTTCCAATAGTTATGACTGTTAAAATGATCTTAGGCTCCCTTCCATAGAAGATATTGCACAATATAAAGAAGGGATCTAGGGAGGAGAGGAAAAAAAGAATAATTGTAAAAGTGCTCCACAGACAAAGCAAGTAGCTGGCCCACTGCATATTGATTCAGGGTTGTTTCAATAGACAGACCCCATCTGTTGGGCCAGACTTCAATGTAGCCTTTCACAGGACAGCAGCAGGATACTGTGATGTAACACATTTCAGGAATGAATTAGACTGATCAGAGCAACTGACACAAGGCTTTTTGCTTCTAGTCTACAGTTTGCAAGGACTGATGACATATCAAAACATGTAGGAGCCAATGCTTTTTTCCCATGGGTTCAATGTGCATGTGCACATGTGCTTTGACTGTATGACACTGCAGAAAAAAACAGAACAAAACCCAAAACCTACGCTGTGCAAAATGCAAAGTGATAACAATGTGATAATTAGACGATCTGTTGATCAAATGATTCGTATCTTGTCGGTAATGTTATGTGCATGTATAGCTGCTCCTCTACTTCACAGTTGTCTCCCTGTTTGTGTGTCTCTCTGCATTTCAAACACTGAGTATCTTTGGATTATGACCATTTTCTTACATTTTAGACAGCAAATAATGAATGAATTCCTATCTAAAAATAGAAATTTTAATCAAAAATGGACATGATCAATTATGAAAATAATCAATGGATGTAGACCAGTACTTTACACATTAAGACATTTCATACAAAACATATGGAGTGTTTATTAAATACCAGTGATGGAATATTCAGATCCTCTACTCAATCCCACACTGAAAAGTGGTATACAAGTAAAGTATTGCATTGAAAATGTCAATTATGTAAAAGTAAATATTATTAGAAAAATGCACTTAAAATATCAAAAGTAAAAGTATTCAATGCATATAAGGGCTCCCCGGATAGTTGTATTGTTATATATTAGCTATATTGTTATATTATTACATTATTGAATTATTCTTACAAAGGCCTTTATGTTTAAGCAGCATTCTACTGTTGTATGCTGTTGAGCTGGAGTTAAAGTATTTCTCTTTGAACTAAAGTGAAGTTGATATTTTAAAAAAAGTTTCATGAAATTGAAAGTACAAGTACCTTAAATTTGTACTTAAGCCCTGTAGCTGGGTAAATGGGCCCAGTTGCATTCCACATCTGTTAAATACGATGCACTGTTGGAGCGATGTACCCAAAAACCTGCAAAGTAACTGAAATTAGCTCCAGCTCAATCAACTGAGGAGTTAAATTGCTGCTGTAGTTATATTACATTAATAGAGTTTAGGAATTTACCTGCGTTGTGGTATTTTTACATTGTGTTGTTCCTACTTTTGCTTAAGCAAAGGATCTGAATACTTATTTGATCTCAAACAGCTGGATTCTTGCATGAATTTAGCATAAAGTGACAGGTTAATACAGCTTGGCTTCTGTTGTATTATAGAGATGACCAGTTTGACAGAGTCATAGGTTAAGGGAATCAAATTAAGTCAGATTTATCAAGTTAAGTATTATTCATTGTTAAAAGTAACTGTATATTAGAATATCATTCACATTTGTAAAGTGTCCAGCCAAAGTTAAAACATGTACAAGTGTGGGTAAAAGAGAGAAAGAAGGGGGCCCTGGGGACGGGGGCTGGCTTTCGATGTATGAGACAGAAGAGGACCTCCCTGAATGTGTTTGGATCCTGGATGGTTTAAAGGAATTATAGGGACGCTGCTCTGGCTGTTAGATAATTACAGGTTCAGACCCAAGTCTGAGGGCCAAATCACTTCTGCATGGAAAAAAAAACCAAGGAGAAACGTGAGTGTGGTGAAACAGAAAGTTCTGCTTAATACAGGCTCTCTTAAGCATGGCTTTGCACAAATCCAAGAGGCTTAATGTGCTTTGTGGGTGTTTTGGACTGACATTCAGTATCAAACAAGAAAACATCTATCAGGCATCAAACAATGAAAATTATCTGGAATAACAACAACAGATGCATGCAGGTGGTTTATTGTGATAAGCCAAAATGAAAACATGAATACTGTCACCACCTTTTGTGCCGTAATATTATTCTTAACTCTTTCCTCTAATTTCCTCCTCAACCTCTTACGATCTGAGTTCCCTCACACTTCAAACCTGCGCTCCAAGGGAGAGTCTCCCAATCAGCAAAAACACGAGATCATTAGTGTGAGATATCAGCTCTGAATATTCATCTTAAAGCCGCTTGCTCAGCAGTAAACTATCGTCAGTAAATTACTTTTAGCTTCAGAGTTGATGGTGCAGTCGGAGAGAACGTAATGCTGACAGGCAGATAGAGAGGAGGCGAGGGAAGGATGTGTCCGTCAAACAAGACGTGATGGCATTTCCATTAATATAATTTGTCTTTCTCTTTTTCAAAAGGGAGTTGGCTATTTGGCAGGTCCATTAACTGTGACGGAAATGAGGGGAGCAGGAAGTTTGATGGACGGTGCCATATGGAGCATTGATACAGTTTAAGAAAATGGTCTTGGGAGTCTCTAGCTGCCAGGCTGTGTGATGTTAGGAAGATTACGCTGTATCTTGTGCTTCTAAATGTATGAGGAGATAACTGCCTGTGCACACTCACGCATACATCCTCCCTCCACCAAATCTCCGTGTGCGATGGTGCAAACAACATTTCCAATTTTAAAAGCAATTAAATTCTGAGCAGAGAAGTGAGAGGAGCATCCGGTGTGTTATCAAAGCTCGCTACTATCTTTGGGATGATTTTGCCAAAATCAGTGGTACATATCCCAAGGTTCTTTGGCGCTTTAAAAAGAGCAGCTATACTTTTTTTCCTCTTCAAGTAACCACCATCTCAGGAGATCATCAGCGCACCCTGTGACTTGCTTTGAACCCCCGATGCCCCCTGCAGCGGCAGCCATGCTGCTGTCTCCCGAGCTCTCTCAAGTCTAAGCATAGAGGGAAAGTCTTGATCTTTGATGAGGAAGGGAACGCTGTTTTTTCTCTTTTAAGTCGTAAGTTCTGAGGCAGAGTCTTGTTATTTTCCAGGTGAAATTAAATCAAGCTGGAGTTGGTTAGCCATGGATGAATACCTTTGATTTTTACCTTATTTTAACCACCCATCGCCAGCCACCTTAACTGATAAGTAGGAGTTCAGCATAAATATTTGCACTGTTAAACATTCATGTCCACTGTGAAGCCCAAAATGACTAGTAAATCGAAAGAAGTGGTTAAGGTTTAATAGCCAGCAAGAAGGAGGAAGGCAGTTATTTATGGCTCAAAGACAGAAAGGACTGAGAACAGTAAAAAAATGTCTACAAGAACAGAAAGCCAGCAAATTATCAACAAAACGAACAGTTTCCATGGTCTATTTCAACACATTGTATGAAACCTGTTATATTAAATGTCCACTTTCATTTTTGTTATCATTAGCAATGGAGGGCTCAGTAACTTCCAATTCCTTTTGATTAGGCACCAAATTGTCCACAGGATGAAAATGCCAACACAGCGTCAGCCTGCTATAAATAAAAACAATAGATTCGAAAGTAAAGTCAAGCTAGGGCTCGGCGTAGCCAAGAGCTCTCATCTGTTTATGCTATACAGACATAGGCATCGTGAGAGGAATGCTGTGGCTTTTTCTGAGTGCCATTTTCCCCTGTTAACTCAACCCAAGGAAAGGGGATAACTGCAACTGATCAGATCTGTGGTGGTGGCACGCTCTCTGCCAGCCCCTATGTGCCCTGCCAGCCACACGCCGCCTCTGTCCTTTCAGCATGGCCACAGGCACAGGGGCACACTCGTCTGCATAATGAAATTACTCGAGCAAGGCCTTTCTATGGAACTAGCTGCATCTCCACTCCAAAGACAATCGCTGGAACCTCTGTTATAGCTAACCTTCATTACCCACACAACTGGCAGCTGGCAGGTTCTACTGTACACCAGAGCTGTGTGGATTTATGCTAGGTCCTTCTGTAGCCTTTAAAAGCTGCAAAAATGACACTTGTTGGACCAAGGACATTTAGCTGACTGCCTTTCCAAAAAGAGAAAAAAATCATCCTCTCCTGCAGTTGGCTTTGTTTTTGCCGGAGAATATCTCTCAGATATTCGATGCAGCCAGACATGATGATATACTTGGAAGTAGATATATTTGGAAGTAGATTTGACGACTCTAACTCTACTCTGACGCTCAACAAAGAGTCAATAAAACCACGTCCAGGTCTATAAATAAGTTAAATAAAACAGGGTGATTTTCTAAGCATAAGTGAGAAAGATATTTTTAAAGTTATACACATAAATTCAAATAAGATTCTTTGTAAAACTGCAAACTAAAATCTGTTTAATCCGTAGCAACGACCTGTAATATAAACTCTGTAAATGTCCATTTTAATGAGACCCATCGGACTTTTTAAGATTAGCTAGCACATTTCTCACCCAAACCCAACTGATATGTTAAGGGAGAGGATGTTTACAACCATTTTAATGACCACACAGCTCCCTGAGCCTGTCCTAGCACCCTGCTTAGCATCCTAAACTACTGTGTCTGTGCACAATGGCATGTTTTTATACATGAAGCCTTGTCGTTTTTGATACGTAAATTTGGTCCCCAGTCTGAGGGCCACTGATGAGAACCGCAGCTGATCTGGCTTAATGTGTTCGGCAGAAGATGGAAGAGGAGAGCCGAGTTGAAGGTTCCTTTTAAATGTCAGCTCAGGTCTCATCTGCCCCAGCCTCGACTCCTCTGGTAAATGCACACACACACACACACACACACACACACACACACAGCTAAGTACAAAAAAAAAAGAAAAGAAAAACTCTCTTGTTTAGGTTAAGGAGTTGTGTATTTTTGGACGTCATGTCTTGAGACAGAGTTAGACAGAATTATATAGTCTCTGGTCATGAGGCAATTGGCTCTGGTACAGTTTGGCAGACATTTGAATGAGCAGCATACTCTGCAGATGAAACAGAAAACCAGAAGAAGGAAATAAGGAAGCATGTTCATGAATATACAACTTTGGCCTGTTACTAAAAATAAAACGAAAAAAAACCCACAACCTTTAAATTTTTACATTAGACTTTTGTCACCACAGACATTTTGACTTGACAAGTAGGAAAAACACAGGTGTTAGTAAGCCATGACTGTGACATTGAGTCAAGCCATATCAGTAACTTAGTCACCAATTACACTAAAAATAGTTTACCAATAACAATAATAAAGTGTAAATTGTCCTGCCAGAAAAGGTGCAACAGGAGAGTGAGGGAATTGTCAATCAAGCAGCGTCTCTATATACCCACAAAAACGCCTGAAAAAAGGCCAAAACAAAATAAGTGAAAACACCTGTGCGGGAGAACCACAGGTTAATGTGTGTAACGTGAAAAGGGGTTGCTCATAAACATAACAAACCACAGAGAATTATCACCTGACTCTGCAGTTCCCCAAAACACTGTAGAATTTATAGCATCTTTGAGAATATTGTTTTGGTTTTCTTGAATTCAGCTTCACTGTTTTTTTTTCCCCTCACTGCTCTCATATCATCATTTTGGGCCACAGCTGGCAGCTATTTACCAGGAAAGACCTCAAAGAACCCATCGCACTCTACCTGCTCAGGGCCAAGCAGGACACACACATTTAGCAGCTAGCTGGTGAACATGGTGGAGCATTTAGCAGCAAAACAGCCAGATATTTTCATCGTGACTTAGTGGAGACCAAAATTAAAGCTAAAAGGAGAATGAATGTTATACTTGCTTCATGTTGAAAATCCGACTATGTATAGGCGACTATGACTATTAAGTGGATTCGGGAGGCTATGGTTCCCCATAATGATCATGAAAATATGCTGCAACTTTTTGATCATTATTTTTTCAAACAGGGTTCAGCTGTTTCAGAGCAATGAGAACAGTGATGTGACTGGCTGAATGTATTATTATTTTTCTTAATCAGTATTCCACCTCACCAAGCTGCAATGGCTGAGAGGAACTGTGGCACACACTAGGGCCAATCCATAGACCCTACCCTAATCTTTGCGTAAAGAAAGGTAAGATCCCGTTAAATCTGTAAACTAGTTGATATAAGCTAAGAGTAATCATAAATACTATCAGAGTAACTGTATCAGTTAACAAAAATGTTGCCTCTCAAAAACTCTCAGAGGGAAAATCAGTTAACTGAAACTGAATGAATTACGGGAAGACGTTCCTGGCAAAAGAGCTCTTATTGTCTTTTGGAAGCCAATTATCAGTCAAATCAATTTCATCAAGATGTTCTTCTGAATGCAATTAACATAGAGAACTATCTTAGACTACAGGCTTTGCACATAAAATCAAAATCAAATGTGAAGCACTCAGAGTGGTCTGATGGTGTGCCCTGCATCAGCAATAACCCCCTCCATCAGTGCACTCCTACGCTGTAAACATGCTGTTTGATTTATAGTAGAGTGAACACAGTGGAGAGTGACTAGTCACTGAATGCTAATGCACCAAAGTTTGACTTTGCATACAAATGCCTTCCCCCTCTGCCTCTGCCAACACACTTCTCGCACTATTTCTCCTTCCATCCTCCTCTGTCTCAGTTTTCTCGTTTTGTGCCCACTCTCCTGTTCTTCCTGTCAGTCTGACTTACTTTCCTCTTCTGTCCTGGACGACAACGCAATGTTGACAAATTGTTGGGCCACACACTTATGCTTTCTTCATAGTGGCATAGTTTGAGTGGTAAAGACAACACGCAAGCTTGGAAATGCAAGTGGCTCCAACGTTTTCCTTTGTTCCTCCTACTTCTTTCTTTTCCTCTCAGCTCCAATAGTGGCCAGAGCCAGAAATTCACATCGTGCTCCAGTGTTTAATAGGAGCCACACACCAGGATTTCAGTCTGGATTGATATGGAAGGGACATGCAGTAACCTCTGTTTGAGGTTAATAGAACTGCACTCAGACTGTAATTTATCAATAGAATGTGGTTTAGGGGATTATACATCAGAGAAAGCCAATATCTTTTACACTTGTAATAATATCACTACATGTATGAAGGAACAGGGATGAGTGTCATCTGATACAAATGTGGTGGCAATTCTTCTCTTTCATATAGTACTAGGAGTCAACTCTTGTCTTTCTGCAAGTTTAATTCATCATCTACAGATGGTCTCACAAAAAAAAAACAAGCAGATCAAGCAAAAATGTTCAAAAATCAAACTAGATACTTAATAAGTTTCATGTGTCATATGCCTTTTTCTGGGATCTAGTGTCATCCTGCAATGATTTATTCCCTTCAGTATTGGGATGAATGTAGATTATTAATGTAATGCACACTGCTACAGAATCTGTTAACACAAGACAGCCTATAATACCATTTCTATTTATTGTTCAGATATCAGAGAGCAAGCAGTGACAATTTCAAGTTTGCTCCACTAGAACTAGCTGCTCTTATTTATTGTAGAGCATGACGACAGATCTCAGTCTCAGTAGAGTTGTGCCTGGCTACTACTCTGCAGCATAATGTCCGTGAACAACAACAAACCTCTGCAACTTGAGAGACTTAAAATAGGATCTAACAGATGCATATATCTAGGTACTTTGCATTCATTTAAAAAGATATCTTTAGTGTAAAACAATTGAAACTTATCAGACAAGTCTGATTCCCCAGTGCATTTTCTAAAACAAGCTGAGAGCATCAGCACAAGGGCTCTCGTTGCAGTTGCATATGCCAGCTCACGCAACACAAGACAAAGAGATGACAGATACTAAACAAAGGCTGAGCACTCAAAATACCACATTACCACAAGCAGCCACTGCATATTTTCCGTCAAATGTAATGAAATTGGATTTAAATGTTGCATATACACAAGAGCGTCTGCCAGGCCCAATGTACATAGACTCTGACTGTGAGATGATTTAATTTGATGGGCACATTAAACATGAATGAATGTATTTTGTTTTAGATTGTTTGTTTTTTTTTCTTCCCTGTAGAGAGCTTAGAATGCGCTTGTTTTTTTCATCTTGGTCCCCTTGCTATTTCAGAATTCTAACTGAAAGTTGCAGTAGATTATTTTCCACCATCATAATTTCTAGTTTTCAGTGAAAAAGAACAGGGTGCAGCAGACATTGTTTGCCACTGACTGCCATTATTGCCACTGCCCAAAGCTTGCAAGCAGTCAACCTCAAACCCAGTGTTTAAAAATGAAATTCTGATTCATTATTGCCCCTAGGGCAGATATTAAACTACCGTGTTGTATGTCCAGTATATGATAAGTGCAGTAACCCATTATTGTAAATGAGGACTGAATCGGTGGCATACAGTACCATTGGATAAGAGAGAACTTAGTTAAAAGTGCACAGCCCATATACAGATTGCTTCACTGCCGAAGCCTGGGAGTTGATACGAGGAGAAAAATGGTTCCAACCCCCATATGAAATTACAGAGAGTGCTCGAATACTGCGGCTAAGCAGCCTCATATCACGAATAATGACCATGAGTGAAATTCCTCCACACACATAATGATGTCTTTTGTCCTTTGCTGTGCTTTGGGGGCGCCATGATGTTTCAGACTGTTTACATCGTCAACTAGGATTACTGCAATTCCACCGTGCTCCCTTGTGATATAGGATACAGTGACAGTGAGCCTCTAATGGGCCCTTTAATTTGCACATCTTTTCAACAGTGCAGCCAGGCGCAGCAGACATGGGCGGAGACAGATGTGGAGGAAATATTTTGACTGGCGATAAACAGTGGCTTGATAATGTTTGGACATTTTTCTGCAGTATTTCAATTTTGAAGGAGATTGTGTTGTGCAGGTCTATGTGTTTGTTTGAGCTTCTTCCTGCTTGTTTCTGTACATCTGGAAGTGATTCAATGAAGAATTTCTACTTTTTCATCCATGGAGGTCAACTGGTTTGTAGTTTTTAGTTCCTTTTTTTCAAATTGATGTTTTAATTTTTTCAATAAAGTTTGCAATTTATACATACACCCACCTAACTACAACTTTGTTGAAAATCTATTTAGATAATGTTAATATATATCCAGATTATACATACAATCCTGTGACATTTAAATGAATCGCCCGCTGAGGTTACACTAGGGACTGTCTGAGGGAATTTCCCTTCTATCCAGGAGGACCCATTCTACTCTTTTAAATTGTATGTTCATTTCTTACAAAACACACAGAAACTCCAGTTTATCCAAATAAAGATCCCACACTGGCTGAATCTTGCAATGGGTAAATTTAAAATAGATCAGATCAGGAAGATTTCAGGTAGATATGATATTAGCTGACCAATAAGTTATAATCCTAATTACAAGCTTCTTGCAGTATTTAGTATCCCCTCTGTATCACTTGTCCTCTGCTAGCTTTGTCAAAGCACGTGCTCCCTAACATATTCACTTGAGCATGCAGAAGGACATCTTTTATGACCGAACAGGATCCCCACATTTCTCCTTAGTGCTGTCAGCCATACAGACAGCTACAACAACCCCTACTGTGTAGTGTTTACTCACCGTATTTCAAAGAGTAAACTAATAGATTTCAAGATCACAGAAGAAAGGGACAGCTGACTTTAACACTGAATTTAAGTTATGGGATCCATTTTTATTGCCTGTACTCAGATGATGCTCGTCTCTCACTAAACACACACAGATGCACTGTAAATGACTCAGAGCATTAACGACCTGTTGCTGTAAACACACTGCTTCATTTTTCAACACATCCATCCCAATATATTGTGTGCTATTTTAAAGGGTCACTCTGATTTAATACAAAAAAGTTTAGCTTCCCTTTCAACGCGGAGTTCTGCCCAGCCTGTAAAAATAGTTGTGTATTTTTGTTGTGTTGGTCTAATTTGAGCTTTCAAAAGATACAAAAATTAAATCTGATTAAATCGGTGAAAGAGATTATTGAGTGTTATTATGGGAAATGTAGGACCAGGGTGTTTTTGGAGCTTGATTCATACCAGGGAACATGATTCAAATTCATTCTCTGCCTGTGCTGCTATGATCATGATCATTTAAAAAAATCTGTCTCTTGTGAGTCCCCAGCTTCGTAGAAGTGTAACATTTAATCATTGTAGTGCCCCTTTGAAATAAATGTCTTGTCAGAATGACAAGATTTGGCAACCAACCAAGTTCCCTGCAAGAGTTTTTGAGAAATAGAGAGCCAGAGGCTGTGATAAGGCAAAGGTAACCATTTTGATAAATACAACCTAAACCAGTTAATGTATGTGCATGAAGCAAACATGTGCAATTACTCTCAACAGCTATCAGTCAAAATTATTGGTTCTCATTTAGTATAAGCTGTTCTTTATAAACCTGTACATATCTTTCCATTTTAAACTGGCATGATAAATGTCTGAGTGGTGCTAATTAAATGTTGCTGTGAATACTAATGGCAGGCTTTGAATTCCAGACTTTGCATGCAAGGAAGCAATATCAGGTTAATGATGATGATGATGCTGATGATAACAGGGTGGAGGAACCTTGAATATTTCATTGATAATTATACAAGCAATTTTCTTTCCTTGCTGTAATCATTTAGAGCAGGTTACACAAAGTTCAGGTTGACAAAGTGCTTTCATAATGGAAGAAGAAAGAATGTTGATATGCTGAAAAATATCATCATTTGTTCAACTTCTACTCAAAGTCACAATTGACTTTAGAGACACTCTCCTTGAGTGACAGATACAGAATATAACCAAAATGTTTCGTGGTTCGGGCTAGGCCTTTTACCTCCAATGAAGCAGAGATAAAAGACAAAGAATTATTTGAATTAAATAAATAAAATACAGAATTAAAGAATTTTGAGAGATGGCAAGCAAAAGTTAACTATATGCTCTTCATTACCATTCCCTTGCCTATACAATTGAATTATGTAGAAGTATGCAGTGGTATATATAATATATATGGATGATATCAGTGGTTTAAGCAATGTAATGCAATCTAATATAGTGTGTGATGTATTACTACTATACTATTACTTTCATATTAACAATATATAGTAATATATAATTGAGGGGAGGGAGCAGATGTATTGTTGCAAAGCGCTTGTTTCAATGAGCAACATTAAAGCCAAGTACTGCCAGTGTACTAGAGGTATTTTAGTCCATATGCAATAATTACTATAGAGTTCAGAGCTCTGCAGGTTGGAGAGGCAGGAAGCACGAGCTCAAGTTCAAGTGTCCATATACTTTGGTCCATGTATTGTAACCTTCCATTGGGAGGTTCTGTGTCTCCCACAGCCACCTGCTTCCGCCTGCCCTTTCTCTCCTAGTCCCCTCATCGCTGCTACTTCCAGCTCTCTGTTTGCAGCAGATGGGCTTGCCACTCACAGTCTTGTGTGAGTGTTTGAGCCTCAATGCTCTAGACACAGATCGTTTTCACTCTCAGCATTCAATAACGCCAAGAGACACAAGCACAAAGAAGTCATTCTAGCTGTTTTCCCATTTCTTATTGGAAAGAAGAAGGGAATTAACTCTTCTATATTGAAATGACGTGCATGCTATTTAAGAAGTCTTTGGCAGCTCAATAATCAGGACACTAGGCCCTGCCTGCCTAAAATTAACTAACCCAACTGGATTTATTTTGTAGTATAACTTGCTGCTTTGACACAATGAATGAAGGTAAAAGTCCTGCTATGTAATAATATGACAAAGAAACTTTCTGTGCCTTTGGAGCAGGTAACTAATGGGTTTAAGATGTTGAAGAAGACCTCTGGCAGCCAATAAGACTAATTTTCCACTCTATTTGTGCAACAAGTTCTCAACTTTCCACTTCCCATAAAGAGTATTTTTTGGTTCCAGCAAAAGTCATTGAGAGCATATCTTCCAATACTCCAATGAATTTTCTTTTACTCCTGTATCTGGAGTTGGTGATTGAGTTTGTTTACTGCTGCCAGACCCAAAAGGACAGTGTTGCCATTGTGCGTGTGCATTCTTTGCGAGAGTATCAGAGAGTGGGAGAGCACACACCATTACAGACAGCAGGATGTGACAATGCAATGCCCCGAGTGGCCCTCTCTCCCTCTTTCTCTTGGCTTTAAACCAACATGCGAACATCTTGAAGTGCTTAATCTCATCAAGGCTTCTCTTTTTTTCTCTTTGTGCAGCCACTCTCCTTTAGAAGTGATGGGTTGGCTGGACTGAACACCCTCCACCCATATGCAGCATCCCAGAGAGTGTGGACTGAGGCCTGTGAGAAACCAATTAGCCCCTTGCTAAATCCTTTGATGATGAGGACCAGTGGTTTATCAACAGGACAGAAATGGAGATATTCTTGAAGCTAGAAAAACAGCATCTCCTGCAGGAAAGAATGAGAAAAGAAAGAGGAAAAAGAGACTGAACACAGGTGTACTGCTTTGGAGAGAAAAATCAGGGACTGCAGTGACCAAGCTCTACATAGTGACACAGTAAAATTCACACCCAAAAACTACAATGAGGCTGTAGAATATGGGGGATTTATTTCTTGCTGGAATCCTAATCATTGCCAGAAGTGTTTCTTTACAGTGTCCCAGACAAGAGCAATCAAAAGGAGTCTCAGGCAGAGCAAACCTGTTATATGAAGACAGACTCATCACAGTGTGGAAGCAGCAGCGCTGAGGTCACAGATCTCTCTCCTATCCCACACATTCACATTACAAAGCCACTGTTCATCCATAAATCTCCACCATCCAGCCATCTGGAGCACATCTTCACACTCCGACACACAAACCCCTCTCACAGGCATTGACCTTACTTGCACAAGTCTCATGTACAAAAGCCCAAGCATGATATCACTAGGGCTTGTCTCATTGTACAAACATAGCCTCATCTGTGCACACATGTTGGATTTCTGCATTATAAAACTAGATGCACACAGAAATACACACCCACTACAGAGTGTGTACTGGAGAGGAGGGCTCATCCAGTAAACAGTGGTAGGACTTGGGAGTGGAAAGTTCTGCAAAGTCCAGCCTAACATTTCTCTGCTTCAAAGAGGAGGTTGACTGAGTGGACTCAGTTCAGCATCGATTCTTAGGTTTAAGTAGCTCACAGCGTTGTGTATTTCAGCCAGGTATTGGTTTACCTCTGTTTCAAAGTGTTTTGCTAGTGAGCTACATTTCACTATGACAATTCGCAGCTCAACGTTTCATATTTTCAGAAAAGCAAACGGGTGCAGGTGCAGGTGCTGGCAGTGCACCAAACAGAACACATGCAAGCACAGAGCACATGCAAATAAAGCCTCTAAACTGTCATATAAATAAACCACCTATCCAAGACATGGGTGCTTTTTTTAAAGCAGAGCTTTGCAAACAGATGAACATCAGAACATGCCCAGAGTAAAACAAATGATTATGGGGATGCTGGAAATGGCATTGAAAAAGCTGATTCATGATGTTTTTACAGTGCTTAGCGATGAATATAACATTGAATTTTCACTTCCTCCTAGCTGTTTCAGATAGCTAAGATTGTAGTGCAAAGTTAAGTCAAATTAATTTATTTTGAGAGCACATAAAAACAACAAATACTAACTGGTTTAATAGAGATTTATGCGCACAAATAAGTAATGCTTTGGGTACAGCTATAATTGTGACCCTTTTTCACTGGAACTATGAAACACATTAAGGTCAGTGAATCATCCAGAGTAACAGGAGCACTTCTCGTTATTTTGCTAAATTGACCTTTGATGGCGAGATATCTACAAAACACACTGATTGTTCAGGTTATGCAATGACAGCATGTTGATGTTTTGCATAAAAGGCAATCAATGGCTCATGTGATGAATTTGAAAGGTGCACCTTATTATACAGTGATGCAAACTGATGTAAATTAAATGACAACTCAACGATAGAAGTCAGCTGATCTATCTGATATGCCCATGGAGCGAAACCATGAGGATCCACAGTTCTGGTTCCATCTCTCAGACAAAACATTCTCACTTGCATTTAAAGTACACACAAAGATGAATGTCTTCTCAGCAGTAATTGGGCATTTACAGTGGGGTCTGTAATACTGCAAATGTTGTACTGAGAGATATATTGCCTCTCAGAGCATCTCTGGCAAAATCCATGCTATCCAAGTCAATCTTAAATACCTGAAAACCAGTTTAAAAATCATCTGAGGTTAATTAGCATTTCTAAGCTATTATAATCAATTGTGATGGGTGTCAATCAAGAAAGCTAACAAAAAATGAATACATATTTGGGTTAATTTAATGAATTGCCATTTAGATCTTTAATGTCAATATGTAATACAGAGATCAGGCCTGAGACTTAACCCCAATGCAACACACTTAGGAGCTTTGGGTCAACTATTTTCCTGTAGTGATGTAATCACTGTCTTGATATTGTAGCTTTGCATTTTAAGATTTTTGTAGTTTGTGTCCATTTCTCTATTGTCCTGTCCATCAATTCTCCCTCTTTTCTCTTTCCTGCTGTTACTAATGTTAATAGTACTACAGTGTAATGAAATGCAGGACTGGGTGACTTACTGTATTGACAAAAAGCATGAATATAAAAACATTTATACAGTACATCCACACAGTTTAACTGTTTAGGATTTATTTTACTCTAAGATGCTACATAGCCTTTTTTAGTTCATGCATTCCTTCTACAATGTGTAAGCATGCAGTGCACTTTCTATTTATGTCTCTCATCAGAACAAGTCAGACAGGGAAGTATTTGTGGTGCCTTGCATGAGTATGCATGAAAAAATAAAGTGATTGGGAAGCATACTGCTCTAATTAAACAGCTGCTGGACGCTGGCTATGTAAATGTGCCATTACTATTGTACTCACAGTATCATATAGAATTGAATTAAAAATTTAGGAGTTAAAGCCTATTTTCATACCTAATCCCTCATATTCATGCGCTCCAAAGTAATTGGACAATTGACAGTTGATCAGTTTCATGTCCAGATGTGGTCTGTTCCCTCATTATTTCATGACATATGAAGCAGATAAAGATCTGGAGCTGATCTCAAGTGTTGAATTTGCCTCCCGAAGCTGTTCATGGGAACTCTCAATATGCGATCCAAAGAGGTGTTTATGCAAATGAAGGAGGCATCATTTGGCTGAAAAAACAAAACAGACCTATCAGACATATCACAGAAACTTTAAGATGGGCCAAATCAAGTCCCAAATTCCCAAATACTTTTATGTACCTGACTGTATGTGGGAAAACAGGCGAAAATTAGACACAGTTTTCTGCAATGAACAACGATGTTCTTCTCTGCCAGGCTTTATTACTGCTATGGAAAGACACATCAGTAGTAGTGACCCCTCATAGTATTGTAACATCTGTATAGTGAGTAGCTATGAAAATCAATAACAACTCTGTTGTCATTATTTGTGATGAACCCATTTGCAAACGATTCAAACCTCAAAGAGATGAAGTCAACACATTTCTATACTTTCATTCAAAGCAAAGCATCATTCATAGCTTTGCTAAGGTCACAATGCAGAGCAAGGGGATTATTTGACATGCAAACAATGCAGCAGACTGAGAAGGGATATTAAATAAGAGGACATGTGGGAGCTATCACCTCTCTATGGCATTGTATCATGTCCATAACTCAGCACTTGTACTCCCTTACAGCAATAGATTGTCTTTCTTAGAGAATATGAGGATGTATGATCCTCATGGATACGCAAGAGGAGCTTCAAATTTCTCCCAGCAGGTTTGAACAAACAAAATCCCCAGGTGTGAGTCTTTATGAAGCTATTATGTGACAAAGATTGTTCCTTTTTTGTGTAAGATGTGCTGTCTCATCTAGTGGCCTCCAAAGCAGCAGGATTTGAACCATAATAGGTCACAGGTGAGATCTGTCGTTCTCCTGTGATTTGGGTTGTGGTCAAGAAAAGCAATGAACTGTATTATATATGCAGAAAACTGGCAGATGGTTGCGCTGTATAGCTGAGGTGTCACAGCCAAGAACTATCAATATATCTCTCCAATGTAAATATTCACCCTTATTGGGTTATAAAAGGTTGAAACACCATCTGATGAATCATGATTCAACCTGAATATCACTTGCAACATGAAAAAAAATACCAATGAAAGTTTTGGTTTTGGAGTTGATTTGTTGCAGCTTAGCCATCTTTATTGCATTACAGGAAATTCCACACAGTGAAATCCATGAGACCATCAGCCGTAAAAATGAAGGATAGATACATACTGAGAAACACCTGACCTGCTGATCTAAGCTCTTGCAAAAATGCAGTCTGGTCTGAATGTACTGTACATAAATGAGGAACCGTGAGGCTATGATAGTTATTTTGATCGGTATGAGGCTGGCTGGTAAAGGATAATGAGCCTAAGCAACAAAAGACATCTTCCTCATGGTGACAAGAACTACAGATGTGTCAACATCCAATATTAACACTACTGCAACAGATTTTATAGGAGCTATATAGTGTTTGTAGTTGGTTTTAGCTGGAAATGAATAGCTACACTAAAGATGTCAGTGCTTAACATGCTGATGTTTAGCAGATATATTGTTTACCATGTTTATTCTCTACATTTAGCATTTTCGCATGCTAACTTTAGCTGATCAGAACTAAAGACAAAGTAAACCTTGGGCTGATGGGAAAAATCAAGTCATCAGTCATCTATTAAAGAATTTAATAAATTGAAATTGAATGTGTGTACCAAATTTCATATTAGTCCATCCAATAGATGTTGAGATATTTTGTTGGATAAGTGGTCAATTAGTAGTCAAAGGGGAAACAAGTATACTATCACAAAAGCTTTTCAAGAGATTTTCTTTCACCAGTGACAGTTATAAATAATTAAAGAATAAAGAATTGCATAAACAAAAGGATAATGAATTAATTCTGTTGATGAATGATGTCCCATCTGCTGACCTGAAATGAATCCAACGACAACAGTTTGATGTTGATTAGGTAAAGTAAATAACCTGAAAAACAGGTAGCTGTTTCTTTCCTTGGGCTACGATACCACAGAACTGTCGGTGCGGATAATCATGTATTCTCTGTGGGAAACATAAACCTAATGACATAAATAATAACACACCCCAGATGCACAGTTTCATTAGACATGTTTTGACAGCACCCACCAAACCCTGCTGGAAAAGTATGTTTTAATAATCACTTCAAGGAATCAAAAGACCACATCTGGTAGAGTTCTGTTGCAGCCCCACAGCATCTACTGCTAAACAAGCTAAATTAAGCAAAATCATCTAATATATGGACTTTGCATGTCTCTGATTTGATTTGCTTGGATGCTCAGACAAGCTCTCTAATTAGAACTCATCCTCTACCACAAAGAGAAGGATTGCTGCTTTTACAATTGTGTCTGTTTATGTCATGCAAAAGACCAGTATTTCAGTTTAATTAATGATCTGTGGTGTAGCAGCCTCCCATAATGACTGTCTCAAAATCATGCTACTCCCACCATATTCTCTCCCTGCAGAACAATTTTGATGACCTGATCTCTTTCTTCCACCATTCATCCCTCATTCATTTGACAACTGGATTTTAGTATTCTCCCACAGCCTTCTCCCACAGCTCCCCATACGCTCTTCAACCAGGATACACTGGGTGTGGGGTTACAGGAACAACTGGAGGCCATGGTGGCTTTTCCAGTACCGGCACCCCTGTCAACAGGATCTGTGAGGACTTACACTGCAGCAGGGTGCTGTGAATCTACCGATATTGGATCTTAGGGTATGGTCATGCTTCCTGCTTCAGACTTTCCAGGACACCTGTGTCTTTCCAGGACACATTGTGTCCTAATTGAATTTAAACGTCCTCTCAGGGACAATGTTGTCTTGAAGGGAAGATATTTTCTGTCTCTGTTTTGTACTTTTCTTCTCTCCATACTTGGAAAAGCCAGAGTACATATGGAGGAAGTTATGCCACCCCATAAAAATGAATAGAGATTAAACTGCTGTAAATTGCCATAACATAAACTCATCTTAAAAGCATTTTCCCCGTAGAAGATACTTTTAAGGCCAAATAAGAGGTCAAATATAACCAAAATTACCAGTTTATATAATTTCCAAACAGTTATTGTTTATCCAGAGCCCAAAGATTTTTCACTCATACTCTTTGGGTAAACCAGGCATTGTTTTAGGTGCTACTGAAGTAAACATTGTCTGTATACTGTAGATTAATTCCAAATAAACACAGACTACCTGGCTGCACTTTCATACTCATTCACAAAACCTCTGAAATATCTCCCAAATACTGTAGCAACTGAGATGACTCTGATAATCTCTGCATAGATTTCAGTGAGGGTACCCAACTTGGATAGCCTTCATCAGGACAGTTCAAGGGCACAGAAAGCACATGTATGTAAATCGAGTGAATGCCCACTCACAAGACAACTTGAATGAAGCTTTCCTATAATGAGTTTGGTCTGTGTCTTGTTATGAAAATGAGACCCGAAAGCACGAACATAACAAATTAATTCTTGGGCTGTCAGCAAGACAGCAAGTTTTGCCTCAGGTTTGTGTACATCGCAAAAATAATGTGGAATAATACGAACAGGACAAATTTAAACTCAAATGCAATACACACATAAACATAGCAAGAAGGAACTTTCTCATAGACATTCCATTGACTTAATTTCTGCAAGCTTTCAAGATGCCGTTCCTGGAAATTAAGCCTGTAGACATGCTACGTTTGTGATTTCTACATGTGCTCTGCATGTGTTGGAGTTTTAAACTAGTGAAACTGGTAAACATGATTATAAGCCAAGAAAATATCAAAATGTAATAATGGTATTCATTGGACTTTCATGAAGTCCCTGACACTTTAATCTTCGCTATTTGATCTATTCTACTTTCTGGTTAAAATTACATATTCTGTTAAGAAGATACATAATGGTGTAAATAGAATTTCTGAAGGCCGGGAGCCCTGCAACTTTTTTCTGTTTTCTCAGGGTTTGTGAAATAGCTAAGATCATAGCAATTGGGGTTTGTTTTTTTGTCTTCCATTCAATTTTCTATCTTCTTTAATGCCTTGATGCATTGCTTAAATCAATAACATCAGACCAGTCAGCCTCTCTGCAAGTTGCATTCTTAATCAGACAACCTGTTATTTTGTGGCTTTTATATGCTTTATTTCAGCGTAAAATCAGTTGGATGAAATCTTATTTAAAAGCAATTTGCTGAAGTTTGAAGCTTGGACGACTCATTCTTGGCCAGAGAAAATATTCACAACATTTTTGTCAGCTAATATTCTGAGAACTAGCAAAGATTAAAATGTCTAGTTTTTTCCAGACTGAAACAACACTAGAATTTGAATGGTTTTCTTTGACTTAGACAAGAATGTCTGGAACTAATTAAAAAAAAAAAGTGTCTAAAAATAAAAGGGGTTATGTTTATTAAGTATGATCGAAACTTACATGGGCTTTGCAGTTTAGGACAAAGACTAAGTACTGTCTAACTATCTAAAGTTAAATTTGGGTTGTAATTGTTGGGATTGTAATTACACACAAAGTGAACACATCCTTTTTTTTTTTTTTTGCTTGCTGTACTAAATTAAGGTTCAGTAATCACTTTTGTAAAGGCAGATTCTTTGGTACAAATGAGAACAAAGCACAACCGCACCAATGGATTTGAAAACAAAGTTGAGGAACCTGTTGTCACTTGTAACAACGGACTAATTGAAGTGAATTAACCCCCATTTTTGGGTGGTGTTTTCCATGATACAGGGTGGGTGAGTTATCTGGATATCTTTGCTGAGTAAAACCTGTTTGAACATAAGTCCTCCAGATTTCAAGTGGAAATACGAATTAGTTAGTGAACCAGGCTAACACTATTTGGTTGGATATTTCCCTCATTATAAATGGAATGAATACTAGAAATCCTGACAAATAACTATCTCTATTTGATATATCTCCTTGTATCCCCTTGAAACCAACTTACACATAATTAAGTCCACTAGCTAAGACATTCTTTCAATGGTGCAACCCAATTTAATCATTTATCCATATAAAAATAGCTAGTTTTATGAACTTAGAAAGGACTTTACCCACAAAATTAGAAATTTATATATGAATAGTTCATGAAACCTAGTCCAGACTGACAAAGACAGAGGTTGCCCCTTTTAAATAATTTTACCAGTTATTCAAAACAACTGCATTAACTATGACATTATGTGTTTTACCTTTTAATGCATGCTGAACTCCTGAAGCAGAAAAAAAATAGAAATACAAATCAGCGTCCCTCACTTGGCAGGATCTTGTTTTTTTTATTTCAACCCACTGTAGCAGATGCTGTGTTCAATCAGTCGTATAAAATTTTCGTTAATAATAAAAATCTGTTAGGAGTCAGGATGCTCTGTGTCTGACGAACAGATCAGAGCTCAGATGAACTTGTGCAGAAAGAAAGCAATGACTCATAATCAGTAGCCCCCTCACTCATTAGCTGTGTGTGCAATACATCACAAGTAGAACTGTGTATATACTTAATCTAGCTCAAATAGTGCAATTTCCTCTGTTTAAGAGAATTTGATTTCACACTAAACCATTGCAAAGTAAGAGCCTTCAGGGGTTTACACTGTTTTTGTGTGTTTCTTTTCTTTTGCATTTTTCTATACAGCTCTTCCTTGAGTGGATGTGTAAACAACTAGCTTTTCCTTTAAAGCGTGGCTGAGGGCACAGAAAACCTTCCAAACACTCAAGGTAGACTGTTTTTGATGATGCATCCAGAGAAGTTTCCATATGTTTTGTGAACAGCAGAATGAAAAAGTGAAAAAACAAATACTAGAATGCAGTATTCATTAAAATATATTTAACAAGCAAAGCAAACAGGCAGACCTTACTCACCTTCTCCCTCCTCATCTATTTGTGTGACAGTTCAGAGCTTTTCTAAAGCCAAGTTTTATTTTAAAACACACCCAGATGTAACACATAGAAGCCACTTTAATCATTTATACCCTTGTCTACAAGTAATGGTCGTCTTATCATAAACCGTGGGCATAAAACATAAAGAAACTATTCACATGTGATCCAGTGGATTTTTGCTTTGAGTTTTGAACACATGTCAGATTACAGAAATGTAAAAGAACCCCTATTCACCCCCTTTTCTTTTGATTATGATGCATTCTCTCATCGTTGCTTAGCAGGACATTTAAAAAAGTTATTTTTTAAAAAGATGCAACTCTTTTACATCTTCACATTCTGCAGTCAGAACATAATAAATCTGTTAGGAGTCAGGATGCTCTGTGTCTGACGAACAGATCAGAGCTCAGATGAACTTGTGCAGAAAGAAAGCAATGACTCATAATCAGTAGCCCCCTCACTCATTAGCTGTGTGTGCAATACATCACAAGTAGAACTGTGTATATACTTAATCTAGCTCAAATAGTGCAATTTCCTCTGTTTAAGAGAATTTGATTTCACACTAAACCATTGCAAAGTAAGAGCCTTCAGGGGTTTACACTGTTTTTGTGTGTTTCTTTTCTTTTGCATTTTTCTATACAGCTCTTCCTTGAGTGGATGTGTAAACAACTAGCTTTTCCTTTAAAGCGTGGCTGAGGGCACAGAAAACCTTCCAAACACTCAAGGTAGACTGTTTTTGATGATGCATCCAGAGAAGTTTCCATATGTTTTGTGAACAGCAGAATGAAAAAGTG
Organism: Istiophorus platypterus; assembly: GCA_016859345.1. Lineage (NCBI taxonomy): Eukaryota > Metazoa > Chordata > Actinopteri > Istiophoriformes > Istiophoridae > Istiophorus > Istiophorus platypterus. Next base: position 8,542,216 of record CM029121.1, read on the forward strand.
AAAAAACAAATACTAGAATGCAGTATTCATTAAAATATATTTAACAAGCAAAGCAAACAGGCAGACCTTACTCACCTTCTCCCTCCTCATCTATTTGTGTGACAGTTCAGAGCTTTTCTAAAGCCAAGTTTTATTTTAAAACACACCCAGATGTAACACATAGAAGCCACTTTAATCATTTATACCCTTGTCTACAAGTAATGGTCGTCTTATCATAAACCGTGGGCATAAAACATAAAGAAACTATTCACATGTGATCCAGTGGATTTTTGCTTTGAGTTTTGAACACATGTCAGATTACAGAAATGTAAAAGAACCCCTATTCACCCCCTTTTCTTTTGATTATGATGCATTCTCTCATCGTTGCTTAGCGGGACATTTAAAAAAGTTATTTTTTAAAAAGATGCAATTCTTTTACATCTTCACATTCTGCAGTCAGAACATAATAAATCTACCATTAAAATAAAAAAAACAATTATAATTAAGCTTTAAATAATAAGATGAACCTTTCATCATGGAAATGTGTCTTTTCTCTGATCTGACTAGTGGTTTCCTGAACACTGCAACCAGAGCATTTCTCAAAGTTAATACTGTACACTCAAAGGTTTATCATCAAAATGCCTAAAGTGGTGGCCATATTGTGTCACTGTGACAATGACAAATCATCAGGACGTGGTAAGAAAAAATATATTTATTCAAGCTTTTTATTTCTACATTCTGAAGAACAAAAAAACCCCAATAAAGCTCTTAAACATATTCAAATCAAATTGACATTTCTGTGTTGATCAGATACTGTCGCAATTCAGTATATTCCCTCTCTGCTAGTCAATTTATATAACATTTAAATTTTTCTAATGAAGATTCTCTTTCTAATCTTCATGTCTGGAGCATGGATCATTAGACTTCTGACATGTTTACAGTCTGTCATAACAAAGCACATTCAGACTTAAAATGATCTAATCAGATGGTAATGACAGCTTCCAGTTAGACAACAACTACTTGAGGATTCCAGGAAAAGCTACATTGTCTGAGTGTTACCATATGAAACTCACTGGCTTAGAAGTGACTGAGGTTTTACATATAGACCATAAGCTTGAAAGCCCCAAAACCTTTTTAAAGTAATCAACACATGCGTGATAGCTGCAACACAATATAGTAAGAAATTATTTAAAAAACATTTTAAGAGCAACTTCCAGAAATTTGAGATAATTCATCTATTAGAGCACTGAGTCTTTTGTTGCTAGAAGACATATTAGACTAATTAGCATGGTCATGACGTCATTGCATTTTAATTGAATTCTGCTTAGTGTTGGAGTCTTAATCTGTTAACATGATGTGCATGGTTAACGTGTATCATGTATAGTAATTCGTTATATAACTAAATTACCATAAACATACGCTAAAGACAATGGCTGTGATTTTGGCTTGATTTACTTGCAATACGATCACTGAGAGAGAATGTTAGAAGCTGATTGACGTCTATGTCAGCTGCCGAGTTTTTTTTTGAATGAGACGCATAGAAAGTTGTGTATGAGGAGGGAAAGCCTGAACTGTTCTGCAATCATAGGCAATACTGGCAACTCTCTTCTATGGAAAATAGCTAAAGTCTGTCCAAAAATTTGTTGGATTTGCTGCTAGGTCCCTTTTTTGAAACATATTCAAAAAACAGTGAGAAAGTCTGTGAATCTAGTGAAAGGGACGCCTGATTGCCAACACTGCCTGTAAATGCCCCCTGATTACATAATGAAAAATGTTTGCACAAATGTATTTTTGAAAGAGCAGTGGCCATTGGGGAATCTCCAACACTTAGCTGCCTGACCGATGGCGTGACGTCATCTCCCAGTCAGTCAGTCAGCGACAGATTTTCACGTGTATTGGCCAAGCTGTTGTGTTCGAGCCAAAACTCAATATCAGAGTGTAATTTTGAGATAGTGTCCCTGTAGGCATATTTGTCCACAGAACAGAAGTGTTCTTCCCATTCAATCAGGGTCTAGATTTCCAATTTACTTTACATTTTGAGCATGTAAAACAAAAAAACGTGATAATTCTTCGGCCAGTAAAAGTCTGTAAAATACTTTACATACTTTCCCCCGTACTATGATACCCATGATGATGGATGTTTTCAGTCCTGCAACACCTCAGGATATGCCTATGAGATAATCAGTCTGCAGCAGCAGAAATTTGTACTTTTATTTATTGTGATGTCATATCAAATTGAGTACTGGCAGTCTTGACAATGCAGTATCTTCAGGGGGATATATATTGTATTGCATTTTACATGTTATTGCTCTTTGAGGACAGTTCACAACTTATTAGGCCTTAAAAAAAGAGCTATCAGGGACATCTCAGGCTTGTGAAACAAAAGGGAGCCTGGAACAAATTACTCAACACTAATTTGCGGTCAGCTGAATAGGAGGAGCGCTTCAACAATTATGCAAGCATTACAGAATGTATTTTTGTTGTTAGTGTTGTATGATATTGGTGTTACAAATCTTACTCCCCATCCAGCTGACCTCTCCCCATCTGAACAGAAATAGGGATTGCATGCAGAATGCAGCCGGGCCTTTTCATCCAGGTACAGTTCAGGAGAATTTATTGACCATGTGGTGTGCAGATTCATACAATACTTCATCATATGTTGGATAAGAAGAGATTTGATTCATGGTTTCTTGCTCAGCGTGATGGCTCTTATCTTTTTTCTGACAGCAGTCTTTGCTTTTCAAAACCAAAACAATAAAAACTGGAAACATATGGTGAGATGGAAGAAAATGTAAATGACCTGCTGTGCTCTCTGCCTTCAGCCACAAAAGAACATTTGTTTGCAAATGCCTTCTTCAATTATTAATTTAATCTGTGTTTTCATTGTATGAATGAGGAGAATGAAGTACTCATCAGCTAAAGACAGATGGCATAAAGTGATTGATGAAGGAACTGGTTAAAAAGGGTACAGGTAGATTTAATTATTGATCTCTTTTGACCGATTGGACTGCACTTATCTGGTGGTTTTCTAGCACTTAACAGTACTTCTTTTTTTTTTTACCCGGTACATACAGCACTTTCTATACATACACACATTCACACACCCCTACACTAACCCTCCAGTGATACATCGGGGCAATTTGGGATTCAGTATCCTGCCCAAGGACACTTTGACGAGCAGACTGGTGGAGCCGGGGAGCGAATCACAAACCTTCCAGTTAGTGTACAACCTGCTCTACCTCCAGGACCACAAATGCCCCAATTAGTTGTACCAATTCTGGAAAAAACATTTTTTAATTTGTGAGTGGCTGAGGCCCTCAGGTCAATGGAAGTAGGCATCTGTATACAGTACACTTAACGTAGAAATTTCACCATCACATATTTGAATGATTATCAGCTTTCATAAGTCAGTCATACAGCATACACTATATTTATCTGCCAAAGCAGGAAACAAAAATCTATTTTCCAGTTCATTTACCATCATAGTCACTGTTGAAATGTTGATTAAAAATGATAAAATGGTGGTTAATTCCTGCAAAAAGGTAGAGAGGGAGATTAGTTTCATGACAAAAAATGAGGCTGATGACAAACAAATTGGCCCTAAAAGGGAGAAGAAAAGTGGAATTATTGTATCCCATGAGGACAGTAAATATAATAAACAATTAGTAGTTTTTGGATCTGCTCTGCAAAGATGTACCTCAAGGGAAGGATGATTGATCATAATCAAGGCTGCACTGTGGAAAATTTGCATCTTGGCATGAAAAAAGGTTTCAGGAAACAAGACTGAGGAAATATCTGTTTCATATCTTGATATCCAGACACACTATACTTTTTTTTCCCATTGTCTGAAGGTGTTTATTGGGCCTCATGCTGACTGTTGAAGAAAAAAAAAGAGGTCAGTTAGACAATAATAATCACATTATAAGATACAGTGAAATAGCCAAGAGTAGACTTGGGATGTGGAATAATGGTAACTTGCAACAAGTACAACAACTTCCCATTAAATCAAAAGACATCTGCATATCTGGGCTTGTGAGGAGGGAATCATGGGGGATTCTTTGACTTCTCTGTGGCACTGCCAGCTTCCACTCACACACAGGATTTCTGCTGAATGGAGCCAAAACAGACTCCTGCACCAGTGTCAGATTATCATTCCTAGCAGTTTATTTCCTCACAGAGTTTGCACCTCTTTTGCCAAAACTAGAGCTTGCTTAAAGCCATTGCCCTGCACTAGCAACACTCAACAATGATTAATATGCTGAGAGGGGCCAGCGCAACTCTACCATTAACAAAACTTAAGGAGCAGAAACAGAAGTCAAGTACAGGTCATCCATCATGGATTAAAAATTATTTCATTTTAGGCAATTACTTGGAGCTGTATTTTGTGTATGTGCTCTGCACAACTGGACGCATTTCTCCCCTGAACAGAGACGTTACTAATTGTTTTTGTTCAATATCAGATGCATAGTAGGTTCAGAATATGTGATTTGATATTTTAGATCTGCATGAAAGCATGAGGAAAGGAATGTAGCAGGTTTGAGAGGGTGAAACCTTAGCATGGAAAATCATGAGCGTCAAATTAGCAACAGGTGATTTCTGTTATACAGTTATACATCAACTTAATTTATATAATGTAGTCTTGCGATTTCTGGACTCACTTGCCAGAGACAAGGACTGGCACACAAATCATTCAAAAATAAAAATCATTCATATTGCAAACTGACGATGTCAGATGAATTTATTAAATTGGGTTGTTAATAATAACTGGTGTTGTCAGCCCTTTCTTTGAGTCCAGAAATCATTTTACGAATTAAGAAATCAAATTGAATCATAGGCACATTGTCTGCACATATCTAACTACATCATAAAATATATCTATGATAAACAATTTTATAAGACCAAATACTTAGGTTTTTTTCCTATTTGCTGCAGGCTTCATAGCATTCTTTTCACATTACACCCTTTAATGTAAGAGAAAACAATCTCTATACTTCCTCAATTAAAAAAGTCTTTGAATGGCTCATTAATTGGACAGTGGTGCATTTAATGCATTTAGAAGCAGAAATGCATCTAATACTTTCAACTTTGTACATTCATACGGATGTCTACATGGTTATCTATTCAAATAATCCATAACAAGTACCAGAATACTTCACACACAGTCTATTCATAGGAACATCTGCAAGAACTTCAGGATGTGGGCTAGAGAAAAGTACTATACTATAGTTAGATTTATTTCAGGGCAGACTCGAACTGCAGCTAAGTGGCTTGGGTTTCAGATACGGAGTTGTGACAGCTCCCATTTCACTTCACACTCTGACAGACGTAAAACAAATCAAACAATCAGCTTTTGTAGGGCTGAAAATTTGATGTATCATGTTGTGCAAAAACTATTTTGTTCACAATATATTCCATTTTGCTTTGGTTATAATAGGCTGGGGTAGTCCAGACCCCTGAGGTGGAAAGGTCAAACCATATAAGTGCTATATTTTGAAAATTGCTTTTACTGAAGTAAACAAGCCACTCATGGAGCACCAAAACCTTGACTGCAGCAGTGCTTGGAAAAGTCTTTTTCATGGCAATAAATGTAGACAGTTTTATTCCAAGAATATTTTGTCCTTCCAACCACAAGCCTCTGAAGCCAACAGCAACTATTCAGCTCCTCCACAAAGCGTTCCTGATGTCAACCTAGCTATCTAGCTGGCTAGATGTAAAGGATAAGGATTTAAAGGATATATAGTTTTGTCTGTCTGCATTCGGTGGACAGACTGGTCCAGGAAGTGTTAGTTTGGCACCGAAAGATGAAAAATAATACTCCAGTAACTGAAATATTATCTCAGTAACACATTGTGCTTTCTTAGGTAGCTGGCTGTTGTCAGCCACTGACAAGCCAACCTGAATTTGTAAATGTGGGTATCCATAGCTTCATTGTGTAAATAGAGAGTCAAGCTAATGTAGGCTGGATTGCAGGCTGATTGTTACGAAAATGTCTCAAACAGTCTTGATTTCTGTTTCTACACATCTTAAACACGGAATATGTGATATGGAGATGTTTAATGGCACCTTGACTGAGCCGTGCTGACCAACAAAAGTAAAGTAAAGTTATGTAGGTTTTGTAGGTAGGTATAAGTAAGTAAAGGGATAAATGTCACCCTCGCTTGACTAATTGCTTACTACTTTTAAAATAGGTAATATGAAAAATTGATTACATGAGTAACTTGCCGGACCCTGGAGTTGACAAGTAGGAAACTAACAATTAGATTCCCATAACTTTATTGTGGCTTATTTTTCAATTAATGATTCTGAAACACATCCATCCTCTGATCCCAATCCAAGCCAAGTCAGTGACCCACTTTAGTCAGAGTAGAGGTATACGCCACCTTCTGCCAACCCTAAAGCTGTGTGGTAACATTTTGTAGAGATTCAACAGGACAGGAACAAGACCTGTTCAGGGATCCGATAGCAACAAAAAAGTAAAATCATTAACCATGATGACTAGCAATGCTTTCTTATCTATAAAATACTTCATATACCAATACAGCTTAGCTCATACAGAAAGCATCTTTGAGTTATGACTCACTGGTTGACTTTTACTGTTAACATACTATGTGAAAAGTTACTATATCCAATTGTTTTAAATTATCTTTCAGGTTGTCAGTTATACCAAAGGACACTATCCTAAATTGTGTCTTTCATGAATAACAGAGGGTTTCTGGTGTAAAACAGCTCTCTGAGAAAAATTTACTGACTGACTTCATGGGATGCCTTGATATGACAAATGATAGATATATGAGTTGGAAGATCTATCAAATCTTCTCATCTCTGAGAACTTTTCTCGTCAACTCTAAGGCCAAATCTACTATATTATTGTGTTATACTTGTTTAAATTCATGTCTGACAAACCAATGAAAATCATCCTGCATCCAGAAATCTAAGTCTTCAGTTCTCCCACAGAATGGTTATAAAAACAACCTGCTGTACATCAGCTGCTGTGCTCAGCCCAGGGCAAGATTGTGAAAGCCTTTTTCTCTGGCCCTGCCCCTCAGTCTGACCCAACACGTGGCTGGTGCTGCTGTGGTATTTGCCTCCTGGTCTGAGCAGGCATTTACAAGCTATGCCACCCAGTGAGAAAGGCATTGCCCATTCAGCACAGTGATTATCAGTGGGAGGTCCAGTCTCTCCGTCTCTGTCTCTCCCATTACATACCTAATCTGACTCCATGGCTACAGATAAGTTCCTTCCTACATGATAAACTGTTTAAGATTTAATAATGGCATTGAGTCTAGTAGTCGTCAGATCAAGTGCAACCATAATACACAACCCATGCACCAATCATCCACGTTCAGAAGTCAGAGCTGTTCGACCCCCTGTGGACAGCTGAAAGTCCCTGGGGCTGCTGAGCTATGTATGTTTTGCTCTCTGGTTCAGACTCACACTATGTGAAAAAGATTGCGTTTTGGCAGAATTGCTGAAGGAGGGCCAGGATGGAAAGTTTCAGTTGGAGCCCGGCTGTGGAATAGGAACTGGAGCTCTAAAGTGAAGGACCTGATCCCTTGAGGAAGATATGGTTCTCACCACACTCATAGTCTCAGCGCTTCAGGGTGATATTAAGTTGAGATCTTTGAAGCCAGTTAAATTCTGGCATTACACACAGGAGAAAGCAAATGTAATATTTTTGTGCTACTATTACATATGAAATAGCAGCAAACAGATTATAAGAAAAGCACTTCCAGAAGCATATTATATGATTATGACATTATATAAGTGAGCACCAAGCTGAAAAATGTAGGTTTCTTTAGTATTCTTAAAAGTAGGAAAACATGCACTTCCACGACAGAAATTATTAACACAAGGGGCTATGTAGTATGTGAAGTGTCAGCATCAGTTTGTTGAATGATCAACATCTCCCCACAGCAAATAGATGACACTTCATCTTCATTTTGTTAAACCCCTGGTAAGGAATATTAGACTGAATAACTTGGATCAGTGAAAAACTCATTTTAGTGTTTGTAAACCACAGTTTGCCTTGGACACAAGAAGAAGTATTTATTGTTCTTGAAAGGAGCATGATTGATAATGTTACATACACAAAAAAATTATATTCCTACAACAAACACAAACCAGAGAGGAAAAACTTCCTCTACCCTAAAATTCAGAACTTGGAACTGTTTTACTTGTGATTTCACAGCTGATTTCTAAAACAAAATATATTTATTCTTTCTGGACTATCTACTGTTGACAACTACAAATAACAGTAAAAACACTGACTTTCAGAAAAGTACCCTAAAGGCAAAAGTAGAGTTTTTTATATCCTCATTTAGTAAATTTAACGTAGAGAAATTGTTTTTTTTTTTATACTTCACTTCATGCAGCAAAAACAAACTGCAAACACAAGACTGACATATTATCAAATTTTAAGTGTCTATGAGCTGGCCTTTTAGCAGACAGCTGGCTATTTACACAACCATCAGTCATGACTCTGGCCAGCTAGCATCTATAAGTCCAAAATTCACTCTCATTTTTGGTCAACTTCTCTCACATATGAGTAGTTGTGGGATCCATTGCTAATATAAAAATATTAATTATAGCTTCCCTCATGTCAGATTTTTTTTCCAAAAAAGAGAGAATAAAATAGCCTCAAATGTTTGCTGATTGAAGTCAGCATTTTACAGATTATGGAACAATCCAGCCAATGTCCAATATAATTTATTTTATGTTATTATGTCCTGTAGAATCTTTTTATTTGCATTACTAATTCCTGTAAAACTCTTTTATGCTCCCTCAGCAACACCGAGGTGAGGCCTCTCAGCTCAGTTCATTCTGTCACTTGTATTGTGGGAGAACTATGAAAACTATTTATTTTGATTGCTAAGAAATGTTTTCACAAAAATGGGGGCAAACACAAAGCTTAAGAGAACCCTTCGCTTTCATTTTTCTTTCCTGAAAACAGAAAAACTGCCGGTTTTTAACACTGTGCTAACATTGCATTTTCAGAAGAGGTTTGTCACATCTTGGGTATGTTGACCAAATAACGTGCTGTTTCACACAGACACATCTGACACACTGCTGACTATAGTGGAACTTCACAGCCATCTCAGACATGCAGTGCAGACTGCATGCTTTACTGGCATGTACTTTACTTCATCTTTTGCACCTCTTAAAATGTTCCCTTTTAGCATATATTTTATCTTGCACCAATGGGACTTTGATACAGTCAACCTCAAGACCCGATCAAATTTAGATTTTAAGATAATTGATATTATACTGAACTGGGAGATATGCCTTGCAAATAGAAAAGTATATTTACTACGGAAAATACAGACAATAGAAGAATGACCCTCAGGCATTTCCATCCTGCATGAACTAGGAAACAGAGCTAGATTATTTCATCTGGCTGGCTATCAGCTTCATAAATCAGTCATGTATTTATTGCCAGGCCTGTAAAGAATATGGTGGAGCTGGAATATCATTTTTACATATGCTTCACCTTGCATATTGCTCTGTATAACACTGATACAAGCTGGTTTGAAAAGCTAAGGAGACACTGGGGAGGCCTGCTTTTCAAGAGGTCATAGGTTGCACTTAGGTTGACAAAAAGTAAGTGAGTGTTAAAATTGCGCAAGACACACATTTCAGTTTTATTACCAGATATACATCAATTCAAATATCAGTATACTTGTAAAAACGTGTTTAATTGCTTTATGACTGCATTGTATTCAGATTAATCTATAAAATGTGGCGCATTGCCAGCCAGTTCTGCCAGAGCATGTTTCATTTCGTTTATCGCTAACTGGCTGTTTTATTTAATCAGTCACCACAATTGATAGACTACCGGAGGGGGACCAGTCAGATTTCCATTTTAAAAAGAAAAACCTCTGATGTCATTTTCCTCTCTGGCCCAAAACCATCACCTTTCCATACACAACTGGGCAACAGACCAAAGACGGGGCAGAAATAGTGGGAAGCATGTTGGGGATCAAAGTGATTGTACTGTGGGAGATGAAGCGGTGAAAACGGGATAAATGATGTCATGAAGTGAGACCAAGTTAAATGAGTGACTTAAAAAAACAACTATCACCAACCTTTTTTGCATTGCTTTTTTTTTTACATTTCTAGAACAATCAAAAATATTTATATTCTGTGAAAATGAAAAGGTCTATCAAAGTGCTGCATTAAATGAATATCTAAAAAGTGTATATTCTCAGCCAAAATGTAACTAACGACAGAAAAACAAATCCAGGTCTTTCTCCTTCCTCAGGATGAACATTCTTGATATTAATGTGTATTTTCAGATAAGATCAAGCTTTTACTACAACGGATAGAGATCCAGTTTTATTGTTGTCTCCTCTTTTGTTGGACAGTAAGAATATTTTAGTTTAGTACACATTAAGACAAATCTCAATGAAGACAATTTATCCTAAAACACAGTTATGGCATGATTAAAATAACACCTGCAGTTCATTTCTTCACGAGGCATATTGAAGCTATGTAGGCCAGAAAATTTTCTGTGTTCTTCCTGTGGTTTGTAAAACGAGACTTTTGAAAGCCAGAGCCAAATAAAAGATAAAAAGATAATGTTTTCACTTGCCCAGGTTATGGATGTGGCTTAAAGTAAAGCTTGCTTCAAACACCGCAACAGGGAAAATTATTCCACAAGCTCAAGTGTTCTTTTATGCAATAAAATGTTATTATTATATATTATTGAAGGTCTAAATGTCAATTTGCTCATCATTTTACAGTTCATAAGCCTGGAATCATCCATATTGGTTAAGGATGTTGGTTAAGGGGCAGAAAATGAAAAGATTATGCGGTTAAAGGAATAGTTCAGCATGTTGCGAAATGCACCTATTCATCTCTTTGCCTAGAATTAGTTGAGATTGATACAGCTCTCATTGCTATATGCTCATTAGGAAGCTAGAGCTAGCAGGGTAGCTTAACATAAAGATTGGAAGCAGGAAAAAATCCAATCTCCGTCCATTTTTTTTAATCTGCTACCAGCACATCTAAATTTTGCCAATTATCACTTAACCGTATATCTTAGTTAGTTAAATTTGTAGAAACACAGAATTAGCAAGTTGTTTCCCCCTGCTGCCATTCCTTATGTGAAGCAGATAGTGTGGTATCATAGAAAGCAGGCAAGCATTTGCCAAAGGCTATTGATAAGCATACTGCTCCAGCTATAATGTTACATTTCAATTTATTTACGGATTTGCTTTAATAGTGTGTTTCTTTCAGGTGATATAATCTGAAGGCAAACTGCAAAGGCAATAAGAGAGTCTGTCGAGGTACACAAGTGCAATGGAAAAGTCTGTGTGGTCAGTGTGAACATATGATGAAACCCATGAAACAATGGGAAACATATGTTACGATAATCCCCTGGGGAGGGGCCAATGGCAAGTGGTACTTACATGCAATCATATCTAAGGGCATATATCTGGTTGCAAGAAGGAATGGAAATCCCGGATGTAATTGACAGTAGGGCTGAGTACAGATATTCAAGACTTGTCACCATAAGACCTTCACTAATCAATTGGAGGTAATATTTACAATATAATGGAATTCACAGAGGCTGAATGGGATGGATTGGTGACACAACCATGGCAGCTTTGGAAGCTTTCCATCATGTCGCACATCAGGCTAAAAGTTCTGGCCCTCAATGTGTTAGCAGCCATTTCTGTAAATGGAGCGTGTAATAGCTTGTCTTGCACAATAAGACTTTGTGTGATAAGAAGAAATAGCAGCAGCATGCTTGCTTTGCATGCACACTACTGTGCTTCCAACTTGGCAACAGTGAGGGGGCCAGGTTGCCACATGACTGTGCGCCCAACCATCACCACATCTTCGGAAAATAAATCAGATAGGTCAGGTCTTTCATCAATGTCATGTAAAAATACTAAGACACAGCAGGATATGTAGTTGTTTGGGACAGAAGTATGGCATTTGTGGTATTTTGCTGTAAGAGCAATTTAACTGTACCACATCAGATTTTAAAAAAATAAATAAATAATCAACATTCGCACCTCATTTCAACTCTCCTACCCAATTTAAAATATGAGGCACCTGCATTTCTCTCCATAAATAATCTCTTTCTCACACAAGATACTATGAATGAACAGCACTTTGAATACTTCTGCTTCTCTTGCAGAAATGTGCAGTAGAATAGGTAATAGAATGAAAGAAGTTAGATTATAGTTAGATTATCCATTAATAAAATAATTTCTACTTCTCAGCAGTGATAAATCAACCATGACTTACTTTATCTCCGTATCCAGAGCTCATTATTGTGAGTGTTTTGGCTGAAAATTAACTCCACAGTTTGTGAGCTGGATTCACATTACCCTACTTCAGAGTGCCACCTAGAGGTCTATTAAGAAAGTGAAACCCTTGGGGAGGTGCCCATTCAAGACAATCTGTTTAAATCAGATCTGGTGCACATACGCAAATAATCTTGTGCAAAAAAAAAAAAAAAAGGATTTTTTTTTTTTTTTTTTTTTTGCAATTGAACTTGAAAACAACTAGGTTAAAGTTATCTTGAGGCTGCGACAGAACAATTGCCAGTGAACCTTAAGCAAAGGGGCACTGAAGTAACTTAAGTTAAAGTACCCGTAGGGACAGAGCAAACACTGTCCTCAAACACTGTATAATAGATTTCAGAAATGGTCTAAATTTAGATGCTTTGTAGGTGATAACAACTCTTCAAAGTAGGTCTGCCCTACATGTGAGTTTTTAATTGTTTACCCAGATTGCAGTGGTGTAACAACAAAAGATCAAGAGTTTCTCATAAAGTTTTACAGTCTTTCTGCTGTGGTAAAAACATGTGAATGAGTTCTTCAGTTTTCCCTGGCACAAAATCCTTGCTTACTCAGACCAAGGGGCAACTGTTCGAAAGGCATAGCCACATCCCCAGCCGCTGGCATATCTTGGACCATAGCCTATTAGCAAGATCGCAATATCATCGAAAGACCACTAAAGCAGTGGCACTGGTGATTCCAAGCCCCCAACCACAGCCTGTCGAGCGCAATGAAACTCTCCAAGTGTGATGTCAGTCCTTCCTAGGCCTTAAACCAGAGCAGTGTGGTGACACTGGCTCCATACCCTCTCCTCTCTTTCTTGCCACTCTGCTCTGGCTCATCTCCTCACTGGTAGAAATGTCTCCCAGAGATGCTGTAGTAGTTGACCTTTGTTTGGCTTCAAATCCAGGGGGTATTTTTCTATCTCCCCTGTGAGCTTCTCAGATGATGGGATTGGAAGAACTGTAATCTTAATAAGACAACCTGATGAAATCAGTATAGATCTTCAGAGCGGATAATACCCAGTTTTCAATAGTAGTTTTCAGCATTTTACACAGATAATGAAAACACAGAATTTAGAACTAAATAAAGGATTATCAAACTTTATTGCAGCTGTCTGCTTCCACCCATGCACGAAACGAGTGCTATTCAAATGATCATTACTCAGTGTCCTCCAGTGTAAACACATCTGGCTCTGAAATCTCAGCTGGAGTGTTGCCTTGCATGCATCTGTTTGCTGCAAATCAGCCTTTTGAAAAACAACTTGAAAAGGAGATAGTCAAAGCTCAAGGGCCCTCATCACCACCACACATGTGGAACATCCATGTAGTTTCAGTCCATGAAGAGGGGAAGTGTGACAGTTGTGGCCTGGGAGAGTGTTTTTACACCTGCTTGGCTGCTGTGAAATGGAGCAGAAAGATTTTATGATACAGTATATAATTTTTCCCCCTATAGAATAGACCCACTTTTTATAAAACAGAGTGCATGCTCATCTGTACCATGTATTAGACTATATGTGGCCAGATGGAGAGTGCAAAATCAGCAACAGTATGTTGAAAGGTCAATATAATATAATAATAGTATATTAATAAATTCTAAAAAGCAGCTGATTAAACACTAGTTCCCTATTTTATGATGATGAAAACTAGTATTTAAATGCTATTCATGTAATTTAATGAATCGATATGAGGTCCTATACTGCCCTCATCTGAGGCCAACTGGTACTACAACTGCATGACATTTAACTCTCAGTAGTTTGGCCTCGTCTTACAATATTTTAAACTGCACCCTCTCTCAAACAGGTAACGATTAATACAGAGGAACCTTTTACTCCTTATTCTTGACTATTTGGCTTAGTACTTGAACCAGTATGGAAGCATATCAAAAATAATAATAGTAATAATAATAAGTGGCTGTTTTGCTGTGATTATGAATGATGAATAAATGAGGTGAACATTTTATAAAAACTCTAGTGGCCACTCCCTATAGAGATGGCTTCATAAGTAAGAATCTTCAAGATTATTTCTAACACGACCCCAGTGATGAAACATAGCTGATACTACTTAAGTACTATTCCAATTCAAATTGGAGTTACGTGTACTACACTCGAATATTTTCATTTTATTCAACTTCTACCCCGTTCTGTTTCAGAGGTCCACTAAATGTTGTACTTTTTACTTCACTCCATGTACTTGAAAAACACAGTCACCACTCTCAGTGCTTGAGCAGGCCTTCAGAGCTTAAGTGAAAGAAGTAATACCACACTGTAAAAATACTTCTGTACAACTTAGTCTTGCTTTTAAAATGTATTATCAGAAAAATCTACCTCCTCTTAATGGTAAGTTGATATCATAATCGACTTTCATAATTGTTGATGTATAAATTAGTCCCCTTGTCTGGTTTTCTGCATAGAAATGCATAAAACGTCTGCTGTAAATGAAGGCCTAGACTAACTTTGACTGAGACGTGCTTGGTGCTTATAGGAGCCCAAAGTCATTGACCACAGTTTCTATCTTTGCTACGTTTCTTTATTTAGACTATATAACCAGAGCAGCTCTCGGCATGACCACGTTCATGCTGTCTTCTTTTGCAAAAAAGTCAGTCTCTATACTGCGCTGTTAGTTTTGGTTATTTCCCTAAGTCGTTACTAACAGAAATGACGATCAGTCAAGGCTTTCAATAGAATTAAAACACCAGAAGATCTGTAACCCTCCAGTGCGCCTCCAATGAAACAATGCTGCGTTTAATTTGGTACTGCTCCCACGCAGAGAACCGCATGTGGCCGATCGGGTTCGAGTTTTGTGATGATCGTGTTTACATTTGTAAGAAAGGATCCGTACACTTCCCCCCACGTCCGGCTGGTCGACACGTGGTTCCCCCTCTGACGGGGGAGACGGGACGCGGGCCGGGCCTGGACTTCCGCGTTGGCGTCGCCATGGTAACCGCCGATGACTTCGCCGAGGTCCCTCCCTCCTCGTTCGCTCGCCGCTAAAATTCCTGCACACTCGCCGGTTTATGCTCGACCGCGGCGAACTTCACCCGAAGCGGACGAGGACGAGGAGAGCAAGTCGATGAATTTTCCTTTATTTCCAAGACTGGGTTTCACTTTTCGTTCGCCGGTACGTAGCTGACCTTTGTTCCCCGGCCGTCTACAGCCTGGTTAGACTGACAGTCCGCGCTTCGCCGCCGCCGCTGGCCCGATGTCACAGCTGCTTTCTGCCGGGTGTTTTGGGGAAGTCCTCCCCGGTCAACTTTAACTCTGAACTTGTGTCAGGATGTTATTTAACGCAATGTCGTGGAGGCTTTATCCGTCACAGAAGGTGTCACAATACATTAAAGTTTACACGTCGGACGGAGGAGAACTTTTAATCTTGTAGCACGTGTTTTGGGAAACTGGAACCTGTTGCCCTAATCTTGTTTTTCTTTGCACAAGGATTTTCCTCTTATATTGACACCGTGTTTACATAATGCGAGCGTTTCTTTTATTATTTTTAAGACAGTTCTGCTGTAACAATCAAATACCCGACAGGTTTAAGTTGGTATTTGTTTGGCAGAGTTCACTTCTTCGATGACGATCGTTGTCATATGCGAGAAACTGCCGGGACCTCTCTGCAGGAAATGGTTTACTTACACCTAATATATCTTAGATGTGTTGTGGGGAGGAATATGTGTATAATTTTTTAAAACGCAGCTATGGAAATTTTGCATGATATGACAATAGGCGGACAGGAGCACAACACACCGAAGTTGAGAATCGTCCAGAATGTGCAAAACAATGTATTAAAAAATGTACAACAGCATGAACAGCATGGCAAAGTGTCACAGCAGCTCCATCTATTACTCTAGTTTTAGAAACAAAATAGGCAGGATGTTACAAAGCCTTTCACTGTTTCTTTCTGAATAGCCCTGTCATTTTCACTACAGACACTTAAAACCAATTTTTGTTCTGGGGAATAAATGATACAGTGTGGTCAAATGAGTCTTTACACCTAACTTGTACTCAGCAGTTTGGTTTTCCTTTTTGTCAGGAACAGTGTAAACCAAACCTGACCACAAATTGAGTTCATTTCTCTGTAGTCCTGACCTCAGCGCCAGTGTCTACTTTAAATGTAGCTTATGAGAACCGTGTGATCGATGTGTTCAGGTAGACAAAAGAAACTCGTTGTCTGTTGAACAATTTGTACCTCATTTATGTATAGCTGTCCGAATGTAGTGACTACATAGAACTATAAGTTCTGTCTGTCAGCAAACACATGAGATGCTCAATTAATTTGTGTTGCTTTAAAGACTGTTTAAGTTTCTGTTTGCACTTATGCTGCATTGCCAGAAGTAACTGTCGTAGCTCTAACAGCTGTTTCCAGTCAAACCGTAAAACAGATAAGGTAACTCGATGCAAAGCAGTTAGCTCCAGCATTTAATCACAGATCCTAGGAAAATGACAAATAGTTTTGTTTCAAAGCAAATATTATTTTAGTCCCCAAACTTATAATTGACTGCAGTTTAGTAAAATTTGACCAAGTATATGAATGAGTACTACCATTACACTTAAGCACTGACACTTAAGCACAGACAGTTTGGTGTTAAATCATGTGCAAGGTGTGGTCTCTGGAAAAATTTCTTTTGGTTGTTGTATCTGTATAGGAGCGAGTATCCTGGCAAACGGCAACAGATTGTTTTTCTTGTCTGATATCCTCTATTCCAATCTTAGGTCACTGGCCACCTGTCTCAACACACTTGACCCAGTTTGGAAAAAGGAGCCAAAAACATTTTTGTGGCTTCCGGCAAATGGAACAATTTGTTAAGATTTGTCTGAGGACAAAATACTACATCATCCTTAACAAATAACAATAGTTCCCCTTTTTCACGCCCCCCCCTTTCTTCATGAGGTTTGTCATGCTGGCAAGATGTTTCACAATGTACAGGCTCAAACTTCAAGGCATGACATATTGAGAAATAGCTCATATTTTATAAAGACCATGCTGCTTTGTGTAAATGCTGAGACAAATAAAATACTTTCAAAGAAACATTTTTCAAATATTTTGTAAAAATATTTATTTTATTATTGAGGTCCAATATAGCTTTTTAAAAATTGGAAATACAGACAGGTAAATGAAATTTAGATTAAATGTATTAATTAAAATACTTCAGTTAGCTTCATGAGAAAAAATATAGATTATATTCGTACCAGTTCTAGGGTTAGAAGGACTTATAGTCTATGTGTGTATGTATAATGTCTCCTGTATTCTTGTCTGTTTTTCTACAAGCCCACATGCATGTCACTTGTTTTCCTGTCTGTCTGTTTCATACCTTTCCCACATATCTACAGTTACATGGGTCAAAACACACACTGTCAGATGCTCTTGTTCATGAATCGACTCAGCCAACTCATGGTGCACAGCAGCCTCCAGAAGGCAGTCTTCCAAACCAATGCACAAAGAACTGTAGGTTGCATGAAACCCACAACTAAGTGAGTTATATTAGTCAATATTTCCAGGCAGACAGGACCCACAGCATCATACCACAACTTTTGTTTCAAATTTGGGGTTTACTTTTACTTGTCAGAAGACATTAGTCTCAGCAAGGGCTGTACCTGAAGTGACATAGAAGAGCAGCAGTTCTTTGAGGTTTACGGCAGCACACAATGGGCCATGTTTAATATCGCATCAAAATCTTAATTAGACTGACCGTATATGCTTTTGCTGGCATTATTTTCCGTGAATTTATAATTACTAGCATATTAACATGCCCTTCTTAAGGAAAAATGTACTGATCAGAATCTCCACCAAGTTTCTTATTTTAATGTATATATGCTATTGAGTTCTTAATGTGTTAGAGGAAGTGGTGCTGTATCCTTTTGTTTTTAACTCTTCCTGATTTATTAGGTGTAAACAACACTGTCTTTTATATGCTTGTACAATAACATCTTTTTGATGCTGTAAATACATATAGTGTATTGTTACTGACTATATTCAATTGGCAAGGGGCTGTACTCATTTAAACTGAAACTCAGCTCTTGTCTCTCTCCTAGATTTCATCGACTAATTAAAGAGGTGGTTGCTAAGAGATGACAATCTCTGACATTGGTTAAAGCTTCTGATGTACAGCAGCCTGAAGCTCGACTTCTCCAGGATCCCTTTCCTCCACACCTCTGTCTGTACCTGGCTCATGTGAAGGACACGGGAAACAGTCTTATATCAACAGACTCATAAATACCATGGCAGCTTTTACCGCTCCGTGTGCCGTCACCCTTACCACAACCACCACGGTGGCCCGGACTGCATGGCAAAGGCAAGGAAGCAACGAAGAGGAGGGGAAATGTGAGAATGGGGATGTGGGACAAAACACTATTCTGGAGAAAACCCACGAGTTCTTCCAGCTGTGTGACATTGAGAACAAGGGCTTCATCACCCAACGTGACATGCAGGTAAGGTCGCTGATACAAAGATGAGTGTTGTGGACCCAATAAGCTCTAATGTCTTAAAAATGGTTTGAGGACTGAACTTCGTTGTATATAAATAATTATAATAAGACAACTTTTTGTTTTTATGTTAACATAGATTCCATACAGAGGCATACTACCCTTAAAAGTAATAGAAGCATATTGTTACTAACTTTAATAGCTTATGGAGAAACCTAATCAACAAAGTATCAGCACTGAGTTTCAAGATTCCACAGTGTATAGGGCATTACATTCACATTTTCTTTTATTTTAGAGATACCAACTCTATCATTCAGAATGGGCATAAAATGTAGGGAGGTTTTTCTGTACTCATTGATTATTCTGAACAGGACATGAATAGGACATGTGCACCTTATTCAAAGCGGCATAAAAGAGACTGAGGGCAAAGTGAAACATGAGGAAGCTTTGTCATGCGTCTCCTCTACTCACATTGTTGTGCAGATTCACCCGTGCTTCAGATATTCATCCCTGTTGTGGCTGATCCTTTGATCAAGCACTTATAGGCTCTCGTTCTGAGGAGAATAAATACATTGAAGGGAGGCTTTGATCTGTAGGTTTTGATAATGGGTTGGAAATTAGATGGCAAGCAGGATAGCGATCCACTCGACTGCTTGTACTACAAACTGGACTTAAAAGTACTTGATACTGTTAGATATTTGTTTTACACTTGCCATACATCGACCAATGTTGATGAGCTAAATGAGCTAAATGAGCTAAATAAGTGATAATTCTTACATTTTTTGACACAGTATTTTAGGTCACAATATTTTAACTGGGTTTCCAAAGCTTCACACCATGATTCACACCATGATCACCAAAAGACAAGCTTTACAATTCTGCTGTTCGCTGACATAAGGGATATGTTCTGCCCAGATAACACATTTTACAAGAACACTGATACTATCTTCTCCCTGCCCATCCCCTGGATTGTATGGGTGGCTTCAGTCAACATTTGCAGCGGTGTAAACACACTATAAAAACCAACCTGTTTACAGAGGTGTGGCTGTGTTAGCTTTCCTTGTAAATGGTCCAGCAATTACTGTCTAAATGTTTTTTGTTTTTTTTTTTTCTTTTTGGGAGGCTCACTCATTCGATTAATCCCTTACCTGATGAGTAGCTGTCACCTCTCTCAAGTACTATTTCTAACTATATACTAATTTGAGCCAACACTGGATCCAGTGGAACTGCCCACTAGTCAGTCATTAAAGACCAGCTAAACTTGGAATAACCCAGGTGTTAATATGTTTAACTGTCTGAGTATGAAACACAGGTTTGTTGAAGAGGATGTATGTGCATGAATCATTTTCTGGTTAAAATTAGAATTAGAAAGAGTTCATTTGGAATATAAATCACACCCCTTTTTATTAGAACTAACTTAGTCTAAGACTGGCAGGGTTGAAACTATAGGGGGCTCTAACCAACTGTTCCATAGCACATGATCACCACTGCACGAATGACTGTCCTTATATGTCTCAAGTGGCAGTTGTTATAGCTACAGTATAGGTAATGTTCTTGAGGCTTTGTTCTTGCCAATAGCAGCTGTGTTCTGTGTCTTGTTAAACAGAGACTGAACGGCGAGCTCCCTCTCAGTGCAGCGGAGTTGGAGAACGTATTCGAAACCCTTGATTCCGACAGCAATGGATATCTTACACTCGATGAGTTCTCCTCAGGCTTTAGTACGTTTATAGTCTGTTTCTACTTGTAACAAGGCTTCCGGTGTCATCAGTAAGGGCAGTCTGATGTTTCGATTGTGCCTCTGTGCTTTTGATTATTCTAGGTAAGTTTTTATTCGGTCAGAAGATTTCTGTAGAGGAAGGCATGGGGGAAAAAAACCTCTGTAAGAGCCAACCAGAGGTTCTGTACCAGAACCACTGGGAGGAGAGCCTGGCAAGAGGATATGAGGATGAGGAGGAGAAACACTTCTGTATGCTAATGGAGAGTCTTGGAGCCAATAGTGTCTTTGAAGAGTGAGTACTGAATGTATGTTCGTGCCTGAAATTCTAGCCTTGTTCGGTCTGCTTCATATCTTTGTATCTTTGTACTTTGTCCACATTTCCTTTGAGCCTACACTACACATTTCAAGTGACTTAGCCTGAGACTATAATCAGCTGTGCAAACGATACAAGAGTTGGGAGTTTCCACTGTCAAACATAGCAGTTCCTGTGCTCCCACTGTGAGGAATCTGAAGTTTTTTTTTTTACAGTATTACATTTGAAACATAAAAATTTTATTTTCAGTCTGAAGCTGAAGCAGTCTGAAACCTCAAGAAAACAGTCACACTTAAAAAGCCTTCACAAACTTATCTAAATCATGATTATTATCTTTCTCTACATTGTGATTTTTCACATTAATAGGTCATTAGTAATGATAAGGTCTGTTAAGTCATTGTTTTGTTAGACTGAAAGATATATAATGAAAGGATCTTATGAAATGCATGACTAGACTCACCTTTAACAAACAACTCCAACTCAGTAAAAGTAAATTGTAGTGGAGGTGGATGCCAGATTTACACATCCTATCGGCATCCACCTACCCGGTTAGAGCTTGAGATGACATTTTTGATCAGATCAGTTTGTGCAGCGCTGATATTGATTTTACCCAGACCTTAAGAAGAAGTATTTGTAACTGTTGAAAAGTCTCCTATGGATATGTTTGCTTACCTTGCAAGAGCTCACAGCCACATTACATTGTTTATTGTGGAAAAATAATTACGTGATCATTCAGTTTCTGTCATCACACTATTTTGTTTGTCTCACATCTGATTTTAATGCAGATTTCACAATTTAAATCGGTATATATATCCAGTGTTTTGCTTTTCATGTTGTGTTAGTGCATTGGTTGCAGATCTTGGTACACTCAAAAGGAGTTAAGACAAGTGCCAGATTTTTTGCTGCAATAAAAAATGGAATTTTCAAGGCAAAGAACATCATGTCCTGTCAAAAGCCACAATAATCTTGTACCTGAGCTGCTTCTTTGTTTGTGATTTTGTTGCATTGTTGCTGTGCTACATTTTCCATCCATGTCCTCACCATATTATTACTATTTTTAGTCTAAAAAAGGATAATGAAGTACTTGTGAAACCTTGTGACAAAGACTGCAAATGTCATTAAAGAAATTAACTGAGATGCTGCACTTAGTTGCACCTGTTCCCTCATTTTGTCCCATCAGTCCAGCTGAGGTGCGCAGTTTGTGGGCCCAGCTGCGTCGGGATGAACCACACCTTTTATCCAATTTTGAGGACTTCTTGGCCAGAGTGACATCTCAGATCATAGAGGCCAACCTGGAGAAGAGGGAGATGGAGAGTGCTCTTAAAAGGTCAGGGCGGGGGATCTTTTTGTATTTGATGATCAGACAATGTGGAAGTTTCAGAGGTTATTAGAATTTTATTAAATTACTATCCTCCACTTGGGAGTATCCAACTGACTAAATATGAATTTCAAAGTAGATCACTAATTAGTCTATGCACATGATTTAAAAGACCTGTTGTTTTTAGGGCATATCAATGGGATTATTTAGCGGTATTATATACAATATGACCTAAATTGTGATTTAGGCAGTTGTTTCACATGAATGTATTATATGAAGTAAATGTACATAGTATGTTATCATATCTGAATTTTATCCATACAGAAAAGCAGCAACACACGATGATGAGATCCAGCGCTTGTATGAAGAAATGGAGCAGCAAATAAAAAATGAAAAAGACAGGATTGTGCTACAGGTACAGACCTATTAATAACGTTAAATAAGTTTTTCTCTTTGTTGTGAATTCTGTCAAATACTGTACATCTCCTTACCTTATAAATCTTTTGCTTGGTTGGCATCTTCTCTCCCTTTTTTATCCCTGCACTAAAGGACTATGAGCGATATCTGTCTCGGAGTCAAGACCTGGAGCTGCAGCTATCCAGTAAAGAGAAAGAGCTGGAACAACTCTTCCAGAAACAGAGAAGGGTAAGTGAGATCTATTAATATGATTTCGTATTTAGAAGTACTTTACATGCACACTGTCTAACTTCATTTTACCTATGAGGAAATTCAACTGTCAACACAGCTACAGACATGAGGCACATTAAACAAGATGGTAGATAACACAATGTTCTAAAAAGCTAATAAAACAATTTAGTACCATTCTATCATCAGCACACCTATCAAAATACAATTATATAACACAGTGATAAATATGTATGTCTAGACCCAAAAAAAGTTCTTACTTTTTCAAGCACTCAATATGTCCTATACAAAACATCCATGAGAGTTGGAAGTATTTTGTGATATGGAATGACTGCCAGTTGATAACTGGGTACTCCCTTGATTATGACTAAGCTATTTAATTAAATATACTATACAGATTTCTATAGCAGAATTAGCCTTTAACACTCAATTATATGGATTTCTTATCTTAAAACTTGAAAAAAAAAACAACAGTGCAATCATCACTTCTAAATTGAGCTTCTACAGCAGCAGCAACAGCTTGTGTTTTTAATAGGTACTGATAGATGTTAAAAGGTTCTCTCACACCATCATTTACAGACTTATAGTCAGCCTTGTAAGGCTATTAATGAACTGAAATTCATTTTGGTCCTGCCAACGAGGACTTTTCTTCTCCTCACAGCCCCTTAGCACCTCTAATTAATATGTTAGCTGTTTGCCAAGTATTTACCAAGTTTCCTGTTTTTGGAAAACAGTGGTCCATACACTGGTATAACTGCTGCCGCAGTTTTAAAGGCATTTAGTTTGATGTTGCTCACTATTGTGTCCCTTAATGCAACTCATGTTACAAAAGTAGCTTGTTAAAAAAATATTTAGAGCCATTCAGCTGCTTAAAGGTATTGCATGTTGACATCATGTTGTCTTTGTACAGTCATCCTATGACCAGGGGCTGAAGAGGTCCCTGTACATTTAACAGCCAAGCATTTTTAGAGCTGAGTGCACAGAAGTTGCTGTGAATTGTGTAAATATGTACCACTAGGGGTCGCCACAGTCAGACACTTTTGTCTTCCCACACATAGGGACTTTAAATTATATGTAAATTTCTAAGGTTACAGATTTTATTTATGTTGATTTGATCAGGGAGGCAATGACTGTTTATCCAAAAATATTAGGTATGTTATCTGAGATGCCTTCAGTTTTCTTCTTTCTTTTGTGACCATCTGTCTGTCTCCAGTTGGAACGACAGTGCCAGGACCTTTACAGTGAACAACATGTGACAAAGGTGGAGAACGTGAAGCTGAAGCAGACGAATGACGACTTAGCACGGGATCTGGAGCACACCAGCCAAGAGCTGATCTTGGCACAGGAGCAGCTGAGTCTGCTGCAGGAGCAGTCCACACACCTTCATGAGGAGAAGGAGATGTGAGTTATACTGAAGCTAATCGTAATTACTGAGGTTTCTTTATAACTCCAGCCCTGATTATTTTGCCTCTCAATTTCTTATTTCTTGCTCATGGGTCCGGATGCAATTATATATTGTTGCTGCAAACAGATAGAGAGGCAATAAAACATGGCAACGTGACACATTCTTCATACACAATTTATACTGTTAGTGAGCAAGACCTGAGCGGCTACTTTGAAATTTCTGTGGCTTGTAATAACAGTGTCAACTGACTTTCACATATTTGGATGTTTCTGTTGTCATCAAGCTTTAAAATGACTTAAATCATTTACAGGGTGATGGTGACAGACATAGTAATAATGGTAGTTGAGTTGCTGTTACCCACAAATTCTTTTTATGTATCTAATTTATATAATTCGTCTGAAGTTTATCCTCACTTTGCATCTACATCCTGTTATAAAGACAAGTCTGAGAGTACACAGGAAAACACCATGTGTCTGTGTCCTGTTAACTCACTGTCATCTTGCATTTCTTTGCTCCTGGTTATATTTTCTAGCCAGTTTTAAATAAAGTGTACCTGTAGCACATACTGTGTCTGCTTAGTCATAGATCATTAGCAATAAATTTGCATTGTTGTACAACACAGGGAAATTTACAGACTGACTGAGGGACTACAGCGAGAGCGAGCAAGCCTCCTCAAGCAACTGGATCTGTTGAGGTATGATCAGAAGAAAAATAGAGATATAGCTTTGCAGGCCCTACTTTAGAGAGAATGACAATTTTACAGATGTGTGTCAAGCATATTAGATCTTACTACTATATCCTCACTGTAATACTTTTCAGTTGCTTTTATACTATAAAATTATATAATGAGTTGGGAAACAAACAACAATTTTGACAAAATCTGTAGTGGAAAAAAATCTTTTTTTAGTAATGAATAATGTTACTTTTTTATCAGCAGTGGGGATGAGGAGGAGCTGACCTCCAGTTCTGTAAGGCTACTCTGTGAGGTTACTTATGTGACATACTAATCTTAAATTCCACATTATTACACTATTGGTCAGACAAAATAATTTTACAGTTGGTAATACATGTCATATTATTGCAGTGGTCACAACGCAAAGCAGGAGTGATTGTTTCTTAGCTTGAATTTTTATATTGAAGGAAGACTTGTTGACTTGTTAACCACCAATTAAAGTGATTCCTACTTTGAAAATGCTCATTCTGCAGCCTATCCTAATGTCTTTTACTCCACTGAAATGCCATGATAAGCCATGAAAAGATGTTTTCCCATGAACATGAGGAAGAACTCTATGTATCAGAGTCATTATGGCTGGTAAATTGTTCAACAACAAACAGCATATCTAACAAGCATAGTAATTCATATTAATAATGACTTTGACCTGTTACACAATGTTGAATATTGTTTAATTGTTCAAATGTGTGAAAAGACTTCAGCTTCTTACATTGTCTTCAGTATCTTTATTTCTTTGTTCTATGCAGGGAAATGAACAAACATCTACGGGATGAAAGGGACATATGCTATCAGGTATTACCCATTCATCATAGTGAAATTAGTAATATTTAAATTTCCCCTGTCCACACCTCATGAGTCCTCATTTTCAAGATTAGAGGAATAGCAAAAGATGTAAGTGATCACCAGGGATCATTCTATAATATGAATAAAGTCTTAATGCTTTAATTCTGCAGAATCCAAAGGGTTCTAAGAAGACACCAAGTTTGAAGCAGAGGCCTTTGATCAGTGTTGTAAAACACACAAACACAAATGTCTTCAAAAGGTAAACCATCCCCAACTGATATATGAAATACTTATTCTATTACTCCTATGTTAAGATTGTGTCAAATGGAACATAAGCCATAGTATGTAATAGGAGTGTATGGCTTTATTGGTCTCATCAGTTGTGTTGTGTTTTTTAGTCAAGTGGGCTGTAATATTTGTGTTTATTAGTCAAGTGGGCAGTAATATTTCTTTGTATCTGCAGCGGGTATGAGGAGGAGCTGAACTCCAGCTCTGTGAGACAGAACCCAGCTAATGGGTCAAGCCATCCATCTTGCCCGGCAGAGACAAGAAGGCACCTTCAGAGGATCATCTCCATTGAGGAGGACCACCTTCCACACTTGCTCCAGAATGACTGTCAAGCTCAAACCCCTCTTGAGGAGTGTAGTGAAGGAGAGGAAGCCTCTGACAACGAGGAGAATATAGACTTGGTGATGAGTGATATTTTCCCATGTGCATCTTCGGTCCAGCAGCAGTCAAAGGGAAATATAGGGAGAAGGGAAACTCCCACATCTCCAAGGGGCCAGCCTGTTGGCAAGGAGACCAGCTTAAATGTAAGCATGTGAACATCAAGTGATATACTGCATGTAATAATGGAATAATAGAGTAACATTTTGAATCTGTAATCAACATTGAAGAACTACAGCAATGCAATTACAGTAAGCAATTAAATGTTATTTAATTTTTAATTCATGCAAAAAAAATTGCAAAAAATAAAAAAACTTTCCAAATCAGTTAGAAAACAGTGTACTGAGTGGAGACAAGTGGTAAATTTCTCAGTGAGAGCTCATAATTACTCTTGTAGCCTAACTCCCACAAATAAGAACCAGCCACTGGGCTGATTGTTTAAAGGGAGTTCCTGTAACCTTCTTTCAATATTTGCTTTCATCATTCCTCTCTTTACTCAGGAGGAAGGCGGTCTCTCGCCTCCGGACCGCCTCTTTAAGATCGTTCTGGTGGGAAACTCTAGTGTAGGAAAGACTTCCCTTCTTGGACGATTTTGTGACGGCTGCTTCCACTCTGGCACTTCTGCCACTGTGGGTACGTACTTTACAGTGCAAAGAAACACATGTACATCCCCTGTCACTTCCTGTGAGAAAAGACAGCTTAACACATGCATTGTTGTTGACCTCAGGCTCTGTATGTTTTTACTTACAAAGTACTTTAATGTACCCGTTGGATTTAACACTGAAAAAGAGGACGAAGATGATCATAAGACTGAAATAATGTATACAGACTTATGCTGCTGCTGGTATACTGAATATTTTTATAATCTAAGGTATATATAATTACATAATATCAAATATATTGCAGGCTGTCCAAAAGCTAAAAAAAAGAGATGAGATACTATCAGGACAGTGAAAAATTCCTTAAAAAAAAGGACCCGGTTTTGGTTTGGCAGCCTTTATCATAGTAAAATATTTTGATTGGACCACATTTTTCAGTTTAGCCTGTGCACAATATAAATCTTCAAACTTCATTTTTTTTTAAAACATACAGCTGTTGTAATATTTAATTTTAATGATGTTTGATTGCACAGCAATAAAACAAAAGTGGTACAAACCTTTTGACCAAGTACTTCAGTTAAGCCTTTGAAATCATATGTTGTGAAAATATAAAAAAAATTTTAAAGTTAGACAGTATGTGTGGTATCCATCAATAAAAACTCTGAGTTTTTCTCGTTCCAGAATCAGTTTTTCATTTCCTTCCATTGATCCAAGTATGATTTTTCCAATTTGACCATATTCAGGTTTAAAATTTGTTAGGGTTAGATCATTTAGGTCTTTGTGTGCATTTCCGGTCCGTGTATCTGTACATGTTTCTACAATAACATGTACTGTAGAAATTCATGTAATGTTTGTTATCGATTACAGAAGTAGTTTTCTTGTCTTTATGTGCAGGTATAGACTACAGTGTAAAAACAATAACCGTGGACAACAGCCAGGTGGCACTGCAGATGTGGGATACAGCAGGACAGGAAAGGTGAGGTTTCAGCGAATGAGATGAAAACCAAAGTAATTATCACATTTGAAAAGAATCCTTATTACAAGCCATGACAGGGGGTCTGGAAATATTTTCATCTCCTGACCTGTTGTCTGTGTCGGTTTCATCATGGCAAAATGATGTCCTGGAGCCAACTTTTGTAGCGGGAACTACCACAGAGGCAGTCAGGAGAGCTTTGGCGGGATTTATATGTCTGTGTGTCTGTTTCCTTGGGTAAAAGTTCAAAACGTATCACTGTTTTATTCTTTCCTTGTCCTGTGTCAATCAGTAACAGACTTTTTTATTACCTAATATTATTATTTTGTACTTGATGCCCATTTAGGAAGCAAATTTGAAAACCTTACTCCTGCAATTTTACAAGCTGTATAACGCAAAGAGGGACGGTTCAGGGATTTTTTTAATGTGCCAGTGAAAAATTAACACTGCCTTTTTGCTCGCTTTGGCTTCCTTCTCCTCCTTCAGGTATCGAAGCATCACCAAACAATTCTTTCGCAAGGTTGACGGTGTGGTTGTCATGTATGACATCACAGCCGAGCAGAGCTTCACAGCTGTCAGACAGTGGCTCACGAGTGTAAAGGTAACACAGCAATATTTGCCCACCGCAGAACACATTTTTAACAGAAATGTCCCAAGCAGAATACGTTTTTTTTTTGTTTTCTTTTTTTTTACTTCGTGTCTCCGTGCAGTTATTTTGACTTATTATAGTGAACTGAAAATCAACTTACCTAGAAACAATGTGCTTAATTAAGACAAATATGGGGCAGTTGCTGTATCTGTTAACAGTGATGTTTCTATTCCCTGCTGATTGGTTTTCAACTTGGGAGCAGGGAGCAAAAGTGTCGTTCTTCAAACACCTTGTTCTTCAGGTTAGTCCTGTCACTCCAGTGGACCCTCTTCAGATGATTTGGTTTTCCCTTCTCTTCCTTTATAGGAGTGTGCAGGCGAAGACATTCCCATCATGCTTTTGGGAAACAAAACAGACAAGGATATTGAGAGACAAGTTCAGAGAGGAGTGGGTGAAAGATTGGCCAAGGTTCGTCTTTCTATTTTCTTCTGTGTAAATCAGTATCAGTTTAAGGCCAAAGTCACAAAGTTGGCTTTTCTTAGTTGTAATAAATGAAAGAAACATAGTTATTGTTGAATATAGAGTTTTATGTGGAAGCTACTCCAGTATGATTCTGTTTTTTTTTAACTTAATTTTTTTTTATTATTATTATTCTAGTCTCTGATATGCAATGTAGTTTCTATGGAGATTGCAAATGAATCTGAAAGCCAATATTGTCACACTAGAAATGTTTTTTTTTCTTTGTGCTCTTGTAACTATTAATGCAGAATTTAGTCAAATGTTTCTTGATAGGCTGACACTCATCAGTGTGCAACAAGGTGAAATGGCTCAGACAAACATCTTATTTCAATCACAGGAGCTTTTCTCTGTTGTGGTAATGGCTGCCCTCAACATCACTTGACTCTTTTTTCCAGGACTGCCAAATGACCTTTTATGAGTGCAGTGCATGCACGGGACATAACGTGGTGGAGCCCATGGTTCATTTAGCCAGGTGAGCATGCGTCAATATGTGCTTATATGTTTTTACATTCTTTTGCATTAGAAAGCTGCACAAAAACATATTTAATCTAAAATTACTGCTAACACAGCACACATCAGTTTTCAGAGCAAAGCGAGTACAAAGAACACGGGACATTATGATGCACATTAGGGTATCCTGTCACAGCTTCTACTATTGTTTATGTCTGATTATGTGTCTTAGAATTCTAAAGGAACAAGAGGACCGAGAGAAGGAGAAGACTGTCCAGCTTGTCAGCAGCCCCTCAGAGAAGAAGAGATCCTGCTGCTAACAGTTAAAAAGTGAACAGATGCACAGCAGCACTAAACTTTACGAAGGAAAAATTATTTTAAATGTCCGCACAACTGCTTTTCAGGCAACACCACAATATATACTGTCATTTTGTCATGTGTAACAGATTTTATTGCACTATTATAACAGTCTTAATGTATGATTCCCTAAAGTAGTAGATGCAGTTCAAATTTTTATTTAATGAAAAAGTAATCAAATAATAATATTACCCAGAATGTAAGAATTTTTCAAATGATCTCCTTTGAGGGTTAGTTTGGATCAAACTAAGACTTTTCATTTTTTATATGTAGGATACTTGCTCAAACTCTGACTCTATCTCTCAGATATTTTTTTCTCTTTCCAAAGGTCCTATAACTGTCACATGTGGGAATGTACTTATTGATATATTAAGTCAGTGTTATGTGTACATTTTATTTTTTTAACTGTTTTGCTTCTTCACATTTCTTACACATACAGTCTATGACACTGAGACAACTACATTCACAACCTTAAAATGTAATGCATTATCAAACAGCCTTGCAGTAAACTCTACCTTAATTGTTTGGTTATTTGGGCTGAGATTTCTGATGGTGTCAGGTGGCACAGTAGGATATTGTACAGTTGTCCCAGTTTCTTCTCCTGGTGGACAACAAACACTAACTATCATGCAGCGCAGCAAAGAGATAATGTACTTCTAATGAATAAACAAAAACCATTTTGTAGTTAGAAATGAAAATAATTAACTTAAAATGTTATAAATCTTACAGGGCTGTTATATTTAATAGCATTGCATTTTAAATGTGTTTATATTATTTTATCTTATCCATGCAAATTCTACAGTAAGTAATTTATAATTTTGTGTTGTTCTTGTCAAACAGGAGGTTGTTAGGCTTTGAAGTCAGCTCTGTTGTGTGTGCACTTTTTAACAGTCAAAAGACAAAACAGATATTTCTTTCCCCTTAACAGGCCTAATGAAGTTAAGTGTATAAAATATTTGGTTCATACCACTTTAATCGTCTCAAGTATTTTTTGAATATAGTGTCACTGTAACATGTTCAGTAAGTTATGTTATCTGTGTGTTGCTGGAAGGTTATAGTTAGAGAGGTTTTGATAAAAAGTCTAGATTTTTCTGTTTGATCTTGCACTATAATCACTGATAGTGCTTCACTACTGCTAGTGTCTTGCACATCACTTTAATGTAGATATTAAAATGTAAATAGCATTAAACAAAAGAATAAATAAAGATTTCTTATTTGTATTATATGTAAAGCAACTGGTTACTAATTAATTTCCTCCTGGTACAATGAAATTAAAAGAAGTTAAACAGTATCAAACATTGAGATGAGTTTTGACATTGCTATTTATTCATTTTTTTTTTAAGTTGACACGACAATATGTGAAACAACATATTTGATATAAGTAATACATGTGGAATTACCATGCCAATCGATTATATGGCAATCTAGGTTTGTTTTTTAATTTGATCAGCTTTCCTCAGATATGTTTCTGTGGAAAGAATACAAATGTGCTCTTTCAATACGACTGTAAGCTTATTCAAAATAAATAAGATGTCTTACCAAGTACAATAGATTGTAAGCATTTATGTCTCATAACATTGTATTGCTTTTTTCTATACCAGCTGGCGCCCTGCAAAGTAGGGCCCTCAGGAGGCAGCACTCAGTCTGATACTGCACCTCTTTGTTGATTGTTAATAGCAGTAGCTGCATGCTTAGTAATTGACCTACTTTTTTCCCTCATTCACTCACAGTACATTTTGGTTACAGTCCTGAAAAGAGTCATTAGGGGCTGTGCATGTTGTAGACGACATGAGAGCTGAGGCTAGTTCTTCGCTGTTTTCTGGACAGGACAGCATCTTAGAGCACACAGTTACAATCTGGGAACGATTGTAACTCTTAACAGAAAAATCATTGTATTTATCATCGTAATCTTTGTTGGATAGTAGAGGCTAATACTAAGAACATTAAAGAGTTCAAAATCTCTTCAGATAGTCTTCGCCAAGATCCATGCATTGACTGAAGAAATCTCTTCGGTGGGCACCTCAGCAGTTACCTTAGTAAGAGCATAGGTGAAATAGATATTTTTCATCAGCTTCAATAAACTCCAATATCACATCATGGAACTTGTATAAGTGGAGACACAATTCTTGATCTCAGGAATAAACAGAGATATTAGCACAGGAATACTGCAGGTCTTCGGTTGTAATCATTATTACCGCCACTGTTTGAAGCACGTCTTTGTTGTCTGATATCAGAGCTAGTGACTGGCTTAAACCTTAGAAAGAAGAGGTATAACTTTCAGGTACAAAGAAATTCATTATATATTTTGGGTACGACTTATTCATAAGAATTAGGTCCAGATTTTGACTAAATGGAGCTTCATGGCTAAAGTGATATCTAATCTCAAACCAATTAAGGGAGAGTGGCTAGTGTCTATAGATAGAGCTTCAGAAAATAGCTAAATGCATCAGTGAGGAAAAAGAATTAGGAACACTTGGGCATTTTGTCAAGGCATTTAGTTTGGGGAAGGTATGTTAATGGGCATGTCAACATCACAGCTCAAACTGACTACACAGGACGTATCTGGAGTCCAAGCTGTGCAACAGTGTGAGCTTCAACTCCTTCTATTACACACTCACAGAAAGCTACTACTACACTCACTATGCAAACACCTCACCTTCCACGTCACACATAAACAGTACGCACCAACACAGATTTGTCCTTGGCAACTATGACTTGAATTATTTCTCTGACAATCATTCCTTACGATACATAGTATGACATAAAAACTACCCCTTAAATTTAATATCTATTTATAACAGAATGTGGACAGTGTGGTAATTCTTTAGATGAGCACTACTGTGTTTTAAAATGCCAGATATGCCTCTATCAGGTCCATGTTATTTTGGAAAATTGATATTAAACAAAACACACAGGTACATCACTCCATCTCACACCACACGTACATCAATAATCTGTAACATTCATCGGGACTATAAAATATTCCTGACCGCTTTTTGTCAGTGATACATTCAGAGTTGTTTAACAGTCAGCATCTGCGACTTCCTGCCTTCATCATGCACTGTAGTGACAATAGTGACATCCTCATGGGGGCCACCTCTGCCTGGTCTTTGGCCTGGTCTTTCCCCTTATTCTCTGCCCCTTTTACATTACACAATGTGTCCGTCCATGGTCATGGGAGTGTCTCTGTCTCCCTCTGGTGCTTAGGGTTTGTATTTGACTGGGCACCGTGGTCCCCACTTAACGCATCTTGTAGTCATGAGCTATGGCTGCTTCACACAACTGTCCTTTGAAGTCCAGCTCGAAGGTAAAGTCCAAGTCGCGCTGCAGGTGAACAGAGAGAGAAAAGAGGAATGGTTCTCAGAAAAAAAGAGAGGTAACGTTTGAGCAAACATGCAGCTGGAAGTGAGAGGAAAATGTAAGATGAGAACTTGCTCTTTGGTTTTGCATTTTGACCTGAAGGTGGAACATGGTATTAAATAAACAAAGACTGTTTGTGTCAGACAAAAGGAGAAAGCAAGCGCCGTTTCTCCAGCCCAGAGGGGTCGGAGAGGACACCGACAAGGTCAACAATAAAATCTGTTGTTTGTCTAGAAGTCACTGCAGTGCTGCTGCTGTCAACACTGAGGAGAAAACAATCTGCCACGTGCAGATGGTTGTCATTGTTGTTGTTACAACAGTTGTTAGGATTCCACACAGTAACAAAAAAATACGAATATTAGCTTGTACAATACTCACAATGTTTTTCTCATTGGGCTTCATGGCAATGCTGCCAACAATCTCCTCTCCTCGCCGCACTGTCAAATACTCCTCCAGGTAAAACACCGTCTGCTTCCAGTGGGTGTATGGTGCATCTGGAGCTGGGGCAAACACACACAGACACACATACTTTTAAAATGAACATCAGCCATTTTAAACTTTAGCAAAGCTGTATCATTTTCTAAATAGCCAGGCTTTATTAACGTTTTAGAAGTTGTGTGTAATAA
This sequence comes from Istiophorus platypterus, assembly GCA_016859345.1. Lineage (NCBI taxonomy): Eukaryota > Metazoa > Chordata > Actinopteri > Istiophoriformes > Istiophoridae > Istiophorus > Istiophorus platypterus. The sequence continues at coordinate 8,575,956 of CM029121.1, forward strand.
CTTTTTAGTAAAGACTTATAAATAATGAACTGTATTAATGCTTCACAGGTCAGATATAAGAAGGTTGACTGTTTGCCAGGTTGTGAAAAAAATCCCTTAAACTTGAACTTCGAATAAGAGGAATTATTATAATAAACCCTTAATATTGACTTCACATTTTTAACTGCTGACTTATTGTAAGGTATGAAACCAAGGAGCATTCGATGGTTTGTTTTTTAATTTGAGCACCAGCTCATCACCAGCATTTTTAAATGCATTATTACAAAATAGGACAATAGGATTTTTCAACATTGTTGCAACCTAAAAGTTGCTAATACTAATGGCTAATAACTGAACTAAAAAGAATTAGGGAATGATTTATTATCCTTTAAGGAAGTCTTTTTTTCTAATAATTTAAGCCCTTACAAATGGTGCCTCATGAGAAAGTTGTACCAGAAAGTTCTAAACTTTGGCAACACACCACCTAAATGTCCTCTCCACCCAGTGAACCCTCTTCATTTCTGCTAAGGATGTCAATGCAAGTATTGACTGGGCTGGAGGCCGAGAGACCCTTGGCAAATACTCAAGGGGCAACAGAGAGAGACAGTATATCTATACAGCGTCCTAACCAACTGACGTGACTGTAGAGAAGCTAGAGGTAGAGAATAAACACAAAGTGCACTGAGAAAAAGGGAGAGCAGGGAGTCAAGTTTGGTTCCTTGTTGTGAAGAGGGGGGATTTCCTCCTGAGTTTAAGATATGTGTATATGTGTGTGTGTGTGTTTGTGTGTGTGTGTGTGTGCGTGGGAAACATAGGCAGGTAAAACCTGAAACCCAAGCTCCAAAAACAAACGTGAGCATTCCCGAGTGCCGTGACCATCACTGTTCACTTGGCCGAGATTCAAAAGGTCAGTAGCACTTAAATCGAATGTCTGCCAGCTGTCCTGGGGCAGATTGGTAGCTCTGCCCTTCTAGACGGGCTCTCTGTGGGTCCATAGATAAAAGGGCCTGCCAATCAGCATGGCTGCTTCACAGGCCTGGCTCTTGGTTTATAGGCATAGCTCAATAAAGACACTGACAAGTTAGCGGTCTTTCTTATGCTAATTCAGCAGATGAGATGGCATTTCTACTGACCAGCATGAATTGTAATTTCCTTTTTCCCCTTGGCTGAGTCTTTGTACGTTTGATGTAACCATTTTTCAAGACTGCGAGGGGAATCAATCACACACTTGATGTGTGAGTTTAGTTTTGTACCTTAAAGTTTTGGCAGACAAAGAGTCTTCAAGTTTGACACTCAGAAACTTGCTTGGCAGACAAGTTTACATTAAATCAATAGAAGGTAATGGAGTAGGGCAGAAAAAGCTGAGGTCAGGAAATGATTTTTTTACACATCTCTTCCTGGGGATGACACTTTCTAGTGATGATGCCATAATAAAGTAAATTTTTATAAGTGCTAACAAACAGTTATCTCTACCAGAGGGATGAAACATCTGTCGCTAAATCAAAAATTTGAGGCAACTCATTCTGCTTTACATCACATTTCATTATATGGTATTTGTTAAACAATGTTTTTGACTCCACCACCACCAGAGGTCAGTCACACACAGATTTCGACACATCAGCATCCAGGCCGACCATACAGAGTCACTCCATCTACAAATGTTTGGATAACATACAGTGATTCAGTCATTAATATGAAGGTGTCCCAGTTCCTCATAGGCTTGGATGGAACATAAAAAGCTTCGGAGTTGTGTTGGGCCACTTGTAATACTTTGTGTCTTGTACTCCCATCTTACTTTAGATAGACTAACACTGCAACTAACTTGTGAAGCTGTCATGGAACCGAGGGACTGAATTTTAGACCCCTGAAAGCATCTCTTCCTATATAAAATGGTAACAGTAATGCCAACAACGCTGGATTTAAAAGTCCAGCAATATTCTCCCTTGCTCCTCCTTTTTCCTCCCTTGCTGTAAGGGCATTAAGTGCTTGCAACCAGTATGAAACATAAACCACAAATCAAATCATTGTGTTGTTGGACATTCTCTCAAACTAAGGTTAAGACAGTGTATTAGTGTGGAACCAAACGCAACCACAGCTTCAGTAATGTGTCAACTCTGGTGTACTGTCAGTGGCTCTCAGCAAGACACAGAATCTGAACTCTGGAGGTAGCTGTTTTATTGCTGAAGGTTTACTGAAACAAAAACAAAGATTAACAAAATTTTAGATGATCATTACCATCGCTTTAATAGATAAAGTGCAGTTTTAATATTTTAGAGATGCAGAAGTAACTCAAGGGAAAGTCTGAGGCATCCTACCGGTGGAAAAACCAGTCTTCTTATGACATTTGGTAAACTCGATGTTGAAGTAGGTGACCAGTGCGTGGATGTAGTCATTCCTCTGGATCTGCAGGCAGAACGCTGAGGTGAATGAGAGGTCCTCAGTCTTTACTGTGTAGATATCCACCTCCTGAAAGAGTACAGAGATTGAATTTTTTCACTAATCTGGACCATATAAACAAAACTCTGACAGTGTAAGTCGTTGGTCATATTAACCTTTCTCTCATTGACCCTCAGTCCTCTTTAAAAGAAATATTTTTTGACAATCTTGGATTGAATATTTTTGTTTGTTTACTCAAGTTGGTTGAAAGATACAACTCTAATGTTAAGATGCTACTGCAGAACAACTGCTGCAGAAAAAAATTCAAAAACAATATCAAGAAGTACTGTACATCTTTCACCTGCAAAAATATATAGTGTAGGCACTAAATCTCACGGAAACTGTGCCAAGATCCTAAGAGCCTTATATAGGCAGGACAAGGAGAAGGGGTCTGTGGTCATGTGTGTGGGACCTCTAAGTGCTGTCAGACACCAGGTGTTATTCATGCATGGTGCTAGTGAGCAAAATCTGTCTATTTCCCTCGGTTCCAGTCAATTTGACAGGGAATCTGATACCTTATCGTCCCACTAGGCCATGTTCAGAGAAGAAACCTGTTGTTTCACATCCTGGTTTGCTGTCATGTGAATGGCACTGCGCCATCTTATAATGTTGGCTCTGATTACTGAGTAACAGAGGGGAAATGCAGCTCACCTGCAACCTATGCTGCCTATGCGGGTAAACATGTAGGCGGGGGTGTGATAATCTTGTTTTATGTACCATCGCCGCTAATAGATATTCACTGCTTGCTCACTGGCTTTAGTGCCAGATGCCACATTTGCTGTGAAGGAATGAGCCTTATGTTTGCTGGCAATAAATACATTGTAATATGAATGTCAGACTCCCCCTGCTGTCTTTAAAAAAACAATCACTTCCATAAACACATTTAATAGGTATTTATCCTGGCCATGCAGTATAAATTTCTCAAAGTCACATTTCAAAGTTTGAGACAGCTATGAAATGCAATGCAGTGTTTACCCTCTCACAATTACTCTGAAGGCAAAATAGAAATTTTTAAGAGCACTATAATGCAGGTTGTTAATGTTAAATCAATTAATTTCTGCAGGTTTATCATTGTTAATGATCCCTACTGAGTATCGTTACCAAAGGTTCATTCAGTGGTTTATAACATGAGGTCCTATGTGTACTACACATTGGTCATACAACTTTGATGTGGTCATTCAGTAACCCATTTAAAGAATAAATGAAACTTTTCAGCAGGGTAACATTGTTGGGAGGCTATTTCTTTCTCACAAGGTCCAAGGACAAGAAGCATCGCAACCAGCTTTATAGAGATTTTGAATAAAATCTCATGATGGATCTCTTAGCTGGTTTTATGTAATATCGCACTACATTTAAAATTAAAGCTTTCTGAGATCAAAGAAAGCAAAAAACAAGCAACAATAAGCAGCATAAAGGCACCAAAGAAGCTGAAGTCAAGGTATGATAACACGGCAATATTCCTCAAGGACACAGCAGAGCTATCTAATCAATGCCAGCTATAGGAAGGTCACTATGAGCAGGAGAAAAATCAGGAGGACTAGACAGGCTGCAATTGACATGCATGGCACAGCAGCCTGATCAGTCTAATCCACAAAGTGAGAGGCACAGACAGGGCAACTGGCACACATCGAGGTCAAACTCATACCAGCCGCTTTCGGTCATATTACATGATCTTCAACAGCCCATTGCCAAGTTGTGATGGAACCTAAGTTGTTTAGATTTCCATTTTTGTCGGACTTGTAGTACATGCTGCCTTAAATGCTAAGGTGATATGATTGAAGGCTTCAGAGGCTTTTAAATTGATTCTTTTGGTGAGATTGTGGTCTGTATTGCTGTCGATGGGCCCTGGTTTACAATTCATGAGAAGTGCACAGAAAAAATGGAAATGGAAATGAAAAATATTGTACCATCGACCTTTCACAAAACCCTCCACTATAAGGGTCAAGTCATAGCTTAGCAACTGAAACTGGGCGTGGGAGGCATGGGGCCCTAGATCGAGCAGTTCTCAGCATTTAAATAGTTTTGGAGGGTGGTCCTTTTTAGCTAAGTCATTGAGCGAAGTGTAATCTGCTTGCTGGCTAGCTACGATTGAATGTACTAGCCACGTTTGTCATGTTGCTGGCTGTTGAGACCTGCTTTAGTCTACTCCTGAGTGAAATCCAGGACCCATTCAAAAATTACTATACATTTTGAGTGGAAAATCACTGTTTTAAACGTTCACATGTGGTGTACAAGAATGGAAAACCCAACACCAATGGCAACAGAAAGTAGGCCTGCAGTGTTAACTCCATGACAAATGGACAAACTCCATCTGCTCATGAAGACCATTTTCATAGGAGTGACAGCTCCAGAACCGCTACTAAATAGACCTTGTGGTGAGGCTGTATTGTCAAGTCCTGCTTTCAAGGTCAAGGCTGAAATCTGAAGCTAAGTAATGATATATGTATATGTATACATATATATATATATATATATATATATATATATATATATATATATATATATATATATATATATATATATATGTGTGTGTGTATCTGATATGTATATGTGACAGATTTATTGGTATATGTGTATATGTTGCCATTAAGTAACATAAGTAGTAAAACTAGAATACGGAACTGTCAAACTAGATTTGAGGTTCCTTAAAAACAGAAATTCCTTTACAGAGTTTGAGAGCTCTGACAAGTTTATTTTAACACTGTGAATTGTCCTGCCAAGGACAGATTGTATCTTGGTCACGGTTCTGTGAAAAACTAATCAAAAAGATCTCTTTAGAGTGTAATGTTTATGTTATGTAATTGTGGTTTGTTTTTTTTTTAATTACTATGGGACCATAATTCCCTCAGCTGCATCCATACTGCCACATACAGCTCTATTTCACGATGACGTTAACAGCATACTATTGTGAGACATTATGACCAAATATTGCATAATGGAAGCTCCTCTGTGGACCGCATCATGTCTGCAGCTGACATTTAGCAAGAATTTGTAATAAAGAAATTGTCAAATATTTAGCCAAAATATGATCATATATTTTACTAACCTTGACCAAGCAGGAGTTGGTCACCACCTGTTTAGGGTCCACTACGTCCACCAGTGGTTCCTTCATCGCCACGTTACGGATACAGGTCATGTCAAAGCCATACACATTCTCCCACCCTGTTAAATGCATCATCAGAGTTATTTTCCCAAACTTTTATCTGTTATTTTTAAATTGCAAACATATGAAACACTTTTCTCCAATTGCAGTTGGGCTGCAGCTGAAAAACAACACTAGTTTGGGTTTTACTCACACGGCCTCCCAGAGCATTCTGATCCATGACCCTAGAGTTAGACCTCCTGTCGTTTTGGAACAGTTTTTTTCTTGACAGATGAAACTCACGTTGTATTGATTCGTAAATATGAGGCTCCTTGAATGCAGACTTCCCTCTTGCCACGGATATCCTCTGCACTTAGGCTAAACCTCCCCATACATTATTCATTAAGCTCCTTAAGATAGAATGTGAGCATAAACATCTCTGTCGTGATGCAAAAAGAGAGAACTGCTTGAGTGTGTTGGAGAGCTGGTGATAATTAATGGGTCACAAACCACCAGGGGTATTTGTAATCTACTGTATTTGCATATCTTGTTGCCCACTTAAATAAAGCAGTGTGCAGAGCAGAGCAGCACTAATAACCATAGGATGCTCTGAGAATACTTGAGTTTTTCTGTGGGCCGTTTCTAACTCAGTCTAAAGGTCGTCTTTGGCCCTGTGCCTGGAGAGAAAGAAGTTTGTGGTCAATAGGTGCACTCATCTCTCCACTCACTTCAGTCTGGCCATGTGTAAACTTCTTAAGTACAGAATATTGGCAGACTAAATTGAAGTATCCAGACATGATAGGCTTGCAATGCAGTGAGACAATGTGATATGACTTTCTCCAGATATTATCTAGTACATTTTGTATAATTTCTCAGATGTATGGGGGAGTTTGAGGCCATCAGTCCATTGTTCAGTTTGCCTGTTGTGTGCTCTGGCTTAAAACTGACTTTGGCACTGTTCTTATGCTTCATGTCCAGCAGCAAACATCGCCCACAGTCCTGGTGGGTTTAGAGTGGGATGATACAGGGATGGAGAGGCTTGTTCAATCTAATATCAATTATTGCCCCGGGAATAGGTCGTGTACCGTATGAGTGAACCAATATTTGTGAGAGTACAATGCAGAGGTGTGGATGGTGTTCCACATCCACAATTCATTAATAATGCAGAGACAAAATCCCAGTAATAGCCACCCAGGAGCTACACAGAGTTTACCAGATGCAGTACAAGTATATGGCATTTCACAGCGCTAAGTTCAGGCGTTAGGCACGATCACCCCCACACATACACACTCTCACTCTAAACTTACAATGTATTTTAAAGTCTTTGTACTGCCTGTCTTCAATGGCCACGACATACAGAGAGGCTCGGTCAGGAAACATTAATCCACCAGGTTTCTGTTTGAAAAATGAGGCGAGAAGATAACTCAGCAATTAAACCTGAACACATTATAAAATGTCTACATTACAAATTGTTGAGGTTCTATTGTTCCTTCTGTGTCTAGACTGTAGGATAACTGATCATGATTTATAACTAAAGGGCTATATTAGAAATAGTAGTAGTAATTAATAATGCAACAATCCTAATAATATACAGACTTCAAATTAATGTAATTAAAAACTGACCACTGCAAGTTTTGGGGTTTTTTTGCAAAGGTAAAGATGATTAATTTTAGCAATTAGCAAAGAAGTTACATTATCTCTGGTTATAGCTGTAGCATAATAACTAATAAACAATTCTTTTAAAGCAGCGGTTCTCAACTTTGGGGTCAGGAACCTAATGAGGGGTCATGGGATAATTTTGAGGGGTAATGAGACAGATTATTCTTTATTACAGGAACATTCTTGTATTTTTCAGCCTGGCATATTTCCCATAAATTTGGCCACTAGTAAGGCTTCTTAATTAAAGTAGGACTTATCATATCATACTATTGAGACATATATCTCACAGTTATTTCATTAATAAGATTTTTTATAATTTCACTTTGCTTTGCTTTTTATATGGAAGCTTCCATAGCTGCAAACAACATAGTACTGCTCAAAAAAAAAAGAAGTAATTTTAGACCTAACTGTTTTGCTTTTTTTGTCTTGGATAATTCTCGGTTATCCGGACTCTGAAATGATGTACATTCAGAAAGGATAAAAAACACTTGCCTCTTTTTAAGTGGTCACAAGCTGAAAGGTGGGGAAGCATTGTTTTAAAGATCGATGGCTACTGAGTGAATTTTGACTTTTATGAGGTTAACAGTTCAATCATTCCTACGAAACTAGTAATTTCCACCTAAACAGATTCAGCCTTTATGCGGTTAAAAGTCTTATGCTTGGGGTTATTAAATTATTATACCAATAATTACATTTATGGTTTATGTTGTCCCGGAGAGCTTAGTCCCTGATGTCATTGTGGGAAACATCAACAATCAATATCATGTCACAAACTCACACAGACTCCATACATCATACCAGCCACTTGTCCCTGGCGAAGATGACGGTGTTGAGCATAGATTCATAGAAGAGGCAGTAACCCATCCACTCAGATATAATGATGTCAACCTTCTCCACAGGAAGCTCCACCTCCTCCACCTTGCCTTTGAATATGGTGATCACTGAAAAACATAATGTATCATAATCAATGCTCATATTTTAGAATTAAAAAAAGAATCTTTAAATTTTAGTTAACACTAGAATTGTAGTTAACATATAGATTATCATGTAGAAATGCACTTACACATACAAATAAGACAAATATTTAAAATCATTTGATGAGTTACAAAAGTAAAACTTTTAAGTCGCAACTGTAATTTTTAACAGCATGGCTTCAATTTCACATCAGACAGACCAATAGAAAGAAAGAAAAAGGGAAAGAAGGAGAGAGGGAAGGAAGAAAGAAAGAATGAAAGAAAGAACGAAAGAAAGAAAGAAAAAAATCAGTTCAGTACAGTATGAGCTACCATGGCAGCCCTGCTGTTCTTATGGAAATCAGCCTGCTGGTGCTCACAGTGGAGGATCGGCTCTCTGCCCTGGCTGTGATTAGTTGATTTCAGCTCTGTTTGTTCTGCTTTGGCAAGAAGTTACTGAAGACTTTCCCATGTGAACTATGCCACTCGAACTGGTAATTGCTTTCTGCTTATTCACTGTCCAAAACTCAGGGTGAACATAGTGTTAACTCTTCTCTCAATTACTTGTGCATACTTGATATTCATAGTTTTATAGATAGGACATTTGCTGACAGGGAAGTTTATGGAGCTATTATTTGGTAAACACACAGTCAGTAGCTTGGCTGTAAATTTGTTTCCTGAGTTGCCGAGTTGTTATATCATGACATATGCTTTGAAGTTGCATGAGTTGAGAACATGTTTATGCAAATCTATGCAAAAGAGCCAACTCAGCGTACAGAATAACAAAAACAGATTCTAAATTTGACCGTCCTCTCAAAATCCTTTACAGTGACCATCCTTCTTCTTCTTCTCATTATGTATCTCCTCTGCCAGCCTTCCCTCCTCCCAGTGTCATCAAAACGGAGAGATAAGGAACAGCTGCAGCTCTCACCGCTGTCGAGGTGGTTGGACTTGATGATCCTCTCTGAGTACTCCGATATACTGGAACATTCAATCTGGCAGAAAAAAAGAAAAACTAATTAACTGGGCATACATGAAAGACTGTAATACTTTGTCAGAAAAAATCTTTAATGGAACATCTACTGCACCTGCAATGACTTATCCTATAATGCAGAACATCTAAAATGTTACCACTGTACTGACGCTGACCGGTAAGCGCATTTCTCAGACGTCACAGTGTTTCTGTTGGTGGTCTACCTGTTTGATGATTAGCAAAGACTGGAGATTAAAAGCATTTCTTAACAAAAAGGACAAAAAAATCGCCCCTTTTGATAAACTTTGATAAACCCTTTTTGAGACCCCCATAGAAAATTGACCCCATGGGTTGTTTGTGTAGGCAGCTTATTACGATCCATGATAATTTTTTTTTTTTTTAAATTGTTGAGGAGAGGAGGGATTGTCATCTGGCATCTGCTGGTCATATGAGACAGCATCAGTCTTCTCAGCAAAATCGCCAAAACAACATGTTTACATCCAAGTGAGAAAGCCCTCCTGTGGCTGTAGTGTTTAGTCGGGTAGCAACCGACAGTCAACTTCACGTCTTATCCCCATGGCCATGACTGTATAACTTTAACCACGTGTTTATTACTGTAACCATGACAATAAAAGTCTGAACCTAACCTTAACAAAGTGCTTATCTTAACCCAAACCATGAGCTTTCCCAAAGCATAACTAAGCTGTTTTTGTTCCTATACAGACCAAATTTTTACCATAGCATTATCAGAACATAAAAAGCCTAGACTTTATTTTTGCAGTCGTGATTTTAACAATGTATGTGTGGTCTATCTGCTGCCGTGGGGACACTAATTCAAGAAACACTCCTTTGGTTTGCAAGAGTAGATAGGGAAAAACAACCCATGCTGTATGGTACTTAAGATTGGAGGACATGTTGCCCTATTTAATTCCCTTTGTGTGAGGGTGACTATTTTACATGATTTAAACCCTGACATTTGAACTTAGTGGAAGAGTAACAATCAGTTATGTCCTTTACAGGCAGCGGCATTCACTTTGGTTGTGATCATATTTCTCCACTGATTTATCACAGTGCATTCCAGTTCCTCCTGTGATTTGAAATGAAGTCTAAGTCCAGCATTTTAAAATCAGCAGTCATCCATAAAATGATCTCTAGGGTAGTATACAATCATCTTTCTTTAGTAGCGCTCTGTGGATAGCTTCTTTAAACCAAACACACTGTAAAACAGAAAACTGGATCTTTGATAATTTTACAAAAAAAAAGGTAAATATGAACTCTAATAGCTTATCAGCCTTGATTTTGTGAAGGCTTATTGTCAAGGGATTTTTCCTGTCTGCTATGTTTCATAGCAATAAGTAGGTTTTTATCACTTGCAGTATGTTTCTGACTTGTGAGCCTGAGGGCAGCAGGTATTACCAAGGGGGGGATTATCATCTGGCATCGTGCACTGAGGTTAATTTAGCATTGCAAAAAGTGTCCTGGAGTCAAGCTGAAAATAGTGATGAAAGAATATAAAGAGATAGAATGTACCCTATCACTGAAGATGAAGTGCTGCCAGAGCGTCTTACTTAAAGTAATTAAGGTGACGATTAGCCACTGCTCAACTGCAACCAGCCATTTTAACCCCGATGGGACCTTCAGCTGTAGTTTCATAACTCCCTTTATAAAATAGCCCTACCTCACTGCTTTTGTCCCATTTCTCTCGTCCTGAAATATCTGCATCTCTGTCACATTTTCTTCCTTGACCTCTCTTTTATAACTTTTTTTTCTCTGTCCTCCTTTACTGAGCTCCCTGCTTGACATATTTTATATGTCCAGTTCAGCTCATATCTGATTAATTTAGTTGACAATAATAACAGAGTTATAACATATCAAAGCTCCTTCATTTATCAAAATAAACTCTGGACATTTCGAGCAAGCAGTTTTCAAACAAAATAAAGGCATAATTCAGCAGGAGGCATTTGTCAATACCAGGCGTTTAGAGCATCAGGTAGTCTGAGAGTATAGATTTTGACCTGAGTGTGTATGCTGTGCGCACATGCTTACTGCAAAGGAAATCCATCTGGTCCTAATCAAGCAGAGGACCCTTGAATGAACTCTAGGTGATCTGGATCATAAAAGGCAAAGCCATGCTGGGACTCTTGTGGAGAGAGTGGGCTGATAAATTAAAGCACTCAGCTGTGTCTCGAACACTCATGGAAGAATGAGGTCTATGGGGTCTTTTATTCTGGGGGCAGGAAATGAATAGCCATGAGAAGGTGGAGAAATATAGCAATTTTTTAAAATTTCTTGTTTATGGTGCAGCACAGTATAACATACATACTGAAACGAAGTTGTGCTTTCTAGCTGAGGCCTTCAGTTTTCCCACTGATTGTGCATACAGGATGCAGGGACTTCACATTAGCACTTCCTCCCTGGAGCAGCCCTATTCTCGTCTGCCTGTTAGTGGAGGACTGGTGAGGAGGCTGCTGGTGACGCCCACGACATTCCAACACAACACTAATGCATCTGCACATTAAAATTCAGGCTTTATCAACTGCGTAAACAAACAGCAATACCAATTTTTGCACCGACTGTAGAACAGCAATGCACTTGCGGACATAGGTTCACGTGTGTGTGCATTGCTTTGCTGGTAGTGCGTTATAACAGGGCTACTACCGCCAGCCCTCTAATTGGCAATGACATCACCTCTTGCTGAATTTTTGTGAGAAGAAACAGCCTTTGGCCATGTGCCCTTCAGAGTCACGCTTCAGTGGGAGTACTGAAGCCTCTAGGTGTGTTTGGAGTCAACACCCCCTCACACGATGCCTCCTGCACCTCTCACTAGTGTCAGGAAGAGTCACAGTCACTGTATAATTTCCTGTGGGCTCCCACTAGTGCTTGTCTCCTGAGACACGGCAAGTACAAGCTTCTAACTATGCCCAGGTGTCATTGCACTTCTGGCCACTGTCTGAGCTGATATCCCGCAAGCAGGAAATAAATAAAGTAAGAACAGGGCAAGTCTTGAAAATGTATGTGTCAACGTTATTTCAGCTCCACTTTAGCCAATTTCAGCTTCACTATAGATTCAGTTTAGTTTCTGTAGTTTTAGGAATTTAAAGCTACCTTAAACATATTCCATTGCCAGAGGGCATAAAGTAAATTCTTCAACAAATTCATATGAATAAGCTTTGATATAACTTAGCAATTAACTAACATTAAGCACACTTGCCTGATGTTACCTTCAGGAGTAACATCCCCTTGGGGTCTTTCTGCTCCTAAAAATATTGAGAGTTGCATTCAACTCAACACATTCTGGACTATCGATGGTGTATCAGAATCATAGAAAAGTAAGGAGTTGTAAAATGATTTCTTGAGCCCCTGTTTTCTAAGACCGACTCAGATCCTTTCAATGTGCCATGCATACGGGCATTTGGGCCTGTTCAACACATAATAAACCACCTGATTACGCTTTATTCCACAGTGGTCTTAGCCCCCTGGTTGCCCCATGATGGTGCGTGTTTGGCCCAAGTCATTTTGGGTGTTTGGAGCTGATACACTTGCTTGCAAGTCTAGTTTACATTGGCTTTTTACAATTTCTCACTGGGCAGATTTTATACAATCAACTGAAGTGGCCTTTCATGGATTTCTAGTGACTCACCACTAACTCTTTGCTACAGGTAGGTGATGTTTAATGTACACTCCTCCCACAAATAAGATTAGCCTTTGCAATCTGTTGCTATCTCACAGGTGACTTCCATGCTGTTGAACGTTTGGAAATTTTCTTTTACATAATCATGGACAATATATTCAAGAATTAATCAATCATTACTTTTAAAATGTTAAACATAAGTGAATTGTTGTGTTAGCCATTCACCGATGGGAAACAAATGTGGGATATTAAATGGCGTAGTGTGGCAGGGTATATACTGCAGCTCTGACATATGGAATTTAGAACTAAGGAGTCTTTTATGGGTTCTCGTCGATCCAGAATTGAAGTTATCACTTTTTTTTGTCTTTAACAAGGTCCATATGATAAAATGATGTTCCTGTTGGCCCAGAGCCCAGTCAGAGCCCATCAGGCTTTATAAGCCCCAGGTATGATAAAGGTGTGAGGCTAAAAGTGAGGGGATTTAAGTCAAAAGTGAACTAAGTCCCTGAAATCTCAGCCCCATTCATGTGGCTAAAATCCTGCCAGATGGACAGCAGTAACACAAATGTGATGTAAAGCACAATCTGAGGTGATGTTTCATTTAAAGTAAAAAAACAGGATAATAGAGAGAGGGAAGGAGAGAGAAACTGAGTGGGGCAGCAGAGGAGGGAAAGGAAATGAACACAGGACACGGACCAAAGTACCACACACTGACATAAACACAAAATGTCAACCAGTAGATCGGAACAAGTTTCCTGGCGATTTCAAGTTAATAATTTTTGCTCAAATGTAGGCTGTCTGGAGGCACCGTACAAAAATAAGTTCCACATTGTTCTCCCAAGCTTGTGGTGTTTCCAGCATGTATTGTCTGACATGCCGTGACTAGCTATTACTTCTGCTCTGGTGCACAATAACAGTGAGAGCTCTCAAATTGCCAAATCTCAGCCTGTCATCCTGCCTGAGAAGCCACATACTTTTATCACCTGCATGTCAGACATGATATTTCTCCAAAATGAGAATGATGAAAATGTTTCAAATGTATGCACAGACACACAAACAACTAGTCATACATGTATCGTTCATGTGCACGGTGTCAGCAGCTTGTTGGGCTGGTCTCCACATAGATCAGACCCTGATGGTTCAGCATTATAACACTCCACCGACAGGAATCGCGTCTTACCCCATACACATGCTTTGCCCCTGCCTTGGCTGCAAACATGGACAAGATCCCAGTCCCGCTTCCAACATCTAGGATTATTTTGTCCTTGAAGATGTGCTTGTTGTGATACATGGAGTTCCTGTAGGTGAGTGTCCTCACTTCGTCCTTCAGCATCTCCTGGTTTAGCATATGAAAAATAATAGCAGGAAGATGTTGACATTGCTAATCCCTGAGGAGAGTGACAATTTGTTTTGTTGAACTAAGAAACCTTGGCTGGACTTCGGGAGGCTGGATTTGCTGTGATATCTGCAGTGGAACAGCAATAAATAACAAGCTGGCTTCACCTAATCTTATTCTATTCCATTTCAGACATATGGTTCTATATTCAAATCCATTGTTGGTGTTTGTGAATAAGCCCCATGAGCCTGCAGGCTCAGCCTGTCTGCAGCTTTTTTTCCTTCTGTGTCTCTCTCACCATGTGTATGCATGTGTGAGTGTTAAGAATGTTCAGAAATGACAAAAATACAGCCAACCTACATTCCAAAAATATAAAAAATGTAATCTCACATAATAGGAATTTGTTCCCTTTATACAGGCAGCCTTTTATACTTTTTGTTTACTCTCTTTAGAATGCAGCTGAACTCTAAGAGAGGAGGTAGCCACACATAGTAATAAAAATATCACCTCGAATGGCAGGAATATGAGATCAAGACTGAAAACTTTTCAGAAGTTTTGAACAACCATATTTTAATCAAAATTCCACCCAGCCCCTGAGCTGAGCCTCCCAGTCAGAAATTTCTCTCAGACAGGATTCAGAAATTTCTCTCAGACAGGATTCAGATCTCATTTCCTTTGATGGGACTGCCTGACCCGAAAACCCAAACAATGGCCTTAACCATCTATGACATAAAACTCTTGGTTATTAGAGGTTGCGGGGGCAGCATGGATCCTGACGATTAGCTAAAAGTCACACATAATTGTCATTAAAGTACCTTACCAACACACAATAAGGGAATATTTAATAACTATCTCTAAAAAGGGAAAAAGATGAACAATAGAAATGATATAGAGACCAACATCAGAATAAAAACAAGGTAGAAATAAAGTAACAATTATAGCTGCCTTTACAGTGTTAAGTGCTTTTTTGTTTGTTTATTTTTACAACTTTTACAATTTGGGGCATTTGTAATTTAGCCATTACGCCAACTGGTTATGCTCACATTTTATCCAGTGTTCATATGTGATATGCAGTCTCATAGCCTCTCCCAGAGCATCACTAAGAAGCCGCGCCAATGATCAAACAGGAAGTCTGAGGTTTAACTCTATTATCGAAGTGATTTATTGGGAAGCGAAAAGGAAAACACAACTGTCCATGTAAATGTCAGCTAGATCTTGCAGGAGTATTTCCTGATTCAGTTTTAATCTACTGCATCTCTGAACACAGCTTTACATTGTAATGCCTGATTCACACACATTCACAAGTTGTTAGAATTATGATAGTCTAATACACCTCTGCAGTAAAGATGTAGGCCATTTGTCATTTGTGAGTTTTATTTGTGGATTTATGCAGTTGTGGAAATGTATAGGTATATGTGGAGCTGTAATTAATATTATCTGATGAAAACTGAATGTGTCAAGGAAGGTGCAGGTGGTGCAAGAGCCAACCAGTATTTGGTGAAAAACAGTTATCGTGCATGACACACATCTGTCTGATCATCACTGGCGAGAACAGATACTGGAATAAGAAAACAGAAAAACAATCACTGATTCTCACTGTGATAGGACAGATAGTCGTACCTCATGGATGCCAAAATGGGCATAAGAGTCAAAGTAGTAATCTCTTGATGTCATCTCCTCCGGATTAAGGAACTTGGCCATCTTGCCCCGTCCCGGACAGCTTGGGAGGCTGGCAGCATGGGGCGTGTGTGGCGGGAGAGGAGGCCGTGGGGCATGCTGGATGGAAGGTACAGGCTTGGGAAGCGACGTGGGCTGTGCCGACTGGGATGGAATTATGCGGACTGGCTGTGGCTGCGGCTGTGGCTGCTAGAGAGCGAGACGAGAAGAAAAAAAATCCTTTATCAAGGTAGATGACTCTGGAATTTTGTGAGTCCAACTCCTTTTTATAACAAGAAACAAAACAAGGATGTGACAGAATCTCAGAAAATGAGGATGCAAGGGCCCTTGAATTCAAGGGCTGAAATTGGCACAGGCTCATCATCCATTCCCCTTATATTATATTCATCTGCTCTAATGCTTCTCATCTCATCTGTCAGTTGGCTGTTCCAGGCAGCAGCCTGGTGAGTCCAGAGAGGCCACTGAGTCTGGAGGATACTGTGTTCACTGACATGAAGCCGGCCTGTGTGTCACAGAGAGCAGAAGGCAAGATGGCTCTGGTTTGCACAGAAGGTACACCCATGATGCCCTGATTATCACCTCTGAGGCCTGCTGGGAAGGTCTAGCCATGGACTGTGTGTGTGAGTCCGACAGAGAGGGATAAAGAAACAGATGCCCATCATCTCTGAATTGAACCAAGGAGCGATTGTGGTGTTTAATGCCATTCTCCTTTTCAGGCTTCTAAAACTAAATGATATATAATTGTCAAGGTGTACAAAAACAGGTAGATCAGTTAATTGTACCACTCTTAGTTTTTTTTTCTTATAAATCATTGCTTTTGTTTTGATAATTGACAAAATTTGTCATTTATCCTTCATCACAGTATAATATAACTGACACATAACAGATTCAATTAGGTGGCCAGCCTCATTAATGCTGTATGACTTCTTGAAAAAGTCATATTTCTGAGTAACATTAGCACTTTAGCAACCAACTACTGCGGGAAAGAAGAAAAAACAAAAAAACAACCCGAGGGACACTAATATCACTGCTTGGTAAAGTTGAGAGAATTTTGATTGTTGGTTATATAAAAGATCACATATTTAATGAAGGTTTGACTTTTAGTTTTACAAACAAAGACCAACTGTTGAACTTGTCCTAACCCCTTAAGCCACGGTCTCTGCAGAGGCTCGGTACAAGACAGCCTACAGTATTAACCCACAATTTCTGTTATAGATATTCTCACCACATGTAAATCACTAGGGTCATCACAGTAACATTGATGGATCTACCTGAATTTGCTCTTTAATTGGTGCATTTCCTCAAATGTTTCAATTTAGTAACTGATGTCAAGTTATACTAAATCTTGGTATCTTCTACCATTAAAAAATGCATTGAAAAAGCATTTGTTAAACATCTGGCTACCAGCCAATACTCATAGCCAATAATTGCCAGACAAGGTGACAGATCAGGTGATTAAAGATGCCAGGTTGAATAGAAAATCACAAGTTGCAGTGCAGACAAACCAAATATTATAGGGTGTGATTAAAAGATAGATTAAATCAGACAATGGGTGCAGCAAGGTCAGGGGAGAGCAGCTGCAGTGAATGTAACTGAGATACCCTGTAAGAGGAAAGAGATGCCGACACACGTCCTTGCTACTGACACACAAACACATCGGAGGTGTTGTTTTCAAGCTGGATCCTCATCTCTACACTGAGGTGAGACTTGTTATTTGTGAAGGTCATTCACTTGGTACATATATCACACAGTCTATATGGGGGGGATGGTCAGTTTGTACATGTCTGACGGTGGTGCTAAACCCCGTCTGTCTATTGTTACTCCTGCAGTCAGTGGTGATGTCAGTGACTGGATGGGAGGGTAAACTCTACATCAACATTAACAGAAGTTCGGTGTTTTACTGCATATCCTACAAAAACAAAAATTCATCAACAATCTTATATAGTATTTATAGTGGCCTACAGCTTGGAGAGCTTTTTACTTTGGTGCAGTGAAAGGAAAGCAGCATCTTAATTTTTTCATCTAATGGGGGAAAACTCCTATAACAGTCAGGAAGGAGGAACACTTATCTGCCATTACACCACTTACAGGCACCTCCAACAACCCAAATACATTTATTCCAAAACAGCAGAGAGCAGCAGTGGAAGGGAAAACTCCATCCAACTGGCCAGTGTCCTCCAGTTCTAATTTACCGGGACCCTTATGCCCTCAGACTTAAGCACATTGATAAATTCTGAGAGTTTGAGGTGAGCTTCTCCCCTAAGTAATCTTGCTTTGAGTAACGTTTTGTGATGAATAATATATAAGAAGCAACATGAGGCTGTAGAAAACTTCACAAGGTTTTTGAATCTTTTAAGCATTACTTGCAAATAAATCAGCATCACCCCCACAGCATCCAGCCACATTATGAATATCTATGAACATGTGGCATAGAAGTCATAGGAAACGTAGGGCTCATGTTGTGCTGTGCTGCATTTATATCCCAAAAAAAGGAACCAGGGCAGATGAATTCCTCACTGAAATGTGTCACAGTGGGGACCACATAATATGCAGGGGAAACTGCAATATAAGATTTTTGGAGGGGCTCCTGGGGATCCCAATTTAGAGACCCCCCGTGTGCCCACTTCGGGGCAATGACACATCACGTATTTGGCTCACCCTACTTCTCTGCAAAAATTGCACCCCACATTAAGCCCAAGCTCTTCTCCCTTTCGTCTGCAAAGTGCTGCAGTACCTCGGACAGCGCAAGTGATTCCGATCTCATCGCAGCGTGAAGCAGCAGCACTCTGTCCCGTTCAAACACATATTCTCACGGTATGTTCCTTATTCGGGCCGGTCATACATTTTCTCACTCTTAAACCCCTGCGCAGCATCATAACATCGGGGGAAATAGACTATGCATGAAGATGTCCAAGTGCACTCGATGCTGGAAATAATCACTTGCCTTGCGCCTGCTCTGCACAAAATGCCTGTTTGTCGGGGGGTTAACATCCTTGAAAAAAAAAGGAGGGAGACTATTATTCAGATCGCTGTCTCGCTACCGGGACGCTCCGCATCCGGGATGCAACTTCCACCAAAGGTAGGACACATGCTGCAGGGCGCATTGAGCTCTCTGACAAAGTCCAAAAAAAGGGCTCTTTCGTTTTAGTTAGGCTAATCAAAGGTGTCTCTCACACTTACCTCACTGCTCTCAGATTCCGCCATTTTTCTCCTGAGGAGCATGCAGCGGGACGAGTGCTTAATTCCCATAGGAGCCTCCAAAAATGTGCTTACACCTGGTAGAAGTAGAGAGAAAACAATACGCGCCTCCCGATTTTTCAGGCTCTTCTGCTCTTTGTCATCAAGCAATTCTCATTCACATCCCAAACCGCAGTGTTCCATTGAAATTATAAGACCTCGAAAAGGCACAAAACTACACGAGGTCCCAGATGCATTGCAGCCACTATTGCCATAAAGTGCAGCGGATTCCATGGTGCCAAAGTTTTCAGTCCGCCGATTCCTGGAGAGCGTGAGAGGAAAACGCACCATTTGGCATCAGCTGTGGTAAGAAAGCAGATACAAACGTATCCTCCTATCCCATGACTGGGAGGCGCAGATAGGAATCCCGGAGGAATGCAGCACTAAAAGCGGCAGATTGTCATGAAAACACTGTTTTAGCCCCAGTTTGATTGATTCCTCCGCCGCAACGTTGTTTCTAAAAATAGTACCGCAGCCACTGCCTCACAGAGTGGAAAGACTTGCTGCTGAGTACATGCACGGAAATCTGATGACTCTTAAAACGTGCCCACGATTTTTCCTATTAACGTATGCCACCATTAAAGTCCCCCCCCCGCTCATCATCCTTGGTCTATATTCTCTGGAATCAAGCTCTTTGCTTCCTTTATGCGCTCTCCATCTCCACGGAGTGCTGAATGGAGAAAGTTGAAGTTGGTTTAATCCCTGCTGAACAGCGAGGACGCTCTGTGCTCACGTTGCACAAAGACGCACACAAAGACACACGCACACACACACACACACACACACACACACACACACACACACACAAACAGTGCATGGGAGTGACCACTCCTGTCTCACTGGCCTGGGAGGCAATATCAGAGCTGACTGCTGTTTGCACGCCGATTGTATGCCTCACATGCTTTGCTCACCCGATGGATGAAGCAGGATATCCTCAACACACACACATACACAACCTTTTCCTTGATGCCGCTTTCTTCTCCCAGCTGTTAAACATCCATTCCGTACCCCTCTAATGGAAATCTCCCCATGCAGTCCACTGCAAACGACTGCCATGGCATCATTCTGTTATTTTTTCAATTTAATCTTTTGTTTTCACCTTCACTTAACCGTGATGGCCTCTCCAGATCTGGTGTTACAATAATTACAACACCGGTGATTCTGCTCATACTGCAGTGGGTTTGATTTTGTGAATTTACTGCAGAATGCCATCACTGTCAGAACTGTGCTACTGTATCTTGCCTATGAAGTCTTCTGCTTTTGCACTGGAGTCTATTTTGAGGAGAGGCCATCCCTCTCTACCACCCACACCACTCACCACTTGTTACATTATTCAACAGAGAGGGTGGGCAGACTCTCACCAGGCAGTAACCAGGTACCAGGATAGTAACCTGCCCTAGTGCTTTTTTTGTTGTCCATACCTTGTGCCATTTTATATGTGAATGCACTTATTACATGCATGCATGTGATGCATGAAAACATGGATACATGCACTACGTACAGATGTAGACTGCAAAAAAAGAGGTCTGCAACCATGATCTGTTGAGTTGTACTCAAGCTATATGTTAACCTCAGCATGATTGCATGGTAGTATTGAAAATGTTTGTCTTTTGATGTCTCCAACCATAGTGGATTTATCATATAGAGATCATAAATGCCTGAATGAAAATTCAAAGCAATTAATCTAAAATTTGTTGAGATATTTCAGTCTGGACCAAACTGGTGAGCCTGCTGACCGCCATCGCTATGCCTAGAGCATTTCCTCAGACTAGCTACGCCTAGAGCACGGCCCAAAAACTAGCACGGCCAAAAACACCCAACAAGCCCACAGGTTCTGGGTCTTGCCAGAGCACGAGGATCAATATTTCACCACACAGACAATTGATTGTGCAGTTGAGTAGATAACTGTTAAGATGTTCTTTGATCTCTGTCTAATTACTCTCCCTTAATGTGCTTTATCATTTCTGACAATGGTGGTGAATGACTTGGCTTTCTCTCTGCGTCGTTGCTCCCCTTCAGTCTTCACCTCGAGAGGATCAGAATCTGAGATGCACTAAAATTACTTCAGTTATCTCATTTTGCCTCCCTCTGATGTGTATCTCATGGTCTTTTATCATTCCGCAGCTTATTGCTACTGAAAACACCTTGTCACATTTCCCCCCCTGATAAAAGAGCAATGCTAAGATCAGTAGTAATAGTCCATTGTTCAGAGTTGAGTTACAATAATTGCTCCCTCCTCTGATGTAGTGAGGGGAAGTGTTTTGGCTGTGTGTGTGTGTCAATAAGGAGTGAGTCACTATCTTTGAGAGGGAACTGCAGCCTTTTGGAGCTTATTTAGGTGATACTCTCTCTTCCATTTTAACCACAAACTTTCTGAATTGGAGTCACACACTTACAAACTGGCTAAAGTAACAAAAGCATCCAATTAACCTTATTAACTTCAATGAACGGTCAGAGCTACATGAATAACTGTCAGATAATGTTTAATTATATGCTTCCAGTTTATGATTCAGCTTGGGCAGCTGTAAATAGATCAGTACACTTGTATTTTCTGCTTTATTTATTCATTCAGTTCACAGGGAGTCAAACTTAATAAATATTCAAATTGAATTCTGTTTACCCACCAACCTCTCTGCCATGCTCTTGTTTGATTTTGGCACAGCATTTGTCCTCTCCATGTCTATTTACCCAGAGTTCACTGTAGGTTCATCTTCAGCTGAGTGAGGGGATTTTCCAACATTTTCATTACTTTGCTTTGAGTAAATAAAAGTTTTCATACATAATTTGTGGTGCTGATAGAATGTAGAGCATGTGTTTGGTACAGGCGGGCTGGGGTGTTTTCTTTTCAGTTGTCAGAGGGAGGATTTCTCATTTAACCTAACTTTTGGTCTTATCTATAATTGTAACTGAAGGGACTCATAATTTTTAACAGGCTGAGCTTTTGATTTCCTATATTTCCTTGTTTGGTAAGCCCATTCCTTCTCAGCGATAGAAAAAACCATGTTCATCAAACTGCTGTAACCTCTTTTTACGGTTTACTTTGGAGGAATATGATTCTGATTGTTCACTGCTGGTTTGAATTATACTGTAACCAAACCCTGGAAAATATCTCTATGAGGTACTTAAGGATTTAGATACGAAACTACTTGATTACATTATGAACCACTGGTGGGAGAGGCTTGACTTGGACATTGTATTGCTTCCAATGGGTCAGCTATTGGCATAGTGTATTGTAATTCTGTGTGTTACAGTATGAAGTCCAAACATCAAATGGTAGCGCAATGCAGGAAAAACTGCGGCTCTCGTATTCATTTATAAAGTTGACCGTGATTGCTGTTCATCTATGACTGTGTGTCTGAAGCATCTCTGCTACAAGGCTGTCAAAAGACTTTGTCAACGTCTCTACTGTAGATTGTCATAGCAGCTCCTGTGAAAAATTGCTCCCTTTCCACTTCTCATTCACCTCATAGTAAAAGCATTTTCACCGTGACTTACTACACCGACCCGTCCCAGAGAACACACCTCTCTTCTGAAGTAGTTTTTCTAAGCATATCCCCATGTCATCGGCTGAGGGCAGAAATACAAGCTCTGTGAAGATGTTCTCCACATCTTGAACATTTTCCAAACATTATCAACTGCTCTGTCATTAACATATGATCGTACCTCATACAATTATGTTTACCATCCATTTGCTTTCTTTCCACTTTTAATGTGAATGGTTTGATCTGGTTACCACACTACTGTATAATTTCCACCAGTGGAAGGGAGCAAATAAATAGCACCCATCTACTGTGAATCACTAAAATATATTGTGTATCTTATTTCTTTCATTCAACAGTCTGCTTGTAGAATAAATTTGAAACTACAGATATTTTTCCTCTGCCACAGTGGTGCATGTGATGTGGATTTTAAGCAGACTTGGCGTACTTAAGCACATGAAATCTGCCCCCATGCCTTAATCTAGATATCAGCCTGTGGAAACAGGCTTTCACAGCATCGTGACCTTCATTTGTGTTAAAAAAAAAAGGAGAGTCAACATTGTAATGCAATCAAAACATGGATCGCATCAGTCTTTTCATATACAATAAAGCAGCCTAATTTGCTTGTTAATCAAACCATTAACTCAGATTACCACACATATTGGACTGTTGGCAGAGAGACAAAACTGATAATTAGGTGCCTTGTGGTGGTTTTGAAGTGGGACGTAACTCAAATTTGCACAACCAGGCACACATAACAATCATACAGTACCCAGATCTCTCCTTATCCCGTCAAAATCAGACCTTGGGCAGTGGGCTCACAGTCTGACATGTGTCCACATGGCCTCAGCGAGGCAGGTGAGCCTGGGAGCTCATTTCTACTAGTCATCTGTATGTTGTTTTTCCTCCGTGAGAACCAAACAACTGACAGTTACTGTTGCTCATAGCTTTCTTTCCACAATTCATCATTCTGTTCCTGACAGTTTGCAAGACCAGCCTTATTTATTCTTTCTCGATTTCCAGCGAAAACATTGATAAGACATGAAGCAGCAGTAAACCTGAGAGCTTATTAAAATTTGGTTCCCTTGAAGCAATCGTCTGCAATGTTTGCTGTCAGTTATTAGTCTTGGAACAAATACCGAATAATTTCGCATCAGCATTGACCTTAGAAGATGCAAAGTGCTCACACACACTACAGTTAAAGGCTGTTGCTGTTTTTTAGCACAGTAGCTGTGTTGTTTGGCCCTTTTTTGTTCCATGTTGATTAGACCTCTGTGTTATGAAAAGAAGCTGAGGATAGGATTGGATGTAGCCCTCATTTAAGTCTACTGCAACTGAGTGTATGATGAGATCATTCGATAGATCAAAGGTTGACTGGGGAACTTATTGAGCTTTTCTATGTATTGTAGTTATATGTTGCCTGATTGTCTGGGGTTGTGTACTCATTTGTTGGATACCCTGCAGTCTCAGATTGGTGTCAACGGCAATGATTGGTTTCTGATGATATAATGTGTTTACACGGGCATTTAAACGAGTTATGGTGATGTCTGTGGTTTACAACAGTTGATGTTGCCATCTGCCTTTGGAAGCCAGCGCAGCATGGTCCTAAAAATAAGGTGTATGTTGATATATAGCCAGAATCCTTAGGTAAGAAATAGTAATTTAGGAGAGTAGGATTATTACACAATGATGGAAGTTTGATAACATTCCAATACAACCTCCAGATTAACTCTCACACACATACTAAACAAGACAGTGATCAAAAAATTGTAAGAAACCATAGAAAGTGGTAACCACATCAGTCATTTGTTACAGAACTCACTGATCATAGCTGGAGGCCCTGTGAATATGAGCTACATGCTGGTGAATTTTTATATTCCTGGGACAGAAAACTTGCCAAACTATGTGCATCATACTTTCACAGACTTGCTCACATTAGAAGTGTTGTTTTCAAAGACAAAGCTTTGTGTTTCCAACTCATTATCAGCTGCTCACCGTTGGACTCTGTGGGATAGGTCTCTGCATTGGAAATGGATCAAATGGAGCTGGCTGAATTAATTGACTGTTGCGTGTGTTTCGACTTTGATAAGGCAAGGTGGTAGTTGGAGCCTGCATGCGAGCAACAGGAAATCATGTCCAAGTTTGCGCAGTTATAGACAGGCTCAAACAGACACTCATTATTCCCTACCAGCATCTCTCACACAAACATACACATATGCACACATACTTTTGTCATTTTCATGTCATTTTGATATCTCCTGCTGCCGCCTTGCAGATGGGATTCTAAGATACATGGCAAACTGAAAGGCTCTTTGTTTCATGTGGCTCCGAAGATAAAACAAACAAACCTGCTGCTGTCAAATCCATCTGACTGAATATAAGTGACAATAGTTAAAACAGAGATAGTGAAGCAGATGTTCATATGACAAATAATATTGTATGTTGATACTGTTTTCTCTAATACAGTATTGTTTTTCTTTGGATGCTTGAACTTTATGCATGTTATTGACCTGACAGTAAAGATGAAGAAGTGAGACACAGTAAGCAGAAATATGTAATCAAATGAGACTGAAAAAAAATTTTTTTTCATTATTTTTGTGATCCCTCAGTAGCAAAAGTAATTTGTGACAGAACTTGTTAGATTATGTGTTTCTAACCACAGCTCTGTCAAAGGGGGCTTTAGACAGCTCTAAAGCCCCAATACGTTTTGGAGGTATTTACTGACCAGGAGCAGCTCACTTGATTAACATTAAGAAGAAATGTTCATGTCATGTGGGAGGGAAGGGAATGATGGGAAAGATTCCCATGTTTACGACTACCAAGTGTTCACGTCATTGGACAACTACAGATGGCAGCCGTCAGTCGTCTGCTGCTTCTCACTCATTACTGGAGAGTCCAGCTGCTCTTAGTTATTAAACACTAACAAAACAAAGACTGGAAAGCAAACTGTTTGCTAAAAAATATGGCTAATACATACAAGTGTAATTTGAACAAAGGGCCATTGTCTTGAGTGGCAGTTGTTTTACTGCAGAGTAGGACTAATGAGTGTACTGGGCTTGTTCACCATAGCACTGCATCTATTAAATTACACTTTGGATATTGACATTAATGTTGTTTGCAAGATGAACTGGTAATTACGGTAACAGTGGCTGCAGGTAGCAGTGCCTCAGAGGTCCCATCCTCTCCGGGAAGCTGCAGGGTGGACAGGCTCGCTTATTCTGCACCAAACCCGGTGAGTCCTGCATGAAGGCTGAGCTGCGGCTAATGATACGAAGAAAGCCTAGAAGACACAGCATGTAGCAGAGAAGTGTTACATGTGAACCAGAACAGAGAGACTAACTGCTGGCAACCCTCTATCAAATTCAAAGTCTAGGTAAAAGCCAAACATGACTGGGATTAGTTAAGGTTGTGTAAATACAGAATTTCAAATTGTCTTGTAAATTGCAGCACATTCTGCTAGCCCTTTTCTCATTGTCTAATTATATTTCTTCAGTTATTACATAACTGAAAACGTTTAGCAGACTTGTGCCACATTCACAATAATTGCACCTTACAATAATTATAATAATTGTTGTTTTTGTGCTAATTGACCTGTGAAGTTAAGTGGCTGAGTCCTTTGAGATACAGTAGAGACATCTGAAATGACGTAATTTAGTCTGTGTACACTCACCATAGTGAAAATGCTGTAAAGATACTTTTTGAATAAATTCAGCAACAAGAAAATGGCAAATTCTCCCAGAAACAAATGCTCAAAAGGCTGAGTCACTCTGAGCCAAACAGCAGTCCAGTCCCTGTTTTTGTCTTTCCACCACCCCCACTCAGAGAAATTGGGGTCGTGTTAAGCAATGAGGTGAGTGATGCTACAGCGTCGTGGGGCATTAGGGGCATGGCCTACATAAAAAACATCAGGGTTTTAAGGTATGAAAGATTTTGAGCCGGGGGGGGGGGGGTGTGGGGCATCCTGAGGCTGTGGATGTGAAAAAGGTAAAAATATCACATGTAATTTTTCTGATAAATTCATTCCCATTGAGATTGTAAACGCTCAACTGTCCTTTATCATTTAAGTTTCATTTCATGAAAGTCGTAGGATATTTGACGCATAATCAATGTGTTTCATGAGCAACTAAGTAAAGGAAAGGGATGTAGACTGTGTGATGTAGACTGTGATCAGTGTACACAAAGGTCAGTAAAGTTTTTTAGGGATATCTTTTCAACGAAGCAAATGTCATGGTAAAGGCTGTAGTGTTGGCATCAAATCCTCCCCGGGAACGGAGGATTAAATGTTTGTGCCCTGTTGCAGTTTTCTTGCACACAGCTCTTGCTCTCATTCTTCCTCACTCCTATTTTCCTCTCTCGCACAAGTTCCTACAGTTGTGGCATTCTCCGGGGAGGCGATCCATATTTAATGACCCAGCAGAGGCTGCATGGAAATGGGCCACTATAGAACCCAGCAACAGGCTGTTTCCTTTTCATGCTGCAGAGATATTTTAGGAGGACAGTTAACTTTATACTGTTAATCAAAAAACATCCATTCCCCAATGGAACAACTATGGCAGTGTGGTAGCTGAACTTTTCATTGGGTTACAGATTGAAAAAAACACCAAACAGCTGAGGAGTACACTGAGGAAGATGGGAGGCTTTCTGCTATATACATCTGACATTATATTGTTAAAGTAGCCTAACAAAAATTGTCAGTTATGGGCAAAAACCGGACCTTCTGGCTGAACATGTGAACTAATTTATCCTGATGAACCACATGTAATTTTTTGTAGGCTGCTCAGGTGCAATTTTTCTTAGGCACATTGCCAAGCCTTACCTGAATGGATCCCGACATATTTACAAGCTCATACTATTTGGCTCCACTGCCCTGTGGTCCTTTGCACTCTGACAGTCCCGTTGTGCCAAAATAAAAATATACAAGAGCCCTCTTCCTGAGCGGATGCCAAAACCAGCAAAGGCTCCTTTAAAAAGACTACTCCACTGATTTAACTCCCCTGTAACATTGTCGGACTCAGATGAACATTTTTTAAAAAAGTATCAAAATCAATACAGCAGAGAATTGGAGTTTCCCTTAAATACGAAGGAGCAGTAGTTCTATTTTTAATTCATCCTGGATATTAAAACTCTGCACCATGTCCTTAGGTGTCCCATGGAAAAATATAAACTGGTAAATTTCCAGTCTCGGCTCTCTTTTTTAAAGCTCTGTACAGAGCTCATTTGACTATCATTAATAAAACTCTCAGTCTTCCTTCTTCTAGATGTTCAGTTCTCAACCTGCAGGGACCAATGTACCTTTTTCTAGAAAGAACTATTGACCTTTTATTGTTGTGAGTCTTTATAAGGAAACTGTTATTGCTTACTCGTTATCAATAAGAGATGTCGTGTGTGTGTGTGTGTGTGTGTGTGTGTGTGTGTGTGTGTGTGTGTGTGTGTGTGTGTGTGTGTGTGCATGAGTGTGCAAGTGTGTGTAAGACAGACGCCCAGATTGATTTACAAAGGGCCTTTTAAGTTCATCTAGTGTAGCAAAAGTGTGGCGGCTTAAATCATACTGCAAGGCAGACAAATTTCAGTAAATGAATAATCAAAATACCACCTGGAAACATTTAGACACCAAACATTTATGTATATGGCATCCCATGCCAAACTTTAAAACACAGTCCAATAATTAAAGTTAGCCTGCCGCTTAACTTTCTTTGTTAAGAGCTAAATATCTGTATAATTGCAAGAGGACCTCTGCTATGAATTTGTTGGTGCTATATCACAGTAAATCATTTTGTGGAAAAATTGTTTGATGTCAGATTCATCAAAAGCTTTCCACATATGTGCGCAATAAATATTTATTCAACAAAGGCATGATAGTGTAGCTTAATCAATGCTTGTGTGCTGTTTGCTTACATGGTCATTAATTATTATCCTTCGTTTATGTTTTTGTTTTACTTTTTTCTAAAACTGATTATATTTCGTCAATATAAAGTGCGTCTTATAAACAATTATTGGAAAAACTGGCATTTTGGATTTTTGGGGCTTTAGGTTGGATATGGAACATATTGGTGTGTGTGTGTGTGTGTGTGTGTGTGTGTAAGACAGACGCCCAGATTGATTTACAAAGGGCCTTTTAAGTTCATCTAGTGTAGCAAAAGTGTGGCGGCTTAAATCATACTGCAAGGCAGACAAATTTCAGTAAATGAATAATCAAAATACCACCTGGAAACATTTAGACACCAAACATTTATGTATATGGCATCCCATGCCAAACTTTAAAACACAGTCCAATAATTAAAGTTAGCCTGCCGCTTAACTTTCTTTGTTAAGAGCTAAATATCTGTATAATTGCAAGAGGACCTCTGCTATGAATTTGTTGGTGCTATATCACAGTAAATCATTTTGTGGAAAAATTGTTTGATGTCAGATTCATCAAAAGCTTTCCACATATGTGCGCAATAAATATTTATTCAACAAAGGCATGATAGTGTAGCTTAATCAATGCTTGTGTGCTGTTTGCTTACATGGTCATTAATTATTATCCTTCGTTTATGTTTTTGTTTTACTTTTTTCTAAAACTGATTATATTTCGTCAATATAAAGTGCGTCTTATAAACAATTATTGGAAAAACTGGCATTTTGGATTTTTGGGGCTTTAGGTTGGATATGGAACATATTGGTGTGTGTGTGTGTGTGTGTGTGTGTGTGTGTGTGTGTGTGAGTGTGTTTATGTGTCGAAGAGTGTAGGTGTATGTATATCTATGTGCAAGTGTGCTAAATCCCTCCAAACCCCAAAGCCAGGATATGAAACCCATTTCATGTGTTCATCAGAGCTTGACAGAGCTGCAGGCTCACTCACCATGTTTTTTATAACTCCTATTGGAGTCATTTAGCATTAGGTTGAAGTGATTTAAACCTTTGTGTTGTGTCCCCAGGCCTAACATGTTCCCTTTAATATTAATCCCGCAACCTAAACATTTAGAAAGGCAGAAGCCATTCCGGGCACCAATCATTCAGTCAGAATGCCACAACTGCCAGACTTACAATGTAGCTCATTTCACACAACACAGCCAATGAGTTTTAATATTTGATGTCCCAGTTGGTTTAAAAGAGCCATTTTAATCAGCTTTATTTTAGACCCTGATTATCACCTTTGCAATATAGTGTTAAACTTTCAACAATGTATGAGGACATCCATCAAGCTCTAACAGCCAGTTGTCCCTGCTTGGTATGCAGGAGCGAGGAGGGCCATAAAACAGCTCATCGCAGGTGACATCCTCCTGAGGGCATACTGCCAATAAGAAAGCTGAAAACTCATTCATGCTGGAGCACCAATTCATATTCATTACACGCTCACATCTGTGGAACATGACAGATTGATTGAGACTGCCTGAAAATGCAGACCCAAACTGTTTTTCCGTTTGCAAACTTTCCAGTAGCAATAACGACATTCTTGTGCGACTGGATTAATTATTGCTGGTGTCTCAGGAGCATGGTGCCAAATGGAGAGGTCCTGCTTGAAGACAGGATGAGAATGAAGGCGGTATAATGTTAGCAGTAAAGGGGGGGGGGTGGAGGGGGATGTAGAATAACTTATTCACTCACCAGCATTTAATGGCAGCGGTAGAAGTATTCAGATATCTAACTTTAGCAATGCAGCGGTTTACAAGCACTTCATTAAAGGTAAGAGTCTTGAATTCAAAGTCTTATTTATGTAAAAGTATGGTGGAAATTACAAAATATTCAGAAGAAAAAGTACTGGTTATGCAAACAGTATCAAAATCTGCACAGACATCACTGCGCAGTAGAGGTCAAAAACCAAATGAGCATAGGAGAATTTTAAAGCTGCATTTCGTTGGTTTGTCACTGTAAAAAATAAGCCAGGTGGAAACGAAAAATAAACCTAATCTAATTCGTGGTTTGGCTGAAACTCTCCAACCTCTGAAACTACAGTTTGACAGTAGAGGTTACACTCTAAATCGGGGTTAGTGACAGTACCATTGATGTGTGTATTGACGTGAATCTGTTTGTCCGTGGAGGAAGCCAAGATGGTGGCTGTCCATCTCTGACCAGATGTGGTTCAGTGAGATAAGAGCTACCTGGCTATCTTGCTGACTCTGATGACTTTAAATGACAGGGGATGATGGACAGCAGACCTTATTCTGGATTTGACATTCAGATCAGGGGGATCAGTGGTACACAAGTGCTTCAGAGGGTACTGAAGAAGGTCATCTGCTTTTCCGACTGTCTGCTTGAGTCCAAGGCTCTGGGCATTTGTTCTGTCAGTTTGTGGAGATTCCATTGATTTGGATTTAGTTAGTTGATTTTTTTACAGTGATGAAAATGAGGATTCACTTTCACACATGCAAAAGCTTACTCTTCAGTTGAATCAAAATGCTTATTTTACAGATTTGAGCGTGAGCATTATGGCTTCTCACTGGATATAAAAACCCTTATAAAACCACCTCTGTGTTTCTTTTTGTTCTTTGTATTGGACTGCACAGACCCTCGGATGTATAAAAGATTTACATCAAGCCGATCCTTCAACTTGAAGCATCAAGATGCTACTCTATGGCTCTTAAATCTGATATTGGCATTGTGAGCTTTTATGATGACAGCCACATTCCTCCCAGATAAATGTTCTCATAAAAGTCAAGTACACCCTGTGAATCAATGGTGGTAGCTCCAAGGACACCGGGCCTCAACTGGCTAAAAAACAAGTTGATATTTCCTACTCTGGTGACATATAGATTGTCTCTCGACCCCTCACAGTGAGTAGCGTTTGGCAGAGAATTGGTAGGTTAAGATGATAAGGATGTTGAGCATATTCAGTCACCCTGACATAAAAATGGAGTATAGGAACACCAAGCTGTTCCTAGCTTTGCTGTGTCTTTTGCATTTGTCATCAGTGTCATGTCAGCCTTGTAGAAGAGAGCTTAAAATGTGCCTTGTTTTTGGCATATTTCCTTCATTTACTAAAAGTTAAACATATCTTCCAAAACAAATGGATACAAATGTGGGGTCAGCAATATATTAGTAATATAGCATAATGGAAATTAACAGAATTTTAAGTCCACAGTTATAAGCAAGATTCTTTGGATATTGGTTTGATACTCAATAACGATTGATGTTGAGCCTATAGCCACTTCATTGATAGTTGATGGTAAATTAAAACATAAAAGGTTAGACTCAGATATGACTGTTTTTTTTTTTTACTGAGGGTCAAAAACTTAAGAGATAACTGCTTGTCACTCATGGTTGTTCCAAAAAAAAAAATTTACATCACTTGAACCTTAGTTAGTTCTTTTGCTGGAAAGGAGCTTGGAAGTTCTGGTTTCACTCTGAGTCTACACATCTCCCATGAAGATCAGTTATCCAATCATAGCTCATAAAGTATAACTAGGTATGTCAGATCTATCAGTTTTTGATTTTCTTAGCATGGACACATCACCAGCGAACTGCATTAATTTGTGAGGTTACAGGTTATTTGAAAAACCTAGTCTAGCAGACTAAGCATCAAAACATTGATTATTTTTGAAAAAAAAAAAGATTATTTTAGAAGAAAATGATCAATTTCTTTGCACTAAATTAGCATTAATAGGTTGTCTTTCAGTGTGATATCATGTTTGTAGCCATCAATTGCATGTTCAAGACCTTTTTGCTTGCTTCTTGTTTTAATCAGACTTTTAGACCACTTAGGGAATTAACCTTAAATTTTCTTTAATGAAAAAAAGTAGCAAAAAAAGTAGCAACATCTCATAAATTATTTAGTACTTTCAGTAGTCAGAGTCAACTAAAACAAATAGAACTGAACAGCTTTTTCATCTCTGTTTGAAATCAAGAACCACTGTTTCAAGAACTGGATATACTTGTCATGCAAGAATGAACAGCTTGACAGGCCTAGCAACAGTAATTGAGGGGAATGGGCATGGATGTTAGATCATTTTCTTAACTGTATATTGAGGTGATGGTGAGAAAGTCAAAACATGAAAAGCACTGATGACTCTGGGCCTCCCATTAGTCCTTAGTACATCCAGCACTAGGCTTTAGAGCAAAACATTTTCATACCCACACACACATATCTGCAATTTAGAAGTACCCTGTTGTTGTCTGGATGATTTTCAGACACACACGGTAAAATCAAAACATTTGCATTTAGACAGACGCACAGAAAGACACACACACACACAAACACACACACACAAGATCTTCATCAATTAAAAAATGGTGCTGATGTGAATAAGATGAGTTCTGAGGACTCTTTCTAAATCAGTGGCTCCCAACCAATCTTCTCTAATCAGGTTTAACTCTATCCGACTGTGAGACGATGGAAGGTGAGCTTGTGATTTCTCGGTCAAAGTGCTCAGACTGAGTGTCTCTACTTCCTCTGCTACCTGCTGAGGATATTGCACTCTGTTTGTAACATGATTAAAGCTCAGGGAAAAGCTTTGAAGCTGCATCCAAATTTATTCTGTCGTCTGGGAAATGGATTCTAACTTACACCAGGTGTGGACCAGAACTTTGTGTTTTAGAAAACTGATATTAAATATTTTTAAAAAGTTGCTACCTCATTGCTCAAAGTTAATAGTTTTACACTCCCAAGGGTGTAAATCTATTTGTGAGATTCGGGAGATCATTTTAAAACTGGAAACAGCAAAGAAAACATTTAAATATGAAGTTTTATATCCTGGAGATGGTTTATGTGACCTAGAATAAAGGCTGGAAATGGGCAGAAACAGCTAGTATGTCTTACACAACTGTAAAACCTCAACTTGCCATTTTTAAACTTTGGTTTTGTACAGACTAAACACAGCAAAGCTAGCTGTTTCCCCCATTTCCTGGCTTTGTGCTAGCTTCAGCTAACTGCCTGCTGGGTGTAGCTCCATGTTTAGGACAAAGACATGAGAGTGATATCAATCCTCTTATCTGTCTTGACAGAGAAAACAAATAAGCATGTTTCCCAATATGTCTAACTATTCCTTTAAATACCTTCCATTTATAACGGCTCTAAAAGGTTAAACAAATGACAATCTTTAATTTTGTTTCATTAAATTTGTTTATTGTGTTGTTTGCTCTGCAGCACTTTGGCAGCTGCAGCATCTGCCTGGTGCCACTGGGTAAGAAGGAGGCAGGTGGCTCAGAAGGCTTGATGGTGGTGAATGTAACGTTCGTTGTGTCATCTCCATGATGATGCATCACTGCACAGGACACAGCCGTCGTCTGCTGAGAGGACCAGTTAGGGCACTACAGATGCTCCCTCACTCCCCCCCCCCCCGACACACACAACCACCCTCAAACACACACAAACACAAATTTCCGTCTGCTTCCAAGGCTGCTGTTCCGATTACTCCTGCTAGGTTGAACAAACCCATCAAACAGAAGTAAGTGAAGGAATGACAGTGGCTCATTTGCTGTAACAGTCATGTCTGTTTGCCAGCAAAGCATCATTGCAGGGAAATTTTACAGTGAAGTTAACAGGAGACAGTTTCTTGAAAACCACACGACACCCTAAATGACACCGTCTGGATATATGATGAATGAATGAAGATATTCTACAGTTCTATCCTCAAACAGAAAATATTGTTTAAAATACTTTCACAGTGCACACAGTAAAGAAAAAAACATTATTTATTCATTATGGGGATTGCAAAAGTTAATAGAAATGCTTAACAACCAGATTACTGTTTCACAAAGACTGAGCATTTGTCACATTACTGACATTAATGGCCAACTCTAATCTTACGAGGGAGTGCTTTTTAATGTTCAACATCATGAAGGGGAGGAGAGGAGCGAGGAATCCAATTTCCAATCTCTGCATAAAGCTATTTCCAGGGTTTCTCGATTCTTTACTCTTCTAATTAATCTGAATTTATCGCGACATAAAACTAGAAAGTGTGCAGATGTGTACTGTGTGCTCATGTGTGTCATTTTACTTTTACCATGAGCAGATTTTTTCAGCCACATCTTATTGTCATGAGCAGCTACATGCTCTCACTGTAACATATTGAATTTCGCTGTGTCTGTTCTGTTGTCATGGATTTTTTTTTTTTGTTTGCACTGTGGTTTATGGAAAAAACAGATTTTTCTTTCTTCACTGACCCCGAGTCAGAAGTTAATGTGCCAGACTGTGCCACAGTTTTTCTGCACCAGAGACTCTGGGTATTCACGGTGTATGTGTTTGTGTGCACATGTGTGCATGTGTATTTGTATGTATGATCAGTGGTGAAATTGCATGTGTGTGCGCATCCATTTCTTTTTACACTGTGTGGACATACAAAGGGTGTAAGATGATCACAGCATCATTAGAGACCCTCAGATGACAGTTGTAATGAGTCAGCAATCATTCACCGATTAGCATCATTAACCTCTGATGCTGCTGTCAGTTCTTCAGGCTTCTGTTCTTTTTGAGCCATGAAATGTTGCTTTAGGAGAGAAGCAGGGTTTCTAATTTTTCTCTTTGTTTATTGTATCTCAATAATAGATGCTTTCATTCAAAGTGGTTAGAATGAATCATCAGTGGGAGAAAGTGTTGGCAGTTAGCTTTTAAAGTGTAGTTCCAGTTAAATATTAGTCATACCATAGTTTTGGGCACAATATCAACTTTGTTTTCAAAAAAATAAGTAGATATACAAAATAGCTCTGCCTGGCATGCTGTGTGATGTGTGGAGTCTCTGTACTGGCTTTACAGTCTTGTCTCAAAGAGAAGTCAGAGTGAGGTGGTTGGGATGCTGCAAGACTTTGACATTAGAGACTGGGATTCACATCCTGCACCTGGACTAGGATCAGGGGTCAAGTTCCAAAAACACCAAAATTACAAATTGTAAATAGTAATGTAATTTTTTGTATCAAGTACATGTTGACTTTTTCTGCTTTTAAGCATGTAACAATATTCCCTAACCTTAACCAAGAGCTTTGATTTGCCTAAATATAACTAAAAAATACAGATCATACCTCAATAACCAGGAGAGATTATTGTGGGGAAAGCTGACAGTAAATGTTTTGCAGCTGCATTCATCAAGAACAATCCCTGATTACACTGATGAATTCAGGTTATCAGGTTGGTATTACAATTCTTTCAGAACATATTTACAGTTACAACATATTAAAGCAACAGGGTTAATCATATACATTTTGATGAAACACTACTTATTAAAGTCACTGCTTATAAAGGAATATGTCAAAATCACTATAGGGGCAAGAAACAGGTGCAGTTACATGGTTAACAGATGGAAATGCAACATCACTTCCCAGTCTGACTTCTTTTTATCAATGTTGCCATGTTCCATGATCTCAACAACTATTCTGGTGTCTATAGTGTTATTATTGACAACAGCAATGATGGCCAAAACTATGAAAACAGGTTTTGGTTGTAATGAACTAAAATTATCCTTTAATACTTTCAACCTTTTTGTCCAAGATTTAATTTTATTTTTTTTTATTTTTCCCATTGGGTCGGATTGATCCTGTATTATCCTTCCTTACTCATGCATCTGCATCAGGCTTTTCTCCTCCAGTGCATCTCATCCATTCTAACCTCATGATATACCTCTCAACACATTGTCTGCCACCGGCTTTTCTTGAAGATTTAAGACTGCTGGCAAGACCAGAAGGGGATGTCCATGGTGCCTACAGCTCCCCGTAAACACTGACCCCTAATTCATTATCACTCTGTCCCCCAAGCTCCATGGCCATATAGCAAGAACCCTGACAAGCAGACAGCCAGGGGCCTGGTCCCAGGCCCTTGGTCCCACAGCATCAGCCGTTCAGCCCTGATAGCATAGAGAGCTGCACACAGGCTGCCAGCTGATAAATGAGCTGACAAGCCTTCTCCCCGTTACTCATTTCCCTCCTGAGGGAGGTACGGAAAAGAGAAAAAAATGGGAGCGTTAGAAAAGAGAGAAATGGAGAAAGAGAGAAAGAACAGAAAAAAATGAATTGACTTTGCAGCAGGGCTATTTTTAGTAAGCCTGTAATGTGCTCCATTAGTTTGAGAGGGTACGGGTGGGGGGGGGCAGGTGGGAGAGAGGGATTGAGTCAAAGATAACGGGATAGAAAACATGAGGGGCAGCATGAAAGGGAAAGGGAAGAACGAGACTGATGCAGGAAGGTGAAAGGAAAAAGAATAATAAAAAGGAAAAGGAGATAACACATCATTAAAAATTGCAGACACAACTGTGTACATGAAGAGAGAATACACTGTTTGCTATTTAAATAATGTCTTGAATTATTTGCCTCTACACTTCTGTTCCACACTGACTCCAACTGAGAATCAGGGTGTTATTTTCCTCCCTTGTTAAAGCTGAATTCTAATTTCCTCCTACTTGTTAGGTCTGTTGTCTTCATTGCAGGTAATTACAAAAGATGACCTCTACAGTGTCTCTTTTACAGTTGTTTTTCTGCTAGTTTCCATTCCTATACTGTGTGTGATTTTGTTGCTAAAAGCATTTTCAATTCCTTTTCACCAGCAGGAAGATCAGGGGATAGTTTTTTTGTCATCACTCAGTCTTTGATAGGTGACTATATATAACTGATTCACTTCACTTAAACATATGTAGCTTTAACTAGTACAGGACCTTTGCTCATGCTGGCTTATTGGTCAAACTCATTACAATGTGCCCGATACTTTCCTGAGCTTTCTGTTAGACCATAATGAGCAATGAGGGCTCCGTCAGCCATTTTGGCTCTGTGCAGCCTACACTGACTTTCCTGGCAAACCAGTGCTGCAGACACATTAGCAGCAAACGACGAGACATGCTCTTCATCCTTGGATTGTGGTGGATCTTTAAATTGGAGTCCTCATCATCTAGGGCTCAGTGACGTGGGTGAAAAAATCCTTTAAAAGGGCTTCTAATTGAAATAGGGAGAGGTCAGAAGAAATTTATGCTGGTATCAAGTGAACTTTAATGCTTCCTCAACATTTATCATACAGGCTTTTACAATACAGTCTAGTTAGCTATTCATGGTGAGAGTAGAGAGCTTCAAGCTGTTGACAGAAGGCCCTGCTTCCTCTCCTCCACAGCCATACTTCATCACCACAGTTCATCTCACAGTTAGTTGATTTGGTTTGACACTTGAAGTTTGGACCAACATATTTAGTGCCCGTTTTACCACCCTAGCCACAAGTTTTTCAGCTTTACTTTGATCGTGTGTGTTTAAATAACTTGCTGCCTTTCTTATTATTTAACTACAGCAATGTGTTTAGCTGCTAACAGAGAGGCAGTGGGTTGGTGGAGAGGGAAAAATGAAATTAAAAAAAAAAAGCTGCTTACATTAGACGCTCTCATTTACAATCAGAACAAACAAAGATGTGGTTTGCTGCCCACGAACATAATGCAGTAACCTGTCAAACTGTCAAAACCTGCATGTACACAAATAAAAAGCAGCCTTGTGCTCTAATGAACCTGAATGACACACAAACACATTTCTCAAAGTGTCTTTATCATCTCTGCAGGATGCAACAAGGTTCATTTAACAGCACAAGGAAAATTAATTTGAAAATACTTATATTTTAATGTATATATCAAGATTTGCTAGAAACAAGGGATCATTCTAATTCATATTCCATTTACAACTTTTAGATCTGAAGTAATCAAAGCATTTCTATGAAATGCCCAGAGAAAAATGATTTTCTCAATTCTTTACTTACTCTACCCCGCTTTTTACACTAATATGATGTGGGCATGACAGAATTTGATGACAGTAGGTAAGTTGCTTGCTAATATTGTGAGCACTGTCAATCCAAACAGATCAAACCACACCCACACATGCGTAACAAAGCTGCTGAGTTTTGTGACATATCCAGGGATTGGTAGAGACCTAAATAGAGCTTGAGAGTAAGTGAAAGGCAAAACATTCAAGAACGCAAACACAACCCCAGATGAATGCTTCCAAGATGAATGAAGTTTAGCATTTGAACTTCATATGTCTATCAATATTAACAATTTATTTTACAAACATTTTCTATATCTTAATTTGCTCTGGCAAAAAATTTCCATTGATGCAAACAGTTCCAGTCATAACTCGTAATTTATATGATAAATGTGTCCTTTTGTACATAGCATTTCACACATTTTAAATTAGCAGGAGTACAAATGATCCTAGGCTGCTGGTTTATATGCTGTTTTCTTTTCCTGTTAACTGGCTGGTTGCCCTTCTGTGGTTTGCTCAAAGGTTATCTGAAGCATTGTCTAATTGGTACAATGGAAATAAAAGTGGTGCTAGGAATTTTTATAAATAACAAACACTGGAAAATGAAACCATCTGCTCTTTATTTCCAGATGGCTCTTGAAACATGCATTTACAACTTGGACTCTAGGACTGATTGCAGATCCAAATCTGCTCCTAATATCCACAAAATCCATAAAGTATTTCTCACCACTTCACCCCAGGAATGTATTTCCATAGTTTTTAAAGACTCCAAAGGTGAATGTGTTCTGGGAAGAAGTGCAATGCAGTAATGGAATTTAGATGTTAGATGCCTTGACTAAGTACTAGCTCAAAATAAGATTTTCTTGAACTGATGGAGGGCAGGTTAAGTCTACATACGCTATGGAGCTCTATCCGTAGAGCGTTGCATTAATGTGCTCCCTGAAATCAGTGTATGTATGTTGACCTTAGCAGAAAGAAGAAATGACCTGGATATGATAGATGTATTTTTATCAGAATGTCAATGATTATTAAAACTAACAGCCATTGAAGTTTGTGCAGCTTAACCCAACCGTAGCGGCGTCTCGCAGTCTCTTCAGAGCTCTGCTGGACAGGGGCTGCTGATCGGCATGTATGAGGAGTGCCAAGGGCAGTGAATGGTATCAGCCAAGTTGAGTCACGTCATGTGGAGTTTACTTCTACGGGGACTGAGCAGTCTCATCAGCAAATGCATATAGCTGTGGTGAGCCCAGAGGGGAAAACGTGTCAATCAATCAGAGTTAGTCACACTTTTTGAGGCTTTAATGCTTTCACTGATGTGGCAGGCAATTAGTTTGGCAACATATAAAAGCCAAGTGGGCAGGAAAACCTGAGCGCATTCATCAGAGCATATAGCTTTTTCCCTCAATGCAGCATGCATCAATGCAGAGCATGTATGTATAAAACATTTTTTTTAAGTAGGGAAATGACCAGTTTTAATGTTTTTCCCCAGTTAAAACTGGTCTTATTCAAAATTCATTGTAACTGCAGTTAAAGTAACCAAACCACAGCCTCTGTTGTTCCTGAGAAAGCAAGCTACAAACATTTTACAGAAGTCTTTTAAGTAAGTCAGTGTTTCTTACTCAAAATGTTGATTTTGGGCAGAGGGTCACTTAAAAACTCTAATAGTGAATTCTTATAAGTAGAAAGTGAGATATACGTCTTGCTCTCTAAGTGCTGGGCAGCTGGCTCAATAGAAAAACATCCAAAGCTATTCAATTTGGTTGTGTTAATGCTTTTAGTCTGTCATACTGTTGGACTCGCCTCCAGGCTTGACTGGAGCGGCTTGGTTTTCCAACATCATACAGCTGCCTGATAAATATAGCAGTTGAGGTTTCAACAGGTCACTAAAAGGGCAACTGCAGACAAGAAGCTGCAATGCCAAGCATCTCCCCCGGCCTCTCCCTGCCTCTCCCTGTCTCCCCTGGGCTACCACTGTCTCCCCCAGCCTCTCCCTGCCTCTCCCTGTCTCCCCTGGGCTAATGCTGTCTCCCCCCTGCCTCTCCCTGCCTCCTCTAGTCTATTACTGTCACCACCTGCCTCTTCCCTCCCCTCATCTTTCTGTTTACCCTGGTCCACTGAAGTCTCCCCCTGCCTCTCCCCATTTCCATTCCTTTTCTCACATCTCTCTGGCACTTTTTGTGCACCAAACGCTTGATTCCCTTTGTTTGTTACTGCTTCTGCAGCGATTCTGCCACAGCTGAAATTTCCAAATTGATGGAATTTAGAGTCAAATGAACCTGTTTTCACTCCACAAGATCGATTGGAATTTGTGTAATTTAACTAAGACTAAAAATAGATTATGATAAATAGTTATATTTCTACTCAATAAAAAAAAATTTACTCTCAAGTCTAAGTTGAAAAGATTTGTCCTACTTCTGGGTTCATTCTGATGCCTACTAACACGGGACAATAGTTCATACAGGTAGATTTAAGCCAGACAGCAATCAAGCAAGTCTTCATTTTGTATACAGCTGCACATGAAAAAAAATCAGTGTTGTGTTGTTATACACCTGTGTGGGAGAAGCTCATCTGTCAGACAGATAGGAAGAAAACTGTTGCTTTAAATGTGGAATAAATTGTATGATGAAACTCCATTCATGTGCCTTACCAGCAGGAATTCAATAAATGGGCTGAATGAAATATTTATCAGTACAGTGATTTGCTGCAGACATCTCTCTCTGTAGCTGAAAGCTGTGTCTTTATCTAAAGTACTATGATCCTCAAATGTATTCTGCAGCTTTTCACTTGTAGCCTGTGGGGAGAGCGAGTCTTTTAAAAGAAGTGAAGTGTCTTTATTATGGAGCAGGAGGATGAAGCCAAAGAGCATTCACCATAAAATAACCTGTCCTCACATTTTTCCACATGTATCTTTAACTTGCACTGTTCTTTAATGAGCTCCAGAAGTAGTGCTTCAACTTTTTTCTCTTAAATTAACTATACAGTCCATCACATATTGCCTATGAAACCCATTGTTCTTTTGAGACAAAGAGCAAAAAAACTACAAAAATAATTTGATATATATTTACTGTATATACTATGTTCCAACCATTCTTTAATGCAGCAAGTTTACATATTTTAGATCATATGATGTTAAAGAAGCTATGTCTTGTTAATTTATTTACATTAGATTTCAAATAGCCTTAGAGAAAAAGCGAATCCATCTGGGAGGCCCATGTGTAAACAGACATATCATTTGTGCATGTGTGCATGCAAATGGTGTGTGGGTGCAGAGTTACGAGCATGTGTCTTTCTATTTGTGTGCAGCGCTTACTGCCTGGTGATGCTCACTCAAAGCCTAATGGAGGCCGACCGTGTACAGTTTGTGGAGGAACTCCTGACGCTCTCTCTACACTTTGAATTTACAAAATGTTAGGATTACTTACACTTTCATAAAAAGGAGCAATGACATGATTCCAGGTTAAAATTTTATATCCCTTTTTGCTTTATCTCACTGAACCTGTACAGTTATACAAGTTGGACATTTAGACCAAGAGTGACATACAAGATAGTGAAAAAGTTTTTGGGCTTTTTAGTGGAATACCCTGTCAACCATCAGATGGATTGATACAATATTTTGTACAGGCATTCATGGTTCCCAGAAAAGAAATCCTACTGAGTTTGCTGATCCTCTGACTTATCCTCTAGCGCCACCATGAGAAGGAAATGTGGCTTTGACCGAAATGTTAGTATTTAGCTTGCCAACCTTAGCATTGAGCTGCCACATTAAACTGTTAGCATGGCTGTGGACTATTTTTTACTTGAAGTCTAAGTGAGAAAGTAAAAAATAACAACCTAAGAATTGCACACAAATGGGCCATTGTGTGTAATGAGTATAACATTATCAATGTCCATAATGCTAATAATGCAGACAATACCGTAGAATGGTTTGATTTCTTTAACTGATGACGAAGAGAATTCCAGTCTAATGGAAAGCCTGAAGGGTCTTCTTGAAGGTGGAAAATGGGTTTCAAAAGGATTTTTAAACCCAACATTGTGCTCAATGTTCCCAACCTATAGAAGTTGTTGTGAGCTTAGAATAACACGGAAACCAAAAATTTCCAACTGGAAGGAGTACTGAGCAGTATGCATTGACAGGGCTATACAATAATATCAACACCAAACACACACACACACAAACTTGATAAAGACAGCAGTAGCCAGCTGGCCACAAGCTAAGTTGAACTACATAACCTGTTTTCCTTTGGCTTTTCTCTCTCTTTATTGTAGAAAGGCTTTGCTAGAGGTTATAACATTCTCGAACAGACCAGCACTTCTCTTCATTCTTTATTCGGCCCTTATGGACCTTCTTGTAGTATCTTTAATGTTTGTCAGGTGATATGTTACCAAAACTAGTTATGAGCACTTCTGCATTTCAAGTGCTCAATTTTTGAACGCAGAGCTGCTTTGATCTCATTGTAGCCTGCACTCTTTCATTAAACTGATGTGAAGCAGTAGTCTACAGTAAATTGTGGTGAAAAAAGACAGATGTTTAAGTATGGCCTCTGGATTCTTTCTATAGTGGTGTTCTTTTAATTTTATTAATAGTGGCTGATTGTGTTCATTGTATGTTAAAAAACTTTCTAGTCCTATATATCTTAGGTTTTCTTTTTCATCTTAAATCAGTTTGAAATGCATTGCTCTAAAGCTGCTGGATTACATATTTCAGGTAATACCATGGAGAAAAAATAAGTCTTCTACATTGCAGTTTTGAATTTATACCCCTTTGGCTAATGTTACAGCAATCTTACAGAAAAGGCATCTGTATCAAGGCCAAGCCTCTACTTGAGGTATGAAAAAAACATCTGAGTCTCTAAGCAGCCATTTTACCCCATGTAGCCTGTGTTATTACCCAGATGATATGAGCAAGACCACTCGAAAATGATAGAGATTTAGCCTTGCCCTCTCCTCACAAAATAAAAACGCCTGTCAGTAGCACTTTTTCATTTCAGGTCAGAATTGACAATAGGAGGCGACGTGATTTCTAGAAACATGCACTCACTTCTTCAAGGTTGTTTTCCTACAGCCTGGCCTGTAACTGCACACAGCAGTCATCAGCATTCATGTCAGAATATTAGAAAACTGGGACTGTGACAGACAAAGACAGAGCTGAGAAAACAGCTTCGGGCCCAAGGGCCTTTGTTTCGAGAGACCTATAGAGCTGTAGCTCTATCAGCACAGGCCCTTGGACCTGCTAGCCCACCAGCATTTACTGCCCACAGAGGGGAGGTAGTCTTCTCTACAGATGGTGTTAACTGCCACTCAGACACATGCACAGCAAAACCTATAGGGTCAGGAAAAGAGAATAGGTTTTCCATATAAAGGAACATTCCAGCTCTTTATATGCCACGTGTTAAATATTTAAAGACAAGTGAATATTTCTTTGATCATTAGTGAGGTGATGGTGAGTTCATGAGAGCGTCGTGAAAGATATATAATGCTGTGAGGAATTTAAAGATGTAATCTGCAGTTTTTCATATAATTGTGCAGCCCAGTATATTGATGTGCCTAAATGTAAAGAGTAAAATTATGAATGAGAAATGGTAATTCTGTACTACTAAATCGATCACCCTTAAAAAATATATGCCTGTTTTGAAAAATATATGAACTCAGTTTTAATAGATTTACTGTTACTACATAATATAGGATCTCTACATCAGTTTGTGAGTGAGCATCAGTTCAAATCTTGTGCTTTGATTTTTGGAAGTTGGACAACTCTTCAGTTGTTTTGTTGTCTTTTTAAGAATATCTAATGATACAGTCAATAATCTTACATAATGTATACACTATAAAAGATAAAAGAATGGTTCATGATCACGATTGATAAAACTACTTCATTTCCACGTATATTTATTAAATAAATAAATAAATACATAAATAAATTTTATTAGTACTATATGTATTGGTTGAGTAAATAGGAAGCTACCGCCAAAGACCAGCTGGCTTAGCTTAGCACAAGACTGGAAACGAAGCCCCCCAGGAAGAAAACTAGGTTGTGAGGCAATTTCAGTGTTGTGGCTTATAGTCAATA
The DNA here is from genome assembly GCA_016859345.1 of Istiophorus platypterus. Classification (NCBI taxonomy): domain Eukaryota; kingdom Metazoa; phylum Chordata; class Actinopteri; order Istiophoriformes; family Istiophoridae; genus Istiophorus; species Istiophorus platypterus. Next base: position 8,620,095 of record CM029121.1, read on the forward strand.
TTGCAGCATCATGCGATGCACTCCAGCCGCAAAACCTTTCCATAAAAAATCATTACAAACATAAAGGCTGCAATGCAATCGATAAAGTATCACAATCAGTTTTGTCTAGACTCTAAATCTAAGTTTTTAGTGTGGTCTGAAGTCTATAAAAGCCACAGTATTACATTATATGCCGTTCATACCTGAAGGAAGCCAACCAGCTCGCCCAGATGTCTCTAACATGCACCAATATCTGTACCAGAATCTGAGTATCAGCATCACTTACGCTCAATATTTAAGACACTTTATCTTGTTTATTCAATCTGTAGCAAGAGTAAAATGACACATTCATCCAGAGTCTGTGGGCTTTTCATATTTACCATACAGACATGAGAGTGGTGTCAATCTAATCATCTAACTCTCAGCAAGAAAATTAATAAATGTATTTACCATGTGGGCTATTTATTTCAGATTGGATAATCATAATATGAGAGCAACATAAACATAATAACTGAAAAATGTAAAAACATAATCCCATCCGATACTAAGCCATATACAGTACAGTTTTTTGTTTTACTGTATCTCGTATTTAGACTTATACCTGGAAAAATACCGATAATGGACTTTTCATCACTTTGTTTTTTTCTTTTGTGAAGGACATTCAAGTAAAAACCTTCAGCCATCTGGTCTTCAGCCCTAAGCCTGGGCAGCCTCATTTAATTGTGGAGGTGTGACACAGCAGGTACAGCCTATCATTCGACACTGTGGAATACAACAGGCAGTTTAGCAAAAACAGCGTTGCAGACAGACATTTATGTGCAGCACCATCCTTTTCTTCCCTCATCAAAGAGTGCAGAACAATAACTTTTACCAAAAGGCAGCTGCATGTACACAAAGTCATTTTCATCAGTAATTGTTTAAAGTGCTTAAAAGGACATTAACGACAGTCGAAATGGAACAAACTGATCTCGTTCAAGCTGTTAAAAGGATTATTTACAGTCCAATTAGGCAGATCCTCTCTCTCTCAGCGTTGTAAAACTTGATTGTGGTTGGACACCATTTCTCTCAGTTTTCTTATTCCACCTCTGTACTTACATGATTAAGTGAATAACTCAGCAGAAAGGAAAACCCTAGACTGAAACATAAAATAGCTTTTATTATGGAAAATGTGCACCCAGAAATGGCATTTATTTCCCCTAAGCGGACTCCATTAACGGACTAATTGCGTAGCTCGTTCTATTTTATTACTTTTAAAATGCCATTGCCATTTTTGCATTTTGCGTTTTTGTTGTCGGTTCTTGGTCATGAAAAAGCTTCTGAACAAAGTGACACCAACCATTTAATATTTTGAAGGTAATATTGCAACTGTATCTCTGATATAACACCTAAAATTAACACATGATTAATTTGATTTAAACGCTTTTTGCTTTTTTTTTTTAAGGCAAAAACAACCCTGTAATACTACTATGGTGGTCTATTACCTGTTGGATTGGAATACAGCCTTTTGGCCAGTTGACCCCTTTCAAGCCCCTGGAGGCGTTTCACAAGGCCAGTTCAAAGCCCTCTTGCTGTCTCCCTCGCCAGATCAACCTACAAACTCTACCCAGTTAAATCTATCACATTACACCTCATGTTCAAGAGACACTGAACACACTGTTTTGACACCACTTTGTTTAGTAGTACAGGGACTTCTTTTCTACATCGATACACTGACTTTGATTGAAGACACAATACCACGGTCTCTTGACTCTTTTTCCCTTGAAATAAATTAATGTTTCTGAGGATGGATTTCAGTAGTTTATTCAATGCATAAGGTTATATCATCATTCACATTAAATCAAACAACACAGACACTGCTAAAATAGTTCAGAATAATGGACAACATTCACATTCCCTGCCCCAGAAGAGTAGCTGGCAGTATTTTTTATGTTGTCACTTGAAGCAAACAAGAAACATTGCAGTTTTCTTTCTCTAAACAAAAAGGAACATTGCCGTTGTGGTCGATACCACATGAGGGTCCAATCAGTCACAGACAGAAAGTAGACATCATGATCAAAATAACACTGGTAAGTTCCCTTTGAAAGTCTGTTGCAGTCCTACAAAGACCTGACATCAGATAAAGCATTTCCAATAAACAAACACTTGAACTGTTGGATGAGAAGATCTTTACTTGGTTATTCCTTAAATCCAAATAAACATTAAGTCAGTCACTGTGGCTATAAAGGAGTTGGGTTATATGAAGTAGATTTGCTTCAAACAGCCCTTGATGAATCAGTCCTTACTAACTAATTTCCATGGTGCTTGCTAAATGTACTTATTCACTTTTTCGAAGCAGATGAGACTGAGAGCACTCTCATGTTTGTATACTAAATATGAGGCTATAGCAAGCAGCCGGTTAGCTCAGCTGAGCATAAAGATGCAGGAGGAAAGAGCTAGCCTGCGTCTGTGAAAAGTTTATCACTTACCACATTATATCGTGTTTGGTTAAGTGGAGACTCTGGGAAGCAATTGGCTTTTGTATAAGATTTTACTGGAAGTATAAAGATATAATAAAGGTAGTAAGGAAATACACTAGGTGTGATTATTTGTTATGGGCCAGAAATTCAGAAGTTATCATGATCGACTACTGAGCCAGAATTAAACAAACAATAAGCTAGAATCATCACTGACACACTATCTCCTTTTGGAAGAATAACTCTTCCTTTTAGTGAAATGCTGCAAGAAAAAAGAATAGAAAAATAAAAAACTGCACAAAGACAATTATGGTAATAGAAAAAAAAAAAAGACACAATTCAAATTCAGTAATAACTCTTTGTCCAAAATTTAATTAGAACCCAATTTTCTTCACTCACTTAATCAGTGATGTGAACTCAGCCTTTGTGTCCAATACATATCATCAGAACTAGCTGATAGTTCTGTTCTGTGGAAGTGGCAACTGTTCATTCTACCAAACTGTAGAGTGGGTTGGTTTAGTGAGGAGACAAAGTCTTTGAAGTCCTGGGGTTTCATTCCTCTGCATGCAATCAAGTTTCTAGCTCTTCTCCACTGGGTTGTAGTCACCATCAAATTTCCAAAGGTGTCTTGGCTCAAGCTTCAGGTGGCTCTAAAAACCTGACCTGTGGTGAGTAAGGTCAATATTTAACATTCAAACTTCGAATCTGAAATAGTGAACTAAAAACTAGAATATATCTTGTCAAATTCTATCATTGTACTCTATATTAATGACAGAATAACAATTAGACGTAATGAAATATTAGTTACCGAAAAATCTGATTAGAAAAACAAATCAAGTTTCAAGTTTCAGTTGTGACTACAGCCTACAGACACCTGCACAAATCTTTTTAACATTTAGCAAGTTTAGAGTTTAGGGTGCTTGAAAGGCACAGATTTAAGTGCCATTAAATAAATAAGGTGTGTATAATAAATAATACAGTGTACCAATAAACCTTCAGTGCATAAAAAATGTGCTACCATTAAATACATTCACTGCATTTATATATTAAATTACATAAAATCATGTTCCCTCTTCAAAATAAAACAGCTAACACTTTTAGTACAAGTAAATGGCATTTCCCCATGTAACTGTTATCATGAGCAGCTAGCACGTCAGCAGTCACATCTCCCGATGGGGGTGTTTCTCCTCTGTTGTCGACCATGGACGCCTCTGGTCGTATTCACATCGGCCGAGTATCTCTCGGGATTTCTTGAATCTGCTCTAGCCGACTTTTTTGTTTTCAACTTTTATGGCTTTTTTCAGATCTTTTGTGTATAGATTTTGTCAGGTCACAAGCTGGAAACTGATACCTCATTGGCTGGCTGGTTAAAACCCTGGGAACCCACATCCCTGATAACCCCACCTGGTCTGTCAACACCTCAGCTGCCGTAAAGGAGGCTCAGCAGCACACGCCCTTCCTGGGAACCAAGACCCGGCTGAGGGAACGAACAGCTGCTGGTGGCATTGGACCGCTCCTCCATAGGGAGCGTCCCAGCCTATTGCAACATGGTTTGGTAAGCTGGCTGTTTGGCGGAAGACAGAAAGGCTCTGCAGAGGGTTATACACACAGCACACAGCACTCTTCCCTCCCTGGATGAGCTTGCCAGCACCCGCCACATCAGCAGGACCTCAGCCATTATCAAAGACTGTGCACAAAAGGATAGCGTCTGTTTGACCTGTTGCCCTCTGGTAGTGCTACAGAGCCCTCAAATCCCAGACAAACAGACTCAAGCATAGCTTGTTCCCAAAAGCAATAAGCACTTTAAACAGACTACATTACAAAATTCAAAATGAAAGTTGTTTTTTTTATGGGAAGCTTTTACTTTTATATTTATTATGTATTATCTAGGTTAAACATGAATGAATGTTTGATGCCTGTGTTTTTTAATTGCAGTAGAGTAGCACTCTGAATTTCATTGTATGTTCAAGATACTATTAGAATAAACGCATTCTACTCTGTTTATTTTTCCTCTGTGTGCATTTATCATATTTAGACAGGTAATTTACTGTATTGTGATTTAACAGATTTGTGCGTCATCCTTCCCTATTCAGGTTATATGCATAGAATATTTGACCTGGGTTAAACACAGCCAAGAAATTATTCCAGGATGAAAACCAAAACTTTTATATTCTTCTTGTGAACAGATTAAACAAACAAAATGTAACACATTAATAAAATAGTGAGCATTTCGAAGAATGTCAAACTATTCCATTAACAAACCTCTCTTGCATAATAAAGGTACAAATTTTGTTCTTTTGATTATTCACCTCTCTGGGTTTTTGCCAATTGTTTCATATTTAGTTCCACCAGAGGGAGAAATGAGGCCTTTTTGGGCTGAAGGTACAAACACTAAAAGATTGTCATTGGAAGAGAATCGCTCCCATATGGCTGCATCCACACTGATTAATCAGGCTGATGTAGATAGTGTGTGCTCTGGCTGGCGTCCCTGTTGTTTGTTTTAAAAACTCCTCATCTCACATGGATTCATTTCGTCCACTCTGTTGCTCCGCAGAACTGAACGCTCTGTTTAAACATTTAACAAGTGACTCCATGGATATGAAACTGCTTGTCAACCAGAAGTTATTCTTCAGAGAGGGGGCATTAGCCCTTGGGGATGACAGCGAGAAAGTGAAATAGATTTAGCGATGATAAAGGCGGTTCAAGGTTTTGGCGCTTTGCTTGTAGCTCTAACCGAAAATCAATGTCAAGACTTCTCAAGTTGGTGTGTTTGTGTTTTACTGCTGATGGTTTCCACATGGAAGAAGTTGCTCTCTTCAATGCCCCTTTATCACACCAAAACACACAACCATGTGCATACAAAAACACACACATGCAGCATCCCTGTCACTAGCAGATGGGAGCTGAGGGACTTATAATTAGACAGATAATTACACACATTAATTGGAGTTAGGGATTTGAATAAGTCAAATATCACTTTTCATCTCCCACATTGTTCCAGCTGAAGCAGCTCATATACGTTGCCTTAGACTCTGTCGCTTACTCACACTCAAGATGAACTCAAGAGGCAAAAAAAGGAGATTGAGCTCACGATCACTTACCACTGGGTCATGACATGACTGCTTTTGTTGTTATGTTGTATTTTATTGCTGTTAACCCTGTAGTCTTCCTTAGTAAGAGTAGCCAGCTCCCAGAAGGCAATTTATGAGATTAAACAGTGTTTAATTTGATTTGCCTGTTGTTATGGGTGTACACATTCCATTGATAAAGATCCGTAATTTGTCTGTTCTCTCCTTTCTGTCAACCAGGGCATTGTAATCTTCAATAATAAGGAGTAAAGAAATGGAAGGTCACCAAAGGTGTCGTACTTACATGCACCAGGGCAGAGATACAAAGAATCAAATCAGGAGAAAAGTTAACAGGAACCCAGAAAACAGCAAAAGCTCATTAATCTTTCTTCCCTGCAGGCCGATGGTAATACTGTACGTGAGCAAATATACTGTTGGTTCTATGTGACAAATTGCTAGTTCCCCCTCTGAATTGGCTTGGGACCTGGAGTAACCTAATTCTGCTTCCTGAAAATGTGACAGCCTCTGTGCATATTACACTGAAACACACCTTGAACAATAGAAAGGGCAAAGGAAACAGGTATGACACCACTGAACAGGGGTTCTATGGTATATCAATGATAATGTGACTGAATGAAATGCAAGAACAACTTGTTATAAAAAACTACTCCATTTTATTCCATGCACTTAAGGTTTTTTTTTTTTCACTCACAGATATAAATATAATTATCTGGCACGTACGCGAAATGGCAGCTGATACAACGGTAAATCTCCCACTTTCACATTTTTTTTATGCATCTCTGATATTTTTTAGGCCCTCATCAGTTTGATGAATGAGATCCATTTACTCATTCCAGTGATTGATGACATTGTCCATTGAGAGGAGATATAAACAGACCATAGTCAGACAGTGAAGAATAGCAAATCATATTCCTTTCATGTTGGAGTACTTCACTAATCACTCCTGTTTACGTAGTAGAAGACTTTTTTAGAGTATCAGTTTATTTGGCCCGAGTAAGATCTGAATAATAAAGATGTAATTGTTAAACAAGTAAAATGGTTCTCAAGTCTGTATAAATGATAATCACCACGTTGGGCTCTGAACTGGGATTTGTTTTCATAAACCTGGATTAGATGTTTGTTGCAATTCCTTTTAGTTTAGAAGATCAAAAAACGATAATTCAAGTGAATTTGGCATCCTGCTTATTGTGATAGTCCCATGCCCTAAATAGCAAACTTTGTGTAAGATTTCTACATCTCAATATGCCAGCTGGTTCAGAGGAACACTGTGCTGAGATTCATATTTAATAGAGTAAATATTCTGCATGAATCCCATCCAGGTCTGCTTACAGGTCCTTGTTTGCATGCCAGAAGTGGCTTGATTTAAATCCAGCTGACATCTGCTCTGTCCTGAGGTGAAAACTGCATTCATGCAGTTGTTCAGTGTAAATTAAGCACAGTGTCCTACTTTAAACAAACGTTACTGCCCACTTTTCTGCACTAATTAGCAGTGGGGAAAGGTTAACATGTACAAAAATTAATCAGCATGGTTCTTTATTCTTATACTGTGCATGATGCGTTTGACAAACACACACACAAACTTGCCCACATGCAACTCTCATACCAATCACTTTCAAAGCAATGCGCACTTGTGTGTCATCTGTTTGTTTCTTTATACTGAAGCTCACGCCCTCTTGGCCAGCCCTGTTCCATCTCCATCCTCTAGGTCAGAAGTGTTTGGGTTGTTCGATGCCAGATCACTGACACTTTTTTTATACAAACGTCATTTCGTTCAACAATGTTTGTATTTATATTTTTTTTGGGACACATTGAGTTCTGGCTTTTGCAATTTCATTTTGCACAATGAAAACATAAAGTCTGTGCTGTGAGATGGAAAGGCTTCAGTTTGCAGAGGTCTTGTGACAAAGTTTTCACCTTGCAGTCTATGGCATCATGTTCTAAACCCTGTGATGAAACAAAATGTTCTGTTGGAATTAACCTGGACAGAATAGACCTGACCAAGAGAGAAACACTTCTTAGTGGGAACAGACCAACAACTTGTCAAACCAGAGCACAACTTACACAAAACACTGAGTGCTACAACGGTAACACAGCGGGCCGGTTATCACTACTGTATAATACTATAGGACCGTTACAATGGCCTCGTTTAAACAACATGGAGACATAAGACAGCGAACATGGAAAGATTTTCTCACATTCTTTTGCATTTTTTCAGCATTACACTGTTTTATTTAGTTATCTTCTGTCTGAACATTTGGCATAAAACTATTTGACATGATGATTTTATGAAGAGGCAATACATTTTCACATTATAAGCTTGATATTTAGAGTGACTTATTATTTTGTCTCATTATTTTTTAAACAAATTAGTTTTGATATTTTGTGTTTCACATTACAGTTGCTGTAAGAGAACAATGAGGCCCAAAAGTGCTCCAAGAATGAGAACAACACGGTCGCTGCATTCTCGAAGGAGGACAACGACAGCATCAGTGAGACTGGGGAGAGGGAGACAGAGGCCATCCAAGTCGACGTCGTCCAGAGCAAGGTTGAGGCTGAGTGGCAAGGAAAATTCAACGATCTGAAAGATCAACTAAAATACGAGGTGTAGGCAAAGGAGGCGAGCTTCCAGGGAGCAGAGGAGCTGAGCAGAGAGGTGCCAAAAGAAGGAGGAGGAGTGGCTCAAGAAAATGAGTCAAATGGAGGAGGAGATCCGGCTCCTGACTCAGAACAACAAGGAGCTTACAGTTCAAATTTTGCCTTTAATAGAGAAAATACTCAGTGTCTGTTTTCTCCCTTTTTAGGAGCTTTTCTTTCTTTAACCAATCGATTGACGTGTAAGTGCATAAAGCTTTATTTCTTTTATACTCAAATTTATTATTTAATATTTAGATATATTTACTGTGGTATTGAGTTATGATTTTGACTTGAGTCATAACTCTTTCATGCCAGTTTAAGGGCTCCATAGACTCTCTGCAATGTCAGCAGGTTATTTAGTGGGACCAAAGCATTAGTTAACCAGCAGTATTGAGAGGCAGCTGCGTCCAGCGCGTTGGGAGCAGTTAATAAGGAGACAAGGTGTTGTTTGAGATGACATAACGGGAGCGTTACTATTATTTGTTACTATTGTCCTGTAATGTTGACCAAACCCAGATGACAGACTAGCCTTCCTACTGCAGTGGAAAGTAACTGAATACATTTACTCAAGTACAAATTTGAGGTACTTGTACTTTTACCAAGTAAAGGATCTAAATATGTCTTCCGCCACTGCTCTGAGCCTGGCTGGCAGAGGGCATGAACCTCTGTAACGTTTTAAGGAAGTTATGAGCTTTTTAATTACAACGGTAGCTTATCAGTGACCTACATGGCAGAGCAGCATTTTTTGAAGTTGAATTTATAAAAACCCAGGACTGCTTTTATTAGAGTAAAACTAGAGTTGGGGATGTTAACTCTCCCTATTAGGCTGCCTTTAGTTCAGAAATCTTCAAGAAGTTACCACTAACTTCCTTCAAAGTAATAGTGAAGTTTGGCAAAAGCCCATAACAAAGTGTTTTTTGAATCAGAACCTCAGCTGTGATAAACTGATATTACACCATCTACTGAGAAATGTAAGACACAGGGTGAGCTCTTATGATTATGTCATATCTGCAAAGTTGCAAGCCAGGGTTGCAACAGATTGCGAGAACAGTTGAGAGGATCATCTGGGGTCTCTTCCTCATCCATCAAAACCCTCTCAATAATCCGTCATATAACCACCATTGTTGCAGACTCTTCCTCCCCCTTTACATGGACAATTCAGCCTCCTGCAATCCAGCATAGGACTCCGGAGTGCCTGGACTGAAGGAGTCAGGCTCCTCATCACAGACAAAAAACGCTGCCTGGTAATTGTTCCTTATGTAGGTTAAGATTAAAAATTAAAGCTATGGAAATATGTAGCATTTTATGCCGTTCTGAGTTAGCTGGTGTGTCAGCTAGCAATAGAGCCCTGCCTCTGTCCCAAGTTACCATGCCAGCAGTGGGGCTGTGCAGATCCTGTGTATCTCCTGGATTATCCTCTGAAATCTCACTGGCTGTTCACAAGACGATTGTGAAAAAAACTCCTTGTCTACAAGCTGTAGTGTTACATCCTCAGAAATAAAGAGCGGACCAAGCCAGAGCCAGGGTTTGATTTCATGTCAAGTTTCGAACCAGTTCAGTCACACTTTTTCCCTCGGTGGGACGTTGCGCATGAGTAACACAGGGTTTGTAGTGTTCATACAGTTTAGGATGTTCGTTCTATTTTGCTATTCTCATGATTCTCATTCTATGATTTATGATCTACTCAGAAATTAGGTGACACTAATTTGAGAAGTCAAATCTAAACAAACAGTAGTAACTCAGTGTTTGACATATGCTTTGTGCGGTGAAGCGTATGAACCTATGGTCAAAGGTAAGTAGGATTCATAAATGATGCACATCTTTTCACAAAATGGTGGAGTCTTTCTCAAACTTTGCAGTTCATCTAGATCTTAACATCCACTGTATAGGCAAAAAAAAAATGATTTTGATTTTGAATTACCTCTCCACCTTAAAACACTTAAAATTAGTAAACAAAACATTTTTGGACCATCTGAATCAGTTCTCTGTTTTCAGCACCTCCATCCTGTCCATAAGGCTGCTTGATGCCAGAAGCTGGGTGTGTTGATGCAAAAAATATGGCGCAACCAGCAACTCTACTTCTGCTTTTAGTAAAATAACCTGGCAAATGCAAGTGCTCCTGTCAAGCATAAAAGAAACATGTACTGAAATGCTGGGATGGTTGACATGGTTTGGGAATGTGTTCATAGAAGTTTATATTTTTACATGGAAATAAAGCTTCATGCACTTACACTTCAATTGGTTGGTTAAAGAAAGAAAAGCTCCATTTGATTTCGCTGTCAGGGGAGAAGGTGGGGTTAAGGGATTGGGGGGATTGGGGGTAACAGAGGGGTTAAGAGGGAAGGGGGATGTTACTTGTCTCTCTCCTCTTTCTCCTCTTTCTCCTCTTTCTCCTCTCTTATTCTCCTTCCTGTCCCTCTTCTTTCTCTCCTCCTGCTATTTCTTCTCTCTTTTCAGTTTTTCCTTCTCCATCTTCTCATTTATCTCCTTCTCTTTCTTTTTTCTGGCCTCTCTCTCTCTTTCCTCTCCTTCTTCAGTCTCTTTTCTGCCTCCTTCTTTGCCTTCTCGTCCTTTTTCTTAATCTTTTCCTTCTCCTTATCTGTCATCTGGGCAAGCTCCTAAAAAGGGAGAAAACAGACACTGAGTATTTTCTCTATTAAAGGCAAAATTTGAACTGTAAGCTCCTTGTTGTTCTGAGTCAGGAGCCGGATCTCCTCCTCCATTTGACTCATTTTCTTGAGCCACTCCTCCTCCTTCTTTTGGCGCCTCTGCTCAGCTCCTCTGCTCCCTGGAAGCTCGCCTCCTTTGCTGAAACCTCGTATTTTAGTTGATCTTTCAGATCGTTGAATTTTCCTTGCCACTCAGCCTCAACCTTGCTCTGGACGACGTCGACTTGGATGGCCTCTGTCTCCCTCTCCCCAGTCTCACTGATGCTGTCGTTGTCCTCCTTCGAGAATGCAGCGACCGTGTTGTTCTCATTCTTGGAGCACTTTTGGGCCTCATTGTTCTCTTACAGCAACTGTAATGTGAAACACAAAATATCAAAACTAATTTGTTTAAAAAATAATGAGACAAAATAATAAGTCACTCTAAATATCAAGCTTATAATGTGAAAATGTATTGCCTCTTCATAAAATCATCATGTCAAATAGTTTTATGCCAAATGTTCAGACAGAAGATAACTAAATAAAACACTGTAATGCTGAAAAAATGCAAAAGAATGTGAGAAAATCTTTCCATGTTCGCTGTCTTATGTCTCCATGTTGTTTAAACGAGGCCATTGTAACGGTCCTATAGTATTATACAGTAGTGATAACCGGCCCGCTGTATTACCGTTGTAGCACTCATTGTTTTGTGTAAGTTGTGCTCTGGTTTGACAAGTTGTTGGTCTGTTCCAACTAAGAAGTGTTTCTCTCTTGGTCAGGTCTATTCTGTCCAGGTTAATTCCAACAGAACATTTTGTTTCATCACAGGGTTTAGAACATGATGCCATAGACTGCAAGGTGAACACTTTGTCACAAGACCTCTGCAAACTGAAGCTCTTTCATCTCACAGCACAGACTTTATGTTTTCATTGTGCAAAATGAAATTGCAAAAGCCAGAACTCAATGTGGCCCACAAATATAAATACAAACATTGTTGAACGAAATGACGTTTGTATTATACAGTTAAGACTCGATCTTGTAGCAGACCGATCCAAATACTGGACCCTGAAATGGGAGAGGATGCATTTTAAGATTATAAGAAAATAATTATCCTTGACATTGGCTTGCTTTATTTGTGTTACATGCTATACAAATAAATTTGTCTTGTCATTTTCACCACATTGATCTTTAGTATTATCACCTTGGAATGATGTACCTTGATTGTGACATATTTAATTTAATGGTACTGGCCAAAACTTGTCATTTGCACCTGGTTATTTTATATCAGAACTTAGATGTCACAATGACATCACAATTGTCTGTATAAAGTATAAACTACAAAATAGATTGAAATAGCCTAAGACTATGAAGTTCAATCAACAAAGGTTGTGAAAAAAATGAAAATATCGTTTGGGACAGATATTTAAGACTTAAGAAATCCATCATTTTGTAATTTTAATCGTGCAAAAATAAATCTTATTACATCCTTTAATGAGCTGAGGAAATAATGAAAACCACAATGGAGAAGAGTATTATGCAACTACTAAATGGATCAATACTGAACACCACCGTCCACAGTTCAGTTTCATCAAACATGTGTTATTCTTTAAGGCAGTCTTTAAAAAATTATACATGTGCACATTTTGCCAGCTTGTACTTCATGGGGATTAGGAAATAAACTGGCAATCAATCAATCAAATCAATTAATGACAACAGCCAACTGCAAGTTTGTGAAAAGAAAAAAATACAGAAACTGAATGAGTGGATGAATTAGATAATTACCCAAAATACCCAAAAACCAAAATACTGTAATACTATTCACATCAACATGTGGACCATGTTTTGAAACAGGCCTGACAGAAAAAACATCTTCATCTAAATTTGTAACCCTAGGATTTGCTTGTATACTGTATGAATGTGAAGTTAGCTGAAACTGATGCTATACCTTTACTCTGCCCACAGGATCCCCCTCTCTGTACAGTTACTGAGAAAGTATATTTCCATAACGCTTAGCCAGATTTATTGCCCATGCAAACTAAAGAGAAGGCTGAAATGCTCAAAACTGTCATTATTAAATGCCTTCTTTATCAGATAAGTGCAAAAGAGTCACATATGCATAGAAATATTGTGCTAGTTCAACTGCAAGTATGAGAAATCTCAGACAAATAATAGCTGAGAGTGAACCTTGGGCACTCGGTTTTTTCTTTTCCTCCAACAATAGATAACTGAGGTCTGAATCTATTCATTACTTTGAACTGCTGTTTGAGAATAGCTTTTTCATCACTTTTCTTCAATTTTTCCCAGAGACTATTCTGATCTAATTAGTGATGCTCTCTGCCACAAAAAACACATTTTTAACCACAGACGAATCCTTAAAACTCAAAATTGAATATTCTAGAAAACAGAACTCAAAAATAAATTTTGAATACAAAATATATATTATGCCAGCTATGTAAAATGATGATTTTAGAAAGATCAAAGTTAGTATGTTGCAGGATAAAACTGAGTCTGTGTTACTAAAAATGATAATTATAGTGATGCTCCTCATCAATCTCCAAATATCGTCAGATGTATTATTTTCCTGAGCTTGTTAAAACTAAGCAATACTGATGTAACAGTGTGTGTTAAATGAATGATCTATACATTAGTACTGTCCTGCCTGCAGCCATCCATCAAGTGGTGGTCACACGCTTTCTTGGATGGATCCCGTTGGTGATAGGGTGTGATGAGGGAGTCCGGCTGGTCTTTTTCCTCCCTCAGCTTTCACCGGGCTCTCGAAGGCCTGCTCGGTGAACGTCTGGCTCTCGCCACCACTGTGTCTGTGACACAGCAGGCTGTGCACAGTGTTCAGGGAGGCATCATTGCAGGTAGGTGTGTTAGTGATAGACGTCTCAATTTTTGTATGAGACTGTACTTTCTGTGAATATGAATATGTTAAGCATTTTCAAGTGAACTTTTGAGATAAATAGAAATGACTTGCAAATTTTCGAGTTAGATTTATTACTTATTTATTTGTTGAATATTTGTGTAACGACAAACAGTACAACACGTTGAATACAATACATGCGAAACATAAGATGAGTAGTACTAAATCTGAAACTCAGAAAATGAATTAATATTTTTTTTCATCCATTTTCTTGTATTATAGGAGATTTGCCAGCCATTACATATGCACTGTGATATGATAATTAACTACTGAGATATTTAACTGTTTCTGCACTGTTATCAATATGCAACAGATGTCAAATTGAATTAAAGTATAACAAAGAGGAAAATTTCCCAACCATGTAGCCCTCCGGGTCCAATGAATAAAAATGTATATTTTTCCAAGTATATCTTGTAAACACACAATTAGAGACGTAAGTTGGTGTGTAAGAGACAAAGTAGCTGATGCAGGCTGTGTCTACATAGTTTATCACAACTGCTCACATCACTGATAGCAAAGGTAATTCTGTGTTTGCTAGATGCTATGTTCAACCACTGCATATTATTAGAGGTACAGTAAGAGTTTTAGGATGGCTCTGGATGTCATAACAGAAGCAAAAGCATTTTCTCTGGATAATGTAATTTTTTCTGTCCTATGACCAATATTATGTAATAATGGAAAGGTCAGATGGTACATCACTGTAAAATGCTCAATATAGACAGTAATAATGTTTATTGTGCTACAAGTTACTGTATTGCTCATTTGCAAGGAAAATGTGGTGACAGGGATTTCGGTGTCACCTGAAACATGAATTCAGCTTCAAAAAAGACTGTACATCATCCATGTTTGCCAAGATTTCTGGTTGAGGTGTACTTGTGGTTTCTGTGCATTTGTGCCTTGGGACTTTCTTGTAGGAAAAACTAGCCTCTAGTCCCAGCCCATTACAAAACTGTTAGTTTATTATAGCAGGGAGCTGGGCTGTTGTTAGAGGGTGTGAGAGGAGCTGATTGGCTTGGCCCACCTCGACTCCACCTGCTGATGGTGTATTGCTCCTACTAAAACCCTGCACCAATCCCATTTCTCGATTGCTCTGAAATGAACCAAAAATGAGAGCTTATTCCAGAGTTTGTGGTTTTGCCAAGGTCTAGAAAAAAAGTTCTGATGCTAATTGCACCTAACCAGTGAAAGAAGAGGAGAAGAATCCAGCATCAGAAAAATATGATTGAGCGCCTGAAGTATGAAGCACCTTTGACATTATTGTTGATTGTAACAAAGTATCTGTATGTTTTCTTGTCTTGTTATGCAAAAATTTGTTCATAAAGACTTGGGGAGGCCAACTCAATAAATCATATATAGAACTCATATTGTATGACATGCTAATTTCTTTGTTATAATAGGGCTGAGGCTCATTAAATAGCTTATACTTTGGTCAAGTTAAGAAGAAACTATTCCATCTTATCCCAGTTTTTACCTAAAAGGTCTAAAAGCCCAGTCACACTTTGAGTGTCACAAAGACACACATATTCATTTTGCTGTGCCATTGTCTGCTGTGACCAGGCTTTAAAAACGTGGGATTGATGAAACCTCTAAACCTATTTGGATTCGCATATTTTGTGTTTTTGTATAGGTTATTTATGTTGTAATTCTTTTCCATTTGTCAAACATCATAAAGCAGTGGTGAAACTGTTATATGAAAACTTTTCCTAGCATAGACACCCACCCACAGTCAAGCTAACTACAGCACATCCACCCTCTTTCTCTCCAAGGACCCTTATTTTTCCATTTGCGTTAACGACAAGTTGTTTAGACCCAAAATACCATTTCAAAAAGGATAATGCCTGTTAGCAATTCTTATTAAATAGGAGCAGTTTTCTCTGATTGAGACCTTCTGACCAAACCAGAATGAACACAGACATGCCAGAAATGTTTTAAGTCCCACACCACCAAAAAAATGTTTTTTGCTTATTGTTACTTTATCTTAGTTTGATCTTTGCTATGAAGAATGGTAGTTGTTCAGAGTTTAACACTACAAGGCTGAAAGTTTCTCTGAGCTCACCCTAAACCAGAGTTTAAGGTGTACACATGGGAGCCCAATTTTGTGACATCACAAATAGCGTGAAAGACAATGACCCCTGTATGCAACTTATACAGTTTGGAATGTGGACATTTGAAGCCCCCATTGCAAATCCAATGTGAAAGGACATTTTAGTGACGATGGAAACATCTGGCATCCAGCAGTTCAAAAAAAGACAATAGGCCTGGATTTTATTTATTTTTTTAATCTGGGGGAGGAAGTAGAGGTAAGTTTAAGAAACTTTATTTAGGTAACTCAACTCAGCTCTGTTACATTAGCTGTTCAACACTGAAAAACCTTGTGACCTCATCTTGACCTCATGACTTAAAGCTGAAGAATTATTGTATTATTCCTTAGTCCTGCTCCTATCATTAAACCTAACAATATTTTTCAGTTGAGCACCCCATATTCCTAATATGTTATACTAAATCAGTATCTCTTTAGGCCATACTGCAGTGTATTGCCAGCCACTGTATAATTTATTTCTAATATTATAATGCTATTAGTCTGTCATGCTATGATTAAACTGAAAACCCTTGACTCACTGGGGGTTCATTCCACAGTGTAAGAAAGAGAATGGAAAACTAACCCCGTGCCAGAAGATCAGAACAGATTGTTGTAGCCTTCGAACCTTGGCCTTTTATCATCAAGTTTCTAACTACCCCTCTGGACAACTCATACATTATGTGATTCTTTCCTAAAAGTCTCAGGAAGGCATTGATTTCTTTCCCCCCACTGAGGACCTTTATGGCTACAGCCCCCCAAGTACGTGGCTACATGAGACCTTAATCTAAACAGCCGAGACCCTCAGGCAAGCTCTGATAACTCATTATCTGGCTGTGCCATCTGTATCAAAGACAAGGAGAATGTACACTGCTATCCTCAGGCTGCAGCAACAGTCTCATTACAGCTTACATATACACTACTGTATGTTTACAGAGAGTGGTTAGTGGAGCATGGCTGCCAAAGTACACCCCTCTTGTTCCAGATGGCTGGGTTTCAGACGCTCCTTATCATGGACACTTAGACACTCGTCATAGGGGCCTCTCAGACAGACAGGGTGACACCCAGGCAGCACACTGATGAGGTCAGCCATGTAGGAACCTTGTTAACGCTCTGTAGATGTTTATAGTATTGGCGTCATCCCTTAATTTGCAGCATGAAGAGATGGCACTTTGGTGATAATGTCAGTAAGTAGTTATCTGGTGAGTTAAAATTGAGCCTGTGAGCATATTTTGAATATGGTGTCATAATTCTAATGACTTCAGTTTCAGTATGTGGTCAGTCTTGAAAATGCTTTGGTTTGACTTTTAATTTTTTATATGCTGGCTCTGCATCATTTCAAATCATATTTTTTACAAAAATTCTGTGAGAAAATATAACATAATTACAGCAAGGGACAGATGTTACCTTGAATTTAGGTACCTTCTGTTCTAAAGCTCTCCTGTCATTCTCAGTTTTCCCTGTGGTTAACCTAGCCTGTCTGCAGACATTTAAGAAAGAAGACAGAGCTGAGATGATCAGCTGATTCCCAAGACGGCACTAAAAGATCAGTGGAGCATAAACTGCAACAATCTGTCATGACTCCTAATTAGCCCCTGAAGGAAGTTTTACCCTTCAACCTGACCTTGCGCCATAATTGTTCTAACACATGAACACATATGCACAGTACTGTTCACTTCTTGTGTGTGTTAAGCACTGTTTCCTTTCTCCCTAGTTTCTCTTTCTTAACAACCTAATTACTGCTCCAGTGGAATAATCACAGAGTCCAAGTTTCCCTAGTAACTATGATGTGCGAGCTCTCACGTCATAAAAAGTGTCTTTGGTCACTCACTCACCTCATTTTATGGAGAACGCCATCGTTCACGGCAGTGTGACAGAGATCAGATTTTACATGGAATTCCTGGTGTGTTCCTCAGAAAAAAACACAAAGATATTTTTTTATGGAGGAAAATCTGCTAGGTTCAGAATCAGGAAGTTTCAGTACATAAAAGCCATAAGAATTGGCTGACTTGATATTACTGGCCTACCACTAATGGAAGTTGACAATGTGCAGAGTTTTTGGAACTAACTAAATCTCACACTGTCAACATTTGTACATTTCTTTTGCTGATTCTCTGTGGATCTACAGTATCAGACAATTGATCGGCCTAGTTAACATCCTCAGGGAGGCAATGCCCCACCACAAGACAGAGTCATCTTGCCAAGTATTCTGTTGTTTAACATTAGGCACAGTGTGCACAGATGTTTGATGCGGATGATGCCGTTTAATTACTGCAGTGGGATGGCTGTGGACTGTGATGTGTTTATTTTTTTCATTCAACCTGTGTTCATATCTTTACAGTAGCATATGGTAGAAATACTATGGCTCATAAAATATGGATCCATCCTCTGTTCTTTACTATGATGTTGATGGCAGTAAATGACCATGTCAGGCAAACACATTGCCCAAGTCATTTCACATCACTTTTTCCATCACTCCCTGAAATATTCAAAACTGATCCAGCATCAGAAAATTGCAAAAGTGACAGTCTTGTCTTTTGGACACCTTACAAAAAGTGGCGGTCAGCACTTATTTTGGTGACAAATACTTCTTTCCTGTGACAACTTCACAAAAAAAGTTACCCTTTTTTTGGCCAGTTTGGCCGAAGAGGAGCAGGAAATTTTGGGTTAGCATTAGCAGTAGATTAATACAGTGTTAGGAGTATGGTAAACCATAAGGATAACATAAAATTAAAATGCCTCTACTTTCTACAAATTGCCCTTTGTTACAAGTACAAGAGTACAAGACCTTCTTTCCAGCAAAACTGATTTTGAAGCTCAAATCGAGAAGGTTGGAATCTGACTCAGAGCCTACATGTTGTAGCTTGTACTATTGGAAAATTCTTGAACTTCACTCATAGGGCCATTGTTGAGAAAAAGAATTCTTTAGATGCTGCCCTTACCTCTGTCTTATCTCACTCAGAGTCTGCGGTTTCACTCTGCAGTGCTTCAAGGTGCAAATAACCCAGGAAATACATCCTGCCATGGACTCACCTCAGTAATAAGCAGAACAAACTGCTATGCTGTTCTGTGTCCCTGTGAGAAGGTCAGAAAATCGTGAAACAATCATTCACGGAGGTTTCAACGCTGTTATTGCTGTTTGCAGAGTAGTGCCTTACCACTCTATGACAGCCTGCAGAGATCACTGTTAAACAAACTCATCACTCGCCTTTCACAGGTGTTTAATGGTGGCTTATGGGTAATCAGGAGGCTCCCCAAGGAAATAGACTGTTATCCCTGATCAAACTCTGCCCCTGACTACGCATTTCATTTTGCTTAACATCAATTTTGCATGTTATTTTTAAGGAAGTAGACTCCACAACAAACTCTCAGCAACAAGGATACACTATATAAGCTCAACAGGATTTTTCCATTCTACCAGTTGAAAAACAGAGCAAACTGGACAAGAGTCTACTCTTTTATTGAGCACTTTGATTCAAATATGGACAAAAATGAAGCAGTTTTTGCTAAGGTATCACTTAGCATTCCATCATGCATTAAAAAAGACTGGAACAGTATTTACATCAACAAAATAAACTCAAGAGATAATCTAAAACTGTCACTGAAACCTACCCAAACAGCTTGTATATCTTCACTCAAATTCCTTCATATTTATACGATACTGTGAAATATCACGGGGGTAAAGTGTAGATTGTCTCTTTCATTTCGAGCCAAAAGATATGTAATGGGGGGGTTTCCAAATTTCTTGAGGGAGTTATTCTCTTCGAGCATATCGCATCTACTCTAAATTTAAGGTGTTAATTAAGTAATCCTGTTGTTACCTTTTGAATGCAAGGTCAATATTCACTTGTATTTTTGAGCCCTGGTTTTGTTTGCCAACTAAAGGTTTCTTTCCCATTCTGCATTTAAAGAGTAACTTAGCCACGGGTTGAAAAGCTGTGTCTTGCTGACTTTACTGGTGGAAGGTTTAAACAACTGTAATGCTGAGTGTGGTTTGAACTGTACCTTGTTGCATCTGCAAACACACCAGTGATGTCACAGGGTCCTGGAAGTACTCCTGTACATCACCACAACAAGGTGAGTGACTCCTGGTGGTCACTCTTTAATTTCTCTCATCTTTCACTACCTGCCGAGAGAAAACAGAAAACTCAACTAGGCCAAAACAATTAGATGAAAGTGATAGAAACCTACACAACATTTCAAAGCATTGTGATGAATCTCAGTGGGATCAGAAGCACAAGTAATACTCTCACATTAAAGGACAATCCTGTCACCAGACAAGATCATCAATACTGGACAACTCTGCAACATGCCAAATAATATTCAATGGTAACATTTTTTCAGCACCGCTGTTTTTAAAATTTTCATTTTCTGCAGTATCTGCACATGGCAACTATAGTATTGCTAAAGTTAGGGAGAGCTTGTACTTATAGCAAATAAAATATGGTTAAAGTATTGTTAGGATTGGGCAACTAAAACAGGTGTTTAAGTTTATATAAGATCCTGATTACGTTTCATAGCAATCCTTTCGATACTTACACACTTACACTTGAACATACACGAAAGGATGCCAACTATGGTCTCCTGCAGAACAGTCAAAAGTGCTGCATGCACTTCCGCCACCCTGACCCTTAGACTCTTATTCTCATATTCGATACTTACTGTTAAAGGGCACACTATTACCTACATGTCAGGCAGCATTGGATTGGCTGAATAGGTCACATAGGTTTAAATTTGCCAACATGGAAAGAAGTAGGAAGTTATTAATAGATCTTTTCCTCATTTATATTCATTAACATGCATACTGAAACAAAAAAGTTCCCATCCTTCCTCTGCTGCCAGCATCACATTTCCATATTCTTTCTGTCCAGCTAAGTTGGCATCCTAATGCGGGACCAGAGCAGGTGGCTGGTGCAATGATGTAAACCAAACAGTGAATGAAATGGCTCGATGGCAGGGGGAAACAAGAAGCAGCTGCAGCATCTTTTTTGCTTAATCATGTGGCTGGTGAAGAATTTACCAGCAGTTTGCAACACTGGGATCCAAGTCCTTGACCTCTCAGCTGGATTTCCTGGCTGCCCTTTATTGCTCATTGTGAGTGGTGTCACAGTGTTAGAAGGGTATCTTCAAGAGGTATTGGGAAAACAGTTTGTTCTTGTTATTTGTACTGATTTACCGTTAATGTGTCAGCTGCTGTATGTCATCTTTTATTGCCTGTACTAAAAACACTAGTTTAGTCAATGTCAATTACACATGTTTTGAAACCCAAAGGAATATAAAGGTCCACAATTTTCACTTACCTCAGGGTTCATTTGTGACCATGATGAATGATGTGTATTACTGTAATAGCTTTTAAAGTAGCTTCCCACAGTGGGAGTGTCAACTGCAAGCATATAGAGCCTCGTTGTTCACAAAGTGTTGGATGTTTAAACCAGTGAAATGCAGCACGTAATCTAATATGAGGAAAACTATTTAGGATATTATATGAGCTGCCATGGTGAGGTCCCTGTTGAGATTTTGAGTCATAAAACCAAAGCCCTTTTCCACCCTGCAATCAACAGCTAGAGTGAAGGTTTAACTACTGAGGGAAAGCCCTGGGAAGGGAACACTTTGACATATGGAGAGAGAAAGAGAATGAAAGAAAATCCATCTCTACTATTTGTATAAATTGACATTTTTGCTTTCTCTGTGTGGGATCTATAAAACTAGTTTAGAAAGTGATGTATCTGGTAATATTTGTCCCCAAGTTCATCTCACGGACAATGACATTGCTGGGGCACTCATTACCACACACGGTGTTGGAGAGCTATATGTGTCCTGAGCCCAGCTGCGATTCTTTGTCCATCTCCTATTGGACAGTGCAGCAAATCTTCAGCACCAAAGGAGTTGATAGACAATTGATCCATTGCTTGGCATGCCACCCTGTGGTGACCATTGAGGGCCCTTTTCTCATTCAGCTCTGCCAACTGAAGTGCATGATACTGTTTTTCATGTGTGTGATGTGACTGTGCTGCAAATACAGATGTGTTGTTTGAAGGGCATTGGTTTAGACAGCTGAAGTGTAATTGTAGCGCAGGGCTCAGTTAATAAATTATAAATACGTGTCACTGAAACATCAGTCCTTTGATGCCAGTTGCACAATGTCATGTCAGATAACAGATATTTGGAAATAGTGTAGTATGTATTGAACTAAACAGTAAGGCCACATTGTTCTTTAAAGTTTAGTCTGTTTAAAGATATTGTGACAATGCATATCATGTATTGTGAATTTAGTGTATGATTGCACTACATAGTGAGAGTGCATAGTAAGATTTCCTCATTTTGATTGAATTTCTTTTAATTTATTCAGAATTATAATTTATCACAAAATTAAGTATTTTAGATAATGCAAACAGTACGTTAATACAACGGTTGAAGATCTGGTCAATTGCTTGGGCACGTTGCTACTTTTGTTTTGTTACCTGACATGATCCTGGATGAGAACTGCACAATGTGAAATCAAAATTATTTGAAATGTCTCTGCTATTTTGGAGTCCTTAAATTCATGAGCTTATTACAGCTCTCTATACTGAAATCAAATTTTGAGCCGTTAGCATAACAAAACCAAGGGTATCAGTTGTCTTATGCTTGTCTCTAGGCACACACCACATTAAACAACCTCACAGCAATAACTCACCTAATTCAAATTCTTTTTAGCCAACTAGAAAGCAGTCTGGTCTCTCTTAAACAGAAGCAAGACAAATAGCCGAGCATTAAGACTCGAGCAAAGAGTGAGAGAGGACTCAAGTGTCTTGGTTTGTTCAAGGTCCCCCTTCCTGTTTGTGCTCTGACAAAGTCGGTAAGAACATCTTCCACCTGCAAAGCCGCCAGTCAATGATGAGGGTCCAGCAGCTACAACAACAAACACACCCGACTGGACATAGACTGACTCTAAATTAATGAGCTACACCTAAGTGGGTCTGATTAGGACCTCTGAATTGTATTTGTGTAATTATTTACTGTCATCTGTTCAAGATTAACTGCAGCCTTTAAGTCATAAACATGTAAGTGTTGTAAGACAGAGGAGACATTTATGTACCAGTACAACAAATCTAAAGCAACACACAGGACAATTTTTCAAGTGTTCAGACGTCTGTTTCAAAATCTGAGTACCTTATATTTGAATACTGCAGAGCAATTGCATTGTTAAGTTCAGTAGTAAAATGGATATATGATATGATGTATCTCTGACAACTGAAAAACAAAAAGATATCAGTTTACGGACTGCTTCAGCTGCTTTGGCATGTGCAATACTAACAACGAGGTTTTTTGATGAAAAGTGTTCTTTGATCGACATCTGTTGAGGATTAACAAATGTCACTCAGGTGCAGCATGGGAGAGGTGGTTGTGAACTCATGACAAGTCGTCCCACAAAGCAACATCAGCTCAGTGGCAAAAACTGGTAGTTGTTGAGGTCTACCAGCAAGAATTGGTAAAGAGAAGTGCAAGCACAGTCTCACAGGCCAAAAAGGGCAATTGGTGAACATTGGAAAACCTTGAGCTCCGCAAACTCACATGGAAGATGGCAGGGGGGAGAGTTAGCTTCATAGTTAGAGCCGACTTTGATGTGCTTCCTGGGCCCAAGAAATCAAACCATTTCTCCGCTATTTAGAACTTTCCCAAGGCCATCATACCTGGAGACACAACCAGGTTCTCCGGCAGCTGGCAAGTAACTTGGCCTAAAGGACAATTATTGCCGATGTCTTGTATCCCCAAACAATGGCTTCTCCATCGCCATCACCTTCATACTAAAAGGAAAACTCCCAAAGCTTTCAACAAGGAGGAAATCAAGCCTGCTTGACACAGATCATGACTGGAAGATACAGATGGATCTAGACCAGAAGCTCATCTCCCAAAAGCTCAGAGATCATGAGAACAAATCTCAGACTAGACCTGGTCATGTGTTCTACTTCACAAAAGTCCCACACATTGTGGAGCTAACTTTGCCCTTGGAGGCTGCAGTGGGTGAAGCATGGGAATGGAGTAGGCTAAAAATACACAAACATAGCAGCTGAAGCAGGGAAGCGGGGCTGGAGAGCATGAGTGGAACCGGGGGAAGTGGGTTGCAGAGGTTTTTGTGGCCAAATCAGCCACCAACCTCATGAAAGTGATGGGTGTTCAATGGTGAGCTCTACAGCAAGCCACCTGGTCAGTGTTAGGCTGCCAAGTATAGTTGCAACTGGCTTTTGCTGAAGAGAAAGGACCTGATCTGGGCTGTAAGGTGACCATCAACCTACAGTGGGCACACCTATTATGCCGGAAGTCGCCGTTGAGCCCTCTGACAGTGTTGTGATCAACCTTGAATGGTGCAAATGTAAGAGGTAAATGGTGCACAGACAGGTGATAACCTGACCAAAGTAGGGTTTTGTTCACCAAAAACCATGTAAATCATGTAAATTTTCATAAAGTGAGGGCCTTTTCCATGTATTTGATAACTGGTTAACTTACAGCTAAGGGGAAGGGGTAAAAACAGAGAGGGGCACATCTGGGTAAGCAGATTTTGCCTTTGAACCCTCTGTAGGTGTTGAAACCTGATAGATGGGATCATTTGAGCAGAAAGCAGACCTGTATGTGTTTAAAAGCTCCTCTCTGTGCTGGCCTTTCCCATCAGGGTTTATATATATCTATATATATATACCCCTGCCATACAAGAAATCAGTGGATTGCTGTGTATTGTAAAGGATAGTTACAACAAATCCTATGAGCTCACCTACAACTTCTCTTCCTGCTATTCAAAATGTTGTCTTATACCAAAGCCCATGAAAGCTTTTAGAGCCTACCATGAAGTAGATTACATATTTGGAAACTTTTTTTAAATACTTGCAGTGATGAATGCCACTTAACACTCACTCAAATGATGCCTAAAAAGAAATCACTACTCATGAGCTGATCAGAAGAGACCACATATCACATTCATGTTTCTCAATACATTTTTTCCAAGCAAGCTGTAATGGGCATGGTCATCTTTGTTTTTGGTGAGAATGATCTGCATGAGAGGCTTCACTGATTATCATGGGCGTGCGGATACTGCAATAAGTGCAGGTCTGGCTCTCTTCCAGGTGCATCCCATGCTGGCTATTGAGTCATTAACCCAGCATGCTCCACCTGGGCTGCTCTCCTGTGCTGTGTATATTACTCCTGCTGAGGGGAGAGACCATATTAGAGTCATATTATGACCCTGCTGTGATCCAGATGGGTGATCTTGTCAAGATGCACAATTTGGGAGTTTTTTTTTTTGACAGCTGTCTGAAATCCATTTCATGCTGACTGCTATACAACATCTCCCCTCACTCACCTTATGGAAACACTGTTGCATGATGCATAACTCTGGGAATTTTCATTCCGGACTCAGAAAGATACCTGACCAAAACCTGGTGAGGAATGTTTCTAAGCTGCAGTGATGCCCAAATTCACGAGGTGTCAGGTGGCTGATGGCCATGCTAGCAAGAGGAGAACAATTATGGACATAAAAACATATTAAATTTAAAAAGATGGGGGCATAGATTTCAGGTAAAGGACATTACTAAAATTATGTTTTAAAAATACTTACAAGCAATACAGTTTTCTGTAGATTTATAACAATTTCATAGATTTATACAAATGGATCTCTATCTTCATGGGAAGGTTGTTTTGGTATCTACAGCAAATAGATACCAAAACAATAAAATGAATTGTTTGACATTTTGGGAAATAGGCTTATTCACTTTCTCGCTGAGAATTACACAAGCAAGCCTGCCTCTGTCCAGATGTAAATATGAAATTGTAAAAATGAAAATTTGGCATTTTATGGGGTCTTATGTGCCCTAACTAGTTCTTGCAAGGGACCAGTAACTGCCTGTCAACTGCTCCAAGCCAAGAAATAGTCCACATAAAAGTCAAGTTGCGATTTTCACCCTTTAATTTGCATGGATAAAAAAAAATATAGATAATGTGTTGGTTATTCTAAAGGTGCTGGTAGGTGGTTTTTGATGCCACTAGACAGAGCCAGGTTAGCTGTATCCCCATGTTTCTAGTTTTTATGCTTAGCTGAGCTAAGTAGCAGTTGACTGTAGCTTCATATTTAACTCAAACTCATCTAAGTCTCTTTTATATATATCTATCTATCTATCTATCTATCTACACACACATACACACATATATATATACATATATATAAACCCTGATGGGAAAGGTCAGCACAGAGAGGAGCTTTTAAACACATACAGGTCTGCTTTCTGTTCAAATGATCCCATCTATCAGGGGACCAACATGTGTAGTTTAATGATCATATCTTCTTTGTCTCACTAACACTCAGTTAATAGCATGTAAACGTGACAGCAGGGGGACCTACAGATGCTCATGATGAGTGATGAGTACAAGTTATCCCACCCACACAGTACAGGAAACTCTCTCTAATGAAGTTCAACCAAAGTTTTTAGTGGTAGCTCAGATAAGAAGCTGTAACCAGGAAGGATCCATTTTACTTTCTCTTCCAGTTTCTGTTCTTGACCACAGTGACAACCGAACGGCCGCTTAGGCTCAAAGTGTTACAAGAGAGGCAGTAACACACATGTGAACGCACTCAAGAAGAACTAAATTTTAATGGGGGGAAATTTGAAATAGTTCGTATTGAGTGTTGTCAGTGTTGTCAGGTTCGCTGTATACAGTTGCAGCAAACCTGAAAACACTCATGTTCACTATTTTCAAGCTTATGTCCTTGTTTTGTCAAGATTTCCATTTTTTACCGCCTCCTGTACTGTACACGCAAAATAAACGATTTTGAACAGAGTGTGTTTATGTGTGCTTCTTTACTTTTGTAGAAGCGTTTCCCTAAAGGGACAGTTTTGGCCAACATGTTGGCTTTGAAGCTGCATTTAAATTTCTCTTCATACACAGTACTCACATTAATCTGATAATTGCACACACAGCAGCAGAGGGAAAGCCCTACGGCCCGCTAAACACCACGCGTGTCTGTGATTTGGAAACAGGAACACTGTATGGTCTTTTCATGATAGCTGTTATTTTGGCTGCTGTATTGATTAGTGAAGTAATTAAGGGAGACAGGAGGGAATGCACACAGCCAAATGCTGTTAGCACCCATCACTCAAGGATGAATTCCTGCAACCATCAGCAGCTAGTGTCCACATTTAGAATTAAAAAAGATTCATTGATGCTTTGTAACTCCATTTGCATTTCCAAAAAAAAAGGATCTATTAACAAGGAAATGTCATTTTGCTCATTATATTTACACTATCATGGTCTTCGTGGTCTGCAGGCAAAACTCAAGTGTCAAATTAATATAATATATATCAACCTCTGAGACTAATCATCATAAATCAGACCAGTTTGGGTTTTTATGGGCTCCCCGGTCCTCTGTAACTCTGGCATAAAGATCCGAGGCTCATACGCGCCTGTAGGAGTCAGTAAGAGCCCCGTCTTCTTCCTCAAACTTCATTTCCTCCTTGTCCAACCAGAAAAACCCAGAGCCCGATTCATCATCAAACGGAGACATATAGCGGGCACCCAGAAAGCGCCCTGGAAGAGGGGTCCCGTTTATGGAGCAGGGCGCAGATCCAGATCCATTCTCCTCTGGCAGGACAGAAGCGGAAGGAAACACCAAGTCCTGTCCGGCTGGAAAGTTTGGGGCCGAAGCTGTTGCGTTAAAAGTTGCGTGGCAGCGTCCGTCCGCCGCCTTTCCTGCAGCGTGACAGACGACAGCCACTGACCGGCACAGTGACCGCACGGAAGCGCCTCTGCCAGGTAAGAGGTTCGTCTCCGGACCGTCGCCTTTTGTTTTCAGCGTGTGCGTGATGACAACGCCGTTTACTGTGCTTTTCCAGCTTCACCGTGCGTCGGATCCCACCATTTACGCGCTGCTGTATCTTTGGGACCTTTTTGCTGCCAGTCGCTGCTGGGAGATATTGACACCGTTGCTGAAATTAAAATGAAATGGCAGCAACGTGATGTCTCTATAATGAGTAGGTGAAAAACTGCCTTTAGTACCTTATGGCATTTAACTACTGTGGGAATAAAGCACTGTAGGTCGTTACAGTGCCTCTGTAGACCTGTGTTTTACGTGATTTTAATGTCCTTTATGAACTCCTGTTAAGGCTATAATATTCCCATTACTGTTATTTTATGACCACAAGCTGTTTGTCACATGCCAAGAAGCTTTGACTGTGAGTTTGAGTAGTGAAAAAAAATGCAGGTGTCATACAGAGGAACAATTTTACCTCTTCATCCTTTTTGTTTTGCTGTCAAAAAAAAGCTTTTGACCTATGACCTCATCAAATTCCCTCATTTCTTTAAGAATTAGGTACTCTGCTCCTGCTTGGCACAATCGAAACATGCATTTACGTTCAGAGCCCGGTGCATTTTTGGCACGAGTGACATTCCAAGTTCTTCTTGTAAGCCTGAGGGAATGTCAGGAATCGAAAGCATATATTCTGGGTCCTTTGCAAGGCGACAGCAGAATGAGATGCTGCTCTGATCCATGCAGGCATCATGCCTCCTCCAACAATAAGCTCATCACCGCAGAACCTCGCTGAATGTCCCTTCTATTCAGCGTGCGACTGTTTGAGCACTGATGTGCTGATGAGCCTAATCACGAGGATTGTGTTTCTATGAATTAACTTTCAACTGAGGTGGCTGGAAACCTGTTTTTGAACCTGATCAATGAGAGTAAAGCTTTTTTCGATCAGGCCTCAGTGTTGCCAGTAACTAAGTTTCTACTTCTGATTTCAGTTTCCTCAGAGTTGGCCCCTGTGTTAATATGCTCCTGTAAAGCAGAGTGGTGATTGAAAGTGAGAGGTGGGTGATGTTTTGTGGTGCATCCCATTTACTGATGAATTCACCAGATGTGGAAAGGACCTTGCACTGCAAACCTCCAAGATATGTCAAGCTTTTGACAAGGTATTCTTGGCTCATTTCAATAATAATTATTTAACTTAACTCATAAATGTCTGTCCACAGAAAAATGACTGTCTTTAATTTATTACATGCTTTTGTTAGGATGGAATATTTCTCAGTGTTGAAGTCATAGCAGACGTTTTTTAGAGAAATATATAAGTCCAGAAGGACCATATCAAAACAGCAGCTCCTTACAATGGTGGTATACTGTGGATCATGTCTATTCTGGTGTATGGGAGGGGAGAGAGGTCCTGCACCGTCTGACCCCACATTCCTGTTTCTCTCATGGCATTGGGTCAGTGCCTTCCCTTCCCTATGACCTACTGTTGAAAAGAAATAGGTACAGTTATTGATTGCTTTCACCAGCTTTAGAGGCTGATTTCCCTCTTTAGGTGCAACCTAACCATAGTAACCTCTTCAAAATCTATTTACATACAAAGAAGGGATGTGTATATATATATATATATATATATATATATATATATATATATATATATATATATATATATATATATATATATATATATATATATATATATATATATATATATGTGTATATATATATATATATATATATATATATATTAGATATATTAGATATGTCAGTGTCATATCCCAGCAATTATATCCATAAATATACCCACTCAAAGGGGGAAAAAAACGAGTGGCTTGAAACCTCAGCTGCTTCTCATTGTGTTCAGCTCTTCTGTGAAGCCTCAGTTTACATAATAAAACCATCATAAAGTCACTGAAATTAAAGGCCCTCACCAGCTAAATGTCTCTGTGACTATTTTGAATCAGTAACAATCATAACCTTTGTCAAGACATCTTTTTCCTCCGGGACGCACTGGCTGATCCTCTGCAGCGGTAAACAAAAGCAGCAATGTGAGCCCCAACTGTGTTTACTTCCTCAGCTTTCTCTCTGCCCCACACAGTCACCATAGAGCTCGGCTCGATGATCTGACCCCCTCATGAAAGTTCCTATTCTCTGGGACAAGAGGGCAGAACCGTCCGTGGTGGGCAGATCTCATTCCACTGGGCCTCACAATGGATGAGCTGTGCTGCTATATCAACATTTCTTTCTCTTTTGACCCCCCCAACCTCTTTTTTCTGCCACTTTAATCACATCCCTCCAGGCCAATCAGCAACAGGAAGAGTGAGGCTGTCTTGTCTGTATGAGATATCGCTGGTTCTGTGCTGCTTACCAGTGGGTACCATGACTCACTCTGACTTTGCATCTTGTGTGAGAGAAGCCTTTACTACACCCCTTATTTAAGGCCTACAGGCAAGTCTTCCCACATTTTTATGTGGCCTACTCAGGCTGTGCATCCCTGAGATGCAGATCAGATATCTAACTCTCAGAGCAGAACATTCTGTGCCTATATTTTGACATCGCCATGTGACTGGCAGACGGTTGTTTACAGTCAAATCTATTTCCATGTCAGAATCCTGCCTGCACGGCCTTAAGGTGCAGCAGATTTCACCTACCATTTACCATTTATGTGTATCACTGCCAAAAAATCTCAATATGGAAGAGCAGATCCATAGAACTTTATCACAACAATAAAAGAGCCAATGTTAAAGAAAAGTAGGCCCTCCTGCTTAGTTTGAAGTTGTCATGGTGGTGTAACTGCTGAATTTCACAAATTTTAGTTAAGTCTATGAATGCCCCCCATGTCATGTTTTCTGAATGTATGAAAGCAAGGTCTGCTGCTGTCTGCTCTGCTTTCTCACTGTATCCTGCTGCTTTGTTTCAGTTTAATGTGGGATTTGTAAGGTCAGACATGTTGACTTTGGCTTGGCAGAGCTTCCCTGTGTAGCTGTAGCCTGTGTCATTCGCCTTTGTCTGTGTTGGTAGGCTAGTGTGAGGGAATTTTTATTCATCAGACTGCTAAGACATAACCAATCGATAGTGGCTACATAGAGAGCTTTACATATCAAATCGCTCTAAGATTACGTCCCCTCAGTAAACTGTGAACACTGCTTGGAAATGAATTGATATTAAAATAATATCTGTAGCTCTCTAAGTGTCTTTTGAATTTTTTTTCTCACAAAATGTGAACTTCTGCTTGTGGCAAGCTTTTCACTGCCTGTCTTATCAGATGATGTTGCACAATGGGTCGTTGTGTTTTCATTGTATTAAGGAAAGTGGCTGGGGGCTACACATTTCTCTTCACTACTAACTTAGCAATGGTGTAGCTCAAATTACAACCCTAGCTCACCTCTAACCTTTCCCTTTCTGTCTGTTTTGTATTATTTAAGTTCTTTTAGATTTTGCAGAATTTAATGTTTTTCTGAAGCAAAGGAAAGAGAGTGGAAGCCAGCCTCTGGTTATGATTTTTGTCTTGTTGAATCACATACATTCCTGTTGGATAAGATCCTTGCCCATAGCATTTCAGCCATAACCATTGTTGTAGGTCAAAGTTTAACTATTGTAGCTGAGCTGAGAACTGTGGCGCAGAGTTTTTTTGAACAGGATGGGTCAAACTACTGTAGCCATGCAGTATATCGTGCTTTATGAGATGGTATCGATTTTATTTTCCATTAGTTATTCTGAATTTGGAAGGGATTTCTTTGTTTTGAATGGCCATATATTGTATTTAACTCTTGCAGCTTGTTAAAAATACTCCATGATAGGTCCATGAACGTAGCTGGTCCAAGAGGGGATCCTATTATCCTGCTCCAGACAATTTTGACCATTATGTATGAGAGATGGCTCCAGTCACTATAAGCAGGACTTTGACCATGGGATATCTGAGTACATGTAAGGTCTTTTCTTTCAGAATTTTAAGTGTATAACAACTCGGCATAAAATATGATAGTTTCTTCAGAGCTTATGTCCTGTTTTGGGAAAGGGGGTAAAGTACAGGAAATTCAGCTACTAGCAGTACAGGACTTTTTGGCATTCAAAATATGTTGCATTAGACTGCACTCTATTGTTTTTGGAGACTTTGTCTTTTATCACGGGCAGCTTCTGTTTTACATAAGAGGGAACAAACATACATCAAATGCATACAATTCAAAGTCTCAAATACATAAACACATGCAGACCAGAATCTCCCTCAGTGCACCAGCCTTAAAACACATTATAAGCAATTGTGCATGGCCTGTAGCCTAATGGTATTTCACCTTGTTTTGGTATTTCACAGGAAAAAACAAGTTCTTAAACCTCTCAATCTAACCTCAGGAACCGTACGCAGTTTATTAGAAGCCATTAGAGGATATAAACCAATACAACACCACAAACTAAATCATTAATTACCAGTAGTGAATCAACAACTTTTATGTCAAAGGATCACAATTCAAACAGTTTGGGTTAAAGGTAGTATTGATTACTGGACATTTGTATATTTATTGTATAGTTTTACATTAAGCTCATTAACCTCAGATGAGGTGTGACTCAATATATAAGAGCAGTGATGGCAACAACTCAGTTGGATTTGATCTGCAGATATATTAATTCCTTAAGTAATTTCTTGTTGATTTTAGTAATTTTGTGACTAGGAACATTGGCACTGTGAAAGGTTTTTTTTTTTTGGAAGGATTACTGTTATTGGTTGTGACAGAAGCTGATGTAAATCAGCTCCTCTAATGCTCATAAAAGGCGATACTGTCCTGTATTCAGCAGACTGTTTTGTAATAATTTTTTTCGCATGATTTTCAAGCAAAAAGGAAAAGCATTTAAATTGTATTTTTAGTTACAGTTCTTTTTAAATCCAACCTAGCAGATAAGAAAGTTATGATGGAATTGTTTTTTTGTGTTTAACATATTAATAGTATTAAAGCAAGAATCTAAAAGTAACCTCTCCTCTACTGACTTAAAATCAAGTTTAATTTCCTTAATAGAGATGATAGATAATGTTAATAGAGTATTACATGTTACTCTACAGGTACAGCAACCTCCACACACAAGGTAAAACCACTTGTATGTAACCTGAGAGGCAAAATACAGAGCACAAAAAAGAAGGTCTGTAAAGCTCTCTCAACAACATGCTCTGCTGCTCATTGCTCTGAGCTCTAGGTAATAACTTAGGGCGCCTCAAATGAGTGTATCAGCATTTTTATTAACTCAGATCATCTCTCATCTGGACTATTTTGGCGGGAGAGTAAGAGGACAGATGTTTAGAGATTTTGGCAAAAAAAGGAAAAAAAATAAAATTGAAACCATGAAAGGGTATTAGAACTGAAGTAGGATTTTAAAAAAGTGTGGGGAGATATCGCCCCCTCCCCAGTGGATGGATGGTACACTGAGTTTTTGCATTCCCAGCAGCCTTGCATTTTTTCAATTCAATTCTATTCAATTTATTGAGTATGAATTTATTTATTTATATAGCGCCATATCATAACAGATCTTACCTCAGGGCAGTTTTCAAATAGAGCAGGTCTAGACCAGACTCTTTATAGTTATTATTTACAGAGGCCCAACAGAGTGAGCAGCATTTGGCGACAGTGGCAATGAAAAACTCCCTTTTATCAGGTAGAAAAGTTTAACAGAACCTGGCTCATGTTGGGGGGGGGGGCATGGATCCAGACTCAGAAGCATCAAGAAAAAAACCTGCAGAAAGTGACAGGAGGAAGAGGAGAGAGATGAGGAAGCACAAAACTATGGGAGAGAGGGAGGACAGTTAGTAATGAGCATTCTTGAGGTGTTAATCTACACGGAGAGAGAGGAGGAGGCGATGGAAAGGGAAGCTTGGTGCATCATGGGAAGTCCCCCAGTGGTCTAGGCCTATAGCAGCATAGTGAGGGGACGGCTCAAGCTAATGCTGAGCCAGTTCTAACCATAATCTCCATCAAAGAGGAAGGACTTAAGCCAACTCTTGAACGTGGAGAGGGTGTCTGCCTCCCAGACCCAAATTAGAAGATGGTTCCACAGCAGAGGAGCCTGATAACTGAAAGCTCTGCCCCCATTCTGCTTCCTTTTTTAAATGAAGGAGTTCAGTGAATTGACACAGTGAGGTGGAGAAACCACTTTAACGTATCTTGAAGATCTTTCATGGGTCTGGGTGTCTAGTTGCTGCTCCTGTCTTCTGATGATTAGCAATGCAGCTATTTTGAATCATAATGTGTAAAATAATTTACCACACTCTTAGGAAAAATATCATAGACATTTGCCTACATACTTTTCTGTCTTCTCTAAAGTCTTTTCATGTCTGTGTGTACTAAAGTGCCCCACACTATAAATTTAAATGAAACCCCCCCCCCAAAAAAAAACAGCACTATGCCCCTTAAATTAAAGGCTTCAGATGAAAGACCTACCTGTGGTGCCACCCACAGATAGCCTATGAATTTTTATCAAACTGATAATTCTTGACAGCAGAATTGATGCCAATTTTCCGTCCATACCTCCCCTCCCATTTCAGTCCAGTCACTTTCATGGTTAGTCACTAAAATATAAAAGAGTGAAGGGCAGAAAGAAGCCTGCGCTTGTTTTATCACTATCACTTTGGACAGTGAGCCATGCCGTATACCCTTATAATTTTAGAAAAGTGAGCCCACGAAATTCATATTGATAACAAACATTACTATCAATAATCTTACATCAATCTTGCTTAATAAATGATCCTTTTAATGTGACATGAAGGAAGTACTGATCTTTATTGAGTACATACAAATTGAACCTTGTTTCTTTGGGTTTTCAAGGCATCAAACATCTTTGGATTTTATTTGGTGAAGCACATACAACAAACTAAATGTTCTTTGAGAGAAAAAAAACGAAAAAAACAAGGGCACATTTCCTATTCTGCCACCTTTGCCGGCACAAGTATGGGGGCGGCCTCTCCTGTCCTGTCTTGTCTGGTCTCCTAAAGGCATGTTGGTGTAATAAAAAAAGATTCCTGAGAGATTAATTTGTTACCAGCTTTCAACCTGCTGTGATTAATTTTACACAAGGGAGCCTCATTGCCAAGGCAGAGCCAGATCTCCTCTTGCCTCTTGCCAACGCTCTAATCAAAAGCACCTTTGTGAGACACAACAGAACCCGGTGCTTCTCGGATTGAGACCTCACCATGGTAATTGAACTCTTTGAACATGATCCTCTCTATTTTAAATGCTCAGTGGCCGCTTCACTGGTAACATACTGTTTTGAAACCTGGCACTTCGTTTCATCAGTGGTAAAATCATCATTTAGGCAAGAGGTAAGCAAAAGGAGATACACCCACTTCTTACTAAACATTTTGGAACTCATTACGTTTATGCAGCTTGGCAAAACTTTCCCCTCCCCATGTGATGAATTTTTGGGAAGATTATGGATTGGCCTGGCTCAACTGATCATCCTTTCATCAAGCTACTTTGGAGAAGTCCAGAATCTGTTTTAAAATGACTCTAAAACATGCCAGAATCATAAAACTTTTGAGTGTAAGTTATTTTATATCAAAAGGTGACATGTAAAGGAAATTGTTGTGTAGTTACAGAGTCATTCATGTACAAAACCACTGATTAAAAACATTTGGAAATTGAAGAGACCACAATGTCCAATCATATACAAAATCTCAATACATCCACAAACTTTAGGAGGCCACTAGATAATGCTCACGTTTTATTAAAAATCCACAGCAACCATAGAATGGTCCATAAATACTGGAATGAATTTCTATAGTTAATGCTAAATTCAACTTTGTGGTAAAAATGTTTTTCATTAACCTACCAACACACTAAAGATCTCTCTGTGCTGCCAAATGTTCTGCTTTAATGACACATTTAAATATCCCAGATGGACATAAAATTGTATACTGGATGTAGTTATTTCAGAGCATCTGGAGCCATACAGCATTGAAGGCTGTATTTTCTCTGGCCACTCTATACCATCAGTGAAATATAGGCTTCTGTTTCATGGGTCATTTGCTTTTCAATTTCAGTCTGATTTGTGTTCATGTCATGTTATGGCAGGCTGAACATGTGTTGAAGTCATACATGCTTCTGCACTTTTTTGTTGGTTGACTGCCTCTGACAAGTTGGTGGATTGATGCAATCAAACATACATCTAGGCCCCTTAGATGTGATCTTCAATAGGCTTTTTTCTTACATTTACTATTAGTAGTTTTTTAGCTACTAAATTTGGTAGACTACAGCCATTGATGCTTCCCAGCTGATGAATCCCGCTGACTTAGTGATCCCCTGACTTTTCCACTAGTGACACGACGAGGTTCACATACTATGTTTTACTGGGTAAAAATTTCCAATAACTGTTGAATGAATTGCCATGAAATTTTGTTCACCCAGTCAAGTCCCCATCAGGGTGAATTGCAACAGCTTTGGATAACCCTTGACTTTTTTATGTTGGCCATCATCAGGTTAAACTT
This sequence comes from Istiophorus platypterus, assembly GCA_016859345.1. Classification (NCBI taxonomy): domain Eukaryota; kingdom Metazoa; phylum Chordata; class Actinopteri; order Istiophoriformes; family Istiophoridae; genus Istiophorus; species Istiophorus platypterus. Next base: position 8,656,126 of record CM029121.1, read on the forward strand.
TTGATTTGTCCAATAATCTGATTCATTACCAAATTCCTGCAACACTAATGCCATCCCCATCAGCTTAATCCATACTCTGTGTTTAGTGCTAGTCAGCAAATACGAAAATACCAAAATTCTAAACCAAGATGTTGAGATATTGAGAATTGCTGATACCCGCAATGTCTCCCAGCCGGTGAAAAGAAATGTCCGCAAACTGTTGTACCAGTAACAAACTGCTATAAATACGTAACAAAACGAACCTAAAGGTTAGTTCTAGGGCCATCACCTTAGGATAATGCTTGAATATTCCCACACTGGAATAAGGATTGTTTTTCTTGTTCTTTCCTTTTTGCCGACACAGTATATTGCCAGTGTGAACACATAACCATTGCCTACTTTAGAATTTAGCTCAAAACAAGTAGAGCCTCACAAAACCACCAGCATGGTTAGTCTGTTGGTTGATGTGTGTCTGTTTTTCTCTGACTTGCTCAGCTGAAAACGGATGTCCTTGTATGACCCATAAAAATAGATAACATCTAGTTGGACTCAGTCCGCCCTCAAAGGTTTCTGTGTAAGAAGTTTCATAACAGATACGATGGAATCCTCCTCATTTTCTATTGAGTTTTTGTTTACAAGAATGTGTATTTCATAAGGAAGACAGAGAGCAGGAGGTATGAGGCAGAGAATCTGAATCCAACAAAGGGTAAAGGTGAAAGAATCTGAGACTTGACATGTGGAGGGTCTGTGGCAAAGTTATTCCAGAGTCAAAAAATGGGGCTTAATGTGGGCATTTGATAGGTATTATATTTTCCCCTTATCATTATAGTTGTCATGTTTATGACATTCAATGAATTTCCCCAATATTCACTTCAGTTTATGCTTATCTGGGTCCTGTTATTTCAGGACAGCTACAGTGGTTTTCCAATTTCCTGCGGTTTTATTTCTATGTATACAAAAGCTACTAAAAGAATTTCATGTTTATATAAGAGAAGAGGAATTTTTTTTAGAAAAATTTGCAGCCCACCAACTAAATAACCAAACACACAGTTTGAGAATTTTTGAGGTCTTGGCCTGCAAGTATTTAGGAAAAATCTTGTGAAAGTACAAGATTGTACTTCTGTGCTACAGCTTCATGAGCGTAACTCCTGACTTATTTAGATATTGTTAAAGATCATAATTTTTCACATTTTGCATTTGAACCTTGAAAATGACTTGAAAAAGAAGATGTAATTGAATGTCAGGTAGCTATGCTTTAACATTTATCCAGCCCCACCTTTCTTTGTTTTTCCTAAACAAATGTTTAGTATTTGAGAGTCTTAACATGAAATTTCAATAATGACATATTGTATGGATACCTTGCATTGTAGCCTTTTGGCTGTTGACGGGGGAGTTGATTGCTGAGTGTTCAAAAAGAAGAAGTGGATATTTCAGTTTCGTTTATGAGTAGGATGCTTTTGAATCTCAGAATGTGGGAGTTATTTTGAGAAGTACTGATGCCTCTTGATTGAGGGCAGTGAACCAAAGTGTTGAGTAACTGCTCTTTCTGGAACAAGGCTAGCTAGAATCCAATAGGAGGGAACACAGTGGTGTTTCTGTTTCTTCAAGATATTATCTCTTATCAAGCATAAAGACACCAGCAAGTTTCAATTTGTAGTTTTCTATCTCACTGAAATAACTTGTGCTGACCTTTTTCAAAGCACAGATTTTGATTTAAATTGCTTTAACTTTATCTACTAGCAAAATTAAAACCTCCCTAAAAACAAACTCTTATATGTTACTGTTATTTATTACGAAGTCATTATGTTATTATGTGTAAATATGTTAATTGATATTAATTATAAGTAAATTTGAGACATTGTCTGATTTTTTTTACACCAATTTATTGATCTATTTAGAAGATACTGAACTGTTAACACAAGTTATAGATTATTTTTAATCAGCAGTTCAGCTTGCGATGCAAAGAAGATGTAAAAATGTGATGTTTGTCTACAGATAATCATACAATTTGAAAATGATGGAAAATATTTTTTCCAATAATAAATCCATATTCACTTTGGTGTAAAGAGACTAGTGGTAAAATAGTGTAAATTATCCAATAATCAACTCACAACTACTCTTAACTATAGCTGAAAGACTTAGTCCGAGAATTGATGTTGACTGAAAGAAAAAAATAACGAGTAATTTTTCTAAATAACTTATTTTTCAAGGGAATTTTTGGGAAGATTATGGATTGGCCTGGCTCAACTGATCATCCTTTCATCAAGCTACTTTGGAGAAGTCCAGAATCTGTTTTAAAATGACTCTAAAACATGCCAGAATCATAAAACTTCAAAAACTTTGCCAGTTTCACCTTAAAAATGTGTTAGTAAACTCATTATCTTTGGGTTTTGGACACACAGTATAAATCCATGAGAGCCCTCTTTGATGATATGAGAAGATGGAGTTACTCATGCCGTTACGATGCTGGAGTGGCTGGCAGTTGTATAACACACACAGCTTGTTACTCCAGTTCTCGCCCACGAACTGCCTGGCGTTTGTTTAAGTGATGCAGTCTGCTTGACCCGTGAACCTCCTCCCTCCTCCTGGCTTTGCCTTCTCTCCAAACACCACTGGAGGGCGGTATCAGGGGACTCTCAGCCCCTGCTCTAAACTTGTTTGACACATGAATTCGCATAATTTGAGAGATCCTGTTTAACATGCAAATCAGATGGACTCTGAGCATGCATGCTGAATAGACTGGCTTAAACCGAGCTCACACAGAAAGCAGTTTTCAGGTTGAGGATTGGGGGCTACAAACGGGACACCAGTGAACTGTGTGAATGCTTCCATTGTGGGTGTGAGGACAGTTGATGGAGTGCAGATGAGATCCCTTTAAAGATCTGTATTTTCCTTCTCAGAGAGAACACAAATGGTAGCCACAGCAGGACACGCAGGGTGGATCTTGTTTCTGCCCGAACTGTGTGAAAGTTCTCGACTGAAAATTTTCAAAGACACATTTCCATGGTAATTGTCCTTCTATTGGATACTGTGATCAGGAGTGATGTGTCTTGTTTTTGACTGACCACACCTACCGAAGGGCTCAGCCGTGAGGGTGCTGCTGGTTCTAAGCTGTGATTGATACAGCCCATGTCGGATTTGATCTGTCTGCCAATGTCTGGCTCCTGTCCATGCAATAAAATATAGGGATTATGGATATTGTAACTTTAACATTTTTATTGTTACTAAGATTTCTTCTGAGAAAATGTAATCTTAAACAGCCTAATATACCAATCTCAAGAATCCAGATTAATTCCTGCTCTTTCTTTATTTAGCTTTTGGGGATCGCTGATGAGCATGAAATTGGCTCTGTGACTGGCAAGTCCTTCTAATTGTATATTAGGTATAAGGTATTTAATTTCCATTACGATTATGTAGTGATTGTGAGTTTGTGCAGAATTTATGCTTCTCTTCTCCTCTTAATTTTTCTCACCATGTCTCATAGAGTCTCCGTGTTAATCGTGTACAGAGTACACACTGATTCCTAAGAAATAAGTTCATACGAAAAATGTTCACTCCCCAACTTTGGTGAACCAATTTGTGTCATTCAACAACAGAAGTATTTCTTAGGAATACTGTTCTATGAAAGAATGTCTACAGATGTTTTAGCTAACTTCTCTTTCACAATCAAGCTCTGATAACTCATATAAACAATCAAAGGACATAATTGGTGTAATCAAAGATGCAATACTGTAATGAATCATGTCCAGGTTTTGCACAATAGCCCCCGTTGTAAAACCTTAAGTTCCACTGCTGACTGAGCTTTAATCTGATTTTTGGTCAGGCCGCTGTTATTGTAACAGCCCTGACTGAAGTCTGTGGTTGGGTCATAATATTGAAGCACAGGCTTATTAATGAGTCCTTTTCAACATTTATTGTTTCCTTTCTCTGTAATTAGTTCCTCTTATTAATTTCTTTAGGCGGACTTAACTGAACACTTGGCTGCTCTTGACTCAGGGTAACTACTAATTTCCTGCTAAATCAATAGAAGTTCTGATCACTATGTGCATACATGTTCCCGTTTAATCCCCAGGCTCACTATTTGATATGCATGTAATGCCATTTGTCTGCTTCATATTCTCATTGCAAACATTCTTATATCCTTTATAGGTGTGTGTGTCTATCATATATGAAGGCAAAATGTATTGAACACTTGAGCATCATCAGTTCCAGCCAAAACATAATTGACCGAGCCATGAAAATTAGCCATTAAAAGTAAAATTTCACACTTTTTTCCCAACAAACTAATACCTATCCTCTTTTTTTGTATAGGCCAATTTACTATACTGTATATCTGTGATAAGCCATTGTTGGCCAATAGGGCCTCTTCCTATATGTATATTGTACATGAGTCAGGCTTCAGCCTGACCAATTTCTGTAACAAACAACCCACAGCAGCTGTTTATTTTCTCATAAGGGCTCATTTGGCCTTCAGAGACAGGAGTGCGCTTTTTTTAGGCTAAATACTGGAAGTGACTAAAATATTTTAGTCTGATTGATATGAATCTCTACCAACTCTCAACTGTCGGCAGGCCAACAACTACCTCCAGATATTTGTTTGCTGTAAGATATGGACTTAGAAAATATCTCTTATTGCATATGTTGCAAATTTGAAAAGCTGTTGATAATCATCATAAAGCCAATTCTTTAATCATTGAGCTGTGATTCCTTCAAACAAATCTGTTCCCCAGTTGTTGAGTCAACAAAATGTGTTAACGTTATGCAGCATAAACTAAAATAAAGCTCATATAAACAAAAAAGTGAGTTATATAAATTGGACTGAAAAAAGAAACAACACTCACAGTTGTATCATGTTACTGTCTAGATATCTATCTAGATTTCTAGACCAGCCAGTACTATAAAGGCTTAAAACCCCTAAAGAAACAATCCCCATTTTTCGGCACAAGCCCTAAATAATGTGTCCAAAATAATAAGGTTGGTGTTCTTGAATTCTTTTCATTTCAGTCATGACCCTGTTCTCCTGTGAAAGGAAATTCTTAAAATTTTACAACCAAAAAGTCAGGATGAGTATATGAGATACTGAAGCAAAGTTACAGAGGCACAAGCACAGTAGAAATATTAGTTGTTGTCTATTTATAAATTGTCAGTGTTTTGTGAAGATTAGGTCCAGTACAGACCAAAGACACCAAAAGTAGTGCTACCAAGGCCAAAGCAACCCACAGGGGGGCGCTTATTTTAAGGGTTAAGGAGCTGTGTGTGATCAGTAACAGCTGTGTGAAAATGTGTGTGTGTGTGTGTGTGTATGTGTGTGTGTGCGTGTTTCCCTGAAGGCCCTGATATAAATGGTGTATTTTCACAGAGGACCAATGAAATACACAGTGACAAACCGGTAAGACAGAGGGTTTTTACCGTAATAAGTTGGGATGTACCACCCAGGTAACTTTAACGTTATTCCTTGCAGCTGACCGGTCTGTTTTCCCTTACAGAGGTCATGGGTGACTTCGGGCATCAATTAGGTACTTCCTGTTCAACTGTCTGACCTGCTGTTACCCTATCAAGTGTTTTTTTTTTTTTTCTTCTCCTTTCCCTCACATATACATGGATGTATTAGACAAGCTCAGTATGTAAAGCAGCTGCAACATGTGAGCCAAAAGGCCATATCTTCTGAGATGCAAGTGCAGTTTCTAAAGTTAGTAATCTTATTTCTCTGGTTGCACTCTTGGCATCATGATCAATTATTTATGGAAATACAGTTCCTAGTAACTGATCTAAGTTGTATGCCACTCGCGTGTGTGCTTATAGCTGCCAGATCCTTGCAGTGATTGATCACCACCACATTTGTGTTGGTTTTCATCCAAAGCTCTGTGTGTGTGTCCAAGGCCCCTCTCTTGGCGTTTACTGTGTGTCATTAAAATGCCTGGCTACTTGAATAAAGCTCTAACTGCTGCTTGAATGTAAATCAATGTTTTGTGCCTCCTTAATAGCTCTCCATCGTGTAGCAACACACACTGCGTGATTGATATTGTTGAAAGCGAAAAACTCAAAAGAGAAATTTAGCTGTCTGATCATACTTCTCTTTACTACTATTACTACTATTTGTTGCTAAAATACAATTTAAAATATTACATTTATGGCTGCTCTGCATGACATTATACCCCATAACCGCAATTCATCAAGTGATAATATTTGACAGTCTGATCGGGATGCCTGTCTGGGAGATTATAAACCGTGTTTTATCCCCTTCGACTCAGTGCTCCTGTTTGGACTGTTCCTGAGGCTAGAGGGCTGTCTGGCTCAGGCTGGCCGCACCATAATACTTTCTCAGGGTAAAATTTCACTTCTTGGTAACCTCAGATGTACAGGGAGGCTTGTGGGCATGCAGGGATTCGGCAGGCAGGGATGCAGATTCTTCGGTAGATTGGAGAAAAATAAACCCAGTGGCTATAGAACAATAGTTGAGCAAGGGAAAAGTTGGGCAGATGACTCCTTCAGTGAAACCGTAGTGACCACAAGACCACATTACCTCGTTTTTCTTAGAAAAACGGGACAGAACAATATACTGATATTCAGTTTCGTACTCTTCTCTGGTTTTTATGTAGCATAAGTGTAATGAAATCTTGCTAGCAGATTCCAGTGTCACAGAGAAACTGAACAATAAAAGATTGACGAGCAGCGCCTAAAAAAGCAGCGGGCCCCTGGGATCTGGACCCAGAGCAGGGGGGAGCAGAGTGACAAGAGGGGAGAGGCAGTACTAAGAATATACTGAGGGAGCTTCTCACGCTCTTGCCTTTATCACAAGCCGCTTGAGCCTTAAGTGGATATCCAACAGACGTGCCTACTGTACCCATTTATGCTGCTAGCTAGGGGTTACAACTTTCAGAGAACTTTCAGTGTTACAAAATCACAAGCACCTCTACAAATCTGTCAAATCTTATAATATTCGGCGCTGATTAGTAATGGTGCAACCGAAAGTTAGGTATTGATATCCAGGTGGCGAAGGCAGATCTGATGTGAGATTTGCAGGTGGTGTAATTACAGCTTTTGACACGACTGGCATTGAGCCTTGAACTGAGACGTACTGCCGCTCAGCAGATGAACTGGCAGGGTCTTTCTTAACACATCACACGGTTCAACGTGAATGCCAAGTGAACGTTTACGGTACACAGCCTAAGGGAAGGTATTTCTCCTGTTCCTTCTCATCTGAAATGGCTGCTTTAGATGTTTGACTTAAGACATGTTTCCCTTTGATACTTCTTCTGACTTGATCCCCAGTGTCAGATATCCAAGAGAGAGTATTGATTCACCAGCAAGAGCGACTTTTAAAAGAGAAAATATCAGCCTGGTGCTGTGTATTGTAGAGCCACGTTGAGCAGTGATTTCGTTTTTTCTATAGATCAATTTTGCCTCACAACACTGCAGTGTATAAGCTCACAGTATCTAAATTTGATTGTTGTTCTCAGAGGTCTGCTAAGTACTGGCTTCAAAAACAATGGAAGAGGATTGTAATATCCTCTTTTATCTTTGAGAAAAAAGGAATATTTTTATCACACATGAAACGATGAAAATGTGGAAGGAAAATGTCAGTCCTTGCCTTATTTTTTTCTACCCCGCAAGTTTACAGTCTTGAAGCCACGACAAAATAATTAAAATTAATGACTTGTTGACTTTGCAATTGACTAACGTGGAGGGAAAGCTGAATAAATAAATGCCACATCTCCAGCTAACATTTGCTCTTTATTTTCTCCTGCCCTCCTATTCTTCCCCTCCTGTTGCCTTCTTCTTTTTGTTTTATTTTTTGTCCTCCACTAATTCTTTCCAGTCATCTGTCATACACAGCAGAACCAGACAGCTATATGTTAAGTAGGGCACCTGCCCTGGCTTTGTGGTGGCATGCTTTCCTGAACAGAAATTAAAGAAAACACGGCAAGTGGAAAGCTGCAGGTTGCAGACGCGCTCGGCAGCTTCAGAAGCCATTGGCTTTGGTTTTGGACAAAGTGACATCGTGTGGAAGACAGTTCCACAAAAAAGCAGGCTATGTGGCTGTCTGGTGTGGAGCCTGTCACAGCAGATGGTGGCCCATGGTCTGTGGTTTGGCTCGTGGGACGGATTCTGGTCCCCTCTGCATCGTCAACCTTCATCTTCCAGATAGACACTGACTCATGTGAACACAGCATCCTGCCATGCTCATTATAGGTTGCCTAGTAATGTATGAAACACACTGTGGCTTACACATCTCGGTATGCTTAAAATAGTTGTCTATGGCTATGATTATCAGGCAGTTGGACTATTTGAACTTGTGACAGTTACTCATATCCGTAGTGGTCAGAAATAGAATCATTGAGATGCTTTGGAAGTGCTATGGCATGAGCCATAATTTGCTGTCTGTTCAGTGCATACCAATCATCTCCAATGGAAAAGATTTCTGGTCAGTAGTACTGACTCCGCCTTACAGGGATGGAGGCTGTGTATGGCCATAGGTCTATTTTAATATCTTAGTCTGGCGATTTGTGTTTAAAAGATGTGTTTTTAATGGAAAAATGAAGTGTGCATAAGTTTATACAAATATCCATATCAACCACTGACAGCTGTGTTGCCGTCAGGGCTACTGTGGGGTTGAATAGCATTAACCGCTGTGCTGCTCTGTTGTTCACAAGCCCAAATAACTGTATATAACTGTCACGTAGCTCTGTCATTTCTCTGAAACGTCTACCTTTTAACAGCCCGCATTTTAGCTATGTGTGCCGCTATTGTTCTGTGACCTTTTCCAATTAGCAGATGATTAAATCTGAGGAGTCATTCTCGGCCCCCATTTTTCTTCCGATGTTTGACAGGCTGTCACAGGCGAGCTGGAGAGCTGGAGAGCTGGGGAGCCCACTGCCTCTGTTTGTGACCACATCTGAGCTGGTGAGAAATTGGGCCAAGTTCTATCCTGCTTTGTCTTCACCCTATCAAACTGTGAGTAATTGTTTGTTTGCACGAGGTTTTTTTGTCAAGTGATGCTGACAAACCATTTCCCTTGGCACATTTAGTTCCGGGCAAGGTTCTGAGAATCAAGAATGGATGATGTCAGGAAATTCAGGAAATGGAGATGTCAGGAATCACACAGCTTTGTTCCCCTGTAGGGGGCAGTAGTGGGTGTTTCCCAGTTTGCTCCAGGGTGTTGTGATAGAGAAGACAATAGACATTCCAGGAAACGCGCTCATGGGAATAAATTACAGATTGTTCAGGGCTGACTCGCTGCTGTGCTATGAGTTTGCTTTCCTGTTGGCCTACCTCCAAACCTTGGCCTGGGTGACTACAGGAAATAGCCCCTTACATATACATACACACACACACACGCACACACACACACACTCACACACAAGCTGTATGCCTTTAAATTTTAGTTTCAGGGACATAACCTGCATGACCTGTGGTATTGCCTATACCACTAATTGGTTATGTTGGTTGGACCATAAGGGCTTCAGATACACAAAGAAAAGCAGGCAGAATTTTCTTACAATGTGTGGTCACCCAGGTCACTCAGTTTCAGCAAGAATAGGAAGTGCCAGCATTCACTTGCCTATTTATCTGAAAGAGCGATTTTGCTATGATGACTGTTGAAGTTGTGTCTAGAAAGATGCCCATTACTGGTCATGAAAATGTGGTTTTGCCTGCTTACTATGCATGATTTTGCTGTTCAAACTTTAAAACATCAACAGTGGCTCTGCATGACTAATATTTCAGCTTGCTAATGTGTCTGTCAGAGTTGGTGGAGTAAGTGTTGCTTGTGTGAAATGTGCAAAGGTAATATTGCACGTACTGTCTGTTGTTTCTTATGTTTCAGCCATTGTTAAGCTGCTCGTGTCTGAATATCTGTTTGAGGTTGCTACAGAATTTCCCAGGACAAAAACACCAACTTGACAAGAATATGTCTTTTCTGAGAGTTTTATCTCATAAGCATTTTTGCAAATGGACTGATTAGTTAGAAACAACACCATTCGCACTGATAAGCTATCCTCCTCTCATTATTTTGAATGTCTGCTTCTTTTCTTCCCACACTTTTGCAGAGGGAACATCTGTGTATTATGAGACGAAAAAACAGCCAGGATGGCACAGTTTTGACTGTCACAGAGAGATGGTTCAGCGCTTGCAAAATAACGTCAGACCATGCAATGGCCATCTACATAAAGTATGCTGAATTGTGTGCTGAAATGTAATATAACAGTTCAAAATACAAGAATATTTAAAATTATCATTACAATAAAAATAGACACACTGACTTTATATAGAGATCTATGGCCAGTTTTGTTTGGTTAATACACCCCAGCTCGAGGACATATTGTGCTTGCAGAGACATATATGTGAGTGTGTGTGGAAGCACCCATCGGCAGTACAGCTCAAATACAAAGCTGCAGTGTTTTGATTCAGCCAAGCCGTAGTCATTCATGTGTCAACACACACATTTGGCCTTTAACTTAAGTTAAGCTAAGACATCCTGTGGTTAGACACATAGCTCTAAGGAACAACAGTGGCAATTGACTGGCTAGTGTCCTTACTTCTCCAGGGGGCAGATATGATATCTTGAACAACATTGTTATTTTTCTGATTTCATGGTGAGTAAAGTGCCCATTAGTAATATGTATCAAAGGAAAAACACTAAATAAACTGTAACAAATTAGTAACACTGGGTATCATTTTGCAACCCCTAATCGACGACGCAAACAAATTACTACAAATACGATAGTGTAATACTGTAATTTCCTATTTAGCAATCCCACAAAATACATCACAGTCCTCAACCAACCTAAAAAAGTCTGAAGTTATCATCTCAGCAGTCACTGAACACTTCAGTGTGAGGTAGAATTTGTTGCAGGGCTGTTGCATATCATTACAGTACAGGTGCTTCTGTATTTGGTTACCCAGTGCACAGCTGCACATAAAATATGAAGGCTAAAGAGGTGAAATGGCATAAGCTGCTGACCTCCTTTGTGTTGCGATCTTGTGGCTGAATCAAGTAAGCTAACATGAATAAGAAAGCACTCTGGATCATGACTACCCATGTGAAACAGGCAACACCAGTTGTCAGCCCACGTAAAGTGTGAAAGCAAGGCTCCTGCTTCTCATTCTGGGTCACGCTGTACAGGACGAAGCCCTCTGTCAGCAGTAGGCAGTAATGAAGCCTCCAAGGAACTTTCGCTCTGAAAAACTCTGTGTTCCTTAAATGTTCTGAGCTCAGGTCAAACATTTTAATTATAACCAGGCTCAGTGTCTTTGGCTTCAGTTTGTCAGCGATGGCAGTGGGCTGTACAGTGTGGCAGCGACCTCTGGCAGGCACTGGTGGTTCTGCATTCAGTAACAGCAAGCAACCTACCAATTGTTAGAATGGTCTATCTACCATATATTTATTTCTTAAAATTGTATTTATTTCTTAAAAAGCGTTAAGGGAAAATTTCCAGAACTCTTTATATTTTTAAGTTGTCTCCGGGGCAGACTTATCATCTATCCACATTGCAGAGAAAAGACACAGACAGCTGCCTGTAGAATGTTGCACTTTTCTGATTTAATTCAATGGCAGCAACATCTGGTCTCTTAGGCCAGAGTAATAAAGAAGGTGGTCTTTGGTCCACTGGTAGGTCTGGATAGGCTACTCTGGGGGGAAAAAAGGGAAATGAATAGCCCAAGGTTGTCACTATAAATCCCTTTGAGGCAGGCGAGACACTCAGCTTCAGGAGTAGCTTTTTTGTCATTCTTATTCAGTTTGCTTTTTAAATTCTGCTCACCATTTGCTCCATTTAGAAGTATCCAACAGGGACAAGAATTACTGGTGGAATTTTTACATTCAAGCTTATTCCATCACATTGCTTTTTAAATTGGCCTCACTTTAACAATTAGTGTAATAATGGATATCCTTTTTTATTCTTTTCTGTCAATCCATTGCTTTACATAAACTATACTTCTGACAATTTAGCTGGAATCTAAAGTGAAGATCCTCACTAATGTAATTTACATGTCCTCAAGTGTGCACAGAGGTGCTTTACACTGCTAGCTGGGGTTATATTGTGTTCTTTTGTGCAAACATGTCTTTGTGCAACACATTTTGTGCCTCTGCTCTGCTCTGCTTCGGCTCAGGTTTCATTTTGTGTCATTTGTGAGTTAGACTTTGAGCACAGTTACTACTCCAGAGCTGGGAATTGACAGCACATGGATCAAAAATTGGTTGAAATTTTGTGGAGCTTGAAGTCCCCATTTATCAGGTAAGAAAAACTCTGATCAGAAATCACTCGAAAATGAATGATTAAAACATTTGTAAAGAATACTTGTTTGAATAAAACCTGTTTGATTACAGTTTGATTGCCATCTATTACACAGCATGTCAAGCTCCGCTGTACATCCTCACATTATGCTCTTCTCCTATCACTCCAGGTCAGCATCCGTCAGACTCCCCGCTTCTGTGTCTGGTTCGCGGCTACTTTGTCAGCTCTTCTTCGTTTGTCCTAACATTGTCGCTGGAATTGATGAACCATCTCTTAAGCAGACCAAATTATGGCTAAAGATTCCAGATGCCTGAAAGTGAGAAAGTACAGCTGAACATGCAGAAGAATAGCTAACACTGATTAAAACAGAGCTTAAAGCAGCTGCCTTGTTTGGCTGTCCTCAAAAGGCCACTGTGGTGGTGTGAATGTTCATAACTGCTGGCTTCTCTTCCTTTTAATCACTAGCATAAAAAAAACTTTTTTGCTGAATTATTCATTTTATTGAGTCTTTTTTTAAAATTCTTACACAAGCTGAATTTAGTCTTTTCAGCCTGTGACACTGGTAAAGACTTCCTCTGGCTCTCAGTTTGAGCAGTAACAGGCTAAGCAGAAATGAGTAGTGTTGAGGGATTTCAGGCAACATCACTCAGTGCACAGTAAACTCTGAGTGTGGAGAGGGGGGAGAAGGGGAGGATGAAGGAGGTGGGGGTTGGAGGAGAGGGAAAAGGGCAGTGTGTTTCAAGGCCCCAGTTATGTTCTTTCTGTAAAAACATCAAGGCTTTGCTTCACTGCGCTTCACAGCACGTCTCCCCAGCCTCTGTGTTTGATGGAAGTGTTAGCAGACCACAACACAACACTCTGGCTTTGGCAGGGTCAGAGGGGTTCAAAGAGGGTACTGGCCTTTAATCAAACCATGGGCAATGCTGTAGAGTGTTGACTATTTGAAAAGCTGTTTTTTTGTTTGTTTTGTCATGCAAAGATACATATCTGGAGCACAAAGCCTCTTTATGAGATAACATTTCAGTTTGATCTTTGAAAGCCCTTGAAATGAAGCTGTGTATGTGTGGATATGTCAAGGCTCAATGTCAGGGTGTTACTGTGACTTTCAATTGCTTTTCAAAGGTAATCATTTAAGGTCTGTTGACCTGCAGACAGGAATGTTTGCTCAAATTGAACATTTACATTTTTAATGTTACTTTTATATTGTATTATAAATTGATTTAATAATGCGCATTACTTTAAAATGTACTAATGACACTGTTTTTGGTTAAATTCTCCATTTTCTTACATACATCAAAAAAAGTGAACTTCACTTTGTGTCCTGCCTTTAATAATTCACCAATCCTAAATTTTAGGACGTCATGAACATCAAACTGGATCAAAGCAAGATGTATTTAAACTGTAAGCTTGCCTCCTTTTAATACCTCTCAGGGTCCTATCTGCACTCCTCCCTGCATCTGTGAAACATTTACATCGGCTCTCTGCCAGCAACTCTAGATGATGAAATAATGTATGAATGTTATAATTCCATATCTTCATGCATGCCTAAGGAGCTCTGAGAATGGTCACAGATGAGCAGGTATTAATCTCCCACAACTTTTTGGCCCATTTTTGGTCTTATCAAGTGACTGATGATCTTTCTCTTCCTCTTCCTCTGCAACAGAAACCGCTTGCTCTTGAAGTGCCCTCTGCAGATTTGACCCCAGTTGGATAAAGGTGTGTTTCTCCTGAAGGATAAAAGAAACAATATAAAATAATAAAATAAGACAAATTATATGCATTAGTTTAAGTAAACTTACAAGTAAAGTTCATCAGGGCCAATGATGTCTCTGCTCATAGATGAGTGCTATCCCATACATACACATTATCTAAAACCTCTCAAGAACTTTTCCCAAACTTTTTCACTGAATCTCCATTGAGTCACCTGAGCTAAAAGTGGCACTTTTCCAACCCCTTCTTCTAGAAACTTCTCACTGCTTTCAATATTTATGCTAACTGTGTCACCGGGCCTCCTGCATATTTAATGTAACTGGTGATCTTATGAGATTTGATAACCAAGACGTAATGATTCTGCTTTCTTGCACTGTGAGTGTCTTAAGTTGTGATTAAACCAATTCATGTTTAAATCACTACTTATCAGTCAAAACCCATAACACAACATGCTATAGCAAAGGAGGAGGCATAGATGTTGAGGATTATTTGGATTGTCAGCATGGTAACAGCCAGTGTTGAATTCTAGACTTCTGACCACTTTATAACAGTGACATAAGCATAACTGAAAATGACCCAGGAAGCAGGGTACAACAGGAACCGTATATTTGAAGGCCCTTTTTTGGCTCTATGCTGCTTGTTGCTACAAGATTTCAACCAGACAAATAGGGAAACTACCACATGACTAGAAGTCTGTCTCAGAGACATTCATAGTCATGCACCTTCCTAGAGAAGAAGTTACTGCTGTGACTCATCCACCAGATTACTGTAACTTTGCCATCAACCCTCCCATGGTAACATAATGATGCCCACATTTTCTGGTAGCTTTGATAATAATAGCGCTGTAAGCTGAGCCGTGAGATGGCCCTTCGACAAGGGCGCTGTCACAACATTCGCCCATGTTCTGTTGCATCCATGTCGATTTGTACAGTTTAAAAGGGCCAGTCTTAATACATTATATGGTCGATAGACCATTCTAATCATCACAGGTCTGCAGAAGAGAGGAATAACTTTGTACTGTTGATATTGTGGCTATTGTATGGTATCTCTTAGGGTGCACTCATGATACTGGAATCAGTTCATGTGATATAAATGATAATTGGCCTTAAATATTTAGCCATATTAGCAGAATGGATGAAGGAACAGAAGCACTGGTCATTGTATATCCTTGCAGTGAGCGCCATCTAGTGAATCTTGGGCATGATGGCATGTATAGATTTTGCATAGCATAACTAATAGCCTACATTCTGTACACACAGTATGTGGCACTGCCTCTGACAGTATGTACCTCATTTACATGATTAATGTACAGCAGTCTTTTAAACATCCAGATGTGCTTCTAATTTCTTAAGCAGCCATTTGCACTGCACTAGCAAACAGGCTTAATTGGAACTGTAAAACATTTTGCAGAGTTAAATAAAGAAACTCTTGCGTCATGAAAAGGGTTTTTGAAGAAATTCAATTTAAGATGCTATCCAGCCCTCGGGACTCTTAAGTTTTTGTTTTAAAAATACCTCATAATACACTCAGCACTAATTCTCTAACTTCATTAAACAACACCGAGAGCAGTTTACACTTTGATCCCCCTGACTGAATAGAGTGGCATTAAGTTCTGTCAGGGTTTTGAGGTGTGCGGTATAACCCACAATATCAGTAGTGTTCAAATAGAGCATTTCTAAAGGTATCTTAGTAGAAAGAGAGATGAGGAGAGGAGGGAAGAAAAAGGAGGGAGACTGGGGAGGGTGGAGAGAGGTAAGTACAGGGAGAAGGAGAGAAAGAGAGAGGGATTGTTCACAAGTGGATAATTGGAAAGCAGGGCGGCTGAGGCTGCAGTCCACATGGCGTTGAAACAAGCTGTTCCCACAGGCCATTCATCTATATCACCTTAGATGTACAGGACCACTGTCACTGACTTTAAAATCAATTTTCTGATGAAATTACTTCAAGAATGAATTATCTCTCATTCATGGCCTGCTGTCATGAGCCCTGTGTTCCTTTTGGACCACAAGAGGTCAGTGTGACCCTGATGTGAGCACATGAAGGAGTGAAGATGTCATCTACAGTTTGAATGGTTGGAGGGGGCTTGTAGCATGCTTTATGTCTGCAGAATGACTGCAAGCTTTGGTTGTTTTTATGCTTCAAGCAAAATCTCTGTCTCTATTCTCTCCTCTTGCTCTTTTTCTTTTTCTGTTCCTCCCCTTGCTTTTGCAACCTGAGTTGGGTTCAACCTGTTTATGCAATTTGCATAAGCTGGCTTCAGAATTCCACGCTTACCCCTGTGTATTGCTCAGTCAGAGTGAGCAGGCTGTTCAGAAGGAATAGCTAATGACTCCATTGCCCTCATTGACGCATGTCAGTCTATTTCAGGCTCAACGACTAACACACTCATACATGGCCAAGTGAGAGCTGATGATCTACGTGCTGGATCAGCCCTGCGATGTCAGCCTGCCACTTGGTTAGTCAGGAGAGTTTTTCAGCAGGGCAGGGCACCTTATCCTCATGCCTATGAACCATCACTGAAGTGTATATTCTACCCTCGTGTCACGCTGCTGACAGCACTCCACTGGTGGTGGAGACATACTGGGATATCAAACATGTGATTTGACCTGATGTGGTGGCAGCAGTGGCATTTCCTCACCCTCATCCTCCTTCACCTCTCTGCCCATAACAGGAGTCATCCTTTAGCCCAGTCTCCTTATTGATCCCTATTTGGCTGGGATTCAACCCCCCCGCCCCCCCCCCCCACCCCCTCTCTGTTACTTACCATCAGTCTCCGTCCTCAGCCTGTCCACCACTGACCCTTGCTTTCAGGATGAGAGGAGCTGTAATTGGAGGGGAATGAAGTTGAGAAGGGGTTGGGGGACTCTCAAGCCATAGAAGGTGCGAGGAAGAGTGGAGATGAAGAGACAGAGAAAGTGCGAGAGAGCGATTGGGCAGCTGGTTAGAGACGAATGGCATTAACTGGACTGAATGTTGAATGCAGGGGCAGGAAGGGCACTGCCAGCCGTGGAGGCTTGTGGCCGGCTTTCACATGACTCTCTGTATGCTGGGACGCAAGAGAGTAATAGAATCCCAACGTGATGTGCCGGGATGCTTGGGGAGGAGGGATTAAATTTAGCCACAGCCGCAGGCAGGCAGTTCTGCAGGGCTTGGGGGGGGGTTGATGTTCGCAGCTCTGGGGCCTTCTCTGGCTGCCCCTCTCTGGTCCGCTTTACCCTTCTGGAAGAGTCATGGAGGGCACTGCTGCAATCACAATATGAATCATCTCCTTTCCATACCTTAGCAGGCTTAATGGCCAAATGGTGAGATGTATCACATTGCAATGTGATGGCAGTGGGGGTAGGGTGGGAGATAAGTCAACCGCACTTTATTTGCAGGCTCTGTTAGGATAGCATCTGTTGGCTTGTGCAGCTATTGGGTTTCAAATGCAATCGTGCATGTCATAAACTGATATTCTAGGATAGAATAGATTTTTCATGTATACAGTAGATACTGTATACAGATGTTTCTCTGATGCTAGTCATTCAGATAGTTAAGTTAGAAACATACAGTGTGATATGGTGTCTCTCACTGTCAGTGGTTTTGTCCTTAAATACATCCCAGATCTCTTTCAGCACTGAGTTCAATCTGAGCCCCTCTCCCTTTCCCTTCTTTCCCCTTTTTAATAAATACCTGCTTAAGAAATATCGGGTGAATATCAAAAGAAGACATGACTTTGGATTGCTTGTGTCCAAGTTCATATGAATATGTTATAAAATATGTTATATAAATATGTTAAATTATTAACTTTTCTCCATACAGAATCATTCAGTGTGTTGCCAGTTAATTTACTTTTAGGACTTTGACATTGAAAAAGACTGAATGCTTTCTCTAATGCCTGCTAAAGGGAATTATTTTGACAGGTTTGATATTAATGTGCAAAGGAAACAAATGCGGAGCAAATGTTTATGTTTTTAGAACTCGGTTTTTACAATAACTCATTTGTCATAACTCATTTATAACTCATGTGCCTTTATTTTGACATGCTTTTGTATGCTAAAATAAATGCCTGTTGTCACACCGTTTCTTTTTTGAATTGTTAGACTTGATTTAAATGTGCTTGTAAACATAACATGACACATTATAGCAGATTTCATTTTTTGTTAAAATCTATTCAGTCAGGGAGGTCAAAACATCTTTTGTAAAGCTGTTTAAAAGAGCTGAAGCATGTACCTCACTGGAACGGTAAACATTAACAGAGAACTTGTAATTAGCTCAGAGAGGATGGCTCCTCACCAGTTTGAATTTTTTATGATCATTTATCTTGATGATTTAGCTTTAAGTACTTTGCTGAAGATCAGCTAGCACTAGAGGCAATAATACTTCCATCTGTGATAGTTCTTATCTCATAAAGCTGGCATTTGATCAATCAAATGTATCATTCATAAGAATTCACTTTAGATAAAATAAAGATTCCTCAGCCTTTGAGCCAGTTACCTTTCTGTTTATGCTCTTAATAAGTTTAAACTTTTTCAATTTGTGGTCAGTATCGACATGGTATTTTTTTGCAATAAACACTTGTGGGTGTGATGCATGTTGTTATTTTTTTATGGTATAGCTTTATTATCTCTAATGAGGGTCACTGTCCTGAATTACAAAGACTGGCCATCTGTGCAGTTTGTCCCAAACTATGGCACAAATGATTTAGCCATTCAAAGTGGATAGTACTGAGTCCATAAAAAGTGATTCAGTGTTAACCAAATGTTCCCCCGCTCTTCTTTTTGTTCAGAGAGCTAAGGATACAGATGTGGAAATGGCTGGAGGTTTAAATGAAGAACACTGTGTGCGTGTCGTGTGAGTGAATTCAGTGTCAACAGCGTACTTTATTTCCTTTCCTTGATTCTTATTTGTCTTTGCCGGTGCTGAGTATTTGCCTCCTTGGCCTGAATCTTAATTTCAAATCTTTCCCTGAACAGTTGCTGAGCTTGGCTGTTTAGAATCTAATTCATTCATTCAAATACTGGAAAATTCTTGTTGGAACTATGTGATTATGATTTGGCTTTTAGAAAAAATTGGTCAAAATATAGGTAGAAAGTAAACCTGGATTCCATCTGCATTCCATGTTATACGTGGACATGATTGCTAACTTGTGTAATGTCCCTAAATCAAATTTTGTGTTGCACAGATGTTTTCCTTCATTACTAGTGGATTTAAGTATCTGGGTGGGCTAAACCAAGCCCCCAGTTCACATGGAACAGTAAAAACAAGTTGATGTATTGTATGATGTATTACCACTAATCTACAATATGTTGCTCACTAGTTGTCAGCTGTATTTTTTCTGTGCCTTTGGAGGGTAGGATCAAACAAATGTAGAAAGTCTTTCAAATATTTTCCAGTTATTTCGAGCTTTCCGATACCTACAGCAGAACGGTTGTGCCCCTCAGGAAACAAGTGTCATCTTGGCCTTCCTGGGCGTTTGGCATATTTTGACAAAAAATAAACAATGTATAGAGTGAGGATAATGCATTACATATGTTCTTTAAGACTTCAGCACCTAAAGTATCATTTCAACAGACCAGTGCTGGTGTTAAATTCTGTTTAGTGACTGGCGCATAGTGATTACAATCAGTCTGCATCATTAGTCAAGGCAAGGTCAGGGATATTTTATTGTGCAGGGAACATGGAACATTTTTCAAACCTTATGATTCAAATTTTCTGCTTTTTAAATCATACTCGTGGTGCATCTAGTGTAAAAGTAATGTTTTCACATGTATGCAAATGTTGTTAAGAGCAGAAATGCAGATTACACAGACATAGTGAATAAATTTAAACATAATATTATTACTGAAAACAGATTATGTCACCATGCTCAGAGTACTAGATGTTTTTTCAATATATTATTAGTTGAATTGATGCTTTTAGCCATTTTCCTACCGCTCACAGACATCAGTTTGTATTATTCAGTGGTGATTCTTTTCTACATCTGTTTCCACAAAAGGCCTGAATTACTTTTGATTAACAGCAGTTCTAAACCTGGATTTTAAGATCTTAGTGTAGTCTTCCTTTTTTTGATCAAGACCAGTAGGATGTGTTTTTCAGAAACACTGCAGCCTGTCTGCAGTGTCTGTTAGGACTAATCAGCTCCAAGTGCATGTTGTGTTTAGGCAACAACACAAGAACATCTTTATAATATTTAGAAGATGGAAGCAGTTACTCTTCATACTCTTCATTTTCCTGTTGATTATTGTAATGTGTTCTTATCAGTGACAATATAAAATGTCTTGTATCTTGTGCCAGACTGGCGGGTCCAGTTGCTTCCATCCAGATCTGAATGATCAGTCTGCTTGTGGGAGGCGGTCGTAGAACCTGCATAGCTCATCATCAGCTGCCCTGTGTCTGCTTTTGTCCCCTCCATTACACTATAAGACCGGCTAATTCCTTTAATAACTCAGTGTCTAGACTGACTCATCCTGACTGTGAATTCTGGCCTTTACAGCACTTGAGCCACAGGTGTGATTGCCTCTTTTTTTAGATGTCTCCAGCTCTCTCCATTGTCTTGCCACAAACCCTATCTGGTCAGTGCCTGGGTGGTCAGTGGTGATCAGTCAGACTGCAGTACTAAATGGAAAGGATCATTGGTCATCATCATGCTGACCTTTTATGGACTAGCAGAGTTTGTGAGCTTAGTTCACAGGCTGAGAAATATGTAAGTTAATATAAGGTAAACAAGTGTCCTGGACTGAAAGATTATTCATACAATGTTTAGGGTTTACAAACAAGTTTTATTCTTGTTTTAAGCCTTTTTCCATGCAAACCTCCCTCTTATTTTCAACAGTTTGGACTTAAATCTCTTACTATATGTCGATGCCAGCCAGTGAATTAATATGCATTAAATCTAAGCGTTCAGGTGTGGAAGAACAGACCTGGCCTTTTTCGCTGAGCGGCATTGAGAAAGTGGGCTGTGAGTGATGAGGGATAGGACCAATCCTGACACTTTGAGTCAGCGTTTATTCAGTGTGCACCTTCTGTAATCATATACCCGCCACTTCTTTCATCTCTGTCACGCACAGAATGCCATAAGAGCGTTGGTGACACCCACAACAAATACAGACCAGACCTCCCTCAAAACACACATGATCTGTTCTGTGTGTACGTCTCACTACCATTGCCTACCATCTGGCGCAACCAGTGTATGGCATTTTAATGGATATTTATGACACTGTGATTTATGCTATGGGTTCTTTACTGAACTGGCGTTCATGAGATCTTCTAATAGCTTATTCCTGGCCAAACCCTGGACCGCCGAGAGCATTTCTTGCCTCCATAAATCATCTTTGCAGTCATTTTTTCTCTTCTTTTTAATAGCTCCAACAGGTATTTTCTCTTTCTATTATTGTCACCGAGGAGCATTGGCAGGATACAAAAAGGAATGATGAAGATAACACTTGGCTCAAGAATGAATACTTTTCAATGAGAAAAACACCCCCACATATACAAACATGCACATCTGGGGAAATAATAGTCAACCCCAGTCAGAGATATGATCCAGCACTGCACAGACTTGTGTACCTAGATCCCCCTCAAGAGCCCCCGTGGAGCTCACATAAACATTTTCATCACTGAGACACCTCAAGGACAAACAGTGACCAGGTGCCTTGGAGACGGCAAGGCACCTTGATTCATCGCTACCCCTTCCTGAGCAACAGACTGGAATGACAGTCACATATAGTGTTCAGTACCCATACATTTCTCTTTCTTTTTCTCCATCTCTGTCCCTCACTACATGGAATGACTTAAAATAGGCTAACATGGCAATATCATAATTAGTGGGGGACATTAAAATTGAAGCACGTCATTAAAAATCCTCTACTGTGTGTCTTCTCAGACTCCCATATCCAAAAACGAGCAGTACTTACAGACTCGCTATGGATTAACTTGCATCACTATAGTCGCTATATAATCATTGCATCACTGTTTCTTGGCCTGCTCTCTTTGCCTCTCTTGTCCTCTTACTGCAGGGAGATGAATAGGTAGCAGGACTGACTTGGTCCCATCAGTCAACTCTGTCGGTCCCCGAGGGGTTATCAGAGCCGTGGGGCAGGACCTGTTCCACCCGCAACATGATATAACCACAAGAGGGAGAGGATCCTGACATCTCTGTTCTTCACTGTCTGTCAGTGCACTGATAAATAAGACGAGGATGTTAAGAAAGAGGGCTTGCAGTATGTCATCCCTGTGGAATTGTCTTTTCCCGTTATCATTTTGCGAATCGAAAGTAAAAATATGAGGCTAGCGTGAGGAAGAGAGAGTGCAAGACAGGTTTTGTGATGATGTGTAGATGTGCTGGGGAAACTGGCTTTTCCTCAGTCACAGGGTAACAGCAGGAGTGGATGAATGCCTCTCCCGCTCTCTGGCTGCCTTCTCAACACTCATCATCAAATGATGTAGCTCTCAGTCACCTGACCTTGTACATGTGTTACTCTCCAATTTGTTATCTACCAAGCTTACTGCAGTGAATTCCCCTCTTATCTTCTTATATCTCCTTCCCCTATATCTTCTCCAAACCTTTTTTTTCTTCCATTTCCAGTTTTTAAGTGTACCATCAGACCAATCAGTAGTGTCTCTAGTATTAATGTGCCTGCCAAAGCAAGCTTCCTCAAGCTATATCTCATTTTTGCCTTGATCAACTGCAGACATAAATAATGCCGGAATCTTTTGAGAGACTTGAGCGAGACAAAACAAATGGCAGGCGGCTGATGTTTTATGTGCATCCGGAATTTATCAGGCAGACGTTGTCCCTAGAATATACACAAATACACAGCTACAAATAACAATGAAGGAAAGAGGTGTTCCCATGTGTCCTTGCTCTGCAATCTGACTCTCTAGTCTCTTATTTACTGTAGGCTGCTGGTGCTTTGAGAATTCATATCAAGTCCAGTTGCCTATTTGTAGGGGAACACTTAAAGACTAATGGTAGTCCCTGTGGCAGGTTCAATAGATGTGTCTGTGTTTATTTTGAGAGGGCAGACTTAAAATGTATCACCAGATCAGTTAAAACCCTCTGGACCTGGTTTTGGTGCGTAGTGCAATTACACTATCGGTCAAAGGTTTTGGAAAACCTCTGTTTTCCCAGCTGTTATTTGAATTCACCTGATAGAAGGTATTAGTGTGTCTGAAATTAATGCATAGAAAAATAAACATTGAAGTTTTAACAATAAGGCATTATGGTATCTTACTGTTGGACTAAATTTAGTCTAAATTTTGACGCAACCAGCAGCTGAACCCACTTGTGATGTTCTTTCTACAGTGGAAATCAAATAGTGTCTACATGGACCTGAGATAAAACATGATTCTAAATATTTTTTTTATTTAGACTTTCTACCATATATATGCAATATCAACAGTCAATAAAAACAATGGTCTGTAGTGTCATGGTAGACACTAGCTGGTCAGCTGCACACAGAGGGCCTCTGCCCCCCGGTTCGTTACTGCAACACACACAACTCAGAAAGGTGTGTGGCCAAAAGTTAGAAAAAAGTGAAATAAGGCGTTTAAATGTAAGATTTACCTCTATTGAAACTGAGTGATTTCATTTACGTGTGTGGTTTTGTGGTCACCAGCTGAAGCTGCCAATAATCAGGCTTATTGTGGACCTGAAAAGCTCAGACATGCAGGCATGTCCAAGGAAACTGTAACAGACTATGTAACTGTAGTAACTACAGAGAGCTGCTGCCTCTGGTGTTTGAGTGACAGCAGGGGAAGCACCAATCTAGATCTGACAATTTATGCGTCTATCACATTGTTCAAAAACAAAAACTCTAATTAATTGAATGGATCCGATATATCGCCAAGACATCTCCGTCGCAACACTGTTTCATAAGTTCCCATGAAAGTGTTGCACTTTCAGGTTTCTTTGCTTTCACCTTCTGTAAAGTTCATCCCAAACCAGCTCCATGGTGTTTAAGTCTGGAGACTGTGCTGCTCTTCCATCATGTGAAGCCACCGTCTGGTTCTTTTCTCCTAATGTTTTGGTCGTTATTCTGCTGTAGGATGAATCCCTGACCAACAAGTCTGTCTTAATGTGTTACTTGTCTTTTTCCAACATTCTGATAAAAATATACAGTACTACTACTACTAGTATCGGCCTAATAATTTGCACTCATTTCTAATTTGTAATAATTTGTATAGAAAGAGGGGTTTTAAGTAGTCAATAAAAGTTGGCTCACTGGTAGTAATTGTTAATATTAACTTTCAAGGCTTCATTTACAAACATTGCTGTAGGGAAAGCTGAAAGATGACCATTTTCTTTTTCCCTGAAAAAGGCCCATTTTCTTTCCGTTGAAAAAAACTCCAAAACAAAGGTCAAACATATATTTCCCATTTGTAGATTGCCAATGCTTTTACACAAGACTTTTTTCCCCCCTTTGAGTCCATTCCTCACCTTATTTCCTCCTTGTTTATGCTGTTTTTACCTCAGTTTTCCATCTTCACTCTCTTCCAAGTCCTCCGAAATCATTCTTGTCCTCATGCACTTCATGTTTCCTCTCACATTCTCCCATGTCTGCTGAAACAGTGCTGGGCGATGCCTGAGTGGCTGGGGTGGCAGCATTTTCTTTCCTGCGTAGCATGGCCTAGAGAAGGAGGGGGCTTCGTGTCCCTGCCTCAACTGGGAACGACAGGGGATTTGTGGAGATCTAAATACCTACAGGGGTCTTGAGAACATTTCAGAGATGTTCAGACACACACACACACACAAACACACACACACAAACACAAAAAACACAAACACAAACAAACAAACTAACAGACACACATTCACAGACGTGGGGGCAGGCATGGACCCATTCTCACACGTTTGCATTATTCTACCTCTGCACACCACAAACAAACAAATGCAAACACAAAAAGGAAACCCATGAGAGGAAATTGAGCACCCAGTGTATGTCTTCTGCCTCTCAACACCTAGTGTCAGAAGGAGATTGCAACAGTTGTCTGATAAAGGCAGTTCTGGATTTATTTGGACCACAGGGCTTTCATCTGCTCAATGACAGAAGTACACTCTGGAATAAAGCAGTTTGGGTGAAATAATGATCAATGTGCGTTATCTTCTCCTCTCAACACATAGTCCATGCCCTGTGGTGCTGCTGCAAAACTAAATGAAAGGTCTTTTTAAAGCTACTACCTATGCACATAATCCCCACTCAAGATGTACAGATATAGAGCATTATGAGGTGAAATTGTTTGGATGCTTTAGTCTGCAATTTCTGTGTTTTTGAAAGTCTTCAGTGGGGTTTCGTCCTCTGCACTGCAGTGGGATAGAAGTGTATAACAGTCATTTTTGGTAATTATGTTTTCCATGCACATATTTCATCTGCTGCTCACTGTTCCCTGTCCACACTTATCATACCCCCCTCCTCTCTGTTCATTCATTCCCCGCTTTAATTCTCTAAGACTGTACCAACATCTTGTCTATTCACTTAACTTAAAACTCGGGGAGGGAAATGAAATAATAGAGGTTTTATCAGGAATAATTCCAGTATGGTATTACACAGAGCTAATGGTGTTACGTTCACGAGAAATCCAATTCTTTTCAATGGCTCTTGGGCACAAATGAACAGAACCAAGGCATACTTTTTATCATTTTGCCCAAATTTCACTGCCCCTATAGATTATTTTGCAGATAAACCTAGTAATGCCTGCCCTCCTAAAAAAACAAGACTAGATAAAAAACTTGTCAGTTTATTTTAGGGATATTCCCTTTATAATGTAATAGAATGGGCTGCACTGTTCATTTCAATTCATCTTGAAAGTGCAAAGGCAAATGGGAAAACTAGCATTTGGCCAACCAATGATTTAACTTTATCACGCAGTCAGTCAAGTCAGTCAGTCAGGGATAGAGATTCCTGTTTATAGGGCTGACCCTGCAGTTGAGGTCCAACCAAAAAGAAACTAGAGTGATGAATGATTTGGAGCCATAAGATCCGGCTCCCTTTAAAGTGCTGCAATTCCCTTCACTACTCAGAGCAAACAGATGCCCCTTTAACTATCTTAAAGGATACGAGCTATTAATACCATGCCTCATGTCAGGTTGATGAATTTCCTCTTGTTCATAGAGAATCTATACATCTATGTCCCACTTATTCTGTCACTCTTTCAGGGAAGGTAGAACACAGGGATCGTGACTCCGCATGTTAATTTTCTTGTCTTTTAGTTTCATATTAAAACTTTTTATACATTTGATACAAAAATCAGTAAGTGAACAGTTGCCTTAAAAAGTAAAAAAATGTCCCTTCTAAGGCAAATTAAATCAATCATACCTCAAAAGTCTCAGATTTTTTGGATCTTGGGCAGCGTTTGAAATCCTGAGCTGAGCAGAACAGAACGTTGTGAATTCTGCCAACTGGTTATGATATGCCCTTGTCACTGATGAGTTGGATTTTCTTTGGTTATGAGTGCTGACAGCTCACCACAGTAGCAGTGAAGCAATTGTCCACTTCCCAATCCCCTGTGCGCAGTGATCTCTGGTAAGTGTGTTTCCAAAAATGTATGTGTCTGGGTTGACGGGTACACAGCTGCAACTCTCCCTGGCATGAGCGTGTCCCAACAGATGCTGTAGCATGTCTGTCTGTGTTTGGGGGCGACATAGGAAATCTGGCAAAGTGGACACTGCAGATGCCTCTAATTGCACACTGGATCAGGAAGGAAATTCCTCTAGGACAAGGACAGAGGGTCTACAGCTTGGGCCTGTTTGGCTAACTTGGCATGGCTTCTGCAATGAGCAAAGGCAAAGCATATCCACTTGGACAACCTAGGCTTGGAGGCACACATACATTCACCAGGGAGATCAGATCTGGATCCAATCCAAACTTCTGGTGATGATTGTACATGATCACCACTGTTTATCTACTGGCTGAGGTGATAATCTGCTCTCATGAGTCCCCTGAGACTCTAAACTTTCTCTTATGCATTAGTGATGGTTGACCAGGGCCACAGGGGATAGTGGTATGTTGGGCTTGCAGAGTAGGAAACTGCAAGATTATTTGTTCAAGCAGGGCCTTGGGGAAAGGCTGAGTACCTTGGGATTTGTCTAGTATCAAGGAGGTCTTCAGCCCTAAATCTCTGCATGCAGTTAGGCTTGAGGATCGCAACAGGACCGAGTTCCGGGGAATATTCCTGGAATTTTTCTCATATAAACTGCAAAAAGTTGGTCGTGCAGACTGTTGGGCCAGGTCTGTTCCAGTTTGGGTCAGTTGGTGTCAGATAAATGACAGATAAATCTTCAAATCCAGTTGTTGCCAGTTGTTCTCATAATAATTTTTTGAAATTTGTTCAGTGACTGATGACATCACTCATGTGGCTCCCCTGAGAGATAGGCACTGGTAAATCGATTTACCTGAAGTTACCTTTGTTTCCCTGAATCCCTCTGTAAGGTCTAGGGTCCACATTGTCCACCAGCCACCTTCCAGAATCTTACCCAACTCTGCACTTTTTTTACTTCCTTTTTTGCTTTTTCAGTACAAATAGCTCCTGTACCTAAACAGTGTAAGATGCCGGTTGCTGGTCATTGTTTTTTGGATACAAGAACCACCAGAACTCCAGTCGTCACTTGCCAGTTGTTAGTTGTGTTGTCTAATGTATACCCTCAACCATAAGTTTCATGCTCCTTCCTAAAAGTCAGTGGTTAAAAAATTAGTGCAAGTTGGTCAAATAAACTTTATGTTTGGTTTGTCTACGCTTTGTAGGTTTTAGCTAGTGTTTAAGTTTGTCCCAAGTTATAGGCCTTTATCACTTTAAGCAAATTAGAGTAATCCAAATGTTTTTTTTTTTTTTTGCAGCAATCAAGTACCTTAGTTGCAAGGCAACATGGTATTAACAATTGATAATTCAATTAGTGGATGGGAAAAGAGGCTCAGGTGTTGATGCTGGGTCCATTATAAGACTGGATGTTGGTTCTTCACAGTTGGCATTACATGTGTGAGAAGGCACACATCAGCCGTGCCAGCTAATATTGTGCAGGATAAATTGGCATTTTAAAATAGGAACCTAGCAGTGGGAACGTGGTAAGACAGAGGGTTTGGAACAACATCTGCAGCTCTAGACAAGCTAACATGGATGAATGGCTACAGCCTGTCATCAGCAGTCTGCAGGCTTGCAGACCTCCCCTGTGGGATAGAGGTCTGCAATTATAATACATTTGTATAGTTGTCGGATTCATTCGATAGCACTGGATTTTACAAAATACTGCATAATTGATGAATCATGATTCATGTGGAATGAGCATATGGCATATGTATCTGGCACATGCACAGCATGCATGAATTCCATACAAATGACTCCAGAGAATGGGATTTATGAATTTTCACATCATCTTATTCAATATCAAATCACTACTGATATAATGACTTTGTCTATTTCTCTTGTTGTAAGTCTGTCTTTTTTGTTTTTCATTGTGGTTTACTTTGCATTCATTTTGCATTCTGCATTTGAGTCCATCTGTTTAACTCCCACATATACAGTGCATTAAGAGAGTATTCAGACCCCTTTACTTTCACATTTTGTTATGTTACGGCCTTATGCTTAAAGAATTCAAATGTATTTATTTCTCATCAGTCTACACTCAATATCCTATTATGCCAAAGCAAAAACTGAATTTTAGAACTTTTTGTAAATTTATTAAAGAGGAAAAACTGAAATATAGAGTTTTCAGACCCTTTGCTAAGACGCTTGAAATTTAACTTAGGTGCCTCCCATTTCTCTTAAACATCTTTGATATGTTTCTACATCTTGATTGGAGTCCAACTGTGGTCAGTTCAATGGATTGGACATGATTTGGAAAGAAAAAAACCTGTCTCTATAAGGCCTCTCAGCTGACAATGCATATCAGACCAAAAACCAAGCCATGAGGTTGAAGAAACTCTGCAGAGCTCAGAGACAAGAGTGTGTAGGGGCACATATATGGGGAGGACTACAAAAAAAACCATTGTGCAATAGTTCCTAGGAACAGGGTGGCCTCCAGAATTCTTGAGTCGAAGAAGTGTGGAACAACCAGGACTCTTGCTAGAGCTGGCTGCTCAGCCAAACTGAGAAATCAGGGGAGAAGGGCCTAGGTTACAGAAGTGACCAAGAACCCACTGGTCCCCCTCGATGAGCTCCAGTGATTGTGGAGATGGGCCTTATAACAGAGTGGCCAGAGAGAAGCCTCAATGAAAGACATATGAAAGCCTGTTTGAAGTCTACAAAAAAGCAAGCAGCAACTAAACGACTCTCAGACTGTGAGAAACAAGATTCTCTGGTCTGATGAAACCAAGATTAAATGTTTATCCTCATTTCTAAGTGTCATGTCTGGAGGAAACCAGGCAGCGCTCATCACCTGCCCAATATCATCCCGACAGTGAAGAATATTGGTGGTAGCATCAAGCTGTGGGATGTTTTTCAGTGGCAGGCAGAGGGAGACTGTTCTGTTCAGCTTTCTCTCAACCCTGACCAAAGTACAGAGATATTCTTAATGAAAACCTAGTCTAGAGTGCTCAGGACCTCAGACTGGGCTGACGGTTCTACTTTGAACAGGCTATGACTCTTGGCACACAGCCAAGACACTGCAGAAGTGGCTTAGAGACAACTCTATGAATGTCCCTGAGAGGCCCAGCCAGAGCCCTGACTTGAACCAAATCGAACATATCTCGAGAGACCTGAAAATGGCTGTCCACAGACGGTCCCCATCCTACCTGACACAGCTTGAGAGGATTGCAGAGAATAATGGCTGAAAATCCCCAAATCCAGATGTACAATGCTTGTTGTATCATACCAAATAAGACGTAGGGCTGCAGTTGCTGCCAGTGGTTCAACTAAGTGCTGAGAAAAGGATCTGAAAAATGATGTAAATGTGATATATCAGTTTTTCCTTTTTAATAAATGAAATTAGCAAACATTTTTAAAATTCAGTTTTTACTTTTTCATTAGAGGTACTGAGTGCAGATTAATGAGGAAAAATGAATTTAAATTTAACAAAATGTGATAAGAGTGAAAGGGTCTGAATACTTTAGGAATGTACTGTAAACTCTACTTGAACTCTGAGACCATGGAAAATTAAGGAAAAAAGGCCGAAAACTGGCTAAATACAAAAAAAATATTTATCTTACAGGATGTCATTATTGTAAACTTAGATGACCATGAGATATATATGGGGGATAAACTTTTAAGGTGTACCTCGTATTTTGATCTGCCCTTAAAGATAGAGACTCACAAACTACAATATCGATATCTTCTCAGGTATTATCTCAGCACAAATATACAATTCTGTGCTTCAGAAGGCTGTATTGTTGCAAGGCAGTTGAATTGGTTTGTATTACTTACACATCCTAAGTGTCATATAAGGGAGAATAGCAAGCACTTAGCACTCAAGCAGCTCCTGCCACCCTGATGACAGAGCAGAACCATGCCGCAGGGAGTACAAGCCAGTCTTAATGTTTGAAGATTTGTTTTACTTTCTTTGCCCAATGAGAGACTAATCGTTGATAATCAAAAAAAACTTGCCTGAGGACTTTCCTACAGCATCTCTATCTTCTTCTAATGCTTGTTTTCTCTGTGCCACATATTTCTCAAAGAGATATCCATCTGTTCCACATGCATTACATATTTTGCTGAAAACCTAAACCAAAAGATAGTTTTAAAGGGCAAGCATCTGTCCTATAAACAAAAGGTTATTCTTGAGAAGTGTTGCGGATAAAGCTGTGAAATGTTTTTAACCAATTTGTCAAGCAAGTTGACTGTAAAAATCTCTGTTCCAAGTTTTATTCCCTGTCCTTGTTTGTGTCTTGTGCTCCTCTCTTTTTTTGTGGGAAAAAGTCCTGCTAGACCAGGAGCTTTTTAATTGGCTCATTTCAATTTTTATTTTAATCTTGTTCCTATGGCCCCATCCATCTCTAGTTCTTGGCAGTCTGAGGGAGCCCACATAAATTCAGCAATGACATGTACATGCGCGTGCGCGCGCGCGCGCACACACACACACACACACACACACACACAAACACAGAAACACACACCTAGCGTTCAGAAAAAAATGACCTTATTAATATTACTCAAAACCAGCTGTATTATGCACATTTGGTGGTGGCTCATACTTATCAGCTCAATTTGTGGCCCTTTCTACAGTCATTTCTTTGAAGCGTAAGTGGTAAAGCAGCGTAGCCATAGTAGTGATTTGCCCACCCCTGGCACTTTGTGGCTTTCACAGATAAATGATGTGGTGTGACTTGACAGTCAGGCTGATGAGATGGAGCAGAGCTGTCATAACTCACCAGAACGCCATGAACCTTGGCACATGGCTGACCCCCTGAACTCTAACGGCGACAGCATATGTGTGTGGCGTTTGTGTGTGGGTCCCATCGCAGTGATGTAGACAACTTTACAATACACAAGGAATGAAAGCATAAAGGCAGTGACTGTCATCTAATTTGTCTATTAAAGAAAAGCTGAAAATTGTGACTCAAGCTGAAATGATGAACTTTAAAAGCCGATGATTGCTTTCTTGATACAGTACATGAAAACGGTGAATGGAACGGTGAAGATATGTACCAGCAAGCTAAATGGAAACAAGCACATTATTACAATCACCTTGACAGACCAAACTCAATTATCTTTCTGTTCTTTCTGTTCTATATAAATGGGCTCTGCATTTTAGCTATTCTGACAACATTCCATGTTGAATGTAATTGCAGGGGTAAAGCATTCTACTGAATTCTGTTCTGCCTCTTATAATTCATCTTCTGCAGGAACCTCCAGGCGTGTATCTCATCAGTTGGCAATGCCATACAGTTTAGCTCACTGCCAGAGCCGACAGTAGCACCCCCACACCCCCACAACTTAACTTCCACACACATCATCCTGCAATCAGAGCATAGCCAAGCCGCCCACTGTCTTAAATTACACAGCGATTCATTCTGATAAGTGGTTGCGCCTCAGTCATGCAGATTTCTGAAGTGGGTTGATTTTTTTTTCCATACAGGGCTGGATGAACAGTAGAGTAAAGAACAGTAGAATCATAGTCAAGCCTCCTGACTGGCCTAAGATTCCCCTGTTTTCCGTTTTTCATTTTCACATCGCTTTGGTGCCAGAAGAACTGTGTGTGTGTGTGTGTGTGTGTGTGTGTGTGTGTGTGTGTGTGTGTGTGTTGCATGGCTGCGTGTGTTAGCTCAAACATCCACACTGCTTGTATGCTCCATGAAAGGGGATCTGCTTTGGCTCCTTTCCATCATTCCTGGGCTGAGGCATCATACCCTCCATGCATGTCTGTCCTACTATGAGCATTAGCGTGAAGAGGCGAAACTGGGTGAGACTGAGGCACGGCAACAATGTAAAGAGACAAGGGACTGAGAGTCCGATCTGACCGATGCAGCTGTCGAGGATTTGCAAAGTGGTCACAGTTTTCTCCCCTTCAGCACTGTAGTGCAGGATGAAGGCTGGAAAGCAGTTACTGTGGAGAAGTTTTGGCTGCAGCAACCTTGTCATGGGCATGAGAGGATACAGGGAGGGAATGATGGTGGAAAGAGACTGATTTGAACAGACAGATATGGAGGGGCAGCTGTTGGGGCAAATTGTGCCATGGAGGAAAAAAGAAAAGGAAGAAGAGAGATTGAAAGAAGAGGAAGGGGTAAGGGGCAGGTATGCAGTCATTTTTATAGATGGATACGGATTACCTTTAGGACTGTGTTGACACGACAAAGTCAGCAGTATGGCAACTGCAGTACACAGAAGATTTCTTAAACCTACCTTCACTCACAATGCGGAAGTTGTATGGGAAAATACATGTCCTGCATATATAGAACATGTATTTGAACGTCATGGCTGAGCCAAGGAACAATCAGTAGCCTGTCTTTTCTGTAAACAAAGGAGTGATACTTTTATTTTACAAGGATCTGCTCTGTTCCACCTCCTGTCATTCCAATTTCACTGTGTCCTACCCTGTATATGGAAAAGAGATTAAGCATCATAATGTCTCAATTCATGCATTTGCACAAGAAAAACAGATTGAGTGTTGAATGGATGGTGTTCTCGCAGCAGAATGTTGTTCATAATCCTTACAGGGTGTCAAACCTAGGATGGCATAATTCACAGAGGCCCATTAAAGCTCACAAAAAAACACAACGGCAGACTGTTGTGGCTTTTTTTATGAGTTTTCATACTAATTTCAGTAAATGCTTCGCAACTGGATTCTTGGCATCCCCTCCTCAAGAATTATGAAATCAGTGCAATCAGGCCAATCTGCAGCATAGCCTCCAGAGATATTGTCAGACATTTTTTTTATATAAAACTTTTATATCAATATTTAATCTTGAACGTTCTTATTATCCAGAGCCATGTGGTGCACAGTATGTTGTGCCTCCAACAAACTGGTAAACAGTATGTTGTGCCTCCAGGTTTGTCCCGCAGCACCGTATTTCATGAACGCTTGTCTTCCTCAGTAAGAGGAAAGCCAGCCGTTCTCAGCTGACTTGCCGATGTGTGTGAGCGCTGGCTGACGCTGCCTCATTCACAGCTGTGTGAGCTCTGTATATACCACAGCTGCAGGGCACTGCTCTCTCCCATGAGACAAATGATACACCATTACCACACACAGTACAGCATCGGCTTTTCAACGCCCCTCCCCCTGTTTTCTTATTAAAACAAGGTTTTTTGTTTTGCGCTCTGTCATTGCAAGGCTACATATTGTAATGTGTTCTCTAAAAAAACACTCTGAGAGCCTAAAGTATCTCTCTGAGTTTGCTGATTTGTCTCATCTTGCAATGCCAAGGCCTTTCTTCCCCTGTCATATCTTGAGGAATTATATTTGCAGGCTAAAATGCAAACACCCAGAAAACTGTGAGATGACTCTCTGTCCGCAGTGTAAAAACAGAATGTCATGTATGTCTCTCAAGAAAACTAGCTATCAAGATCTCACTGAGCACATTCACTTGTACACACGTGCTCCACATGCTGCATACAGACACAAATAGCGTAAAGGGCCACAGATGGTAAACATAGCTCACAGGGAGTGACTGATCACATCTCAAGCCAAATTACAGTCTGTTTATAGCCATAGGAACATCACTATCTCTGCTCTGTGATGCCTGATGACCAGAAACCTACATCTATCTCCTAAGCGTGACCTACTGTAGAAATTTTGTACCGGTGCTGCTAAATAAATGCTGACAGCCATCTTGTTTTTTCCATAGCCCCTGTTGCGAGTTGGCTGTCCAGTTGGCTGTATACAGTCCCCTCGGGAACAGGAGGGAGGCAAGCTTGAAATGACAAGGAGTAATGATGTAATGTAATTATATTTGTCTTGCTACACAGTGCGTCAGCGGAGCACTAATTAATTCTGAACGCTAATGGGAGGAACAAAATGTCTTGTTTTTTGCCGACTGTCACATTCTTTGGTTGGTTCTGCTTTCATTCTTCACAGTGGTTGACATGTTCTCGCTCCATTGATCACACTGTTTTCTCCATTTTTTCTCTCTCTGCCTTGTTATTTCTCTGTTTCCTTATCATCTGCCGTACTTCACTTTCTGCCACAACTGCACACAAACATTATGCTCATTCTCCCCTCACTACTTACGATCTTTCTCTGCCCCCCTCTCTGTCGGGCTTGCCCACCCAGCCACACAGGGTTTTTCACTCCATGTCTGACCTTAGGTCTTCTGATGTCGTATCTTTTGATAGGTATTGAAAACCCTGAAGCCAATTCATTCTGTCTTATCATTGCTTTTAAATCCTTTATACGATAAAAAAATTGTCATGAAAAGAGATTCCGAAGAGATGGAGAATATTACAGATTAAGTTCACGCCTGAGTGGTAGGATACAGTGTGGGAACTTATTACTCCCTATCATTCAGGCTCAAAAGATTCAGGCATTTTGCTTGAATGGACATTGACTTTGCAGTGTCCCCCTGTCAAAACTGTCCCATGTGTATGCATGAACATTTCAGCTCAAATCTCAAAAAGCTAAACCTTAAGTAGATTCTGCTGGACATTAAAGACATAATAAACTACCATCACTCTTCTCATGAAGAGCATGATGTTGCCATACAAAAATAGCCCATATGGCAGTGGCAGTGGCCATTGTCCTTTGGTAAGCTTATGCAACAGCCTCTACAACAGATAGCGAGAAACTTCAGCCATAATTCCTCACAATAAAATGGAAATGAAAGCAGTGCCTGTGCTCTCGTAAGTCATCCTGTGGGGAGAAAAGTGACCTCTCTTGTACGAGATTGAGGCACTAAATCAGCCTAAAGACACCTCCTGCTCCTCTCATCTGAAGGTGCTCCTGGAGAGCCATCATTCATGCTGGAGAGCAAGTGCAGTGCTTTGATATTCTGTGTACCTTGCCTCGGCTGTGCAGCTCTGTGTGTCCAAGTGTTTTTCTTGTACACCTGTGTGTGTGTGTGTGTGTGTGTGTGTGTGTGTGTGTGTGTGTGTGTGTGTGTGTGTGTGTGTTTGATCTCAGTAGTATGCATGACAGAGAGCGCTGAAATATAAAGAAATAAAATTGCATATGTGCACTGCAACATAGGTGTGAAATGGACCGGTGCATCTTCCCATTCACCTCGACATGGAGCCCTGTACTCATGTTGTGACTCTGCTTTCTGCTGCATCGTGCAAGGTCACACTCTAAGGGCCTTATTGTCGGGACTGAGGCTCAGACCAGCTGGCCAGCCATTCTGTAAAATCACAGGGAGACAACTTTAGTGTACTGCTATGTAAACTGCTGTAAACACAGCCCAAGGTTGCGCTGTGTCTGCTCTTCAATTTTTAACAACTCCAGGCTGGTTGGATACAAGCCTAAGCTTCTATATTCCCGCTCTATTGCTTGAATAAGCTTGTTTCTCTAGGACATTGTAATTCATGGAATGGGTGAAGTAGAGGTAGGGAAAACAAGCTTGTAGAAGAGTGCTCATTGGGTGAATGATATAGTAAATCAAGGGTTAATTAAATTAAAAGAAACCAACATTAGGTTCATATTCTGAACAAAAGTTTTACCTGACACTAAAACCAGAAACTGTTTGTATTTTCAGACTTTTGACCTCCCTAGCCAGAGGTTTGGACAGTCCCTCTTCCTGCTTCTCACCCTCCTTGGAAAGGTAAGATTTCTGCTTTCCCCTGCTATACCCCTCATCTTTCTGCTATGGCAATCTGTTAACACTGCAGCAAAATGAAATAGAGAGCCTTTAATTACTCTGAGGATCTGATAGCACTTCTTCTGGAACATCTCTTGTGTATTTGTTTATGTATTCTGTTTATTCAACAGCCACCCTTGGAGGGAAAGGCATTTTACTTCACATTAAATCAAACCTTTCTCTAATTTTAGCCCACACCATAGCATATGGGATTGTTCTGCAACCAGACTTGATTAGGAAACAGATGTAGGAAGGTGAATAATCTTGTCCAGATTACAGGAGAGCTTCATAGATGTAAAGGGTAAATCCCTTTTCCTGAAAGTGCAGGGGCAACATTGATAACCACCCAGAACTCCCTGCTTCATGGTGCCCATGCTTCAAAGAGAAACACGGCTTACAGGGGCTAACTAAAATTAGCTGGGCAACAGATAACCTGTGCCTTGAGATCAAAGCGGGGCAGGGTCTGTGACGGCGCCTGTGGTGGCAGAGCCTGTAGAAGGAGGAATGTGGAGCAAGGGAACACAGAGATGGGCAGAGAATGAGCAAGGCTACAGTGCTATTCATGCAAGGGGATGAATGCTAAAGAGGCCCCGTATCGTGGTATAAATTTCCAGGGCAGGAGATTATTTATGGGTGTTTTGGATTGAGGGGGTCAGGGTTTTGTGTGTTGCATGTCACACTATCACTCCCACAGTGCGTCTCTGTTCCCCAGAAATCTCAGCATCCTGCACTAGGCTTTACAAATAGCAGGGCGCTGGATCACTATATGTCTGTACAGTGGGGTCCAAACCAGTACAGGGGTCTCATACTTTTGGACCCCACTGTACATGAGCATGTGTTAATTTGAGACAGATGGCTCTTTTCTGGTATAATGTCTCTCTGTGTTGTGCTGCACCCTAAAACCATACAAACAATTTTAGCTACTTTTTATATTTACTGCTGAACCGCTTAATCTGTACCAATTTATTTGACTCCATTTGTTGTTCATAATGTATGTTTTCTATGTAAAATCTGGATCTATAGTACAATTTAACTATAGTAAGATAAATGTAATGAGGTAGAAGTGTGAAGCAAATGGATGCTCTTGAGTGGGAGGTACAGGTACTTTAAAACTGTACAGTTTCTGAATAAATGCCCTCCACTGTATAGTCGACCATTGCCAGATCCTAGCTGAACTCCATTAACACTTTAATGGTTTTAAGTAGCCTTAATTTCAGTGAATCCTCTTTTATGATGAAGTTTATACCTCCTTGAGGGGTCAATATCCTAAATTAATCATGCCATCTTGCTATTGATTCACCCGCTTTA
The DNA here is from genome assembly GCA_016859345.1 of Istiophorus platypterus. Taxonomy (NCBI): domain Eukaryota; kingdom Metazoa; phylum Chordata; class Actinopteri; order Istiophoriformes; family Istiophoridae; genus Istiophorus; species Istiophorus platypterus. The sequence goes on from CM029121.1 coordinate 8,693,489, forward strand.
ATTAAGCACTGGCAACAGATTACAGACACTCTTTTGGAGCAGATCAAACAACAATTTATATTCAATTAGTCTACTGAATTGTAAAAATACGGCAATGTAGTAATGTCAATTCAATATTGTTCGAAACTTTAACTAAGATTTCTATTGTGAATAACGGATTAACAAGTAATAATTTTTATGATCAATTGTATTTAGTTGAAGAGGTTCTTCCCTTGCCTCAGTTTGTATATCAAAGCTAATATATTATTTAGATAGCAGCACAAGATGATGAAAAATCAGATGATAGCCTCAATGTCTTTCATGTCTGCAATGTTGTCTGCTGGGAAAATATTGCATTTTCAGTTGTCTGTTGTTTATAGAGCTGCTTTGCCTTTGACATAGAATCTGTGTCTACATCTCTGGAGCCAGATGTATCCTCCTTGTCCCTCTCTCACCATGGAAAGCTTTAGAGACTGTCTGTGCATCAGAAAAGGGACCGTGAGACCTGCAAGCTCAGTTTTCTACGTGATGAAATGTGTAATTAGGCAAAAAAACAACAAGACAAAAAACAACAGCGCATTTGAATGCAGACTTCTTTAGCAGTATATATATTGGTTTATTTTCATAAATGTTACATCTATGCAGTGTGTGTGTGTGTGTGTCTGACTGTGTGCATGACTAAATAATGTTCACTTCAACTGGCCATTCAGTAATATTCATAGACAAGGACACACACAAGCAAGCCTTACAAGCTTTCAGCCTGGGGTAACTGCTCCATCCTTAGTGGCCTTGCAGCATGATACATGGAGGTTTACATACTCGGGGAGTGTCGGTGTCTGTGTGTGGGGGGAGTGTTATTGATATGCCTCCTGTTGTGCTTGCTGAAAGATACTGAGTGATGCTGTTCCAGTGAACCATTTACATATTTATTTTCACGGCCAAACAGCACCACATGCACTGGTGGCCACTGGAGACCTTATATGTCTGTCTTTAATTGGCTATTGATTGACTCTGCTATGGCATTGGGAGACCACATATTACCACCCTCTCGAAAGAGGGGAGTTGCAGGCGAGTTGAATGTGGATGTGTCGGTGTTATTTTGTGTATCAATCTGTTGTTGCATTATTTATACATCTCTCATTTTTATTAGTGTAGCAAGGATCAGTGACGCAATACACAATGGAATGATCGCAACACAGGCTCCCTCTTGGACACAGTTTATTTGCATAGGTCAGTGCAAGATGGTTCTATTTGGAAAGATGTCGGGAGCAGGCAGAGAAAGGCACCATATAGCTGGAAAGGATGAGCAACTGAGTTTCAATTTCTCAGCGCTTCCATCTGACGTGAAATTGTCATTGTCAACATAAATAATGCAACATTATGTGCTGTATATATGTGCAACTGTTTGAATGTGAGCTTGCATACAAGGATGCACAAATTGGTTGTCTTTTAACAAGGCAATATGATGACCTACTCTCCTGAATGAATATAGATTAAAAAAAAAAAGAACTACCTTTTCTTTAGGATGCAACTGACAAATATTTTGCAAAATTTGCGTTTCATTGCTGTTGTGTAGTAACGGTGTCTGCACAAGACAGCGGTGTTAGGGAGGGAGAGAGATTTCTAATTTCTTCAGCAAGGCGGCTAATTATTCTGCTTATGTGTGCCTTAATGGAGTGTGAAGTTGAGGAGCTCATTAGAGCTTTATTGCAAAAAACGGTCCATCTTAACCTTTCATTAAGTCTCACTATTGAATCCTCCAATCTCCAATTGAATTAGAAAATCCTTTTCTCCCAAAACAAAGTAAACTAACTAATACTAGTTATTTATTAAGAAAAAAATGCCCTCTTTTCTTTTTTTAAATTTCCTTGTCGAAAATAAAATAATTCAATGTTATACACAAATATGGTAATGTTTTCATACATACGGTGCATTTTATTGAATGAATCCTTCCCTAAAGCTTTAGAGATCAGTGCGAATTCTTGGCTAATGGTGCAACACCAAAACCATGATTAGCACCACAGTACAATGAGGTCTCACTCTAAAAATTACCACACTCAAACTCCTCTGCAGAGGTTAAACGGCCACCCTGCCACAACCACACACGCCTCGGAGCCGCTTCAGCCTCTTGATTGTTTCTTCAACCTGTTGCTTTGTTCGGTCAGTCAGCCAGTTCGTCTGTTCCAAACCGCTTAATTTAAACAGCCAGCCAAGCCAGTGGAATCTGTGAGCAGAATTCCACAGCTCCATCATCCTCCAGCCTCACTATTCCTCTAGGCTGGGAACTATCCTGGGAATGCCCCCTCCTGCTGTGTTGCACATATCCAGGACCTGTTCCGATAAATGCCAGTTGGCTCAAATGGGCTTTGATGCTACCCTTGCACGTGAACGCCTGTTTGTGTATGTGCGTGCATGTTGACTGTGCGAGCATGTGTGCATGTTTGTGTGAATACTGACAGGCAGCCAGCTCATGTATTGATCTGTAGCCATTCTGACCGGAGCCCAAAGGGCAGGCTGTATCATCTGTCAGTCTACCAAGAAGGGCATTATAGGCACACTGATCTTAGATCACAAATCCCAGTCAGAGAGAGAGAGAGAGAGGGAGAGAGAGAGGGAGCCAGAAAGTTGAAGAGCAAGAAAGACAGAAGGAGGCTGTCGGCATGAAAAAAGAGTTATGGTGGATACGAATTGTGTTAACATGAGTGTGTCTGTCGTCTGCTAGTTAAGTGGTAATACCCCCACATTCAGTCCTCCATGGCCTTTGTTGATTGAGACAAACAGACCCTCTTTTAGAGCCTGGTGGTGAAGACAACAGTCAGTGCTGACCTTTTCACCTACAAGACCACCCATGTGCGTCAGTAGCCCCCCAGCCCTACCCCTCGCTCTGTCTCTTTCTCTACCCAGCAACCCTCTCCAAACCTCAGTGACAACACAATTACACACCACAATGACAGCATATAACACTGATACTCATCAAGTAAATTATAGGCACATAAACAGCCAAATATATATGTGAGTGAGTGTCTGTATGCATCTCTCTCTCTCTCTCTCTCTCTCTCTCTGTGTATATATATATATATATATATATATATATATATATATATATATATATATATATATATATATATATATATTTATGTATTCTCCACACATGTGCAAAGCCCTGCGCACAATAATAAATCATAATAATGAGTGGAACATATCACAGCTCTGCTCATAATGACTGTAAAATTACTTCAAAGGTTACAATATCTCTTGCTATGATAAGGATGTGATTTGAGCTGATTTCAATGCTTTTTTCCTTTAGAAGACCTTAAGTCACGCTGTTTTATTGATCTTTTTCAAAACTCTATTTTTTCACTCTCCCTGATTGTTGTTGTCTGCTTTCAAAGGCCTCTGGTATAAAATCCATCCATTGTAATCATGACTGAGGTTGGTTTTGATGAGTTTTGAAATTGTCTGAAAGGCAACAAGCCTTGTGTTGTTTGGAGACAAACACAGCTGATTGTATTGACAAAATACAAGGTCACCACAACTAGTCTGGCATGACTCCACTCCATCATGCTTCTTCACAGTGATTATTCCATTACTCTAAATCTACTAAAACTGTTCCCACCAAACATTTAACACGCTGAAAGGTTTCTGTGTGGCTTCTGTTTAAACGTTTCATGACACCAAGCAAAGAGTGTAGGAGCCACCGAGACTTGTAAAGCAGGACTGCCGATAATGCATAGACACAGGCATTTGTATTTGTTGGTCTATTACATTTTATTCCCATGATCAATAGATGACTGGTCTTTGCACTGAAAATATGCCTTTTGTTCTTGACTTGTAAAACAACACGTTGATAAATGTAAATTCCTGTTTAAAACTCATATTTTCATGTCATTAACACTTTGGTAAACTGTCCTGCAATAGCCTTACGAGAAATCGCTTATACAGTTGCTGAATAGTTAATTTGTTTGGCAAAAAAAACATGTTTGTTAGTTTGTTTGTTCGTATATTTGTCAGCAGGATTATGCAAAAAGTACTAAACAGATTTTCCCCAAACTTGGTCAAGGGATTGGTCATGGGCAAGGGAAAAACCCATTAAATCTGGGACAGATACATTTACTATGAATTTGATTTTTTTTTCCTGTGAAGTCCGGTGTTTATTCTTTACATTGGTCTTGGCAGAGGTCTAGACTCTGCTGAGCTCATTTTCTAGTTTAATAATGGAGATTCAGATTAAAACTCTGTGAGGTTTGATTCGGCTTCAGTCGGGTTTGGAAAATCGAAGTCTTCCATATATTTCACTGTTTTCCATTTCTTATTTAAATAATTTATACAGTGAATCCCCAGTGATGAATGTGGTGGTATACTGTAACTCAGTCAGTTGCCACAGTATATACCCCAACCCTTAATAACACTGCATGTGAATACAGCTGTATTCATATTAGCCTGCATGCCTATAATCACAAGCGGCTTGTAATCTATATTTTCATGTTTCCACCGACTTTAATGTAAATGTCATCTCTTCCCAAGTGGTGGCAGGCTATAATTCATGCTCCCCTCTATTGTTGCTAATCATCCAGTTAGCTGAAGTATCGGCCTAGTATCTAGCCTAGTATCTGTCTGCTAACAATCATACCAGATACAGTCTGTGGTTTTGTGAAGAAAACGTTGATTACAAAAGGTTACTTCTTTTTGAAATAGATTGTACATTTTATACATCAGGTTACCGATTCAAAACCATCTCCATCAAGGACTAATCGACAGAAAAGAAGGCCGAAATGAGCATGACTTTTTTTGTAAGAGCTTCAATAACCTTGAGGGATCAACAAAGATGATATAGATAATCTGGTTCGTCATAGAAAAGCCTGAATATTGATTGAAAAGCACAATAAAAGTTATAACATTACTTATGAACCTCATTTAGTGAAATCTTGCAACAATTTTGTAGTTCTATACGTTGAATAAAGGATTGGTTCAAAACTTCACTTACTTAAATTGCTCAATGTACTTCCCAACAGAAAAGTCCATTTTAACACACTATTTAGTTTTATGATTTGCTCGCTTATAAACGTGTTTTGTTGTTAAAAGTATGCATGTGGGTGTGTGGGTGTTTGTGTGCGCATGCATGTGTGTGTGTGTGTGTGGGTGTTTGTGTGCGCATTCATGTGTGTGCATGGTGTGTGTGTGTGTGGGTGTTTGTGTGCGCATTCATGTGTGTGCATGGTGTGTGTGTGTGTGGGTGTTTGTGTGCGCATGCATGTGTGTGTGTGGGGGTGTTTGTGGGCTCATGAATGTGTGTGTGGGGGTGTTTGTGTGCGCATTCATGTGTTTGCGTGGTGTGTGTGTGTGTGGGTGTTTGTGTGCGCATGCATGTGTGTGTGTGGGTGTTTGTGTGCGCATGCATGTGTGTGCGTGGGTGTTTGTGTGCGCATGCATGTGTGTGTGTGGGTGTTTGTGTGCGCATTCATGTGTGTGCATGGTGTGTGTGTGTGTGGGTGTTTGTGTGCGCATTCATGTGTGTGCATGGTGTGTGTGTGTGTGGGTGTTTGTGTGCGCATGCATGTGTGTGTGTGTGTGTGGGTGTTTGTGTGCGCATGCATGTGTGTGCGTGGTGTGTGTGTGTGTGGGTGTGTGTGGGTGTTTGTGTGCGCATGCATGTGTGTGTGTGTGGGTGTTTGTGTGCGCATTCATGTGTGTGCATGGTGTGTGTGTGTGTGGGTGTTTGTGTGCGCATTCATGTGTGTGCATGGTGTGTGTGTGTGTGGGTGTTTGTGTGCGCATTCATGTGTGTGCATGGTGTGTGTGTGTGTGTGTGTGTGTGTGTGGGTGTTTGTGTGCGCATGCATGTGTGTGTGTGGGTGGGTGTGTGTTTGTGTGTGCGCATGCATGTGTGTGTGTGTGCTGTGTGTGTGTGTGTGTGTGTGTGTGTGGGTGTGTGTGGGTGTTTGTGTGCGCATGCATGTGTGTGTGTGTGGGTGTTTGTGTGCGCATGCATGTGTGTGCGTGGTGTGTGTGTGTGTGTGTGTGTGTGTGTGTGTGTGTGTGTGTGTGGGTGTTTGTGTGCGCATTCATGTGTGTGCATGGTGTGTGTGTGTGTGTGTGTGCGTGGAGCACAGTGGTGTTTAATGTGCATGTCTTGAGGGGTGAGTAAGGAATAATGTGAAACTTCAGTCTCTAATGATTCAGGGTAGTTTTTCTGTCGGGGTGTCCTCTGTCAAGCCCTAATGTTGTGCATATTTGTCTATTTTAGTGTAAATCTGATCATGTAACAATTAAAACCATTTTTCATCCATTCGGTTTAATATTTGTATATTAAATACTTAGTACTCTTAATTTCATCCTTTACAATCTGAATCATGTCTATTTACTATAAATTGTTTAAATGTTAGCCTGCCTGTATCTAAGGCTTGCCATGTCCCTTTCTGTCAGTATGATTGTAAACTCACCTCCATGCTAATTCTCAGACAATAGACTCTATATATTTATATTTTTATCTTAATGCTGTCACAAGCTTACCTTTATCACCACTGTGAATCTAAATGCAATATTCTGTGTTCTGTGTTGAATAATAACTGATATAATCTCTTTGATTCTTCATGAAATGCAATCCTGAGGAGGATGTTGACACTGTCGTGATTTGAGATGCTGATATTCTTTTAAACAAAGGATTATGTAGTGATATAGGTCTGTGGCTGCTTTAATCACTAACTGGGTTAGAATAGTGTTTGTGTGCTGGGGTAGAAGTGGGGGGCTGGTAGATTTGAAGAGATCATGCTCTGAATCACAGAGGTCTGTATAAAGACCATGTAAGACGGGCAGATGGGTCGGTTTTGGTGATGCTGTCGAATATTGTCACTAATGCAAAGGATCAAAAGAGATCAGAATCAGCCTTTCACCTCACAGGCAAAGTCTATGACAAAAGGAAGCTGACCTGGTTGGTAATGTCAGGGGTGAAGAGGGGCTCATCCTGAAATCTCCATATTAGTATATAAAGCACCAGATAGGCATATTGATATTGGACAATTCAGAAAAACTATGGATAACATTTAAAAACAGCATTTTTTGTTCGCTCGTTCTTTTGTTGGGTTTTTTTTTATTTTACAGCTAGTTCAAAATTATGATTTTGTGTTCAAACGGAACATGAGAAGAATTTTAGAATCTGCATTATTGTGTACACACACATATATATATATATATAGCCCAGCCCCCACCTATGAGTGTGTATCAGCCCCTCTCAGCACCTTAAGAGAATTGCATGGTGTGTTTATGCACAGGGAGATTATGTTTGGGGGTTGGCTGGTGTTTCCCATCGCTGCACATTATCTCCTGCAAAGTATGTGCTGATGTATTCATGTTGTACGTGTTGTGTTATTTCAGTGTTGGGGGAGCAGCTGCCCCGATCAGGAAGGAAAGAGTTAGAGTGATGGGGTTAAGATACGGCAGGGTTTGCTTGTCCCTTGCAAGGCTTCCTTTGTCTGGAGATCATCTGCTATCCCAGCCTTAAGAGGATTACCCTATGTTATGACATTTAACTGGAAGCACAGTTATCATCTACTTCTGACGACGAGCCATAAGCGGACTACAAGCCGCTATGCATTACTGAGCACATATATCATGAGAAATGGGTGTTTACAGTTCACTGCGTCCTCCCTTTACCTGTGATGTTTGATTGATAACACATGTAAACAGATTTCTGTGTTTTGCAATAAGTGTCAGTCATGCCTTTAGCATTCCTCGCAGATTTATACCTTGTAAAAAAGGACTATTTAGCTATTTAGATTTATGATGTGCATCCACTGCTCTGTCTCTCTTGTGCACAACACATCAAGGACCCTCCATGGCCTCCTGTGCCTGGTCAAAGTGTTACACATACCAACACATTTGTTTGTGTTCATATCCCCTTGAAGCTGATGGAAAAGGAGAAGAAGGGGAGAGATGAAAGGTGGAACTGCAGGAATAAAAGGGGAATGAGATGTGAAAGAAAAGCAGAAGAGGGAAAACCAATTGGCAAGTTGCAGACTTTTTTTTTTAGTCTGGAGTGTTTCTGCCACATAAATTGGACTTGAAACCCCAGCTGGTCTTGAGAAATCCATTGTGGTGTTTTTTTTTTTTTTTTTGGAAGTCTCCAACCTATTTCAAATCATGTATTCCTGTCTTCCAGGTGGACTTATTATTTTCTTCCATTATATAAGTTCTCCTCCCTTTTTGCCCTTTTTAAAATATATGTGAAGGCTTGTGGCTCTCTAAAGAATGAATTTCTAACAGGAAAAAAAAGGTCTGGTATTACTATAAATAATGGTTTGGCTTCTCCCTGGCAACCTTCGATGCTGAGTGCCTGGCGTATAGCTCCCCCTAAGTGTCTTTACAATTTATCTGGTCCTGCACCCAACAATATTCATCACAATGTAACTCGCTGTGCCTCTGCAATACATCACAATCTGAACACAGGGCCACAGTAAATCAAAACTACAATGCCCTTGACATCTGCATTAGGCCCATAAACCACTTTTTTCTATTCAAGCCCATTGGACGTTGTGAGATCCTCGTTGACCACAGCATCCTGTAGGTGTGTGAGTGTGTGTGTACTGTATGTAAAGCTGTATGCAATTGTGTGGGGAGCTCTGGGTAGTGTTACAGCAGTTGGAGACTGTCTGTGTCCATGTCTGTCCCTGGCCTGCCTGAACAGTGATTTATGGACTGTACCTGCTCAGTGGCTTTGGTGTGGTCTCTGCACTGCACACACACTTGATGAGTGTAATGTCACCTCTGCTACAGTGCTCTACCAGGCCCTCATATACACGCACAAAGAAACGCACTGACAGACACACCTGTGTATGTAGTGATTTGTGCTGTATTTATATAGATCAGGCATGTACACAGATGCGTGCAAGACACATTGTGGACTCACATCACTGGGGTTTCAGCAGAGGGCATTAGCTTTATTACTATTTAAGAGCAAGGAGTGAGTGTATTTGACTTTTAGATTGACTTAGCAGCCAGAGATCAGTGGAGGGGGCTTCAATGTATCCAGCTGGTTTCCACATATGCACCAGCTCTGTCTGCAGCACGTCTGAGAGCACTTTGTTCTCGTCTCCTCTAGTCTCCTTTACCGTTGAGAGATCTTGACTGAGAGCGATGTTTTATGAATTGATGTTTTCACCTCCCAAGGAGGAGAATTTTTTCTGCTGTGTAAAAAGCAGTGAGCCTGAGTAATTTAGCTGGAGTAATTTACAAAAAAAATGTTTTTCTCGCTCTCATTTTTTTTCTCTCTCTCTGGATTTTGGACTTCCACAACACTCCTGTGGCTGTCATTAGCCCATTGACTAGTCCACAGTGGTACAAACAACTGAAAACCTGCAACAAGCACAGGGTGCAGCAGCTTTGGCAGTGGATTAAATACAAAGCCTTGGGCGTATGGAATAAAATGCTCTAAATTGATTTGGCCTGTGCTGTTTGAATGGAGAATGCTGCTAATAGCTTTTCATTAACCCAGGTCCATTGCCTGCGTACTTGGTGATATTTCAGTAGACCCCCATTAGACAGAAAGCAGATTTGTTCACTACAGTGTATAGGGCTGTAATATTGATACAAGTTAACAGGGATTGTGTAGACATTTTATTTGTAGTGCTTTCAGTGCCTCCAAGTTTTAAATTGTATTGCTGTTTGCTCTAAATTTATTTTAGATAGCCTTTATCCCCTGTTGGTTTGGTTCAGAATTAGCAGAGGTTTCAAGAACATTCTGCGGCGTCATTGACATCAGAAGAAATATGAAAACACCAATTGCACAAGGCAAAAAAGGGTGAAGCGATGCAATCAGAGAGGGCAGAGAGAGTTGTTCCCAAATGTTTTTGGAAACGAACACTGGACCTCATTCAAGAACATTTTCTCTATCCTAATGCCTGTAAAAGTTTTTTATGTTTGATTCACCAAACTCTCTCAACTACCCAACTTTTCTCATTTAAAGTTGATTAATGCCACCTATTCATCAGGAAGTGCATGTCTGTGAAATTTGAACATTAGCATTATGAAACACTCCCAAACTGCCTTATAATCCTTCCTGTTCCTCTCCATTTGTTGGCAAGATCATCCACAAAAATGTTACTTAAGTAAAAAGAACAATTTCACACAGTGCGTCGGGTTTTGCTGTTGGAAGTGAGCAGTGCTCTGCTGTGAAAGAAATAAAGGTGGAGCAGGTTTATATGATGTAAGATGCAGAAAAATGTTTTTGTTAAACATAGTGGCCTATAACTTAGATGGGAAGTGGTCAAGACGATGTCATGTCACAGTCATGAAGATGAATGAGAGTGAGAGTTTTCTAGCAGGTGAACTTACACTAACTTGTGCACCATTAGGATGATTCTCTGCTACAAGTTTCACAAAGACCCTGAGGCGGCTGTCAGAGTGAGAAACTTTTAGCTACTACGGAACTTGCGTGTCAAAATATACCAATTTAAAATGTCATTTGGCAAGCCCCTGTGATGGTGATGGCGAGGGCGAAGGAATTTAATTTTAGTGGTTTATTTTTATTTTACATGATTTCACCAGCATCCCCCAGATTCATTAAGATTTTAGGGGTGCTCTGTGGCTCTCTGAGGCTGCTCTTGGGCACAGCAGTGCTTTCAGATAAATGTGAAGGCAAGCATGCTAACATGATGACAACAACAGGGCAAGGTTGTTGATGGTATAAGCAGGCATTACTGGAATTTACTAAGTAGTGCTAAACAGAAAGTACAGCTGAGGGGGGTGGGAATGTCATCAATTTTGCATAAAGGTTTGTCTTAAAACGCAGTACTGAAAATTTTAAATTTTGACCTGATGATCTTGCAAGATGAAAGAGGAATGGGATTACCAAAGTTAATTAATTTTGAGGGCGACATTAATTTTTTTTTTACCAAATTGCATGGAAGTACAGACAAAAGTTGCTAAGATTTTTCAGCCTGGACCAAAGTGTCAAACCACCCAACTGACTGGCATTTCCATCCCCAGAACCATGTTGCTATTATGGCCAAAAAGAACGGGGAAAATTGAAGGAGTGGAGGCTGAGAGATCCCAACCTTTAGTCCCTAGAATGGGTCAAGCTTCAGAAAGGATCTTTTAGTTCCCGTAATGCATCTCAAAGTCATCTGCTATTAGACTTTCCCTGTTAAATACCCTCAGCTTTCAAAACCCACTCCTCCAATTTATGACACAGGTTTCCTGTCCAATATTTGAAATCTGAGGCTTAACTCAAGATAACCGTAAAGACATCACCAGGGACATTATCTCAGATTTTGAAAGCTCCCTCCAGAGCCACAGAAAACGTTATATAACATTTTTTACAAACTGTTTTAATCCCAATTTACCCTTTGTATAAAATCAGCGGAGTGTCTCTTCAAGGAATTATAACTCTTAATTCAAGGTCTTACATTCTAGGAAGATGACAAACTATCTATACATGACTAGGAGAGGTCTGGAAGTCTGTTTGTACCTTAAAGAAAATCTTAAGTATGTGTAAATTGTTGTTAATTGAGTTCATTAAAAATCATAAAAAAAGTCTGTCTGTCCCAGAGACACCAAGCCTCGGTGTTCAGAGCCTCAGCTCTTATGATTCCGCACCTTGTTTTTTATACCTCGACCAGTTGTTCTGAACTCACACAACCACCACACACACCTGCTCTCCTCCCAAAGTTTTCGGCAGGCCACCAACAGTCAGTTCAGCAGTCAGCCAATCAGTTGCTGCTCTGTAGTTTAGATAGACAGGGCTCCCCTCATTGGCTGATTTAGGAGCCAGACAGCAAGGCTTGCGGCAGCATTCTGGGAGAGCGGCTCCCGATGGTTTGTTGTAGAATCAGATATCCTGTATTCAGGGCAGGGCTGTTTCATTAGTTTATTGCTTCACCAGGTTAGAGGCTTCATTAGTTAAATGCACCCTTTTTCCTCTAATCGGATCAGCAAAATCAGATCAGTCTCTATCATCAACTACCTTTTTTCACATGGGGGGATCTCCCTCTGTACCAAATATTGGAAGTACAGTTGTACAGTTGTATTTCTATCATGCTCCCTTTTTCCTCTCCCTCTATCTCTTCTTCTTCTCAGTCAGACACGGTTAGAGCTTTCCCCTAAAAGAGATGTGCATGCAAAATATGTCAAAAAACTGCCTTTTCTCGGTTCACTTTGCATTCTGTACACTACTACGTCTCTGTGTGTGTTTGTGTGCTTCCTTTTCTCTGCTTTCTCATTCATTCTAACCCACTGCTGCAGTCATAGCAAGGGATGAATCCACAATTGGCCTGCAGAATTTCTCAGAGGACTAACTCCAAGGAGAAAACTCATCTTCTAAAATGTTGCATTTCTAAAAAGGTGGCTCAGGAGGCACATGAATATAGCCTGAAAAGCAAGGACTTGAATTCAGTCAATGGAGATAACCTTTACACAGAATATAGTAGATAATCATTTTCTGCATCATTCTGGGCCTCATAATGCTAAAGCTCCAGGGTGGCCCCTGTTAGGTGAACACTGTCCAGCAAAAATCAAAAAAATTGCTTCATACTGTCACCAAAAAAAAAAAAAAAAGAAATCAGACATCTGACAGTGGGATGAAAATATCTGACAGCTGAAACTCATTTTAGCCTTGCTTTATCTCTCTAATGGTGAGCCCAAGGGTACTCTTGAACCTCTGACCTCACTTCCCTCAGTCCGTGCTTACTTTTCACATGCTGCCTCCTTCCTCTTGGGAGATAGCAGTGAAGTAAATTGATGAGATGTCCTGGTACATAATTTTGTAATATTGCTAGCTTTTCAATTTTTCCCAAGCAGTAGCAGCTTGCTGAGACTTTCATCACTTGCCTCTATGTCTTTGTCATCACGTTCACAGACATGTGATGCACTGCAGATTTTCCTGTTATTCCGGTATAAATATTTTTATGTCCATGAGTGTGAGAATTTTTCACACATTTTCAAACTTATTATATATGCCGTTTTTCATTGCTAGACTTTTCTAAAAACCCTGAACAATGCCAGATTTATAAGGCTCAGTATAAGTATTTGCTCTATCCTTTGATCAGACATTAAATTGTCTCCTGTATTTCTTGCTGTTCTAGGATTGATGAACCATTTCTGAGGGTGGTGATTATCCAGAGTAATTGATACACATGAGAGAGTGGACTCATAGTTTTCAAAGTGGATATGGTACGGTTACATAAACACCCAAGTAAACTACATAAAAAAGGAGGAAACATTGCATTCTATTTGCATAGTAATTCATTTTTGGCCTTCTTATGTGTTCATAAGCCACACATGAGTATGTCTACAAAAGCAGAGAGTGATAAATAAGTAATATGAGCTAACCCTGCTTCCTCTGCTCTTTGGGGAGCTGGTGTTTTTGATGATGTGAAAATGTGAGATTGTAGTCAAGGGCTACAATTTACCTTTGCAAACACAAACACAGCACTAATGATCATTAGAATAATATCCTATATTTTCCTTTACTTTGCTAGATTTAAAGTGCTCCAGAATAGAAATGAATCCTATACCACAACATCTCCTAGTGCCTTTACATACAGACCAGTCAGAAAGTGTTTGTGATTTGTTTTCATTGGTTTGCTCTACTCCAGTACATGAGGTTTAAAATTAAACTTGACTATGTTGGAGTTAAAGTGCTGATTTTTAGCTTTATAAGTGTGCAGGTTGTTGTCATCCATACTTGGTTCCATGTAGGAATTGTAGCCCCTTTTAAACTGTATCTAGTCCCCTAAGTTTATGCAAAGGCGGCAGCCAAGAAGCATTTTTATGGCAAAACATTTCTTGACTGGCCACATCAGTCATGGGACTTAAGTTCAGTTGGTCATTTGTTTCACTTTCTATAGACCAGACTGTGGCCAAAAGCCCCTGAACCAAGCCAGAAGTGAAGCTGAACTCAGTACAGGCCTTGCACAGCGTCTTCATGGAAAATACCAATTGTCTGCAGATGTATATACTATACATAAATTAGTCATTGACTCCAAAAGCTCTGCAATGATAATTAAATATAACTTTACTGAAGTTAATGTTATATATTGCTAAGCGTTACTACACCTTTCAAGGTTTCGATTCTCACACAGAATAGTTTACAGTGATAATAGTGGCAGGTTGACCACTCTAAATTCTTTTTCATTTTTAGAACGGGGTCTGTTTTTTTCCATATAGAGGGGAAAAAAAGGCAGGCTTTTTTTTTGTCCAGCCAGCAACGGTCAGTTTTGCCATCTAAAATAATGCCAGGTGTAGATTTAATAGCTGTAGTGGGCTAGATAATTAACATTAACTAATTAACTTTAGCTCCAGGAGTTGGTTAAAACCCCTATATCCAGCTAACTTTTTTAATATTTCCAGCTCACTTGTATCCCGTAAAATTTATACAATAAAACTTGATATACTTATATGATAATGTGGCTTTTTAGCTTATGTAGCGCTGCTTGTTTTTAAGCGGTATTTTTTCAGTTTTAATGTTACAAGTGCAAAAAGGCTTATTAGCGATACGCTATCTCCCCAAATCCATTTAAGAGCAGGACAGAGCTTCTGAGGTTACTCTAAACTCCAACAGCATCCACCATGAGATTCTCCCCAGTCAGGAAATACTACACAGAGTTTGTGCTAGTCATGGGGCTTTAACTACTTTAAATGTGGAAAGTCATTGATGTTCTATTTAGGACTTAAGATTAGACTTAGACATAAACTCTGGTTACTACTGTGGATTTCTAGTTAGTCAGACATGCTACTTTTTGTGTGACAAAAAAGCAGAAGCAGTCTTACAGTTTTACTCTGTGTTCATCCAAACATTCTAAGTGCTTGGATGAACTACAGTCCAATGCCTATTTGTGGATGCTAAGCTATCATTGGGAAATCACTGTTTCAGTGAAAAGTTAGTTTCTTTCCATCCCCTTTCCAGGGAGGCTACATTTCAATACTGTTCATGTGGGATATAAACAACATCAACATCAGGCCATAAGTCTGCACCTTATACTTATTGTTTCAGATCCAATGCAGAGAAGCACAGTCCACCGTACTACATACAAATACAGAGCAGCTGCATGAGTGCTGAACATTAGTATGCGTCTGCGTCACAGTGCAAGTCACAGTATACTCTGTTTGCAGCGCCTGCACAATAAACGTCCACTGACTAACATACTATGTAATGTACTATGTACTATGTAATGTGGTGAAAAGATAAAAAATCATGTGACTGTATTGTAATTTTTAACATTTTTACTGCACAAATACCAGTTACCAAGGAGAAATGGATTACAGTATAAACAAAAAAGGCTCAGGTCATATGATTCTAATTAATTACAGAATTTGTGATAAAGGTCAACTAGAAACAAGAGGATTTAGAGGAGTAATACATCAAGATAATGTTTTTAGCTTTCATCAGTCAACATCTAATCAATATAAATGAGGAGACAGACACTTTTTGTTTTGAAGGACAGCACTTCTGTCGCTTACAGTTAGCTTTGCCAGTCACTCATTTTTGTCTTTATAATATAGACTTTATATTGTCAAACTTCTTTTGAAATCAATTGCTTTCTGGATCCTCTGACAATGAGAATACCTGCACATAACAATAAGATTGTAA
Organism: Istiophorus platypterus; assembly: GCA_016859345.1. Taxonomy (NCBI): domain Eukaryota; kingdom Metazoa; phylum Chordata; class Actinopteri; order Istiophoriformes; family Istiophoridae; genus Istiophorus; species Istiophorus platypterus. The sequence continues at coordinate 8,709,048 of CM029121.1, forward strand.
GATGTCATGTTTCTGAGGGATTAATTCCTGGCAGAGACTCACACTTTCTCCCTGCGGGTGTCAGGTGACTGACAGCAAGCGGAGTGTAATGTAATGCACGCACTGATGTGAGACGGTTCCAATCTGGGAACAACAATGAAACCAAAACTTTTGACAAATCTAAATGAGGGCTGTATGTTTACAGCACTAGATTGTCAAACAGTTTACTAGTGTGTGTGCGTTGTTTTTCCATGCTGCACAAAAGTTAATGGAGCCCAATGGCCATGACTTTGATTTTCAGATGTGATGACTGTGAGACACGGTGCAGAATGGGAACAAAATTTCAGTCTTGGACCAACAAGAGGTGGCATTGGTCACATCCGAACTCAACAGATCCAACTCATTAATTAGACCGCTTCATCGCTTAGAATTCTCTGCAAATAATGACACACTTATATTACTTTAACACCTTAAACCTTCACACAATTTACTATTTGGACAAAATTTCAAAATTTAGTATTTGGCATCACAGAATGTAAGAAACAATTTTTGGGGTCTTTCCTATGATTGTTTGCTTGGATTGCTGGTGTATAGGTATTTCTAATAAGACATATTCTTAATGTTCTCTTGTCCCACTACCTGTCCCCTGGACCCGATACCATCTAGCCTCCTACAAACCATCTCCCCAGCACTCAACCCTGCAGTAACACATCATCAATTCCTCACTTGTGTCGGGTGTGTTTCTCACTGCATTTAAATGAGCTTGAGTCAACCCACTGCTCACAAAACCTACACTCAAAGCCAGCGCAAGTCAAAAACTACAAACGGATTTCTCTCCTACCCATCCTTTCCAAAATACTTTAGTGCACAGTCTTCAACCAAGTCTCAGCATTCCTACCTGACAGCAATTTGTAAGGCACAAATCAGTCTGGTTGAGGGTGACTCAACAGAAACTGCATTCCTATCAGTAAGAGATTCACTGTGTTCAGCTAGAGCTGCTGATCAGTCTTCAGCTCTACTGCTGTTAGATCTGTCACCTGCCTTTGACATGGTTAACCACCAATTTTCCTCCCAATACAACAGGTGCTTCATGTCACAGGATCTGCCTTCTGTTGGTTCATGTCCTATCTCTCAGGGGGATATTTCATAGTATCTTGGAGGGGATAAGTGTCCTAACCACACTTATCAACTTATCTACAGGGGTCCTCGGTCCAGGGGTGCTCGGTCCTCCCTCTTTTCAAAATAAACCACCTCACTTACTGCAATAATACACTCCCACGGTTTCTCGTACCATTGCTATGCTGATGATACCAAGGTCTTCCTTTTGTTCCCCCTGTGCAGTCACATGGTCGATGGCCAGATCTCTTCATGCCTTGCCGGTATCTTGACATGGATGAAAAAACGCCACCTTCAACTTAATCTCTAAAAGACTGAGCTCCTTGTCATCCCTGCCAGTCCCTCTATAAAACAAGAAATCAACATCCAGCTCAAATCAATGCAACCCACACCTACAAAGTCTGCCAGAAACTTTCATGATCAATGACCATCTAACCTTCAAGGTCCACATGGCCTGATTGCTCGATTGTATTGATTTTACCTGTAAAACATCAGGGAGATCATACCCTACCTGTCTGAACATACAGCACAGCTCCACGCACAGACTCTTGTAATATCGACTACTGCAGTTTCTTACTGTCAGGCTTATGTGCATATACGTTCAAACCTCTGCAGATGACAAAGAATGCAGTGGCACATCTGGTTTTCAACCAGCCCAAAACAGCACAAGTCAACCCACTGTTCAAATCGCTCCCTTGGCCCCCAGTTGCTGCTGGTATCAAATTCCAAAACCTGACACTAGCCTTCAATACAGCAACCAAAACTGCTCCCTCCTACTTGAACTACTTCTTTCAGGCCTACACTCCTTCCTGCCCACTACATTCTGCCAATGAAAGATGCCTGATATAACCACCACAATAGGGCCCTCAGTCACTAGCTATACTCTTTTGTGGTTCCCTGGTGGTGGAACGGCTTACCAAACTCCGTTAGATCTGCAGTTTTCCTCTCAGTATTTAAGAAAAGATAAAAGACCTAGTTCTTTACTGAACACCTCTGCACTTAAAAGACTAATAAAAAAGTTACACATCCCATGCAATCTATGCATTGCCTCTTGCACTGCCTGTAGGCACGTACATCCTCTCAAAATTGAACTTTGCTTTATGGCTTTGCTTTACTCATGTTATTCTCTCCTGACTAGATCGTTGTTTATATTGTTTCAGGTCTCAGATGTACAGCTTTTTAAATAAAAGCATCTGCAAAATGAATTGTAGAACTGTATAATTATTCATTTGAAAAAAACCTCTTTTACCAGAAGGTTTTTATTGCTTGTCCCTTATGTTCATTACTCAGTGAGTGGGATCAGTCCAAAGGGATGATATGCTACTTTGTCATCCTCAAGGTTGTGTCTCCCTGCTCCACCATGGGCTCAAGCTAGTAGCAAATCCACAGAAATCCTTCTTCATCCCTGGTTAGGTTAGTTCTCAGCACATGGCTCATGGGGGCAAATAACCATCCAACTATCCTCTGGACTTTGTTGACATTTCAAGAACCAGGTCACAGCCAAATTTAAGAGTGAAATGGCAATGGTGATATTATAGCCTTTGGCCTTTGGCCAGAGCTGACCTGGAAAGTTATTTAAATACAGTGACATCAGAGTGGGTTAATCTGAGTGGCACTCAGAGTGACCCATACGTATGGTAGTTGGGATTGCAAGGTGAAACTGCCTGCCAATCTGACTAAATCACTGCAGGACAAATGAGAAGACCTAGCAGTGAGGCTGGCATAATGTTAGGATTGTAGGGCTGCCAAATTGCCCAGCGAGCTGGTCCACAGTAGCTATTTACACACTGCTGGAGAGAGTATTCATCCTGGATGAGGTCCCACTACTGGACAGGTCTCACACGGTGCCGCAGCCAGCAGCCAAGCAGGGAGACCCACTGTGTGCCACTGGGACCAGGGCTGCCTGTACTACTGCCACCATGCAGTAATTCATTAGGAAAAAACAATACATCAAATGGAACACTGTGATTCTTTATCTCGAGTAGTTTGCACATTTAGACTGGGTGCAGAAGGCATTTTACAGTGGAAATCATCAGCTTCGAAGGGCAAGAGGGGGTTAGCTCTGTTACAGTATCTGAGTTGTGGTACAGATACTTAAGGATACCTCTTTTCGATTACTTTTAGCTTAGAGAATATAAACATGTTTTAATCCTTTTTTCATTTCACAAAAAAATTGCTCAATGCATCTGTGCTATACAAAGAAATGTCCCTGCTGTAACATACATTTTAGTTAAAATTGGCGTATCTGATCAAAGTAATTGGAGCAAGCATTCAGTTTGAGATTTTATTAAGTTCATTTCCCAGCCTCAGCTGCCTGCGGTGCTAAACCTGTTGACCTTTTCATGGCATTCTTCTGCATATCTTAGAGTAGGGCTGGATGAAAAAAATCCCTCAGCACAGAAACTAAACGATATGTTAATTTTTGTTTACCTCGGTATGTTGACTGACCCAAAATGTAAGATTTGTTTACTGCTCATGGAATATCTTCAAACAAGGGAGTCTATAGTCATGCTAGCTGCTGTGTGAGTCTGTACTTGGGTACAGTAGATGAAAAGTCACAGGATTACGAAGGGGGACAGGTTGTACCAAATTTAATGGCAATCCACGTTACAGCTGTTGAGACACTTCTCTAAAAACCAAAAATGTCAACCTCAGGGTGGCATAAGAGAAAAAAAAAATCACAAAAGATAGTAATTTTTATTGTCAGTGATGAATGTCTGCAGGAAAAATCATAGGAATACATCAAATGGTTGTTGAGATATTTTAGTTTTGGAATGACCAACAGGACAGCATGTCATCCTTAGAACCAAACTGCTCGTGTGAAAACCCAACTTGGCTTTTTAGAAACTATTTTAGCCTCCTTGGTACAAGTTATCTGGAGTCATTAAGAGGATGAAGCTGAATGTGTGGTTAAAAACAGGAACCCACTTGTCAAAAAATAATACCATGTAATTTTTGCCAGTGTGGGGAGGCAGATGGGGTCATATCCAAATAAACCGCTAATTAATTCCAATCATGAATTATAGCTAAATGTGGGTTTCAATAAACAATGAACCTTCATTTATGTATGAAAAAAAATGCTGTTGGCATGCATGAGAGGAAGAGGATGTTCTAGCTACAGTGGTTAGTAAAGTGAGGTTGGGTTCATGTGCATGAACTGATTAAGCTACTTTTAGCTTCTTTTTCACTCTTAAGTTGTTGATCCAGGGGTGTTTGGATTTTTGAAATGTTGCAAACCACCAGAACTCCGGTCTGTTTTTTTGGTTTTTTTTTATAAAACGTTTGCTTCCGTGCAACGATGAGTTAAACTCATTGTTTACTCAACTCGAACTAAATGAAAAATTGAACTAAATGCTCGGTCCCGGGTTATTTGCAAATGCTTAAATTAGATGTATGCTTCCTCCACATGCATTTCCTAGGACTGTATAGAATTCTTACTCATATTATTAGGTTGGACTCTCCACTCTGTTTTTTCCACTTACATTCCAGATCACTCATATAGTGTATCATTCTAAATGTTTGATTGAAGTGACAGAGTTGTTACATGGCTTAGATATATAAGATTATAGGATGAAAACACTGGAAACAGAATGAGCTGTACAGCTGTCAAACTCATAAATTTCTGATTACTGCCTTGGAGTCCAAGTTGTACTTTAACCTAACCTGAACTGAATGTTTTAACACTGACAATTCAGTTTATAACAAGTGTGTATTGATTGGCGCAGGTCATCTTTTTTTCAGTAAGGGCACACGTTGATAGCTAAATACAAGTCTGTCGTTTTTATGTCGGTGAAAAAACCCCAAAGGAATTTAACGTAACAAGATGAGGTTTACACGTTTAGAGTGTTAAAGCTTCAGACTAATCCTGCCGTAAACATCCCTAAAGGATGACAACACGGATGGAGGGAGAGGAAGAAAGAGAGAATGGCTTACATATAGTCTTCATCTTTTATGTGCTGCTCCTTATCAACTCATTTAACGAGGAGCAGTGATTAAAAAAGAGACAAATGGGAATCTATTTTCTTCTCTTTTTGAAAAAGAATGATAAGACATTTGCCAAGCACTCTGTCTGTACAACACCCCAAAAGGCTTTTTAGGATTCTAAGTTAATTTTTTTTCCCCATCTACCATCTAACTCGTTTAAGGATCCATGTCCCAAGTATTCCCATAGGTCCATTTACACCGCCTCTTGAAAAGACTGAGGTAGGACTACTGTGAGGAAAATGCTTGCCCTCCCAGGAATGAGTCAGACAAGAGTATGATCTGTAAGACACAGACATCACTCTGCGGAGCGCCTGCCGCTATTTGTCTCACCTTAACGTAAGACAGTGGCTTACTAGTAAAGTCTAAAGTTAACTATGGGTGTACTAACTTGCAGTTTTAAAGCCTTTAGAGATTTTTTTGACCCCTGGTAGCATTGCTCTTTTTTCTTTGAGGTGAACGTCCATTATTCTTTATTTCCTTTGTAGCTCAGATCCATAGTTGTCTAGCTGTGCTGGCAATGTCATTTCAGAAATTGCTGATTCAGCCTTCTAATATGATAGCGATTACAGAATATACGGATTCTGTTTTAGCCTGGGTTACCCCTGCTGATTGCAGGGCTTGTTTTAGATTGCAGTTCAAATCATTCAGAGTAATGGGTTTGGAGATGAGATTTGGCATTTTGGACCGAACGGTACTGAATCCATCCGTCCACCCAGCAATATCCCTAGGAGCATGAAACAACTACAATGTGAAATGAAAAAAAGGCAGGAACGTGTTATAGTGGTTAAAGCGCAATTTTGTTTCCCAAAAGCTCCGCTGGATGTTTCTTGACTCCACATCAAGAGAACATTTTAGAACCAGTGCCACAAGGCCTACCCAAGCCTGAGAAACAAAGTGTCACAATTACACAGCCCATTATGTCACAAGCTATCAGTTGTTATATTATGTAAAGCCATTTTGCCATTAGGGAAAAAAAAATTTTCTTACTCTTTCACCTTGTAAAAAAAAAAAAAAAAAAAAAAAAATCTCAGTCCCAGTCGGCCTAAGACCAACATGACTGCACACATGTGCATATTTGAAAATGTTTTGTGGGCACAAATAGATGTGTGTGTGTCTCCTTCCACGTCTCTAAATGAACCTGGACTCAAGTAACCTTTCCAGCTGATAAGTTTTGCTCCAGCGTGTCCTGTCTCATCAACTCTACATCCTGGTGTCATCAGCCCTGAAGACTACTGTCGCCTCTCATTTGTTATCACCTAAATAAGAACATGTTTATCTTTTATACTGACTTTTCCTCCGTTATTGACTACCCACCCTTCAGCTGCTTCTCATATCCTTTAAGAAGTACATCTTATGACAAACAAGTGTCATATCTTTTGCTTTCATTATAATTTAAAGTAATGTGTCATACAGATGGTTTGTTACTTCACTGTATATATCTGCTGCTAAAAAGTGCCCACACCCTCCTAGTTTTCCATGATGTTGGTCAAAACAGGCTTTGTTGAACAGCCATTTTGTTTCTATTATGGATGTGATTTTAATTTAATATTATGATCATAAAAATATTTGTTATCCAACTCATCCAAAAAGAGTCAGAGGGAGAAAAGAGAGTGAGAGAAAGGGAGAAACAGAGTGGATAAGTGATCATGCAAACTACTCAGAGAACTGATGCTGAAACTTATTCGTTACTTTATGTAATGTGATTCTTTGGTTTAGCAGCGATGTGTTGGAACCAGGGTGTCAGACTGGAGTCTGTGTGAATGCTGACTGCAGACTCACTTGAAATTGTCCAGCCTTCAGTGGATCAAAATCATGTGGACACAAACACACACACACACACACACACACACACACACACACACACACACAGGCATGCACATGGTATCTTTGCTATTTGGTGTTATATTTTATCACTCAAATCACAATGAAGATATTATTGATAATTTCATTAATTAAAACCGTGATGAAAACTCTTTGAAATTTACCCTGACATTTATAAAAAGATAAGCGGATGTATTATCAAGTGCTCCAGCTGGCTATCTTTTGCTATCAGGAGGAGTGAGTCCTTCTAAATCATCCTCTAGATGTTTCCTGAACAAAGATCACAGTATTGACGTTATGCAACAATATGGTGTTTCCTTTCAAATTAAACACATAAAATGAACAGTACTTAAGTGATCAAGTGAATGAATCTAGCTTCTCAGTGACTCACTGCTTTGAGTGAGCAGCACAATAGCTGCAGTAACGCTGGGTCAGCAGGAACAACTGTAATAGAATAGATCCGAGAATGGTTCTGTTCAAACAGACTGTTTGGAAATGCTAACTGCATTTAATGAGGTGATTCAATCTGAACTATTTCAGAGTGGCATGAACACCTTGCAAGAAATAACTGTAGCCCTGGTAACAGTACACATAGATGGCAAAAGGTGTAGCCTCAAAATTCACTGAAGACATAAAAATTAAAAACGTATGATGAAGCTGAGACTCGCATGTCACTGACAAAAAATAAATTCAAAATATCTTGTAGCGCTTGTGTGCGATAGAGAGGCAAAAAGGGAGATTTAGCCAAAAGCCCTTTCACTGTAACAATCATCTCTTTTCAAGTGAGCTTAGTTCTCAATCGAGATATTAGGATGCATTTCTGTTCAGAGCATGTGTATGATATGGTTAAGTTGGAAGAGGGTATACTGTAGATACACAAATGTGAGAAACAGACAGAGAAAAACAACCTCCCTGTTCATGCCTGTGCATCTAACAGAGACTCATGTTGATGAGAATGAATGAATGAATGCTCTGCAACCTCTCAAGTGAAGTGAAACAGGCTGAAAGCAAGGCCACTCATTTCTCATTAATGCTGGTCACTCCTATCCAGACTGTGCAAGCCGAGAAACAGGTGTCTGCTCGGTGTGCACACGTCTGGAGCTGTGTGTTTTCTCACTTCACCTCCACAAGAAATCTTGAATTAAAAAAAAATGTTTTAGTGTCGAATAAAAGCTCTGTCAATCTGTGACTAATTCCTATTGGTGAGTAACACACTGAGCATTAGGTTAATGAAGCAAAGTATATGTAGTGTATGCTAAACACTTAAGTAGAAGGATGTCAAGAAGAAATGTTTTTAAATTAATCATGACTCATAATTTCCTCATTTAAAGCTAACTGGAGATTTAAACTGTTTATTTCTCCTGCAAGACATTTCCACTTGACATGCTGCCATCTCATAACTGTCAGGAAGAAATTATGACTAATTAAATTGAAACGACCAAACATGTCTGCAGTGACAATGTAAGCGATATTGCACAAACTAATATTTGGCTCTGGTGCAGAGCAAGCCGTGCCAGCACCACCTTAAAGCACATAGCTGGAAATCATTGGAGGGATAAGGGGGAGGATGCTTCCCCCTCATCTTTATCCCCTCTAACCCTTAGGGCTTCATTGGTCCCAGGAAATCGTGTGGAGGTGTCGGAATCCTATGATGTGCCAAATGTATTTTTTTTTTCATCTTCCTCTGGCTGCAGATTCATTTTGATTGTTGTATTCTGTCTGCAGAGATGGCAGAGAACATGCCTTACTTGCTGTGGTGCAGGGAAAGGCAAGAGTTTTTGTGTACAGAGTACACAGAAAGTAGGCAAAGTGAGCCTTCCCAATATGACAGTATGGGACCTTCCAGGCACAGACAGACAAAAGGAAAATCCACATGGCTGCACATGTAAATTCACAAACAACACAGTCAGGACTTACAAGCATGCACACATTTCTCTTCCTCTCTTACATTCCCTCTCATATGCATACCCACACATATAGACATACTGTTTGTTCAACTTATGGTTTACATAGCAGTATTTAAATTGAATGGAGTTATGGCAACACAGAATGATGAATCATAAAGTGCAAGCAAGGGCAACTTCCATCTTGCAGTGTTTTTCACTCACTTTTTACATTAGCAGCCTTTTACAAGCATCAGACAGCAGGACCACCGTCTTTCATCTCCAAACAGAGGGGACACCAACAGAGCTGGTTGGAGGATGAGAGAGTGATACCAGGAGAGAAAATGGGATGCTGAAAGCAGTCAGATGAGGAGAAAAAGAGGCTAGACATGGCTTGTATGTTTTGTGGAGAAACTGGGTTTTACAAAAAGTTAAAGGAAGGAAGGATGAAGGGAAAGATGGGAAAGAACAAAGGAGAAAAGAGAAGGAATTAGGGGTGGAGTGTGTAGGCACAGATGGAGGGATGAGAGGAGATATATATTTAGGTAGCAATGATTTGTTGGTGTTCCAACCAAATGCCAGCAATGGTTGTTGCTATATTGGTCTCAGTGAGCATCTCTGACAACCATCCACTTAACTCAATAACCTGTATCACAGCACAGGGCTGCAGCCATACAGTCCTTTAATTGGCCGAAAAAAAAGTTGCTCATAAGCAGAGGCACTGTACCTCATCCAACACACTTAGAGCTGTCTTCTTCACTGGCAAAACTCCGCAGAGTGATGTCTGTGTCTTACAGGTCACACTCTTGTCTGACTCATTCCTGGGAGGCAAGCATGAGGAGAGTGTTGAAATAGAAGAATAAAAAAACAACAAACAGAAATAAATGCGCTGTGCAGAATTAGTTGTAGCTTGGTCCAAAGGAAGATTTTTGAGCTTTTCTTTTGCTTGTCACCAGTTCAGTCAAATTTGGTTCTTCTGTATATTTGAAGACTCCATAACTGTGAAGGTAACTTACTTTCCCGTCTGTGACTCATTATCAAACAGGTAATTACTGGCTAGCTGCAAAAGATTGCCGCTGCTATTCCTTTTCACTTGCACAGTTGTTTAAAAGTAGGTACTGCTTCCAGTGCTGCTTCTGTTGTGGGTTGTAAATGTCGCTAGATGCCATCAACAGAGCATCTCTTTAAAGTGATGACTACTGCATTGCAAATTCTGTGTCCTCTGTACATCCAAGCCATCATAAATTCATGGAGCCCCAGTAAAGAGCTACCTCAGATGACCCTTGTTCTAAATTTCATACCACCAAAGTCACTGTCAAATGGCAATGCACGTGAGAATGGCAGCACTTCAGATGCCCATGGGTAACACAGAGCAAAGTCATGAGATTGTTGTGTCCATCTAAGACATGTATTAATGTGGAGTGTCTATTTTAACTGGCAGTATGATATTTTATTGAGAGGGTAGCTGAGGATATTGGAAAGAAGGAAAAATATGGAATGGCTAAGTGATAGAATGGAGCAGCTGGATGTAAACCATAGAGCCACTCTAAAAAGCTGCTCGCTGTAGGCCACTTAAAGGTCCTATATTGTGGAAAGTGATAAATATATATATATATATATATATATATATATATATATATATATATATATATATGCACACAGCCTGGTTTCAGATATTGACCCTTAAAACAATGATACAGGACTAATGTAACTTTGTGATGTTGGAACGACACAGTCATTGTCCTAAGCCTTTCCCACAGCACAGCCAACCTGAACCCACCGTCCAACCTTCCAGGATTTGATTTCTCTGAGTCTTTTCAGCTTTTTATCTTTTTAACACTATTCCTGTACAGATTGTTGGATTACTTTTATCTTGCTGTTTTCCGTTTTATTAGTCATCTGGTTTTATGAGAGCCCCTAAAAAAAGGATGAACTGCCTGATGGCTTTGTCTCCATAGCTTCTGCCCGGGCATTGTATTTTTCATATATGCAGTCTTCCACTTTTGCTGTCCAGACTGCCTGATTATCCTCCTTACAGGGCTAGTTGTTGATTGTTATATTAGTTCCTACTTCTGATCTGTTTGTCCACCAAAGCTCTATCTTAAACTGACTGGTTTTGAGCTGCTTTTTATAGTCCAGGTTTTTAGATGTTGTTTTATTTTTCAACAATACTTCTTTCTAGATGAAGGAATCCTACATATTGGGCTTGTAGTTTTAAGTTATTTAGGGCAACAAGCTGAGAAAATGCTCAGCAATTGCTCCACTGGCATTGCTAGAGCTGTGTCTGTCTGTGAGAAGATCTCTTTGTTTGTGGAAAGAATCCACGACCTCTAAAATACAGGATGTGAAAAGGTTTTGGCCACAATCATTTTTGGAGGTCCTACTGAGTGCAGCATCATCAGTACCAAAGAGCAGGCCAGCACTACTTCCTGTCGGGCTAATGCGGATGCTCGTCCTGCTGTGGCCTCTCCTCTGCCCGCTGCTGCGGCTCATCCTGCAGCTGGGATCTCTATCCCTGCTGACCCCTGGCTCCAGTCTGGGGCTAAACCGAAAACCCAGAGTAACTGCTCCAGTCCGTTACTCTCGAAGTACTCGGAGTTAGTCAGAGACCACAAAAAATAGGCTTCATTCCCTTGTCCTATTCTTGTGTTCCTGCAACACAGGACATCTGATTGGTGGACAGTTTTGACATGCTGAGTGAAGATTACCCTCCACTTGCAGTCTCTTCCAGCTCTCTGACTTCACAGGTCTAAAGCCTGAATTGGTCGCCGGCCAATCTCCCTGCATGTGTGTATAAGTACTGTAAAAATGCTTAGGCTTGCAGTACCTGCACCCCGGTAGCAGGCTGTCTTTATCAATGGGTCTGTGCCCTTCAAGATGACGCTCTTGAATGTTCGCCCCTTTGTAAGTAAATCCTTTATACTGAATTTGCTTCAAATACTTTGGATTTTGGGTTTGTCAGCGAGACTTAGGAGAGGACTGTGGATTGTGGACCTCTATCTGAACTGTGCCCGCCTGATTTGGGCAGGGTGGAGGACTTGCTATGGTCCTTGGGAACATTTTTCAGAGTTGGACGGTGAGCGCTGGCTTTTTCCGCACTGTAGAAGAGCAGATAGCTAAAGTTGTCGTTCTCTTGCATTTTAACGGTTCTTTTATATCTGAGTTTGGTGATTCTTTTTTCTTTTTTTTTAATCTTCCATCATAAGGTTAGACAGAGTTATTATGATGGTTGATTTTTGATATTCTCATTGACGGCATGAATCTCTTAATTTTATTCTCTCTTATTTTATTCAACCCGTGTCTGGTCCCATGAACATTAAGGGGCATACTCTGGATCCTATTTTACACAGGATTTTAATATTGACTCCATTTGTTCTTTCTCAACCTGTCTTTTAACATGGACTCTTTGCCTAGTACATGTCTTAAGTGCTCTTGCATCTTAAATCATCTCACTGTTGAAAAGTTCGCTGCAGCTTTTGACCCAAAAGCAGTGGTGTTTTCTCATGCACACGTAGTGCAGTCCTTTAACTCACACTGCTTCTCAGTTTTGGATTAAGTGGCTCCTATTAAAATGCTATTTACCCCCTCCGTAATTCATGCCCCTGGTTTAATGACTCTATTCGTTGTTCAGATGTAAATGTCGGAGGGCACAGTGAGTCTGGAAATCAACTGAGTTTCATGTTCACCAATTTTATTACTAAGAACTTTTAATTGAGGTAAACAACATGAATAAACACAATTTTGCACAACTGTATCGCAACAATATCGCTCCAATTGCTCAAAGATTTGGGGCCCTTCTTTAGCTATACTGTCAAATCAGTCTAAGCATTTTGAAAACCTTATTAAATCCTTGACCCATACATATTTTTACAGCTAAGAAATATCTCAAAGCTCAGATCTGTTTTGTCAAAACCTGAGCTGGAGATGATGATTGTCTCTGATTCTACAGCCAAGCATGCTCCTTTTGCTGTACTGGTCTGCTCAGAGGGTCTAGCAGGGGCAGGGGCAGGGGCCTCCACCACTCCAAAAAAGCAAGCGGTCTAATTTTACCGGTCTGGTTAACACAAACAAGTAAAGGCTAGTTTTGAAATACAGGCCAGGCAAAAAGTGGTGTAAACTGGTGTCCTGATGACTGTCATATAATATGCATCCCAGTGAAACATAATGTATATTTCCACCACTTTAATTTCATAAATTTCACAGTATATTCATGCTATTTTCAACACTCCGTTCCTTATTCTTATCTACTTTGCTTTTTCATCCTTTAATCCGGTACGGCTGGAGTTGAATATGATATGCCTGCAAATTTTTCAAAATAAAAGCCTTGATAGAAATGACAGAGTGCTGCCTTTTTGCCTGGGACCTGTTAGCTTTGACTTGCCTTTTGGCGTGATATCATCAACAGCCACCAAGTGAATATCAAGTGCCTTTTTACGGGGATCTCATATTAAAATGAGCCAGCCGGAGATAAGTTTGCAACACACACGGCATTAACATTACTTCACTAATGCTAGCTGCCTAAGCTTTTAGATTTACAGGCTCAGAAAGATAATTAGGAGGACTAAGCAAATGGTCAGTTATGCAGAATGTAAAAAAAAAAGAAAAAAAAGACTTAAAACCTTAAAGCTATCTCTCAAGTCAAGGACGCTTATAAAGTCTGTTATAAGCATCGTAACTGGGGAACCAAAGGGATCGGTAGAGAATTGCTTTGCTGAAGAGGGGAACTGCTAGCTAAATGGGATGCCAGATGATGCTGCCTTTAACTTACTAGTAATCCGTGACCTCGCACACACACCCCTCTGGTAGGTAGCTGATGAAACCTACTTTGGAATGAAGCAACAGCTTCTTAATATCTACTTCCTAATATTATAATGGGCACAGCATTCAAACAAGTATTCAACGGGTAAATTATCAATGAAATAAGGCCAGCTTAGGGCAATTTATTCTTTTCACGTGCTGCACAGCACTTTCTAGGCTGTGGCTGAAGAAGATTATTTATGTCCTCAAGCATAGTATATTAAAGACAACACAATGAAAATTTAATAAACGGGATCTTAAATAGAAAATTTTATTTTACACTCTACTGGTATAATTTTCTTAACATGTTTTCTTGTGAAACTCTTCACTATCTAAATTACGTTAGTTTTTCGTTCAGTTGTCTTTCTTCATGCGTTGACAAAAACAACACATCTCATTTATTTTATCCTACATTTCATCAGTGTACCGGTTGGATATATTTCGTGGTGAAAAACAGACTCGGTAGAAAATCCAGGGAACTGTATAGAAAACCTCATTGGAGTATTATGGCACAAGAGCCAGAGTATATTATTCTGTCATCTCACATTTGCTGCTGAAGTTGTTTATACCTGGGTCTTGGGGGCTTGAGATCTGTTTGCCAGCCTTGGGTAATGAGTATCCCTTGGGCCTGGATCTGAGCCTTACCTCGGAGCTGTTTTAAGCATGGATGCTTGGATGGGGTAGGCCAGCTGAATGAAGGTCCTGGCAAAGAGTTCTTGTCCATGCTGTAATAACAACTCTATCTGGCTCTGTATGTTCAATGTGCTGAGCTCAGATGTTTCTTATCAGGGAAAGGCATAGTCCAGAGGGCAGTCAGCTCAAACCCATGCATTAATCCTACCATGTGGATGAGGGCTCAACCTCCAGCCTTGGCACTTTACACTGTGATCCCTCATAGTTTGCTGTGATCAATTTGGCTTGCATCCAGCTTTAAACTTTTACCTTCTAACCCAGTGACCTGTGTTACTTCAAATATATCAGTGAAGGTTAACCAGATTAATTTTTAGTTGATGCATTTTTTAGTCCTTGCAGTTCATTGCATTTTGAAAAATATCAGGAATTAGTGAATTACACTAAAAGTTTAGCAATGCTATTATATGTGATGCATAATAGCATCACATATAATCAGCCTTGCAATGCAGTAAAGATTATACTATACTCTAATGATTACCTCATATTGCTTTTGAATTATGGTATTTCTGCTCATAGTTATAATATATTAGATGAAGAATGACCAGCATCAGACATCTTAAGCAAAGGAGCAGCTGCTCATTTAGCCAATATATTAGATTTTTGCTCTCAAGTCTAATAACAGATCAAAAGTCTTTCTTTAAATTATTGAGTGTAGTGCTGAAGAGCTGTTTTTTCTTCTAACTAAAAATCGGTCCCTCACTTGCCAAAGACCTGTGTCTGTGCTACAGTTAACTATCCACAGAGCACAAAATAAAGCTCAGCACAAATATACTAATTCATCTACTGTATTCTCATCTTGTATTGTGCACACCGTTGTGATCATATTAACTGTTTTGAAGAGGTATATGTGGGGTTGTGTGTTTGATTTTATTCATTGTGTTACATAGTTCTACATATTGTCAACAGAGTCAACAGAAAAGTCTATCTTGTTTCATCCGCTGCTAATATATTTTTGAATTACATCCTATTTTCTACATTGTGCAGAAAGTCATCCCTAACAGCATACTTAGTTGAGTAATCACGCTCCTGCATTTCCCAGTATGAGCCATATCAAATCAGTGTCATATTGAGTATCTTCTAAATTTGTTTCACTAAGCAAAAAACTATCCCCCGTAGCTATGTTTACCCCTGTTTAAGCACTGTACAGAAGTAATCCATGAGCGGAGAGGAAAAAAAAGAGTGTATGTATCTTTTTGAAGAATACTTACTAATTATCCACGTTACATCCAATTACAGAAGATGCCTCTGGACTCCCCCAGTGCTTTTGATTATTTAAATAGCCATCTCATAAGAAAAAAAAAATAAATAAAAAAAATTAATAACATTATGGAACTCAGTGAATTTATTTTGCTATCAGAAAGGCTGTCGACATGACGTGATTTCATCATCACGGACGCCTCTAGCATAGCAGTGCCCATTTCTGTCTAATCACATGGTTCTGTTTTTGAATGTCTCCTTTATGCCCTGTTCGTGTTTTCTGATTTGAATGGTGCATCTAACCCACTACAGATGGAGAAGAGTGTTAGATCCTTGTCTCTGTTACCAATTCCTTTACGGCACACTTGAAAGCAAATTCGATCTGCTCCGTTTGGTATGTTCCTAATACCCTATGCTATAACCCCGCAAATTCAGTCAACGTTAGAAAAGGTGCAAGTATAAGGGGGAATATGGTGGGGCTAGGCAAGAGGCCAGTCATAATATAAAATGGATGTGTGTGGTGAGAAGCAGTTGTGGATCAGACTGAGGGGACCTCTGACCCTGATTTCCAGGCTGTCACACATGTTGACACCCTGCGGATTCAGCTTGTCATTGTAATACTGAAATTCAAGCCTTCAATGTCACTCCATCCTGCTCTGAGCTTAGGATGCACTTAAATCTAGACACAGATCAGGAATGCATAAAATATATTACTGTGAAGCTAACATGGTCACGTGACCCAAACAGTGATCTCAGATCAGGAATACAATTCCTAGAAGCTTCATGAAGACGAGCTCAGAGACTTGTTCAACAGCGTGTGTCACATATCCATTAAAGCTCCTCGTCTGAATGTGTCAGCTTTACTGTGATTTGTGGAGACAGTCACAGCTCACAGGCTGCCTTTTAATGATTTCTTGGTAAAAAGCTTTAAAAATTAAAAAAAAAAAAAAGAGAGATAGAGAAAACAATGCTGATTGAAGGCAGAAATAGCATAGCATCAGTTAATGAGGCAACTAATTATAGAAAAATCACAAATTTCAGGTCATGGCCTCGCACACTTTCCAGTTCAGCTGTGAAGCTACAGTGTTCCCTGCATTTTAGCGTCAACGTCTCAGTGGTTAGGGATACATAAACGAAGAAACTCTATATTTACCAGCATGAGCGATTACAGAAGATTAAATTTCATTTAGCCCCATTTTGTGGCAGAAGGTTGGAATTATTTTGTTATGAATATTTGTTCACACATTATCCTCAACTATATGTTTGCACGCTGCCTTCCCTCTGCAGTCACCTTGAGTAACAAAATGCTGGGTTGTAATGAATTGCAGTATGAAATTCGAGCTGATATTATGAATATTAATGTGGATGCAGCACGAAGCCAGAGAGAGTGGGATGAAACTGTTGAACTGGAACGTTGGGTATCTGCTGTCCCCGGTACCAAAAACATAGTTTAGATAAGGGTTATCGAGACCTTTAACTTTGCTCCTATTTGTTTTGTCGGCATTTCAGACTGGTATCAGTTGTAATGCAGCAACTGCTTCCTTATTTGTATGAGCAGCTCAGATGTCTCAGCCGGTGGTTATATCAGGAATACCAGATGATTATGTGTGTGGTGCATTATCAGAGAAATCTTGATTTTTAAATGTCTTCGGCTCCCTGCACACTGAATGCCTCAAAAATTTGTTAAGCTGATGGACTCCTCAGCCGTCACAAACTGGCGTTCACTTGTAATTATGTGAGGTGCAGGCTTTTCAAAATGAATGATGATTGTGTCTCATGTTGAAAGAGTGAAAATGAAGGACAACCCCTTCCCCCTAATGCTTTTTCCTGCTTTAACATTCTGTGCAGTTGCTCCTTGCCTCCTTGCCTCCACCTGTGATGTGGCAGGAATACCACAATGGAGACAGACTGGAGCCGAGCAGACTGAACACAAAACAAAACTCCTGATGAAATGAATGAGGAATGGCTGACCCAGCTCACCCAGATTCCACATTTTTGCATGGGCACACAGACGCCCAGATACAGTAAATCCACAAAAAAAGGGGCAAAATTGGACAAACAAACAGAGTGCCATTAAGTGCACTTTAACAGGTTAATATGAAGGTCACGGTCTGATAAGCGTGTGTTATGTCTAGAGAAATGATAACATTTGACCTGCCACAAAGACAGCTAAAGGCACAGCATGACTGTCAGTTGTTGAATTATGCTGAGATTTTGGTACTTGACACCTGGCTTTCTTTTGCCCTCAAAATCTTAACCATTGCTTCCTCCTTATTCTGACCATTTTGCAATCTCCCATTGAGCTGTACAGTAAATGTACTATTAAGGGCTTTACAGGTATGAATTTGTATTGCATTGAGATCTGGATCTCTTTTTCAAGACAGACCTGTGTACAAAGAAAACATATACAGCTCAGCATAGACAGTCACAGATAATTCACGGATATACATTATACATTTTCACACAAGAAAAGCATGTGCAAGTGTGATTGCAAATACATAAGTAAAACCTGATAAAGTGTTCCAGTGAAATAAGTGAAGGTAACTATTTCATGCTTTTTTGGAGTTCTTTCCATTTGTATGCAGCATAGTATCTGAACCCAGTTTTTCCAAGTTCAGTATGAACAAGAGGTACAGCTAATGTTAAAATGTCCTGTGGCATGACATTGTAAGGCCGCAGAGGTAATTAGGCATTTTTTTTGCAGTAGAGCCTTATTAATAATAAACATAAAATGCTTCTCCCTTCTGTTTGTTATGGAGGACCATCCCACCTTTTTGTACAAGATGCAATGATGAGTGAGGAAATTGTCACCTGTGATGAAGCACAGTACGCTGTGATTCATGGAGTCAGGAGTCAGGAGGGAGAAGCATGCAAATATGAAATAACACCTCAATCAAGTGCAGAATTGGCAGTGCAAAATTATAGATTGTATAATGATCTTTTGACTAGCAAAAGAGAAACATGACTTGTTTGTATTCAAAATCCCATTTTTACCTTCAGTTTCCTTGATAGGCATTCCTGGTCATGTATGCACGAGGATTAGCTTAATATCGCTGTGGAGTAAACACTGGATCTTGTCCCTGAAAGGACAAAGTAGAATTGCTTATTTATGTGTGTGTGTGAATCACTTGAGTAAAAAAGATACTGAGGCTGTTTTCCCACTCAGCTCAAGGTCAGTGTATGAATAGGAAACGACAGGGTAGGGAATGTGAGTGACTGCGTGTGTTTGTTAGAGGGACTAAGAGAGTTGACTACATAAAATATACAGTTGCGCGTGCACTGAAGAGAGAGAGGAGAGATACTGTATTTAATGTAGTGAAAATGCAGGCAGACTAGCTATGGCTTAGCCTGTATCTGGTTTCTCATGTGGATACATGGAGTTAAAGATCTCCTCTGTGATCCGCTGTGCTCTGTGTAGAAAAGTAGAGCCGTGCTTTGGGAATGTTGGAGGCTTTACATAAGGCCCGCTGTCACTTCTAGGGCTGTCAAATATGTCCAAAATCTCATTTCCCAATATACGTAATTTCATATCCAGATAACGATAGATTATATGATAAATTTTCTGTAAATTTGATGAATAAATCGTTTATGTAACCATTAGCACCAGTTCACAAAACTCACACCTCTATACTGTGTAAATCGGAGCCATGTCTTTGCAAATGTAAGTACAGCCATTATCCCTTTCCATCATCATGATTCATTGCCATATGGTGTGCCGCGGGCAAAAGCCTCCGCCAACATCTGAGTCTGGGGTTTGTTTTGAACACTCAACAGTACTTTTGTGGCTCTCATCGGTAGACTCTATTCGTTTGACATGATTCTTGCATATGGGCTAGAAGAGTTTAGTGGTGCTCGACTCTGTTTTGGGAACCAGTCTGCGGAATAATTTGCAAAAAATGGTCCGTGTCAAAATTTTCATATCCAAACCTCGTCCATTAGACTGAAGAAACCCTTCGTTTTGTCTCGGTTTGGCTGGTCCGAGTCCTTCCCCTGTTTGGAATTACCCTGGTCTGTGTCACATTCACTCTCCTCCATATTGGCGTCTGTTGCCTTTGTTCAAATTTTCTGCTGGCATCCCTGTCATGTGGAAAAATGCAAAGCATCAAATGATAAAAAAAAATATTGACATTAAGAGTGTGATTTACAACATAAATATAATAATAGCGTCTTTGTTGTTAACCCACTCATCTATTGAGGTATTTCCATTAATATGTCACCTGTCTGAATAATGTCATATGGCACAGCCCTAGTCAACCCTCTGCAACAGCTGCAGAATATTGTTTTTTAACTGCCCAAGGCTGCAAGGGAACATTATCCGATTATGGCTTGGGTTTGCTTAACAAGCAACTATTTAAGGTGTCTAGAAGAAGAGATAACAGTGTGAGGGAAGTCATATTTGCAAAGAGCTGGTTGTACTTACCAGTATATAAAATGTGAGTACTTTTTGCTCTATCTCCAGAAAATGAAATGACTTTTAGACATATAATCTGTGCCCTCCTGAAATGGCATAAACAGTTGCCCTCAGCAAGCTGTTTTCCATGCAAAACCTCCCATTACATGAAGTAACGTTTTCAGCACTCAGGATGAGAAGATATTATAATGCATTGCCATGGGTGATGGGTCAGAGGAAAGCTATTTTCTGGCCTTAGATCATTTTTAGGGAGACCTTGTGCTCATGAGAGTGATATAAAATTGATGATTGAGTGGCAGAGTGGCTCACATTTCCTTCCCAGTGGCCTCTCTGCCTTTGAAGTTTTTGGGGCATGTCATGGCTAATCTTGTTAGAATTCATATTCAATCATTTCCTTCTAGAAAATACATTCATTTATACTGCTTATTTACATAGTGTAATTTTATATGTGTAAGCACACAATGAATAATGTGAAACTCGTTAATGCTCTGCATAAATTGCTTTTGCCTTCTTCATTAAGTTTTGGGATTTGTGGTGAAACAAAAATTATTTTCATTTAAATCATCTACAGGCAATTTTGTTTCAGTATCATGCCTCCAAAAGCATTACATGGGGTGCGAGAATATTGAGTCAATTCATAATCATCAGTCCTCAAAGGGAATTTGCAGAATTGGGAGCCGTCAGCAGGAAGTGTGTGAGTAGGTGAAATCAGCAAAGCAGCCAGAGCTAATTTCAGCTTGGACTCTAGAGAGACTTATTGTTTGCAGACTTAGATTAAGAATATTTGGCAGCCAAGTATATGCTCTCTTTCTATGCGCCTAACAGATGTTTTGGTAGGTTGCAGATAGTCAAACTAACAGATTACTTTGTCTTGTGGTAGATTTTGAAATTAAATTGTTTTAATGCCCCTTACGGTACGTTGCTGGAGGCCTGAAAATCCCATTGTTTACTTGGGGGACCTATAACACCATATGGGATTTGACAGAGAAGTACAACTATATGTATGTATATATTATGGGTTGGTGTGTGTCTTTGAATTGTATGTTTTTATTTGTATATGTTCCTCCTTGTGAATTGCATTAGAGTGAGACTGTGTGTGGACATCAAATTTTCTTTCTTCGTCAAGTGAATTATTTGTGTTGCAAAATGTGCTGGAAAATAAACATTCAGATGGTTATCTTATTAAGACAATCAAACAGGGTGTTTCAGTTGTGTGTGTTTCAGCAAGTTGTGAGATAGAGAGACTCTCCATAGTTTTTCCACACAATTTTTGCCGCTTTGTAGACTTCGCTTCTGTTTTCATTTCCCAGCCATGGAGGTGAAGAGGATATTCATTTGGTTGCTCTCCACTCCACTCCTTGCTGTGTCATATAGTAGTACTAGTCTATTTAGTCAGTAGCTCTGTCTCTTGGTTTGCAGCAGGGATTTATTTTTTATGAAAAAAAAGTGGTGTGCAGATATTGCACGACCTAGAGGTATGATTTTATGTGGCGCGAGGGTTTATCTGTTGCTTTATCAGCATTTGTTGATTCATATCTGGAGATTGCCCCACAAACACAATGACATGGCAGCTGCTTCTTTTGAGGAGGGCATTAATCCGCAGCAGGGCAGTTCCTGTAAAAGTGAAGAGATCCAGGGCATTTTGCCACAGTCTGCTACCTTTATCTCTCCTCTCCTCTCTTCTCCACTGTGACATGGCTTTATGCTGGTCTGCTTCCCTGGCTCTCTCTGGATTGCAGTGACAGAGTGGCTGCTCATGAATGACCACAGCCATATTGACAGTGTATGTGCCAGGGGCCAGACCTCATGTTCCTAGTTCAAACACACATACACACTCACTCACGGACATGGGCTGGTCAGGCTTGCCATATTGTGGGGAGGTGCTACCCAGCTGGTCAGACTGGAGATGAACCCTTGAAGGCCATTTTCTCCT
Organism: Istiophorus platypterus; assembly: GCA_016859345.1. NCBI lineage: Eukaryota > Metazoa > Chordata > Actinopteri > Istiophoriformes > Istiophoridae > Istiophorus > Istiophorus platypterus. The sequence continues at coordinate 8,730,862 of CM029121.1, forward strand.
CCCTGCAGGATTTTCCATACATGGTTTGACCTTTTTGATTTCTTTTTTCTTTCTTTATTTATTTTTGAAGGGGAATTAAATTTCTCTCCCTGCCCACCTCTCTCTCTGTCTCTCCCTTTCTTCTTATATGTGGGCGTGTAAATATCATTTTATGATGAGATTATGTTAATGAGAAGATGGTATGTGTCAAAGGCAGCTCAAGATCATGCAGTGATCAGTACCCCGAGGTACAAACAACAGCCTGGGAGATGGAGATGAGATGTCTTCGTGGTGCCCACAATGGTAAAGCTCCTCAGGCATTTTGTTGTGCTTTTATTTCATCCTTGCCTTTGAATCCTCAGATAGGAGCTGTAGCTCCAAGTAGCACAGAGAGCAGAGACATGCATTCTTTGGGAGTCTATGCTCCATCTTTGCTCTCACAGCTTGTATCTTTCACTCTCTTTTGTCCAACTCCAGCTCTCTCATTCTTGGTCTCAGCACAGCATTGCAACCTACTCCTCCTTTGTTTGCATTTCAGTAACGGCCAAATAAAATATTGATAAAGTCCCTCTGACCCTACATCGCTCTGTCAGCAGCTTCTTTAATGTTCCTTCAGAGAGGCAACCTGCTCATCTGCTTATTGACTGGCGCTCATGTTGGACACAGTTCACATGATGCAGACATGTGCTGTGTGTGTGTTACCGGCTGTTTCCCACCCTTTTGTGAGTTAGGAACTGGAGATGAAACCCTGATGTTGACCTTATTCCCTGCAGAGACTGACCCTGTAATCCCACTGGATGGGTAGACAGAGATCATCCACTGATTTGAGCGGGTGGAGGGGTTTGCTTCAGACAATAAACAGTTATGCCCACCACAATATAGTCATTCTTCTCATAACAAATAGAGAGAAAGGGCATCTCTTACTGTTACATGGAGGCACTGGGACGTCCATAAGTTCAGATCACATGCTTGATTGTCTCCTTCCCTCCTACTGCTTCCTTTTTGTACATCTCATCCCTTTAGTACCCAGAGGACATTTTTGTCTGTAAGCTCTTCAGCATGCCCAATAACCTGTTTCCCTGAGGAAGAGGAGAAGACTTAACCATGTGTTGGATTACTTATGAGGCATCCCACATACACAGCTCACCCACAAGGCTTTGGGCATTTCGAGCAAAGAAAGAGCTGGCCATGATATCTTCCTGTTCCTCCACAGCCTTAAATAGTCTTTATGTTGTGCCAGGAGCATGCACAGGTTATGGAAACTTGAGCTCTGAGTGTCATCGCTGCCATTGCAGTTGCATTGCATTTTTTCCATATGACTTTGGCATAGTGATAACTGCATCTTCTTCATCTCATCTCTCTTTCACTTTCTACAGCACATAAAAGACCCATCACCTGCTTCCTTTTTCTCACTTGGCCCATGGGGTCAGTAACTGTTTCTTCACACCTGACTACAGAAGCAGACCTACTCATTTATACATCCAAGAAAAACTTTGTTACTTTCCTCATATTTCTTTAATGTTGTTGTTATATATTTCTTAGTTTAATGTGTTATTACAACCTATTTTCTTCTGGCAGAAATACAACCAATATAAATTTCTTCACGTTTCACTTATGGCATACAGTATTTTTACCAGTGTATGGATTTGCTAAACATGTGTGTGATCTCACCTAACGACAAAGCAAAGGAAAGGATCTGTTCCAGCAGGTAAAAGGCAAAAGCTGCTGAGGCGTTTAACACCTTTGATTGCCTGATGCTAATTTCGTTTTTTTGTACATTCCAGAAGGGCCAAGTGATGTGGTGGAAATCAATATCATAGTGTTGATAACACAGCTGTCTTTTAATGGACTGAGAAGTAAAATAAGACCAATAAAAATCTGAGCTTTTCATTACTGTACACTGTTTTGTCCATCTCAGAGTTGCAGCTCCTCTCCTTTAATATACCTAGGCTTTACAGTGCAGCATCCCACTGCATAAGCCCCTGAATATTATAATATGTGAATGGGAACTATTATTTGGGAGCAGCGGTGAGAGACTCTCAGTTAAGATACTGAAGTAGAAAAATAGTGATTCACTAAGCTCTATTGATAATAATCCTTAGCAGAGCAGTGTAGAAAATATTCAGCTAGCTGCTTCTCATTCTTAGCAACTGCTGAGCATCACTTTTGCTGGTTAAAATGACAAACGTCATGTACATCATATCAGCTGTCATTAATTAATGTTATTTCTGTGAGTTACTTTATGACGGGGCCTAGATTAAAATTGGCTGTTGTGGGATTGTGTGCACTCTGCACACAGCTGTCAGTACTTGTCAAAGACAGTTTGTGAGGAAAGAATCCCCTCTTTAGTCCAACGAATCCAGCAGAGTTTGAACGTCTTCTTTCTGGTAGATCTCGTCACATCACTTTCAGGGCTGGCGTTTGGAAAACTGAATTTTCATTTATATTATATCAATAACTTAAGCTTTTAGACGTTATATTTTTGAACCATGACCTTCAATAATTGGATGAGGAAGCTCATAAGAAATAAGGTGGTTGCGAATTAGGTAACTCACATCACAACGTGTCAGATACATAAGCTTTTTACTCAACATTTAAGTAAAGTAACTAAGTATCGGATCAGACTTGATATTAGCAGATACCCAATGTTAAAGAACTTAGATCAGGATCAGGGCCAAAAAATCACGACTGGGACATCCCTAGTTAATAGCAATATTTTCTGATATCAATATATATCATTATATAGCAAATGTATTCAGGATTACATACGAAAGAATCAAACTGAAAGCATTGGATGGTTTTGTACTGTTATGCATCACATGAAATCAAACATTTTATAAACTCATAATTTGTATAAGACAAAAGCTAAAATAAAAGCTCTTAAGCACATCTTGCTGCTTAAATATATATCTGCATAAATTTATATCTTTTTACCTATTTGATTGTCTTAGAGGTTTTGGAAATATTGTTATCATTCTACAATATCTGAAAAATCTGAACTGCACCATCTCAAATCTAGCACTGAAGAAGTTCAGCATACTTTTCAAAGACCCCCTAGTCCAGTTTAATTAACCAGTGAATCGATAACCAAGCCCTGAATTTAGTGACTTGCTCCACACATTCAGAGTTTACTGGATATGATTCATATCGCTGACTTTCCATCTTTTTTCACACAGTTATGGTTCTCTTAAATATTACATAAAGTCCACACTGGTGGAATTAACTATCCCACTCCTTTGATCAACATTATCAGAACACTGTGTCACTCCTGATTCATCTGCGAGGCTATTCTGGGATTCATATATCATACTGCTACAGACATCACAGGCATTTCCCTCTGCAGCGGCCTTTATTGAACTGGACTTTACTGCACTGTAATACTATGTTGCATTTCAATGGCAAGAGACACTTTCTGATCTAAATGCTAATGTGGTATCTTGTAGTTGGAGTACACTTACTTTACTTGTAAAATCCTGCCTGTCTCTTGTGTCCTACCTTATCTCCCATAGCTCGTATAGACTTGCCTGCCGGATTTAAGTTTAGATTGGGTCTTGGTTGCAGAAAGGGTTGCTGGGGCTTTGGGGCTTTATGTATTTAATTTTCTAGGGATGTGTGAATGTGTGTGTGTGTGTGTGTGTGTATGTGTATGTGTGTGGGCGCCCTGTGTGCACCTCTGTGTCTGTCTGTAGGTTACGGATATCTCACAACTGCTGCTTTTTTGGCTCAAATCCTGACAAGAGCCACAAACATTGGCCTCCAGTTCTCACAGTGTGAGTGTCAGGGGTTTTCCCACTTCAGAGGCCAAATAAACACATCCAAATTATTTAGCAGGTTAGCGTAAGCACGTCATACGTCTGATGGAACAGTGTCTAGCTTTGTAAATGGTCAGTCAGCACCAGCTTGATACAGCAAAATGTGGTCAGTGTTTAGAGCATTTGACTTTGAGGACCAGTGCTTGATCCTTTCAAGCATTAGTGCCATTACCTCGAGCCCTCACAGGCTATCACAGTTGGATCTTATAGATTCCTAACTGACACCCTTTCCTGACCCCTTTTTTGACCATTTGGGTGCAAATCATCCGAGACCAACTGAAGACTGGCAGCACTGTCAGACCAGCCTCCTCCCAGCAGGGACAATTCAGAGCATCATAAAAGAACAAGGTAGAATAATAGATATCAAGTCAGACTGCCGTATGATTTTAACTTGATTTGGGACACAAGACAGTCATCAGAATTAATAGCTAATAGTGTTTTCTCTGACTAGAAGTCAGTGCAATGATGTCCTCATCCTCGTTTATTTTGTCCTTTTACTGTTCAAGTGCCTCAAAGTATATGGTTGTGGTGAGACTTGTCGTGTTGTCTGTGGTGTCTGTTTATGTCCACAGCAACAGACTTGGCCAAACGTTCAGAGGATCTAAGGGCCACTGGCAGTGACATATTGTGTGGGAGGAAACCCTTTGTAGTTCTAATCCTCTCCTTATGCTCAGGCCTTGATCATACAGTCACACCAGGATCATTTGCTGTCGCATGTCATAAACTGTATGTCTGCAGGTCTGATATGGTTTCAGATCGAATGGTCAGAGTATGCAGCACGAATTCCTTGTGTAATACAAGCAAAGTCAAATTAGCTGGTAATTATCTAGTAGGCATTCTCTTTGTCTTTGTTATATGTGTAAAAAGCAGATTGAATTGCTGGATAACAGAGGACATCGGTTACGCCTTCAAGTCTTTTTTTAAAAACTGCACGATTTCGCAATGTTTCCTCGACTGACATTTTGTTGGAGCCATTGTTTTATTTTTGGGATGCTGTCATGTGTGAGATGACCTTGTGACTGTGGCTGTGATTGTCATGATTCAATTCAAGCAAATTAGAGACATAGAGTAGCAGGGTATCAAAGACATAAAAAATAGACATTTTTCCATGAAAGACATGATTCTATTCATTCATTCGGCTAAAAATAGTGGGCCTACATTTTAATTGCACCTAGAGGCGATTAAATGAAAACAACTTTTATAAATCAAATCAAAAGAGAATCTGATTGAATCTTGCTTGTACAAAAACAAACTATTTGAGGTCACAAACACTTAATGAGCCACCAAAACACCAATGATTTGAACCAGATTTCATAAGACATAAGATTTCAACCAGACAAGTCAATATTTTTAAGAATTTTGTATCATAGTAGCAAAGACACCTAGATCACCTCAGTCTTAAAACTATAGACATTTTCACAAGTAGAGCCCTCCCTCATCTCTTACATCCATATGTATTCTCATCTGTTTTGTAGTTTGCCAAGTTCTTTTATCCAGTGACATTTTTGAGTGTCATAGATGAGCAGGGCTGCATTTAATGATTTCTCAATAGATAAATATATCAATTGCAAGTCATGCAATTTACAAAATGTCAAAAATAATGAACTAAGATTATTACAAGTAACCAGAACAACCAAGAGAAAAAAGTAGTCATTTTAAATTACATAAAATTAGAGAACAGCAGGCATTAATAGATAAACTCTTCAAAAACAAACTTCTGAGGTAATGACCAAAAACTAAGCCTTGCAGACAGATGATGCACACACACACACACACACACACACACACACACACACACACACACATACAGTCTCACATGATTAGTTATGGTATTGAAAATCATTCCCACAAGCAAAGCTATACAAACTTCTCAGTCATTCTCTTCCAGACCTCACAGATAAAGTGCATTGTGAACTCACTTTATCAAAAAGATATCTCCACTCATAATACAAATTAATTAATGGGGTGTTCTTTTCGATCCCCATTCATATTCTGATCTTGTTTCTTCTTCCATCATATGTACTAGATGAACCTTCCTCTGTCTGTAGTTGATGACATGCAGTGTATATTTGGATACTGACTTTATTATGCAGTTATAGTGTTTTCTGTAAAGCATTGAGCTGTTAATATATCATGTTATAATTTATATCTCTAAACCTATGATAGAAAAGAAGTATTCCACTTTAGTCAATAGTTAAAAAGTGGCACAAAGGCCCAATAAAGTCCTGCCTCTCAAACAATATGTAAAATTAACCCTGATGATTTAATATTGATGTCATCAGGGTTGTCTGCGTTTGGAAATGTAGGATCCAGTTTTTCTGAAGCTTAACCCATTCTAGGAACTAAAAGTCAGGTATCTTGCTTCTTCAGTTCTGACCATTCTTGTTTTTAATCCGTTCCCCAAGTTTATGAAAGTAAACACTGGTTTACCCTAAAGTATTTCTCTGATAGTGTTCAGCTCCATTTTTGGAGAACCTCTGCACAGGTACACTGACTGAACTCAGATAAAAATCTTAAATAAAAGAGTATATGCAACTGTACAATACAAACAGTTCCCATAAAATTACAGACAATACATACAATAAAATAAATTTTAGAAAACTACCAAAAATCATGTCTTTGACTAGCTACAACTTGAAGAATGTAGACTATGTGACGATAAAGAAGAAGATAAAGAAGACATTCATAAAGATATGAGGTGTGAATACAGATTAAAGTCACTAGTCTCTAAATTGATTTAAAATGGGTTAAGGTCACTGTAAAGCCATTAAACTCTGTTAGATCCCTTGTAATGTGTAGATATGTTAAAGGGAATATTCTGCAAGGCTTAATATGATAAAGTAATTTAACACAGTGCTCGGGAAAACATTGTGGGGATTTTTTCTTTGTATTGTTTTTTTTTTTTTTGGGGGGGGGGTCGTTAAAACTTTTTTTGATAGATTTTTTTCCTCCAACATAATACTTGTCTCTGTTACAAACTGAACCAAAATGTTATGGAGTTCATTTATCAAGTGCAATCCCTGGTGTATAATGTAACCCAAGCAACAGAGATATAACCATCAACTGTACAGGTTACACATCTCCTGCTGCCATCACGACAAAGAAAAATAATCCTCTATTATGTGTTGAAGGTTTAGCTATTATTCGTAGGCAACAATAAAATGGATTTAGTTACATTTTCTGGATAAAATATTGCTGAAGGACCGATCTGCTGCATGAATCATTTCCCTAACAGTTGCATAGTTCTCCCATTAGGCTAGTCATATTTTTTTCATAGTTTCCTGACACAGGTTCATGGTTACGTGTTTGCTTTCCATCACCTTGTGTACAGTGTTAAATGAAGAACTCTGAGAGAGAGATCTGGTTCCTCTGAACTCTAATCCCCTCGGTCCTGTTTGTCTATGCAGCATACATATGTTAAAGGAGCAGCCACACTTACTCGACATCAGAGAGAATGTTTGAATACAATCTCATTTCACTCAACCCCTCACCCTCTCTCAGCTAAGCTCAGGCTCTCTGCTCCGGTCTGCTCTGCTGCCGCGCAGCGTATTTTTCATCTTCTCTCCGAGCCTCTACTCCTCTCCCGAGGCTTGCTTTGTCTCTCGTTCTCTTTTTCTTTCTCTCTTTCTTTTACCCCCTCAAACTGAAAATGCAGAAGCACAGAGCCCCATTGCTCTGGATGGATGTCTAGGATGGATGCATGGCTCAGGAGGGAATGGGCTTGGATGTGCCCTTCAGGCTACTTGAGGAGTAACATGCACACTAAGAGCCCCACTGAGCTCGGATAAATATGTGTAACTCTTGGAAAGAATACAACATGGACATAGATTGTATTGAATTTGGAACTAAGGGCCTGAAAGCTTGGATGGAAAGTGCCTAGATTCCGACAGTCTTTGCGAGTTTTCACCTTTTTTCAAAAGAGCCTATAGGAAAACCTTGTCAACAGTACCGTGTGAGCAGCTATTTTCATCATGTGACATGTTCACCTTTGGCAGCCTTAGTCATAGTGAATGCGCCTAAATCATTAGGAGTTGCTGTTTTTTACAGATAACAGATTAGATTAAACTAAACGAGCTATTAAAATACTCATGTCAGATCAAAGTCTCCCTCAATGCCTGGGATTCTGACTATGCTGTAAACTTTTAGTTAATAAAAGCTTTTCAAAGCCACTCAAAAGATGAATAGTCTAGATTAAAAATAGGCACACTATTTATTAGTTACTGAAAATTGCTTAACCATGGAAGTTATTTAAAGATATGTTTTACCATTTGTGTTTATTTCTTGTAAACAAAAATGTCATTGTTGGTAACACAGGCTCTTTCTCTTTAAAACACCATAAAAATTTTCCTTAGAGTGACAATTTTTCAGTAACAATTGGTTCACTTTAAGTAGTACATGGTAAGTGGACTGCACTTATATAGCACTTTTCTTGTCTATTGACCAGCTGGGAATCAGGTGGCCCTGCTCTGTCCAGAGTTAATAAAATCTCTCTTTTGCTCCTTTTAAAGCTCAGTCGACACATATCTCATGTTTTTGTCCCATTCTGCAAAAACAACTAGTTTAGCTTTTGGGGGGTTATGTGCTGTAATATTTCTCGGCAATATGTCACTGCCAGTCGCCACTGGTTACCCCATGGGGTGACAAGACTTTAGGAAATGACTGCGCTCAGCCTAGAAATATACCAGCCCATAAAACCTCTGATTTTTTCCACAAGATATATTTTTGTTAATTAGTGAGCTTTAGACATGATGGTAGGGTTTTTTTGCACAGACTCGCTATATCCCCCTGTATTCAGTTTTTACACTAAGCTTAGCTAACTGACTGCCAGCTTTAGGCTCATATTTACCATAGAGACAATGTGGTAGCGGTCTTTTCATGTGTACTTTCGGCAAGAAAACCGACAAGCATATTTCCTAGACTGCGTAACAATGCATTTAATTTTATTAATTTTTTTGACCCAGATGTAAATCGGTTTTATTATGCAATGCTTTTAATATTATGCAATTATTTATACATCATACCGAGTGCTAAAATTTGATTTTTTATTTTTTTTTTTTGTGAATTCCAACCACAATGCATCTGCTACCTGAAGGCTGATTTTTACTCTACAATGGTGAAACACAAGATTGTTGGATTAGGTTGTCCATGTCAATTGGCTATTAATGGATTTACCTCTAAGACCATTCAGTTGAGTCTCTCCCTCCATCTGTCTGGAAGCTGAGCCAACACCAGCACTCAGCTGACAGAAGACCATTACCTCAGCAGACAAATGTGCAGTCAAGTGGTAGATCTGTTTTAACTAGATGATACTGGAAAAAAGGCTGATTCTAAGACACACTAAGGGGCAATTGTTATGTTATACCAATTTTTATGGTCTAGCGAGGCTAAAGTTAAACTTGGGCACTCACACAGACAAATACCACTTGAATATGGCAATATAGTAGCTATCCTCTTTTATTTGTTTTAGTTGCCACCCTCACAGTTTCTACCTTGAGGATCCTTAAGCCTTTTTTCTCTGATGTTATGCAGGTGTAGCTATTTGGGGAGTTTGACGAATCCAAAATCAAAGCTCTATAATATCTCCTCAGCTTGGTGTGTGAATCAGCAGGGTTATTCAACATTTGACCCTGCCTTTGCATTGGAGAGTGTTCAGCGTCTTAAAGGCACTATCCCCTTACCATGCTTCAGATGGTGCCATAATTCCAAAGCCTGGACGCTGCCAGTTAATTGGCTCCCCTTACATTAATGTGGGCAGTGCAGTGATGAATAACACAGAGCAACGGGGTGATTGAACTGCAAACTGCAGCTCAGTACTGTCACCACCACCCACCACCACCCACATATATATATATATATATATATATATATAAATCACCCACTGTCAGTTAACTACAGTTTATTAATGGCAGTATTAATCAGTGAAATTGTAGACCAAAGATTAAAACAGCCTGAGAAGTTATGCTGGCATTTAAGAAATCATAGGTGTCTGTGTCATCAGCTGCAGTGAGGCTGACAGTCAAAGCTCTTCGCATACAAAAGACCCTGCCAGCAATTTCACACAATCCCTCACACACACCCAAACCCTTCCCACCCACACACAACCCATTACTTATCTACGATTACCTTGACACTTAATTTTTTTTTTTGTTTGTTTGTTTGATTTGTCTTAATGAACTCATCTCTGGCCTCTCGATTCCCCTGCGAGCAGAGATGACATTTCTGAACATGTATAGTCAAGGAAAACACAGTGATGGGCTTATTAAAGACACAGGGAGTGGAGAGGAGGAGCTAAGGTCTGGCTGCAGCTGCTGCATTGGCTGTTTGCTCAGCAGTGGGGAGGGGCTGAGGGAGAGAGAGCGAGGGAGAGAGAGAGTTGGGGGAGGAGGGCAGTGCTCTTGTTGGGAGACAGGGAGAATGCCCGTTAGTTGCGTCTGCCGATAATAGTACATCAGCCAGAGCATTGGTATTGGAAGAGCAGAGCGCAGGCAGTGCGGAGGACTGATCCACTGAGCACAGAGTGGTATACTAGAGAAGACAGGCACACCAGAAAGAGACAGTAGAGCAAGGGGAGACAGAGTGCATCAGAACACGCTGAGAAGAGGAGGACAGAGAAGGAGCAGAGCAGTAGAAAGAGGAGAGGGCAGTGAGGAGGGGAGAAAAGTTACCAGGTCAGCAATAGAGCATAGAAGTGGAGCAGCTGAGACTCACCGGGGTCTCACTCCCCCTGGAGCAGCCTGGTGCAGCAATAAGCAGCACAGGAGGAGAGTGATATTACATGAGGGGACAGAGGAGTGCTGTAACTTCTTCCTGGAAAGACAGCCCTGTCAGGAGGCGTGGGTAATGCTCCTCACAGGACCCTTCTGCACAGATACTTTAGGACTATCACAGCAAGACAGCAGCAGCAAGCAGAAGATACTTAAGCCTGGCAGAAGTGCTTGAGCAGTGCAGTTCTCCACACTTCTGCACTGGAGACTTTCTTATCCAACTGTGTGTTTTAAAGTGGACAAGGCTGTGTTTCTGTGACGTTTTATGTCTTTTTATGCTTCAGAGTGTGAAGCAGTGGCGATTTGGAGACTATTTCTGAGACTATGGTAGAGTGTGCGTCAGGGAGCTCTTCATCAGCAGCTGCAGCCCTAGAGCATGGAGAAGTCCAGCAGTGAGGAGTCAGCCATTCACCGTAGCCCCTCTGTAGATAGCCGCGACTCCGATTTTGCTCAAGCCTCTACGTCTGGCCGCCCGTTTGGCGGCCGCGGGTTCACGGCTGGTGCTTTCTACGGCTCCACGGGGCCACGCAAAAACGCACAACAGGGGCAGACTGGAGCAGCAGCTGACGCCAACGCAGGAGACAAGTCCAACAAGCACAGCTCACCCAAAGGCAGCAAATACGTAGTCTTTTACCTGGATCTATCCTTTGTGTTCCTTTTAGAATTCAAGAAGTGCAACATGGCAAGAGGCTGCCTCTGCTGCTTGAAGTACATGATGTTCATCTTTAATCTCATCTTCTGGGTAAGTGCCTCATTATTTTGTGTTAATGTTTTGCTCATCATACTTGTTCATATTAATTTAGCTGATGCTATGATAGCCAATGTGGAGGCAGTGTGTGATAAGTTATTTAAAATGTTAGTCAGGAAACATTATGGAAAAGTGATGGTTGTCAGTGCAATCATGCGTTTCTAATTATTACATCAGGGTGTTTATGCCTGTTCCTCCCTGTGCATGTTGCTATTCCTGGATGCCATGACAGAGTCAGTGGCATTGCACCAGGTCTCCTTTTGTATGTGCCTGGAGGGGTGGTGGTTTGGATTCTGGTGGGAAGGGGGTCATGGGTTCATTAGGGTCACTCATTCAGAAGGGTATATGATTTACAGTGAACATGACGTTGAAATGCTGCTTTTGGTATGCATGTGAAATTGAATATGCCTCTACAGTGCAGTTACATTGATGAGCAACACAATATGCACCAAGGGGACATGAGCTGAGGTGGTCAGCAGCACTTGCGAGATATCCTCAAGGAGATGATCTGATTTATGTGCTACATTTTATTATTCACTCTTTTAATGACACGTCTATCCTCTTGAGTAAAACAGAAACATGATCAGTGATATTAAAAAAATTATAATAATCACAGCCAAAGGCTAGAGTCACTGTAACTGTATTTGATGGTATAATTACAGTAGTAATTGCAGTATTAATATTTTTATTTCAAAAAAAGTGTTCTCCATCTCCAATTTATTCTTCGATTTCACTCAGAGAAACCTGGCCAGCGCATGGCAGACTCTGATTGCTACCCATGCATGGGCATTTGTTGTAAAAGTGGGCATCCCTTGAATGTTTACAGAACGGATTATAGGGCTTATGGGTTATGGGGCCAAGTCTTTTGTGTGGATTCAGCAAAGCGTGAAGTGTAAAAAACATCCCAACACTCGGGACTCTACCAACCACGGCCCAACATGTCACTGGGTGATCCCTGCTAACTGGGGCACAATGGAGGCTACAAAGTGGGCATTAGCTGGAGCCCATCTGTGAACAGGCCAGAATTGAAAACACACGCACGTACACATGCACCCACACAAGACAAGGTCCATCTCATCGACTGCCTGCATATATGAAAACGGACAGCCTCGCTAGTAGCCAACCTCAGGGCGGAAACAGGGAAGGTCTTTTCTGCTTTAGGGCAATATCTCCATATCATCCACAGATCATTACTCAATCCACAGAGGCAAGGGCAAGAGTGATTGGCAAAGGCATAGAAATGTCTCAGGGGCTCCTCTGTGTGCCTCTCCTTAATGTAAATGTTTGTTTAAGGGAATGAAAAGGGTAGAAATGCTTAGTTGATGTTAGATTCATTAATGCAGACACTGACTTACGTTGATGTGAACAGCCCCTTTGATCCCAGTCAGTACATGTGCAAATAAGTGCTCAGGCCTTGAAATCATTACTGCTTAAATTAAGGATTGAAATTTAAGGCAGTTTATATATATCGATTGCTAGTCAAATAATCCATCAGCAGTTACTCATGATTATAAAATGCATGTTTTCCCTAATTGTAAGCTTAATTTAACCTGATGAAATGGGCTATTTTTATTGCAAAACCAGCAAAATAGTCAGCAAGGTATAATAGATCCAGGTTCTATATTCTACGTTAACAGACTGACACCAGTAGTTACCTGTATGTCAGTTCCAGAATGCTTGGCTCCATTAAGAGATCAGAAGCTGCTATAGGTCAGCCTTTAGGAGAGGTCATAAGGTCGCTGTCCTCTTGAGGGGCAGTCACAGGAGATTTGTGTGAAGGCGTTCACTACGAAGGTCCTCCTCTGCCTCAATTAGTGTTTAACCCTTTTCATTGGCAAAAACGTTGCCACTAATAGCCGGCTGCTGCATTAATAAGGTGGTGGAAAAGAGGCTTTGGATTTCAAGGCTGGTGGCCTCAGATTCATGTGGAGTCTAGCTTGTTGGCCTCCCTGGACGAGCATCGCAACCACCCTAGAGTGTGCAGAGGCTCCCTCTTTAGTGTGAGTTTTGAGGACTGTCTGCAGCACAGTCCCTGCTGTGCAGTAATTGAATTTTTACTCTGGTAATGTTCACTTAATGAACACCCACCATGCATATTCCCTTCTATTCCCGCAGATTGATGTCCTTGTTTCCTTTCCTGCGATAGATCATTTTAATAACATTTTAATCAATGTCCTATGGAAAGCGAGTGGGGTGATGTGTGGGTTGTCATGCAGCATGTGGCTAGTTGGGTCTCATTTCATCAGAATGTGACAGCTCGAGGCTCACCGGTAGAGGTTAGAGCGGTATGCTGGATTCACGGCCAGCAGTGTGCCCAGTTGAAGGTTAGGAATAAGGGTTCACTCATCAGTGAGGGGTTGGGACAGGTTGTCTGAGCACTCTGACATAGAGGTAGGTAGGGTGAGAGGCATGTTGTATCTTGACACCCCTGGGACTACACTGCGCTACCTCTGACACTCCAGGAATCACAAGGTTACTGCAGCTGGTAGGGAGGTTTGCCTCCGAAGCTCTGACATCTCATCTCAAGACTGAAAGGGAATGGTGCAGTGCAGTAACCTGACACCAGGTACAGCAGGGGCCTCTTCTTTCTGACTGCGCGCACATGCACACTTGGCCATACATACACGCAACATAAAGTAACCGCCATCCTTGGAAGTACACTCACTACTCACACCATCCACTCCACAGGGCTTACAGAGGTAACTTGAAGCAAAAGGTAAACAGCGGCAGGCACTCCAGGCATCTCCATACATGCGCTCATCCTCAGGCCCCCCCAGCAGTTGTTCATGACCATCTGCCTCCTCTTTCTTATGAGGGATTAGAAGAATCTGAGCTGCAGGGGGAGTTTCGTGAAGATTAAAGCAGTATTGGGTGGTGGGGTTTAGGATTGAGAGCAAGGCTCCTTCGGACAACTCTATGCTAAAGCCAACGAGTCAAAGCAATAGGCCTTTGTCCTATGACAGTGTGTTACATAGTGTGTGGTTTAGTAGGGAGGGGGATCAGTCGCCCTCTCACACAAACACCCACACCCTCAGTGACGGTTTGACCAGCCTGATAGGGTGATTGATGTTAAGTCAGCCTTGGTGTCAGCCTTGTGGGCATATCAGTGTTGGTGCTCTTGCTGGGAGCGAGGATTTCAGCCTCTTACTCTCCAGTGTGTCCTCTACTTGCAGCCTCCTCAGTTAATCTCTTCCATTCAAGATTCAATTTATTGTCCACTGCTGTACTTATGTATGTTTCTGAGTGATACTAAACACCTTGGAAAAGTAAAACGATAAAAAAAAAGGCTTAAAAGCACAACATAGGGTTTTATTCTGCCAAATAACAAGCAAAATGACACACATGTTAATCATCTTTCTTAGATATAGGTTGTACAGTAGCTAAATAGGCCCATCTGGCTCTGCCATTATCTTGCCATATAAAAATCTCCAACATCAGTTCATATTCATATTAAAAAGTAAATTGTTAGCTCAGCCGTCTTGTTCTACGAGTACAAGAGGGCTTGTAGTATCAAAGGCACTCCTTTGTTAGAAGAGAGAAAACCTAATGTGTTCAGCATTCATGAAATCCTATGTTTACTTAGGGGATTGCTATGGGATTTATAAACCATTTGGTCAAAGGCACCAAAAGATTAGCTTTTCTATCGATTTCATCACTGAATTTGACATTTAAAGTTTCAAATGTAGCCATACTTTAATACTACAAGGAGAAGAGTTATTGACAGACTCGAGGTGGTTTGTAAGAAGTGTGCGAGTATGAGTGTATGTGAATGTCTCCGTCTGATTGAATGGAATTCCATAAAGCTTTTCACACAAGCTTTCCCTTTCCCTTGGGATTTTGTTCTAAGGTGTTGAAGCAATTTGCCTGTTTCGCATTTCCTTATCAGCACATAAAAAGTTCAGTCAGCTTGTATGGCTCAAGAGAATATGTATTGTAACAAACCTTTCTTTTTTTCTTCTCCTTCTTCTTTCTCACAAGAGGCACATCTGAACTCCATCAGTCACTGCCAGGTGAAACAAGGATTGGAGCACAGGAAAATAGATGGGGATTGAGTGCGCTCTGCTAGATGATGAAACAAGCTGTATATGCCTTGCTGCCACATGCGTTTAATTTCATCAATTCACCATGAAAGGCCATCTCTTGAACTGGCTTTGAGTTTGAAATGGCAGAATGCAGCATCAGCCTCAGCCGGTCAATCTACCTAAATTTTACCCCTCCAGCTATGACAGGATCGAAATTTAGTAGATTTGATCAATATCAAATCGTGCATGGTTGCACCTCAGCTGGTCAATACAACCAGTCTCAGATAGTGTGTCTTTATAATCATCCATATCAAGTATTATACTCTATTGCATCCTCACATTTCATCAATTATACAGTGTGTTCCCGCCTAAGAGCTGGTTTTTTTTTAATTTTGTGTAACATTTACACAGAGACGATCGCTATGTTTATATGCATTTTAATCATTTGAAGTCTTGTAATTAGCATCCCCTATAGATCACTGGGCCTTGATTCAGATTGGCTGACCTGCTCAGTAACATATTTCCATGTCCCTGCCTTTGTCCAGCGGATCGTCTGGGGAGATCACTCTAAGTTACACAGCTCTTTGCGGCTGCTTCGATTTCCCAGTCGTGTTCTGTGGTGCCTCTGAGCTCATTAGCTCATATTGCAGATCAACTGGAATATGGAGCGGCTGTGTTTCACTCTGGGGGGTCGAAGTAATAGAGTTGGAATTGGAGGTGCATTTTTTGCTTGGACACATGAGGGAGGTAGTGCTTTTGCTGGGGAATTAAGTCTTCCGCTCATCATTCTTTGACTAGGATGGACTTTGGACTTGAGGAGTTGTTGCTTGGTTGGTGATTATGACACACACGAGAAGCAGAAAACTGCGGTGTTTTACTTCACTTATTTAATAACCTACTAAGGCAGAGATTAAATACGCTCTCTGAAGAGTCTTAAGTTATCACCAGTCATATAAACCTCTTTGGAGAATTTAGAACTGAAGTGTGGATTTTGCTGCTCTGCATAGACAAGAGGGCCACGGATGCAGTTTTCACCCAGCTGCTACAGTGTCAGCCATGTGGCACTGACTTGTAGTAACAGATGGACATCCTGGGAACAAATGAAATAGCAATAGCTGCTAGACACAAGAAAAACAGTACACAGAACACCTCAGTCTTGGGTGTGTCATTCTTTTTCTTTTCTCTTGCTCATTCACATTATAACACTATTGTCCCTTTCTTTAGATGCAGGAGGTGCAGCTGGAGCATATAGATGCCTGCATCAACTGTATCTGTCCATACTGAAAGTCTCTGTAATGTCATATGAAAAAACACATTCACAGAGGAAAAATTTGTCAAATATCTCAACGTAAAGCACTATACAGTACCTCAGCACTAAAAAGTCATCATCCTCTCTGTGCTCCAGTGCATGAAACATAGAGATCTTGCTTTTCTAAATATAGGCCAGAGGAGTTCAGAGAAGAGAGGATGGGAGAACGAGTGGGAGAGATGAATGCCATTAATTTTGAATACATAAGCAGAGTCTTTTGTAATGACTATCTGCCATTGTGCACCTCAGGTGACAGGAAAGGTAGCAACAGTGTTCGGGGGTCAATAATATGCTTATATTGCTAAACTGAAAAACAGTCAATACCCTCATAGATAATGTTTTTGGGGCACTGATCCAAAAATCATATCCATTGTTTCTAGTAGTTTTTGTATATATGAAAACAAATCAAGTAAGGTATCCATTCTCAGGGTGTTGGAAAATGTGTCCACATAAACATGCTTTTCTGTGCAGCTTCACAGATGAGGATGATTTCACATTTCATAATGGAATTCAATTTGGTGCAAAGTGGTCGGTATTATCAAGCAAACAGTAGTACAAACAAACAGTAGTCTGGTTAAATCCCTGGCAGAAAATGAGTGCAATTATTCTAGTCTTTCAACTGCCTTTGAAAATTTCACATATCGTGTAGTGACAGTTTATAATGCCTGTGGATTTGTAGGGATTCAGTATAGCTGCAAGTCAGTAAACCAGACACACTGATTTTGGCCAGCTCAAGCTTTTGAAGTGCTGTTGTAGTGTCTCACTGTGACAGATGTATCAGAATGTGCTTTACCTTTATACTGCTTTTTTTTAGCTTAATCTATCTCGTTTTAGTTGGTGGTCCACAAAATGTTTTACTTAATTTCTTGTAGCAAAAAATTTTTAGAACTTTCACTCGAGCAATGTCGCACATGAAAAAAAAATGTTTCCAGTGCTACGTTGTGTTCTTTTGCTGCAGGAGTGACTGTAAACTACTGTATTATCTATCCTCACCTTCTGTTTTCAGCCCAGGAAGACGAATCAATGCTAATGTTCACCTAAGCAGTAAATTAATCTAGAATGTTAGAACAGCTTGCTTGTTGAAATATTCAGCATTTTTTTCTGACACCTAAAGGCAAATTATAGTGAAATGAATGTTTTCCAGTGAGTCTCCACCTCAGTGGCTAAGAGAATATAATTCTCCTGGTCTTCTGAGAGCTAACAAATTTCATTTTAGATTATCCTGGTCATGTTTAATTAACACAATATGATATATATATAAATATATAAATATATATATATATATATATATATATATATATATATATATATATATTTGCACATGACCTATCTGAGCATAAGCTCTGCACAATATAGTTGTTTTAGCAGTGCACAGGTTTTTATTTCCTGGTGAAACAATCATGTGCGAGCAGTTTGCTTTGAAATACTAGAAGTCTTATCGAGCTGCAATTTAGTCTATCAGGGGACAATCTATAGTGTCCTGGGTCCAGCTCCCCAAGTTCTCCAGAGGTTATCAACTGCAGGCTGAGGATGCATCAATGACTGACTCTAAGACCTATTTCCCTAGGGCTGCCACCTCGATTGATTCAATTGGGCCTAAATCTTTTCCCACCATGAACCCACTCAAACAACCAACATAGTGTCCCTGAGAGCTTGTTTCTACTCATCTGTCTCCACTTCCACACTCTAAACATCATCTGCAGACCCAGGACATAGTGGGTAAACGTGCTACAATACATTGAAAATACAGGCAGCAGATTGACTTGAATCCCTGTATTTTAAATGTGTCATTATGAATTTGGGTCAGGGGCTCAGGCATTCACTGACTGCATGAAAATAAGCTCAGGACACAACTCCAGCAGGGCTCCAACGCGCAATGAGGCACACACCCGTTCACGCTGTTATCCATGATAAATGAGAGACAGATTTATGCTTTAAACATTACAGCATACTATTGATTTATTTAGCTGAACTGCTGCAGATTACTGCTATATCATAACTCAGCCATAAAATGCAACATATTGTAGCTCTCTAGATGGAAATGCATGAATACACACCCTTACTACATGATTGAATGCAAGCGCCTGACATGTTTTTATTGGTATTTTTTAATGGGGGAATTTTGTGTCATATATGCAATGTAATGTACAATTCAGTCCATCAGCCACTGACTGTGATTTGAAATGGATTCTTGCCTTGTTGTTTTCAGAGCGAAACCCAGATCTTCATCAGAGCAGGTTGTTGCACTGCTCTCGTTATGTCTGATCCAATTTGAGCTTCACTCTTATTTGATGTGAATGAGGTGTGCTCACAACCAGCTCTGATATTCCCCCTGAAGAGGAAAACGCAGTAACTAGTCAAGATCCTTCAGTTCTACAGTGGCATCGTAGCTGTCTGGTTGACAGACTGTGTAAACCTAATAGGGATTATTGCCACTCTCCCTGCATGCATCTTCATCCTCTTCCTTATTACAGCGGTGTTTTAAACTGTCCCTATGACTTTACCCGAGTGTTATCACAAAGCGAAAGCAAATGGTTCTACTTGTTTATTTCACACCAATTTGCAGTTACCAGTCGTATTCCCACACATGAAGGAGCATTAGCTTTGTGTATTTGTTCTGTTTCAGAAGATATCTGTGTTTTATGTGTCCTGAAATTGGAAATCTGAAGCAGTCTGGTTGCCTGCAGCATGCTAAGTCTTATATAAAACGGAAGCATATAAAACCAGCCTCGTTCCATCACTTTGGTATCTGGGGCACAGAGGGATGTATCACATCTTACTTTCTATAGAGGACTTGACAGTTTTATTACATAGTAGAGATGCAAGAGCCTTATAGTAAAGTTGTCAGTAATTGCAGATATTCACCTGAAATGATGAATGATGAGGTTAAGCATGTTTACATTTAGGTTATAAAGTCCCTTTGTCACAATATATGGCCCATTTAAATGATGCAGCACGACAAAAAAAAAGAAACAGCATCTGTTTTGCCTGAGCCCACATTCATTAAACATAACCTCATCCAATTCAAATAATAAAAGATATTTCAAACAAATTAATGCATAGCTGCTGTTATCCATGTATGCCTTTTTAAAACAAGATTATAATTTCAGTTTTAATTTGATGCATTCTGGGTTTTTTTTTTTTTTAAATTGTTTATTTGCTGTTTGCCCATTTGCTATTGTAGGGAATTTTTAATCAAAGATCAAATAAAGTGAGAAATTTGTGTAGAAACCCCTTCATTCACTATGTGTTGTTTGTAGTCCCTGTCAGTAGTCATTATTTCTGCACAGATGTCTCCATTTCTTGTATTAAGCCACCCAGGCTTCAGTAATGGGTGACTTGGGATGGCGCTGGAATACAAAAGAGTTAGTCTCAGTTGAGCTTGGTGTGGGCAGACCAAGGTTAGGGAAAGGAGTCTTAATTTGAGAAGTCGATTATGGGTTCAGCGTTCACACTCAGTGAATGATCTCATTCATCCATAGTGAGCCAGAGTAATTACTTACATAGACCTTTTGCCTGTGTATGCACTCATCAGTGCGGGTTAGTGAGACAAATCCCCATTACTGTGTTTCATCCAGTAAAAATATCAGCTAAGGACACATTAGTGTGTTTGGGGTCAGCCCATTAATGCCCCTTCCATTTCATACAAATTTAAACTGTTTTACGGCTGCCTTGTCATCTCCACCACGACGACGTTTTGAGTTTACTTACACTGGTTGCACATTCGTTTTTGAGCAAAGCTCAAAAGTGAACTGGGACAGACGGGTTTGGCCAGATTTTTCTCCTCAGCCCCCTTCTGAGAGGACAGACTGGCAGATCCAAAATGCCGTCCTTTTCCTGGGTGGGGGGAAGTGAAGCACGAAGGCAGAAAGGGAGGGGAGGGGCCTCTTCCCAAGAGCAAGAGAGGTGAACGCATCGATGTTTGATGACAGCCCCCAAGAGGTGAGTCACCCTCACTCTCAGATCCTACTCTCTCTCTCTCTCCCTTGCATCATGTCATTTTTGTTTTTCGTCATGGGGAAAAAAACTTCGAAATCATTTGGTCTATTTCAAGAAGAAAAAAAAAAGCAGAAATCGACTCAGCTTTAAGTTGGAGTAAGTGTTGACTGTTGATATTGAGTTCAACAGCAAAACAAAAACACCCCTCCCCTCAGTGCCCCTTCAGGACCTCCACCCCCCCAGATTAACCGCCATGCATTGCCAAGGCAACAACACAATGATGGAATCCAGAGCGCTGGATGGAATATATTTATCATAGCTGAAGCAAAACAAACGTTATAAACTGTCGTCAAACAAACGACTTGCACACAAACCCTGTATCCAACACACAACGGAGTAAAAACTAGCGAGTTAGTTGTTTAGATTGTTTTCACAAGACTGCAATGACAGAAGAGAGACCACAGGTTTGTAGCTGAGCTAACAAGGCAGGTAATATTACTTTACATAGCTTTTCAAATTATGCATCCATCTAAATAATCCAACTGTGCTAGAAGACTTGTGTTTTTATGTCATTGTGGCTATAAAACACTTCTAAAGCAAGGTTATACACAAATATTGTGATATAGAGTAAACTATGAGACGGCAAACTGTGGTCACAGTTGCTCCTACGAAGCTAACCTGCAGGGAGAGAGCCAACACACCAACTACAAGCAGCGATACACATCAATCTCCTGCGCCTACATCACACCAATATCATATCTTGAGTAAAAGTAAGCCGACTGACCATGGTCAAGTAATTCAGTGATCTGGACGTACCAATGTGATACAGGTACCTGTGTGCTATCTAACCAGTTAGGATTAGCTATCACAAACATCAGTAAACAGGACAGAGCAATACTGAACTTTTGGCTCTGTAAAAAATAGCAAAACTCAGATTTTCCACACCTCTCAAGCAGAAACAGAGCAACCTCTGTCTCCATCCAGATGTGTTTCATTCTAGGAGGCGTCTCCACCATAGTCATACTGGCCATCAGGACTGTGGTGGAAAGACTCGTGAAATCGAGGTCGGCCATCGCATCAGGGGCCGGTGGACGAACAAAAACTCCGTAAAGTTTTTAAAGCTTTTACCAGCCCCATCAGTCTCTTTAGCAGCCCTCGCTGTGTGCCTCGGATTCTGATGCGCCAGATAAATCAAGGGCTGTATTTTACTTCCCAGTCTGACCTGCCAGTTTCCCCCGTTAGAGAGCCTCGGCAATGCTATTTGCCCTCGTCTGATCTTAGCGCCTCTTTTTCAATTTTTGTTCCCCTGACCTTCGTCTCTTTGGCTGTCCCTCAGTCATTTGTCCTTCTTGACAATGTGATCATGTTGTACTGTCTCCTGCTCCCACTACCACCTCTCCCCAATCTCCTCTCCTCTTTTCTTCTGTCCCTTGTCATGTGCATGAGCAAGAATGCCCCCTTGTAGCTGATAGGTTGGAATAGTGTTGAGCTGCTCAGTCCGAGCCCCTTTGTGTATATCCAATTTACAGAGCCAGGGCTGTATAGGAACACACGCTTTTCAGCACACACAGAGAATGGACAGCTAGTGGGCCATGAGGAAATGGTCACCGAATGAATGAAAAACGTAATGGATTAAAATCGTTTACTCCACCTTTAACCGATGGAAACAGTCAAGCAAAACAAAAAAAACAACAGAATAGTGTGTACATACTCCGTGTTATCCTGACTTGTTTTTCAGTGAGGTGACATGTCTGTGCTCCATGAATTACCATTTGTTACTTCATAAATTTCTGAGCACCATCAATTATGTGTCTTCAATGGGTAAAAGGTCAAACTTGATTAAAGAGCAGCTTCACAGTAAATCTTTTATGAAGAAGGAGAATTGTTGTACTGATCTCTATGGAGCAGTTGCACCCCTGACATCATGCATAAACTCTAAAATATCATCAGACATCTAAAACTAATAGATTATCTGCCTTTCTGGTTAGTAGATGAAGTTCACCTATTTTTCTTATATTGGCCAGATAAACATGGCTGGTAAACTCAACACTTCTTTCCTAGCTGAACTTGATGACGGTCCAAACTGCTATAATCTACAACAGAACTTTGTACAGGCCTGAACAGTAGGAGCTATGGAGGAAGGTTGGAGGTTTTTGTCTGTTGTCACAACAAGGTCCTAATGTTTTCGCAATGCAATGGCCTTACCTGAATCATCTGGGATTTAAAGAATTCATCTTTTGCAAGTTTTTGCTTTATTTCATCCATCGCTGAACGCTAGCTCACTAGGCTAATGCAACTCATCATCTATGCTCTGTTTCTCTTCCCACTTCCCACTGGGCATTGCTTACAAGACAGAGACAGGGAACTCTACTTGATGGTGTAGACAGAGAATGCTGTTAGTTAACTGCCTGCACAAACAGAATTTTCAGCCTGTGTGTAGTTATCCTTTAACAACATATATAATTTGAGGAGTAATTGACTTTAGTGAAATACCTGGCGGTCATACTACACAGCTGTGCACAGTAATGCTTAGGATTTAGTAAAAAAATAAATAAATAAATAAATAAATAAAAAATAGACAGAGGGACGTGAATAAGAATTAGATAAACAGATGAACAGTGGACGCAGGTATACTTGGGGAGCAGCAGCCAGACAGTAGAATTAAACTGACTAAATAAGTAAGTTGCTTTTTCCGTTTGACAGCTCTGAACTCCCCAGCCTGATTAGCTGTGCTAAGCACATACAGCAGAGTTTAGGTTTTTCTGCATTATTCATTTATAACGCATGGGATTTAAAATTCTGTAAATCTGTGCTGGAATTTATTAGTGTAATTAGCCAGTCATAATGGAATTAACAGACCTCATTCATTTGTTCCTTCATTTACTTACTATATGTCTTTTTACCCATGTGTACATAGAAAATGAATACACATGTTCATGTCCAGCCAGAGTGTGTCTGTAAATTTTCTTTAGTATACAGTGTGCATATAAATACCGTAACATATTACATGTCATGGCCATGCAGGATGTAGGAAAATTTCATTTTGTGTGAGCAGTAGAATTAAACAACGCTCGTGCCCTTGACTTGAGTCTAATTGATTTGCAAATGCAGATTATGATGATGATGAAATATCCATGTGATAAAGACAAGGACAGGGGCAGCTCTGCTCTCACATATGAAGGCTGACATGTCTGTTTGCTGGTGTCTGTCAGTATTATTGAGAGCCTAGTAATTGGCACATGAAAGCACATCTCTGTTTGCTTCAAATGGAAAGCATTCCTCCATCTTCAAAAGCTTTCCCCCCTGCAGTTCATTTTTCATTGAAGTGCTTAGCTTGCAAAAGAGATGTAAAGGGAAAAAATATTGTCCTCGACCTTGTTCTACCTCTGTCTTTAATTCTTTTATAGTCTGTTGGAGAGATAAAGGGCTTTCTCAGTGATTTTGCTATTTTTTTTATTCAAAATTGTTTGGCAGGGTGTGTTACTCTTTTCTAATGGTATATGATAGTCAATTGCGACTGATGAAAAACAATAGTTAAATAATTATACCATTTCGGAAAAAATTTGCCAAAGTCAAGCCTTTTTTTTTTTTTTATCTTTTAGGCCTAAATAATCAGAATTTTAATGAGGATAAGTCACAAGAGGGCAGTGGCTGTCATTATAGTGAAAAATCTTCCTCAAAAGCAATCACATTTCATGCTGGCCTTCATCACAATAGCTTCATTAGCCTGGTATAGGCACTGACTAAGTAACACCTTACAACGCACACTGGTTGAGGAATCGGTCTGTTTTTCATATTAACTGTGGGGGCGGTCAGCTTTATTGCCCATAGAATTCCTCCATGATAAGCAGTTTCCATTCTCATCTGTGGGACAAGAATAGCATAATTTAAAGACACATTAATTTGCAGAGGATATGCTCTGGTTGGAAAGAAAAACAAAACATCAATATGCTTCGAAACAGTTCACTCTGCATCGGTGCTGGTTACAGGGAGATGGAGAGTGCAGTTCCATCGGTCTAGAGCCTCATTATACCAGAGTCCATCACAGATTGTGGTTGTTGTGTCCATTGAGATTCACAGTGCTTGTGCTGGCGAGGCATTGCAGGAGAGTATAAGCGCAGTTTGCTGTCAACATTTTTGTGTTCCTGCATTATGCATCCAGTTGACTTCCAGTGTACCAAGAAAGCAGCCAAGGTCAGTGAAGTGTAGCCCATGTATATTCATACCCCTTGCTTGGAATTCATGTACATTTAGATGCTGCATTTGCTGTTTCTACTTCCCAACATGAAAAGAAGTTCCGGAGTGATGGCTTTGCTCAGGTACTGCGTGTCAGTGACAGATCTAACTGACTAGCCCAGCTGATTGTACATGCAACCATTTATTATAGTCATTCTGACAATACATCTTAGCTTGTTTGCTGATCTCTCATTGTTCTTTTTAGTTCGTGATTGACGGTGCAGCACAACAAACAGAAAGTTTTTTTCAGGGAAGATGTTCGATAGCAGAAGGGTGAAAAAATTGCGATACCTTTTCATGGTGCAATGCGTTTTTCTCATAAAATTTAGAACTTTGTCTCAATCTCACCAATAATGTGACCTATTCTTTATCAGCACAGAGGAAATAAAGTGGTCACAGCTCAGAGACATTGAGAAATAGAACTCAGGCAGGCCTGACTTTAACACCCTGACACAGGGTTTTGCATTTTTTAAAACATGGCGTCAAGTTGGGATTCTTCAAGGAAACGTAGGCTCTAATGAGTATTCTTTCATAGTAGTAGTAGTTACTAATTAAATTGCTGTCACTGCAAATAGCTGACATCCGGCTATTCATTTGGGGACTGTTCCAAGTAATAAGTAATTAAAGCTGGCAAGGATGGGGGGGGGCTTTAGAACTAAATTAGTACAGCATTGGTTATTGTATCAGGTCAAAAACTAACAGAGAAGGTAATTTGAGGTGAGGTAAGATAAGAACGGAGCTGACATAATTTGATTGTAAAAAGGACAATTTTACATGTGATCATCAAGGCATTTAATTTTCTCAATTAGCAGAGTTCATTTAATTACGAACCCTGTCACCTCTATCAGTCTCATTGTCCTTATCTTATTTTCTTTTCTTGTTGTGTCGACCACCCAGACGGTCTTCCTGTTTCTGGCATTCTAGTGGTTACGCAATAGAGACCCTGAGTTGTGGCACCTAAGCCGCACAGTAGCTGAACCAGTTTTTTTCCATACCATAAACAGTAACTCATTATACTGCAGATACCTAGTCACATATCGGTTTTGCAGTGCACACAGGGGGTAACTCAAGCAGCTCAAGGGGAACAAATGGTTCCTGTCAGCAGCTACACTAATAATACCCTATCGTGATGTTTTCTGATATTAGCTAATAGACATGGAGAGAAACCATTGAGTCTAAACTGATACCTGCTCTGAAGAAATGTTTTTGGACGTAATGGAAAACTAAACCGTTCAACATTTCACATAGTCACAAGACAGAAACATTGCCACGAAAGTAGCTAGTGTAATCAGCAATCAGCAATCAGCCTCAATTTGAAATGGCCTCTGGACACAGTGATAAGTCACGATGGCATGGATCAGCTTAAGCTCTATCTTCTGCCTCATTTGTTCCTGTCTAAACAAGATAGGCCTGCTATCTGTTGGCAGCTGTCCTGCAGTGACACAGTGACAATACGACAGGCTCTTTAGAAGCATCACCTGCGTGGTACATGTGCAGCGTAACAGACTTGTCACCCCACCATTATCCAGCCCAAACTCCCAGAATGGAGGACAATTAGAGGACAAAGCCGATGGGAGATGGGCATGCTACAGGCGTATCAAGACAGCAGGGAACTACAGGGCGAATTAACTGAGCAAACACCTCTGATGTTGTTACCGTGGTTTGACAGGTGGACAGACAGATTAGTCCTCCTCTTGAAAATGTCACAGTCTTTTTGCCAATTTCAGGGTAAGTGCGTAAGATGGAGCAGAATGTTCTCTGGTGCTGCCTTTCAGTGAGGAGTGCTCTCTAAACAGGGCTTGTTCCCGGATAAATCTGAGGTGGCCTACTTGAGAGAAGCCCTGTACAGCTCTTGCTTAAATGTGTGTGTAATCTAGAGACAATCTGCGGTAAACAAGCCCACTCCAAGGTGCTTCAGCATGCAAATAACCCTCCTTTTATCTGCATGCTGAAGCACAAGAAAGGGAGGAGTAAGGAGGGAGGAGCAAGACACCTGTAGGAACACTGGCTGGTGGATGTCTAGAATGTGCTTTGATTTATGAAGGAAAGCAGTCTGGCTCAATCTCTCTGTGCCCCTCTTGAGATTTTAGTGCTTTTCAACAACTTTCAAAGAACTTTTTACCGTTTTCTTTTCTGTCACATTGGCTGGGCGTAGTGAAGCAGCAAAGCACAGGTAGACAGAGCAATTAAGGAGTCCAGGTGTAACTAGGACAAAGTGCGGACCATCGATGTATCTATACTCTCCACTGATTTCACATCAGTTAAGTTTATTGTCACTCTGCCAGTTCCATCCTCATTTTTCCAACCATTAGGCAGAGTTATGCCTTTTGCCAAAACCTCTTTCAGGAACTCTACAGGTGAATACTCAGTCTCTTAAAAAGTCGTGTCAGGATGAGAACATCTGTACTAAAGGCAACCTTTACACTTCACTTTAGTTTTCTTGTAAAGGTTAAGCTTTGCTGTAGACTTTAAAGACTTTAAAGCTTGTAAAAGCCACTTTGTAGCTGTGGCTCAAAGTAGATTGTTTCTTAATCTGTCATATTCTGCTGGAGGTTGGTGGTTGAGTATAAATAGCATGAAGAGCAAACAGATATTTTCTGTGCGGGTCTGCGTGCTGGAGTCTAGGTTATCAGCTCTGGTGACCACACACTCTAGCAGGACCAGACTCAGCAGTAGTGGCAAATCTTCTGATATTATCCGTATCTCTGCACAGTCTTCTCACCGCAGGCGGTTCCGTTACACTGGAAATCAACAGTGAGAGAGGGCTCGGGGCAGTCAAAATAACAATTTTAGGTGGAGAATTTCATTATGTGTAGACTGGAGAGGTCGGGCTGCTGAGAGATTTGTTTTCTCAGCTAACTGCTGCCTTCGGCTGCAGATGGGATCTTTTTGTTTACCAGCCGCAGTAATTAGCAACTAGGAGAACGTTCTTCGCTATCAGGGAACCTGTGCTTAATTTTTGGACTTTAAACTTAACAATCTCTGCTCAGTAGGCCTGCTGTTCCAAAACCAACAATTGAGCCAAACTAAATATTTGTTAGTTTACTTGTGCTGTATTTATCATCATTCCTCTTGTTATTTTGACAGTCTCTGGATCAGCCCTCCCTTGCCACCTCAGCTCTTCCTCAGTGTGTGTTTTTTTGCAGCCTGATTGCTTTGTTGTTTAACAATGTAACAATGCCACAGTGTTCTGTGGGTGAGACATCAGACTGTACCTTGGAATTTTTCAGATCTGGTTCTGCTTGACTCTAAATAAGTGTGAAAATTTCAGTGCCAAGATACGCATGCTCTCTAACAAGGAGACAGATGTGGAAACTCACAGACACGTTCCTATACTGCATACACACACACACACACACACACACACACACACACGTTGTATAGCCTACAGGCTTTGTAAAGGTAGCAAAAATAGTCTCTTTTTTTCTTACGTTCTGTCACTGATCTTATAATGTTGAATTGAAATATTCAAATAGCCACAGCTTCCTTAAGAGAAAAGTTTGAACTAAGAACATCTATCGAAATGCTAATTATATCCATGCATTTTATGTGGGAAGTATTTTTTCTAATGTCCTCATCAATCATCTCAAAAATCCATGAATTTAGTTGCACAATTAATCAAAAAATAAAAGTCTTGAGTGTGGATTATTGCATTAAACCATAAGCGGCTACATAGTTTAATCAGCAGGAGAACAAATGTTGGAAATCCTGTTTACTTGTTAGTCTGACGAATGGTCAATCCCTTTCTTCCACTCTGAATTATATTATTATCTCAAGTATTGGCTGGATTGCCATGAAATTTATATACTAAATTCTTGATGGAGAGGATTATTCCTAATGACTTTGGTGAATCCACAGCTTTTGTTCCCCTGCCACAAATGAGACTGATATACTGTATGTAGATAAGACTAGGATATTTCAACTACTACTGAATGGACTGTCATGAATTTAGGCCCATGCATTTATGTCCTCTTCAGGATCAATTATAATAAATTTGGTGATCCTCTGACTTTTCATAAAGGGCCAAGGGTCAAAATTCTTATGCTGGGAAATGTTGGGTCTCTGTAAATAATAACTATAAAGAGTCTGGTCTCGACCTGCTCTATATGAAAAGTGCCCAGAGATAACGTCTGTTATGATATGGCGCTATATAAATTAATTGAATTGAATTATTTGTTGGGTATGATTAAATACCTGAAAAACTAATGACATTTCCATGTTTACTGTTAATTAGCAACTGCTAGCATGCTGATATGTTAAACCAATCTGGTAAACATGGTTTGATTATACCTGCCAAACATCAGCATGTTTGCATTGTGACCAAAAGCATGTTAGCAAGCAAAAGTTAGCTTTTAGCTCAGAGCATTGCTATGCTTAAGTACAGTCATTTGCTCCCAGTAGCATGGATGTAGACTCTTAGTCCTCTTATGAAAATATTGTTGTATGTAAGAAGAAAATTCTATTTAGATAATACTTTAATTGTGTAGTTCATATTTCAAGACACATTTGCTTTTGCATGTTTTGAGTTAAATTTTAGTGAATGGAAAATATTGTGGTTTTAGACTGTTGCTCTGACAATACAAGATGTTCAAGGACATCACCTTGTGCTCTAGGATATTATGATGTACATTTCTTTTTAATGTTTTTCATCTTTTTATATACCAAACTATTAACAAATATGGGAAATAATCAGCAGATAAAGTAATAATGAAAATAATCATCAGTTGAACTTATAGCCGGATGTTCAGCAATGTGGAACCATAATCAGTTTTAATCTTTTTTCCCAAGGTTTTGCATCACATATAATAAAATGTCTGCATAATATATAGTGAGCAGTGTTGGTTTTAGGAAAATGAATCCCTGAAGCCCTGTTTCATCCTGCTTTGACTGGAGATCCAGCCAAGTACCAGGCCAGCCACATGAAGCAGCGGGATTACTGTGAGTTTGAATGGAATATGAGAAATGATAGCTACTGTAGTGAAGCAGCTCACACTGGATGATGAGATGTTCCTGTATGGAGAGAATGGAGGGTGGAGTAGACTGGAGAATAGACAGATGTTTACAGTATAAATGCAGAGGGGAAGCAAAAGAGCTATGTGAGCAGCCTTTTGGGAAATTGTGTTTACAGCAGCCTCCTTCTCAGTCAAATTTATTACCGGTCATTGTTCTACTTTGTATATCTCAGTATTTCTCTCTGAAGTGTAGCACACTATCAATTAAACACTGCTGATCTTCTCGTGATGGAGAGCAGAGAAGCTAGTCTGGATTGGAGCGCTTGAAAATCGACGAACTTCACCATCATATTTGTTACAATTATCATTACCTATGGGTGACTTCCTCCACTCACATTTGTTAGTCAGATTCTTGCTGAGCGATTGCACATAATCCATGTGTTCACCAAGAGCAATATGGAGATGGTGTGTTTTTGAAATCGGTGTAAAAGCAAAAACATGTGTTCCCTTTTTATGTTGATTTACACCTCGTTTCAACGGACACACCATCATGTGTTTTTTCATCCTGAATCATTTAAAATGTTTTTAAACATCTATTTGCTGTATAAACTTTCATATGTGGTTTCATTTTCTCATATTTTTGAAAAGAGTTCACAATGAGATATCTTCCGCTAGAGATAGGGCTTTATATAATTTTCTAATATATCAGTTTTTCAGAGTCAAGGAGAACAAGCTTTTTTTTCAAAAGATATAAACATTTGCTTTGACATTTACCAATCATAAAAGGAGATTTTTCCCAACACAGAGATATGTGTAACAGTTTCTTAATTCATGATAGCCTTGAGTATATAGTATAGCACATCTCCAAGAGTTGTTACAGCATGTAATGCAAGACCAGTATTCACCAAAACCAACATTAAAGCAAGAATTAGACATTTTGGGCAATGTAATTATGCACTTTCTGGCCGAGAGTTTGACGAGAAGATTAATTCCACTCTCATGTTCAACAATTAAATATGAAGCCTCAGTGAGAAGCTGGTTAATTTAGCTTAGCATAAAGTCTGAAAAACATTAGAACAGTCTGTGGTGTTCGGGTGCAACAAAATCACTCACTAATTATTATGTTGTTACAAAGCGACAAACCCATTCAGATCAAGAAAACTCAGGACTCTGACACTGGAGACAAATTTTCGTTCCTGTTTTAAAAAATGACTGTCAACGTTTTCTTTTTTCTGTGACCACAACCTTACCTGAGTGTTTACTATTGTAACTATGAAAACAAAGGTCCTCTAACCTTAACGGAGCACTTATTTTAACTCAAACCTTGATCTTACCTTAAACCTAACCAAGTAGTTTTTATGCCTAAGCCGACCAAACCATGAGCCTTTCAAAAACTAACCTGTTTTTTTATTATTGTAGCCAAGGTGACAAATGTGCAGTTCACCTGCTGCTGTTAGGGGCAGACTTTTCATGATTTTTCTTGTCAAAAATCTTGGCAAGATTGAAATTAAGCACATCCAAATGTTGGGCTGTATATATTTGTGAAAACTGAATTATACTTTTCATCCTTTCTTTTCAGTATATGAGAAAATGTCTTTCACTAAACTGTAAACATTCAAATTTCAGTGGCTTGTTTTCGAAGGTACCTCTAGGAAAAGGTAAACTGAAATCTTGTAAGCAGAGATTTTGAAATTGTCAACCATCATACAGCAAGTAAACTTTACTTCTTTCTGACAAAACGCTTTTCCAGTGTATTCAAGAGATCTGACATTATTGCTCATTTCTCAAGCATTTGTCCAAGGGCATTCAAGGAAATGACGAAATCATTCAAGTAAACGCACAAAGACAAAAAAAGCCCACGGAAAATGGTTGTACAAAAAAAGTAAATTGCAGCCTTTTATCACAAAAAGAATTATACACATAGAATGGTGATAACTGAAAATGCATTATTTCCATGTATCCTATAGCATAGACCATGCCAATACTAGTATTACATGTGTGATAATAAACCCCTAAAGTTTTTCTATGTCTAGAATTTCATCTGCCCCTGACATTTGCTAACAGAGACACAGAGTCTGGGTCATGTCACCAACCCAAAATTTCTTTCTCCCTGACTCAGTCATCCTGTGGTTTTAACTAACATACCTTACCCTCCCTGCTTCACAGCATTTGCTGTTATCACACAGCACAGCCCCTGTGTCACTAAGCGACTCAGACACGCAAACCAAATGAGATATAAGTATCCAGACCAAGTATCCTATTAATTCCCCTTAGAACATTAGTGTTGTCAGCCATAGTGTTTACGGCCCTTGAAATTTTGATTTGTGTAAATAGAACTCACAAAAATCATCCAAAATAGGTTTTGATAAAGACGATGATATGTAATTGAGACTCAGTAATATTTAAAGTAATCCAAAGAATTTGGCACTATCTTTTCCTGAGGGATTTGGGGACTTTGCAGGCTGTCTAGAATAGAAAATATGCTCTGACACAGGGATAATTGAACTGACCACCTTCACCGCCCACTGCTATCCGCCTTCGCTTCACACCTCCTCTGTGTCGGTGCATTGGGTAGAGATTTCTTTGAGCTTCAGAGAGAAAATAGTAAGATGGGTGTGTATTGATCATTCTTCTCGAGAGTGGAGCTTCACATATCACCGAGTTTCCCAGGCATCCAACATTTTTTCACTAGAAGGGATGCTCTTCACATTCAGCCTCTGGTTATCTCTCACTGAGAGCAGGAGCTGCTAAGAGGCTTTACCTTATCATTGTCTAGAATATAAATCACCTTTTATATACCCATCCTCTTGTGAATAAACAAAACAAGGAGATTTCAGCTAGCAGACAGCTGCTTCTCTTTTTCTTGCAGCCTCATCACCCCAGCCAGAACAATAATAATAAAATATTATGAAGGAAATAAAGTTTAAGTTCAAAAATGGAACATTTTAGGCAGGCGTCAATTTCCTGTAGTCCATATAGTGGTAGTTATCCTGCAGTGGAATATAACAAGGCAGAGGCAGAGACACGATCATTAATTATTGATACACATGCAGACAGATAGCAAGAGCGTACACGGTCGTTGCAGGTGCGATCTGCAAGAAAACTTGTGCTAAATAGATATTTTTCACACTCTTGATTTCAGTTACCATTTTTATGGCCTGGCCTAGATTTAAGGGAACGGTCGGAGGTTATTAATAATGACTTGTGATGAGAGCGATCTGGCAGAACAACAAGGAAATGTTTTATATTTCAGATAACGTAGCAGTCTGTATCACATATTTTAAATGAAAGAGCCCGAGATCTGCAGCCCACACTCTGGCCCACAGTTTGTTTACAAGGTCTGACCATCTGCTGACACACACACAGTAAGCATTCATGAATCTGAGAATATGTAAATGTGTCTGTGGTCATGTTCGCTGAGCCTTCTCATCTTTTTTCCAAATTGACAAGGCAGTTAGGATAACGTAGGGAAGTTTTATTTCCTTTAATAAATCACCATAATAATGTATGTGATAATTTCTGTTCAAAGATGAAAGGGGAAAGGGGAAGAGGTCTGAGCGCAAACAAACATGGTAACATAATCTTCACCTTCCTTTTCTTACCCTTTTCAGCACTTTCTTGAATTAGCAACATACAATGGGTTTTAGCCTTAATATTTCAGAAGTGAGCAGCTTGGCGAGGAGCCATCTCCCTTTGGGCAAAATATGGAAACCAAATGCAGTGATGTGTCAAAGCGAGTTCCTCTAACAGCCCGCTAACAGAGGAGTGTGTGTGTGTGAGTGTGTGTGTGTGTGTGTGTGTGTGCGCTTACACATGTGTGCATGTATGCATCTGTGAACATTTTTTGTTATTTATCATAACTATCCTCGATAAGCAATCATGCAGAACAACTAAAGCGTAGAGCTTTTTTCTCACAGCCCTTTTACAGCAGTGATACGCCAACCTCAACATTACATGACCTCCTATAGTGTGTTCTAATCTAATTATAACCCAATTATCTACACTGTACAGCTGTGATCAGAGAGGAATGCAGTGTTGACATGCCGGCACGTATTGACAAATATTCTTTTATTTAGACTGTATCTTCTGTGGTGTGTATGATTATAAAAGTGCCTACCAGGGAGTAATGGCTCAGTCATGAAGAGGGCCAAGTAGGGTTGTTGGGCCAGATGCACAGATTAGTAGCACCAGACCTGAGGGTGTTTGTGTGTTTTAATTTTAATCAGGTCTAACAAATGCACAACAGGGGTGCTGGCTGCCTGTTGATTTGTCAGCTCTAATTTCCATTTTCACCCCCCATGGTTAGTCCGACAATTTAATTCACATTGTTGTGTCCCAGAGGAAGTGATTTATTACTGACTACAGTGGATCTCATTATAACAAAAGACAACCACCACAGTAATGACGAGGAGAACTTGCCCCAATACCAGGCACCTCAACATCAAACCAATTATTTATATTTTGAGACTTTTTCTTCCCCTCTTTTGTCCTTTCTTTCTCCCTATCGTTCTTTCACTTCTCGTAAAACAGCCTGCGTCATCTTCAGCCTCAGTCCAGTATGCAGACTCACATATCAGCTCGGTTACAGTGAATCTTTTTCCAGGAATCTAAATCACGGCGCCTCCTAGCCTGGCATGATGAAGAGATATGGGAAGCACAGGAACATTGGAAGGCTATGCACAGGAAAACAACCAGAAGATGCCAATTTAGATTTCATTTTTCTTGTTTTGAAGTCCAGCTTGTCAAATATCATCGGAGAGAGGAGATGTAGCAGTGAGTGGTTATTGCCTCCAATGCCTTATCATTCACTAGAACCTAGCAGCTGAATGTGATGGGTCTAGGGATTGGAGGGACTTTTAGGTAACAGCAGGTGATTCTTCATCGGGCCACGCTGCCTGCTTGTTGTTTGGCATGCAGGCAGACAGGCTGACTATTACAGAATCCCAACCTGCAGTTATCCAACAGAATCCTAATGTGCATTATTCTGCATTGAGGAGGCAGAAATGAAAATGAAGCCGCCTCCAACAACACCACTTGGTCTCCGCGAGTCCTCATATAATCGTAATAAGGTACACCGCATGTTTTATTCATAACCATATAGTTTTCTTCCCATAGAGAGACGAAAAATATTCACCAAAATCATTGCATACATTCTGTTAATTAACTGCAAGCTGAAGTGTGCATTTGGTCCCAGAGATAGAGCTGGCTCCGGCCTGCGACCTTTTTTGGCATTTTCCTCAGCAATCCTCTGTCCCTGGTGTGCCATACTGAGGTCGGAAGACACTAATAGGCAGGCTCAATCAAGAGGAAAATTAAGTGTGCTCAACAATGCCAAATGGAGTGTTTCAGTCCTGTAATGACTATATAAGTCAAGATAAAATGGCGGGGCACGCGACCAATGGATAGTGCTTTAATTGCAGTTCATATCGGTGCTTTGTTCTTTTATTTATTTATTTATTTATTTTTTATTTCCATTGTATTTTCCAGAAATTGCAGGGTGAGATTGTTTAGGCACGTCTGTAGAAAGAATCAATTATTTTTTTCTCTTTTTATCTCTCTACCATAACATAAATTTTAAAGACCTCAATAAGTAGAAATTCAATATAGAATGCATTATTAATTTAAAAATGTGTCGGCAACATTTTTAGCCAAATTCAAAACCTCAGTCACTGTTTACACTTTGAGGTGGAGACACAGAAATTTTGATGTAATCAAACTGATTTTTTTACTGCCTACCTGTTTCACCTGTCTCACAAGCTTCATTGGCTAGGGTTTATTATTCATCATGCAAATTGCTGGTTCAACTGCTTGTAAGGAAGGTGACGGAAAGAAAGGGAAGACACAGTAATGTGTAGAGGACCTTTTAAGATTAGAGGAGAGAAACTGACATGGACATCTGAGGAGTTTTCCTGACAGAAGTCACAAGGTTTAATTTATCTCATGTGGTTGTTTCCAAACTAAGAGTCGTTATTTTTATCTGGCCCTTCATCTTTCCTCACCAAATCATAATTGCTCTTCCTTTTCTCTAAGCAGACAGTGTGTGAGCTACGACCCAAACACCCGGCCTGAGGCAGGAGATGCCATCTCAAATTGGATTTGTAAAAAAGCCTAAGGGAATATATTGTTCAGGTGGTGACGAATACAGAAGGAGCTTTCCCTATATACTGCGGGAGCTTTTTAGCTGAGTTTATTTGAGGACAGATACGTTAAAAGCTCTCTCTTTGTCTCTGTCTACCCGTCCTCACTCACTCTCTCTCTCTCTCTTTGCTTCCATTGGGAGACTGACTCTGCAGATTTTCAATTAGCCAGGGCAAAGTTGTCTTCATTAATTACACTACATTAAGATGATGCAGGAGGATTTTAGCAGGGAAATTATGCAAGAGAATTATGCAAAGGGTCCCCAGAGTGGACCTTTTTCCTGTTGCTCCGCTGAATGTCCCTCATGTTGCACTTAGCAGGAGCTTTCACTAAATATGAGAAGTATGAGTATGCCTAAGCTGGGTTTACAGCTGTCTAGTTCTTAATGTCAGACCATAAAACATCACTTAAGACCTAGCAGCTTCTCAGTCAGTCAAGTTCATAATGTAGCTTGCTCGGCGGCAATGTTCGGATTCAATGCTGTATGATCCTCTGTATTTTTTGTGAGCCTGGTGGTTATTACTGTGCATCTTGATATACTGTATTTAACTTTTACAATTTCTCACATTGTTCAGTGATTGATGGTGTAAGATTCCCATTTCTCTTGTTTGACAGCTGCCTTAGTCCTTGTGATCATTTAATTGCAGGTTCAAGGTGAGCTGTACACTTGCAGCATTACATTTTCCCCCATTCTTGTTCATGATTCCCCACAGTGAAGAGGCTCCAAAGTTTCTTCTTTTTCTTTTTCTTTTTTTTTTAGAGGGGAAAAATTCTTTCTACAGCCGAGCCGCTCTCTGCCTTGCTTCCTTATGGGTTTTAATTAAAATTACAGCCTGGATCAACAGCTGAGTACACTCTAATGAAGACAAAGATGGGACGTGGAGGTAAACAGGCAAGACAGCTCTCATCAGACGAATAATGACTCCCATAAAACGATAATATGAGCATCTCTCTCTCTCTCTCTCTCTTTATCTCCCCCAGGACAAAATTTTATTTACACCCTTTAATTTTCAAGATTTCATCAATATCCTCAAAAATCTAAGTGACTGCCTTATTTGTGTGTTGCGGAGTTAATAATCTTTGGATAAGGATAGAGTATCTTATGTTTAAAGTGCCACCATAAATACATAAATAACAGAATTTTGCAAAAGTAAGTGCAATACCCAGAATTGAAATTTTAAGTGTTTCACTGATTTTTAACACTACGTGTTATTTACTATGAGTTATTCAATGGCCGAGAAAAAAATTATGTTGGGAATTAAACCAGTAGTTTCTGCTCTTTGCTTTTATATTTTATGCATCTATCTATCACCAGATATCACTGTATATGCAAGATATGTAAAACACCTGCAGACAATAAAAGTGTGAGGAACCATAGTTGCATTACTTTGCTCTTGCTTGCTAGAATTTGGGAAGTCATCAGATGCTTTAATTTAGAAGCTGCCGTAATGAAGTAGCACAGGATAAAGTAGCCATAGATTTGCAGCGTCATGGAAGAAGAGAGAGAGAGAGAGAGAGAGAGAGAGAGAGAGAGGCTTAGATAGTTGGGGAAGAGCAAGGCATTAATGTCAGCTAGCAAATATAGCTCAGGGTTGTAGCAGGCCCGGCCACATGGGAGGGATATGGCAGTGTCAGGCCTCTGTGTGCCAGGCCTGATAGATGAGGTGGAGCAACTCGTCAATCATGAGGGCTCCCGTTTCCCCTAATAGATCGGGTCTCACATTGGGAGAGCCTGCCCTCCATCACCACTTCCACCGCCGCTGCCTGAAATCCACCGCAAGGCAAAAAGCCAGTTGACCTGCAGCACAAAGGGACTGCCTCTCTGACTTCTTAGCTAGTTGTTTTTTGAGGTGGGATTCTTGCTGTGACACAGGATCAGTATTTTGACTGTCAACTACATTTCCTTAAGGTCATGTGCATATATTATGGCACAAATCACTTTTCAGAGGCCTATTTCTGACCGGCTCTGGTTGCCACAGAATACAGCTCCACTTGCATTAGCATTTGACACTAAGGCAAAGGCCAGAGCAATTAACCCATTTCCAAAGGGTAATGAGAGTCTGCCTCTTAATGCAGATCAGCTGTCATATGGCTAGTGTCCGCCCAGTGAATGATACGAGACTCCATATCAGACAATGGTGCTAATTCTGTTTCCAAGGCAGATATCACAGCTCACTTGAGGTCCAAGTGTACAGAATGAATCCTTCCACATTTATATCACGTAATTAAAGTGAGTCCCTCACTAAACCTAGAGCTTCATTGTCATGCTAGTTGGAATTTTGTGAACCTGCTTTCTGTTTCTTTCCTGAGCATTTTGTATTTTTTGGCACACAGGTCTCACCCCTGCACCAATAATTTCCATGGCCACAAAGAAATTTTAACCTCTGGGCAGCTTTATAATATTTACAGTTTCTAGTGGCACTTTTATGAAATGGCCAATTATTGACTGCCAATGGCAAACAAGGTGAGACCCAGAGGACCTCACTAACTGACAACTGGAGGCAGGGTCCTTCCCCTCGAGTGCAGTCTCCGTACTCGGCCAACGAGCCGGAGTACACACAAAATTATATTCCCTGAGCAGGAGTTTGTGTTGAGTCTGTAAAGCAGTCACCTCCTCCCTAGTCTATCCAAGCAAGTACATTAAGCTTCATTATCCACATATACAAACACTCACTCACACAAACATACACACACACCAATATGCCAAAATAGTTGTCCAGGTTCCACAGTAATTGCATATGTTAAGTAATTCTCCCTGTGTAATCTCCATCCTCTGCCCTCAGCACTTGCACCACACAAATCCAATTTTGGGGCTTCTTTCTTGTGATGGAGATTTGGATTACTTTAGCTTTTTTTCACAGGAGGAACAGAAATGAGAACGTTTGCAAATGAGTTTTCAATACCTTTTATCCTATACACTCCAGAAATGGAGATAAGCTGAAGATAAAAAGACTACATAAAAGCAGTAACATTTAACAGTCATTTCTCAGTATTCTTCATTCTCCCTCCCCTGTGTCACTGTCTTTGCAGGCTTTAGGGTTAACACTCCTTTGCCAGGCCAGCTCAGTGATAGCGCCTCAGGAAATCTTTTGTTATAATCGATCTGAAGAGTTCATGTGTCAGGGGGTTAAATTTTGCACACGCTGACAAAAAATCACAGTGTTCATTCACTCAGTGGCACAGTGGGAACCCGAGCACAGGCGTATGTGTTCTGCATACAGATCTGCTCTTTATTTCCTTCAAACATGTGATGAATTAGGTTCCTTGTGTTAAATTTATTATCTCTTCATTCCTTTAAAACAAAACAAGAATTAACACTGCCTTCATTAATATTAAAGCATCATTTACTTTGAATGAATTCAATAAAACTGTTTATAAGTCAGTTACAGCAGTGTAAAGGCATGAAAAAAGTGTGTTCTGAATTATTTAGCAACATCTGTCATGCTGCAGATGTTGATAATTTCATGTTTCTTTTAATATGTTAATAATTCTGCTTTGGCACCACCGATAGCCGGGGACGGAGGGCATATGTTTTCGGGCTGTCCATCCATCCATCCGTCCCCTTTCTCATGAACACAATATCCCAGGAGCGCCTTGAAGGAATTTCTTTCAATTTGGTACAAACGTCCAGTTTGGCTCAATGATGAACTGATTAGAATTTGGTGGTAAAAGGTCAAGGTCATCGTGTCGTTTTGCCATAACTCATGAACTCATAGACTAAGTATGATAAAATGCATACTTTTTTTAATTAAATTCCTTCAAAGTCATCACTACGTCTATTAGTGAACACGGACATGGATGCGCACTGCAACTTGACTGGTTACCAGAGGCTCACAGGTGACATAATTGCTATCCATACATGCAGGGCATTTATTTTAGTTATGATTTGTTGTGATCTTAGTGAATAAACAAACACCCAATCCCGTATTGATCTAATTTAATGAGAAGCAGAAACAGTGATGCTTGACTAATTGCCATGTGATATTCATAAAATTTTATGTGAATACCACGTATTCTCCCATTTTTCATACTATTTTATTGTCTCTATCTCTTAGGTTGTCTTTATATTTCTGTCTCTCTCTCCCTCTCAGTCAGCAGGGAGCCATTCAAACTACTATTTAAAAGCCTTTCTGTCAGTGTCGAGTTGATGCGATATTACATGGGATTGGCCACATGAAGAGCACAGACACGGTCAGATAATTTGCAAGGCCTGTTCCTTCTCGATAGCAGCTCTCTCGTGGAGTTACACAGGGGATGCAGCCTAACCTTTCAAGGAGGATCATAATGGACAATGAAGTGATTATTGCCTTTGTTGGACTGATTCCTGAACTTGGGAGAGAGGGGAGCAGAGTGAGACTGCTGGGGAAAATAGTGTGAAACCCCTCAACTTAATTAGGCATTATTTCTTGATAATTTAGCAAAGAGGTCGGGTCAGTTGTTTCCTCTCGTGGATCAGTCTTCTAGCTCCAGTTTTTATTACTGATGAGAGGAGTGAACCGCAGCAAAGCAGCTTTTCTTTCGTATTTTGTAAAATCAGGGTATTCAGATTCCTTTTATCACACTAGGCTGCCTACTAATATCTTCATCTTTGACATTTAGAATTTTGGAAAAGTACTAAAGCCACAGA
The DNA here is from genome assembly GCA_016859345.1 of Istiophorus platypterus. Taxonomy (NCBI): domain Eukaryota; kingdom Metazoa; phylum Chordata; class Actinopteri; order Istiophoriformes; family Istiophoridae; genus Istiophorus; species Istiophorus platypterus. The sequence goes on from CM029121.1 coordinate 8,771,388, forward strand.
GGACATAGGTAAAGGTGAGGATTTTTTTTAAATATTTTCTTTTCATCATGGGAAATTTTTTTTATGATCTAAGTTCTAATAAGAAGTTAGCTGCCTGAAAAAACAGGAAAAGCATATTTTTTGATTACAAGAAACCAACAGAAGGGACATGATCAAAAAGAAATAAAAGATGAACTGAATATTTTGAAGTAAATCATTTGAGTACTCCTCCTTGTCTTTTGGCTCTGACACCTAGGCTGCAGTCTTTCTCCAAATCTCAGTTAAAGGAATAAAAAAGATTACGGCCAGGTCCTTTTTAGTTGTATTGTACCTTTTCTAAACACAGCCTGCTGAAACATACAACATTGTAGGTTAACTTTTAGATTTTCTTATCTATAAGAAGTCCATTCAGTTAGTCTCTCTTAACTACCAGGATAGATTCAATCTTCTGGCTGGAGCCATGAAGGTCTTTATTTCCCCAGTCCAGCCTATTTGTGTTCAGCTAACGGGGATTACCACAGAAAGTCTTTTTACTAAGGTATGAGCAGCATGGAGGACAGATGCAGTTTAAGTTAATTAATCATCCCTTATATTGAAGAATATACCCATTCGCTCCACCTCCTTTGTTCCTCTGCAAGCCCTCGTATGCAGTTTACACAACACACAATATAACAGACACTTATACAAATTCATTGTTTTCTTAATGTACAGATTGATTACATAGTTAGTTGGTTTCCTTTTTATATTTTCAAGACCTAATAAAGGATTTTGCGTATGTGTTTGTGGCCATAGTAGTCAATACAATATCTGATGTGTAGTATGTAATGGACTCAATAATTGCTTTTGCATGTTAGAGATGGATGATGCCTTTTTCATTCACGATTGATTTTTGTTTCATTTGACAGCAGAAAAAAGTACTGCCCATCTAAAGTCTTCATTGGTTATGCACTGATATTTCCCACTTTTTCCACTTCCATTTTCATTTATGAGTCATGCATGAATTGAAATTCTTTTCAGCACTTACTCACGAGTGAGGAGTGTGTGACCAGAGTCTTCCATCCAAGCTTAATGAACGTCTTTCCATTTTTATTTCAAGGAAGCCCATCAATCATTGAATTCCCTTGTGATGAAAATTGTCAAAAGGAGAAGAGAAGAGACTTAGGTGCAGTTGAAAAAGAAAAACTGTTTGAGCACTTACTTCCATCTATGCTGAAAATGCATTTTCTATCAAAATGCCATCAAACTGTGCCATATATTCTTTTAGACTATAGTGTCTTTGCTCATCTTGTCTCATTTATGTGACTGAATATTACATTTTTTTCCACGTCAAGACAGAAAAAAGTCTAGAGAACATATGTGTATCAAAAAGTACAGATTTCTTTTCCTTTTTCGCCTACATCCACCACTTTATTTGGTACAGTAAGACATTTTTATTTCCTCTTTCAAAAGTTACATAATCCAGTTTTGAATTACAGTGGATGGAAATTAAAGTCCTAGTTAAATTTTTAAATTTTAAAGTGAGTGGTTTCAGAACAGTCATTTGAAAAAAAAATTGTTAAACTGCACAGTTTGATTGCAGATTTGAAAAGCTTCGAGGGCCATTCAGACAGATTTTCACCTTTTGCCATTCACTGCACTGTTTGTGCAATCACGGTTTTTGTTTGTTTGGTTTTTTGTTGTTTTTTTCTTTCCTAGCCAAAGTAGCCACTGTACCAACTTTACACATGTTATCTGTAAGCTAGCCAGCAGCGGCTGCACTATAACCATGAATCTGTGCGTTTGTGTTCCGCTCAGCCTCATGTCTCCATATGTTCATAAAGCCTTGGGATCTTGCATAGATGCATCTGTGCACGGTTCACCCACTGCAGTAGAATTTGCATCTTATCACATCTTTCATTCACTTTGCATGCATCACTATGTTCTGTCAGTTATAGCAGAAATCATAAATGATAAAAATAACCATTGCTCACTTAATATACTCTGGGATTTTGTTGCCACGGTCTTTTTTGGTCCGTATGACCAGTAGCTTATGGTTGTGAACGTTAGGTAACATTAGCAAACTTTGAAGCCGCACCGCTACCAACTGACTTTGAGTCAGTTTGCTGACTCGATCGAGCCTTTTTTGTGCTTTTTGTTACATTTAAGCATTTGCCATCTTCTTGTGATTGTTAGTCGAGGCCTCGGTTTCCACTGTTCAGCAAAAACATTTGACTTCATCAACTACATGTATAACTTTTAGAACATGAAAATGTACATGTGTACACACCCCAAATGTCACTTTACTGCCTCGGTGCGAGTGATATTTTCTTTGCCTGTGACACTAAAAAAGATGGTCTGCCTTCCTAACTCTCAGCTTCCCTCCTCTAGCGCACCCACAATTAACGCCTCGTCATCCTCCATTTACTTTGAATTGATTCACTTCATCTCCTTAACCCACGTGGGAAATATTGTTCTAGTTTGTGTCATGGAAAAGGGTCTGGCTCCATTACGCCACCGGCTGATTTTAGATTAAAGATCTTGCACTAAATCACAGCAGAGCCCCTTGTGACAGAGCCCCAGCCGGGTCCCCTGTATGAGTTAGCTTGCCAGTGCTATCTATATATAACCACCTCGATCAGCTCAGCGGCTGGTTGGACTTCTGCTGACCTTACTGCATTATATGGGCCAGAGGGGCTCATAGTTTTTTCCTGTGCCAGCATGTAGACCTAATGCTCTTTGTGATGAGTGGCAAGTCAGGTCCTCGTAGACACGCTGGCAAAGGGCCAGCTACACAGAACACAAAAAAATATGACACGACTTGACTCCTAGATTTTCAAGTGCTAATTTCATTTCTGTGTTCTGCACAGTTTGAAATGGTGATCAAAAATGATGACTTTGGTGTTCTGTATATTCCTTTTTAAATAGAAATTTAGGCCTTGCGTCTGCAATCATGACGGCAGAAAACTAGGGCCAGAACTAATGAAAAATGGGAGACGACCTGCAAGGTGAGGGTCATGTGACAAATGGATAAAGTCAAAGGCATCAGTAAGATACTGTTTGTTAGCTTTGCTGGTATTTCTGCTTTACTGTAAGAATGCAATGAGTAAACAAGCACATGACACAGCTGCCCTTTGCAGAACTGGCAACAGCAAAGGGAGACACATGGTTTGTTAGTAGTTTGTTTATCTACCTGCCACTTGTTTTTTTTGTGTGTGTGTGTTTTTTTCCACTTGCATTTAGTTTTGATGAAGTTTCCAATTAAAAAAAACCCAATAATTATGAGACAAATAAACCACTTTTACCAAGGCAACCTCCCACAAACATATGAGACTATATCCTTTGTGAATATTCATGAAAAAAATTACTTCTCTTTAGAAGTTAGATTTTGCAAAATACATTTAAGGATCCCGTTAATATACTGTAAGTTACTTTATGTGGTACAGTTTTAAAATCAGATAATTTTACTTCTTAAAGTGTGGTTCTGTCACCCATCAGAAGACCCACCAGCACTGTTCAGAATGTGTGGCCAGAGAAATATCAGTTAATGAAGTGGGACATACCTCAGTGCTATTGTGCTATTGTTCTGCTACAACAACTTGAATTTGCAATAATCAGTTTCTGCTGAAATGCATCCATTGTAATATTATTTATAACTGTTAAGGAGGCCATTTTTTAAATCCAAGCTGGCGGTCGTGTTGACATCGTCATGGCTTCTGCCTTTTCCCATGTTGTTGTGTCCTTGCTACACGGCCTCGGCTTTGACATAGGCCCTTTGAAAGGCCCTTTGAAATTAGAGGTAGATAACCCAGTAGTGCAAGGGTCACTTTTTACCAGAATCTACCTAAACTCAATGCCTGAGTGGGTATTATGACTTAGGTCAGCATTTCTTAGAAAAGTAAATATCGTAGTTTCTTGACTCCTCCAAACTCACAGGCTGTACTCCAGGTATTTATAACTGCTATTCTGAGGGCACTCTCAACAGATGATGAACCCGTCAGCTGTCAACTCCCATGTAAAACTTACAGTCTACAGCTTCTCCTCTGCCTTGTCGGCTTCTCATTTAAACGACTGGGTATCGCTGCAAAAGAAGAACTCTTACAGGAAATAAGATGGAAGGCTTTTTGCCTACTTCTGTCCTTTCCCTTCCATGAACCTGACCTAGCTTAACCCCCTGACACTGACCTGGACCACAGGCGTGCTTGACAGGCCTCTAAATCAGCCGAGGGCCACCGCGTTCCCACGAGGACACTGTTAACAAAAGCAACCAGAGAGGCATGGAACGTGCTCTGATAGTCACATACACTTCTCTATTCTAGGACGCAGCATGGGCCAAATGGGATTTTTGCACATTGAGACGCACATACGTACACGAGGTAGAGAATAAACAGCACTTGAGTCTGAAGATTAGCTGCCCTGCTACTATATGTCAGAATTAAATGTGACCTCTCCTGTAATTCTCCTATGTGAACCCTCACCCCTGCCCCCTAACTCTCCTGGCTTGACATCACAGTAGGGTAGAGGGGTAGAACGAGAAATACAGTAGTTATAGGATACACACATAAAGCTTTTCTGTTCTGCAGCCCTGTGAACTACCAAGGTTCAGTTTTCAAAGATTACATTGATAATCTCAAGAGAAGTCTCATGAATATAACTTTCAAATGTATGCTTGCTCACTGTTTTCGTAGGTGTTGAACTGGTCCTTCCCCATACACAGAGGCAAGGAATGGGGAACTGATTTTCTGATGAAAAAGTAGTGACGGTCATTTGTAAAGGATTTGTATCCCGTCGTGTAACTTGATTTACGTGTTTTTAGCAGAGGTTTATGTGAAATCCCATTTGCCAGCAAAAGTTTACCCACATGAGAGGCACTCAGCCTCGCTCTCGAATGAATCATCACAACATTTTGGCAGAGTAAACAAAATCATCGCATTTTACATCATCTCATCTTATCTTGTGACATCTTGTCTTAAAAAAAAAACCTTTGGACTGAATAATCAACCTTCAACCAGTAAATAAAAGTGAATTTCTCATGCTTTGCAGTGTGCACAACAAAAACAGAAAAAATGACAGAATTTGGACCACAAAACTAGGATACGAGGTCTTAGACTTTACAGAAACTCTTGCATATTTGATGAATTTGATGTGTAAGGGCTTCGTCCCCCTTCTTGCTTCTTTGTGTCCCTGCTTCGAGCCTTTAAGCCGCCTTGATTTTAAATAGTTGTGCTTCAATGTGGATTTGTGATCATGTGAGATACTTTAAGCATGATGGCAGCATTTGTGTGTAGCTTTGCTGACTGAAAAAGGGAAAGGTCACATTCTTTTAGGATAACCGTATTTCATATTTGAGAACCCTTGACAAATTGTTACATTCTCCCAGTGTAACTTATGCTTTGGCTCGTGACCAAGCTAACAGCCAGTGTCACAGTGTGGCAAACACGTACAGAAATTACACACAATACTCTGTGGAAACTAATCCCCCTGTTAGCTTTGTCTTTGAACTCGTGTCTGATGACAGACTGGCCTCCACTGCAGGTGCTAGAATTCTTCAAGTGATGACTGGGGGTCACTAGTGGCAACTGGAAAGTGAAATACACATGACACGCAATCAAGTGGCCTTATGCGCATTAAGCTGTGCAATTTATTTAATTATTCAGTCCAGAGTATATATTTACATACCTTGGTTTTAACAATTTGCTTTACATTTGTTCAGCACTGATTGAGCCCATGATTTTTTAAGAGGTGAATTAAGGGTCTTTTGGCTTAGAAAAACATATATACCTAGTGTTACGGTCCCACCGTTGTGTTATGTCAGGCCATCACAAAAAACTCCAGCAGTTAAGTGGTTCACTGACACTGATAGATCAAGAGCTCCATCAGGGGTAGAACTAGCAATAGACAGATACAGAATTTCAGATGTTAATCAAATATGTGGTAAAATTTTAGCAGAGATAGCTCTTCATGAAAAACCATAAACGATTCATTCAAATGTCTGAACCACATGGGACAAGTGTAAAAAGAAAAAAAAAAAACAGGACTTATACTATACCAGAAGATGATGTGAGCTGTCATTAAAATGAATGACTGTAATACTTTTCATGCACATAGTAACTGTCCCTGCAGGGCATTTTAAAGCCATTCATAGATAAGTGTCATAAAATATTCACACTCGTGGGGTGTTGTGAGGCGGCTAAAGGTGTGACGTTTTGTAGCTTTCCTGCGGTTGCACATACTGAAGGAATGGTAGCGGGGCGTGCTTCATCAAAGCAGCGGAAACAACTGAAACCCCACCCTACTCCCCATCAGGTTACCAAGAGATCTCAGGTTGCCCCGGCATGAAACAGGCCCGCTTATTTTTCACATGCTTACTGGAGAATTATATATAAGATGTTGAAAGGGTCAGTACGACAAGCTCAAGGCAAGTTCATGGAGTTCAGAGTATTTGTTTTCCGGAAGATTTTAATGTTGGTGTAATGAGTATCGGTTTACTTTTCTCTGAGCAAGGACTAATTCATATCTTCCTCTTTCAGACCGTTATCCAGTCCCCGCAATACAGGAGTACAGTTTTGTTTTCAAAAGAGGAGTTACTCTGTTTCGCTTTACCTTATTGATGCTTCCAACCGCATACTGTATTTTTCATGTACTGGTTTTACTCCTGACCCAGCATTTACTCAGAGTAGGATGCGAAGTTGTGGGAGTTGGTGACTGGCCAGCAGAGGTCTCCGATGGAGTCATATTACAGCATCCTCAATTTAACATCGTCGACTGAATGTAGCACCACCCCCCCCCCGGTTTCTTTCTCTCCTTGTTTCCTTCTCTTGCAACCCTGTGATGGTTTACACATTGAATGACACAGCTATATCACAAAATTAACATGAGGGCTAATGCCCTACAATTATTTAGTGATATGTCTCTTTGTGCGGTCCAGTGCATTGAGATCGAGGGCTGATGATGATTCAGAGGTTGGCTGACCAGAAAAGAGTAGTTACACAGTCCATTTCCCTTCTGTGCTAATTAGCATGTCAACTGTAAAGGGACCTCCATTGAGCCTTTTAGGGGTAGATGGGAGGGGAGAAGAACAGGGGCAGAGTCAGTCAAGGAAGCTTTTCTGTACCATCACGCTGCAACTAAAACTTCACATAGGTCAAAAAGGGAGGACTGGATTTATTAACAGTGTGGCTTCAGTGGTGGAGGGTGGTCATGTTGCAGTCTTTACTCCTCAGAGGTTGACTGAAGGACATTTCTTTAGGGAGCCCTCTGTCAAAAGTTTCATATCTTCACAGAGCCCAATATGCACACTATACTTCTTAATTTTCAATCCATCATCCCACTTGAGCTGTTGAATGAATAAAAAGAAGCAATAGGATTCTGAGGGGGATAAAAAGGGAGATAGTTCCTGCAACAATCCCAGGGAACACTGATCATGGTTTGACAATTTGGCAATAAAATGTAATATGAGACATATTAACAGGTGGAAGTTTTTTTTATTTTTTCCCCCTAAGAAATACGTTTCTTGTGGTTAAAGCACTTTTTTTTTTAAAGAACCTCATTTCTGTTGATACTAAAGCCACCAAGGCTTTATCTTGGGTCAGTAGCTTTTCTCATTTTACCTCTCAGTCATGTCTAAATCAGGAGTTGGCTTTTATAGTGATGGATGAGTAGAGTTTTTTGGCTATTAGACAAGAGCCAGGTGCCATGCCTGTCATGCCAAAGGTGAAATAGAATCACTTCCCCCCTCTTTACCTCCGGATGAGGACATGCAGACGGAACATCATCAACATTCAAACGGCACCCACAGAAACGCCGCCCTTCTATGAATACAGATTGGCTCTTTGCGTTGGTTAATGTAAGGTCATGTTCCCACTCTGTGTTCTCTCACACTCTAAGTTCATTACCACCAAAATGAAGCCAGTTGTGACACACATTCACAGAATAAGGTCATTTTTCAGGATTTGCACTGCTGCTAACTTGTGAGTAAAAAAAATAGGAAGAGGTTCTGTCCTTACTCCAATAGGTCTTTAATATAGCATGAATTATGGCATGAATTATAGGATGCACTGCAACATGCTTGGGTAATAATGGGTAGAAAGAGAACTGCTCCCTACAGCACTAAAAGAAGCACCAGGGGGACAAATAAGATATAAGGGGACAGGGAACAGGACTAATGATAAAATCCACAGTTGTACACCATGAGGCCTACTTTATCACCTCATAGGAAAGGGTGTAATAACATTAGTCAACCTCTCCCTCCACAGTAGTTTCCCTTAGCTCTTTCTTTAAAAATGTGGTGAATAATTTACTATATGGAGAGAAAAGGGTATTAAAAATCCTTTTATAAGTGGAGGGAAATGGTCATTTACCCTGTGGCATAGCATGCAGAGTGACTATTGATTATATGTCTTTCAATATGAATAACCTCTTTTCTTGCTAGGCATCTGCCTGGCGTTCTGGTTTTCACTTAAGCGGATGTGCATATTTTGCGTCTTCATCTTCCCTCTGTCCCTCCAGGGATGCATAATGCCTTGCATTGCATAACAGGAGTGTTCCGATTCACTGTACCGCTGCTCCAGGAATAAACATATGCTTAGATGTTCACAATTTTACTCTTATGCATTTGTTAAAAATTTGTTCCACCCATCTGCAAACCATCTCAAAACACAAACAGTAAACATATAACATTTTTTTGCAATGCTACAGAGTTACGTTTCACATCACCCCCTCATATTCATTTTGGGCTCCAGCCACCAAACCCATTGGCAAACAAAATTCCTAATGTTCATTAAGTGTGGGTAAGCCTTCATCACATTGTAGTGAAATGTTATAGACTATGTTCTTGCGCAAGTGTATCTAATGGTTGTTATGTTCCAGCAGCAGCAACAGGTCCAACTCAGTACTCAGACCATCCCTGCAGCAAGGCCAAACACCCACTCGGTGCTTTTTCCAAGTGAAATGAGATGATAAATCATGTAATGCACACACATGTGCCTGCATGCACACACACAGGCACACTAACACATGAACATTTAGTATCCCGAACAGCTCGCAGAGACCCCAGCGGTGCATCTTTTTTTGGACAAGATAAGGCGGACTGACCCTGTAGATAAAACCATAACAACACACCTCTGATAATCCCAAGAGAAGTCCCAAGGCTGCTTTTCACCTCATTTTAGGCTAGCAACTCTTAGGCACCTGATATACATTTGTACCAGCATGTTTTTGCTCTGTCTCAAACATAGCCAGCTAAGGTCACCTCATTTCCTCCCGCAAAGTCCCTGTGCCCATTAGGAAAAATAAATTATGCTGCAGTTGTTGTTGTTGGTAGAGGTTATTGGTCTGTTTAGGGTTTTCTGAAGGGGAAGGGAGTGGAGAGATGTGGGTGGATAAAGCATATGGACAGCTCTGCTGGGGAACTCTCTGTGGCAGATGCCACCATACAGGACCATTTCACTGTTACCTTCCATGATGACATTCAGTCTTGAGCTTATTTTGATACTCTGAGGGGTGAAAAGGAGTAAAGAAATGCACTGAGGGCAACACTCTGGCTTTCTCTTTTACTTACAGCGCTTTATAGCTTCAATATTATGGGTTAGGGATTTCCCATTTCCTCAAGCCCTTTGGTCGTCTGTTCCAGGTACTGTGCGGGGAACAGGTCTAGTGTCCACCCTGTCTAATACACAAGTCTCTGGCCATGCTCTACCTCTGCTGAGCCAGCATACTCATTAAGCCCTTCAACTAGTGAAACTCAATGGGAGGCCGTCCAACCGTCTGCCCGCCTCTGAGGATTTTCGGCATGGCTGCACTGGCAGACCAGAGTGAGATATTTATACAGGCCAAATGTTTTGTGCCTCTACCAGTGATGCAGTTTATGTGGAGGTGCGCAAGCACTCATAAAAAGGTGCGTCTTTCAAATAAATAGATATTTATTTTTTCTTATCGTGACAACTGTTTATTGTACGCAAATTTCTCGTAAAATATCTTCATAAGCACCTTTGATGTCAACAGCAAGCAGCTGTATTCACATTTAATTAGTTCCTTATGTGGGGAACATCTCCCTCTGTTATCAGCTCCGTTTATGTATTTATATCTCATTGTCCTCATTAGAACCTCACTGGGATTTTTATGGTCCTTCATCTCTTTAAAGAACTGAGTATATTGGGTTTTTTTAAGCGTCGCTATAAACCAACTAGGAAGAAATAGCATTAAGACAGAGCAGCTGCCATCCATGCAGCAACCCCACATCCACAGCATGAGGATGTAAAGGAGCTTTTCTCTCCTGTGTCAGTGTTTGTCTGTGTTTGGACCAGGGCTTTGGTTTTTGGCTCTGTGCTTTGTACTCTGCACTTGGCTTGAAGGTCCTGTACAATGTCCCTGAACATATCTCTCCATCCACACTCTCACTCTTACTCTCTCCGACTGGCTGTGGCAAGCAGCGCTGCCTCGCTTCTGGGCCCCAATCATGGGATGGTTTTACCCTTTCTGGTGCTCTCCGACTTGTTCTCAATGCATAATTGAAGTGTCTCTGGGTTTTTGGGCTGATTGAAGAGTCTTGTTGGGATGGTAAAACAGTCGAATTAGTCAGGGATGTCTAATAGGGTTTCTTCTTCTATTGTCCTGACTCTCTTTCTTTTAGTTACTTGCCCTCTAAGGGTATATGCTGTTGTCGGGTGTGAAAGAGTGTGGATGTGTCAGCACAGACAGCAGGGATAGCTCTGGACAGGCAGAGAAAGGCTTGACTGTCTTTAATCCTTCCTGGTGTGATTGATTTATAGTCACTTTGCAGTGAATAGGCCTCTCAGCTCTTCTCAGGATTAAGAGAAAGAGAGGGAGACATGGCAGACCCTGCATCATTAACAGGTGCATCACGAAAGACCCATAAGCGGGGTAATCGTGGCCCTTGCTTCAAAGTTCCTAGATAAGGCGTCCAAGCAGAACCACGACAGAATTGCACCATTCTCTGGATGCTTGACTAAGCATGTGATGGATGGTGAGAAACATGGGTACATGTCAGCACAGAATCGAAAAAAAAGACAAATCTTTTTGTGTCATGGGCTTAGAGCACCAGGACAGGTGCTGAAAGTCAGTTAAGATGTGTAGACAACATGTACCTGACCCCATAGGAGCTCAGTTGTCTCCAAATTAATGTTCATAGAAAGCCACATGCTGTGTTATTAGTTGGTCTGTGAGGCAGTGTGATTTTTCTAGGTAATCTTACACAATGTGTGAGTCCACTAGGACTCCACTGCGTGAATGAAACTTTAACCAGGCAGATATAGCTTTTTTTATCTTACACTCTCCATTTGTCTCTGCCTTTTGAATTCATGCAGTTTATTCTGAGGCTGAAAGCACTGTTTCCCTCAGCCTCCATTGTAGATCCTGTGAATAATTTACTTGTTATACAACTTACATCAGCTGTATGCCATCCACTAGAGAATGACCGGGAATGCCCCTAGGAAGCCTGCGGAGATGGGGTTGGGGGTTTTACTGTAAAGCTATGTACTGCCTACAGTTCAGCTTGTCTACCAATATCAGGATAAATATTGTGTAAGGCAATGTAGTGAAACACTTGGGCCTCATGACGGAAGGGTAAGGGATTCACTTCAAACTTCACCGAGATATGTCAATCTGAATAAGTCTGTTTTTAATCATAAATGTATTTTTTAAGCAGCTTCACTTGCACCAAGTGTTAGATCCAGCTGGATGTTTTTTTTTTTATCTTTTCCATGTGTTTAACTAAAAGAAAACACTTCAATGATATTCATTAGGGATACCCCACTTAAAACCTGTGTTTTCCTGTGTGTAGGCTTGAAAAATGTTTCTAAAAAGTTTCTGGCTTACACCTGAGAGAATAATCAAAATGCCCGCAAAAAAAACACAACTGCAAAACACCCCTTTCTTCTTCATTCAACAAGACACCCAGTATGTTGCAAGTACTTTGTTTGATCTAGTGTGGTCATCGTGTAGGATAAGTACAGTAAAAATATAAGGGAAAAATCTTGAAAAAATAACCAGCCGACACACAGAACCAGTCTCTCTGGAGAGTCTTTATGTAAAATGGCTCCTTTTTCGTTCACAGCATGCCTCAAAGAAGACCTTTTTTCACTTGCTGGGAAGAAAGGAAATACAAATAGCCTGTCTTTACTTTCAGGGTTTTTCACACCTATTTGATGTTTACAGTAGCTTTATCATGTCTGTTGTTCTGTGATTCTGTTTCCACCTCGCAGATGGCAGGCCATTTAGTACTTATATCGTAACATGAATCACAGGCTTGTGGGATCACATGGCAAAAAATGAAATATCTTCTTTTATCTGAGGTGAATATCCTCTGTCTTCATTTCATTGCAAAATCAATGGAGGCTAAAGCAGAAGATGTTGTGTCCCGCAAGGAAAAAATGTCTTTTCCCCAATAAGAAGAAAGATGGAGTTGCAGTAAAGGGCAGAGGGGATCGTAAATTGATAAAGTGACTTCATCCTCAGGCAGTGCAGTCAGGATGGCATTTTCCCTAATTTTACGGTTTATTGTGTTGTATTGGTGGAGGTGCTCCCTGATTACTTAAACAGGGAGGTAGTTTCCAGCATAGCACAGCAGATGTCTAGAAAAGATTATCGGTTCTGTGTAAAAGACGGCTTATTTGTTGACCAATTATTTACTCTCATCTCTAAAGCCTTAGTAAACCGAAGTAAGTGGCTTCAATACACACTCTCAATGCACTCACAGCCACACACACTCACTCAAACTTCCCAAACTCAGGCACAGAAGCATTGAGCCCTTATGATGAGAGTAACCACCAGGCACAGTGGTACTTTGACAAAGGCTGTCATTCTTTATGACAGGATGTGACCTTTGAGTGCTCAGAGTTTGAAAAGGTCAATGTCCTCCAACACCCACATACACCTACACACACACACACACACACACACACACACACACACACACACACACACACACACACCACCCAGCCCAATTTCAGACCCTTTTCCTCTGGGGGAGATTGAAGTGGGGTCCTGTGTCGGGTGACTCCGTGTCACTGAGCCAGTTAGTCTCCTGCAGCATCTGATAATTCTCTGAGCCAGTTACTTCGATGGAGGTTCAGCCGCTATTTTTCTCTTTCTCTCTCCCTCCGATGTGTTCTTCGGCTCACAAGTGCATCCAATCTCTCTGGTTTTAAGACTTCTATCCCTGTTTCACACAGTCGAGGTCGACCTCCATCGCCATTCCTTCCTGTTTGGAAAGGAGCATCACATTTGCTTCACACAGTATTATCACAATTTTTTTCAACCTGAGATTGTTCGGAGACCCACTGTTTGGACCCCCATTCATCTAGCTAGGTAGTGTCACATCTCGTGTCCTCCAATTTCCTCTACCAGAAAGTTAATGTTGCTCTCCTCTGCTCTCTGCTGGGCTCCTTTTGTCACTTCTTTCACAAATGACATTTAGACACTGGACTCCATCCTGCCTTTCCATGAAGGTGCCCTCAAAATATTGCGTACCACATATGAAAAGGTCACATATTCTCTCAGATGGCTCATGCTATTTTTCATTGATTTATAAAAAAACAAAACAAAAGAACTGTGTATCAAGCACAATTGCACATGCCCAGCATCCATCCCCCTTTTCGGAAGTGCTGTTAACTTTCTGAACTCAATTCAGAGTTAACAGCCACTAGCTTTGTATTCCAGATTGCAAAGAATTTTTCATTATCATGGCTGGAAGATATGTTACTATCAGGCTCAAATATGGAAGTAACCATCAAAATTATAAATAGGAAGGAAGCATCTGTGGGTTGCATGTATGCATGGTGACAAGATAAAACAGCCAAGTTGTTTTGAACACATTTTCCAGTAACTGAATCAGAAATAAATATCTGAAAATCAGGACAGCAGAAGCTTTTTAACACTGAAATAGTTGTAGGCTTGGCGAGCTGTCACACATCACCCTTAGTTGCTTAATGATGGGTCCATGCCCTGCAGAGTTGCATACATGAATAGAGAGGACAGTGAATGTAGAGTAATAGCCCAGAGCACATGTGCTGGTTGTTTCTATCTACATGGGTAATTGGTGTAGAATCACACTGCGTCAAGTTGCATGGATAGGGACCCCCACCGACGAATAACTTTACATAAATAGAGGTAAGGTTAATAATTCTATGAGGCATTTGTATTGAGTAACTAGCAGATCATATATCAAGTGTGAGCACTGGTCTTACATCAGAAGCGACATTGCATCAGTTGATGTATTGACTTCCATCAGATAATTCAGACAAGCAAGTTACAACATGATTGCATAAACTGTTTTTCTGCTTTTCCGTGTCCCGAGAAAATTCGGTAACAGGCCACTTTATTTCTCCAACCCCAAAACTAATCATAACCCTGAAGCATCTACCACTCTGATTGATGTAATAACAATGACAGCCTCAACAGTGAACCTTCTCCTTGACTGTTCCAAGCTTCTTCAGTGTTTGGGGATCCCTTGATCTTTCCTTGTAGATAAGATATCAGAGCTTGACCGTCTCACAACAAAGAGAAGATAAGGAGCTCAGCAGAGGGACTCGGGGTCAAGTTTAAACACGCACGCCAAGGTCACATAACCAACGAGAACAAGGCTTATACTGGAGATAGTTCCTGTGGCACCAACGTAGAGGTCTGATGACTGTATGATGTAGTAGTAGTAGTAGTAGTAGTAGTAGTAGTATTGGTGGTTGTAGTAGTAGTATTAGTAGTATTAATAGTGGTGGTGGTTGTGGTGGTAGTAGTGGTGGTTGTGGTGGTAGTAATAGTGGTGGTGGTAGTAGTAGTAGTAGTGGTAGTGGTGGTTGTGGTTTTGGTGGTGGTGGTGGTAGTAGTAGTAGTTGTAGTAGTAGTGGTGGTGGTAGTAGTAGTAGTAGTAGTAGTGGTGGTGGTGGTGGTAGTAGTAGTAGTAGTGGTGGTTGTGTTTGCGGTGGTGGTAGTAGTAGTAGTAGTAATGATGGGGGTTGTGGTGGTGGTGGTAGATGTAGTAGTAGTAGTAGTAGTAGTAGTAGTAGTAGTAGTAGTAGTAGTAGTGTGGTGGTGGTGGTGGTGGTGGTGGTAGTAGTAGTAGTAGTGGTGGTTGTGTTGGCGGTGCTGGTAGTAGTAGTGGTGGTCGTGGTAGTAGTAGTAGCAGTAGTAGTAGTAGTAGTAGTAGTAGTAGTAGTAGTAGTAGTAGTAGTAGTAGTAGTAGTATTAGTAGTGGTAGCAGAAGCAACAGCGGCAGCAGCAGAAGCAGGGCAGAGATTAGACCATGCTCCTGATAGGCTCAAATTAAACAGATTGGGGGGGAGGCTGAGTAGTTTCACAGTCACTTAGGAGAGTGACACACTTGGACGAGCTCCCTTCACCGGGCATTAAACACAGTTAATGTATCCCTCCCCACCTGGACTCTTAAACCCCTTGGTGTTCCCCTTCGCTAGCTCTAAATCCACTCCATCTATCTGGCCTTTAAACTTACTATTCCTCCCCTGCTTCCTCGAAACCCTTCCTCGTGCTTCATATAATCTGGCCTTTGGAGCAGTTTCAGCTGTGATTCCGTATATTAGCCCGTCGCGTATGTGCATGACCTTTATCAGTATTTTAAATTGACGCTTTCATTCTCCCGTTTTTAATCAGCGAAGCATAAAGGGCCAGCGGGTGCCTCCCAGCGAATACAGTTGCTTCTGAATTATTTAGACGATGGATGATCGAAAGTCTTTCAAGCACCACTGCGTCTCTCTCTCTCTCTATCAGGAGTGGCTTTACTCCGGCTCACGGACTCATTCTTTGTGAGAAGTCCAGTGCAACTTTACTTTACACCCATATGTGACTAAACAAGTGTCCTTCTCTCAGAAGCTAATGGGCGGGCTCTGTTCACAGCCCCTGATGCCTTCGACCTTGACTGCAGCACTAAAACTTTGTTGGACTTCAGTCACTCACAGAAACACACCCCGGGCGGTGCAGTCAACCGGTGCTGGAATTTGAGCACTCTCCGGCAGGGCTTTCATCTATCCCTAGTCATTTACCCACAGTCTGGGATATTTCTCTCTGTGTCCTCACTTTTAATTGCATCTAGTCATTTCTACGTCCTCAGGAGAGCACAAGTATCATTCATTTGCCTGTGTGTGTTGCTGTATACGTACCTTAGCACTCTCATCCGTGGATGTCAGCCTTCAAAAAGTCAATGGGGGTGAGACTGAACTCATGTGAAACTTGATAGGGGATAGATTGAACTGTGTTTATGTATCCAGAGATCCTACAGGACTAAGTAGACCTGACGTGTCTCTCACCAGCTCATGATGCTTGCATTTGAAAGCCAAAAGTCATACTGAAGCTCCACCTTTTTGTTATAGAAGTGCTGAAAGTGCAACTCATTTCCAGGTTTGTTATCACTTGTGCCATTTGTTAGTTAAACTTTGTCATCTCAAGAAAATTAGCTCTGTGTGTGGTGGATTAATTATTTCATTCTGAAGCCCAAAAAGGAAGTGATTGAGATTTATTCATAATAGCTACCTGCTGATGACTGTGTGTGGATACTGTGAATAAATGCATGCCTTGGAGTGTGTTTTTGCTTGCACAGCAGGGTTGCTATACATATTTCTGACAGCCATTAAAGTACTTTGAAACAGCAGTGTGAAGAGACGGGTAGAGGGTGGCAGTGGAATGATTTAACATGGTGTCTTTCCATATTTTACCTCCTTTTTTCTTTTTTTATGTGGCAAGATTGCTGTGGGTATTTCTGTCTATTAGGTACAGCCAAAAATGTCACCGCCTAGCTCCTAGCCTATATTTCACCAGTGTTGTATGGGCATGTTATATGGCTCTTATCTCTGGTAAATGGACCAAGTATTCAATGGGTAGGACACTTAACTCTGCCAATCAAAGCCATAAACAACTTAAAGAATTAATGGACTCACATTGCAGACCTCAAACACATCAGCAGGGAGCTGGCAGGGTGACAGAGCCGAATTAGTTATTTCCCCCTTGTAGGTGAAGTTCAAGTCTGCTGGTGGTTTTGGAAAGTTTTCATTTTAGAGGGTGGCAGTAATTACATCTCTGTTTGTTCAGGATTTAACGTAAGCAGCTCAAACCAGCAAAACCAGCACGGCCCTGGTCCAATTTTTGCTCTAATCTCCTGCGGAGCTTTTATTGGCTTATCATAGTTGTAATTGGTGTAAACCCTCTTGTTTTTTGAGCAGTGTTTGGTGATGGATGACTGTGTGGGTAATTCCCCAGGCAGCTAGAGGGAAATTGAGCCTGTTGCACTGGGCTTTTTGAGCTGGGATTTGTGATATTTTAGAGCTAACCTTACTCTGTAGATTATTATATTGTTCAGCAAGTTTGTCATTCCAGGCAAAATCTGCCAGGGGAGAGCTGAAAATGGTCTTTTTGTTCATATTTTTTGCTGCTGAAGAAATAGCAACTTATCTTTTGTTTGTTCTCTCACCTTGTCATCTGTCTCATCTTTTGCCTTGCAGTTATGTGGCTGTGGGCTGCTCGGCGTGGGCATCTGGCTCTCTGTGTCTCAGGGCAGCTTCGCCACCTTCTCTCCCTCATTCCCCTCACTGTCAGCCGCCAACATGGTCATCACCATCGGCGCCATTGTCATGGTAACAGGCTTCCTTGGTTGCCTGGGCGCCATCAAGGAGAACAAGTGCCTGCTTCTGAGCGTGAGTTAAATCTATATACCTACACAATACCCCATTACAAATAAGACACAAATAGATTTGCTGTCTAAGCATAAATGCACACACTGCAACTCCTCTCTCACTCTTTCTCGCCTCCTAGGATATTTTGTTTTCTCACATCCCCTCACATCACTTATGCAAATATTGACAGAAATGTCTTGTGGAGACAGCCTGTCACATATGTTACTATACACCTACACATGCTGGTCAGAGTCCACTGACAACTCAGCAGCATATGTGTATTTGTCTTCCAGTCGGTACCTCGGCCCGAGGTAGACGACTGAAAAAAGGAATTCAGCGTCTATTGTATCAAAACTAAGGGGCTCACAAAGAAAAAATTAAAGCAGAGCAGTAGGATGCTCCCTCTCTGAAAATTAACACCAACACAATCATGCAATTTCCATGGCTTTGGTCACAGCCGAGTGAAAGAGCTGTCAGTCAGGAGGCCTTTTGTGTCACCGACATGCTTGACTTACTGTATGTACACAACATACTACAGTGACGTGATAGTCTTCTCTCAATAATTGAAAAAGTTCTATTATTCATTAAAAAGACTACTCAGTTTTGATGTTGCAGTGTTTGCCCAAAGTGTTTTATCTTAAGCACAAGTTAATTACAAAAGTTCACTCAGTGGAATGAGGTCTGCGTGAATCCGCTGCAAAAAAAATAAAAAATAACTTTCATGTATAGAAACTTTAAATGAGAAGAGGAGTTGGGGCTCTGGGTGCTTAACATCACAAACAGCTCAATCCCTTGAAAGTGTTGCATCAGTCAAAAGCCCCACCAAATCCTCAGTGTTTGACATGGCTTCCTTCACCTGCCTAACAACTGTGAAGCAGAGACAGGAAGGAAGCAGAGTGGTGAGAACGATGACTGGAATGAAAAAAAACAGAGACTTAATGGAAAAACTACAAGTTCTGGTGTTTTTTCTTCAAGTAATTCGGCACATCTTTGTATGGCAGTATTTCATATTTGGCCACAATCATTCTGTTTAGCCAGTCAGTTATTGCTCACACTGTCTGTCCAATCATACCCTGGGGGTGGGGGTGGCGGGGGATGCAGGCCAGGAAACATCAGAGTGAGTTTAAATCTCCCGGAGCAAACAGATGTCAGTGTTTACCTTGACGTATAATCTCTGAAGTTACTCTCTCTGGGTCAGTAATATTCAAAGCCTAGACATCCTCAGCAGTGAGTTTCCAGTCTCTCTTTTTGCTGCCAAAACTTGTTTACTGAGACAAATTCAAAAAAACGACAACAAGCAAACAAAGTGAAAGAGAAAACGCTGAAATATCCAACTGAAAGAGCAACTCCTGAAAAATCTTGAAAGCGTGAAATGCTAGCAGATAAGAACATACGCCTACAAAGCTAAATATTCATATGAATACATACAAGCATTTTCTCACACAGATCCGGCAGCACCAATTTAGTACACAGAAGTTGTTCCTTTAACTTTCAGCACCAGGAAAATGTGACAAGCTTACTGTGCAGGCATAACAGTGATACACTAAACTGGCAACCCAGATACTCAGCCGACAACAAACAGTTGTAACTATTTCATTAGGGCCTTGACACAAAATTGCCTACCCCCTCCCTCCCAAATGAGTTCGGAATTATTGGGAATTTTCCCCAAATCTGGGTTTGCGTGCTTCCTCCCATGCTCTGCGAAAGAGCTTGGTAAATATGGAGCTGACGGAGAATCGAGTAGAGAGAGGAGTATAGTTGAGGAGATTCAAGGCTGTGTTAGAAATCAATCTTAGGAGGTATGTAACCTTAGTCCCCTCTCACACATTCAAACCCTCCAGCACTTAGATTCTCCTTTTTTAAAACTCTCTGTCACTCTCAACTCCCGTTTGCTCTCTCTCTTTCCGCCTCTCCTCAACCCATTTGGGTTGGGTTTTTGAGTATGACTTGTTGTATTTTATTAATGAAGAATCTGGGTTGCTG
This sequence comes from Istiophorus platypterus, assembly GCA_016859345.1. Classification (NCBI taxonomy): domain Eukaryota; kingdom Metazoa; phylum Chordata; class Actinopteri; order Istiophoriformes; family Istiophoridae; genus Istiophorus; species Istiophorus platypterus. Next base: position 8,790,959 of record CM029121.1, read on the forward strand.
TGTATTCTGCTGCCAAACTGAAATCATTAACATTAATCTCAAAGGAATATCTTGACATTTTAGGAAATACACTTGTTTCTTTTTTTGCTGAGAGTTAGATGAAAAGATTGTTATTAACTGTACAGACTCTCGTGTCTGCACAGTTAATATGAAGCTATAGCCAGCAGCTGCTTAGCTTAGCTTAGCTTAGCATAAAGACTCAAAACAGGGTGACACAGCTACCTTGGCTCTGTCCAAAGGTAACAAAATGCACCTAATTGCACCTCTGCAGCTCACTAATTACCACCTTTAATATTAAAATACAGACATAAGTGATATCAATCTTCTTATCTAGTTTTCATTAAGGGCGCAAATAAGTCTTATTCCAAAAATGTCGAATTGTTAGCCCAAATTGATAGATTGGTAGTAAAAGTGTCAGGTATATAATCTACAGTGATGCAATGGTTCTTCCTCACATCCTGTGCTAAGGAACATGAAAGACTGCAACTGATGCGTGATCCTTCAGATGGACGTTTTCTTCGGCATGACATTGTGGATTTACTGTGCTGCCAGAGCAACTGTTAAAACAAGACTCTCTCTCCCTCTCTGACAGTTCTTCATTGTCCTGCTGATAATTCTCCTGGCAGAGCTGATACTGCTCATCTTGTTCTTTGTGTACTCAGATAAGGTAAGTTCATTTTATTTTCCATATTGTGTTGAAATGTTAAAACTTATATCTCTTATTGTTCCATATAACTTGCTGTATGCAATCCGGCACTTTACCACAGCTTCTCAGGAGTGTGCACACACAGTGCCAAGAGTGTGAAGCATTCAGTGCAGTTTGAAAGCCTTAGCCTTGGGAAGTTAGTGTCTTAAAGCTTGCGCACAGACACAGACACACACAAAGGACCACACAAAACTGCACAAAGCAATAAAAGGTGTTACTGTGATAAACATATTCCTATTCCAGTTGCTTCCGGAGGTCAGAGTTTACTCTTTTTATATTTGGCTTTTTCTCCTGTAGTAGGCTGAATGTCTTCATGCTTCCATTAACCCAGGAGTCAAAGGTTAGGCCCAAAAAACAGCCCAATCCCCAACAGTTGGTCTCCTGTAATTGGTCCCAAGCATATTTCCCATGACCTCTGAGTGGCCTCGAGTCAGGTGTATGTGTATGTGTTTGTGTGGTGACAACAGATGATGATATGCAAAGATCTGGGAATTATTGGCAGACAAATTCTTCTCGGTGCTCAGTGAAGTCACTCCACAAATGTTTCATCCCGATGACGACAAATGTTGAAGTCGTCTATCTGTTTTCAAGGACACAGTGCTGATAATTCCGTCTATTTATACATTCATAGTCTTTATGTCGCCCAGCCTTCGGGATGTCAGCTAATTCTCCTTCTTTGTTCTGAGGTTACAGCTCAAACTTAGTCTCTCAGGCAGATAAAGGAATTCATTTAGCAGCCAATCCATTTCCAGATTTGGATCACGTCTCACAGGCACACCCTGTCAGGAGTAAATATGTCTGTTGGCTTATCTTCGAAATATTACCGGCTTAACTTCTAAAGAAAAAAAAACCCTCCAAATGCTGATCCCTCCAGTGGAATTTAAATAGAGAGACTCTTGACTCCACAGCAGTGCTTCCCAATCACCTATGAAGTGGGAGAAGATAGCCAAGTAGGGATGAGGATTTCTTAAATGAGAAATCAGACGAGTCTGCATAAGTAAGGGATAGGACGTTAGTCGGTAAGAACTGTCTCACTGACACCAGTTCCAGTGAACAGCAACTGTATTTTGTGTTTATCCCATCTTGCTAAATGCGTGTTTATCCTGGCTTAGACGTAATGGGATATGAAACCGTGATAATGCTGATCACTACCAAATATATTTCACTTTATTGGTCTTCAAATGTCATTGGAAAGAAAGGCCTTTACAACAAATTACATGTTATTGAAGATGGCATTTTCAAACTGCCTCCAAATAAGATGTCCTGAAAATGTGGGCAGTGCTATTACTCAGATGGCATTTATGTTAAAGAACATCAGGGACAGATGTAGGACAATCAGTGTCCATCACACAAGTCCTTCAGATACTGCTGTTTTTTTTTTTTTCTCTTGCTCGTCTTGGCTTGCTTCTCTCCAGTGAGATCTCGTATGCTGTGTGAGGCTCTCCTCATCCTCTGCTACAGCTGTGATCAGAGGAATCGCTAATTCACTTCTTCTATTTGATCTCCTAATCACAAGGCATTTATTAACAAAGTCTGAACGACATACAGTATAGTCGTCGGCAGCTTTTAAACATGTACTGACAGGGGCCTGCAAAACAGATATTTTAGTCTTTCAAATAGGTCATCTTTAAGTCATGAGTGATGCCTCTGTGAACTGTGATACTTTAAGGTGACAAGCTGCTGCCAAGATGTGGGGAAAGTACAAACATACAGTATCTGGTTTAGCTGCAGGAACACATATTTTCACTGTTTCCACTTACTGCTTTCATTCCCCCCTTATTTCTGCATTTCCGACAGTTTAATCCTGCTTAAGGGGTGCAGCTCTTTCTTCTTAATGGAGATTTTCTTTCTCATCTTTTTCACCCCAACAGCTTTGCTGCCAGGTATGGCTTATATGTAGGTAACCCCTCTTTGCCTCCATAGCCCAGAGGTGTTCAGTTCTCTGATTAAATGCCATGTAGAGGCCGTAGTATAATAAAGGCTGGCCCTGCAGTTAGCAACCAGCTGACTACAGCAGATGGCTGGGCCACAAACCAGATTACAGCCATCCATCTTTAACTCTGTGGCCTCTGTCGACCCAGCATGCCGGGCCGAACACCACCGAAAGTTTATTAGCTCGGAATGAGGAAGCAGAAACTGGCAAGCAGAGGAGATAAGCTCCAGAGTATGTACGTGGGGATGTAGGGAGAAGGGGGACGAAAAAATGCAGGAAGGGGGTAGGGGGTTAGGATGTATGCTGGGAAAGCAGGTGCACACAGGTGAGAGAAAAGGGGAGGTGAGATATCAAAGCCAGAGAAGAAAACACTGATGTATTGGGGGGGGGGTTGTTAGAGGAGAGAGGTAGAGGTACTTAAAAATGGTCTAGAGAGAGGATCAAAAAGGGCAAATGTGACAGGAGCAATGCGGTGTATTACTGTACAGTTTTAGAGGGAGAGTCAGGAGAAAGGCTATGTTCACACGCAAGAGGGAGGAGGGAGGGAGGTTAGAGCAAGCAGCAAGCACGTAAGGCCATGCCACATCCCTGATGCGCTGAACTTGTTTATAAGAAGAGCTAATTTCAATCCTTGGTAATGCCTTATTTTCCTGACCAATTAGTGTTGTAGTGGGAGGTCTTTCCCTCGCTCTGTTGAGTGCCCTGGCCTCAGACTACCCAGCACAGGCCTGCAGAGCAGCTGAGGGAATTAAGCATCATGTTTAATGATGTGCTGTTGGGGACCTCTTGCTCTGATGCTGTTCCTCTCCACATCATTTATCGCAATTTCAGGACGGTTAGAGAATGCACTTGTCCAGAGCTGTGTGATGAGAGCAACAGTATAATACTGTAAGCTTCTGTTCTTAGGGTCATACGAGTCAAAGGATTTGATGACTAAAGCCCTGGTGCTGGACTTATGACCCAATAATGATTGCACAGGAGAGGATAAAGGTACTAAGTACCTTTGAACAAGGTACAATAGAGTGGATATAATGAACTGGATGTAAAACAAGGAAGATTCAGTATATTGACCAGAGTTTATATTTGAGGAGTGTACAGATAATGATGGAAGATACGTTGTGACTCTCACCTCAATGTTCTCTTAACACTCTCTCACCTGACTGGAGATAAGCCAACAGCGCTTCTATGATCTGTCAATAAAGAAAAAGCCTGCTTTAGTTCATTATAAGAAACAGTAAAAAAAAGTGACAGTTTGTCCTTCATAAGACTTTGTGGGATGAGTCATGTTTCAAGACTGAAGCTGAAAAGGGGTAGAAGAGGTGCGTAGAACAGGTACCGGAAATTTGAGAACTAGATCTGCAAAATGGCCTCTGTAGAATCCCCACTTTTACAGTAAAGACCCCTTTACTTTTTAGTTTTAACCTTGAAGGCTTCTTTAATGAAAGTCCCAAAATATAGTAACAAAAAGTTGTTAGTTTTGATCAGGGGTGAAAGTAGTTTTAATTTCTTGCTGGTACTGTACGGCAGTTCTGAATTCTTGCTGGGCTCAGTCCAGTGCATATCAGAACATAGCACAGATGGTTCAGAAGCAATTTGGAACAACTTAGAAGCAATTCATAAGGAGATAAGTGTGTACCGGCCCGTACTGGCCTACTTTAACCCCTGATTTTATTTAATTTAGTATTAATGAGGATCATACCATTTTCCACATAACTTAATATAATTATCATCAAAATGTATCCTGATCATAGCCAAAGAAACTTGACCTAAATGTAACAAGACTCTTGTCCATCCATGTGGCATGTCAGTGTACCTGGAGGCTGGCAAACTACCAAAAGACTCAATTTTGTATCTTTTTTTATTTCTTACATAATACATGCTACCATTTGCCTTAGATGGGCTGTTTTTGCTTCTGTCAGAGTGGTAATTCTGACAGAAAGGAATCCTTGCACAGGAATTACTAATATCACATCACATTGATCCCAGCACAGAGGATACAGTAGTATTCCCAAGTATATATGTTTTTCCTTGGGAAAAACATATACTTGGGAAACTTTGGAAAAGTTAAAAAAAAAATAGTATTGTTCTAAGAATAAAACAAACTGAAAACTAAGTAAAACAAAAAATCTTAAATACATTACCGTTTGGTAGTATTAGTATTGATTAGATGTATTGTATAATTGCCTTGTCTAAAGTGCCAGACAGGTGTTTGTTAGACAATTCACCATCCATTCTCTGGTCTTTGCTGTTGTGCACACTGACAAAATACAAACACCAATTTGGATAGAAAGCCTACTCCTTCCTCCACTCTGTCAACATATATATCTGTAATTCTCCCTCTTTCTTCTCCCTTCCTGCGATTCTCATGAGACATGTTCTCCCGGCTGGCCGAGCTCAGTCCTTTAGATTTCTATGATGAATGTGCTGTCTTTTATTGCTGAGCGTGGACTTGGTCAGCCCCGAGGAAACTAGCCAGCTTATCTTTGTAATGGCAAGAATCATCTGTGTCTCAGGGCTTTGTCAATATGTCTATGTCTCACATGACTTATTGCATCAATGCCCTGTGGCGACTTTCAAAGAAAACTTACCGGGAGTTAGATGCTGCCAAAGTATGTTGTCAGTCTGATATTTGTGAACAATTTCCAGTACCAGCAACATGAGTTTCAGTCAAGAAGTTAGTTTTCCTGATCAGGAAAAAATAGGCTAATGCAACAAAGGATGTGTTTGTATCTGCGAGAGAAAATGGGTCAGAGTGTTGCATGATCAAATCCCTGTTTGTTCTGCAGTCATTTGTCTGACTCTCGTTAGCAGTAAATCTGGATCATTAAGTTTCATTTCAGGCTGAAAACACGGACTTCCACACATGAAATGGAAGATGTGAAGAGACTTACTGGAGACTCAGAAAATGATTTTATTGTAGTAGTGGGGGGGGCTTCTCTCTAGTGACTGCGTTAGTGCGAGGAGTCAATAATGAGCGAGCAGCTTCACATACAGTATAGACAGAGAAGAGAAGACAGAAGATAAAAACAAAGTACGAGTCTGAGATTGATGATGCTGCTCTTCATCTCATTTTCCTGCACAAGGACAGATATGGTCGGGCCTGCAGCCCCGGAGCGCAATACACAGATCCGCTTCTCTGCATCAGCAAAGTTACAGAGCGAGAAAGAAAAATTGGATTTGAAATGATACAAATCTTATTTCAAAGGTTTTAGAGGATGCTTTAAATCAGTCTTGCATGATTAATGATTACTAAAGCACTTTATTGCCAAGTAAGTTTTAATTGCTCAATAAAAAAATCAGTTTGACTTTTATGTTTAATTCAACAAATAGTTTCCTTGTGCCTTGCAGCGCGGAAAACAAGGGTTTGAGGCGTTTTCTTCTCACCAATTAATTGATGAACCCCTTAGTTGTCTGTATGATCAGAGTAGGGTTTGGTTCATCTCTCGTATACAATACAGCATAAACAGGAAATTAGTTAAGTGCCAATAAAATTTATTTTACAAAAGCAGGCTGTCATTATCTACCAAGCTGCTTCGATTTTCCTGCTTCTGTTATTTTTTTACTGAGCGATGTACTGAGCAGGCTCCAAACAAATTTTAGCTGAACTCCAGTTTCTCCCAGCCTAACAAAAGAAATGAGAGAACAGCTGAAAGCACCTTGTTGTGTCAGGCACTGACAGACATGATGCTTCTTCACTAATTGAGTGCAGTTTTTTTTTAATTCCAGGGCAAAGTCTAAGGCCTTAAGCTTTAACTATTAAAGTAAGTGTGTTCCTTTTGTTGGCATATAACTTGCATTGCCTGTGATGTTGAACAGGATGGTTCTGGCAGTACATGTCATTTTTCCAGCAATAATTATCCTATCTGAAGCGCCTCTCAATCTGTCCTGGCAGTTAGCAAACCCCCACAGGCAAAGCAAACTGCAGGAGAGCTAAAGCTCTGATTTTGTATCTCATTAACACATCCAATGTGATATTAATCTCCATCAGACATGGCACAACCCTGAGCACATCATTGGGGTTCAGTCAAGAGGAAAGTGATTTGCTAGCTCTGCTGAAGGGCATGTTGAATCTGTGTGTATTTGTGTGTGTGTGTGTGTGTGTGTGTGTGTGTGTGTGTGTGTGTGTGTGTGTGTGTGTGTGTGTGTGTGTGTGTGTGTAGCAGAGCACAGCCACACAATGTGTCGGATCCGCAGTCATCATGCAAAAGTCCAAGTCACTGTAGCAGAACTATTTTTAGATGGCGAGCGAAAAGGCTACCTGTATGAGCTTTATAGTTGCTGTTATTTTCCACTGCTATTTTGGTATCCACTCGTATCCTACATCCTAACTGTTAACGAGAATTCACGATCAAACATACACGATCCGGTAACAACACTAAAAAGCACTTCCACGCATGTCACACTGCTATTATCGTATACTTCTGTGTGAGAAAGAAATTGACATTTTGAAAAGGTCAAAATTGTATGAATGCACGCTTACAAACAGTCGAGCTTCAACTGCCTACTCCAATATAGAGAATATAATTAATGCTGAAACTCAATTCACAGTTCTAGCTGAGCCAACCCCTTTAAAACCAAGGTCTCACACCAAGGCCGATGTTATCTTTTTGTCTCCAGGTGAGTGAGAATGCTAAGCAGGATCTGAAGGATGGGCTCGCTCTCTACAACTCAGAAAACAACATAGGCCTGCGAAATGCCTGGAACATCATCCAGGCAGAGGTAGGCACACCATGTGTTACATCAAACATTGGAAACATCAGCATGATCGGTAGATCACAACACCAAGAGTGATAAATATAGTACATAATGCAAAGTTTTACTGAAATATTCCAGCTATTGCATTTCCTGAATTGTAGCTTTGGCATTAATGCAACATTAAAGTCAAAACTAGCTGGGGAAGTACATTTTGTTCCATCACTGTAGCCTTCTATAGCAAAGGGCTTATTACAACACTTGTTATATTTGAACATTAACTAATCTCATGTGTGTGTGTGTGTTTGGCCTTCATAGTGGAAGTGCTGTGGTGTGATAGCATACACCGACTGGCACGAGGCCCTGAAAGAGAAAGTAGTTCCTGACCGCTGCTGCCAGGAGCATTACCAGAACTGTGGACGTAACTCCACCAACATGTTCTGGAACAGGGTGAGTTCAAATTGCCTGTAATGTAAACGCAAACATGTCTTTTGTTGTGCATCCACTATATATGGTATAACCATGGAAGGATTAGTTAATGGGCCTATTGGGCACAGAGCTCTGTTTGAAGTGACTGTTTCTTTTTTTGGAAAGTCAATCAAAAGACTACAAAGAGACAAAATGTACTACAAAGAGAAACCGAGCGACTGCACACAGACACAAATTGACTGTAAAGAAACTCTGTACCACTACAAAAAGATGCAGAACGAACAGAGACGCAAAACTACAAGAAAGACACAAGACAAATTACAAACATACACAATTGACTACAAAGAGAGTAGACATTTTACATCTCTGTCATTCTTGGTGTCTTGCTCTTTTGTAGGAGGGGTAACCTTTTCCCTATTTGTACCCCAGGGCCCAGTGTCTCATCAATGGATATAACGCTATTTGGATCATCAGTCAAGTCCGTACGGTGTCATGGTCTTTGTACTCATGTTTGAGGTTATGACTGGATATACTGTTGGTGATTTACTGTTGGTGATTTACAATAATAATTATGTTGCTCTAAGCCAACAAGACTCAAATTAGAACAGGATTCACAGGGGTCATGGAAATCATAACTCTTACACATCCCTAATCTTCAGTCTATCTATATTCAGTAGCTACTTTTACAAGCCACTGTGATTAGTCAGAGTAGTTTTAAAGTTATCCTTATCCTTATTGCAGAATTCTGATCACACTGGATTTTTTTTCCATTATGCATAAGACATCAGGTTTTTTTATTGTTTTTTTTTTTCTCTCTCAAAAATCTTGCAGTGGAATATTCACCAACCTCTGCTCATTACAAGCCTAATCTGCTTTTGGTCTGGCACTTGGCTTGTTAGCAGGTCCAAAGTAGGGGATTAAAAGCCCTAATATAATTGCCAAAATGAGAATAGGCAGACAGTGAGCTGGCCCACAGGAAAAGCACAGCACTAAAAGCTTGTGCGTAATCCTGCCCAGAGGATATGGCCACACACCTTATAGTTAAGACTTACATGCTGCTTCAGCACCCACACCCAAGAAGGGGTGCAACTTTGCAGCTGAAACAACCATTAAGTCCCTCACCCCAACTCCCTTCCAGGGACTGACCTCTAAATGAACCAGGGTGGGAATACATTTAAGAGAAAGTGAACACGTCTGTCCATATGGCCAATAAGTGTGCATATAAAAGTCATCACTCATGGGTAATTCACTTCTTTTAACACCTCACCTGGTGTTTCATTCATCTGATGGTATATCTCATGTAAGAAGTGCATATTTTCATGAAAAGCGTGAAGTGGATGGTCGGGTTTTTCTGGGTGACTGAACAGACCAAGAGCGGCTCTTCAGCTCGAGTGTCAAAATTCTTCTCCCACACTGAAAGTGCACATTTTTTTTTATTGTATCTTCACAAGCTCTTGTTTCTTTTCAGGGCTGCTTTGAGAAAGTGGAGGAATGGCTGGATGAAAACAAGCACCTGCTGGGAACCATAGGCATGGTCATCTTGGTAGTGCAGGTACAGAAGGCTCAATGATAAATTGTTCTTTCCCTCTCCCTTTGTTTGGCTTCTTGCTATTTATTTTCCCCTTCCGTGTTTCTTATTTTGCTTCGTGTCTGGGTGCATTTTTTTCTGTCTGTCTGTCTGTCTGGCAACATGTTAAAATTAAAAAAAAAACGTGCAGCCAGTGGCCTCTGTGCCACCGTCGCCTACTGAGGAACGTATGAAGCCTGTGCTCAGTGGGCGTTCTGGGCACCCACACATCTTGAAATATTGAAGTCACTGTCTTCTGCACCCTGATCCTGTCTGGGAGAATCAAAGCTACCTGGCTTTGTGCCAAGCAGGCTCTAAGGAGCCATCATAAGATAGGAGAGCAGAGAAATGACTGTAACGGGTATAGCAGGTATAGAGTCACAGATTAAAGGCTCTGTTTAGAGGGGTGATAGATCATACCAGTTCTTTTTTGTCCCATACAGCTAGTGTCTCACTTTCACTTTCCTCAGTGTTTTTTTACTTGGAGTTTAAGTCCTCAGGCTTAACAAAGCAAAGCAAATTTTTTTCCTCAGGTTTGCAGAAATCTGAGTGCTGGTCTGTTTCTGCAGTTTTAGCAATATATGCATTGACTCTGTGTGTTTTGTGTGTGTGTGTGTGTGTTTGTGTGTAGTTTAAAGTGTGTTTATGGGACAACTTAGACTCTAACTGATCTCACCACAACTCAAGTTCTTTCTTTATTCTCCACCAGTATCTCCTTTTTTCTTGTAGCCTCTATACATATATGAAATAGAGTCCTAAAGCCCCAGGATAAGTGAGAAGTTAGCGATTAACCTGAAACATTTTAAGTTGGTGCTGACACATTCTTTTTTATGCGTAACCGCTGTAGGTAACCATGGACAGTAAGAACGTCCTGGGTTCAGATCCAGAAGCAGCCAGCTGGGGACTTTCAGTGTAGAGTTTACATGTGTGGGAATGATCTGGCCTATATGTGCCACCCCTCTGATGCACCCTTCCTCTTACCTAATGGAAGCTGTTTATAGGCTCCTGCCCCCCCCCTCAATCACCTGCACTCCACTTCTTCCTTTTTTACTGTTCATGCTTTCAGTATTCCTCCCACCTTGCTTTATTTTCCCCTGCCCTCCTTGGTCATTGCTCATGCATGACAAGTCTTAAGTTTACTCATTTGTGAATCCATGGTTCATTCAGAGCGAGGCATCACTATGAAATCTCCGTGTTGAGTTTTGTAAGACCCTGCGCATTTCTGATGTCCTTAGGGGACGATTGTACTTGAGCTTTAGTTAAAGTTCACAGCCACACTGAGGGAAAGTAGGCATTGTGCAGTGTATTGGCAAACTTGAAATCTGTATGTATTCATGACAAGATCTCGCAATCTTCCACGCTCACATTCATTTACTCTAACTCATTGACTCTTTTCTCTAACTCTATCTCATCCCTGTCTGTTCATTTCTCACCCAAACAAACACACACAGTGTGCACATGCGGGACACTGAAAAATATCGGCCCTGTTTGGAGACTGATAAGTCTTTGTGCCGAATTAAACACTGCAACACCGACTCAGCTCACATTAATTTTAATGATCTCTTACCCTCCCTCTCCCTCTCTCTACATACACACACAGACTCTCCTCTGATTCAGGTGAAGGGCGAGAGAGTTGAGAAACAGGCCTTGAGCTGTCAGGTTTGCAGACTTGAAGGCACAGTGAGGGACATGACAGTGAAGAGCATCATGAAAAGCCGAAGCCCCACTAGTCTGCAATGTTACATAATATCCAGAGGCATGGATAACTGGCTTACGAATGATTCAGACTTGCAGCATATATGACAGACATTAGGAAGAGCCTATATGTATAACTTCATCCACAATGGTTTTAGAAATGTCAGCAGTATTCATATATTCTTAAACATGGACGGATGACTGAGCTTTGAAGAGTCCTGTAGGAGCAACTGTCATAATGTCTCAGTCAGAATGAATGAAGGAGACAGTTAAAACTTTCTGTGCATGTCAGAGCTGCACTGATGAGCACCGTGTAAATAATTAGCTTGGTTTTGAAGCTTTTTTTCTGTTGTTGTTTTTCTTAATTCCCTCTTAGTTGGATGTTTACCTCAAATAGTACTTAGCGTTTTGATTGACAGTGGCTTAAGGTGGCATTTCCTCTAAAGCAGCTATATGAATTAGGTTTGGACTGAAACTAAAGGAAGAGAATCAGCAGCTTTCCCAGGCTAATCACATACCGTAGGAATCCCCAGTGGCGCCTGTTTGCAGGAAGTCTACGTTGCCTTTTTATTAGACTGAGCACCATGCAGTACTTTGCAGTTTCCCTGCCATCCAAACATCGCAAGATAATGGTTTTAGGATCAGCCTTGTGACTGTGTTTGATGTAGAAGTATCAGGGGTAATGGAAACTTCAAAGAGATAGCTGGCTACTTTATTTCAGTGGCATCTCAATTTACTTCATTGACTTAATGCTTGTGCATGCTGTACATTTTTTCCATCACAAAGATTCCAGAGCTCGCATTTCAAGGCCATCTGAGAAAACAGAGGGAATGAAAAATGTGCTTGTGCTTCACTACTGGAATTATTGAGCATCAAAACACAAACTAGCCCAAGGCATTAACATCAAAAAGATCACACTGAGACACATTTGCACAAATATATCGTTCCTAGGCACATACCTGCATACACCATCCAAAAGTCTTAGACCACTTTACCGTTCACTTGAGAGAGAGAGTGGTCGCAGAGTTTTGAACCCCACTGTACATTATACACGCATACACAAATTCACTATCTTTCTCCTTTCCTCCACAGCTCCTGGGCATGGCGTTCTCCATGACACTGTTCCACCACATCCACAGAACAGGGAAGAAATATGATGCTTAGCCTTGGGGGAAGGAACCCAATGGAGAGGAGCCCCACTGCCTGATGGGATAAGACTCTGATTTAAACACCCCCACTTCCCCTCCCTCACTTTATAGCCTCTTTCAAGCATCCTTTGCCCCTGCGCCACTTCACAGACCATCTGTACAGATTCCAGCTGTATTCCCACTCTGTTCTGCTCTCTCCTCTCACCATTCATTTTGCCAAAGAGTAACACATCTGAAGAGAAGGGACACCTACTTTTGGCAAGGAAGAAAATCCCATTGAAAATCCTCTTGAGTACTGTTTTTTTCTTTTGTCTTTTTTTTTTTTTTTTTTTTTTGCTTGGACTAACAACTTGCTGGAAGGAAGGACAGACTGACGATAACGACTTTACTAATGCCCACGCACACCCAACACTGAGGCAAAGCAAACATACAAAACTGATAATACCTTCCAACTCTTGTGGAGTTTTTTACCATGCGTTAAATGAATTCAAGCCCCCCTTTTCCTTTGTAAATGACAAAGTTCCATCATGGCATGCTAGTTTTCTACTTAACTGATTTACCTTTGTTGTCGAAATGTCAAACAATTTTGTTTTCTTCTTTTTCCTTTTCTTGTAATTGTGTTTTCAATGCTCCTGTGGACTGTAAGTGTCAAACAGATCAGTGAAATGAGCCGTCGGACATGCAGTGTGTGTGGGGATCGGATTTGAACTAACACCGCTGCGGAGGGGCACAGATATTTCGATATGGTGTCTAATGTAATCCCTGATTCATATTTTTCATTTGGCTGCAGAGCTTCGGGTAAAGTGAGCGAGATGGAGGAAGACCATGTGAGCATGAGAATCATCAGTGGATTTATTTTATAGCAAATTCTGCAATATCCTCTGAATAATAAATTGCAACACATCATTCTGCCAGTAGACAAACACACACACACACAAACACACACACACACACACACACACGCATTTTGTACAGCCACACAGCAGCAGTATTCCCATTCCCTATGAGACAATATAAATGGTGTAAAATGGCTGTTTATTAGGGCTCCACCAGGACTGTCAAGATCTGGATGATGAAGTTCCCCCTTCGAGAATACAGACTGAATTGTCTGTGTGTGTCTGTGTGTGCGTGTAGCTTTGTGGGTGTATTTTATGACACTGTCCAAGCTGCAAAGGGAAAAAAAAAACAGAAGCTAGGGTACAAGGGGCAAAATACAGACCAGACATGTCTCACTGCTGCCAGCAATTGCTTTAACTGAGGAGACTAGAGCCTTTCTCTTCTATATTCTAGAGATCTCATCCATTTGCTCTGCCCTCCTCATTTGTCCTCTCTCACTGGTTGTCAACTTACCCCATGCCTCAATCTTTCTTTGCCACCCCAATTTTCTTCCAATGTGTAAGAACGCAACAAGCTTTTTGCTCCAGAGTACACACAATCTCTCTGCTGACATTCCTGTTCCTGTTCACACAGTTCCACCTCTAGTTTGCAACTTCTCTGATTATTCGTAAGCTTTCTTTTCTTGCTGCCAACAGAGAAGGAGGTGGTGGGAATGTAGGCAGATCAAAGCTGAGACAGATAGGTATGGCAACATGCCCTGTAGGACATGTCTGTTTATGTCAGTTTCCTGCCGATTTGCTGCAGGAGGCCTGTGCATCATCCAGCCTCTATATGACTGAAAATACTCTAGATCTGCCGTAGCAACTTAAAGAAAATGCCCTCCAGTGTGTCTGCTCAGGGCTTCAAAATTCCTGTATGTATGTGGGAAGGGGGGTGTAGAGGACTAGCTCATTGTTAAAGGATGATTCTAGCTTTGGCCATCTCTTGTTATGGTCAGATATCATTGGTAATGATTGCATTGGACTCTCTAAAGCAAATGCTTGGATCTGAAAAGGTCATCATTTCAGTCCACTGGGGCAAGAAACAAGAAGTTGTGAAGAGGAGAGAGTGAGATGATCAGACAGGTTGTAAACAACACTTGAATTATTTGTAAGAATCCCTCATTCCACAGGAGAACTGTGTGTATGCACAGCTATATCATAAACAATAGGTTAAAGCTGAACCAGAAAAAGTCAGTCTGTAAGTTCTGATCATTTTCTTCACACAGTTTGAGAAATATTTTCCCGTTCAGCTTTGCTTTCTTTTCCAAATTTATTTGTCCACAAACGGCTTCTTCTGTGTTCCTCAGGCTAGTAATCACACTGAAAGGCCATTTTGCTTCATTTCAGTATTTATTGTGGCGTCATATTCATGTTAGCCATTTTCTGTTTGGGAGGGGATGCTTTTTGTTTTGCTCTGAATCAGCAGTCATTTTCAGTCCACAAAAATGCAGTCAGCAGACGCAAAGAGGAGTTAGCATTTTAACCGTCAGTCAAAGAAATCTGCTGATTTCAGCGCCCTCTACACCGGATCAGATGTTGCTCTGACTGATCAGACCTCCAGTTAGGGTGAGGTTGGGCGGACCTACCTTCTGCTTGAAATCACATGATGCTACTGAAGTCTATAAACTAATAGCAACGATAAAGTTGTAAACTGCTCCGCCCTAACAGGTGCAACAGAACAACTGGAAAGTTAGGGAGTTGTCAATCAAACAAAAGTTATTTCTGTTAGTTGACTTACAACAGCCTTTGCGACTGCATCATCTCCTCCGCACCCATTGCCATTTCTGTGAGCAGCATTTTTTGATGATACGGTTGCATCCATAATCACACCATCGACCATTCATTCACTCCTCCCTATAAAATCCTGCATCTTCAAAGCTCCAATTGACTCTTATTTTCTTCAACCAGGGAAAAACCCCTCAATGACCTGTGGCGATTAGTGAGAAAGTCCGGATGTAGGCAGCAGTTCAAGATGTACAGATTCTGGTCAAGGGTGTCTTGACCAATAAGAACTCTTTGTAGAAATGCTGCCACAGTCGTAATGATGGCCGAAACTACAAAAAACAAGATCATGTTGTAACAAACTGACGTTATCCTTTAACAGGAGAGGACAGGTGGTCATTTGTTTGCTGCTACTGAAAGCTGACTAGAGAAATCATTGGGACCAGAAGTGGCTGCTTTTTCAATTTTATCCAAGGTACTTGCCAAGAAGAGAGTTTGCATCTTTGGATGAAACCTTGAAACTCAGACACTTTGCATTGCTGCTACATGAACAAATGACTAGGCAAAAACAAAATATTATCCACCAAGATTCACTCATTGGACATTCTTCCAGTCTAGCAGCCTGTTTGCCTCAGAGTGTTACCTGAGGACAGGTTACCCTGGCATTTTAATCGGTTCTCTAATGACTTGATCTGAGAGACACAGTTTAAGGACAAAGGGGGAGGGACTTTGTGCATCAGGGAGCAGCAGATTTGGGCTGTGATGTGCTGCGACCCTGCTGGCTGTAATTCACTGCCTGCCCACATATGCTTCTACTCTTCTTCTTGTGTCCACGGGGGTGGGGGGACATGACAGCTGCTGATATACAACACAAGCACGAGTAGTCACGCTCCTCTGCTTGGCTGCCTCCACAAACTCTCTACACTTCGCTTATTTACTGCCCCATGCTGCAGACACCCAGTGCTACATATACAGTAGCTGGCAGCACTGATACTACAGAAATACAACGGTGCTCTTTGGACACCTTGAAGAGGCTGTAAGGTACTTCCACCTGGGTGAGGTCATAGGAGAAATATCTATAACAGTTCCGCACCTCACTGCAGGGAAAGGATTTGAAGAAAAACAACATACATTTTTTGTTGTTGCCTTGTTTTGCAGTGGATGGAAAACTCAGATGTTATCCGAAAAAAAAATTAATTTATAAAAAAAGAAGAAAAAAAAACGACCCAGAGAAAATCCAGCCTGCAAGCTCTGTGACGCCTTGCACCCGACTGATCTGACTGTGCTGACATTCTGACATTCTGACATTTTCTCCTCCGTGTGAACTCCCTCTCGGCTCTGCCACCGTCACCCAGTTTTCATGTTGCCGAACATGCTCCATGGATGTTTTTAGAAAGCAGGGATGAATGCCGTTTTAACAAAAGCTGTTTAATGATGTTATTTTTGTACACTGGTTTTGGCTGTTTTCATGTTCGTTTTTATACGATATACTGTTGTTGTTTTTTGTAGGCTGTTTTACTGATGCTTTTTTTTGTTTTGTTTTCATTCATGACAGAGGCTCATTGTTGCACATTGTGATAACATGACACCATTAAGCATTTGTCTTTTAGAGGATTAGTCTTTGCGATGTTCCTCTACTAGATGCAAAAAATGCCTTTCTGTCTTACCATTGCTACAAGCAGTTAAAGCAATTAAGTCAGAATTGATTGAGGGAAAAATTTGGCATACTGCATCGGGTGAAGCCCACAAAAGACATACTGCACGCTTGTCAACCTGCTTCTCTGTATTAAGATCTAGTTTAATTAAATTAAGACGTGCTGCTATAATTTGCAGTATGATTTTTTAAAACTGCCAGTGTAAGGCCCATTATGTATTTCTAGAGCATGTACTATTAGATGACACTAAAGCACAGAGGTAATGTTACTACAGTATACTTTATCAGCCCTGTACGTTACCCCCGGATGTAAATATGCTAATTTTAAAACTGATGTAACTTTCTTTACCTCTGCCACTTGTTATCACATTTACATACGGTTTATTTACTATTTTGTAATTTTAACTAGCCTAACAACTCATGCAGTTTTCGTGCTCATTTACAGACATATCTTCCGCCTATGTCATTTTTGTTATTCATCTTCTCATGTTTGATAGGTTTTTCTGCCTGTTTTCTTTTAAAGTACAGGAGCAGTGTAAATGCTGATGTAAATTAGGGTTTTCCATCAGTATGGTTTTCCGATTTGCATCTTGTAGTAAGACACGTTTAACTTTTTTTTTTTTTTTTTAAAGAGTATAAAGTATTCCCTCTAATCTATGGAAGCACTCTCACTAAGCCAGAAAGATTGCACATTGCACATGCAGTAATTGGGTTTTGTCTGCTGTGAAGAATTTTGAGACATAGAAACAGTTTTATTTTTTAATTTTATTTTTTTGCCACCTTCGACACATTATTTCTGTAATCTCCTCCTAATCCTTCCCCTGTGCTAAAGCTGAATATCTGAGAAGTGGAAATGTATGCTATAGAAATGGTGTGTTTGATGTCGTGTTCTGCTGGGTGGCACTATCTGATACCTGCCAGCCTTGTCCTGTGGAGTTTTCTGCTACATGTGAAAGCACTCTAAATATCTATACTAGGTGATGCACTACCTTCTCTTTATTCTTTAAATCAGCTATTTTTTAAATAAAGGAAAGAGTGTCACAAAAAAGTCCATGATACCGTACGCTCATTGCCTTTCATGTTTAATGACTCGATGCTCCTGATGTGTCCCTTTTGTATGTCACTGTAAATTATATAGGCAGCATTTAAACAGTGTGTTTGATGCTGAATTTTTAGGGGTTGGGAGACAGGACTTGGCATGAAGAACAAATGAAGCTGTGTCACAGCAGATCCCTTGGTGTATACAGGGAATAAGAGTGGCATCAATGCCTTTAAATGGCCTCTTTTTTGACAAAAATAACAAAACCTGAGGGACTGTGGTCCTGAGGACGCTGAGAGGAGTTAATGGTACTCAGCCAGTTGTGCAGAGTTTTTTTTTTGTTTTTTTGTTAAAAAGAACAAAAGGAAGATGATGAAAGTGGGAACCATCGCCAATTTGTCTAATGTTTCTACAGCATGGAGTGAGCAGCAGAGTATTTTTGTATGGAGCTTTACCCCTTTTTTTTAACCTAATTGTTATCAGGCGCATGTGTGACAGTGAGTTGAGTTTATTGTGCCATTCCATCCTGGCTTTTTGTTTTTACATCACTGTTCCTTCTATGCAAAAATATGACCTATTTTAGCCTTTGTACAGATTATTTTGTATGAGTAACATGTATTGAAAATAAAGTGAACAGAATCAACCGTGGATACTTTTTTTTTTCCTGGTTGTAATTACAGCATATCATTCAGCATTTTTTCCACCTCATCCTCAGATGAGCTCATTTCATTAACCTGGATCTGGAAGGCTGCTTAGTTTTGACTGGACTGTTAAGTTTGTCCCACACATTATTAAGCTCATTAACCTAGACTAGAGCTTTTCAGATTGGTTCTGCTGCCATGTGTTCTCAATCTGTCGGGTGTCCCTGAGTAAACTCGCTATTACACCACTGCACAGCAGGAAGACTTTCTGCTCTTCGTCCTGCTGTTTTGATTTGACTTCACATGACAAAGGTACCATGTCTGCTGCAGGCTTACATAGCTTCATACTATTTGTTTCTTAAAAACTAGAGTTAACTCAAAAGATCTATTTGATTGTACTGTCTGAAGGACACTAGATTCTAGTTTTATTTGTACAAATGTACATGAAGTGAAATCTATGCATAGTTTTTTTTTTTTCTGCGATTTAGGAAGGTAAAGTTCTGGGATTTTTAAAGGGATATTGTGTTAACCCTCCCAAAACCACAACATTTTTACACTGCGGTCTCCCATTTTCCCAGCTGTTGGCAGTAGCTTCATGTACATAAATGATATCAGTCTGTGGTATCAGTCATGTCAAATAAAATGTATAAACAATACAAGAATGGGAAAAATCAAGCTGTGCTACATTAAAAAAAAAAAGCAAAAAAAAAAAAACTGTGTCCCTAAGCAACTCCACAGAAAATACTCGATGTAGTGAAAAAAAAATTATTCTTCACATACAGTATTCATACTCTCAATGACAATTCAGACTATATTCAACTAAAACTTCTTTTTTACATTATTTATACTAAATATATACTCTTGTGGGTTTTTTTGTAATTTATATTAAAATAATCCCACTGTTCATTCACAGTTCGCAAAGGATCAATTTTCTCAGTCAATTATCAATGGAGTTTCACATCTAAATCTCATTACAGGATAAGTAGCTTGACATTTTTTCTTCTTGAGTCATCCAAGTATTCACTCTCAAGCACAAGCACAGATGTCTCAAGTATAGTGGAAACATCAGAGCAACCTGCCTGATGTGATTTTACTACACTAGATGTCCGTCCTCTCAGAGGCTACTATCCCTCCTTTGTCAATGGTCAGCCTGCCGTATTCTTTGAGGGAAAGCATCTGTCTTTGAAGATGTAATTTGTAGACTAAAATGCAAGCCTCTCGGAAGCAAAAACTAAACTGACATTGAAACAAGAAGGCAACATGCTTTTAGGCCAGTGATACAGACAGTAGGAACTTTGAGGTAGCAGAGAATGACACAAAGACAGACAGAGCATGGAGCTGAAAAAAAGGTCTACTAACTAGCAGCAAGCTGACAATACTCCAAAGCTTGTAAGCCATTCAGCTGCAGTCAGCCAGAGATATTTTTTGTGTAATCTGACCCACCGGTCTACATAGACAGTTCTGGGCTCTACCAGCATGGCGGAGCAGCGTCGGATCCCCATGTCCCCTTTTTTAGCCAGCCTTACACTCTCGCAGCCTGCAAACGACCCCCTATACACAGATTCACATGGCGACTGAGTATCTGCAGGGTGGGACTGAATCTGAGGATCGTTTTGAAGTAAAACTCACCCTCCAACTACGTGTCGGACTGTAAAGAAACCAACAAACAATGGACAGGAAACTGAATTTGAACCGAGCTGAGACGTTCTCCTTCGTCAACCCCTGGATCAGATATTTTCTCTTCTTTTTCAGCTTCTTATTTTGGGTGAGTACAGAGTTGCACTGTTAAATGATTATTCTTCGAGTAGTATGGGCCAGTGCTGACAAAAATGCAGCAGAAATTCTGTGCCACAGCACCAGATATTTGTTGGTTTTGTTTTTATTTTTTTGTAGATTGTCAAAAGTCTGATCCGCTGGGGAAAAACTAAAAAAGGGAAAAGAAAAATTAATTGATAAGGAAAATGTAATTCAGATAGTAGCCAGAACTGAATACAGCATGGTTACACAACCTCCCTGCTGATACCTACTTTAAATTTACTACAGTTATATATAGACACTCAAACTGCCCATACATCGCTGTAGCAAACGTTGAGTGGTGCATTCTTATCAAATCAGTTGAGCTCTGACTCACAGTGAACTATGATGCATTGGGTAATTCAGCAGCCTGTTTCTAGTCTGCATCTGAATGTTTCTATATATTTGCTGTCAAGTTCCGTTACTTGTAAGCCAATGTTGAATGTATTGTTGGCTGCATTCATAACTGCACAAATTTGGAGTCCATATTATATATAGCAGTGATTCCCAACCATGAGTAGGTGTACTTCAGGAGGTACTTCTGCTGTTGCCTCTGGGTATTTGGAGAGATTGTGGAGTACTTAAACTAACCTGACAAAAAAAAAATTCTCCTCATAACACCACTGAGATAGTATTCATGCATTTGTAGTAGTTGCTAGCCTTTTTTTTTTAATTTATATATATTAAAAGTATAACATAGTTAGCTGAAAATAATAAATGGTTAAAATACATGGCAAAAAGTAGTGTTTACAGTATTGAAATGCATAGCCAAAAGTAATATTTAAAGTATGATCTTCAAATGAATGGATAAATGCTCAAAATAGATGGCTGAGAGCAACCAATGTACAGCTGAAATAACTTGAAGCAAAAGTTATGAATAAAAGGTTAAAATGTATCATTCAGTTCATGTGAAAAATCAAGTTTGCTAAAAATAATGGCAAACTGGGCAGAAAACTTCTGGTACTGCTGGTGCTATTTTTATGACCAGCCTAAACACTGACAGTTTGAAACATCACTGTATTCGCAATGTCCACTTTTATATAATGAATAGTGTTTTATAACATCCAGTTTTAAATACATTTAAATGAACACTTGGAACATGTCACCTGGCGAAGGAGGTCATTTGAGAGAGCTATAGGGAGTAGAAGAGACAAAAAAAAAAAAAGAAAACCATAGACACATGCTACAGTGTATAGCAAGGATACAAAGGCTCAAACAATACAAAATCCCCTGCTGGTCATTTGTGGAACTAAGAGGCCAGGAAGCAACTGGGAGCAGATAAAAAGGTAAAGGAGACACTTTGATGCCATCATTAAACCAACCATCAGGCTCCTTTTTCCTCATCCGCTGTTAGTCACACACAAACACACAGTGAAATAAGGAATTCCCTTCGGTTCTCTCTCACATTTCTACCATATAACTAATATGAGCACACAGATCGCATCTGTAGCGCTATCAGCCTCATACATCTCCACTATATCCATGCTCATCCAATCCTACACAGTGGGGTAGCAAACACTGTACCACACTCTGACTGTGTTTAGAGCCCATCAGCAATAACTGAACCCCTAGCAGCCACACAGCTCAGCCCGTGTTGACTTTGTTTATGAGACACCGGCTCAGAAGTGAACACTGCAGCCCTAATCCATCAGGCCTTTGTCCCTATGTCCCCACAGCTCAGTTCAGCTGGCTTTCACCTCTGCACACAAGCCACAGGGAGAAGCCTGATTCATCCCTTTGAAAAGCCTGAAAACAGAGCTGGAATACATTCACTGTGTGTGTTTGTGTGTGTGTGTGTGTCTCCTGTTGCAAATGCACACTGCCATCCGTATTCAAATAAGCTCAAAAAGTGGCATGTTGACAAATGGAGCTGCAGGTGCGCTCACCCACACGCAACAGACAAAAATCTTTTACATATCTTAAAAACAGTGCAATTCCAAAGAAAATGTGCATCATAATTGTCTTGCAATTTTACAGATACTGTCTTGTTAATGCAGGTTATTGATTTAAAAATGTCCAAGTGAAAAGTTACTTCTCCAAAACACATAAAAAAATTAAAGGCTGCCAAATAAAAAAATATGCCTTTTAAATAGCAATATATGCCATTGACCATGGATTCTCGTGGCCTCTAGAGATCAAATAGGGGCTTTTCAGACAGACACAAAACAAATCCATGTTTATACAGGCTGAACAAAAGGCATTCTGTATATAAACACAGGCTTACACACACAAATACACACACACACACACACACACACACACACAATTAGTAATCAGGAGGAAAATGTCTGCGAATCTGTAGGCTGGAAAATGAAAACCAAGCCAAGCAGACTGTTATTCAAGGTAAGAAAAACAATCAAGGAGAAGAGGAAAATTAGTGTTGACAATGCAATCAACATGTAGTTCTAATTTCACCTATTTTCCAGCGTCTTGTTTTGTTGTGTAGCTTCTCGTAAGGTGAACTCACATCCTTGCAGCTTTAACACACTTTCTGTTGGCAAGCAATACCATTACCTACTGTACTTACTGCACAAACATGGCTTTGTGTGTCTGAATGTTTAGAGACCTCATTAAAGCAGGTATTCTTCCGCTCATCCACATACAGAGTGTGGGCTGCCAACATCTCTTTTGTTTTCAATATTTTAGACAGTAGGAGATTTTTTTATTTTTTATTTTTTTTGCACAGAGCAGAAACATCAACAGTCTGAACTCCTCTCACATACACACAAAACCTCTGGCTTTGTGTCTCATTGTCTCTGCTGCTGCAGTTCATCAAACTAAAGAAAAAAATAATCATCTATAGTCCACTTACAACTGTGAAAATACAAAACACTCCTTGGTAACTCGGGTGGATAGTAATCTTAATTTTAGTCTCAAAAGCGAGATTCATAAAGACAATTATTTAAACAATGAAGTTTTGAATTCTGGAGGATCTGCTTTAAAATCAGTTTTTAAAAATGAAATCTCCACTTCAATGTTCCAGATTAATAGACCCCAAATTCAGATGATTAAAGCCAAGATCTATGTGTCTTCCTATTTTTTTTTTTCCAACTGACATCCAGCTGTTTATCATTGACACATAAAGTGGCACATTTACCATGGCTGCAGGTGCTCTGCATAGTCAGCACCTGAGGCAAGATTCACCATTGCTAATCTGATCACACCTGTCCTGGTTTTCAGTGCAAATACAGTCTGCTCAGAAACAGAGCCATCACACTGGAAAAAACATATCTTCCACGCAACAGGTTTTTTCACAGTGAAATAAAGAATAAATCTAGAAGAATTACATATTAATAACTGGTGCATTTTCTAAGTTTTGCAGTGACTTTTAAAGGAAAAGCTGGATGTGGTGTTTCTTATTGATCCAGGACTCCTAACTAAACTTTAAGGAATACACATTCTTTTGTTGTTGAGAGTTAGGTGAAAAGTTCAATACCAGTCCTCAGTCTGTCCGTTAAATATGAAGCTGGAGCCAGGTGACATCTTCATGCTTAACCACACTAATCCTCTCTTGGCTGCTTGTTTAATATTATTAATGGACACACATGAGAGTTGAAGTGATCTTCTCATCTAATTCTTGGCAAGAAAGGGCAAAAGCACATACTCCAAATGTCAAACTATACCACATCTTGTGTCACTTTTGAAGCACCTGATGTCGAGGTTTCTTAGCAGAATGTAAAAGGCAATCAGATGTGAACAAACCATAAGAAATAGAAAAAATCTGCTCAGTGTGATATTTGAGTCAAGTCCTGGCTAAATCTATATGAAAAAATAACTTTTTTCTTTTTCCCAGGTTTTCTCCTTGTTGATTGTTGCAATCGGGGTATACGCTAAAGTCCAGAAAGCTACAGGTACATACATAATGCAGTTTTTCCACATTGAGGGAAATACAGATATTGTCAATAATTGTGTGTCACAACTATAAGAAATTGATTTTTTTTTTTTTTAAATCACGTTATACATATCCATTAAGCTCCAGTTTTTTGGAGAGTTCACAGTGACACTTATGTATTTGCACAACTGTGGAACTACCCCAACATAAAGAAGTAGCATGTCATGTTTTGTAGGCCTGCGAGTTTCTTCTGTATCTTTAGTTTATCATAGTGTCATTATCTTAACATTTAATTTGTAAGATACAGTAGATGGACAACAAGAAGGATTAACTCGGGCTCATCCCACTGATTACATCGCTATATCCTGTATAATCCACAACAGGAAAACAGTGTAGGGGAAGAAATTGATTTAAATAAAGGTTAGAAATTAGGGTAGAAAGATTATAAATAAATACAGGAAGGAAAGAAAGAACAGGCAGAAATTGAGTAGGACAAACATCTAAACAGAGGTTGTTATATTCCTGTCTTTCTGCCAGACACAGTGCGGGACACATTCCTGATCGACCCAGCTGTCATCCTGATTGTGGTGGGGGTGGTCATGTTCTTCATTACTTTCTGTGGTTGCATCGGAGCCCTCCGAGAGAACATTCGCCTCCTCAAGACAGTAATACACGACACATTACTAATAATAGTATTGTGTTTTGCTGAAATTACTAATCCAAAGCCTAATCTTACATTTTACGTGTGACAACAAATCAGACGGTCATTAATGATTATGTCTTGAATGTGTGTCTTTTGTGTCTTTTGTGTCTTTA
The DNA here is from genome assembly GCA_016859345.1 of Istiophorus platypterus. Lineage (NCBI taxonomy): Eukaryota > Metazoa > Chordata > Actinopteri > Istiophoriformes > Istiophoridae > Istiophorus > Istiophorus platypterus. The sequence continues at coordinate 8,815,505 of CM029121.1, forward strand.
GTTCTCCTTCAGCCTGACACTGGTCTTCCTCACCCAGCTAGCCATAGCAATTCTGGGTTTCTTCTACTCCGATCAGGTATCTGCCTCTTCTCTGACAATTCTGTGCGCTGGTTTAGATATTCTATAAAATGAATAAGTTGCTTCAAGTTCAAATTTGGTGTCCAGTCCTCTTCCACAGCGATAGCACCATCGACCATGAATGCCCCTGAGCTCCATTCATTTTGTCCATTCTTTTCTAGTTTTTGGATAATCTGTCCATTTGTAAACTACAGTGTATAAAACCTAATAAGGCATGGCACCCCTGGGACTCTCTTGTAAATGTCTGAGCCACACAGCATACAAAGAAAAAAACACACATAAACACCAGCACTACAGCAGAGTCCAGTCTTTGTCTTGTTGTCTATAAGCACCACAAATCTAAGTTTCAGGTTTGTCTGAAATTAGAGAAAACCATCCTGAATCGCTCTACGATGCAGCCTGAAACTGACTTGACTGGGGACTATTTAATTATTTAGTTATTTAAAAATTTAGTTAATTCCAGCTTGGGTCATTCCAATTTGTAATACCAACAGTGTACTCATAGAATAAACAGGAAATATAAACTGTTAGATGATCAGTTTTATAAACAAATCTCCAGGTTAGCCTGACTTATTCGTCGGAGATAATGAGGGAAAACTGTAAAATCATCACCCATACTGTCCATGGTTAACATCCATCACAGTTCACACACCAACCTCTGGTTCACCTTTGAACTATTGCACTTGCCATAGCTGTGCATGCACATAGTTCTCCGTTATTTGGGATTTCTACACATTTCTTGGGTATACACAATTTTCGCTTTACCTCCAAAGAGTAAAATTTATGATGATTCTGTAAGTACTGAATAAATTTGGCAGCTTTATGACAATAGCTTTATGATAGTAACACTCAATTTGTAAGAAGCCAGAAGTGATTCTGAACCTTTTTTGCATGACTAAGCAATGCAAAGCAGTGACCTTCAGGTTGCATGCATTTTACTTTGTCTCAATTCCACACATCTACTAAATTGTATCTATAAGCATTTTTTGAGCATGTAGCACATTTATACTGGGAAAATGACAGAATAATTTTCCTGCAAAAAAAAGAAATAAAACTGCAGATGGTGGACAGACATGGTGGAGATAAGTATACCTATCATTTGAACAAATTCCAGAAGCCTTAAGAGGGACAATTAAATAGTATTTAACAAGAAAAAAAAAGTTTAGATAGAGTATGAAGAATAAAAAATATAATTATGTGTGAAGGATTCCCTTTTTTACCCATTTAGAAAATATGAATCATTTTGTAACAACTTGTGAGGGCTCCAATCACTAGGTTAGGGGACCATTAATTAGAAATGGCTGTGTCTGAATGAGAACAGGTAACCCACTCAGTGACTGCATAAATGTATAGGTGCATAAATCTGTATTTGGAAGCCTTTGTATCCGTCTGAGACCCGCATATGACCCTGGAGACGGATCTAGAGGCTACGGGGGAAGGTAGGGATCCCCTCTCTAGCAGCCACTTATCTCCTACAGTAACATCCCATTAGGGCCCCATTGAGAATAAAAACACAGCAGCCAGTGGTGACAACATTCCCTGAGACTGTTGTCTAGTGGCAAGGCGTCTGGTGCCTGTTGATACCTCTCTTCTCCCTTGTGTTCTCTGTCAGTGCTTGGACTGCATGCTGTTAAACAGAGCAGTTTAACAACCCTCCCAGCATCCTTCCTCGCTAAATGATTCAAATGCTTCGGCACTTCAAAGTGGAACCAAATGTTCCATTTCAACAGATCCCTTGAAGGAGACTTTGCCGCTAATGACATGGGGAGGTGTGACGGTGGGTGCTGAAGCCCTTGAGCATACTGTACCACATGGAAACACAGAAACAGAGGAGGATGGGATGAGGGTAGGGGGGAAGCTGTGAAAATCCTAACAAAATTTAGTAAAACTACTTCAGGATAAAAATTTTGGGCTATTTTGATACAGCTCCAGTATTTATCAACATAACCTGTTTTAACATGGGATGTAATACGAACAGAAAGCCTTCAGCAAACCACTAACAGAAGTTCACTTTAAGCTTAATAAAATTTTAAAGTTCAGCAGCTTATTAGCATACAGTACTCCTATTAGCATATATTACATCTGAACTTAGTCTGTATAACCATAGCTCTCCTTGTTTTCAGAATTTTTTAAGGATGGAGATTTGCATTAAATACCTTTTCAAAACTCTATTTACATGTCAGAATTGAAAATCTAAATATTAACAAAGCAAGGCCACAGAATACCTTCAAAAGGCAGAAACTGTACTGAACAATGAAATCAAACAAAATTAAGTGGCACATAGTTTAAATGTCTGAATGGATCATTTAGTTTAAAATCCTGATTACAAATGATTCAATGAAATCAGTGTATTTCATTTTTATTTCATCTGGGTTTTGTTTATTCCGCTTGAGTGGAGCTACTGAAAATGACCACATTATAATAATAAATGGGTAAGTTCATGCAATTATCTACCACAAATGAAATGCCATAAAAACTGTGCATGTGCTCTGCGTTTTGTATGCATCGCATGCATTCATCTCAAAAGCATGAATGGTTTAATTATCATTATCTTCCAGCCGTCACACTGCAGCAGGAGTTCTTCCTCATCTGATGACTTGTCGAGATACATCCCACATGAATCTCACACAATGGAAATGAGAGGATGTTGTGCATCCCCTTCAGACATCTATTATTATTTATATCTATTTTAATATGTACAGATACATGGGTATAGAATACTCAATGAAGGGACTTTGCAATTCAGAGATGAAGCTGAAGTAATTAACCAGCCACAGAACCTGAGAGATTTCACCATGTCACTGAGAACCTTAGCAGCCTGGTTATAAAGATGTGTAGATATGTTCACCTCTGGCCATTTTAATTAGGTTATTAGTGCTTGCTTACTTCTTTCTTTAGAAAATGGTAAAGTTGATATTAAAACTATTATTCGGTGAATTAACTCCCCCATGTTCTCTCTCTCAGACTCGGGATGCTTTGGGAAAGTTTGTGAAGAAAGCCATCGTGCACTATAGGGATGACTTGGATCTGCAGAACCTGATGGATTACATCCAGAAAGAGGTGCTCTGGCTAGTTCCACGTAGCTAGAGTGGATGTGCCTGTGTCTATAGATATCCACATCACACAAGACTTAAAACTGATCACAGCTAGTGGTTTATTGAATCTGCCCTTGCACTAAAGCAAGAAACCACAGTCAGTGACCACAGAGCTGTACGTCTTGTTTGTTTTGGCCAGGATGAGGGTTTTCCACATGAGAGGCTACATGTAAACATACAGTTCCGGTACTCTGTGAGCCTCCTCATGTGATGTTCCTCTTCCATCTGCACACACTGGCACACTTGTGAGCCTGGGTTTTCCCATGGAAGAAGCCCAGGCTGGCAGGGTGTACAGAGCAGTGTGAGACCAGATTTCTAAATATATACCTCTGCTGTACTCTCCTCTCTCTCTCTCTCTCTTTTTCTCCCTTCACTCAGTTCAAGTGTTGTGGGTGGAACAACTACACAGACTGGTCTTGGAACCTGTACTTTAATTGTACACATACCAACCCCAGCTCCGAGCGCTGTTCTGTGCCTTACTCCTGCTGCACTCCTGTTCCTGGAGAGGTGTGTTCTTTTTTATAAATACTCAAAACATGACAACCTGCTACAATAACCTCATGTACAATGCTAACCGTAAACTAACTTTAAACTTAAAAACAAAACTTCAAAGAAGGCTCATGTTAGGTTGAATGCAAGTTAGCAAAATGTGTTGGCTAGGAAAAAAAGTTTAAGAGTAATGTGAGGCAGCAAATTTAAAGTGCTCTGTGCAAAAAATCTGTAGATGTATCAGTCAGCAGGGACGTACGCTGTCATTGATTTATAACACCTGAAACCAAGCCCAGCCAATATGATCCAGCTGCAATGTTAGCAGTTTTAGACGTAGGTTCTGGACCTGGAAAGAGTTTAACCTTTACCACCTACAGGCAAGAAAAGTAACAACGGCAACACTTCAAAATTTGCATGATACTAAATTTCTGAGAAACATGGGTGACATGTTCCACTCAAGCAATGAAAGAGAAATGCAAATGTAGATATCCCAATGTACAGATATCTACAAGCAGAAGAAGAAATAGCTTCTGAAAAGATATTGCACCTGCATTTCAATAGGCAATGAGTATTAGCTTCGTCTCAGACTATTGAAATTGCTGCCCACATCCCCAGTTTGTTCAGCAATGAAAATAGGTCTACTGTTGTGCCAACTGATGCATGTTACTCCCAGTTAGAGAAACAAGTGTTGAGGCTTGGTTGATGTTAACTGCTCTGAACAAGTGTTGGGACTGAGGAAATCATCTTCCTACATAGCTTGCTAGCTACCTAGCCGTATAAATATTATCAAAAATAGCAACAGAGAAATGGCAGCAACTCCGGATGAGATCGGTATATCTAGAAAAGCTAGTGCAAGTTGACTTCATACTCTAACAACTCTTGAAACACTACACTGACTTTGATAAATGTGAAAAATCATGAAGTTAATTGCTCCTCACAACCACTACTGCAGCTCCCATGCTGACTGAAAATGATCCTGGGAAGACTGACACATTACTCGCTACTGGTTTGTTCAGGTAAACCAAAACAAATAACCCACCATCCTCAACAGAAATTGCATAACATGAACACAGTGGCAGTCAGAATGAATGAAGTGAAAACCAATGGCCATCTCAATTTCCTGATCATCATGCTAAACAAGTGTTAAAACCGCAGTTTATTTCTGTGTTGATGTCATAGATTCAGGTGTTACAATACCCCCACCCTATACACAAACTGAATGCCATTAATTAGATGAAATGCAAAAACACAATTATTGTAAAAGCATAAAAATCCAAATGACTAGTGTATACAATGTACCAGACATTAAGTGGTCTGTGGATGGTGAGATGTAGGGAAAGGGACAGAGCATTTGCATTATATTAACTTTGGATGAGTAAACAATGTTTATTTCTTTGCCTGGGAGCACCATCAGCATGTGTACATGTGCCAGTATCAGGTGGTATTAATCTCATTTCCACTGAGTGAGTTTATATGGACAAAGAACTGGTCTGATGATAACCAGCTCCTTACTTGTGAAGAATCTGCAAATTACATGAAAAATTGGTGTTTGACTTTCAGTGTCTATTGAGTCAAACGCCAGGTCCATTGGTTGGATCTCAATCTAAAAACAAGCTCAGAATGATTTAATGATCCAGGAAAAAGTCTCTAACATCAAGCTGATGCTATCCAACTGGAATTCAATTGACTTAAACAGCATATAGTGTTGATATGCTATCTCTCGCAACCTACAGTAACATGAACGATTTTTACAGCAGTGTTGATATACCTGCTTGAAAATTCAAGTCCTCTCTCATGAAGGTTTTATGGTATTTTGTCTACCCAGAATCAATATACGCAGCCACCTTCACATGCAAAAACTAGAAAGGCATTCAGATAGTGCAGACCTCCACCAATGTCAATGTCAAACATCATTAAGCCAGACTTAGGACAAAGAAATTCAAATTCATAGTATATGATTCAGATCTGCTAAAAAATTTAATGGGTTCTTCTTTGGTTCTTCTCCCCAATCCCTCCACCAGGTTTGATTTAAAACAGTTCGGTGTGATGTTTGCCCCCAGAATTTGCTGGTATTTAATTACATCCATTCTTCCCTCTACCAGTGAAATGTTGCCTGTGCCACTGGCTGCAACTCAAGCCAAAGCACAATTAATCCACCTCTGTGCTTAGCAGTTGGAGATGGTCTTCTCAAAATTCTGAACCCTTTCTTCTCCAAACGTATGTTTGCTCATTGCAGCCAAAAAGTTCTACTTTAAGTTCAACACTCAACAGGACTTTTTTCTAAAATACATCAGGCATGTGTAGATGTTCCTTTGCAAACTTCTGATGATGAATTTCATGGTGAGGATGCAGGAAAAGTTTTCTTCTGATGACTCTTCCATGGTTATATTTTTAGAGGGTGTTGCTACACAGCAGAACAGCTCACCACCCCTCCAGAGTCTGCTTAATCTTCCTGAAGGTCCTTTGCAGTCAAACAGGGGTATTGCCTTTCTAGTAATCCTACAAGCAGCTCTCTGAATTTTTTTGTTATCTTCAATGGCTTCCTAAAAACAACTTGCTCTTCTCCTGCTTTGTGGTGATCAGTTTTATTTTAAATTTCAGCTGCGTAGAGGAGCCCATGAATGCTAATTGTTGGGACAAGGTTTTGGGAGTCAGAGGATTAATAAATTTAATGAATTTGTATCACTTGGCCTTTTCTAACGATGACTGTGAACAAGCCATATCCCCAGCAAGCTAATTGAGTTCTGAGACCTTGGTAAAAGTTATCAGAGAGCTCCAATCTCTTGGGCTGTCCAATCCTTTTGGAGATCAGTTTATCCTCTATTCACTTAAAATTTTACAGCGACAGAAATTCTGACCAGGGGTGCCAAAACATTTTCATTCCACCGTATAACATTTCAGAATTCATCCTACTGCTTCTACCAGCAGTCACATCATCAATAAACACCAGTGATTCAGTTCCATTAGCAGCCATATGCTTATGCCATAACACCTCCTACATGTAGGACAGATGATGTGGTGGCTTTGGATCATGAGCTGTTCCTTTCCTTCTCCATACTCTTTCCATCATTCTGGTACAAGGTTATATTGGTTTCATCTGTCCAAAGAATCTTGTTCCAGAAACGTTCAGGCTTTGTGTAAAGGGTTTCTAGCATGGTCTAATCTGGCCTTTCTGTTCTTGAGTGTTACCGGTGGTTTATACAGCTATTGATGAACCCTCTATATTTACATTCATGAAGGCGTTTCTTGATTATAGAACTTGTCAATGATACGCTTGTCTCCTTGAGTGTTCTTGACCTGGCTAGATGCTGTGATGGGTCTTTTTCTCAACCAATGAAAAATTCTGCAATTATCCACTTTAGTTGTGTTCCATGGTCTTCCAGGTGTTTCTAGGCCTCTGAAAATAGGGGACTATGCATAAAAATGGCTTTAATTCCTAAACAATTCATGTGATATTTTTGTTGAACTCCTTGAATTAAAGCCTAGAGTCTACACTTCAATCACATCTTCATCACTTCATTTAAATCCACTGTGTGTAGATGCAAAATTGCAAAAAAAATGGGTTAACAGGGTACTCATGCATGCATACGTACAAATATTCCCACTCATACAAAGACACATACACAATGCCCTTAGCCTAACCCCTCTATGCAGACACACAGCAGCACAGCTTGGATGTCACCAATGTCAATTCAGTCTAGTGTGTGTGAAGGCAGAAGACTAAAGAGTCCACTCAGATCCATCACACTAATAGTGATTATACATCATGCTACACAGAAAACAGATCACAGCAACCTTTTTCTACATGGCTTAAAAAAAAATTAATTAATTAAACACTATTAGAGCTGATGCAGTGCTGCAACCTGCTGTTCAGAGCCTGCAACTGCATGTCTACTTCAAGGACTTGGTAGTATTCCTTGCCACATCAAATCCTTGTAGCTGTATCACTCTCTTGTCATTTCCTTTCTTTAATTCCAAGTCTCTGTAGTAAGCAGGCTTCTACAAAACTCTCCCTCAACTGTCATAATAGGTAATATCTTTGTTAAAGCATAAATATACAAGAGATGTGAAACAGACGCCTGTGAGAGTGTCCTCTAAAATTGTTTCCACTGATCAGGTTTATGTGGTTAGCAGTTTAATCTTTGAAACTCTCACGTTCTCTCTTTCCCTGCCTTTGCCTCTATCTGTCACACAGGCAGTGATTAACACCATGTGTGGTTTTGGGGTTCAAACCCAGAACTACCTCGAGGCAAACAAGTCAATCTACCCAGTAGGCTGTGCAGACAGGGCAGTGATGTGGATCGAGTCTCATCTGTTGCTAGTGGGGGCTCTCGCCCTGGGACTGGCTTTGCCTCAGGTAACAAACACACGGGCACTCATTTCATGCGAGCTGAGCAGTAACTGGCAACAATGCTTTGCCACTGGTAACCTCAGACAATTCTGGGCAGAAATTTAGTCTAATCTTGTCTTAAATGAGTTTTCCCACAAACACACAAGTCAATAGAGGCATCAACTGTAGGCATACTAGTGTGTAGCAATCAAGATATTGATATTTGCGTGGTGTATTTGGATGGAGCTGCAAAATAGTCTGGGCAGCATTTCATCAATCAGGACCCTACACCATTCCTTAAGTAACAAAAATAAACATCAATTAGTGAGCTTCCAATAACTTTCCTGCACAGGTTAAGCTTGCCTATTCCAATAGAAACCAATAGGGTGTCAGATTAATGTGAGGCAACTGGGAAAGAACTGATTTAAAATGGAAGGTTACACCTAGACAGCAATAAGTAGGCACAATGGGACGATGAAATTTTAACTGCACATTATTCATTTATTACACTGTTCTAGCTCAAAAGCTCAGGTTAATGCTCAACTAAGCTGGAAGTCTGTGTGTGATAATGTAATGTTATGCGTCAAAGAAAGGATGATACCGACGATTCCCCTGCTATTCGCCAAGCACCGCTGCACGACCCAACTCAATTCCCAACGTGTCAGGTAACACTAATAACTCAAGTCAATATGTTAGATTGGCCATGAAATCACATTAACACTTATCAAGAGCTTTCTCTAAATAATTAGTCTGCTTACTTATCAAAATGAATCAGGTACTGGCACATTGCATTCTCACAAAGCATGCAGCTCTGTCAGTGGGTCTTTCGTTTGATCTATCTCACTGTCATATCTGCCTGATTTGGTCCCCAGTGATTCTGTGGAGAGGGAACAAATGTGAAATACCCATGAGTCCAGCCAAAACAATTTCATTGGTATTCTGATTGCACTGATGTGCGGTGAATTTGATGGAGTTGTTTTTTGTCCTTAATATTAACTGTAACTAGATTTGTCTGCATAGCAAGCCACTTTTAAATCAAATTGTTAATTCAAGCTCAGTCAAAAGCTGTTTGCTACCGTATGTATGCTCTCACTTGTGAGAAACATGTTGTGATCAGTGTTATGACCACATAATTATAACACAGTACAATTATTTCATGTGACTCTATCCAAAAAGTTTCATCTAATTTAAAACCATTTCCTCCTGTTGCCAGATGAGCATTGCGACAACCTTCCAAGGGACCTTGAGATGCTAAGCATAGGTTGTACAGTTAAGAGTCTGTTCTGTAATCTAAACTGGCTGCTACTGTCCTCTAGATTGCAGGAATCGTGCTGTCCCAGATCCTGATCTCTCAGATCCAAGATGAGATTACCTCAGTGTTGTGAGAGTGGGTCGACAAGGGGAAGAGGAAGGAAGAAAAGAACTCAACAGTACTCCACACATCTCCTTTAACATGTGCAAAGACATCTTTTTTTTTTTTTTTTTTTTTTTACTGCTACTGTATCACTGCAATGTTTGAGTACATTTTTTATTCTTAACGTGCTGTTGCCCTTGGGCATACAAGTGTGGTGCATTTTGTTACTAAAAGAGTCATTCACATGCGAAGTGAAAAGTGTATATTTATTGGTATTGATAATGGTTTTTATATTGATATTCACATGAAGATTTTATCTCTGAAAAGTATTTATATTTAAATGTGATGTTTGCTAATAAAATTCAGAATAAGAAGAAAATCAGTCATCCACACTAATCAGAGGTGTCAGTTTTGCTAAAGAATAAACTCTGATAAAGCACCTGATTAAGAATCATACTTAAAGGCTATTTATCATGCAAATTGGCAACTTGTGCTTAGCTCATAACCTTGATATATGTGCAAATTTGTTTAGGTCAACAATCTAAAGGGAACTGAGCTCTACATTAAAACCTCTGCTGTAAGAATGTTTCAGCTGTCTTGACAAAGATGCCAAATTCCTGGAGGTTGGTACTAAGGAGTCTCCTGAAGCCAAACATCAGTACATCAGATTATGTTGTTAATTTGTTGTTTTTTGCATAGGACCTTGCAATCATTCTAGACGTGATGAGCCAGGGCATTCTGCATCAGACGATTAGTCAGAGGGGAGTTTGGCCTCACGGCATCACGCTCCACTAGAAGACATCTGGGGGAATTCAGAAGAACACAAGATGGTACACCAGAGATGAACATGAATTCAGAGAAACTACATGCTGAGAGGCTAACCCTGATCAATAATGAAAGCGTAACATGCTGTACAGACGGGATATCGGTTACGTAATGGGAGCATACAGCTTGTGTTCCGTATGTATGTGAAAAGACGGCAGCAAAAGAAAAGTGTAGTGGGCAGCAGCCCGACCTATAATGCATCATGATGAAATCCTGTGGTTAAAGTAGTGCAAGATCTTTCTTTTTTTATCCTGTATTCTCTCAGCAGATTATCACATGAAAACATGGATGGCAAAGATGTACAGAACTTAAATTGTCCCTAAGTTTGGCTATCAATCCCAGTTGTACATTACCTTCCCAGTTTCTGGTGGTGCGTATTCTCTGATTTCATGGCTGCATGAATAAGCAGTTGATTGAAGAGATCCCTCTACAAAAAACAGCAGAAAAACCCATTAGTAAGCAGAAGACCAACACTTTATACTGTTTCTACCCTTTTGTGTTATATTGTATGTAAACTATTGCACCTTGGAGAGCAGTTTTATGAACACAAAAACAGAAAATCCATCAACATCCATCACAGAGATTCATTATTAATACATTGGTGCACTGTGCTCCACTTTCTCACTACGTAGTATGTTCACGAACTGAAAGGCTTTAGCTGTTATGCAGATTGTTCTTCACCTTTGGCCTCTTTTCACAACAACAGGGATTTCTGTTTTACTCAGGAAGACAATACAGTATAACCAATGATATACAAAAAAAGTAAAGCTTCAAGGCAGAAAGCTTTTAAAGCATGCATAAGAGAGCTATAGTTGGGTTTGAGCTTGATTTTGTTTCACATCCCCTTTGAGTTTGCTACCTTTCTGTGGACCTTACCTGAGCATCACTGCCGCCTATGTCTACCATGTGGTAGCGCAAAGGGTACAGGAGCTCTACAGTTCCAGCGTGGTTGCCCTGGTCATACTCCATCATAGCCTGACAGATGCTCACACCTATAGTCCCAGCCAGCTGATGTTGCTGATTGTCTGCTGGCTCCCTGTGAACAAAAGCAGTGGTTTAAAAAATGAAGATATTTCTTGGTACAGCTAGAAGGTTTAAAAAATATTGTTCAAGGAAGAATGTGTTTGGGCTGTATGTTTTTGGAGGAATAAATCTTGGATTGCAAGAATGAAATACTTATTTTTTGTACAAATGTAATACTTATCTTTGTACTTCTATACGCACCTCACCAAAATGATTAACCTGGCTAGAACAGACACAAAGGGTGATGTTTAACACAAAGGGGTTTGGATCCCTTTTCAAGGTGCTAAAAAGTCAAACTGCCTTTGTCCATATTTACTAAAAGGCCAAACAAAGGTTTTCTGAAGGTATAATAACAGAAAACACAACATATTAAAATTTGAATGTTTGATTTCATGCAATATGTATTTTTAGGGATTTCAGTTCAAATAGTGGGAGGAGAGAATAAAAACTCATACAAACAGCTGGTGCACCTGATTTATCACTGCTAACTAACCACTGTGATAGAAGAAACTGTGTCTTAAATTTCACATCTAAGAAAAGAATATGTAAAATCTGCAGAGCTGTTGTCAAACACACAATGTGGGTGAGAGGCTAAAGCCAGGTCAAAACACTGAGCAAGAGACGCAGACAGAATAAGAGACCAGGACGCAGAGAGAGAGAAACAAAAATTAAAAACTGGATCTTAAATTGCCTTTACCAGACCTCTATACAACATCACAATTCAAGACAGAGGGGAAGCAATCCAATAACTTGTCATTTTTTATACAACCTTAGCTTTTGTTTCCTGCAGTGGCCTGCTTGAATGCATGGGTTTCCTGACATTTTGAATGCCTCAGGAAAACTGAAGTTGAGTATGAAGTAAGAGTTGGAAGGTTTTACCATAAATCTTGCACATCCATGTAGCATATCTCATTTAATCACGGTTCTCTTTTTTGAACTGCTGACAACATTGTGCTGTTCAACTAATATGTCCTCACATATAGCCTTCTTTTTGCAGAATGAATAAATGCTTGCAGTTCAAAAATGCAAAACACACATCAAAGTAGTCAGGCATCACATCTTACTTAGCAGCACTTTATGCAAATCAGATGAACTGTGACTGGGCTCATTTACATCTGCAGTCTTGGTAAATACCCTGCTAAATTGAAAAATATGGAAAATGTTGCTTCTGTGACAGTAATTTGCAACAGGCTTAGTAAATATCCCCAAAAGTACCATGCTGAATATATTTTTAACTGATAAAAACAACTTATGTGTACTTCTTCCAGGAAATCCTGTATTCGTTTCTCATATTAAATTTTTTCATACAAAGACAATTTAAACATGCTAGACTTTCACAAACTGCTTTAGAGACAATAAGAGACTCTTGAGATTAAATGTATGAAAGCTATGAATGGTGCTAATATGTAATGTCTTTCATCAATAAAATTAAAACCATGAAAATCAACAAAATCCACAGAAAAGTACCAGGTTGATTTATTTGTATAGACTTACAGGTTTATTAGAGTATTACTCTACTGAACTGTGAAAGCCATAAATATCCAAGTAGAATTCACTTCATTACAAGGCCAGAGATTCCACAATGTTGTGAGGCTTCATTGGATTAGCTAATGCTTAGAGTTACTGCCTCTGACTGTAAAATTACATTAGGGCAAAATATGGATTATGCAAAATTTAGCAATCCTTCCAAACCAGGGGAATAAAAAGTGGCACAATGTATGTGAATGATGGAATTAAATAAATGCAAAGTTTGAACATGTCTGCAGTTTGCCTGATGATTCAAAGTAAAGCTGAGGAAAAAAAAAAAATCTGTTTCTTACTTAAAAATTGACTTTCAAGATCTGCTTTCCCCCCGAAGGTCCATCATTTCCCAACTCTTGTGACTTGAACTACCTTATGTAATAATGAAAAACATGAGAATTTAAAAGGACTGGTTTTAAACGGCAGCTTTTCTGTGGGTTGTGTGCCGGACAAAATGGAGAGCACAGGCTGTCTGTGGTCAGGATGCCAGAACAGATTATAACCACAAAACTCCACAGAGGCAGCAGCTTCTGGTACAACATCTGCTAAAGAGGGAGGACCCTGGACTCATAGATGGACTGCAGCCGCTCTTCTAGCTCTCCATCCTACACTCAGCCTTGTTTCTGTCTCCCTTTTACGTAAGGCCTGGGTGGCTCTTATGTAAGGCTCAAAGAGTGTTGAGGTGTGCAGTGAAGAGAAAAAATGGTGCGGAACATACTTAGCCAATTCCTGGAGGGTCTCCAGGAGACGCTGAGAAGTCTCTCTCTCTTTAGCTCCCAGGGACACCATGAGGAAGTGGAGGTCGTTAAATAAGGTCACATGGTCATCAGTGTGAGGTTGTGTAACCTGGAGCAGCTCTCGCCAACGACCCTTCACGCACACGCCTGAAACATGCACCAACACACGGACAAAAATATTGGTTGAAGGCTGCATAAAGGCTCCAAATTTATAAGGAAAACATTTTTGAAAAATCAGCCAGTCATTTAGTGTGTTGAAGATTGAATAGAGTGGAAAAAAGCAGTCAGATGTTCTGCTAATTATGTCCATTTCTAACACAGTACCTTAAGTTTCAGATTAATTAGGTATGATAACTGGGATTTTCTCACCTCATTAGCACTTCCACTTAATACCATACCATCCTAATTAGCTTCATTTAGATTTTGTAGCTCACTAACATCCATAATACCATGTGTGACAGACAGACTGGAAGACCAGAATTCCCTTCCAAAAATCCTTAATGCAATTTTCTTACTATGATGCTTTGTGAATTTCCATATTAGCCACGTCTTACCCTCCATTTCCAGTCTGAAGAGCATTGAACTGGCATCTACAGTGTCCAACATGGATCCTGTGGCTCTACAACGTCTGAAGACCTTATGAAAACACATTTTCATTATTCACCTTGAACACTTAAGGTTGTAACACATAACTGCCTCCGCACAATGACATTTTTCAGAGAAATTAAAAGACATTCCTTTGTCTTGCTGGATTCCCCTGAGGTGACTCTATTCATTCATGGATATCAGCTAACTTGATTTAAGAAATTCTGTTGGGTTTAAACTGTGCAGTCCTGAGTAACGTTATGCATTGTTCTTGTTACAGAACAATGAACGTTGCAGGACATTAAAGAGTTTTACTTCCAAACTGTCTCTCCTATTTTTAGAGAGAGAAATGAAAAATCAGCTTTGGCAGTTGACAATGAAATGGACAGTGGGTTTCCCTGATACCCACATCTTCACATGGATTTGACTTCCATTTGTTCAGATTTGGCCTCTTGTCTCTCAAGAAGCACAACACATTGATTTTAGTCGGCATATGCTATATATTGTTACACATCCCCTGCGTATTAGTAAGAACTCAGAGAGTACTCAGACAGATATACCATTAAAGTTTCAATGCAAACTCTCAATACAAACCAACCTGAGAATCGTATATTTGCAGAGCGGCTTCGTATTGCCCCTGTGGAAGTGGAAGAGGAAGGGAGAAAGACAACTTTGAATAGCTTAAGACTTGAGAGATAAGTGACTGATAGATTGTATTATGCAAACACAAATTAATCTCCCATTATAATCGACTCCAGACTTCAAATTACGTAGGGGAAAGGCTATCATAAATACATGTTCTACCAACACTACTACTTCCAACTGTTCACTTTACTGAAAATAAAACTCATTATAATCTTTACCTTCTCGATGAAGTATAGAGCCCAATGCCAATAGTTATGACTGGCCAGAACGTCTGATACCTGGAATTAAACAGTGTGTATTTTAAATATTTTTCCTAGGGCTTTATTAATTTTTAATTTAACTCAGTGGACTAGGTTAGTAAGATGTGATTCATAATCATAAAAAAAACACTCATAAGGAGTTTTACCTGCCAGTCTTTTTCTCTACTCTCCATGAACTTTAAACCTTTGTCCACCTCTGCCTTCATCTCATAAACATGGGCTACCGAGTGGACAGACCAAGCATCATCTGGAGTCAGAGCAAGGCCCTGAGAATTTACCAATTTGAAGCAAGGAGAAGGAATGCAGATGGAGAAGAATACTTTATTTGTTAGACCAGGGTAAAATGTTAATTCAAAATAATGAAATGCTTAATTCTTAGTTGCCATCATTTGTTTTCTCTATGATTTCCCTCAATCTTTTTTCAAGTGACCCTCATGTCACAACTGCTTTGAAAGGATTACACATTCAGCAGAGAAGAGTCAGGCTGTTGACCTCGGATGAGCTGCTCATCATTGGTCTTCAACAGCAAAATCTTGATGAACCAAACTGACATATTCAGTGCAGGCAAAGACTGCCACAACACGGCAACAATGTCAACAGAATTCATAACAAGGCTATAAACGAGAGGAAAATCTCACCTCCAAGGCTACTTTCTCAGCCTGGTCGTAGAAACGAGTTTCCAGAAGACCAAAGGAATATAGTCCTTTCAGATAACTGATCACAAATGCACAAAAAACACTCATTACAAAATACAGCAAGGAACTTCTACTCACCAATTAGATTTATAATAAATTTATTAGATATTTCATTATGAAAAAACAGATGCGTGTTTTGTGAACATGCCTCAAACTATAATGATGGCAGCTAAGGATCATAAATGAGCATATTTTGAAGACCTCAATTTACTTTTAAAAAAGTCAACATGGTCATTAGAAAGCTGTTAACTTTTGTGTGCCATCACCAAGTTTTCACCACGCTGATAACTACGTAGACATTATTGCTATTTATGAGTGTGGCCTTTTGTTTTCCCTGTGGTAATGGTTTGACAGTCTACTGTGGATTTATCTCCATAATAGACATAGCTTGAGGACATCATTGTGGTAAGGCCTGAATGCTACAAATAAATGTTAAAATATGAAATGGATTTTCATATTGTTTGGTCTGACTCATCTTTATACTTCAAATATGTGTGGTAGAGGGCAGGATGTGGAAGAAAACAAAAATTTACTACTTAAAGTTGTCACCCATGTATGACATGCATGATTGCAGGGTGAAGAACCACTCACACTAAAGATCATGTATATACTAATATATCTGTTAGTTGCACTCACAGATATATTAGTATATATGTCATGATCCTTTTATATGATAATCCTTTTATAATGTGCATATTTTCTTGCATTCTCATTATTTTTCTTTTGTGCTTTTTCTTGTGACTTTTTAACTGTTATACGTTAAGAATTATCAAGGTTTAAAAACAATCCCATAGGCAGTCATTGCAGTCTTGTTTGGCCTATTGTATTTAGTACAAACTTTACTTTTCAAAATGTTTAGAATAATACAATCATCAACTGAACATAAGCTTAATATGATTACATGTGCAGTTTATGAGTTACAAGTTACATAATGCATTAAAGCCTATGGAGGCCCTTTCAGTCTCCCTGTACTTGTACTTTAACTTAAATCAAATTGTAACATGGTCTATGATGCCCACTGATCAACTGTATGTATTATTAGTTTATTATGACATTCATAGCCAATGAGTTACATATTGTATATATTAAAGCCCATTGCAGGAATGTTTTAAATCCTGTATTTACTATTACATCTGAAAATCAGCCAATACATCAAAATCATCGAGTTTTTATCTGATTTTGAAGATACCCAAAACGCGTCTCTGTTAGCACATTCTGTATTTTGTACCTGGACAGAGGTGTATGTGGTTTCCAGTGAGGCAGCACCCTGGCCACAGAGTCCCTCATTTGGGTTTGTGCTCCCATGTAGAAATAGGCATCATGGGCAAACTTGAGGGCCAGCATATCAGTGGGGTGATCAACCAGAATGCCTTCCCATACATCACAGGCTTTCGGAAAATTTCTAAAATAAACATGAGCCACTTACAGACATCTGTGAAGTTATGAAGGACAACAGAATGAATGTTCCATAAAAATCACATCAATACACGTTTGTGCTGAATGGAGGGTACTACAAGCCATTAAAAACATAAGGACCCTCCTACCTTACCCTGAGGAAATAAGAAACTGCACATAAAAACAAATAATACTTGCTAGTTTGTAACAAATTTATCTTCTGCAGACAGTGTAGATGAATGCTGTGGATCTGAAGCATGTGACTGCACCCCAAAAAGGGGACACAGACAAAGAAGACCTTGTTGGTTGGTTGTTGGTTGATGATCTTTGCCTCATGGATAAAACACATTGTTTCCTTTGATTAGGTCTCTGTTGAGACCTCACCTTAACTGGCTATTTAAGTTTATTGTAATGGGTAAAATTAACTCAATAGCACACAACTTGTATGATTAACAATCTAGATTGGAATAATTTCATTAAATATAAAGCCACTATTTGCATTATTTTTAATGTGTTTATAGAATCTTCTAAATGTGCACCAGACATTGTATTTGGAGTTCTGCCCAAAAGGTTAAATTTTTGTGTCACAGGACCAGATAATCTTTTTCCTCAGAATCCTCATGATTTTAACACAAAGGAGTTTACATCTAGCTTCACCTACAAAAAATCCTGATTGACTGAGTGCTGCTGAGATGGTCATACACCAGGCAGGTTCTCCCATCTCTGCAGAGGACTTCTGAAGCTCCATTCAGGTGACCATTGGCTTCTTGGGTACCCTCCCAACCAAGATGCTTATTGCCCAGTTACTCATTTGGCTGGACAGCCAACACTGCCAAGAGTCATGATTGGTTCCTTCATTTCAGAATTATTGAGACCACTGTGCTCCAGGAATAGTCATAGCTTTAGAAATATATCTAGCCATAGTTTAATCACAAAGGTCTACAGAGAGCTCTTTGGATTTCACTGCTTGGTTTTTCCCTGACGTGCAATATACACAAGTGTGTGTCTTTCTAAATTATGTCCAATCCATTCCAGTGGTGGACTCCAATCAAATTTTAGATACATCATAAGAAAAATTAAAGCAAAGAGATTGGACCTGACCACACTTTGGAGTGCCACAGCAAAGTGTTTGAATTATTAAGAGATATGAGTTTTTGATCTCAAATTAATTTCTAAAATTTCTAAAATTGTGAACTTTGTCATTGTGAGCTAATGGGTATAGATAAATAAGATTTAAAAATAAAAATGCAACTTTATCCATTTATAATTAAATCTACTAGACAATAAGGTGTAAAAAAAGAAATGGCATGAATAGTTTCTGAAGCCATTATATTTTCTGAAGCCATTTTAGCCAACTGTTTCAAGAACAGTACTTGTACATATAGTACATATGTTGATACACAGTATGTGTACATACTGTACATATATGAGATATATCTTAATTTTAATGTTTCAATTACTATGATAGTTTTAAATTTGATTTTTTGATTTATTTTGCTAATTGTTTAGGTTGTCATTTCATATTCACTTAGTTGTATTTTCACTTGATGTCCACAACCTTTTGAGGTGTACCTTTTACAGGTGTACTGTATATTATGAATGTAAGTAGTTTCCTACACACAAGTTTTGTCACTGACAGGAAAATAATGTGCAAAAACAACAGGAAACTGTCATGTGATATAGGGTACAATTCTAAAAATTTCTTTAAAGGCAGGTCACAATGCAGATATCACAATTGTAAGTACATTTGTGGTCTTGAAACCAGCCTTCAGAAACCACAGACCCTTACTTGACAAAAGTCTCAGTCCTCCATCTATTTTGACAGTAACGCCTGTGGCAACCTGGCTTTGGATCTTACCCACGTGAAAAGAGCTCCATCGCCTTAACATGGAGCCTCTCTCTGGGTGAGATGTCCTGGCTGTCAGCCAGCTCCACAGTTCGCCTCACAGCGCTGGCAAGGCGCTCATTCAACCGAGTGGAGCTCGTCGTTGCCACCAGCTCCAGCCCTGTGCTGATCACATGGCCCATAACTACAGGGAAAACAGATCAAACTGGTCTTTTCTTTTTGGGTTTTCTTACCACAACAGGACAGTTAACATGAAACATGAAATGCATTTGTACAAGTTTTCCCTTTTAACTGAAGCACAATATATATAAGGGCCCAGGCCAGAACATGCATTCATTGTTTAAACTAGGCATATCAATTTTGGTTCCTGTTTTAAAAAAAGATGAATTTAACATTAAAGTTTTTTTATCCCCACTGTATACCCTCATGATAACATGATGTGGCTCACTGACTTTTAACTCACAAGCTAAACTTACCTTAAACTAGATGTTTTTTCAGTCATGAATTACATTTTATACAAGCTCAACACATATGATAATACAAAGTTACTAATTTTTTATAAATTTTGGTCGGCAAATGCTTTGTTTTTTATCCAAGAAAACAAGGGCGCTAGCAAAGAAAATTGTGTTTTATTTATATATTCAGATTGGATATATCTATTATTTATGATTCATGTTAACAATGTAGTTGATATTAAATCTGTAGACCTCAGTTTGTTCTACTTATGTAACCATAACACAAGAAACATGTGAAAAGTCTGATCCTCAGCAGTTAAACACAAATAGAAGCATGTAAATCCAGTGAGCATCAATAAATGTTGAACCTACACCACTTTTCTAGGTCTTGGTCCTGTTTATTTATGTGCTAGATTACTCAGTGTGTGTAGTCTAATTATAAATTGTTTAATGTCCCCATAGGGGACAAAAGAGATGTCACAAAAGCTTCTATGATTGCTGTTGGCTCTAACTAAAACTGCCTATGAAGGGATGTAGAGGAACTGACCTCTTGTGACCTGTGTTTATATGCACAGTTAGTCATTTATAATTAGTTTTGGGGTTTCTTTGGTTTGTTTTTTAACACGGATTATTTTAGCCCTGTTACCAATACCTTAATCCTTTCCTTGGTTTTTTTATCCTTAATTTTAAACCTGGATTTGCTGTTTTTTCCTTTTATATTTTTCTTTTTTTCCTTAACTTCTTTCTGCCACCTCCTAGCCAGACTTATTTTGAGAGGGTTTCCCATCAGAACTTACCTGGTTTAAACTGAATATTAAATGAAACACAGGTATGATGTTTGACCACCTAGGAATTTACCAAAGTTAGGGTCAGCTGCCTGGATAGCAGAGATGCATCCTTCAAATCCTCCCAGGGTTTCATCGTTCCTCCATTTCACATACTAGGGAGATAAAACAAAACGGGGGTGCTGTTAATTGTGATTTTTCTTTTCACTGACAGGTAAAATATTATGCAGACAAAATGAAAGAAAATGTGTGTGTGTGTGTGGGGGAGGGGGTGTTACCTGTGTGAGTATCGCGTCATACAATTTGCAAGCCTCATTACTGCTTGTGGACAACGGGAGACCCTCCGCCCTCCACGCCTGTTACACGCAGAGGTTTCAGGATGCAGGTGTTAATACTGTACATCGGTGCAAATTCAGTTTCCACACACAGAGTTATTGTCTCAGGGAAGCTTCTCTGTCTTTCTTGTCTGTCTATGTTAGCTAACCCCTGGGGGCAGAGGTTAAGGGCTGACTCAGCCCTCTCAGGAGAAGCTGCTGTTTCTACCATCACGGCTCAACGGTGCGCACCCCGATAAAATAACGCACCGTTTCTTAAAGTTATTAAGTCAATCTTCAAGAGTTGTAAACCCGCTCCACAAGCAAAGATAGATCGAGTAAAATAAAACAAGTTAATCCAACCTCGCCATATCGTGGCTTTTTTTTTCCCTTACTGCTCATTTACTTTCTCGCTAACGTGACTGCCACAAATCCTGGCCGCCACCTAACTCAGAAACGAACAAGGCTAAAAAGTCGTTTACTCTTTGGTGCCGTTTCTTTGGCAAGAAAAAAAAAAACAAAAGTTCGCATTTAACAAGGTGGAGTAGCTACTTCTTCTAGCCACGAAGCCCGAAGACTGACCTGACAGTCCCGGAGACTCGGAGCGGACATGTCGGGGGTCGGACGCGGACTCGGACGCGGACTCGGACGCGGACCCTCCGGCGGCGGAGCGCGGACTGACTGCGGCTGCGTCGGGTTCAGGAGAAAAAGCCGAGGCCGGAGTCCAGCTGCCGCGTTTCAAAATAAGGGCACGGACAAAGCCTGGGAACCTTAACGCGTCGAAGCAATGCGAAGTTTCCAGGTCAGATTCTCCCTTGAACGTGTTTATTATTTTTAAGAGCAGTGTACGTGTCTGTGATGTGAGGTAAAACGGCGATATCAACTGCGGGTTTTATTCCCGTATTTTATTTTATTAACTATCCCCCGATTTATATGCACGTAGCTTCGTGGAGGTCAAGGCGATATTTCACTGATTTTCCACAGATCAGTCCACCCCAGGACAGATAAACCGCCCAGTTTACGAAAATTGTTTTCTTCTGTGGCTCCGTGAGAGCTTTATGGAGGCTGGCAGAATTATCCTCGGTGGATTTATGGAAGTGCAACACTAAAATGCGGGAAAACCACTTTCATTTGTCTTGGCACCATAACAGAGCCAACTTCAAATTTCCCCAGATAAGGTTTATGGAGTGTAGGCTATGGTATCAAATTATATAGACCAATATTGTGTTTTCAGATCCATGTATGCTGAATGTATGACATAGTCCAGTTATATCAGTTTGGACTTACAGTTCATTTCTTTGTTACAGTATCTCATGTTTTGAGCAGAAATAAACAGATTTAAGGCTAATTATTTATTAATGGCAGTGGAGCGAAAGATAAGAGCTCCTGCTGGCTAGTGCAAAAAAGTAGGGTGAAATCAGCCAAAATTATATCAGTCTTGGCTTACAATAGTGGTTCAAAACATATCCATAACCATATCTCACATGATTGAAAAAGCGAGATTTTAGTGGACAATTTAAAAGAACAACTGCATTGTTTAATTGCCATTTCTTGGAATACATCCAACACCCCTATGCATTTTAGCTACATGAAGCATTTACATTATGAGTCATGTGTCAACATAACAGTTTAAAAATTAGGATTCATTTTCTTTACATATAATACAGTTTTCACACGTTAATAAATATCAATACAATCATGTCAAACTTATCACACACCATCTAAAACAGCAACCCTTAAAATCATGTAAGTTTTTTTTTTTTGTTTTGTTTGTTTTATATTCACAGCTCATACCAAGTCATAAATATAGCCTCGAGTATTTCGGTGCTGTAAAACACTCACCACCTGGATATTTTCTTTTTATTACAGTTGTCTAAAAGGCTATTAGATTTGACTGCCCACCAGATAAATCATAACATTCTTGTCTGATGCAAACTGTTCACAAAGAACTTTGCATTTCTTCAAGACCCCATTTAAGATCTTCTATTTATTTGCTTGGGGACCTGCTGTATAAAAAAGTATTTGGAAAAAAGTAAAAATCTTGAGTTCCAGTGGGATACACAGATGTGACTACCTCAAAAACAAGTAAACTCAGAAAAAATAAAATATAAATTAAATACAGAGAATGAAAATGAAAAAGGCATCTTGTTCAAGGGTAAAGGATTAACACTGCCATTATATGAATCTAAGTGTTACATAGCATATAAACTCTTGTGGTGTATTCCTTAGTTATTGCATAACCATGAGCAGACTGTCCTGTGGCACAAATTTGACTGTTATGAGCTACATTGATCTCCCATTAACAAAAGTGAAATCAGGTTCATTAATGATAATAACATCACAACATTAACACGTATGGTAGAGCCTTATTTGAACCCAAAAAAACAGTTCTTTCCAAGATGAACTCTTTCAACAGTTGGTTGAAGTTGCTACTGTTTATGAAAGTAGGAAACATAAAAATCCAATATTGAATGTGGACAAGTATTTGTAAACAGTATTTGTCAGTGGGATATACAGTGAATTGCATCTTACAGAGAGGCCCATCATTATCAAGTCATGTGAAGTGCTTACATGTTCATATACAGTATAAGTCTGTACTCTATGTCTAGCTATCAAGACAATATAAAGATGTTCTATGTGCCCGCGGTCTTAATTCCTGATATGCAATGGCTTACGGGTGCACGGGACTTATGCACAAGTGCAAGATAATGAGATTCTGGGCACTCTCCTGTGAATGCACAACATGGAAAATGTTTATCTGTTAAAAATAAACAAAAATAATAAATACATAAAAACATGGCCATATTCAATGGGTTCCTTGTGTTGTCTTATTTAAAACTCGGGGGGGGGGCTTCCATTATGTCTTTGTGGTTCATTAGGGAGTCAGTCTGTCACTGAAGAAAAAGGCAGCTTCAGCAGAGGATGTCCTTCCTACAGTCACACTGAAAAGACTGAGCCTGGATATTTTCCTCCAGCATTTATACACACCTCTGTAGCAGTCCTTTTCAGAAAAGAGAACACCTTTTTCCACTGAAAAGATGATTTGCTCTACACAACTATACACAAAAACACAATTCTTTACATCAGCAGGACTGAACTGCATTCTTCCCTTTAGATAATCAAGAATGAAACAAGTCTATAAACATTCTCCCAAAGGCCCCCTCTGCTTGAGAGGATCTTCTTCAAGACTGTGTTGATAAAGTTGTGAATGTACTCGCCGAGACAGAGAGAGAGAGAGAGAGAGAGAGAGACAGACAGAGACAGACAGAGAGAGACAGACAGAGAGACAGACAGAGAGACAGACAGAGAGACAGACAGAGATAAACCAGGACTGCCAGTGGGCAGAGGATATGTAAACGTTGCAGACTGCTTCAATGTGGGCAGTTTTAGTGTTTGCGCGCATGTGTGTGTTGTGGAAATCTTTACACATTCACTGCTGCAGGTGTGACAGTTTTAGACCAACTGCCTGTGCCGGTGCTTAGCAGACTACTCTGATCAAAGACAACCACGCAAGGCTGAGACCGCCAATCGCAAGTCGTACAATTTTCTCTGAACCTGACAAGCAATTATTTCAATCCTCTTAGGTCCAGTTGAGGTTGTAACCTTTGGAGAGCATGACAGCCTCCAGGTCCTTGTCTTCCTCCTTCTCCCGAAGTCTCTGCTCCTCCAAGAGTGCAACCAAGGCATCACGCTGCTCCACCACCTCCAACATCTCATTCAGGATCTGCTTTTCCTGAGCAAGCTCCTTCTCAGTCTTCAGATGGTCTGAAAGGGGCAAAATTGAAGCAAGGAATTGAAGAGAATAGATAGATAGAGAACAGATTGTATATATCTTAATAAGGCAAGCAGATTCAGAGAGGTGGTACAGGGCTGTTGGTTAATCAACATTACCTTCCACAGCCATTCGTTCCCTGAGTTCCTGCTGCAATCGGCTTTGTCGGTCCTCTAGCTCCAGCTCTCTTGCACTTGGGGATAGACACAAAGTTGGTTTCACTGATGAATTATAACTTTCAACATTATGTTTTCAGCTTCGTCTTCATTAATCTATGCAGGATTTTAAAACATTAATAATTGTTCCAACGCAGATGAATTAATCTAAAAGCTTTCAGTGACTCATAATGAGGGTGCACTGGATAATTACTTGTCAGAAATGTGCAAATGTGTCTCATATCGTATTGTTATGTTATGAAATGATTATGACTTTACGAGGGCTTGCAACATTTTTAAAACTGATGATGTAATATTAATAATAATCATAAAATAAGTCACCAGTAAATCATAATTCTTACATCATGTGTGGATTCTGTATTAGATTATAATTGCCTTCTAATTCAATAATGAAACTGTATTACATTAATATTATATTATATTATTACATTCTCACCAATTTATCATATTTTCAGGTTTTATTAAATTCTTAGTATGTTTCTTTGTCTGTTGGTCCTAAACTTTAGCCAGAGTGAAATCTCTCAAATACTATCTATCCACATGAAATGTGACAATTCGACATGAAAGACAATCACAGTCTCTTGATGTAATCCTAACTGACTGTGGTGATGACTCAAAACCCACTTCCACTTGTCCAACACTTGTGCTGATTAGAGGATACATCAAAAAACAATTTATCATATACCCATGAGCCTCAGCTGTACTATGAGGATAATGCAATTAAGGCATGCTACCATGCAAAGGTTTAGCCTACTGACCTCTAGCAGTAAACATGGCTGTAAACAATGTTTACAAGTCTCAAACTCATAAGGAAAATCAGCTTTGCAAATGTTTTATGAGGCAGGATATGTACTCGCTAGGTGGGCAGACCTCAAGGATACACGCATTGCGTCTGGGTGAATAAAACTGAATTTAACCTAACTTCTTTTGTTTACAGGGAAATTCCACAAAGCACCATTTAACAGGATAATCCTCATCAAGTTGTAAGTACAGCTGACACCGAGTAAGTGCAGCTGAAAGTGATGAAAGTACAACTTTGTGTGACTATAGATGTCTGGTATTGTTAACCCATTTTATAGCCATTTTTGCCGCATTTTCAAAAACTACAAAATTATCATGTTTATACATATAATACGAGCGCACCTACATTTTTAACCTTCTCCACATTCTACATGCCAACTCTATGCTCTCAACTCCTGCGACACACAGCTATGCTGCGCTTCTTGGAAATGAAAAGCACCTTTGACTAATCAGCTCACCAAATAGCGTACCCATCTCAACAGTCAAGTAATGTACTTACAATATCATCAGTTCTGATTCATAGCGGACCAGGGCATTTTTCTCCTGCACCAGCTTGAACCACTCTTGCATTAGTTTGGGATCGTCCTTCTTTCCCATGCCTGGAGGAAAGAAGGAAGGACAGACAGGGGGGTGAGAAATCAGATGACTGGGAGACACTGACACTGACACTGACACTGACAGTCACACAGACAAGGACCGACACAGGCAGTGCAATGACAGCCAAGCCAAGATGTCCTCGCGGAGGGATGGTGAGGTGGAAGGATGGACTCGACATGGTCAGTTGCGACATATTTAAAGATGGCGCATGGAAGATGGCGTGGAGCTACTTGGTTTCAACTTTGGCAAGTGTGTAAACACACAGACACACACATACAGACAGACAGACAGAAAAAGACAGACACATAGAGACACAGACAGACACACAGAGACACAGACAGACACACACACACACACACAAACAAACAGACAAAACCTGTTGTTGCAAAGTTAACAGTTTGTGTTACCCAGTTTGGACTTTGTGTCAGACGTAGCTGCTCCTAGGGAGCAATTACCTCCTCCTATCAGTTTTTTTCAGAGTGGGTAAGTAGTAAACAACAAACAAATACACCAATCAATATCCAAGTTAGTACAGAAAAGTAAACCCAAGGACTAATAAAATTTCTCTCTCCTCCCCTGCCCACATATTGACACACCAGCAGAAATAAAATCCCTTTAGATCCTGTTCATGCTAAGCAGTTTGAGGGTAGGAAAAAAAAAATCATGAATTATTCTGCTGCCTTTACATATTCAATTAAAAGGTCAAATGTTCATGGGATGACTTGTCATTTAGACCAATAGCGAAGTTCACACTCCTCTATTAAGTCTGCCTCAGGGAAAAGCATGTTCAGCACTCCTGGCACCATGCATTGCAGTTGTGCAGTTTTCATATCATTTCTAATTCCTCTATGCATGCTTAGAGAGTTATACTGCTAGGGTGATGCATCCTTTGATTTTTCTGACTGCAGCAGGTGGAGCCATGCAGTTTCAATAAAACACCGAAAGGCAAACCTGAATGCAGCGTGACATACTTAGCTCGGGAAGAGGAGGCTCTTGCAAAACAAAAAGGAAAAAGATTGTACACACATAAATTGCATGGTTGTGGTCTCGGGGGCTGGCTTTTGCTAATTAAGAGACAAGGGACAAAAAGAGGCAAAGCTTTCTGCTCAGACTGCTCAGACTGCAGAGCAATACAACATGTGGAGGCATAGGAGGAATTACAAAAGCAAGGCCGAGTTTCTAAACCTATCCTACAATGGGTGTTTTTCCCCTCTTTCTCTTGTACTATTTCAACCTCTTCCACTGCCACCAACCCTCAGCTCAAGGCTCCGAACACAAAAGGAGAGAAGAGCCGCCGCTAAAAGGCAGCTACCACAATAAAGGAACAAAAACCAGCTTGCACACAAAACCAAAAGAATTTTTCTTTAAACAGATTAGCTCAGGCAAAATATCCACTGGCAGGTGTTAGATACAGGAACAAACCAGATGATCAATCAATTTTTAATGACTTTTGTTTAACCCTTCAATGTTTATAACAAAATCATCACACCATGCAAGTTCCTCATTCCCTGAACCAAACGTGCCCCTGAGTTAGCCATGTCTCAGGTGCTCACCACTCAGTATTATTATCATTTTTATGATTACATAACACTTTCAACATTTACTCAAGGGAAAATGAGCAGAATTCCTCAAAAACACCTGTAAAAATGGGCACTGCAAAAGGACTATGCTGCTTTGAATTTCATTTCAGCCAAAAAGAAAACAGAAGACATGCTGCTGATTAAAGACACACAACAGCAGAGTAGTTTCCCCTTTACGTGAATGCAGCTACTTAGAATAATACATACAAAGATGAGAATGAGAATTTTAAATTACGACTACAACATACAGTATATGCATCGGTATGAATTCACGCGTTACTAAGCAACAATTGATGCTAAACTTGATGTTGCCAGATATGACTGATAAAAAGTTGCCCAATCAAGGCCTGAAACCCATCCAATCATCCTAAGTCTTTTAAATAATGTTGCCTTACACATTAAATGTCTTCATTTATATGAACAGCTTTGACAAATCTTTGATCACAGAGCTATGTCCAAAGTTTCACATTCAATTATTTTTGCAATAAACTAAAATTTGGTTCTGACAGTTATCACTCATTGGCCATTAATGAACTCAGTGCCCTGTCAATCTCTGCCTAACTAAATAAAATTAGCCATGTTTGGTCGCAAACTATCTAAGTCAAGGGTCATGCCAGAATCTAACTAAATCATTTTGTGGGGTTACAGGTTACGTAACCCATAAGATTCAACTGTATTAGAGTTTACAGTATTCTTAGCTTCTCTGTTCGGCTCTTTATTCGGTTGGGGAAAGAATATAGTGTAGTAACTCTAGCCAAACTTGCAGTTAAAATGACTGTGTACTGCCATGGTAACCAGGGGTAAAAAATGGCCAACTGACCAATACCAGTTATAGCATGAATTCTGTCACAGTCGATTTTACTGCAACAAAATATATATTTTGAGCTTTTTCTGCACTTTTTAAATCAATTTCCTAACCATAGATGTATCAGTACTTCACTGAGTTTTGGGAATACTGTGGGGAAATCTACTGAGCCTGATCACACACAAACAGTGAGGACTGGAAGAGGAGGAAGAGGATAGGGGCTGGGGGTGGATCGGGGAGGGTAACCCGGTTCTGGAGAGCCTTACGGTTGCCATGGTAACCCGCCACAACCGTCAGCAGAGGCAGTGAGGGTTACGTTACCTTCAGGGAAACAGCAGGGGCAGAAGGAGAGAGGTCTTCGGCGTGGCATCCCCACAAAGGGCTCAACTTCCACAAGACAGAGGGATAGAGTGAAGGGGGGAGTGACGCAGACAGGTGCATTGGTGGGCGAGAGAGAGAGAGAGAGAGAGAGCGAGAGAAAGAGAAGAATGGTGAAGATAGTGCAGGAGGAATAGCAGAGATGTTAGAGAGACAGAAAGAGTAGAGGACACAGGGTGTGGGAGGAGAAGGGCAAGGAGGGAAAGGAAGGGTGTGATGAGGAAGAGAGAACATCGAGGAGAAAATCAAAAGAGGGCAGGAGCACTGTGATAGGGAGAAGACAAATCACCTAGAGAGAGGAAGTGGGAGAGATCATCTGTGTGGTGTGAGGGATGAAAATAGGGTAAAAATAGGAAACAGAAACAAGAGAAGACAGAAAACCTGGAGCACAGAAATAAAATAATCCTCTTGTTGGATTTTGTGCCTGTAGTTCTTCAGTTACACAACATCATCATATGTTTATGTTGCAGTCATGTGCCCAGTTTTTATTACAGTCCACAAGAATTAAAACCCAATATAAAAGCCATTACTGATCACCAGGAGATCTAGCTCTCCTCACAGACACAGAAAAGAGATTCTCTTTAAAGGTGTTTCAGCTCCTCCTTGCAAACAGTGCTTGAAAATATTTAGACCACCCAGATCAATTTGTTTCCACTGTGGTGACTTTTGAAGTGTAGCTCCATTTGAAGTGCAAATTAGGACTTTATCTAATATGCACCCGCAGATTTTCTCTGAGTACGTATGGGTAGTGGATACTGCTTTAATAAACCCAGAAATGAAGACTGTGAAATAAGTGTAGGATGAAGAATAAATGACTCAAAATAAGGAATAGAGCTTCAGGGAGAATATGATGATAACTTAGGGAATTTGATTAAAGCACAAAATAAAGAATGCATCATTACATCACACAAACAGGAGGCCGACACAAGGATGGAGGGTGAGGGAGCTGGAAGAGTGAAATACTGGATAATTACTACAAGGGACTATCACAGAGAAAAAAGGAAAACTGCTGTTTAGAATATCTGTTATGGGCAGATCAAAGTCCTAATTAAATTTTTATGGCTTCCCCAAATCATGCAAATATGGTTGTGAAATACATCATTACCACTGAATCCTTAATTGCATGATAATCGTTCAAGTAGAGGATGAAACTTAAAAAAGAAAATTACATAAAACTAAGAGTCTCAGAGTACAGACATAGTGATCCTGGCTTTAGTTTTTTGGTGCCCCCTGCAGGGCTCACGTACAACCATGCTAATGGAGCAGCTATGCACCTTACAATCTGGTCTTCAGTCAAAATGCTATAGTTCTTCATCCCTTGATCAAGCAAGACAAAGAAGACTCAATCTATCAGCAAGCAGAAAGACCATCTGCACACACAATGTACCCAGTTTAAGAACAACACTGGATATGAACTGACAACATCTCAGCCAGAGGCAAGGTTCTGTGTTCATACAATATATTGATCTTTACATCAAAACTCCACCCAATCTCCTGTCGGATGAGTGACAACACCCAGAAACACAATGAACAAAACCACAGAGAAGCACAGACCCTCCTCAAATATGTGGAAATGCACCTTTTTCTCCCTCCATTTGAGAGGTTCCCCCAACACTGAATAATGAGGAAGCAAATGCAGCTTTGTATAAAAAGCCAGCTGATGTGAGGAGGAAAAGATGCATTCTATCATATTTAAACAAGGCCACAGTCAAGTTACAAGATAACAACATATACCACAAGACGTCTCACCCAGACACGTAGGACACGTTATTGCTGACTACTCAGTTTCAAGAAAGCAGCTAAGGGTCAAGGATTACAATATTTCCTATTAGCACACACTACACACACATACACACACTCACGCACTCGGGGAGTTATGCAACTGAGCCGGTATGAGAAAATCAAGGGAGCCATTGCTGGGAATACAGAACAGAACTACAGCAGCACAGAGCTCTGAGGGGAAGCTAGGAGCCAGGCTAGAAGTTTAGTGTGTCAGTCCAGGACAGGTGTGTGGGTTTTGGTTTGTAAATGCGTGCATACTGTAACATGTGCCATTTTGGTATGATAATGTGCTTTTTCCTCAGCTATGATATTTTTTGTACAACAAATCTGTAATATCCATATGTTGAACTTCCAAGTAAAAATTCAAAACAGTCACGATTAGGTGAGGTGAACAAATCGAAAATGTCAGACGACATCATCTTATCTTTTGCTGTCACAGAATATCATGTCAAGGCAGCTTAAGTATTTAAAATTTAAAATTTAGATGTGATGTTAAGCAATTTGTAAAAACCAAACAGGCAGATAAATGATTACCCCAGTTGAATGATGGTTTTGTGTTCTTTGTAATGGTTTCTTTAAAGGATAAGGCTGATGTTATTTTACATTTCATTATTGTCAAAAAAGCCTATGAAAAACCAACAAAAACCAACAATTCCTTTTCTAAATCTCTAAGGACTTCCTGATCCTCTCTGTGGTGCTATGGGCCTTTCTCCCCTTCTACAGAGGATGCAAAACTGTCACAAATAATTATTTAATCAGTCCCTTGAGCAGCTGGGCACTGTAATTTACAGTTTACAACAGCAGGACAGGGTATGGTGGACTGACCCAAAATAAACTACGTGCCCATGTTCATCCAGTGCAATAGCTTCTGGACAACAATGGAGCTCTATGTCATAGAGAAATACAATCTACTGGGCTCAGAGTACCTGGTAGAATAGGGTTGATTGCTGGGTTTGGTCTCATAGGATTTGTTTACAGAAAAAAATAAAAATAATAATATTACATATAGTACCACCAGCCTTATCCTTTAAATCAGAATTCAGTAGACTTATTACGCCGTTTTACCATCTCAACCATCATTCTCTTGATTTTGGTTGATAAACTACATATTTGTTTTGTATTGACTACATAATGTAAATATAGAAAAGAATTTAGAACACATTATTAAAAGCAGGCACTCTCTAATGAGCATGTTCTGTCACTGCAGTATGTTGCAGCTTGTATCTATTGGAGTTTGTATTGTAAAGTTTGCTTGCTAAGCAATGACAAATAAAAGTTACTCATTAATTCATTCACTCATCATTCATAAGTTTATAGAGATCAAAGACGACCTTAAGAGGAAGGCATGTGTCTGATCTCCTTCTGATATAAAGAGTGTCTGAACTCAAAAACCCAGTGAGGGTGGAGGAATTGAGGAAGGGGGAAGAGGAAGGGAGAGGTTTAGGAGCAGAGAGTATTGCAATTCGGCTAAAAGCCAGCCAGCCAATAAGCTAGCCAGCCAATCAGCCAGTCAAGGTAGATATGAGAGGTACAAAGCTCAAGTAGTAAAAAAAAAAAAAAAAAAAAAAAGGGGGGGGCAGATTGGGTTAGCCATTAGGTTAGTTTTATAGCGACAGATTTGAAATACATACCGCCCAGATGCAAGTCCAGGAATTCACTGTAATTAGAATCTCCCCAATAGTCTACAATGACAGGGATATATTAGAGATAGGAGTTATTTATTTTACACAGCCCCAAACTGGGCACACACACACACACACGCACACAAAATTCTCCATAAAGTCATGCACGTCCTTGCGAACACACAGAGACACACATACACACTGGAGCAACACTCAGAACAAAGAGAGTCCGTCAGTACTCACCACAGTGCATACTGAAGTCAAATGTGCCTTGTGCAATATTACAATACGACACATGACATTTTCCAAAATGATATCGAGACTGCTGCATAGATTTGCTGTATTGCTGCGTACTGGCTCAGTCTGCTTACTTTCACACAAAACCTCTCGGGCTGTGTTGTGTGCTGACATATAGGGAAAAACATTTTCTCCAGTTATGTACTTTCTAATCCATGTGCACCAATGTTCGATTACAATATATAATGATTTAATACTTGAGTTATTTCTGACTGAAAGAGCAGCTGAGTGTTGTGCCAGACCTAGTATGGATTGTGGTTACTCGCAATAATAAAAGTGATCATAGATAAGATCTCAGCAAATATCTACATCGAGTCACTCAGCCACAGCAAAATATTTGCAGATAATATTCTAATAAAGAAGTTGTCAGCCTGCAAACCAATTTACAATTTGATTTCTTACATTCTGATTGCATTTATAAAATAACATAACGTGACCCGAGTCTTGATCAGAGTAGAGAAACTCTCCTCATTGAGAGGCAGCAAAGAAGACATAACATATCCAGAATGAGCACACACACAAATCTATGTCGGGACACACATTCTCCTGAGTCGCATGCAGGTCAGGCTGACAAAGGCGGACATATCATGAACGAACAGAGATCAACATGTTCAGAGATGGAGAACTGTTGAAGTGTGTCACCACAGATGAAGCCTACATAACAGTGTCACAGGTCATTAATTAAAAAAAAAAAAAAAAAAAAAAAAAAGGAAACTACAGTAAATCTAATACCTGATCTTCTTTTTTGCTGTTTGGGTAATGTATAAGTACCTTTATACAATCCTTTAAGAGAGTAGAGTAGTAAACAAGTTAAAACATACTCATACATTTAATTGAAGGAACAGCTGATGGGAAAAGTTAATAGTTACTTGGTTGGTCGGAAAACCACAAAATTTTAAACTATTTCATTCTGTTACCATCACCATCAAGTAAATTTGGAGCGAATTCACTGTCAAAACTGAAGCGGATAATCTCAGTACCTTACTCTCATAAAAAACTCACATCAATTTAAAATGTGTTATTGCTACAAGGAACTATTCATACTTCATGTGCTTATAAAACTATACCAAATAAATAAGTGTGCTGCTCGCTATTGAATAATGTAGTCTTCATCTCAGAAGTGCATTGTCTGTGATAGTCCCTTGTCAAGACCAAGTTGAGTTTATTACATTGGAGAAACAAACATGTCTTACTGGACACAAATCTGAATCAATAATTAATGCAGATGGTGATTTCCACACAATCTAAATGATCGAAAAGGGACAACTTTTCTGAGGTAACGCAATTCTATACATCATCCTGATCATCAATATTATATTTATTTCCTATGGAATAAGACTTTCAAAACCAGCATTGACACAAACACAAGATTTATGTCATACATACAGTAAATCACTTGTAAAATGTTAATAATAAGATTGTTAAGAAACTTACTACACCTTTTAGTTCACTGATTATAGGTGGTATTTCTATCTGTAGCAGCATCACTGATACACTGCACTGAATGGGATGGCTAATTTGTTTTGTTTTTTTTTTCCATTGAATCAAGGTCTACATTGTTGTTACCTGCTTCTCCTCTCAAAGCTTTTTCCACAGCTACGCCCCTCTCTTCCAGCTGCCTCTGCTTCTCCTCCACCTGCTCCAACTGCCTCTGGATAATCTGAGCAGACAAGCCAGGTAGGGTCACATTATTAATGAAACACACACAAGCCTAAACACAGAGTGGCACGAGTACATTATAAACAACCCGGGCACACAGAACAATAACATCTCTCGCTAATTACAAATCATTTGTCCCAAAACTTGCAACGGGAGGCAGCTGCAGAGGTTACCTCTAACACTCCATTGACTCCCATTAAAAGTAAATGTTGTCAGGCGCGGTGAGAGTACGGCTAATTAGAACTGTATTAATGTCTCCGAGTAAGTGTGCCTGCTCAAACTGCCATTTAAAATATGATTTCATGTTATCCACCAAAAACTATTAATATTTCATAGTGTTCCCTCTTCAATCCACACCATACTCTCACTTGTTCTTGGCAGTGACAGAGAAAAGGGGGCAGCAAGAGAGCATACTCAGCTTCTTATGACTTTTGAGTTAAAGTAAATTTGTAGTGGAGAGTGCATTGGCAAAATCATATAATCAGTGAAAACTATCAGGAGAAGAGTGGGACTTTCAATGAAGGTGTCTTGTTCAAGGTTCTGAGGCCAAGGCCACAGCATGAAACAGGGGAAGCAGCAGGTTGAAGTCAAAATACTTTTTCTATTTTTAATCTACTGATGATAAAATATAACTATAAACCATTAAAATAGCATGGGCATTTTGAAATTACATTTTTAATATAACTCAATGACAAACTGCTGCAATTTATCACCATTGTCAATGACAGCTCAAAGCGACCCCTTCGTTAAAAAGCGTGTCCCTTTTTGTGTCTCATATTTAGTGGTACT
This sequence comes from Istiophorus platypterus, assembly GCA_016859345.1. Classification (NCBI taxonomy): domain Eukaryota; kingdom Metazoa; phylum Chordata; class Actinopteri; order Istiophoriformes; family Istiophoridae; genus Istiophorus; species Istiophorus platypterus. Next base: position 8,850,195 of record CM029121.1, read on the forward strand.
GTGTGTACAGTACTTTAGTAGATGATAACTGATGGGTGAACGGGTGTAAAATGGGCATTAAGATACATGCATAAAATGAGCAGGAAAAGCTTAGTTGGAAAATTTGTGTTTTCTGACTCTAACCTCACTCAGAACTTGACTTTATCATTGCTGTGCAGCAACAAGAGCTAAATAGGAAGCAGTGGTTCTTTGTCATGTATTTCATGAATAACTGTGACACTCTTCCATGTTAACATCCCTCTCTAAGTGTTTGAAAAGTTATTGAGTACATTACCCCTAAAGGGAAAATGAAAAATAAAGAATACATCAATGTTATTTTCCAAATGATGCCACTGAAAAAAAAAAAACAGAAAACGACAGAATATTTTCCTGTCATATGCACCGAGCTATAAACAAATCTGTAGCTAGTCAGTAGACACCTCAGCATGTGGGCTCGTGCTTTGTACTGGGTCTCTGGATATCAATGGAAAGTTGCTGTTGGTCAGATACCTGAGCTCTGTGCAGCCTCTTGAGTTCCTCCTGCTTGGCTTGTCGTCGCGCAGCTTTCTGGACTCTTCGTGTCAGCTTGGCATTAAGCTCTTCCTCTGTGTAGGTTTTCTGGTAGAGCAACAAAAACATGGGTTAGTCTCTTTCACAAGATACTAATCTGTAAACTTGGCTCCCTAAGGCCCTGGCCCTTCAGAAAAAGTGAACAGGAGAGGAGAGGGAACCTCGGATTAGATCTTCTAGAGGATGAGGCACAACTAACACAATGTACATTAGCTTCACTATACATCTATCTTCCTCTCTAGGCCTACATACTGTAATCTCAAGGTATGGTAACAAACATCTTAGAAAACAATTTGAAATATATCAATTGGAGCTCTCACAGTTATAACCCTTCTTCACATTATTAAACCTCCCATAATAACAGCCCATACTGTGTACAAAAAAGCATGGATCTTTCCTCTTTTAGCAGGATTGTCAGGACATACAAAAGCTGGCATAAATAAGGAGAAAGAGAGAATAGTTTTGAGGGAAACTGAGTCAAAGTCATTCCAGCAGCAAGACTGGAGTGAAGACAGCACCACTGCAACTGATGGGCAAGTTAGAATCATTAGAATCATACCAGTCAGACAGGAACAGCCTCTGATATCATGAGATACAGCGGTATCATTGTGACCAGAAAGTGGAGTGCTAGCAGAAACGTCATGTTTTAACAGAGTGGATATCCAGCAGTGAGTGAGCGGGCGCTGCAGTCCGACTGTTACATGCATCCAGAGACATCAGTTAGTTAGGCCATATGCGCATAAGGAGTTATGATAGTAAACTGGCACATGCGAAGAGAGGGTGGGGGGTGCAAGGGGTTATGAATGGGAACTTATGTAATACTACCTTTGTGGCGTATGATCTCTTGAACGCCAGTGCGTGAGGAACATAAACAGACTTGGGGAAGACAAAACATAATAGGAAGGAAAAAAACATGATACAGATGATATGATTAAATGGGTTAATGATTATGTTAAATTGGTCAAAAAAAAGAGAACTAAACAAAACAGAAAAAAGTAATAATTTAGCAGGTACGATCAAAACAGGCAATGTTAATATCCCACACCATAAAAAGAAAAAATCTGACGGGGTGCAGTGACATTTTATACATCTGTGTTAATTCAAAATTAGTGAAATTAAACAAAAATTAAAAATGAAACAAAAACTAAATCAAAAATCACATTGTAGGAAACGTATTTACACACATTGTAAGAAAAAGGATTTTAGGGATCTGTCTTCTAACAAAGTGGTAAGTAAGGTCTTTTTATTTTCAATACTAACTCTACAATTGGTTCCTATGAGAATATAATACACTCACAGATCTGGAAAACTATGAATAATATACTAGAGACTAGTCTACACAATTCCTGTGGGCACTTATTGAATTACACACACCCAGGCAGGCATGATGCAGCTTAAACCTCCCATTACTGTAGATGTATAAAATCCAAATTCAGATCAATATTCAGGAATAGTAAGAAAATGTCAATTCATTATTCGCATGCTTCATCAAAATGGAGAAAACTAAATGGGAGTGTGTCTGAGTTTTATGAATGTGTTTTGAATGGTAAATGGATTCATGCCTCTGGGCCTGAACTCAACCATATCTATCTAAACCACCAGAACACGCACACAGACTGAGCAGCAGCAGCAGAGACAATCATTTTGAATTTCAGCCATAAACATAATGAATGCAAATGAAACAAAATAAAAAGATTATATTGGAGAAATTTGGGGTTTTTTTGAGCTGAATTTCTGTACTGTCTGAGTAAGATCCGTGCCTCCAGCACATCTGACATCTGAGTACAGTCTCTTGAAGAATTCATTCATTTAGTATTTTTTCTAATAAGGATGCACCAGTCTGATACGGACTCAAATAGCTGGATCGGGTATTGGTGACAATAGGGCCGATCAATGGGGCCAACATAGTATCGAGGGTTCTTTTACCGAGTTAATCGTTTATAATACTTGTGTGAGATGTGATTTAATTTTTCAAGTTTGTTGGCACTGCAAGTTTGTGTGACTTAATTGTGGTTTAATGTTTTTACTTTTGTACATTCCACTCTCATTTGACACAGTTGCATTGTTTTATTCTCGAATTTTAATTCCTGACCAATTTGTTGCTGACTATATTTGAACATAACTCAATTTTTTATTTTTTATTTTATTTATTTTTTTTAGTGGTTTTAGTGCTTAATTGTTTATTATTTCAATAATAAATAACAATTCAGTGTGGCATACAGCTTCTTAATCGGTACTCTGTATTGGCCGATACCCAAAGCCCAGGTATCAGTGTTGGTATCAGGACTGAAAAACTCAGATTGGTGCAAACCTGTTTGCTAAAACATACAATTAATGTGTCATATCGTGTGCTAAAAACACGTTTTAAATAATTTATTCTGAGGGGAAAAGTTTTCATGTTTTTTTTTTTATTTTATTTCAATGCAACTTAAAAAACTATGAACCTCACAATTTAATTCAAGGTCAGCCTCAATGGCCAGAGGCAAGCTATGAAAATTTGGGAATTTTCAGAAACAAAGTTTATTTGAAATTCAAAATCATTTAACCATCACTGCACAATACCTCCTCATCGTCTTTCTCCTTTTCTCGATCAACCTCTTTTCCCCGCTCTCTCTCTTTATGCCTCTCTTTCACCCTCTTTTTTTCCTTTAACTCCCTCCTTTTCTTCTTTTCCAGTTTCTCCTCCTTTAGGGATTCCTTCTGCATGCCTGACACTAGGTCAAAGATGTCCATATGTCGCTAGGAGTGGAAGAAATTATTTGAATGGAAAGCGTTTTTAAGGGAAGCAAAACAGATTCAGTGGAGGTACTGAGGACACATCTAGTTTCACAAAGCCTGTCAGCAAATATTTGATTCACTGTTGTCTGGAAAGCCTAAACAGGCATACCTCCCGGCGATAGTCTTCTGAACAGTCAACTGAAGACATTTGCAATATGCTTGTGATGTTGTGCTTGACACTTGATGGAATGAACACAATACCTGCTAGGGAAGCATTGCAGTTCGCTTCCAATTTTCAAACTGGAAAAAGATTATGATGACCTGTCTGATTTTGCTGATAAATGTGAGGTGAAATTGGCAATGAAATTTAATAATCCTCCCACACTATACCTACAAAAACATAAACTGTTGAAAGGTTCAGAAATTTCAAGAAGTAATGAGTTTGCTGAGGGGTCCGGCTTTGGGCAGCTGGTCTCCACTGATTGTCAGTGGATGTTTTACAGACTAATTTGTCTTAATAAAAATGAGCTTGGTTAATTCTAGCTGGCTTTGAGAAGCTCTATATATCTTAAGACCTAATGACAAAGATGTGAAACGTCTAATTGCATCTATTGTTACTCACATCTGCCTTCGACCTTTGGGAGGATCTCTCCAGAACGTCGTCACAGGACAGATCTGAGTCCTCAGAGAAGCTCAAGTTTCTGCGTGATTTCAAGTCTGTAACATGCAATAAGCAAAGAAATTGACTGGCTTGTTAATAGGAGCCTCAATTACCACATTCAAAGATATTTTAAGCTCTGGATCACTTCTCTCACCTGATGATCTCCCAAGAGGTGATGTTCTCCTCTTCCCAGAGTCCTGAGTGGTGGAGCTTGAGGACGGCGTGCTCGGACATGATTTGTCATCCTTCTTCTTTTTGTCCTTCTTGTACCCGGAGAACACTGCCTTCCATAATGACTTGTGTTTGGGCGGTGTCTCGTCTGTGCCCGAGAGCCTGATGCTGTCGTTCTTGGCTTTTTTCTCCTTCTTATTCTTGCGAGGGGAGAAGAGGGAACTTCTTTTCTTGCTCTTACCCGTAGAGGAGGCGTCGGACGAAGCTGCTGAGCTGTCCAGACTCTTGTTGCTGCTGAAGAAACGCTCTGATAAAATCTCTCCCTTTTTCGACTCCAGGGCCTTCACGGCCGATGCCTTGGGTGATCCGGCCGGCTTCTTTTTTACAGCAGCATCTGGGGTGATACTACAGGCCCCTTTAGGTGAGACACCCTTGTCAATGTCAGATTCTTTCATTTTGTTTCGCTGCTTGGCCATGGCATCTTTTAGTGCCGGGCTTTTGACAGACTTTTCTCTTGCCCTCATTCTCTCCTCAGCAATCTCCTTGGCCTCTGGAGAGAACTGAGTTGCCCTCTGAGTCTTAGAGGCTGGGTTGACTGGGATATTAGGTTTACCATTTTCCATTGCTAGAGACAGATGCAGGGGAGGTTTTTCCCTGCTAGGTTTGCTAGTGGGTGGAGTATAATACCTGTTCATGCTCGTTTCTGGCGTCCGCTCATCATATGTCTCCTCCACGTCATCAGCAAACGGAATCTCCTCCACCGTCTCTACAAATGACTTCCTCACCTCTTCCGTTCGAGGCTTCCTCTTCTCCCTCTTAACAACGACTGGAGTTACTTCTGGATCTGTTTGCAATGAGACTTTCCTGGGTGCAGGCTTGGGTGCAGACAAGGGGCTCAGCTGGGCCCTTGGTGTAGGAACAGGAGTAATGGTTTTTGCTGGCTCTTTGGGATGCTCAGGTGGAAGTTTTTCTGTTCCATTGGTCCAGGACACCTGGTGTCTCTGCTGCCTGAGCACAGCCGGGGACTGATTAGCAGGCACAGGTGGTGGTGGACTGGAGGGTGGGGTGAGCATAGTGGAGTCAGACATGTTGTAGCTATCACTGTTTGCTGTCTGACTCGTGGCCATGCTCCCATTCAACCCCAAACCAGAGCTGCTGCTGAGGTCCCTCTTATCGGAGCCATTACTCTTGGGCTCTGCAGGAGCAATGGGGGTAATGACTTGACCCTCAAGTGTGATGTTGAGTCTGCGAAAGACTGCGCGGCCGGTAAAGGCAGGCTTCTGTTCCTCAGGCATATCTGGAAACTGTGTCTTCAGAGGGGATTGGTCTTGTGTTGGAGTCTTAACAGGGCTCTTCTCTAATATTTTGCTACTGCGATCCAAAGGAGTCAGGCCGAGGCTTTTTCTTATCTCAGCACTCTTTAACCAAAACTCCTCAATTATGTCAGTCTTTTTTGATGGAGTTTCATCAGTTGAGGAATCTGTAGACTTCGAGTCGTCCGGGGTGCCCTTTTCAGTTTTGGTCATGGGTGTCGAAGTGACTGCGGGTATTGGTTGAGTTCTGACGGGGGAATCAGAGGTGAGGGGCGACGAAGGTTCTTGACAAGGCAAAGGTTGGGCACAGATTGGGGAGAGGGGGTTACCCGTGAGAGGGCAAATGGAGCGGGGTGGGCAGACTGGAGTTTTGGGCGAGCGAGTCTCTGGTAGAGGGCCAGGCTGGGAACGGATTGGTGAGCTAACTGGAGACTTAACAGGGGATGCGACAGGCAACTGGATTACTGGCTTTAGTGGAGAGGCGACAGGTGATTTGGTGGGTGAACTGGGAGGCGATGAGGCAGAGACAGTGAAAGGAGAAGCAACTGGAGGAGGAGATGGAGAAGGAGCAGGGACAGACAAAGCATCCTGGACAGGAGCAGGTGAAGGGCACAGCGGGCTCTTGGCAGCTGGGGAAAGACTTGTCCTCTCAGGCTTTGTTTCCTCAGGTATGAACGGATCTGGGAAAAAGCGGGTGCCAGGAGACTTCACAAGAGGTATCTGGAAAAGAAACAGAACATTTGGATTTAATCAAAACTGCCATCAAATATCTTTAACTTGACCAGCCTAGAAATATCTCACCTGTGTCTCAGGCTCTGGTGATGATTTGAGAGGGGAAAGGACTACATCTTCTTTCTGCACTGGGCTGATGCTGGATGGTTCTGATTGCACAAATGACAAAAATGTACTGCTGTTATATCTTGGAGGAAATAAATATGCGAGTGAGTAATTTCAAGGACTGATAGGTGACATGTACCAATACTGGAGGCCATTTCATCACTTTCTGATTTCTTGTCTTCTTCAGGAATTGCTTCAGCGTGCTCCGATTGCTGTAAGCGAGCCTCAGCTTCTGCATCTGAAGGGATATCATCTGGAATTGAAACGTAACAATATGAAATATTGTACTGTTATACAGCTTTATAACTTTTGACTATTTCCAAAATTTTATCGTGATGATTTCTTTTCAAAGCAAAAATGTTATTTTGCTCATATGGCAGAATTGATGGTCTTCTTATTATTTTTAATGGTTTGACAGCTTACCCTGATCCATCTCTGTACCGGGTTCCATGTCTGGGCTGTCTGCTTCTGCGTCAAGGTCCTCATCCTCACAGGGTTCTGGTGCAACAAAGAAATTGCAAGAAATTGGTCAAATGGGTGATGCACTGTCTTAATTCATTAATAGACAACAAACTTTTCTGTAATTTCCTAAAAAGCTAACTTAAGTGAACTTTCTTTTTTTCTTAACTTCCAGAAACTCTGGCAAAATTTGGAAAAAAAAAAAAAAAAAAAAAGCAACAGAATTGAAAGATTAATGAAAACGTTATCAAAACAGGACAGAAATTGAAGGTTGAAAAGGCTTCAAAACTAAAATCCATTCTTCCTGTGGAAAGCTTTAGGAAATGTGTTGTGTAATTAAATAGTTTTGTATACAAATGAAATCCTACTGTATAAATCTGTTCATAAAAATGAACAAAGGGTGGGCAAAGAGTAGCATTAGTAAATTGATACATGCAGATATCCATTTCTAACTTAGCAAATGGATGACATTTGAACCAAGCAAAAGCACAATCAAAATGTTAATGACACTGGTTAAGAAAATGAGCTACAATCCCTTTTGTAAACCTAATTTGTCGGGAAAGACTATTTTTCTAACAAAAACTGTAAAAAGAAATGACCCACACAGTTAATTAATGCAATTTTGAAACAATATCACAATATTAACAATCGTTTGTGCTAAATGCACTAATTGGGCCATTGTTCATGTGGGCGCACAAGCACATGCTGAGAGAACATCCGATTCTAGCAGGCCTGAACACAAGGAGCTCTTTACTAAGCTTTTACCCCAGAACAGAAGCAAAGCCTTGAATATGAATATATGTTGAGGACTCTCATTCCATTTATTTCAAGCTTTTAAACCACTGACCTCATTCTCTGAAATTTGTGCAAGTACAAGTACGATTCAGCGGTTAGTCCAAACACAACAGTAGTAGCAGATTCAAATTAAATACCTCACATATCACCCATCAGGGCAAGAAACACTGCAGTAATTAAGTGCTTTCAAGCCTTGATTGCTCATCTGTCTCTGGAATTCATTTCACTGCAGTACAGTATACTATGTAAGTAAAGAGAAAATACATGTTTTGGAAGTTGGACAGGGTAGCAAGAGAGGTGGGTTTGTGAGAGATGAAATACAGGTGCTGATCCAATCCCTAGAGAGCAGAACTCTTGAGAGTGACAGCCTTAGAGCATGCATGCTTGTGAGTTTACTGGTCTTTGCATGTGTTTCCGCATGCTCCAGGAAAAGGCTAGCTCACAGAAAGATAGAGTATGATTCTAAGACGGGATGTCTTGATCCCTTTGAAGTCTGAGCTACCTCCAGACATGGACTCCAACCAGACTCTCACTGCCTCGTTTCGGGCGGATGTGTGGGCAGGTGCTACGTTCAAACCAGAAGATACAGAACAACGAGGGATAGATGGCAGGGAAATAACAGTAAAGTAATTAGACACATGGGGAAGAACAATGCAGAACACAAAAGAACAAAGCAGAATAAAATCAAAGGAATTGACAAAAGGGGTTATATGGAGCACCGGGACATGGTTGAGGAACTTTATGTTCACCCCAGTGGACCAACAGCATCTCTGAATGACAAATTAAAAGACTGAACACAAAATTAGACATTCCAGGAGGAAAAAAAGCAATGTGACAAAAACGTACAAAATCAGAGATGATTATAACACCAGGTGGGTTAGTCGGGGGAGGTGTCTCCTCCTGTCGCAGACACAGGCATAAAAACAAAGCAGCAGCCACACTGATGAAATGAGATGCTGATCCTTAACATTGTAAGGCCCACAGCCTTTTCCAGGTGTTCAGCTCCTCTGGGTGGGTTACCTGTGGAGGAGGGTTGCGTGAGCTCAGAGGGTTGGGAGAGTTGAGAGGCCGAACCAAGATGGCCATCCTTCTCTTCCCCAGAGTCCAGGTGTGTTCTCACCAAACCTGGAATGGCCTGGGGATCCACAGGCTGCAGGAGCTGTTGGATCTGCAGGTTCCTGGCTAAATGAGGGTGTCAGCGGATGTTGCAGAGTTGAGTTTTTGGGTTGTGATGAAGTTGTGTGAACCATGATTCAGGAGGAAGATGAAGGCAGTTGTGCAGAGAGAGTGGAGAAGCACAGAAGAAGAAGAAAAGAGGAGGGAAAAGAGAAAAATGACAGAGAGGTAGAAAGAGAGTTAGAATACAGTGCCAATGGAAATTCAGAGGCAAGGAAGAGGGAGGCTGCATGCACTAGACTGCAAAAATAAATGCATAAATAAAACCATAATAGTGAGCTTCAAAGATATAAGTTTAAAGAAAGAAATCATATCTATTTGTTTAACCAAACCACAAATGCAGCACCTAGGTGGAAAAAACAAAAATCTCTGGAATTTATCAGATTAGTATTTCAAAGCCATATACAAAAACAGAAGTATTAATCAGTAAGTAAATGTTGGACTCAGCAAAAAGAAACACACTTTCCTTTACAACACAACTGCAACCAACAAACCCAAAAAAACCCGTAAGGAAAGAAAAAGAAAGGAAAGCCATACTCTTTTTCGTAGAAATCTTTGAAAATGAAACCCAAACCAGCCAAGATTAAACATCACAGTGAAAGTTACTGCAAACACATCCGCAGGCAGTTCTGCTGCTACCTTTAAATGTACCAACATCCTCTTCATCTGTGAGATACTTCTCCAGCCAAAGGCCTGACTGGAGCTCTCTATCCCAGGGGCAGTAATCCCCCTCTGCCAGCAGAAGGAGACAGAGCCACCCCCGAGGGAAAAAAATACAAACATATATATATACACATATATACATATATATATATATATATACATATATATACACACATACAGACAAATACATACATATATACATACACACATATACATATACACATATGAATGTATGTGTGTGTGTGTGTGTGTGTGTACACACACACACACACACACACACACATTATATATATATATGTGTGTATATATATATATATACACACACATATATATACACATACACACAAAAACAAACAGAAGTACACACACAAACACAGTTGATATGGGGGGAAGTAGTGAAGAGGAGGGGGTCGAAAAGGAGGAAAGAAGCAGAGGATGACGCAAACAACCTTTGAGACAGTGACACTACACATGAAAGATTCTGGTAAAAAGCAAAAGAAGTTCTAAAAAGGGAAAATGGAGACTGGGCAGGGGTGTTAACATACAGAAAAGGAAACAAACTACATTTCTAGTCTTCAGAGATCACACCAAGAATGAAAAATTAATTTACCATCGCTTGACTCCTCATCTTCATCCTCATCTTCCTCCTCGTCTTCCTCTTCATCTACTTCACCATCTCTGTTGACTGCATCTCCCAGAGCCTCGCCCTCTCCCTCGTCACCGTGGTCGCCCCTCAGTTTGGCATGGAGCTCTACTGCTTCCTTCCAGGGAACACCGCCAAGGTCTGATGGACTGGGAGGCTGCTGCTCTTTCTCAACCTCCAGCTCCAGCTCCAGCTCCAGCTCCACCTCCTCCTGATCCTGATCCTGATCCTGATCCTGATCCTGATCCTGATCCTCCTGCTCGTCCTCCTCCTCCATGTCTGACTCCGAGCTACTGTTGGAAAATACAATATTTCACAATGACACTAATTTTCCATTTTCTACAGCAAAGAACAGATTAGTATTTTCAATAGATTCTTCTGCAGTTCTTTACATAGGGTGTTAAGGAATAAATAGAATTATCCACTAGTAATTATTTACATAACCCATTAATTGCTTTCAATAATTCCATCATTGCTTTCTTCACAAAAGTTGATCAACTTTTAAGTTTTCAATTAATTGCTGTGCCTGTCAACTGCAGGGAAATTACCCAGAGGCTAAACAACCATTTTCAAATTGCTTCTTTTGTCCAATAAATGCAAAGATATTCTATTCATACTGAGAAAGGCTTCAAATCCTCACATTTCACAGGCTGGGAACAGAGGGGTTGGAATTTTTAACTGATGTATGACCTAAATGATTCATTAATTATCAAAATTTGTAATAATTAAAACTGTGTCTCTCTTTATTATGCTCCTACCTGGAGCCCAGATCAGCATCTGTGGCCTTGTCCAGCACACTGCTGAGGTTGTGTTCTGCCAGCGTCTCCTCAGGCACCTCCTCCAGCTCCTCCTCCCTCTGAAGGGACAGGCGGTAGTTTTCCAGCTCGATACGCTCCGGAGTTCCCCGCAGGCGCTTAGCCAGGCTTGGCTCCTGTAGTCCATTGACCTCTGGTGCTGAGACCCCGGGTGAAATGATGACATCAGTGCATGTTGGAAGTAAGAAGGCAGAGGAAAGAGAGTACAAAACACAACTGAGAATCGAGCCGGTGCAACAGTCTAGAGGGGAGGGGCAGAGAGCATAACCCACTGCAGTTCAGGTTTCATGCAGGGCTGAGTGCAAGGGACTGAACCAAATCCACCAAATCCTCCATGAAAACTAATGTGATTACAGATACAAGATCTGACATATCTGTGTTAACATATCAGTCTAGGAGCATCAAAACCATCACACATCCAACAATAAATCTATTTCTTCACGAATTTGCAGTAAAATTACTTATTCCAATTTACTCCCTCTATTGCAAGCATTGGACAAACTGACAACAACACAGCAATTTGAGATCTACAACTGAATTTATTGTTGGTAAATTTTATTCCTACAGCAAATATTATCAACAAACACAAATAAGTTTAACACTAATGTATTTCTATTATACTACAGTTTTAAGTACAAGGTTGGTGCCTTGCCTTTTTCCCATCCTGAGAAGCAAATCTTAAAACTGTCTCTTTTAAAATGTGTTTTTCAAATTATGTGGGTATTGCTTAATATGATTGGAATGGATAAAAACAAGTGCTTTACACATTTCGTCTCTCCACTTATTTAAGCAAAGATATAGGTGCCCTCCAATTAATCCAAATAATTGCTCTAAGCAATAACCCCAATGTAAATACAACTAAAAAAAGCATAGATGTGACAATGAATGTGTAGCATAGGAATGTGATCCGACAGCTACAATTGTTCCTTTTTTTCCACTTAACAGGGTAACATGACTGAAAGACAGCTGTGAAGAAAACGACCCAATCAGTTTAAATTGTATACTTTACCTTTCCATCAGAACAAGCCCAAACAATTAAAGGGCAAGAGTGTCCATGTCTGACAAACACAGTCTGCAGTTTTTGGCTTTCCAATATATTCATATGTATCCTCAGTATTTTAAATAATGGTATACAATTATTATATCATGGGATTTACTAGAATATTATTAACAGTGATGAAAAAGTTACTATAATCTAATTGAATAATACAATCCCAAAATGATTTCTGAATTACTAGGTGATGGACTTCATGAATGCAATATGATGTAATTTTCCCCACCAGCACAAAAATGATATGTATTATTATTATCAGAAGATAGTTTACTGGTTATTGCTATCCATATCCCCTAGCTTTTAGTGATTCTTTAATTTTTTTATCACCATACATTCATTTTACATATGTCAATATTGTCATTAGAGTATTTTGAGTAGCTATTTACTACACTTGCCACAGGGAGCAGCAGGCCCACATTTTACTAACTTATAATCCACTTATTAATTTTCCGTGAATCTTACCGGCCCACCTATTTTGGCTCTTTATAGTCTATGATTATATCTAACTAGAAGATGCAAAGCAATAAATGCAACAAAGATGACCTATAATGAGCAAACACAATTAGGTCTTAACAGAAATCTGTCAGGGGTGAGAGGTTGAGGGATGCAGGAGGACAGGGCAGCTGAGAAGGTGTAACAGAGGAGTGGAAATCAAAAGAGAACCAATCACAGGCACTACTTCAAGCACTAGTGGAGCTCTCAGTTTTAAGCTGCTCTGATAGGAGGGGGAAAAGTAAAGCTCACAAAAGCACTGACACAGGCACTTGATCACAGTATGGTGAGTTTCATTAAAAGGGATACAGTGTGTGCAAATCAGCTTACAACGAGAAAGAAACACATCACAAAGCAGGCTCTAAAAGAAACAAATCACACAGGAGGAGGTAGAGGAAAAAGAGAGCAGTCACAGGCCACTAGATGTTACAATCAAGAGGGAATAAAGTTTGGCTCTTCATTAAAACACAGGCAGGCAAAAATCCTGTTTAGGTAAACGATTCATTTAGGATATATGAACGTATTGCTACATGCCAAATTTTAACTGATCATTTGAGTTAAGGATATATTGCTGCCTCATTTAACAATAAAATCAGAATGAGAAGCAGTACAATATTAATAGGGTTAATATCGCTGCCCAGAGAACTGAGCAGAAGGAACTCTGTCCAACTCTTTTTAATTTCAAAGCCAAGAAAATTAAAGAAATAAATTTCAGATGCCCCATTCACTTTAAACTTATTATGCCAGAGCACTGCTGGACTGCCTCGGCCAATAAAATGGCTGCTAACACAGACAAAGAGAATGCTGCATCTTCAAGAAATAAATCAATCACTGAGATGAAGACTCACAAAATTTCCATGAACACTCTGCAGGCTCAGCGAGTCAGTACATCAGCTGAATCTATACAGTCCAACTGACATTAGTTGGCAAAGAGTAAAAGGACGTAAGGGAGGAGAGAGAAGAGGAGAGTCATGCTAGAGGAGGTTGAGCAGGACATTGATGGTGAAACAGCAGAAGAGGTAGATGCAGTATGTACACAGGAAGGGAGAATCTAGGGGGTTGTGTGCCACCTGGTGGCAGGTCCAGGAGATCGTGCGGCGGAGGGTACGCAGAGCAACTCCCACGCCCATGGCCAGACGGCAGGGCGCAACTGCCACAGCAAGAGAGGAAAGTGGGGTACCTGAGGGCTGGAGTTCGGCCAAGGGGGCTGCCACTGCCATCGCCCTTCCGGGGGCATCTACGGTTGCCGTAGGAGTTTGGGGTGCCTGGTTCTCCTGCAAAGCCAGAGAGAGATAAACTCAAGGCCAGAAAAGCATCCACAAATTTTCTTATCTAGCTACAGAAGAAAGGATAAAAATCAATATGCTACTCTGCTTCCAACATATTAGCCCATGTTCCCCTACATAACTAAGCACTGCATTTTGAAGCTAAACTAAACAATTATTTTCTTCATTAACTGCCAAACAATCATGATTTTCCATCAGAATGTAATCAATTAAAAACAAAAACAGGCACCTTAGCCGTGACTGGAGCAGGGGAAGGAGCGGGCCTCTTTCTCTGAGCATAGCCAGACAGACGGTAACAGTAATGGGGCTTGCAATAAAATTTCCCTGCAGGATAAAGAAGACAGAGAAAATAAGTATACGTACTAAATAAATAAATATCCATACACAGTGCCTATACAGCAAATTACACCTCACAGATTTCATAAGTCTTATCTGTTCTGCAGACGAAGACTATGCTTGTTTTCAAGACTAAAATAACTAAAAAAAAAAAACAAAACCTCTTTTTTTCTCATCTCAGACCATTAGTGGGTTTCAGTCCCATGACTAATTCTGAAAAGAACAGCTTTTGACGAAAAAAAAAAAAACAAAAAACAAAAAACAGCTCACTGAACAATCTGTTGCCTGTCCTTGAGCACAATACCACCTCCCAGAGAGGGAAACATGGAATCATGGGACTCAGCTCTGGGCTCCCTGTAATATTTCTTTAGAAGTGAGTTTTAAACATCTAAAGCTGTTAAGTGTTGAAAATTCATTTGGTTCTAATATCGCTCAAGTTTTTCTAATGGCAGGATTTTTTTTTGAGAAGCCTGGGGAAATTTTGTGTGGTTTATTTATCGCTTTCAGTCCGTTCATACCAGTGTTCTTTGGGCCAGGTTCATGGGTGGAGGGGAAGCTTTTGGTACACATCGTCTGTCTGACACGGTGTCTGTTTTGATACTACCACTCAGGGGAGCCCAAGTTTCACATCTTCAAATTTTGCTGAGAGAGGGATATAATTGTATGGACTGATATGATTCTCTCTAGCTAGCATTTGCTCTGTCTTCAAACTGTTTTGGTCAGTGTTGTCACCATTAATCCAAAGCTAAGTTGTACTTATTTTTCTGTATTTAATGTTTAAAAACTCTAGGAAAGATGGCATACATATGGAAAAATCTAGAGTTATCCTCTTACCATCCTCCACATCAAAGGCATAGGAGGATAATCGTAGTGTGGTGCCACAGTAGTCACACTTGAAGCAGCTGCGATGGAAGAACTTTCCCTCAGCACTCAGCCTCTCCATCACGTACACACGCTTTCGACAGAAGAAGCAAACGTCGCTACCTCCAATGTTGACAGGGAACTCTTTTCTGAGAGACCCCTGTGGAATATAGAGCATTTCAATCAGTCTTGAGAGGAAACAGGGAAAAATATGGCAAAGGAGAGGAGACGCTAAAGTACATCAAAGATTTGGAAAAGAAAATGACACCACAAGCTCACCAGGCCACTGTCAGTATATGCGTGGTATTGAATTATTTAGAATCTAACAACCACATCACAGCAAGTTAAAGGTTAAATATAATTAAGAACAAGGATGTACAGTAAAAGAAAAACAAACAAACAAACAAACAAACAAAAAAAAAAATCTCTTTTTCATCACTGTACAAATCATCTATAAACACAAGGGTTTCCCGACTTCTCGCACACACTCTATAGGTAAAGGGAGATGGATCACGGTTCGACTGTGACAGAAAACTAACACATCAATGTATCAACCACGTGTCATTATACAAAACAACACTCTCTGGCAAGTGAGGCTGTGTTTTGTGCAGCCACATGCACACGCCTTCTACCCACGGAACAGTGTGCTTACCAAATCCCTCTTTTCAGGTAGGGGCTTGGGGGGGACTTCCTGAGACTGAAGCTGATTGGCTATTTGCTCAGCCAATGAGCTAATTCCCCCTGTGTACATCCTTACATAGCGCTATTAACATCATTTGGAGGAAAAGAAAAAAAAAAAAGACAGATGGGATAAACATTAGAAAATGATGGATGAAAAAAAAAAGAACAGGAAAAACAGATGGATGAAGAGTGCATGACAAGATCACTCAGCATAGCAACAAGTGTTCAAACACAGATGGCGTGTAAAAAACAATAGAGTCTTACAGGTCATTTAGACAGGATGTGTGAACAAGGGTTTAGATGTGCTGCTGGCCCCACCTGACTAGTTGCTAACTAAACATATTGTAGCTCATGAAAAAAAAAAAAAAAAAAAAAATCTCCAAAGGTGATAAAGTATCTTCTGCCCTCAGTCAAAAAGAAGTTCTTCCATCAAGATCCATGGTGCATTGACTTGCAAACAAAAAGCAATGATGGATTTCGGACATCAGAAAATATTATTTTAAGTCTATATCAGTATTTTGAAAGACAACTGGACCTGTGTGGACCTGTGCCCCTTTAATATAAACTGTCCATCAAGACTACTAAACATGCTTACACGTATATGTTAAGCAGTCGTGCGTTTTTCATTCACATGCACAAACACAGAGGCCCTCACACTGCTCTGCTGTACTGAACAATAATTCTGAACAAAACAAAATACTGGGAAGCACCGTTCTAAATGGTTTGTTATTATCCAAATTCAGAGAGCAGACATGAAACCACTTTTGGTTTAAAATCTGAATTATCCCATACAGGATTAAGCTTCAGTCTGTTAAAACTCCAAACTAAGCTTCTTGGTCCCAAATAGGAGAAGAATTGAGGTCACATGTAGTATGAGCACACCTAAGCCATGGAATCTCCTACTGTGGATGGGATTGAGCACACTTTGCTGTGTTACAGTCCCACTGCACTGCTGAGTTGTTACTCTGCCACAGCTGGATCTGTGCTTGTCAAAAGGGGAGTCACACTATATGAGATTTTTGCTGCCAAACCGCTCTTCAAATCCAAAACAACTAGATGGGACGCCCTTGGTAGAATAACTGTCAGGATTATAAGTGGGTTCAAGCACTCCCCAGCTATGGATATTGTGATATCAGACAGAGTCACAATCAAAGGAACTTATTACTCACCCACACATTCACCACAATAAAGAAAGTAACAAACAACAGGGAGCAACTTAGTTTCTTATGATTTCACAACAAGCAGCCAGCTTTTTGAGCAGGTCTCAGGTGAGCTTAAGCTGTGTTTAGCAACTTTTTACAAATAGGTGAGACGATGCATCTTCCCGAAGGGCAGGTGTAGCATGTTAGCATTACCCAACCGCATTCCTTCCAGGCATGAGGTGACTACCTGTCTCAAGGTGTCAGAGGAGGAGGGGGGAGAATCAGGGGGACTCTGGGCTTGGGCCAGGTACCATTGTTCCATAAAAAAACGTGAGGGTTTTTTCTTGGGCTCCACAAAAGAGGGGGAGAGGAGAGTAGTTAGAATAGCAGTCAAGTTAAATTAAAAAGGTGAAAGAGAAAATTTTCAGTTAACAATCAAAGGAACCTAATATATTACATCCACTAGTAGATAATAGTAGGTGTTTTTGTCCATTTCTTTTTCTAATACATTTTTACACCGTGTTTTCTCTTTTATACCATTTTATAAAATAAAATTGAAAACTAAAACGTTTTGTTAGGAGAGTAGCCTGTTGGTCACCTTCATTCCCTCTGGAGTTCTAATCTATGCTTACACTTTAGCATGGATCATTTAGTATGCTAACACTGCTTTTTTTTGGGCAATGTCACCTCCATTTTATTTTTTTAAACAATATTTATATATCTACATTTGTAAAAATGTCAAATAAAGAGGCTTGAACTGAACTCATCCCGTTAAAATAACTCCTGTTTTCTGATAGCTGTACAGTAATTCCTTCTAGTGCTCTCTGCGAACAAGTTAGCAGACACTGCTGAGTACCAGAATAGAACCACCACTGCTATTTCTCATTTGTATTCTATGTAACCTCTACATCGCATCTGTGCAAACTGAAAATAAATTCTGCAGAACTCAGCAGAGTATTTGTGTATTCAACTATGACTAGTCGTTACGCAAGTCTATCTCATGTTCTTTATACATGTTATCATAAATAGCTTTGTGTTTGTGTTGTATTGATGATCTTTCATTACTAATAAACTGTTTATATCTAAATAAGTTTCAGGGAAGAAACATAAGTAGCCACGCTACTGAAGTATCTCATTATGCATTTAACACATAAAAAGAAAGGGTTGAAAGGTTTTTGTTTCAAATTGTATCCGACACCTTCACAAAACTTACATAAATGCTACTAGTTCCATGCTGCCCACCCACAATCACTAGTTTAACTGAATAATAATAATAATAATAACAGTGCAAAACAGCCCTCTGGGGATATATGGATGATTTTGGTGTCTACTCCTAAAAAGGTAAAGTTGACCAACAGAGCAAGTCTCCCAAAAAACATGTTTTCCTTTCTCAATATGTATAAATTTTATACAGAGAATCGTTTATATGTTTAATAGGGAATGTTCACCTTTGGTCCGAATGGCTTGCACTCAAACTGAGAGACAAGTTGCTCAGCCCTCTCCTGAATACTAAGCACATATAAGGGCATTTGGTCATCAGAATGCAGAGGCCCTGCTGACTCCTGCAGAGAAATAGATGATTCAATCACCAAAGGGATTTACTAGGAGGAAAATGTAGTTATTCTCCATCTTTTTAGTGTTTTTCAAAAACAATCTCCCTTCCAGACCATTGATAATTTGTTAGCCATTGTTTTCATAGTTCCACCTGACAGTCTTAAATTTTTGTAGCACTCTAAGCCTGGGTCAGTAAATTATGAAAGCAATTCCCTTCAGTTAGTAAAGATATCTAGCAGCAATACTTAGCATAACAGCAGACTACACTTGAGATAAATAAACAAAAACTGAATGAGCTTGAGTGAGCCTATGAGTAATGGCTTGAGCTCAAAGTAAACTGTCATGAAAGTTTTTTTTCTCAGTACAACAGAAGGTAATTTATGAAAAGTCTTAGGCCACAGCACCAAAAACCCTAACCTTTATGGAAAAGTCAGGAGAGGATTGCGGTGAACCAGGACTCTCAGTTAGGCCTCGGGATAAGTGCCACTGCTCTAAAAAGAAACGGGACGGCTTTTTCTTAGGCTCCGTGGAGAAAAGAGGGATGGTTGAAAGAGGGCATTAGACTTGAGAGAAAGTACAACTGTACACCAATAGCAAGCTTTTTCACATGTAAAGTAGAAAATACTCAACATTAGAAACCTTTTGCCCAAAAACATCCATGCATGGTGTTCACCTTTGGCGGCTTGTCATGCTTGCCCTTGAACCTTGAGATTAGGCGATCAGCCCTTTCCTGTATACCAGGTATGTGAATGGGTCCTGGGTCTGTCAGGTGCAGCGGCTTCCATTCCTGCCGAGGAAGCTCCATTGAGACTTGATCATAAGTGGGTTTAGCTAATGGCTGAATACCATGGTTTTAAATATGGAAAAGCCAGGTTTGTTCCATACAGATGTTTGTTTACAGCCACTCCGAACGTTATCTCATTAAAAAATTCCAACCACAAACAACAGAGAGAGCAGTGACAAGCTGAATACTTATACATGCAGCCACTCATTTACTCTACCCCGTATTTCTGAGGCCTTTCGTAGTATTCGAGTTCATCTTCCTCTGGACTTTTACGTAAATGCTTGAGGGCAGAAATGAACAAACAAATGCTGTATTAACATTTCGCTTTACATCGAGCATAAACAGACTGTTGACTGACTGTCCCTTTAAAGAACAGCTTGTTAGAATGACTGGAAGGGCCTGACAACAGGTTAAAACTACCCAAAGTCTCCTGAGTCTACATTTATTTACAAGCTTTAACATCCCAACAACATATGCCTCAGCACAAAAACAAGCGGCTCCTCTGATGATGACTAACACTACCCTCTCAGCAGGAAGTAAACAAGACTGTGACCTCTCTAAAAAGTTCACCTGGGTAAATGCAGCATTTTGTTTTTATTTACCCCGTACACTGCAGAGTTCAAATCTGAGATGCAGCAGACATAAGTAGGAAAACTGGTTGTGGAGATAAAAATAGGGAGTAAGGGGACCTTTGATGGGTTTGCCAGATAGACAGACACATACAGACAGATACAGCGGACTGTGTGTCACCTCTGAGTGAAGAGAAAGCGAGGAAGTGGAGGAGGAGGAAGGGAGCAGAATGGTTTTCTTTGGGCAGCTCCGAGAGCCCGAGCTGGACAGTAGGTCTGCACCACTTCTGGCCTTTGGAGATGAGGAACAGGAACAGCAGATTGAGCAGAAGATGATGAGGATGAGGATGAAACTGATGAGCTAGTTTTAAAATTAATGTTTATACTCATTCTCTGTGTCTTTCATAGGTGGATGAAACATTTTGATTCCTTTAAAAACTTGTATTACCGAGAAAAAACATGATTAAAAACCTCAACACCAAATTAGTAATCTGTTTGGTTAATGGAATTAGCATGCTGTTCCGGTTCACTTGTTAAGGTTCGTGTACAAGCACAATTAGATACGCGTGCGCAAACTTTTGGCAGAGCAAAAAAGTACCTTTTTTTTAAAAAACAAAAAAATTCACTGATGCTATAGTTGTTTATGATAAAGTTTAAAGCTGTATGGAAACTTATTGTCCATTGCAATTCAGAAAGAAGAATCTACAGATTTTTTTTTTTTTTTTTTAATCACATTAACATGGAATGAAAAGAGCTTAAATAATATAAAATTATATATGAAAAATCACTGAATATAAGAGACTTAAAACTCAATCCTAAACATTCTGCTTTGAGAAGCGCTTAGGATTATCATGATTATTTCCAGTCTTTACAACTGACTTTCATCTTATTTACACAGCAGCAAGAGACTTCCTGTGCAGTGAGAAGACATTTAAGAAGAGCAGCTAATTAAATCTCTTTAACCAGCAGAGGCTTGAGGCTTTAAAGCAATGCCTGTGATCCAACTACTAAATGTAGTGACAAGACAAAAAAGGATAACTCTTTTAGAATCATCAGGGGAAAATGATTCTGGCGCTTAACTGTGATGATTCTGTTATTTACAGGGGAAAACAATAAGAAGGGTGACAACAAGGCAGGGCAGCAGGCTACAGCTGGTCCTCTAGTGAGGCTGCAGGAGGGAATTTAGCACTGGATCTTATTTCTTTGTAAGCAACCTTCCTGTGAACCAGTGAGCAGGATTGTTGGCTAACGAAATATCAAGCTTAACTGTACCTACTTCCATAGAGAGGGCTGAAACATTTGTAGCAGGGAACCCTTAACAGGAGCTGACAAGTCATAAAAAAGTAGTGGGAAAATGCAAGAGAGAGGTGGCGTGTCATCAAAGAAGAAGAAGAGGAAGAAGAAGAAGAAGAAGAAGAATACCCAATCTGCGTCTGTCTAAGTTGGCCTAATCTTTTTTTCTTAAAAACACATACTGTAAACAGCAGAAATATTACATGTACCCTTTAGAGTTTTTGACTACTGATAGCACTAGGGAATACATTGAACACATTTGTTGGGTTTTGTTGAGAAACAGTGAATGTAAACAGAGCTTTATTTGTTGAGAAAAAACCCCACTGGGTACCTTTAACTTGCTAACTACTACCAAAAAAAGCTGGCTGCATACTATTAAATAAATGCTACTTTGTCTTTCGAATTTCACAACTAGGTACTAATTCCTATATATAGACCTATTAGCTTTTTATGACCATGCATTGACATTTTTACTGATGTGCTTTGAACCTGAACCTTTCCCACATCTGCCTAGACAAAGCGACCAGTCGATTGGCCATTAATGGTCTGTAGCTACGAATGTGAATCAGTTTACTAATGAACTGTTTAAGAAGACTGTTAATTTCTCCATAAACTTCTGAAAACATAGCAAAATCTATCCTAAACGATCCAGCAAAATCAATACCTGAGCTAAGCTATAGGCCATGCAGTTGCAGAATCGTCTCATATTTGTAAGTATTTATACCCCCCCCCCCCCCGCTTCTTGACTAGAACACCACTCCGTTTTCATCTTTGGAGGCTGTAGCCGTTTTAGGAGGGTGAACCTGGATTTACTGTGATGTGAAAGGATTTGGAGGACTGCCAGGCCAGCATACCTGCTCCCCCCTGCTGGGCAGCGTCTGGCACTTGATCTTTTCTTTGTAGCGCATGCTCAGCTGCTCCTGCTGCTGTGTGCGTCTCTGAACCAGGAAAGGAGAAGCAAGGAGGAGAGAGACCATGACGGTGGTGCACTCTTATGTGTTCCTCTCAGACACAAATACACAAAGCTGCACAGCTATTTGATTAAGTTAAAACACTCACACAATTCTCAACTACACAACATATTTCCAAGCATCTGCGCTTAGTGAGTAAATTCCACCAAATCTGACACAGCAGATCTGAAGTCTGTCTATAGAGAAGATATGGCACAGACTAGTACTGGTCAACACAAAGCAGCTTTCCCAACTATGACATACCACAGGGACATATGGTTAGTCGGTCAGTCTAGTGGTTAGTCTCTAAGGGGATCAGGGTGGCACGGTTCCACTCTTTACCTTTCTCCATGCTGGGACAGGTGCCAGGCGTACTGGCTCGTTCACAGGGATTTGGGGCGGGGAAGGGGGCAAAAGGCGATCCAGATTGGGCAGAGAGTCCCCCTTTGTGGCCAAGTAAAGATGAGTGACAGCAAACGAGGCCATTAAGAGGGCCAGAATAACCATGCAAGGCATCATGAATCGGTCCATGATGGGAGATTGAGGCAAGGAGAGAGAAAAATGGAAAAAAGGAAGTGAATCAGGCACACAGTGGTCACGGTGGTTGGAAAATAAGTGTTCAAACTAATAAGGAAATGACATAGTTGTACAAAGATCATGCTGAGAAGTCGTATAACATGATAATAGAGGTATTACAGAGTAGAATTCATGCAGAATAAACATTAATAATAAATAGAAAGAGAGGAAATACACATATATCTTCAGCAAAGCAACTGCTCTACGATTTAGCCATTATAAATCATTAAAACCTTCCCCACAAACCATCAAATTACTCACCATTGAGTTTTGGGCTGACATCATCATATAATCAGCTATTTTCATACTTGCCATAGCAATAAACAAACAAGAGCTTCTATATTTAAAATAAAACACCAAATCAGAAGCAGCTATTTCGAGTCACACAATAACAAGACATTTTCTCAGGCTGCAACAGTTGATAGTCGTCTTTCTCTCCATCAACAATACTGCCCAGTGTTCCCACAGCCCACATCTTCCTCCCACTGCTCTGGTGGTCCTCAATAGCAGGAAAAACCAGTGCTTGGCAAACCAGTTGGCCTGAGCCATCCAAGCCTAATCAGCACTGTGAGGCCGCCTACATGACCTAGGAACAATACCCAGCCTGACCAATATTAGCATTCTGGATCTGAACTCATTTATACAGTGGCCTACAGCTCATCCATCATGAGACCAGAGCCCCTGTCATACAATATGAAATCTACATGTTCATCAAACTATTAGCTGTAGGGAAAAACAAACCACAATGAGTGTGCAAAAAAAGTAGTCTGATCTCCCACAACGTCTGAACATCTTTCCCCTGTTCCCTGATCTATCCCTGGGGGAAATCTCTTTCCACCAGCCCTGGCAGTATTACCACAAAAAGAACCACATAACTTCCTCCATACCTGTCTTTTAAAAGGCTGGGCAGGGGCATTCTCCTCGAACTTAGCAAGTAGCTGGGTGGCCATGACCTTGACTTTGTTGTTGTTGTTCCCTACAGCAGCAGAGTCCATTTTTCTCTCAGATAGGGAAGCAGGGACGGACGGCCTGTCGTCCCGACCAGTCCTGGCTACTTCCTCCTGTGGGAAAATGGGGAAAACGTTTTTTCTTGCCTGCTGCCGTTACTCTAGTGGGATTAATCAAATTCACAACAAGCTCAACATCTGAGACGCTTTGCTGTCAGAACTACTCACTTCTTCAGACTGACTGGTCTTCCTTCTCTTCCCCAAACCGTCTACATCCTTCTCTTTTTTGTCCTGTTGATGACATGTCAAGAGTTATTTTGACTCCAGGCAAAACAGGGAAGTTGTGAAGTGCCATTTTGATATTTTAAGAAATCACCAGGTGCCAACAAGTATTTCTCAGACCCTGACCTTTGGATTTCGTTTCCTGGATATTGCTATGCTCTGACCAAGTTTGCTGAGGAACGAGATGGGAGACTTAGTGCTGGCTATCAGTGCAGCCTTCTCCTCAGGACTCAAGTTGTGGTTATCTGAACAGAATTCCACAAAAAAAAAACTGTTATGAGTTATGAGCAAAAAGCACTTTATGAGCAAAAAGCACTTTAATATACTTCAACTACAATTGATTGCGTTTTCAAAGCCTCTGTCAGAAAATCACACTCATGTCATTACAGACACCTCCCAAAACCAGATTGCAGAGCAAACACTCTTACCTCCAGGTGGCACTGTGTCCTTGAACATCTCATAAAACTGGCTGAGGTACATGACCATAGAGAGTTTGTCTGGCTCCACCACAGAGGACATCTCCTTGCCAGTCATGCAAGGCGAGATGCCAAATTCCTTCTCTGCCACATCAAAACCCAACTGGTTGTTCCTCTCCTGGTCTCGCTCATCCAGTGAGTCAAAGTCACTGCAGGCAGGAGTGAGGAGGGAGGAGGAGGAGAGGGAGAACAAAGGACAATGTTCAAATGAGATGGGACATGACAGGAGCGATAAACAAAATGTCAAAAATAAGGGCAAGACAGAAAAGGATAATCATAAAATTATATAATGATATCATTATTGGATTTTTTTATTATTGGAGTATTGGCGACTGATTGAAATTTTTAGACCAGAAACAAAGTGAACTTGCCATTTTTGTGTACATTGCTTGAGAAATCACAACTATGAATATAGCATTCTATTTCAGCAAAAAGATCCCCCTAAACTAAACCCGCACTCAGAACATAATCAGAACATGAAAGAAATCTATATTTTCCAGACACAGCTATCCAACAGTTCCTGATATAATTGACAGTGAGCCCGCAATGCCAACACTAATGAAAAAGCATATCTGTACAGCCAGCAACTGTAATGTACAGTACATTACTGTAAATGTCATTATACTACCACTGAAAATACCATTAGCATGGCTCATCAATACATTTCAATTGCTCATGCAATCCATTTAAAGCATTAGCACTGGAATATCACATTAGGAAGAGAGTACACCCTGCTCTCAGTCCTCCTCAGCATCCATCTTATACGTGTGTACACGTGAATGCATTTCCCCTCCCCTCCTCCAATCATCTGGCCTATCAAAGGCAGCAGAGCAAAGCTGCTGCACCACTTGGTAAAGGTCAGGCACAACACAGACACTAATAGCTTATAATGTTAACTGCCACGTTGCATCCAGAGGGCAGAAAACATTAGGCAATGCAGATGGAGACTGTGTTGTTTATAGAGTGCATGAGGGTAAGAAGAGTGTTTATGTGTGGGTGAGAGTGTATGAGGGGGGGTCCCTTAAGTGACCCGAGAGGCCATTATGACTGGCAGCCATCACCTAATTTTCAGTGACTTACAGTTCAAAGAGCCCCAACCAGACAATTAACATCAATTACAATGAACAAACTCACATAAACACAGCCAGGCCAGTGTTTCCAGGCACCACAGCTGTTTTAACTCCTTAACTTTAACTACAACAGGATACAATTGGAAGAGTTTTCAAAAGTACACAAATTGCAAAAACAAATTTACCCTCTGCATTAATCTGTGCTCCATGTTGTATATTGTCTTCATGTGTATTTCTTTCAGATACTCACATGAGATCTGGTCTGTATCGGTGAATGAGGGCACAAAGGGCCAGACCGCTCTTCCAAGACATAGTGAGGTCTGTCACATTGACATTCCTGTATCCCTCCGTTTGTCTCTGGCACCAATTAAGCAGTTTACTGGATCGAGCTATTGATTCTGGTATGGGAGAAAGACAAAATTAAAGGCTTGATGTTAAAGTGTCAAGAACAGAATGCGGATTGATCATGGCGATTAATTAAATCTGTTTGGGGAGAGCACTAGGGATCTCTTGCTGGGCAATCTCATTGCCTTTGTCAGGCAAGGCTTATATCAGGATTATAAAGTTTTTTCATCCATGGCCTCACCTATGTTAGTACAAGTTTCAACCAGCAAATGACGAAGTATTATGAACTGTGAGATGTTTTCTGATGTAAAAGGAGAAAAAGGTAAATAAGAGGTTAGGGGAGGATGCAAAATTCACAAGAAACCTTTAAGGTTGCTAGAAGGGACATTAACTGTTGAATATAACAAGGCAGAGTTAGTGTTAGGCGCAAATCTCCCTTCAGATGACCAAGTTAGTACAGGCAAAGGAATTCTTATGGGCTTCAATCAGTCCAACCACAAAGTTCCATCATTCCAGTATTCCAGCATTTTATATTATTCATTTATGAATGCATAGAAGGTAAACTTTAAAACTGTTAAAACTATTAGAAATCCCTGAAAAGCAACACCATGCATTTGGACTTTGTGTTACCTTGCAACTGCTTGTCAAGCAGGCAATTTTCTAGAGTGAAAATAGTTCATTATTACTTTTCAGCAACAGTGATTGCAGCAAAATCCTACGCTGATCAATAAGCAGACGATAAGCAAATTCAAGATGTTATTATAAATGATAATAAAATGCAAGCGATACAAACCGTTCCTGGTCAACTTGGGTGTTGACGTGTTGATAACATTCTCTATATCAATGCGCATTTCCCTGGACTCCCCTGTGTCAAAGAGGTGCCGCACCTGCATTAAATACACAAAATAACTATATTACTGTAATATACTAGGAATGTGTGATGACGCAACGATAGAGACAAAGATGATATCTAGGAGCATGGGCTCCCATTCTCACCTGGCTGGGCTTGAGGAAGTTAAGGCTAATGTTTGGGTAGCGTGTGGTAGGATCCACACTGTAATGACTGAAGTTCTTACTGACATTTTCTGGTGTAGTCTGGGGCAGTAGGCGGTATATACTCTCCCTAAAGGACAGAGGAAAAACTTTTCATGAAATGTGATAATCTCAGTCACTGTATAGGCAGATTCTCACTAGTCGCAAGAAAATATTGTAGGATACTATAGCAATACATAAATAAATCATATAAACACTGTTATTAAAGGGCAAGAAGAGATACTGCAGAACAGAAGAGTCACATTCCATTCAGGTATTATGAGAGCCTCTTAGCCCATTAGTACTAGCAGAGGTGGGACTGATGCTTGCAATAACATACAGGCACATTTTCTCATAAAGCACTTAGAGATAAAAGGGTTCGTTTGAAGAGAGGGAGAATGTGTGTGAGTGTTTGTGTGTATGTGTTGTTGTGTGTGCACGAGTGTTTGAATGTGAGTTTGTTGTGTATGCATCAACGTTCCCACAGCCTAACCTCTCAGCCAGCACCTCAAGAGGGGCTTTTCCCTGAGCCCAGCTCTTAACCATCCAACCTGAGTCCATGGCTGCCAGGAAACCTCGAGCAATGCCGGTGCCCATGGGCCAGAAGGGCTGGAGACAAAAGTGAAAGTCACGTTCAACAACCAAATATGGCCACAGAAGAAGCAAGCATATGGAATAACAAAATGGATAGTGTGACACAAGATTCAGAAAACAACTCGAACTTTTGTAGTATAAAAGAGTAATATATCTATTGATCGAACGAAAATCTTTGAAAACCTCTGTCGCATCTCTCACCTCCAGCAGGCTGTCTCCCACCAGCGCCACCAACAGCTTGTGGCCACTGCGTTGGCGCACCATGGCAGCGTTCTCAGATGCGTACATGCAGGTGAAGTCAAACATGGCTACATCGGGCTGACCGTAGTGGTTGATGGCAAAGTCAAGCGCAGGCAGCTGCTGGCTGGTGGAGAAATCCGCAGCCTCACGGGCGTAAGACAGCAGTGCCACTTGGTCTACATTAGCTCTTGACAGCAGAAGTTCTGTGTCTGCATAGTCCTACGGGAAAGATAGGAGAATGAGATTTGATTAAATGGGGCATTATGATTAAAAACTAATAAAAGCAGAAGATGTCCAGAGAAACGTAATCAAAGAGTTAAAGCTTGAAAGTTTAGCAGTTGAGGAAGTGGCTCACTCAGCATATGAAAGAATTAGTTTGAAGCTTTGGCAGAAAGCTTAAGATGATAATTCACTGTAATGCATAATGACATATAACGACATACAAACAACAGATGAGGCAAATTTTGTTTCCATTTACAGAAATATTAGAGGAAATTAATGAAAAATAATGTAAAATGTCCTCTCTATAATTTTAAAAGAAAACAGCTGTTGGGATTAAAGTTGGAGTTTGTGTTGTGATAAAACTGAATTTGAACTGGACATTTCAGTCATTGTATAAATACCACAGGCTGCTTGGCTGGGACAGGCGAATCATTGTATGGTATGCTGTATAAGCAGGAGCAACTAAAGGCATACCAAATAAATTGTCTTGGAAAGGCAGTGTCAGAAATTTCTTGAAACAACCTGAAATGGTGAAAGTCTATTATTTTTTTTTTTTAAATGACTGAACATACCTGACAATTTTGAGATGACAGCCCCTATAACTTGACTGTGCTACAAAGGCCCAGCCATTTGCAGTGGAATGAACTATGCTGCGCTCAAATCCCTCCAACATGTAGCATCAAATCCCTGCATGCTTTCAAAGTAACATGTTTTCATTGAGGGCAGTGAGAAGCACATTCTGCCATCTTCAAGCTCCCTGGCTGGCGAGGCCAGGCTGGCAGTGATGGCGGGTGAGAGGGAAGGGCAAGGTAGCGAAAGATATGAATGGAGCGTTGTTTTTTTGATTTGCCTTGAACTGTTTGGACTAATCGCCCGTCTGGCAACTTCTCCAACCTTCCTCGGTCCTTTCTCAAGGGGCAGCACAGAGTCAACTTCATTGCTATAAAAGGATCTGTGTAGGACTTTCATCAAAGACCACCTGCAGTAAATTATTCCTTCTCAATAACATGTAGTCACTGACTCCAAATCCCCTCTGGCATCAGACCTCAGTGTACACCAAACCTCATTGATGTCATCAGCTCACCATGAAAACAATGTGAAACAGCTCAAATTATCTGAAACAAAGTAATGACCATGACTAAATTAAAAAAACAGGGTGATTAAACATAAAAAAAAGAAAAGAAAACACCTTTCAGGTACCCAGACGCCATCAAACAATCATGGCACACCTTCAGTAATATTTTTACACCTAGACAGAAATGTAAAACAGTCTTTCCAGTTTCCTGTGGAAAGAGGCCAGGAAAAGGAAACTACCATGTATAGTGAGGGCACAAGCACTCAGTAAGTCTGCTTTGGTTGGCAGTTTGTTCCTGAACAATGTTGGCTTGGTTAGGCCATTAGGCCAATGCTGAGGAAACAGAAAGAGAATAAAGACCGAAAGGATGAAAGAGAGCGAAAGAAAGAGAGACGGTCAGACTTGTTATTTTGTCGGTCTGTCCATGCATTTACCGTTTATGTCTACTAAAAAGACACAGAATGAGATTCAACAATCGTCTAACACACACACACACACACACACACACACACACACACACACACACACACACACACACACACACACACACACACACACACACACACACACACACACAATAACACACAGCTCTGGGCTTTGATCACTCACATGCAGAATGACTCCTTTCTCCAGCAAGCTCTGCTTTTTGGCAGTCATCACAAAGTAGTGCGTGTCATCCTTGTAGTAGACAATGTTTTCCAGGTCAATACCTAAAAAGACCAATAGAAAGACATATTGTTACATACCAAGCACAATCCTTTTCCTTATTGCCATTGCTAACTGTCATGTCATCATTAGAGGTCAGGGGTGGCAGTTACATGACTCAGAGCACGTAACCAATCCCGAGGGATCATCATGTCAGCAATAAACTGTGTACAGACTTGGCATCAAACCTAATGTTAAGCATTTTAATTGAGTGAGCTGAAAAATTCAGAACTGTGATCAAAGGACAGGTTATTTTTCCTATTTACCTTTTTGTTTTTTGGCATCTACTAATTCCAGGAACTAGCTGGAGTTCTTACAATTTACCTTACAATTTTTATTTTTAATGCTGCATGTTAAGGTTCTATGTCACAGTTACTTTATCAAAAAACATTTTTTTGAAAATCCCTTTAAACTTAAGAAATGTAGCAGAGCGGAGCTGTTGCAGACCTGTTGCTTCTCTGAGGTCTTGAAAGAACTTCTGGTTGAAGATGAAGGCAACGCCGCTGATCTCCTCAACCTTTGCCTCTGCAGTTGTGTTTCTGTTGATGAAGTTAGCAGTGATGGCAATGGCAAGCTTGCCCCGGAACTCCTTACGACGAAACCCTGGAGATTACAGGGAAGAAGCAAGAGAGTGTGGTATCTTAAGGTCAGGGTTCAGGGTGCACACACCATGAACTATGACAACATAAATCCAAACGGTTTCTGCAAAAGAAGGTAAACACTCAAATTAAAAAAAAAAAAAAAAAAAAACTAGTTTAATATGCCAACTTCTATTTGCTTTTATTTATGGCATACACAGTGTATGCCATAAATACAAGCAGATGTTTTGTATAACAAACAACTTTATAGTGCGTGAATGTAGTTCATGGTTATCCCAGAGGGAGCCTGTTGCTTTCCCTTCATCAGCAGCAGTCAGTAGTACAGAGAGGGGTCATGGTACTCTACTCCACAGGGGTTCCCTTTACCAGTGCAGCAGTGTGTGAGGTCCAAGCCCTCATGAAGGAAACAGACAGACAATTCAACAATTCCTATTCTGCTCTGCTAGGAGGGAAAACACTTTCTGAAGTTGGATATAGCAGGCAGACACAAACAAACACACACAAAGATGTGCACAAATGCTCATTCATACACAAGGAACACAGTGAGGTCAAGCACCCAACCACAGCTGTACACAAGTGAGATCATAATCATTACAACTCACCTCCAAGTCCACGTGAAGAGACAAACAAACAGTGCTGCTTGTACTTTCTGTGCTTAGCTAAGTGTAATATGCATGACTCATGCATTTCTCACGCTAAGTACACGCAGACTTGCCTGGTAACGTGTTCCTCCGTCCATCTGCTCCAATGATGACATCGAACTCCAGCTCACTGACAGGGTGTGTCCTGGGGTAGACCTCAGCCCTCCAGCCTATTCCTATGAAGAAACACAGCATGTGTAATCAGACAGAAATGCATCAATGGAGCCATGCTTAGAGCCTTTAGTTTAGTTTTTAGAGCCAGGTAGTTCTCTGATGAAACACATGTGCATTTTCAATTCATTTTTTCTCAGGCTGGTCTGGCTGCAGGCTTGACTCGCTTACTTTCAGTCTCTTGATCTTCAGGGGGTTCAATAAGACCCTTGAACTCTACATTGACATGGATCTCAATGCCCAGCAGAAGAGCCACTTTGAGCAGCATTAGCTGCAGCTGGCGAATACCTGCAAAACAAGGATAGAGAGAAACAAAACTCAAGTGAAGTAAGAACAGCACAGCACCAAAATGCGTCTTCCAAATGCATACAAAACAACATAATCTGGATGAAAATATGACCAATGCATTAAGGAGTGCAAGCAAAGGAGAGCAAAATTATGTCATGTGTACTCACTGATATGATCGATAGCACCTGCGCAGAACTTCCCATAGAACTTTTTGGCCCCAAGGCCCCTAAGGTCCTGGATGGTGAAGGGCCAGAGGTGCAGCACATTGTTCCTGGAGAACGCATCTCTCTTCTCCAGCAGCACCACTTTTGCCCCCAGGAAAGCCAGCTCGATGGCTGTACGTAAGCCGCATGGCCCCGCACCAATGATCAGACACTAGAAACATGGAGACACGGGGGGTAAAAATGAGCAATAACAACCAAACATGTAGAAAACCAAGTCAGAGCAGTACAATAACTATAACATTAACACAGACATTTTTACAGCAGTATCTCATTTTCGGGTCAGCGATGTAAACAATGAAACCCAGAGAAGGTGACAAACTTATATAAAGCAATGACAAGCCCATCTATCTGATAAGCATGAGCATCATATAACATGATTCCTTGACACAGAGGATCAGATTTTAACTTTCACCGAACTAAAGCCAGGACCAAACACAGCCGCCCTTAAATTAATCATACGGTTACTGCTCATGTGGACTTACCTTTGAATTGACACAGGCACGACCCTTCTTGTACTCCTTATGGCTGGCCCTCTTGTCTAACTTGGCCCAGAGTGCCTTAGCCTTCCAGTAGTTGAGCTTGGACTTGAGCTTGTGATAGAAGACCCTGTACTCGGTGGGCTTGACTTCCAGGTGGTCACACAGCTCCTGGAAAGCCTTGAGTGTGCCCTTACATGTGGTCGCCTGGACGAAGTTATCAAACAGGGCATGGGACTTGTTCACCCCATCTCCTCCTATTGCACCAGCGCCTCCATCCCCCATGGTCCAGACTCACACAGGGCTGTGAGGGCCCTTCCCCCCTAAGGCAGGGGTCTCTGGGTCCAGCCCTAGCCCTGGAACACACGCTCTCTGGTGGCGGGCTTTAACTCAGGCCTCAGGCATCTTCATTCTGTCAGCAAGAGGGATAGAAATAATACTTAGTGAATCACAGAAGATAATTCAGCATTCTCCTGCAAAGTTTAAGACTGAAAAAAAACTTAACTACATGTTGCAATTGGGCAGAAAAGCTTTTGAATGCTTGAAGGATATTAATACTGTCCAATCAAACATAAGAGGAAACTTTAATTAGAGACTACATGAACTTTATGAAGGACACAATGAGAGATTACCCATGATTACTTGTCTCTTCTGGCACCCTCTTATTGAAGTGGGCCCTGAACTTCTCTCACTAAACAACCACACGTATAAACACTGGTCAAACAAGCAATCAAAGCAGGAACTGAGGATAAAGACCAGGTCATTTAAGGTCTCGCTGTCATTCTCCTGCAGTGACATGACCTAAAACAACCTCTTATCTGTCTAGGAATGAGGCTGATGGACACAGGAAGGGCACTGAACCTACACAAAGCCAAACAGGAAACACACAGGGCACAAATGTGCGGACATGTCTGTGTGGCACGGAATCACTCCAGACATTGGAAACAGCCAGTTGGTCCAAAAAAAATGCTGCCAAACTAAACACATTCCTATTCATTTAAGAAAATGATGTGGCAATGTTAAGAAGAAGCCAGATCGTACCAACAATTTTGCTCCACTGTAAATGGCCTGTGGTTTGTTATAGCTTCCTGTGTAAATACTGGGTGAAAGTTGACTTTTTGCTGTCGTTTTACCTGCTATGACTTGCAGCAGTAGAGCTTTATGTGTTCTGTTTCTTAACCCCCAAGGGGACGACATCGTTCATGTTTGCTTTGGCATTTGTAGCTCAGATGTCATGACTGGAATTTCTGGATGGGTTCTCCCTTTAACTCTGACTGTATTTAGCAGCTGTTAAAAGATTAGTCTTACTCAACATCAAATTTGGGCATAAAGGGTAGATATGGAGAAGGGTGAAAGAAATGTCACAAAGTGCATGCGAAAATTGTTGATGATGACTGCAAAAAAACAAAAACAAAAAAAACAAAACAAAACTTGTTTGCTCAAGTCTATTTGATGAATAATACAGTTTAAAGCAAGCAGTGCTTCCAGTTCACATTATTGCCCAGGACAACAATGCAGAAACTTACCTTGCTTTTTCAATATTCAGTAACTCAGCAAATAGGAACATTTATGTAACTTTCTGCCATTTAACATGTCAGGGTATCCCAAGAATTAGCATCACTTAGAAAATAAACTAAATACTAAACGGTTCAATATTTTGGGAAACGCACAAATATGAAGCTACACCTCTGATACTCAGTAATTTGAAAGAAATCAAAATGATGCTACTGATCACAAAATTAAAGCCAAGAGAGAGGTTAAAGGTTTGTGTGGGACCCAACCTTTGTTTTGTAAGGAATCAGCGCCACTCTACTGTCAGCCCCTCTATCTGTAAAAACTTGAGTTTCGTGCTGAAATTGTCCGGGATCCTGAGCTAATTCATGAAAACCAATATAGTCCCAGTCCAAGTGGCAACACGTGATGAAAGGGAGGCAGGTAAAGAGGTCAGCTGGCTTCCTTTTCACACCCTGCCAACTCCTCGCTGCAGTGTAAACAGCAGGCCCTGGGTTTGGCTCTGCCTCAGTCAGTCAGGATCAGGGCCGAAGGCTGCAGCGCCAGCATAGACAGAAAGGGCCTTTTTCCAACACAAGCATGGAGATAACAAGCTACATCATTGCCCCTGTTGGTGAACACGAATTGCTTAATTCTAGCCTTAAAAAATGTGCACACAATGTTTAAGGGCATTCTGCACCTGCATAAGTTGTGCAAAGTCTGTGGTTATGTATGTGCAATCGCAAATATCTCCGCTTGATAAATCACCTGTGACAGACCCCCTGTAGTATCGTTTTAGTATATATGCAAAATATTGTAAAGCACTAGTTCCTCTGTACCACAGTATAGATCAGAGAACATCAACATCGACTAAAACAATATAGTGAGTCCTTGATCGATTGAGTGTCAGTTGGAATCAGCCAATGTTCATAACAAATGACTAAATCAATGGTCCTTAATTTGCTTGTCAATAATAATGGAAAGATGATCAAAAGTAGAGATGGCAGATACATGATAGTTATTCAAATAGATATCAGGCATCCCAAGCCTGTTCCTGTTTATCTGCACTAGGAATCAAGATGCTTGGGTTGATTGCTGTGAAGTACAAATTGATGTGCAGTCAAGCTTATGGTTTCCTCAGTCTCTGTCAAGCATCTGTCAGGCCTGTGACAGCATGCTGAAATCAATAACAGATAACGGAGAATTTCAAGGCTATGATCCAAAAAAAAAAAAAACAAAAACAAAAAGCAAAACAAAACAAAAAAAAACAGGCGGATGTGTTCGCTTCAGATTCTTAGGAGCAATTTCTTGGCACATGACATGTTTTCCATGCAGGGTTCAACAGAACCAGAGAGCCACAGACTCGAGGTGCATCTTGTGTATTAAAAGTGAATTGTTAAGTTGATCTTACCATTTTTTCTGTCTGAAAGAAATCAAAATTTCCATCTTTGAAGAGTTTTACAAAGGATAAAAAGACGTAATAGGTCACTTCTCCCATTAAATTACACCAAACCAGGGGTTCAGCGGAACAGAATATTATTTGGAAGTAGGGAGACCAAATATCATGGGTAAACTTTACAGATAGGGCTGCAACTAATTCATATTTTCATTAATCAGTAAATGTGTTGATTATTCTTTCCCTTTATTGATTAATTGTTGGTCCATAAAATGTCACAAAATCGTAAAAAATGCCCATCACAATTTCCAAAGGCCCAAGGTGATATACTCAAATTGCTTGTCCCACTTTTTAGTTTAATACAATAGGCCGAGACCGAGAAGACCAGCAAATGTTCACATTTGTGTAGGTGACAGTGGCAATTTTATGACATTTTATATGTCTAGAAGTGAACTAAATGATTAAGGAAATATCAAAATAGATCCCTTTTAATTTTCTGCTTTTACATAGTCTCATACTTTTCTCTGTGATATGTATTGCATCAGCTGATAAATTATAATTTTATCAACCCCAAAAAGCCTCACAAGAACAAAAAAAAAAAAAAAAAAAACAAGCCCAAAATTCCTCTCCTGACTTCTGACACTCAACTCTTTGACCCGTCTAATGGTTTTAATGTTAACTAAACAAGACAAGCAAAGAGATCACAGTTCATTGGCATGTAGGCTGTTTTTTCAGGGAGAGAAGAAGAAAGCAGGTCATACCCAACTCCAACCAACCATACTTAGAATAAAAACATCCCTTTTTCGGCTCAAAACGGAGCAAGAATCTGGGAGGCTGGTCTCAGAGGGTTAATAATGGTGTAATTAAATCTGTCATGCAAGAACTAAGCATCATCTCTTGCTATGTTAAGTCAGCAGGGACAAAAGTGCTTCCCTCTGTGGGGTTTTTATATGACAGCTTATGAAGATGCATCAAAGACCACGCATGGGGAATGAGAACATACAATGACCTCTATGACACACTTTGGAGAAAGTTAGCAGTAAACATCTAACACACTTTGAAGGAAACAGATCTTTAATAGTCTGCAGTCCTCTCCTGCAAAGATCCATATGCCCACTCCACAGGACAGGTTGCAGCATGTGTTTCTGTTAGGCAGAGACTGGTGATGGAGAGAACACGAAGACGGGAGTTCTAGACACGGAAATAATCAGGTTGTGTATTTAGACAAAATCTTGTTTTTCCTCTACAATATTAAAATTCCAAACAAAATGTTTTATGTGGATGATAAAAAAAAAGCAGAAAAATCACAACAGCTTTGACTCGACACACACTCGAAATCTCCTGGCATCCGGATAAGCGGCAGGATTTCACACATTTGCAGAACTCACACAAGAATTACACACGTGCATGCAAGCCTTTACACACACATCCCCACCCCCCAGTATGCATACACACACAACATGCCTTTGCTTTTCACTGGTTGTATTACATCATCCTCTAACCTAAAAATAGAGCCCGAGATTAGGCCATTGGGCTACACATTTGACAGCACTCCTTTTATATACTGTAAACACAGTCACTGCCAGTAGTAATAATTGATAGACTATGAATAAGAATTGATTTCAAAGCCTTTCAGCTTTTTATGATTAATGTGAATCAAAACTCGTAGTGGTGTGCAAATCTTGTTTTGTTGTTTTGCTTCTTTGGTCACTGTGGAGGAGAAATCTAGGATGCCATGTTATTCTTTGTTTATTTTCCCTGCATCTAATTTAATTTGCATTCCAGGATCAAAGACACAGAGTTTAAAAAAAATCTAATCAACAGAATAGATAGATAGAAAGATAATAATATATTATCCAAAACATTTCAGTTTCTCTGTCAATATAACAGTGAAATACCAAGAAAAACCACAGGAGTTTGATCCTGTTTTGTAGGTAAACAAGTTAAGTAGACTGCTGATCGACCATTGCAGTATAGGATATCTGGGCTGACTAGGATGACTGTAAGCTTGTGTTTGTGTCCTTAAATAGCTTTTGTGCTGTGTCAGTCAGGCATGACTGAAGCTCAGAGGACACCCTGGAGATGAAAGTAATATCCAGGCCTATCTCCTCCTCTCATCCATCAGTAGACTTGGCAGAGAGCTGGAGGGAATTCAGGATGCAATGTCATCTTTCTCCCTGAGCGGTGATAACGGAAAAAAAAAAAAAAACTAGGAAAAAAAAAGGAAAATTTTGCTCTAAAAACCTGTTATAACAGCTGGATTTGACCTTTTTATGTCTCTACTCATTTCTTTCCTATTTGCTTTGTGACAACTTTCATTTTCTCCTTGTTCTTGTTAGTTAATTATCACCTTAGCAGCCTGCATGTTCTTACTATGATCATCAAGGTCAATGGCTGCATTACAGTATTACTATAATACTGATTACAAAATAATAAACCAGCAGGTGTGGCCTATTAAGCGGCTTGGTCATTATATGCAAATTGTTTGGACTAGCAGTTAGAAAAAGTTCACCAACACCACCATCATCATCACTATCAGATAATCTGTCAAGGATCAGCTCTTCTTTTTGGAATATACATCGATTATCTTTTTTACTGAGAGACAAGAAAATAATCAAGGTGATAAGTTTATCACTCAAAATTGTACCACATCAATCCATCCATTATGAAAATATTATAATCATTTAGCTTAGTCAATTGACAGAGCCTATATCAATAACTATATTGACAACTGATTAAGTGTTTAAGCCATTTATCAAGCAAAAGAATTAAAATATGTTGGTTCAAGCTTCTCCTATTTGAAGACTTGCAGAGTTTCTGTATTTCATATTGTTGTAAACTTGAGATTTTTTGGGTTCACGACTGTTTGTTGGATAAACAACCAATATGAAGATGCAGCTTTAGGATCTGAAAATCCTGAGAGGTATACTTTTCTCATAAATGAATTGAATAATCAAAAAGTAACCTCAGTAAACAATAATGAAAATAATCATTTGTTGCAGTCCATGTTATTTTGTACTTCTTAACAGCTTAATATACAAATTCTACATGATGTACTTCCTTCATTCTATATCGAGTAATTTCTCCCGGATCTAATAATTTTCCTTCCTTTTAATTTTCTCCAGTTCACTTCAAGCAAGTAAGCTGTTGCTGAGTCTCTGACAGAAACACATCCACGTCATCAAGCTTGAGTATGTCTTTTCTGTTTTATGACTACGCTTGAATCTGTGTCTCTCTCTGAATAGTAGCATACTTTTCATTCAGTCGTCACACTAGCATAACCATGGCATCATCTGGTTAGAGCATCACATTACTATGAATATTTGTTTACACCCCTATAGAACTTCAATACATGTCACTACAGCCGCTATACTGTAAAGCAATGTGACGTGATTGACGTTGAAAGGGTTTTGTATTGACTTTTTATCAAAAGGGAGCATTCAAAAATTATTCAGTTTTTCAAAAACTGTTTAACCTAATTTGGAATCACACACAGTAATACAAACATGCCACATTAACTTTGCAGTCACACTGTGATGCCTCCAACTAGAATTTCCTTAGCAAAAGTGTTTGAGTGTATGTGTGTGTGGCTGCCCTGTGCCATGCTGTACATAACAATCAAGGTGCAAGCAAGATAGAGGAAAACAAGGCAATTTACAAAATTAGGCTGTTTTGCTCTACACTCTAATTCTTTAGGTTTATTCTTTCATTTGCATTTCAGAAAAGGAATGAACCTTTGCCAGGGATGTCTATTATTATTGTGTCTGCTTGGAAACCTAAGCTGTAAACAATAGGCAGGAATGTGAAGCCCCAGGCAAAACTCTCGACAGGTAAATCTGGCAGTACAGTAGTCATATGATGATATTACGAGATGCCTTATAAGGAATAGAGCCTATTTACACTAGTGTGGAAAGAATGTTGTCTTAACCAAGAAATATAATTAACTGGAATGGCAGTAATAATGGATCACTCTGATCACTTATCACTGCACATCAGTATAATGATAGTACACACAAGGCTCAAGTCAACAGAGTGGATGAATAGCTGCATCACTCTCTTTGATATTTGTTATTGTCTAGATATGCTCATTATGAGCCTTGGGTTCTATTCATATACACAGGAAAAGAAAGTTGTGTGTCTACTCACAGCAGCAGACAAAGCCTCAAAGCTTGCCGAGGACACAAACATTTCTTGACGGAAACTCAACTTGCTTCTGGCAGAGGCCATCGCCAAACCATCTGGCATTTGAATCACGTCTGCATGAACCAACTCCAGCGGCAGATCAGCCTCTGAGCCAGTAAACATACAAATGCTGTCCTCTTTTAAAACACTAAACAGACAGACACATTAATACTCAGCGCAGTGGAAAAACATCATGTTCTCAGTCAAATTCATCACTTCTGCGGTGTCCAGAGACATAAAATGCAACACGTGCTTTGCTGTATCCTCTGTTTTTGCCAGCCTTGTTACTGCGTACATCAGTGTTTGACTACTATACAGTATGCAGTATGCTGGATGCTGGATGCATGTGGGAAAATATTTGATACCCCTTTCATTTTTTCATCTCAACAAGAAAAGTACAATTCTTCTATAACAAGAACTTTCCAGGTATCTGTGAAAAACAATAGTTAATCTGGATGATATGTGCTTTACTGTGATATATATAGTAGTAAAAGCAGTATGCACTACCTACCTGCTAGAGTTAAACTCCAATAGCACTTGACCTTCTCTAATCATGTATTCTACAGGTCTGAAGTGATTGTAGATCAGAGGTCCTACTCAAAGATTAATACTAGTCTGATCCGATCAGTTGTGCTGCCAAGACAACCTTCAATTCTGTCCAAAAACAGAGCCAAGACTTAACTAAATCTGAGCCCCATCACTTCTGAATCTATTGGCCTATATCAGACCCATTCTAACCATGACTAGGTATTTGAAATGGATTGGTTTTAAGGTGAAAAATAAATACGACAATGAAAAAAATTAACTCACAGTCCCTCTCTGAGACTACTAAAGGGCTTATTTGATAATGACAAGGGGTCTTTAATTTCATTTTTAAGAAATTCGTGTTAGTAACAGCTCCAGAGGAGCCTTTTCCCAGACTGCTTGCTTACGGATGTCAAATATGGTCAATTAGAGCAGCCTACCACTAACTGCTGCAGCTATCTAATTGAGGAAACTTCTCAAATCCCAACTTGAATGCCACTTCTCCCACCTTCATCCCTTTGATAACAAGAGTAGAGCAGGCGCTGCAGCTACCCAACCATAAACAGGGAGAACCGCAAGAGGAATGGAAGGAACAAAAACACTGTAAAGCACGGCTATTCATTCCCTTATGCCATCAATAGACCTGCTCATAAACACCTTCATGTTTTGTTTTTTTTGTTTTATGAGGGGTTTTTTACACTTGGTATTCAGTGTTAGTCATTTGAATACTTCACACTAGAGTTTACACTGAGAAGGAGGCATGTACTGAGTTACTCATATACTTAAATTATTCCTTCCCGGGGAACCAGGAAGTGTAATCCGAGACCAGTGGGCAAACAAAATCAACACAGACTAGTCTCCAAGGCTTAGTCATGACCAGTGTGGAATGGAGGCATGAGGGAAGGAAGGGGAGAATGGCTCAGACTGGATACAGGACCTGTTCAAACGATTCTTTAGTGGGGAAATCCCATGGAATCTGAACATGAAAATAATCAAAAGATGGACAGGAATTTGGCCTATAGTACATCCAACAATACCTATAATGTCAATTAAATGGGTTCTATTGTTTCCTGAGAAACCAAACATCTCAAATTCATTCCTTTGCTACTTTCCAGTCCTTTGTGTTCAAACACAAAGGATGATGGACAGGAAAAAAAACAGCTGGGCCAAGACATAAAAACTAACATTCAAGGCCTCATAACTAGATTACACATTTCATACACAAGGGCTAAGCCATGGTATATTTCTTATTTTGGCAGGCCATGGGAACCTGCAGTGCAACTCTGTTCACAGTTTCAGCCCTTGTTCTTTCTTCCTCATATTAATTACAAAGCTAATGTTTAAACTTAGAAGCAGCTCAGAAAGCAGCCAGAAACCTACACTCAAGTGACAGTCAGGCAGGCGGCAAATTTCCAAAGAAAGAATGAGAAACAAACTGATATTCCAGCAACAGGCATTGTGTGATTTCTTGCCAGGGCTGACTGAGCTGAAAGAGCAGAATTGTGGTTATGATTCTGTGAACAGTTGTTTTAATAGTGGAGACTTATCCTCTGATCCCTGCTTTTGACAGTTGTAAGAAAAAAGATAGTAAAATTAGAAAAAGCTGCTGTACTCCGATGCTAAACGTTAATCCAATTAATCAATCAAAAAGTAAGAAAAAAAGAAAAAAAAAATTCACTGAAAAACATCACCAAAACTCAATTGTCCCAGTTGAAGTCTACCAAGTGGACATGGTTTTTTCATTGTTCAACATTTTGAGAGTTATCATTTCCAGATTTGTCAACATCAGCGCATATTTATGAATAATTTTATGATTTCAATTTCATCTTAATACCCCAGAGGCTGCTTTTCTAAAGTGTGATGGGACATACAACAGCAACACACAGCCAGCACAAGCCATAATCCTTTCACATCCACGTTTGCTTATTTCTCTAATCTCTGTGCGTGGGCACAGCTGTGAGCAGTTCATGGTAAACAAGTCACGGGATGTGTAGGGATTGTGAGATGAGGGGAGTCAGTGGAATGAGCTACCAGTAGTCCTCTCGCCACCAAGACTGACCAGTCAGCACCTCTATCCAGACCTGCAGAAGCGCAGACCTTTCTCCAGAGCTCAAAAACTTCCTCAAATGTGGCCCGGTGAAAGCCCATCAGAGTGCAGTGAAGAAGCTGCAGCAAACTAACAACCCCTGAGGGCCCACTGCAGTGGAGAAGTGGCTTGTATTTACACTGACCACACTTCAAGGGCGAAGACCAGGATGCCTAATAGAATAACTGCAATCTGAAAATGTGGAGAGCAGGTAAACAAATATCAGCTGAGTCTAGACCTACCCTCTTTGGTATGAGGTATAGCCAGTGAGTGCATACTACTAAAGCTCGTCATTCAGAGTTGGCTTTGACTCAGTTGCTAACCAAATCTCTCATTTGCACTATTACCTCACTGACCCACTCTTGAATTCACAATCAGTTCAACTGAGGGTTAAATTTTTGTTTACAGTGAAATAAGCAGCGGCTGTATTTTCAGCCGTGATAACATAAGAAAACCACACAGTTTCTTTCCCCATCCTCAAGTCAAACCCTTCAATAAATTCCATAAATATGACCCACAGCAAAATGATCAAATTAAGTCTGGATTCCTCACATATGCACATCAAACAGACAGTAGCATGAGAATATGCACAACGGGCTTCCTTTTCAGCCTAACACTCATCAATCATTTCATTCCCCTCGTGCCAGTTCCACTAAATAGTTCAGCACACGGACAACCAAAGGAAGGTCAGCCTTCCTGTGCAAACTGTGCAGAGCAGCAGGCTCATCCAGTAGGAAGGTAACTGAACACCCACACAGACCAATGAAGCATGCCAATAGCTTTACACAAACGAACATGAAAACGGAGTCCTCCGAAATTACACTTTAATCCACGTCACATATTACAAGATGCAGGCAGTTGTCAAACTGAGTGTTGGCAGGTGCTGCACAGATTACATATAAACACCAGATGAAGTGTTTACTTCAGTCAACTTTAAGTGCTTGGATACAAGTCATGTTTCAGTGTATGAAGAGGAATGAGGGCTGGGGAGATGGATTAACTGGAAAATAGGGGGGGAGTAAATTGACCTTAAAGGAGTTTTAGCTAAACCCAGTGTGAGAATCTTAATAGAGGACTGTGGGAAATTCTGTGTACTCTGCTGTTGTGAAATTTAAGTTAAAATTTCCCAAAAATTTTTGTCTATTGGCAGGAAAATACAGTGAATAATGATGCTCAGATCCTCCAGAAGGTTTCAAAGAGTTTGCTTAATTGTATTTTAAAATGACACCTTTCAGTTTTAAGGGAAGATATGCAGTGAAACCTTGCAATGTCAAGAGAAAGCCTTTGTCAGTTTTGGTAACACTGTGCCTGCACAGGGGCCAAAACCAACACCTGTGCTCTCCTACTGTATCTGGCAACCTGCGCTGTAGCTGGAGAAGCTGCACAGAAATACAAGGTGGATGTTTTTGCATTTTTTTGTTTTCTCCACATTGGACCAAGATGATAAAATGTGTAAATAAGTCAGCTTTAGAGGTGATGCTCGGTGTAAGTTTGAGCTACGGACAGAGCGAGGCTACCTGTTTCCCCTGCCTTCAGTCTTTATGCTAAGCTAGGCTAAATATGTTTAGAAAACAACTCTGTTAGTTAATGCAGAAACATGAAGAAAAAAAACAAGGCAAACAAAAATTTTCCAAAATGCTGAACTTTTTCTTTAAACACTTAATCAACCATCAAAAAAGTAACTCTTATTAAAATAATGGTTTTATAGGTGGTTTCAGACAGTCACTTCACCATTCCTGACGCAGGGGTAAGCGAAGCATCAGTCTCAGGTATAATTAAAACGGGTATGACTCATGGGGCCACAAACACAAGTCCTCCAATTAACTTTCATACTAACATTACTATGATAAGTCTAGCCTTCTGTTTGTCATAGCATCAGCTGCTATGGAACTGAGGAGCATTTGGAAGTACATCACTGCAAGTGTATGTGAAATATGATGTGGTCTCGAGAGGGGTGAAGGTTTATTGGCGTGAAAGGGCCTGGCTTGGAAGGACTGTTAGTGGCTATAGACTGAGCAGCGGTTAGATGCTTCCTGAGGCCTGACAGCCAAAAAGGACAAACTGTTACGTAGGTTTCAAAATACACAGCTGTGTAAGAATAGGACCAGACTGGACAAGTATGGCTATCTGGCTACACCAGCCTAGCGCTACTGCGCTCTCATGTCTTAGATTACAGAGACATGCAGGGTTTAGGCTTCAACAGGTGAGAATTTCAGAAGAGAGAATTCATGTACCTTAAAGTAACTGCTGAAATAATACATCACAGAGTGATTATGACCAATAACGGCCACTTTAGGCATCCAAAGTTTGCTTAATAAAGATACAGGATGCATTACCAGACCAAATAATGGTTTACAGACGAGACAATATTAAAATTCAATAACAGTAAATGCAGCAACACCTTAGCCAACAGGCAAATATATAAATTATGCATGAAGTTCTCTGACTGCCCTAAATGTTTGGAGCACCAGCCAATGTCTAAGAAGTGTATAAGAATACTTATGTTGACAATAAGCAATAGTGCAGAGAATCAAAAAAGAACAAAGAAAAGATCTTCCCGTTATTCAGCACCTTCTAAGCATGATTTTCATCTGTCTGCACAAAGACAGCTGAGACAAACACCAAGTTACGTCCCCGAAGGTTAT
Source organism: Istiophorus platypterus (assembly GCA_016859345.1). Classification (NCBI taxonomy): domain Eukaryota; kingdom Metazoa; phylum Chordata; class Actinopteri; order Istiophoriformes; family Istiophoridae; genus Istiophorus; species Istiophorus platypterus. The sequence continues at coordinate 8,894,285 of CM029121.1, forward strand.
TTCTGAATTGTTATTCGTTTAGATATTACTTGAAAGATATTTAAGTTGTTATCAGACGTGGAAAAAGGGTTTAAATAACAAATGGTTAGGTTTAGGTGTACAGTAAGCCTAGTAGCAATTACAACATGTTTAGGTATTAGATTGGAGGTGGCCGAGTTAAGTATGGGTTTGATATGATTCAGGTTAGAGTGAGGATTTGCACCATAAAAGTAAGAAAGTCAAAACATGAGGTGTCCTGGCAGCTTATTGATTAAGTTGCCTTCCCTGTAACATCTCTGATTTGATTCTAGCCAAGCATGTTACGCGTCATAGACCTCTCTCTCTCACGTTTCCTGTCTAACTAACTAATAAATGCAAAACGTCAAAAAAATTTTGCCAAAAACATGAAAATATTGTAAGAATTTTTGGCTGCAAAGTTATTCAGTAGCACTAATGCCATCCTGCTATTGCCAGTCAATGAATTAGCTAACAAATAAAAATGCTATTTTTTTAAGAAGCAGCAACTACCAAATTTAAGCATAATCTAATTTACAGTAGAGTCTAAAACCCTCTCCACTCTAGCAAACCTACTGCTTATTTACACATACTGCAAACCAAGGAGCAACATTAGCATTTATGTGAATTGTCACAAATATACAATAAAAATACCTGACTCTATAGCTGCTAAATTCTCCTCAGCGTTTACCAGTTAATCGCCAACTTTGTCTGCCATTTTGTGCTGGGAAGGTAGTTTACAGTTAGTTTATCAGTTTGTTAGTTCTTTTCCTCAATAGTTGCCTGCTTTTCCTGGAAATTAGGTCAATGGCAGCAAAGTTGGTTGAAAATTCTCTGGGGGTTCATAAATCAACTAGTAATTAAGAAATAACGATTAGTGGTCCTCCAAAAAATATCCCACCTTTTTCTGCAGCTAAATGTTTGAAGAGACTGACATGAGAAACTGATAACAAAACAAAAAGTTCCATTTAGCAGGAATATTAGCCTCTAAAAATCTGGATAACTATTGATTGAAAGTTTGATGGAAATTATTTGAGACTTTACAGATATTAGGTACAGGATGCAATTCATAAGCACACCAGCATGGCAGCCTATGGCCTGTGGTTTCCAACAAAACACTGTTGTAAAACTTCTTGCTATATCTGAGACAATAACCCCTCTATAAACTGTGTTTTAAATATATTTAAACCTTGATAATCAGTGTCATTTATCAAACAGGCCGAAAAAAAATTACCTTTCTTGGCAGTGCTAAAGTTCCAAGGGTCAGCAGACTGACAAGATGTAAACAGTCTCACTGGCCTGGCCTAAGGAGTGCATTTGTCATACTGACCTACTTCTGACCTGCAAGGTAGAAGTAGCCAACAAGTAAATCTTTAATCCCCAGTTGCGAGAAATCAGCAGAGCAAATGGACTACTAGTAAGTCAGACGCACAACATCAACCAGTGGCTTTATCAAAACCTCTCCAAGTCTGATCTGCATTATAACATGTTTCTAAGTTCTAAAACTTTATTGGTATTGAGGAGGGAGAGTGATAGAGACATATCATCAACCAGCTCATATGTGGGACCTAAAAACCTAGGAAAGGGGAACCATTTCTTAACATAGGTCTTGAGTTTAAACTTTAGAGCTTTAGATAACCTTAATTATATCTTAATGGTTTCTAACCGGGCTGTTTTTACAACATCTGTATTATTCATGTCTCAGGAATACATTAATCATCATGACTTCATTCAGTAAAAGACACAGTAGAAAGGGTAACATGGCAATTTTCCTTCAGTGCACTGATTCTCTTACAGTGAATACCTGCTACAAAAATTAACCCTCCCACAGTTAACAACATGCCATGAGCATCTAGTTACTGACATTTCTCCTTTTAAGGATGCACTACAGACTAGACCAGCTCCAGTATGCACAGGGGTTTGACCTCAACCAGGGCCAACGAGATTCTGATGATTCAACAACGGAAACAGACCTCTGGGCGAAACCTGCCAGTTGGGACACATCCATCCGTTTATGACACAGCAGGAGCTGCCTTTAGAAGACTTCTGTCCTTTCATTGAGCTGTGTTTCCAAATCCACCGTACTTTGTAGGATCGCGGGGGGTCAGAGCCAGACAGGAACGCACTCTGTCCCTCTAAGTGACATTCAGTGGGAGTGCACAGTGACAAGGCCTCACCCTATCCCTCAGCACACCACCCTCCACCCTCCACGGATGCACGGATGTATATTGATAAGTAACGCTCAAGTATGAACTCTGACTCGTTCATTTTGTGCTGGGCAGTACCAGGGCAATAAGAAAGTGCATGAGTCATCTCCAAATACAGGGGTGTATACTGAACATGAACTAATAAAATAGAACATGACTGTTCATCATGAATACACTGAAGCGTCCAGAATTGCACCGATGCTCGTTTTTGAGAAAGCTCCTAACTCAGAAAAAAATAGGATTCAACAAGATGCACAAAATCTCACTGTATATCAATATATATTTTCGATAAAGTGCATTTTGACAACATTTTATTCAGAAACTGAGATGTAACTGTACGTTTTGGTTAATCATTTGAATTTATATATGTAAAAATCACTATAATGCAAAGTCCTTGAAATCCAACACTGCCATAAATCAGTCCTTCTCACTGATCTGCAACATTGCCAACACTGACAAACCTTGCTCTATCACATTTCTACTGTCTCAGGGTAAATTTTGTCATATTATCCAACAATGTGCTACTGTATACTACACTGAGATCATTTCACATTTGAAAATCAAGTTCCAAATTCGGATTATTTTGAAGTTTCTGGTTTGCCTACTGTATGTATGCCCATTGGTACTGAGGGACATAAAAAAAAATAACAGGATTTCAGAATACAGATTTTTTTTTTTTTAATTAATTTCAGAGCAATTATTCTGGGGAGTTTCATTCAACTCCAGAAAGCCGCAAATATAGAACTGACACAACACTGTCCTTGCACCTATGTTAACAAATGTAGCCGAGCATGCTGCAGACTACAGGCTGACCCAGCTCCTCTCCAGAGGTTTCTTCAGTTTTTAACTTTGCTGAGTCAGACAGAAAGCAAACGTCATGCCCCTTCTCTGCTCCACATCGTGATCACTTTACAGGGAAACTATGAGTTATCATAAACACATGCAGCTTTACAGAGCCTTATAGAAGATGGTGAGAGTCTAGCATTGCTGGAGTCACTACAGCCTTAAAAAGGAGGTTGGATGAATTGAAACAAAAGGGTCAGTGTCACTGATCAATACAACAAATGCTCCTTCAGTCAACTAAGACAGGATAAGAGCCTTTGTTCCTGGTAAACGCCTGTCAGGTCAGAACCTTACTGCTCCATTTAGCCACAGACTGACTTTTGTTGCCATGTGGTGATGTTTGGCCCGATCTGGGTCAGCTTGAGTAATATGGTATTGTTACCATTGTTGTGGTCAGAGTGCAGCCAGCCAACAAGACCAAAAATATTAACATCAATAGGAGAAAAGTGTGCAGCCCTTAGGGTCAGAAGGATAATTTGAGTGACTTGGGAACCACATCTATACTGTACAGATGTTGGTCTGTGTTGTGGAGAACTAAAAGCGGTACTGTGCATTAAAACAAACGTGCACCCCTCAGACTCTTTAAGCAGCAACATCATCACAGATTGCCTGCTCCCTCACCTCCAACAAAAGCATAAATCAGTTTCTGACTTACACATGAGTGTGAGAGCAAGTTGCTAAATCTGAGAGAAAAAAAAAAATTCCAAAACAGAAAATAGAAACCGGCAAGGTCACATTTTGCATCTAATAGTTACTGAATATCAGAGCCCATGTTGTACTTAAGCGGATTTTAACACAAATTAAGACAGCATATTTAGCTCCACACTATTATTTGCAGCAATGTTTCATACACATATAAAACAGATAAACACTAACCATAACACCAAGTATTCTCTACTGAAAGTCATATCAGGTACATGTAATTATCAGATTTTTTTTTTCAAGTTAAGATGTACCTGTGTAATCATATTTAAAAACAAACAAACATTCCCAGCAAACATCGTCCAGGAGATTCATAAATTCGGATATGAAAGTGTCAGAATGATGCATATCTGCATTATTATGTGCTCCTGTCTGAATGATGCGTATCTGCATTATGTGCTCTCTGCCGATTCAATTGAACATTTTCAGGTACTTTTCCATAGGAAAATCTCCCCCGGACAACGAGACTCGGTTAAAGACGAGAATGTTTCGGTATAATTAATCGGCAGTGATTATTTCCACCATCCAGCACATTCCACAGGCTGTCCCATCCGATCTGTAGCGGGCTGGGAGCTATGCTGCTTCCACAACGGGTCGGCAGATGACCACCGATGCACCATTACGGCAATGTGCACATACTACGATGACGAACGTGTCTGATTTATTTCCAGGGTCGGGCGGTCCGATCGTTATTCGCTCCATTGAAACCACTCGACCGTGGCATTCCCAAACTTGCAGAGGTGCAGTTACGGACGGATCCCGGGGCAACGTTTAAAAACGCGCCGCCTTCCGTCAAGCGATCGGGAGGGAACATCTCCTCTTACCTCCGAGTCCGGCGTGTTTGAGATCCGCTCGTTTATCGCCTCGGTGAGTCCATGTCCGTCCGTCCGTCCGTGGGCGCAGGTTCGCCCGTGGAGATCCGCGGCGGCGGCGGCGGTCCGTCGTTGAGCGGGCGGCGCTGGCGGAGGCCGGAGCTGGAGCCGCAGCGAGGAGAAGACGGCGCAACTTGAAACTGACGGAGAGGGGTCGGTCCGAACCACGACGACGACAAGGAGGGGGGGCGGGCCGAGTGTGTAAATGACAACGCGGCGCCCGGGACGTTACCGCCGCCGCCGTCCACGCTAACACGGCAGCGCGTCAGGACCGTACACCGATAATTCAGACTAAATGCATATTGTTGACATGTACCTGCTTTCCCCCGACGGCGTTAGGCGTGAAACCCCCGCCGCCCTTTGGAGTGGGCCTACTTGTTTTAACTCAGTTTAATCCGATTGGTCCCCTCCGACGTGACGCGGCGGCACTGGTGCCTTCACGTGGTGTCGGTAACATTAGACTGGTTTACACAACAGGGCGACACGAGTGGGTTTCTCCGCCGTAGACGAGCCGAGGAGACTCTCTTCTTTTATTCTCTTTTACAAAGCGAATGGCTGCATACACTGTGTGTGGCCGCGTACCCTGTATACACACTGACTATGTTTGAAATGAGACGTTTCAAGCGGTAATAGTCGTAAACTGATGGGCCTAAAGGAGGCTCATTGATACGTAAGAAAATGGCACAGGACAATGGTTTTAATGGTGTAAACTTCAGTGACAACTCTGTTTACTTAAACTTTTGCATCTTTAATTTCAGTCTCGTCTGGACTAAAAGTATATCACCGATTTGTTTAACTGAATATCGGAGTAATCAAATGAGCAGTTTGAGTGTGACCCCAACAGTTTTACATGACCTCTAAACAAGAACTATGGGCAATACTGAAAGATTGGTGAATTCTTTCAATAGGTTGCATCACATAAAGTAATGTGCTTAATTTCTCAGCTTCAATGAGTCTGTCATGTCTGTCTGCAAGGGTCTCTCTTGCTTTCTTTCAGGGATATATCCCACCAAATTCCAAAGCCAATTTATTTGTTTTCTAACAAAGCATAGACAGCGAGTGTGCCACGGTTTTAGAGGAGCTGAAGCTTGCCTTAGTGGAAAACCACTTAAGCTTACAACATGGGAAAATTATAACTTTCAAACAATCGCTTTCAAATGGCAAGACACCACATAGAAAACAGAAGTGAGTTTTTAGCCCCTTCCCACAGACAGAAATATGCATCACTTATATGCTGCTTCGTTCTGTCCCAAACACAACAAAATCCAAGACTTCTCCTCATACTACAAAAATAGAATGTATATGTCAATGATCCAGCAAATCCAGGCTGCAAATCAAAGCAAGCTATTAAAAGCTGTAATGATTATCCAAAATGTCTTGGATGATTCGAAGGAAAGGTCAACGACATGCAGGCCCTCAGTAAAACCCACTCAACTATCAAAGACACTTCTTCAAATGTATCACTGCCAACAACTGCATCACAGGCTCCCTCACAAAGATGTTGCATAAACTTCAACCTAAATGCAGCCACATGGAGAGATCAGTGTTACTATTATATTTTCATATCCATTCAACATACTGTGCTATCACTTGAAAAGTCATTTTTAAAAGTCTGACGTGCAAAACATATGTTCTATCTAGATATTTGTAATAAGAGAAATGAGGAAACAGTAAAAGGATATTTAATGGAATTGCAGACAAAAAACAAAGGGATATGTTTTGTATTTTGCTATATAAAACACAATATAATTCCAGATGCTAGGTAAATATTATTTGCCTCAAATAAATAATGTAGTGTTTGCTTAATGTCTGTCTGTGGTAGAAAATGACATAATCATCAGTGTACGTCCAGATATGCTGATTATGAGTGTTCTGTGAAGGTCTTGTTTTTGGGGTGGTAAAAAAAAAAAAAACTTCTCAGTTCCTGTAACATTTGGGGTCTGTACTACTTTAGATAAACAAAAATGTATAACTGCAATTAAGGGTATGTGCATAATTCAAATACAGCTTCCTCTTATGCAATTGAAAACAGTGACATTGCATAACATCACTCATGTTACTATGATACTAATATGAGGTTCAAATTCTAATTTAAAACAGCTGCAATTTGAATGTGAGAGGATATGCAGTCATGTAAATGTTCTTCTTCCACCACTACAAGGACATTCCACATAGAAGGCCTCCAATCAGAACAAGCTGCCCTAGTTGGATTTGCATGGATTTGCTAATTAAACAAACCTCAGGGGGACACAGGATGTCGGCCAGGTCCGCTTATGTGAAAATGAGAGAGAGAGAAAAAGGAAAACAGACCTGGAGGAGTAGCAATGATGAAAAATGAAGGGCTGAGATTAAGAGTCAGGCGGAGAACGGCTTGCAGCCTGATCTCAATACATCTGAGGGAGTTTCGCAACGTTATGAAATCGCCTCTAACTGAACTGTGTACCTTGGTTCCCACCACACCTCCGTTCAACACTGAGGTTTGTCATCAGCCCTTCACTGAGGATCAGTAGAAGCCGCGTGAAGCATGTACACGATGGGTTGTCCAACTGAGGTGAGGCGGGCCGCACACATTATAACATAACAAAGGAATCACACATGATGTCATCCCAGATAACCTCAAAGGCATCTGCCATATCACATTATCAAAAACAGATGGCAATGGACTGCTTCAAATTGCCATTCATTCACCTGTGATGAAGCTAGTGAAGGAGGTTAATAAAGGTAAGTACTTACTGTACTGAGGGCAGACAGGCAGAAACTGGAAATCCAAAAGGTATTCCTCTGGCTGGGAGTTGTTCTCGTTCTGTTTTCCTCCCTCCCTTTTCTCCTCTCTTTCTGTCTCTCCTCCCGCCTTCTTCCCCTCCTCTTTCTCACCACAGCAAGATGCTGCCTGGACCAGTGCTCGTTGTCATGGTAACCAAGACTAGTGGGATTTTCACGTGACCTGATCTCCCTGGGCGCTGATTGGCCAGATCCATTGAAGTAAAGGGGGAAGGGACGGGGGGAGAGGGTGATGTCACACATCCAATGGATCACAAATGGGAGGGATCCTCAGTGAGGCCGCATGCAAGCACACCCAGACACAATGGGCGTCTTTTTAAGGTGGGGCTGAGCTGAAGTGGAGCTATTAGATAGTCGGGGATGATTCTACTTGTGTGACTGACTTAGTGACTTAGTGACATGCTGACTGACTTCTGACCTGAGATGTCAGGCTCTGCTCAGGCTTAGCTGTCACCCCAACTGCTTGCTCTCATCCGCAGTGATGCTGCTGCTGCTGCTGCCACTAAAATGCACTTCAGCACCTCAAAGTGCCAGGGGCCAGGATTCAGAAATAATACACGTGTTAAAAGACATACGAGAGCACCCATATGTGGCAGGGCAGCTTGACCTGCTGGCTTGCCACTCTTCAGCCTCTCCTACGGGGGCAGCAGAGGGGTTATTTATAGCACTACCAAAGTCAGACAGAAGCAGAACTGCTGCTATTCACTCTTATACACAGTAATATTCATAGTGTATATGGGGGCGACATTCAAACAGTAAAACAACTGAGCTATGGACAGACACTGCTGTTCCTGCTTATGCTGATAACTAGTAAATGACCAAAATGTATGACATAAGAAATTATGCTCCAGGCTTGTGGTCCACAGTTTTGCATTATAGTCTGGGATCGGGCCAGTTCTGCCGGGGATGAGAAATGTTCTTGTTCTGAGAGGATCTGATGTTGGTTTTTCTGAGCTGTTGTCATCTGTTGCCTTTCAAAGGTAATGAGCGACTCAAAAACATGTCTCAGTAATTCTGAGGAGAAGAAGTTCTCAAAGGCAGGTGAGGTACTTACAAGTAAGCTGTGTCTTTTTTAAGCCTTTTTTTTTTACTGTTCAAATGTAGAGAGGTATTTTTGAGGTTATAGCCTTCATTTCCTGAAGAACATAAATAGTTGCTCACACCTGTTATCTTTGGGTGTGTCATTAAATTCCAACACACAGTAATTAAATGGAGTAGTTTACAACGCTATTGCTGATCTATGTCTAAATACATTTCCTCAGTATTTTAACACATTGTTGAAGAAAATAAACCAAAATACCTGTGATTAAATGAAAATACACCAAAAAAGCTCCCTCTTCTCTTTTCAAAATGTAGTTTTTAAATTACTAAAACTTCTAATCTGGCTGTGTCTGTGGTCAGTCCGAGTCAGTCTATATTTAGCTGTACAGTACGTCTTAGCAGACCTCAGACCAGGGCTGTGCGAGGACTGAAACAGCAGCAGTGGTCAGGGCGCGGCCACGGAGGACGCATTTCTCACAATGCTGGCCGTTTACCGTGTTCGTGGACTGCTAGCATGGAAGGCTATAAATCCAACCTTCCCCAGAAGCTAAAAGGGTCAAAAGTCACTGCTGTGACCCTGTGTCCCTGACCCCTTCCTAATCCTTAGCAATACAGACGCTCCTGAGCTAAGTATGGCTTTGACTGTAATGACCACGGCTGTTTAAGGGTAAAAGGTGACCTGCTGTAGATGTCTATATTGTATCGGCTTATGGCGGTTCCCATGGTGATTACTGAAGGTTTTGACGAGTAAAATATTCCTCAAATGCACACTTCCTTTTCTAAGTTCGCTCTTTTCTATCCAAAGGGCAAACGAGTTAGACAGAAAGTGTTAAAATATAGAAGACTAAAACAGAATATTGTTGAAGGGTCAGAAAGTTTTGGTTTTATTTGCCAAGGGTTTTGTGTGCCTGTGAGTTGTATATATCAATACAATATTGGTTATTATAATTTGTTTTGGTTATTCCAAGCAGTGAAAATCTACATTTAAACAAGACTAAGAGTCCCCAAGGTAGCAGCACTGCAAGGCTGTACTATGGCACAGTAGTTGTTAGAGAAAATGCAAACATGCTGATGCTCTGCCTTTGTTTACTAGTTATCATCTTAATTTAATGTGTTAGCAAGCTAAAACTGGCTAATTTACAATAAACACAAAGTGCCGGGGAAGGTGATGGTAATGTCATCAGCTGAAATGTTGACCTAATGATGGTGCATGATAAAAAGTCAGATTAAAAGGTGAGGATCATTACAAGGGGTAGGGGAACACAAGTGGCTGTACCATTATAAACCATCCAATCATTTTTCAGACACTTGACTCAAAACCACAAATGTCTACCTGTGCCACTGGAAAAATCGGGCCATCATCATCCGTCTGTTCTCCGTTAAGATATTTCAGTCTGGCCTAAAGTGGTGAATCAAAAAACGGGCAGACAGACTGACTGACACTACCATCCTTAAAGCCACAACCCTGGCCTGGCTGAAAAGATCAGCAGCAACATCTCTGACCAGATTCTGCATCCCTGATATGCTGGGTAACTCAGCTATGACCAGTTTAATCAGAGGCATCTGGGACTGTGTGCCAGTAGTGCAACAAATAAAATTTCATTCACTTGCATCAAAAAAAAATATATGTATGGCTAGATAACAGTAGATGCAAAATAAAAAAAATATACAAGTAAACAGACCCATTAAGACTGTATATCCGATTAATTTCATCAGGATGCATTTTTGCAACGAGACATTTTCCTTGAAGATTTAATGTTGCACCAAGAGAAAACAGTCAGTACAGTTTGCTCATCAGGAGAATGGGTCTTTCCATAGTTCAGCTGGAAGAAACGGATGTCCAGACACTAATTTACTAATCAGATGTCTGTTTCTGTATCATAGTGAACCGTAAAGCCTATTCTGCCTTTACGGTTCACTGCAGTGCAACAGCAGAGTAGGATTTCTGATGCCCTCTCTCCTCACTCTCCTCTCCCCTTGCTCTACAGACAGGTAGCACATAGAATGCTAAACAGCAACTTGATACCACTCAGTGTCTAACATACTAAAGAGCCCTTCATTTTCCTTTTTAATAAATCAATGCACAATAAATTTAAGGAACACAAAGATGCCTCTCAGCAATTCTACACTGAGTTGCCTTGTGTGTGTGTGGCCTTATGAAAATTTAAGCCTATTTTGATGACTGCAGACCTCTAAGAACTCACCTTAACCAACCAATCCCTGACTTTCAGGATGATACAGACCACTGCACCTACCCTTGGGCTAGCACAAACAAGGCTCTAAATGTGATCACAAACTATGCAGACTGGATTTTCTTCCTGCCCTGTCCAGTATGAGAATCCAGAGCTGTTACTTGAGATATAGCCACATTTCTATGTAAGAAGACAGCACAGCTCAGTGGGATAACACTATACAATCATTTTCATTACTATACATATTTAGAATATACATTTTTTTGTCTTCTATTGTCTGCTCTGGGACCAGCTCTAACTTCCAATTCAATTCTGTGTTTATACTGTATATTCACTAAAATTTGCATACAAATAGCCAGCATGGACTATGAACACATTTTCTGGTTCTACAGGGCCTAAAACAGCCTATGGCGTCTTGTCACACATGCACAGAAAAAGCAGTTTGGAATGAAGGTCTTAGCTCTGCTCGCTACGCCCATATCAAACTTTAAACATATGCTATTCTGCCCACTCTAATGGCTGCTGAAGTAGGCTGAATTCCTATTTTACTCACACTAATTTCCCTGCTACAGAGAGTAATCTTAATATGATTTAATCTCAGTTTAAGGGGATCAACCATCAAGCCTCTTGTACTGAAGTTAATATGCCTGCAGAGTAAAAACAAGCCAGGCACTACAGAGCATGTAAATTGGTAATTGCAACTAAATCCATGTCATTACATAGTTTAATAAGTTGAATTGAAATGTACCACAAGGTTATTATGAATGTTTACTTGATGTTTCAGTTCAGTTCCTTTATCTTGTTTTCTTGATTTGTCTTTATATGGAGTGGCCAACACAGGAAAACATGGCTGCATAGAGAACATAGAATATACAAACTATGTCATTACGACACATAAAGGTAAATCTGTATTTTTTTAATCAAATTTTTAAAATATAGAGTTATTAAAAGAATGCATTCTTAAAGAATTTCAAGTGAATTTCAGTTTATTCAGTGAAAATCAGGTCTGCATCCTGTTGGGAGATACAAAAAACATAGAAGTATACAAGTATCTGCTACTATATCCTTCAGCCGGCCATCAGCTCGGAGGACAGCAGTCTACTGACACCACTCTGAATCCAGTGAAAGAATTAAAAATCAGAACACTGCTCAACCTGATTTTATTGAGTTGCATTATGGGAAATGTAGGATCTAGTGGTTTTGGAGCTTGACTCATGCTAAAGAATAAAATTCAGGACATCTTGACCCCTGTAGTTTAAATTTTGAATGTCCTTTTTAAAAATCTGTTTCTTGTGAGTCCAATTTAATGGACGCCCATTAAATTGGACTCACGAGCCCACTGGTGTAGCCAGTTCAGTTTTAATCATCATGTGCACGGTCACAAAACCTCACCACTTAATATTAAAATATCAGTAATATTGCAATAAATGGGTGGTTGCGCAATAGGGTCAAAATAGCAAGCTTTGACCACCTACTTGAAGAGACCCTTTTGCACTCCTTACATGCAGGCACTCCCTGTATTGCCAGTACCCTGTTAAATGTCATCAGTTACCCCCCACACTTGCCAGAGAGTGTGGTTAAGTTGTCCTCTTATCATTTCAATTACTGACACCAAACAGATTGTTCCTGTGACCAGACCAGAATTTTAATTGTACTCTGCTCTGAGCTGCCAAGGTGCCCTCTTTGTCGCAGTCTTTTTTTCCCCTCTCTTCTGCCCTCATTTCCCTGCTTGCCATTGCTCTCTTCTCCCAGACCAACTATGAATTTGCAGTATGCTTACAAGTCTGATTGGACTACGTCCCTGCCAGCAGGTGTTAACTGTAATCAGTAGTTGGTAAACACAATCCTGAGCAAAGTTTTTCAATGTAGCCAGACAGTGCAGAGTTCAGCTGCAGTTTAAACAATTACCTCAAAGCTCAATGCAAATCATTATAAGTATACAGCACAGAGATCCACACTGAGAGGTCTGCAGGAGTATTTTGTCCATCTGTAATCAATACAGCGTATCAATAGACATAATACAGCACAAGATGAGCTGAAGTGCTATTTCTCATTCTGCATCAAAGCTGAAAAATGCTTGACCCCTACTTGACCTTGACTTATACAGTGAAAACATATCCAGACTGTACTGTTTATTTTAGATGAAGTTTTTTCAGCCCCACCTTTGCAATTCAACTTCAACCCATATAGCCAGATGTTGACTCAGTAATTCCCAAATAGGCTGAGGTCATGGTTTAGGTTGAGTCTTGAATTTGATAAAAAGTGGCCATGATGGTCACGTTCTGCAACGTTCACTGAAAGTCTGTGCACAAACACAGCCCAAGGACAGAAACCAAATGGTCCTCTGTGGACACGCACACACACATGCAGACCCATACCTGTGTCACCTGTGACTTTCATGCACAGCCAATACCTTAGTACATGCTGTATACATGTAAACACATTCCCATGCAGGAGGCTGACCATTACAACAAAAGCAGCTTACAAGGGACTGGTATAAGAAACATGAAATCCTAAAACAGTATTTTGACATATTTAGTGCTTATCAACAATACATTTTGACCTTTATATAGCTGTAAAACACTTGGATTGTGCCAGTTTTAGTTCCTTTCATTACATTTTTTTTTTTCTCTTAGATCCCTCTGTGCTGCACATCTACTGAGCGGCCTCATGCTGCCTGCCCTCAGGTTCTCGGTTTCAGAGAGTCAATAACACAACAGGACAGGTCTACAAGATGGAGGTGGCTGGAAGGTCCAGTTACTTCGAATTTAATCTATACAAACTGGCAATGTTTCTCTGCCTTGGAAATATTGTTGATGGAAGCGTTTCTACTGAACATTCTGTCACAAGCACCACACTAAACTTTATATTTGTATTACACATGTGTGGCTTTGTGTAAAAGGAAATAAAAAAGAATATAAGGTATTTATAGTATTGGTATACACATAGTAAGAGCACACTGAGGGAGAATCAATGTCACATTCCCAACTCTAGTACTGACAGGTTTAGGCAAATGGACCAAGTGAGAAGTGACAGGATGAATGAAGTTGTCAATTAATTTCCTGACAGGGTTTCTAACATAGACCATTATTGGTATGTAATTGCAACAAATTGATCTTTCTTTCTTTCTTTTTTCCAATAATACAATAGTAATACCAAAGAATGCTGACATGAACCGCAAACCGTACTATTTCTTTTCTCCTTCCTCCATCTCTCATACACTTACTTCTACCACTGCTCAGCTCTCCAAATTCTCACACTTATCAAACTTATTAAACCAGATCGCTGCCCTCTGTGTTGACGGAAAAGAGCTAACACACAACTATCGTCTGCAGCTGTTCAAATATTGTGACATGTGATCACTGGCTGGCACAAAGAACCGTTGTAGTGAACAACTGGGACACAAAGACTGGAGGAGCAGGGAGCTCATCTCTGCGGTCAGTCCCCACCTCTGGACTCAAACGCATTGCATTGTATCTATTGTGCACTCTGCTGCCCTTCATGAAGCGCTGTTGTCTCTGCACTCTGAGAAATGTCTCCACACACATATAAACGTCTGCCACTGTCGCCACTCCGTGACCTGGACTCATGTAAGACAAACAGGGCAATCAGGAAATTGAGGAAAAGAACACATTTACATAAACCATGTTCTGAATAAACAGGACATGGAGTGGGCTTTTAAACAGAAATCTTATCAAAGGAAGAAAGGGAGATTGAATTTCTTATCTTCTGAAAGGACAGAACTGCTTTTGTTCTGCTGTTTTCCCTGCTTTTTTGTTCAGAGACATTTATTCATCCCATTGCCAACACTTGTTTTCTGTACGTTTTTTTTACGTTCTATCACAGCCATAGATGGGGATCAAACAGACAAAGCCTCAGTCTTTATTAGCTTTCCTAAATCCTTTTTTGAGTCACACATTAAGTATTTCCCCTACTCCTACAACTGATACTGCACTGAGATCTGAAATTATTATTCGGGGCTACATGGTAGTAATATTCAACTTATCTCTGAGAGCAGGAAATGGTAGTAATGTCATCAGCAATGGCTATTAGGGTTGAATAAACCAGAAAAATAACTACAGAAACTCAACCTTCATCGGAAGACTCAGAAGACCTCTCAGCAAACACTGATCTGATCTCTAGGCAGTGGTGTCCAAAGAAAACCAGGGAGGTGGAAATGTACAAGTAATTCCAACCCTTTTGTTTCTGAAGTGATAAATTTCAGTTTGTCTCAATTTATAAGGACAAAACTACAGGTCACCCAGTCTGTAATGTCTTTAAGATATGCCTGAGTTTTGACTACCTGATTAGCTTAATCTGGCTTCATAGATAAATACAGCTGGGCGTGATTTGCAGCATTGGAAATTTAAGTGGTGCTTCCTGATATTCTTGCCGTAAGGAAGCCGTTGATCTGATCTAATACTGAAGTGTTATTTAAAGGTAAAGCTTCCTTGAAGAGCCTAGAAGTTGATGATTCAAATGAAGAAACTGTGCAAATTTGCACTGAGAGATCTATAGAAGAGAGACAGTCTAAATCAGGCGATACAGTTGATTGTAAGGCTGCTATACTGGACTATACATCTGCTCCTGGCTACAGTGCTGTTTTTTGGCACTTTCATAGTATTTATAATAGTTTTTACTGATTTTTTAAATGAAACATTCCTCTTTTGTTGATTGTTGATTTATTTAAATCAGGTGGTCAGGGTGCAGACACAGTTTCTCTGGGGTTTTAGAGAGTTCTCGAGAGAGTGACAGCTCTAAGGAAACTACAGAAACTGCAACCCTGCCTCCTGGTCTCAATTCTATGATGTCACGGGTTTGGCTCTCTAATAATCTGTGAGAGCTGCATAATCCAAAGTGGGATGAATTCCATCACTCTAATTAGACCAGGTCTTCCCCATAAGCTCTTCCAGTTGTCAAAGAGGCCCTCATTGTTTGCTCCTTTGGTTTAATTAACATTTATTTTCAAGTCCCAAGTGGTTAAGATCCACAGCACTGATGATGGATATTCCCATGATCAGTTTTTTTCTGTGTTTTTGTTTGGACAAATTTCTAGATTTTGTTTTTTCAGTTCTGATCACTCATACCATATAAATTGAACGCTTTAAAATTTCTTTGTTTTCGCTTCTGCAGCTGGTTCAAAGAAGTGGATCAAACTGCTAGAAAAAAACCAAAAACTATTTAGATGATTAGCAGTCATGCTGAATCCACCTCTATTTAGTAGATTAATGTTTGCTGGAGAAAAATCCAAATATGATTGGTGGTCTGATTACATTTGTCAAAGTTTAGTTCATTCCTGGCCATTTGTAAGATATTTTTCTAATTTTCTACAGTTGGGTGGCTAGGGAGAATGTGTATTCAGCTAAAGTCTTCAGCTAAATACCTTCAAATATGTTTCACTTTAAACTAGACTCTATCTTTAGATAATTTTATCTTCTTCTTGAGTCCTATTGTTTTATGATGGATGAGAACAGCTTGATGGAAGAGGGTAGTGAACAGACTTCAAATGGGTCTCATACAGACCTCACTGCATTCACTGTTCACTGCATTATGGTTTGAATTTCCTTAGATAAAATCAGTGGAGATTTCAAATTTGGGTTTTTCCTTTATTTTGAACATTGGTCACTCCTTATCTAAGCCCCACAATCTCATTATTTATTTAATTAGAACTAGCTCCATTTTCTTTTTCGGGGATTTCGAATAAATCAATCAATCAACAGCATTAAGGAAAACACAAGTAATCTGTAATCTGACAGGCAATTGTCAGAACTGACATGTTTTTTCTTGAATAATGTTCTAAAAAATAGGATTGTATTTTATGCCAACGGATACGATAGTTGTTGTATCAATAAAACACTTTACTAAACAAAAAAAATAAATGTTAACCTCATGTTACTAGAGGAAAAGACAGGAGCTCACCAAAAGGCTCCACTTTAATTGTGCCAAGGATATCTCCAAAATTTAAATCCATTCAGTATCTGCTGAGATATTTCAGTCTGAACCAAAAGGTTTAACTGACTGACACTGCCACTCCTAAAAACACCTCAATTATGACCACTCACCACTGGCAACTGGATTAACAATTTTTAGATTAGGCAAGGTATGAAAATA
Source organism: Istiophorus platypterus (assembly GCA_016859345.1). NCBI lineage: Eukaryota > Metazoa > Chordata > Actinopteri > Istiophoriformes > Istiophoridae > Istiophorus > Istiophorus platypterus. The sequence goes on from CM029121.1 coordinate 8,911,028, forward strand.
CTTTCTAGTATTTCCCTCAATCAACAAAAAATGCAAAGCATTTAAACTAGGTCAAGGAGAACAAAATGCATGAAATCTCTTTTCAGAGCCTGAGAACTTTAAAGGACCTTGATGCCAGCATTTTTTTCTTCATCCTAAGAAGATAGTAAAGATAAATGCTATCTATATGTCTAAATCTTGATTGAAAACCATGTCACAGGACTAGAGCACATTTACTCCAGATTTGTTTGGAGTTAGAGATACTTTATACTTAAAACAATTCTTTATGCAGAAAAATTGTTATGCACACACAATGCGAACATCATCGCAGCCAAAAATATCAAATTATGAAATCAAAAACAGATTGGCAGAAAATTCAGCTTTTCGATTACAGTTAAAGAGAAGAGGGAATCACGTCAGAGTCAAGCTATTCTACTAATCCCAGAGTTGAGGCCTGACCTCACTGAAGAGGCCTTGTATGGTGTATGTCATGTCCGCTTTTCTTCTTTGCCTGATGAGGCTCTACAGACTTGGCTCCTCATGAACCACAAAGGTATGAAATCATACTTTAAATCTGAGGGGCCTCTGGCACATTTGGGATGTTTCGGTATGCCTGGATATAAACACTGAATGTGGCTCAGCGAGGCTCTTAAACAGGCCCATTTGTAGTGTGAAAAGGTCTATTAAAAACTCAGAGATCATATATACCAATGGCAGGTTTCTTTTTTCTTCTCACTCTCAAAAAATTAATACAGTCATTTTCACCTTCAGATGAAAGAGAATAATACAAACGATGCTTCATAAAAATATTTTTATTGCAATCAGCCTTCAGTGATCCTCTTGTTATATTCTGATTTATCCCCCTGTCAAATATAATTTCTGTGAAACGTGACTGAAAGCAGAATACTTTCCAGATGCTAGAACACAAAAACACGAGTTTCATCCGGAAATCACCTATCCACAATTAAGACAAATGTAATATGTATACGATGCCTTCTCATCTGAAATGATTGCTGGCATGAATGTAAAGAAAATTAGGAGTCATAATTATAGTTATGAGTCATCTCAAAATATGGTCATGGAAGATGGACCGTGTGAACATTTGAAATATTGACCAATAAACCTTGTGTAAGAGATCCACATTAAGGTAACCTATACTGTCTGTAAATAGCTGTGAAGATGAAAAATAAAGGAGCTTAAGTTAATATATTATATACATATACATATACATATATATATATGTGGTTACTGCATTTTGGCTTTGTCAGGGACTAAATTGATCTGCTACCACATTAAGGTAACCTATACTGTCTGTAAATAGCTGTGAAGATGAAAAATAAAGGAGCTTAAGTTTATATATATATATATATATATATATATATATATATATATATATATATATATATATATATATATATATATATGGTTACTGCATTTTGGCTTTGTCAGGGACTAAATTGATCTGCTATCATCTATTTGCTGTATGCATTTACCAAACATATAATCTTTTTTTTAGCAGGTGGGGAATATATTGGCGTCCATCCATGTGTGTTCTGCCAAGCCTTACCATTCATTTCCACTGGCTGTGAACTACTGTTTAACTCAGGGCTGTGCTTTTATAAGCCCTTGAAAATATGCACACACACACACACACAAGCCTAAGTGAATTACATTTGGCTTGCAGCTTTCACCCTGACATCAGCTCTGATCTGTGACCTCATGTCTTTGTTTTCTCGCTGATTCCTCCTCATCTCACAGGGCTTATCATTAAGAGGAAAAAGGAAAGGTTGCTATTATCACCTCCTAAAAAATACTCCACCTGGGTAACAAAATTCCATTGAGTCATTTTAACATGTACAGCATGTGTCAGTCCAAAGGACCGAAATTACAAAACAGTGACTGCTTCCACTCAGTTGAAGTTAACAAACAGAGGCCAAGCTGGCAGGCAGCTAGACTGAATGCAGAAGAACATAATTACAGTGTATGTATCTTGTATACAAGCTGGATGTCACCCAGAAGAACAACACTCATTTCAGGCGGAGCAGGCATCCCATAATTTTCTCATCCAGTGAGGGTGTGGAGCTGCAACTTGGAGGAGAAAAAAATCCTGGAGTCAGCCTTACTGTGGTGTGATTTGATGAGTTGCCGCGGTATCCGTTCACTTTTGGACAGCAGCCTTGTCAGCAGCTCGTCTGTGTGGCTGATTTTACAGGAGCTGTGCGTCTCACTCCTGCGTCATGCGTAACATCATGTGACATCATTCCTCCTCTCTGACCTTTTGGGAGAAAAATGTGGCCTGGGCGAGGAAGACGGGGATCACAGCGGTAGTGAGACACCTCAGTTATAATTTAAGGATTGACGTGGGATAAGCAAAAGCAGGAATGACTGCACTCCTGCAGCTGGCTGTGCTGCAGTGCTGCAGCCTGAAATGAACTCAAATGAACCCCTTGCTGAGGAAAAATCTACTGAGGGCAAGAATAAAACAGAACCCAACCACACCCAGAGTACCCAACCACACTCAATAGGACTTTACACAGAATACATCTGGGGCAAGAAGATTCCCACAGTCCATGTGGCAGGCTGGCCGGGGGCTCAACCTGTTCAAGGAAGCACAGAGATAATGTGGATAATGAACATGGCATGAACATTACTCTCCACATAGTCCCTCTTGTTCTCTCACTGAGGGGTGATCATGCTCAGCTCTCTGTCCCTTGGGTGCTGAACATAAATGAGAGTCCAGCTGGAAACCTCACCCTGTCAGAAAAAGGCTTCCTTTAATCTGGTTTTCAATTGGGACTCTTCATCTGTACAGTCTACCTTTTCACAACAGTCGTGTCCCCTGCCAAGCTTGTGCAGTAGTCCACCCGTCCCTCGTGTCATTTTGGACGCTGGTTACTAGGTTACATGAGTGTTTGTTTAGTAATGTTGTGATAAAGAAGCCCAGTCCAAGATGTTGAAATAATATCTCTCAGATAGAGCAATAAGAACAGATACTTGGTTGAAAAGTCACAATACAGATGAATATTGGATGGCAATGGTATAACATTTTAAAAAGGACTTCATTTTCAACATTCGGTTTCTAATTAAACTTTGAAAACACTCAAGTGTCTCCAGCTTGCATGTGGGTTCAGTCTATAAGTTACAGTATGTGATGACTGATGCTAAGCTTCCTCATTGACCAAGTAAGGGTGTTTTTAAGTGGGATCATCTTTCTTCCATCTCAAAGTTCACCAGTTGTGAAATACGGCATACTGATGTTTTGAAATGTCAGTACCATTGCAACTTACCACTCAAATTTTTTTTTCAGGTGTTCGTGTACTTGGAATTTCTACATATGACATAAACAAAGAAACATACAAAAAGTTCACAGTTTTTCTAAATACAACCAGGCACCTTCTATTTTTGTTGTTATTTGGCTGATTTGAATTCAAGGGTGATTCTCATTCAGCGATATCTATCAGTGTCTCTATTGAAAGTACTATTGAAAGATTGTTTCACCGCTGGGTGACCCTTGTCTGACTGACATGCCACCTGTCTGAAAGTCGATCCGGGTGAGATTGGGAAGAAGAACCAGTTAGACAGCTGCTCTAAAGGACTAAGTCCAGTTTGGACTCTCTACCCCTGCTCTGTGCATGTTTGTGCGGACGTGAATCTTACGTCTGAATGTGTTTTGCATCTATTTATGAACATCTGACCGTGTCTGACCTCATGCCAACACCCCCTGGCCTGTGTATGAGTTTAGGCGTGTACCTCTCTCTAAGCTCCAGTCAAAGTTCAGTGTTGCTATATCCTGTTTTCTGCCTCTCTGCACCTTAAGCCTCTGATCATTACCCCCTGCTGACCTACTTCACACACTTGCACGCACATGCATATTCACCTGGGCACACAAAAAAGTGGATGTACATTATGACGCAACACACAGACAGAAATACACAGTCACACATGGTGCTTTATTCTAGCACACTGGCATAAACCTTTTTTTCTATCTAAAAGTATGCCCACTAATGTTTTGGGAACAAAGAGCTTTAAGTAAGTAAAGCAGTTTTCATTGTTTTTTGGCCACTTGAAACAAAACATTGACACGTTATCACCTTCTGAAGGTGGTATGGCTAACAAACATTTATAACAAACATTTTCCAACTAAACCATCCAGTAGACACAGAAAAACTAGCATTTTTTTCGAGTCATATTTCTGGCCACCTGGCGAATTGATATCCAAAATTCACTCTCCTTTCAGCTCTTGTTTACTCTCCACTAGCTCCTGAGAAAAAACATCAGTCTCTTTAGCCACCAAATGCCCCACTCTGCTCAATAGTTAGATAACTTTCTCTTTTTGAACTTTAATACTAGGTAGGTAATATTGCAGAACCTTTTTTTTAATTAACTCAAAGCAGCATCCCTTTTTTAATGAAAAAGGTTTATTTAGGGGGTGTAAAACAAAAACAGTGAACCAAACGATATTTAAATTCTCAACAGAGCTGAGGTAAACTGTGAGTTGGATGATAACTCCTTATGGGTTTGTTGCATTGTAATCACAATGCACATGGTCAGTGGCTTGTTCTTGATATGAAAATATTGATTACTTCTACTTTAATGAGTACATTTAAAAATGATATATCAATAGTTCAGTTTAAACTGGTAAATTGGGCTATGTCTGGTGAATGACTACATAGAATTTAAAACAACACACAGACTCAACGTTGCCAGCCAAATGTATTTCCAAATTAAAAAAGAAAGGAATGCAAGAGTTTAAACAAAACTTGATGGATTTGCCAGAATTAGTGTAACCCAGGTAGCTGATTTGGTTAACTGCAGCTGAATGTTTGTTTAGCTAGCTTTGTCCTGGCATCAAAGGCCCAGTGGTAGTTACTCTTATGTTAAAGTCTGTTTCACTTTCCAATAGAGCTGCTGGAATTTGCACTGTGTCTGATTTGTCAGAGATTCCACCCCAGTCACAGTAGCAGGTCTTGGGCTAACTTTGGGCTTTATGCAAAGGTAATCTCTAAACATTAAGTTGCACGTTGAAGAGCTTTTAGCATGGAGGCCACGTGAATTCATCTACCAGGCACACATGGATGATTTTTGTTCATGGATGTATGCAAACCTGCCACATTTTCAGGCCATAATACATTTTGACTTCTTTCTTGTCAGAGGTCACCCACAACTGCAACAGGAAAGTTTGATGAGGTGTAAACAAAGGATATGTGGGCAGTAGAAAACACATCTGACGAGAGAAAAATCTGAACTGTGTCTCTGCAACATTCATAGCTGTGATCTAAACTAAAACAGATGCGTATTTGTCTATTAGAAAAACCAAGGAATATCTGTAACCAGTTTAGTATATTTCTTTTTTCAGTCAGGCACAAAACATTGTTTAAGTCATGGTCACGACTAATTTTCTTTTGCTTGTCCGTGTCATTGTTCAAAATCAAAGTCACATCAAAAATGTTTCTACAGACACTGCATATGTATTTTTACAGAAAGCTGATACAGCAGTCACAAGTGTTTTTAAACTATCATATGGTTCCCATGTGTCATCTGTGCAGTCCAATAAGCATTAAACATCAGGCCTAGCTACAGCATTGTAACTGAGTGGCTGGCTGATTTCCTCCTCAAGAACGGATACTTGGACACTTCTGTGCAGAAAGGTGGCATCTCTAGAGTACCAGGCTGTCTAGAGCTAACTGGATAGGTCACTCAGCTCCTCAGCAAGGCTAGGGGGGACAAGGTTGATCAGGTATTACTGTGGTTAGACCTGGCCAACGCCTGTTGCCCAGTGGCCCACAAACTGCGGCAAGAAACACAGCTTCATCAGATGAACCATCAGCTTCATCAGAGCTGAAGAGAAAACCAGCAAAAGCAACATCCGAAACAACATCAGGGCTTCTCAGGACTGGTAGCTGACAGTGGCAGGCAACTCAAGTTCCCTCAGCATGTCGCCAAGACTTCCCTCAGACCTGACATCATTCTGGTGTCAGAGGCACCAAAGAATGTTGTCATGCTAAAGCTCACTGTGCCATGGGAACAATGGATGGAGGAGGCCTTTGAGTGGAAGAGGGAAAAGTAGAAGGGCCCAGTCAGTGACTGGAAGTAAAGGTGCTTGCCTGTGGAGGTTGGGTTCAGAGGCTTTGTGGGACAGTCTCTCTGTAGGAATTACACTACAGGTGAGAGGAGAAGGAGGGTCATCTACAACAGCACAGAGACTGCAGAGAAAGCCTCTAGGTGGCTCTGGATTAAGAGAAGATCCATGGGAGAATGCTAATAGGGCACAAGCTGATGTTCGAGAGACCCAAATCATTTGATGGCGTAAAGGTAACATCCCTGATGATGTTCCTGAGCTTAGCATTTGAAGATGTTTTTCTACAACGGGCCAGTGTTTGTTATTTTTATGGTAAACTGTTACTATTGAGAAGTATAATGTTTCCAATAGTTATGGGTCTTCTCTTTCTCCATTCATCTTAGACTACGTTACTCAATTGTCTAAAGGTGTTGTCGTCCTTCAGTGTGGCTCTAACAAGTGTCAGTTCCCCAAAGACTAACAACATTCATCTCTGGATGAATGTTGGGCACCTGACTCAGTTCCTGACTCAGTTCCCAGGTGAGTTCATGGATGTTATTTTAATTGTTACGGCATTCACAGTTCTTAAAGGGTAAAAAAAATACTAGAAAAAAAAAAACAACGAAAACAAATCTTGCTAGGATTGTTTACTTTTCTATTAAATTTGCTAGCAATCTTTATATCATACTACTATGATTTAATATTATGTATATATATACAGACTGAAGATTTTTAAAGAGCTCTGCCAGGAAACCAACTAGGTTTAGTGGTTGCTAAATTCACTGGGGTGGTCTCGACCACGACTCTGGCTACTGACAGGCTCCAAAATTTTCTTTTTGTTTTTTTAATATGGGTGCCAGATACCAGAAGGAGCCCACTTTTTTCAAAATAGCCTCATATGAAAAATCAAACGTACATAGGGTTTTTTCATAGAATAGCAGGGGAAAAAGAAGTGTGGAACATGAAGTGTTGGGGGTCATTTCTATCGACGACACAAATCCAGCACAAAAGAAACAAAGTTGACAAAAGCGCTGAAGTAGTGTTGAATCTGGACTGCAGTCAGAGAAAATAGTAACAGAGAACAGCAAATTTGAGAGATTTCGAGTTTTCCTTTCTGGCTTTTTATTCTGTGGTCCTTCAACTGAACACAGAACACTGTATTTTGCTGATGTCTGCTGATGTCGCTAATCTCTTCAGCTGAACTGATTTTTCATAAACCATACACAGACCCCAGATAATTTACCTCAGAGCAGAATGAGACGCTTAGTTTAGCATTCCAGTGGATGCTGTGGCAAGTAAATTTGCTTATAATGAGTGGCACGTTGTTTGAAAAAAAGATGGGGTGAAATGCTGAGAATGTTTCTAGCTACATTTCAAGTAGACTCCCAGTCACGTCCAGGGCAACAGTGCCCGAAATTTGTTTTGGATCCAGTGGTTGCTCCATAGATGCCATCAGAGAGAGATGTAAGGTCTGTGATTATTTATAGTGCTATGTTTAGTCACAGCATGTTCATTAGGTCTACAGGGATCACAGTAATGATACTTTGTGATCCAACAGTACAAATTCCTTCCATCGACTCCCACAAGCAACCAAATTAAAGAAATCTTAAACAAAGGCAACATTTTTAGATCATAGGCTAAGAGAATAATTATATGTGATAAAAAAAAAATGTGCAAGTTATTTGTGTAGTCAACCCTGATCTACAAAAGAACAGTCAGACAAGTCAAAATACACCCCGCAGTGTCCATCTGCTGACCAAAACAAGCTATTAGAGAAATAATAGCTTAACAGGATTATCTGATAATTATCGTCCGGACTGGTCCCGACCAAAATACTACTTCTGTAGCTCTTCAGAATGTAAAAGAAGTACAAGGCCTGTAACGCATCCAAAAACCTCACCTACCAAGACAAACACAAATTTCCTCTAATTTTCTATCTTTTTTGCCCTTTTCTTTTCGCTCTTCCACCATTGTCTTTCTCTTTTCCACCATTGTCTTTCTCATCCACTCCACCTTTACGGTTCCTCAAACTACCCTCTCACTGCAGTTCTAGTGGGCTCTCAGTGGTTTCAGTGCACATCCTGCAGACGACTCCTCTCCCATGCTGCATTCTGCTGCTGCTGCTGACTCTCCTTAAATGCCCAGAGGCAGGGGCCTGTAAGACAGCAGTGCAAACAGATCCAGTATGTGCCAACAGGGATTAATGCTGTCAGAGGATCAGCTGGGACATACTGTGTAGCTTTGTAAAGTTTAACAAAATACCTATGCCACTGTACTGTATTATAGGAACTATATGAATTGTATATGAATTGTACACCTAATTACCATGTTTTACAGTTTAAATGGAGTAAAGCTTTTCAGAGATGTAAAGGTGACAGTTGTTAATTTTCCCTCATATATTCACCCTAAAACTTCTGCTTTCACACATTAAATGCTTTCCCATCTGGTTCCGAAAAAAGAATTCTGTATCTTACTAATCCAAGGTAGCTATTCTGAATTATAATTCTCAAAGTGTCCAGGTTTCCATCATTAATTGGATGTAATCCTATTTGTCACTTCACCACACCTCTTATCAAGCACAATAAGCATGTTTAATGTGTCAACCTCTGGTCACGGGCGACAACAGTTTGGCTGTGGAAGAAGCCCAGCAGCAGCTGACAGGCAGGATCAGTGTCTGTAGTCAGAGCAGGGGGCAGCTGCTGTGCAAATGGGCACCCTCTTATGAATGACAGCTATTCACCTCCCCCTTGAACATCACATGAGTGCTGCCTCCTACTTAGCACAGCGCCGCACACAATATCAAGCTGTGTCTTCTGATACAGTAGAGCCTGGCGGGGAGCAAGGGACATGAGGTAGACAGAAATAACCTGCACTGTGACCTTGAGGACACCCATTGTCCACTGGTGACACGGGATGAAAGAGTCTGTGTAAGCCAGGGTTACCTGACCTGACGCACCACAAGTGGAATGGTGAAATTACAGCAGCTACTTTTGGTTCTAACCTAAGGGAAAATACAGCTCTGTCTCATGCAGCAGTAAGTAGAGCAGCACTAGCCACTGGCAAAAAAAAAACAACAAAACACACAAAACAAAACATCACCATATCATTTTCTTATCCCTTCTCTAACCTATTTCAGGCAACTGCTTATTCATATGTTATGACAACAGAGGATGCTAGGGGTATATGCCGCCTCTCTGTTACGTCAGAGGTGTCTGCTCGTTGAACAAAATGTCACCTTTTCCTTACAACCTTTTGCAAGCCTTTGAGCTCAGAAATCAACGTCTCACAACCCAGACTCTCCTTCATGCTGTGTTTCTTGACGCCAAGGTCAAAGCAGATAAATGAGCAAAGATAACCTGCACAGGGAGGGCTGGTAGAGAGGGAGCAGGAGTGATGATGATGAGGGGAGGGGGGACTCAGTGTTTAAACAACAAAAAGGAGCTGCAGTAATGTCCTCACTTCTGGACTTATGGTCATATAAAGAGAGGAATGGATAATAGAAAGGGCAGAAATTGGTTGAGAGATGTGTTGTGTTTGGGTAAGTTAAAGCCGTTCATCCGGCCTGTTAAAATTCAGACAGACAAGTGAGACTGTGAAAGTGGAAACAGTGACATCCCTCGGTGACAGCAGTTGTCCCCTAGCTGGATACTGCAGAAGATGCATGACTGCTGCAGTGTCTCTGATACTTAACCAATCCTACTGTCATTGATTCATGGGCAGAAACTCCGATTCTACGTGGGGTGCAACATGCTGATAAACAAGGAGGGTGAGGGTGGCATCCTCCCACGGAAACACCACTGCAACAATATTTACAGCTGGAAGGGATGCCTACTTAGGATACCTGCTCAGTCATGCTCATCAGACCACAGGAATGTCTGTTTCTGACAGGCAGCTCCAGGAACAACACGTGCCATGGTGACAAAGTGCACACACTCACACAAATGCATACTGAACACCCCCCCCCCCATCTCAGATTCCTGAGATGTGACTCTCAATGCAGCCTTTGCCATACTGAGCACACGCATGCACACACACACACTTAAAGTGAATAGCAAGCTGATAGGTAGAAATCTACTTACAAATGCCTCGGGATTCTGTGTCGCGATCAGTGAAAGTTCAACATATCCCCTTTTTTTCATCTGTCAAAGGATTTTGTTTCACACTGGTTCCCCTCCCTGCTCCCCTTGTCTTTCTGTCTTTTACCAGCAGACTAAAAAGTGAGAGAGCGGCTGAACACAGAGAGACATGAAGAGAGAGAGAGAGAGAGAGAGAGAGAGAGAGAGAGAGAGAGAGAGAGAGAGAGAGAGAGAGAGAGATCTGCAGTGTTGGAACTTTGTCAGTATGCTATTGCTCTGCCTCCCTCTCTGCCCCCCTTCCTTCCTCCCTCCCTCCCTCCCACCCTCACAGTTTTCTCCAAGGTCAGTGGGCAGAACTGCCTATTTAACTCCTCCCTTGGTGGACAATTGCTTCCCTCCTCATACCGTCCTACAGACTGGACACACAGGCAGTAATTACCGTCATGATCCAGATTAACTCCTGGGTGTGCTCTCGTTGTGCTACGCTGGTCCAGGCTGGATTCAGCTAGCTGAGCTGGGACGGGACAATACACAGACAGGATTACCGTGGGGGGGGGGTGTCAGACCCCACAAGGAGGGCCAGGGGCAGCCCAATAAGGCATGACGGGATGGGATGCTCTTAAGCTCTGCTGGGGCCACTTCCTATCACAACAAAAACACGTCTACAAGGACAAAAACATACAGGCACGTTGAATCAGAAAAAAACCTCTGTAATACTGAGCATGATAAATCAATGACATGTACATGAAGGTTAACACTGACGATGATCACTGAGATTTTGCATTGATTTGCTCATACTTATAGTCACAAACACAGATTATAACATGCAAAGAAACTGAAATTTCATCTCTGCCTGCAGTGCAATCTCCTGTGCTGGGGTCTGACACGATGTCAGGGTTAAATATCTGACACCTACTGCAAATCAGACCCAAGGAGCGACAGGAAGTGATCACCTCACTGTTTGAATAGATACCAATTTTTTTTCTCCAATTCAGGTGCTCGATAAATGCAATTGGGCTGTGAAAAGATCAACACAGGTACTATCCATTTTGTGCATGTCTAATGCTTGCTGACTGTTGCACAGTCTACCCCCCCCCCCCCGGAGTGAGTTCAAGAGATTTGCCCAGCATTTAGCTGCATCACTCAATGACTTTAGATCCTGTGATGGGATTAAAAGGGGGAAGCGTCTGATGGGATGAGATAGAACTCAATACATGAGCAGGAAGTACTCCCGTACCAGAAGGAGAAGAGTAAACCCACAACAGAAGCATGGCTGATCACAGTTATTGACAGCCATTCCTTAATGGGGGTAATGCTGCCTTGTTTCAGGAAGCAGCACAAGTCTTCTGACTGTACACACTCTGGCCACCATTTATATCAAAGGTTCCTGCCTATTATCTATTCCCAAAATTCTATTGCTCAAAAGAAAAAGATATAATCAAACCCCATCTATAGCAGAAGCATCACAGTGTAAAACAGAATCAGTTGTCTTTCACAAACCCAACTTTCAGAATGAATAGACGATACGTAGTCCCTCGTCTCTCATTAATTCCTGACATGCTCAGAGTTTCTCCATTTTAAGTGAAGACCACTTAAAGTGAGTCTACGATCACGAATTTAACGAATTCTTTCTGGACACACAGTAAACTCAACACGTATGGGAAAAAAATCTTTCAGTGTTTTTTTAAAGTTTTTGGGAATGTGACCCAGTCATAGCCGTTCTCGGAGCAACTAGCTCCATATCTTTTGCTACTGTATGAAAAATGGCTGCTTTGTTTGGAATGGTGATTGCAGAGAAGTTAATAAAGTGAGAGTGGAAATTTGACTCTGTTCCCATTTACGATTTGTGGTTGTGAGAAATGGCAAACACATTGCATCTGGAGAGGCTGAGATTTGACAATGAAGATAAAGGAGGTGTGTTGAATATGTGGGACCCTGAACTGAATTTTTTCAGTGTAAGGATTAATATGCTGTGTCAGATGTAAAGCACCTAGCAGTTTATTCCTTATTTAAGTAGTTAATGTACGCTTTTGTTCTTTTTTAAAGAGAACCTACTTTCAAAAGACTGTTCTTCTGCTTCCTTTCTTCAGAAGAAAGGGAGCAGTCGTTTTTGTGACTAAAGCGGGATCTGGTTTTCTCGTAATCTGCTGCCACCCTCCGGTTGTTTGTGGTAAGCACAACACCTGCAAGCATGAATTTTATATTGGATGGATTACATAAGATGATATGAATGTGCTGTAAAATACTAATAAAATCTACTCAAATCTAATTGAATTCTGATTTCGTTAATGTATGACACATTAAGTGATAGTTTCTTTTGTATTTCAAGAAATTTGGAACAGCATGCGCAAAAACAAACAAAAGAAATACAATAATTAAACATGCAATGTCAATAAAATGTTAAGTTGGGCCAGCCAACAAATCCTTTTTCACAAAGTACAACAGACAGAAATAGATGAAAAATAACAATAACTAAAAACTAAAATAAAAAGCAACTGAGTAGGAACATAAGTAGATGGGCTGTTGTTACAGTACAGAACCAGCAGATGGAGGCATACAGTCTGAGATTGGTGACATTGACCATGAACATTGAGGTGAAATGGACAACCAGGATCTAACCCACCTCCCTGTAGATCAAAGGAAATTACAATGTACATTGTTTGATAACCATTACCTGGATGTTTCTTCATTTCAGCCTCCAAACCACCAACACATCAACCGCCATAATTGGATCTATCTATTCTTGTAATTTAGGCTGGTAATCACAACCATGTACATTATGTGACAGAATGAATTACAGTAAAACAAGACACACAGAGAACTTCCGTTGCCCCAAGTACTTAATCTTTTCAAGTGAGTCCAAAAGGCACATCACATTGCAAACAACAATAAAAGATTGGAAGTAATCTCTGGTAACATCTGTCAAATGTTTCAACTCACTGCAAAAAGTCGGTGCTCATGTAGGGAAGGTTTATAATCCACCTCACAATACTGGTAACACGCTCCAAAAACATATTCTCAGGCCCTGCCTTTAAAATCCATAATTTTCTCTTTTATTTCATTTAAATAAAATAAAACATCAGACCCCAAAACATCACAAAATATCAGGGGAGTGTCATGTCCAAAAAGGGTAACCTAGAGTGATTTCCAACCAGTATGATGACTAAGAAACATTTAAGGTAAACATTGCATGAGGCAAGGTAAGTCCAGAAGAAATTTAAAAAGCAGAAAAACATGACTGGTTGAAGTAAACCCTAAATGACACCAATACAGTGCACTTTTCTCCTTCCTGTTCTATCAAAAGGCAAAGCAAACTTCAAATATTGCAAGATACACAGATGGTGATTCAACATATAGTCAATACAGGATCATGTTAAAACAGAAAACTGGTCTCTGTGACTTTCTCCCATTAACAGCTCAACCACATGACCTATCAAACCGAGTTTTACTGATTTGTCCATTCGCAATCTCATTTTGAAAGACCTGAGCTACCAAGTAGTCTGCATTCAGTGCATCAATTACAACCTACAACCAAATACTAAGTACATATAGTACTAACTGTACATAATTGTCACTTATATACTGTAATTATTCATTTGATATTTTTAAGAATTTCTGCCTGCATATTTAAAATCTGCCTTCGAGGCCATGTCTGAAGAATCATGTGTTTCAAGGTCATTTTGTTTCTGTCTGTCTAGCTGTCTGTTGACTACGAAACAGAAATTAAAACACGACAACTCAGACTAACCCTGTGCTACTGAAGTAAGTAAGGAAAGAATAGGTAGTGTTAATGAGTGTTATTAGTCACTATGGGTGCCCCTTTGTGCCTACAATCTGAACTGGCTCTCTGGCTGTGAACTTCAACCTTACTGTAGGCTTGTACAGTAGAGTGGGTCGAGTAAACTACATCACAGTGTCAAGGCATAGCATGGCTCATCATGGCAGAAAACATGAAGTAGCACCTGATGGTTTTAAAGAGGTTAAGGGCCTGCATTGAAAAAAAAAGTACCTGTATGGTAGGTTATGTAATGAAAAAAAGGGATCATTTCTGGAAATTACATTGTCATGTGCGGTATATCTGTTGAGTGAAGGCAGCATGAGTATGAAATCATGACACAGAATACTAGGTTTGAAGAATCAGCAAAATCTCAAAAAGGTCCAACTTGTGAATCCACTCTGGCCAGATTTTTAGTGTGATTCTTCTCTGATCCACAGTGAGATGCAGGACAGAAACACTGGCAGGACAAGTCAAGTCAAGTCCTTACATATCATCCCAAAAGTCCAGCATATTCTGTTTATATTATTCTTCATTTCATAATACTCTCTCTGATTTGACATACTGCAGCTGATCCAAATTAGGAATCAATGTGTATCAACCATCCTTTCATTCAGTATTTAGTGAGGATGACCTCTTCACTCAGAAATCTCTATGAACCACCTCTTCACTTCAGTTTAGCAGGACTATCTCTCTGCTGTACACCCTAAGGGACTTCCATGGGAAGCATTGCCAGATTAGGCGAAGCAGGCAGGTGGGGGTCAGTGGCATGACTGGTTAGAGCGACAAGACTGGAGGCTGGAGCTTCAGCTGTGGTAGCTGGGCATAGCTGCCTGTTTCTGCGAGAGACGCAACAGCTCCTCCCTGATGGCCTTGATCAGGGAAGCTGAGGAGTGGGTAGGAGGAGATGTATCCAGGGGCGGTGGGGCAGACAGATAGCCCAACACAGGGGGATCTAGGTGTGCAGGGGGTGCAGAAGGCTCCCTGATACCACTTCTAGGCATCTGGAAGATAGAGGAGGATGAGTAGTCAGGACAGTCCAGGAACTGAAGGCAGGAAAGATGGACAAAGAGAAGAAAAAGAGGGAGAGGAGGAGAAAAAATTAGGAAAACAGAGGAAAAATGTAGAAAGAATTTCAAGTAACAATACTACAAGGAGATTTTAAGTGGCAGAGAACTAGAAGGAAATTTTTCAGAACAACATTACTGAAAAAACAAACATGAAAAAAAAAAAAACAAAACAGGAGAGCTTAAAGAAAAAATCCATGCCATATAAAGTAAGAGTTTCATAATCTCATCTCTTTTCATTTCAGCTTTAATGAATCTGAAATGAGTAAATCTATGATTAACTCACTGCATCTTTTTCAGGCTCTGCCCTGGAGAAGCTGTCATCATGATAGTGGTTCCAGCCAATGCCTCCGTTCTGGCCTGGAGCAGCCCTGACCCCTACTGGGTAACCGTTCATCCGGCTGGACAATCCCACCTGCGTAAGATGGTGGAGCTGGGCACCTACACACACCACACACATCACATCACATTAGAGCTACAGTACCTGACATTCCATCCTAAGTAGGCCCTCTGATATACATTGATGTAGCCATTACAGTCTGAAAAGCACTACTACTGTGCTGTTTTAAATATGGTAAATGCAAGAATCCACTTCTATTGGTCTAGGTCACATGGTGGCAGCAGCAGCAACACACCGGCTCCTTTAATAATTTAAGACAAAGACAAGGCTCCTTTGGTTTGACAGATTTATGGGGTGAAGGTGTGTGTCTGTATTAAGGAATAGTGCTTTGAACCACACCCATAGACAAACACTGTATAAAGACAATAAATAAGCTGATCAACCTTCAAGTGTTATTGCTTAAGATGTGTGCTTTTTAATCTTTTCATTTGAAAGTCATTTGAAAGTGTTGTAACAGTAAATAAGGCTATAGGAAAATGGGATTAAGACATGCGCTTCAGGCATGCCGTGCTTTATTTGCAGGGCAGTATTAGTAGTTTGTGGCTGTTTGCTTGTACACGTGTGTACAGTTTCAACTTGTACCTGTAGTTCCCCCTACTGGTCGTGGCCTGGCAGATGATGGGAGCTCATCAGTGTATAAGCCCCTGCTGGAGTACAGGCTGTCTGGCTGGATCTGCTCACTGTGCCCTGCTGTTTCTCCTGGTGGCAGGTAGCTGGAGCCAAGGCCCTGCCTGAAGCGAAAAGAAATTCATTTTTCATTCACTCACTTGTGACATAATAAAAACATAAAAAAGTATTTTTCTCAGTTCCAGTCTCAACACTGTCATGCCAACAGAGCCATCTGCGGGTGCTGATGCTTGGGTGAGGTTTTCACTGTAAAGACCAATCACACGATTTTTATAGTTACGTCAACTAATTAAACTTAAAAACTTTCTGAACTGATATTATACAATGCTGCATGCAAATGCATACATGTGAGAAAATAGATCTAGCAGACAGTCCATACTCTGTAAGTCATGTATTGTTGTTTGCATGTGTGACCATGCTAACAAAAGGGTTGTCAGTCACTCGAATTACACAGCATCTTCCATGTGGTACGACCTATAACTTAAAATTGGTCACATGTGGTTCATATAATCTTAAAATGTTTCATTATTCACAACCAGAAAGTCCATACAACAAAGTGTTTGACAGCTGCTAACAATATTTTATTTCAACTGAGCTCAGATTTCTGGTGGTGATAAGTTGTTTGACCACGATTACATCAGTGAGGTTTCCTTTGGCTGCTCAGCTCTCTACGAGATGAACTGAACTGAAAACTGAACTGGAAAAAAAAAAGATTCTTACATTTCAGGCAATGTGCCTGCACAATGTGTGCATTTGTGTCATGACCTGAATGTCTGCGTTTTTATGACTACCTTGGTCTTTTTGGAGCCAGTTAAGAAACCACTGCTTGGACCTGATCCATTAAACCAATAAAATAAAGATGATTCTTCTTTCATTATAAATGAGGCTCGATGCACTTGATACACCTAAAGGAAAATATTCCCACTGGTGGAATGGTGGAAATCAGGCTGCACTGATCAATAAGATATCAGTTTGGTGGTGGAAGAAGTGAATGTCAAATAAGCATATTATTTATCAATTTATAAACGACTATTCAAAATTAATAGACTGCTCTGCTAACCTTGGTGTCAGGCCTTGGACTGAAGGAGGGGATATGCCCAGTTCGGTGAACCTCTGGGAAAGACAAGGAAAGATGCACACATGCTTAGAAGAAAGAGAGTAAAAAACATTCATGGCAAACACTTGGATAATACAAGAGACATGTTTGCATTTGGCATTTCAGGCATTATCAGCTTACAAATATTTAGAAAATAAATGGCACTGCTTTCATACTATATCAAGATGCAGAACAATCAATTATTGTTATTAATGGAAGGAGAGTTTGCAATGGAATTTGATATTTCTTATGAAAAAGTACTGTGCCTATTGCTATTTACAGTATATTCTGTCAGTGGAGTCCGGTTATATATATATATATATATATATATATATATATATATATATATATATTAAACAATGTTTTTTGGGTTGTTTTTTTTAATCAAGCATGGTTTTGTTGGATTTCCTTCTTTTTTTACAGCTGGCCTTTTAAAGTATACTGAAGCAGTGAATCTGGAAAAGCAGAACCAGCAAGTGGGTTTTCATGGCTCCACTGCTGGTCTTTTGAGTTGTCACCTGGGGTGAACATCAGTGTTGGATTATGTGTCTTTAAAGCTGTAAAATACATTTAAATGTGGATTTTAAGAATGAAAGTGAGGCATTTAATTAGCATAGTGACAGCTTCACTATAGTCAAGATTGACATGGTTAGTACAATAAAATAACATAAGCACCGAAGACTTTGTTTCTAGTTTTCCATTGACAGTACTGACAGCATATGTAGGCCTCACTGTTAATCAAATCTAAGTGATTTAACAGGTAAAAATCTTTACAGTTTCCTGTAACACTAATCTTATGCTCATTCATCTCTAAAGAACTCATAACTTGTTCTATCTCATATAATGCCCAATGGCACTGAAAACTTTTATTTAATTTTAGCTCAACTCACTACCCTTCAATATGATTGTCAAAGCCATAGATATGCTATAGATAACTTCTACTCTGTCTCTTAACATAGTGTGTTATAAATACACAATATTATGATCTACTATACATAAAATAAAAAACAACAACTGTAAATACTGAATTTGCTGTTCAAGAAACCTTGAGATCATGTTGATGACTGTATGTTCTGTGAAACCAGCCTGCATTGACAGGAGCTAATGCAGATCAAGCATATGCAGAGTACATTACTGTAGAGTCTTAGGAGTTGTAGATGGCTGACGGGGTTGTAAGGTTGCAGCTTTATGGGGGCAACAGATGGAGGAATACTTAACTGATTAGTTTGCTGAGAGTACAAGATTAAACTCAAAGCTATAGGCTTCACGCTGGGAATAAACTGAAAAAAATCCTTGAAAAAGGGATGAGATAGCAAATACAAGGGGGTTTACATGGGTTTTTTTTATTGTTTGCGCTATTACAAATTTAAATAGGGATCCCACTTCTGTTGGTCCAACCCCAGATTAGTCAAATGAAGAGATGCATGACAAAATAGAGTTCACAGGATCATTAACGAGCAAAAATTTATATGCCAGAGCAAACCATTTATTTCCAACACATAATTGTACTCAGTACAACACTAAAGCAGTATGATTTTATGTTGATGGAACAGTAATTGCTCCATAAAAAGTATCAAATAGATTTAAGCACCAAGGATGGCTACTTACACCAGGGAAAGGGCCAAGAGCTTGGTATGAGGGACCCCAAGCTCTGGGGCCCCGGCCTGGAGGGCTGGAGCAAGGTGGGTTGCCATTGACCCCAGGGAGAGTGATCCCCGCTGTGCTGCCCTGAGAGGTGGGTGACACGAGGGCAAAGGCATCATCCAGCAGGGAGTGCATCTGCTGCCGTGCCTCCTCAATGGAGGGCTGAGGGGGCATGTAGGGGGGTGGGGGAGGGGCTTGGCCTGGAGGAGAGGAAGTCGGACCCAGGAAGACATCGTCAGTAGGGGAGGGACTCCTGTGAGGGGATCCTGGGCCTTGGTCGGGGTCCGACTGGAATAAATACAAACATATTAAGAGGTCATACAGTGTAAGAAAGATTTCAAAAAAGTTATGATGCTTCTGTAATACTCACTATGTAGGCCACATTGTTGACCCCAGGACATTTTCTGTAAGCAGCATCACTGTCTTCAGTGATGAGGTGGTCTTTGTCTGCATCCCTCATGCCTCCATTCAGCTGCTCCTTCATCTTCTGTTTGGGAGAGCGCCTCCCTCGACCACTGAGAAACAAATGGAGAAATGTAAAATAATTTATGATTAACAGAATCAGCCTTACACAGCCTTAAATGCAGATTTTCTTTTAAAAAACACAATAAACAATTCCAAACAAGGGCACTGACCCAGAATAGGAGCCCTAACCTTTTCTTGGATTCCATGAAGATGGAGGGCATCTGAGCATCTGGATCTAGGATCTTATCTATCTGTGTCTGTGCTTTCTGATAGATGCGATCCTGGTCCTTTACATCTCCGAGGCCAGTGGTCACGTCATCCATGGCTGGGAAGTCATAGTGGCCCTTCCTCTTGGCTCGCAGACGTATCTTGTTACGATGGTGCTCAATTTCTGACTTGTGCCTCAATGCTACCTGGATCTGAGGAGAAAACTACTTAATTAGACAACAAATGCAAAAAATATGTACAGCTTGAACTTGCTTTAGCTGAGTTAAAACGATAAGCAGGATAACAATATTACATGCACACATTTCACATACTACTAGGGTTAAATCACAAGAACTGCAGCAGTGTCATAGAGTAAATAATGTCTATTATAACAATTAAATTATGGAAAAATATTTTCCAAAAGGAATTGTAACACTGTCCCCTTCTCCTATTGGGTCTTTTCAATACATTTGTAAATTAACTGAAGCCTTTGTTTCCACTGTACTTGACAAAGTGTGGCTCAACTGCTGAAATTTCTGTCATGTAATAAAGAGGAAAATTCACAGATTGACAGACGACTGTGTTTTTTTGTACATACATTTTTTTGGACTCTGGACAAAATAGAAGTGCATGTGCTGGTTGAACAAGTAAAGTGGTCACCTATTTAATCCAAATTTATTTTTCTTGAAAATAAAGATAAGCTAATTCTATGTTTTTCAATTGTGGCAGCTGCCATTTGCTCAATTTTCTGGAAACAATTGTCTTAAATCACAGAAAAATGAGGCCATGATGACCCCCAAGTATTAAGTAAGCCACTTGACTAAAGAACATTCTCAAATTGTCCCAGGCTTTTAGCTGATTGTTTTTAATATCTCAAAAAAATAAAACTGTTAATACTTTTGCAGAAATTAATTTTCCTAAAGAAGAACAGTTTTGGCCATGAAAGAAAGTCAAAAGAGAAAACCTCTTTGTTAATTTGGCTGGTGTCTGACAGTTTGCCATTGATGGGTGGGCTGTGCAGTGGTGGAACAGGCATGGGCTGCATGGCAATAAGCTGGACTTTGTTGGGGAGTCTCCTGCTTGCATCTGTGGCACGAGACATCCGATCCACATGTTCAAAGATGGAGGCTGACGACAACTGCTCGTTAATACCATTCATAGGTGGAGGACCTGAGGAAGGAAGAACACAAGGTCATAACTCAGTCAGCAGAGTATAGTTACTGAAAGTCTAGATACTAATGTTAAGTATTCTGCAAGGATCTGCACGAAACAATTACCTTTTTATTTAACTGTCATGACTATATTTTAAATTTGACTTATTACAAAAGTATGGAATAAATGTTGCTGGTGGTAACATGAAATGAACACGGATTTCTATTTCCAAAAGCTAGACTTCATTTCAAACAATAGCTTTGCCTTTGTTTGCGAAGTTTATTGTTTCTACACTTTGCGTGACATCTCAGAAGACAGTGATGGATGGTGAGAACAAGCCGA
The DNA here is from genome assembly GCA_016859345.1 of Istiophorus platypterus. Taxonomy (NCBI): domain Eukaryota; kingdom Metazoa; phylum Chordata; class Actinopteri; order Istiophoriformes; family Istiophoridae; genus Istiophorus; species Istiophorus platypterus. The sequence goes on from CM029121.1 coordinate 8,931,916, forward strand.
ACACAAAGCTATCACAGACAACACACAGACACAGCTGCTGGAGGCCAAGCCTGACATCTATACAGACACAGATGGAAAGAGGACAGACTCTTACCAATTCTATTCTTGCCTGCAAACCGCAACAGAAAGGAAAGAGAGTTTTATTGAGGTGAAGGATATCAAATAAAAGCATCTAAGATAGAGGTGGTTACTGTAAATTAACAGTTAAAATAAAAAAGCCTAGTGAATCCAAGTCTGGCTACCATGAGCTCTGTTTCAATTTTTAGAAATAAAATAGGAAAATAAAAGGAGAAAAATTAGAGAGAGGGAGGTGTAAGTCTGTCATTTAAGTAAATAAATTTCCACATCAGATAAACCTTCTCTTCTTGTCTGAAAGAAAGAAGCTGCTTCTGATGAGTAGAAAACATTGGTCGAAACACAGACTGAAGGAACAAAAAGCATAAGGTACATTACATAATACTGAGTATGTCTCATATACATTTTCTTGTAAACTTTGTGGCAGAGTTTATACAGTCTCAGGCTGTAAGATTTATCATTAACAAAACAGAGACCAGTCCTTTGTGGGTGAGTCACACTGAAATCTATGTGCCTGACTGCATCTGGCTCCAGCACGTAGTCTCTGAGTGGCACTGCAGGCTTGGATCTATCAACAAGCTGTCAGACAGACTAACTCCAGCTATTTTTCCCTCCTATTTCCTGCTCACCCCTTTATCGACTTCCTTTGACTACTGAATGGAGCTCAAACCAGGTGTTTTTTTTCTTTTTTTTATCTATGTAATCTTCATGTCTCTGCTTGGGTTGAAGCTGCACTTTCCTTAAGTCTTTCTCTTTTTTCATCTATTCACAGTCTCCTTTGCACTCAATCTGACCCTCTTGTCAGTCAAATAATGCCAGCTTGAGTTGCTCTCTCTTTTATCCCCAACTCCCCTGCCCCCCTCGTATTCGCTCTCTGTATTTGGATGAGGGATGTGAGTGTTGCCAAGGCCACTTGCCATTTAAAACATTGATGGGGACCTTACGGTTTTGCTTGCTGTCGCTGGGCGTGGCGTGGGCTCTCAGGTTCTCCTCAGTTGATTCCCGCTCACTGGAATGGTCACTTACCATTGAGTCACCGTCTGACGGTGAGATCCTACCCAGGAAACACGCACACTTACATGAATAATAGAAGCCCAAGAACACACTAACATGCTGAAATGCCATGCATAATCAAAAATAGTGCTTTTCCAGGAAGGTAAAAGCTGGGGGGTGGTCTTCTAATAAAGGATAATGTGATTTGAAGCTTATAAAACTAAATGGAGATGTATTTTTACTACCAGAATAAATAAATTCACAATTAATTTGTCATGCCTGGCTATAAATTGAAAAAAAAAAAAAACAAACCAATAACACCAAATAGCGCTCCCCCCAAACCAAAAATGACATCTGAATAAATTCAACAGTGGCTGCTGTACAACTTTGTTGGTTTCATATATTGTCTATAATACACACAGTTAGTGTACTGGGAGATACTGGTAATCATACAATTATTCTTTAATTTATCATTATAATGAAAAGCTAAAAATTCCTAAATGAAAACGAGATATGACTTAATCAATCTGTTGAAAATAGTACATCAATTTAAACTATTTAAAACAGTGCTATGGTTAAATTAACTCTGCAAACAGTGAAAAAAAAATATACATGCTAACTTGATATACTATTAGCTATATGGACGGTTGACAAAAGCAAATGAAGATCCCGCACTGTCTAATGCATCAATAATTGATCAGAGGATCTGTCCAAAGCTTTTAGTCTGGTTGAAGGACTGTTTCAGCTGAGGCGAGTGGAAAATCAGAGTGATGGGGTAAAAAACAAGCTCTGTTAAATAACAAAATAAGTATCTTTAAATTTGTAGAGGGTAGAGGAAAAAAACCAAAACAAATTTCTGTCAGTGAGAAAACCTTTTGGGTGGATAAAAAAAGAGAAAAATAATAACTAATCTGGTGGCCATAACATAACTGAGTAGAACGCAACACAAAATGGACTGAAAAAGCTAAGTCAGGGCTCCCTTTGGTACTTGTTTATGTAATGTTTTAGGTTTTGTTATGTAACTTGAAACTTGAACTTGTCTACGTAGGTTATGAAAGCATAACCTACATAGACACAACTTGATGTTATTTGATTGTTTTCATTTCCTTAACATTTATCTGGATTCACTGTTAATTTTTCAGGCTAAATTTCTCCTCCTGCCCTTTGCTATCAGCAGCACTGACCTTTCTCGCCTTCGGCCGCTGCGGGACGCCTTGGTGGAGGAAGCTGAGGTTTTAGATATGGGTGTAGGGATCTCCCCGTTCTCAGATGGACTGAGGCCATCTTTAATGGACACGGGGAGGGGCCCGGGGCCAGGCCCTGGCGGGACAGGCTCCTGAATCACCATGACATCATCCTTATTCTGCTGGCCAAGGTGAAGCTTGGCAAAGTCAAATCCTTTCACACTGGGAGCCTGCAGCTGAGGAGAGAGGAAAAAGAAAAGGAAGGAGAGGAGGAATACACAGTTTTAGGAAAAAGGGAACAAACAGAAGGGTGGAAAGACACATGGCAGAAGTAAGAGAGATAAAGAGCGAGGGAGGACAGATTAACAATACCGAAAATATGTACTTAATGACAGGGAAATATTCATTTTGAAATATGTTGCATGTTAACATTCAACTGCAGTTTCAACCACAGCTGCAAACGCGCCACAAATGCCGTTTCATCAGCGACAAGGGACAGTGTGGCACTAAAATTCTCTGAAGACCAAGAGTCGCAAATGAGGGAAGTGACATCCAGATAGATGGGAAGTCAAGCTTCGAGTTCATAATTAGGCTGAATGACTGATGAACGGATGTCCAGGAGGGAGACTCAGACAGACTCAGTCAGAGATTAATGAATACAGAGAATGTCTGTAAGAAAGAGGGACAGGGATGAAAGATGTGGGGAAACATTGAGCTTCTTGCTCTCCTTTGAGGTCGTTGGGGATGGAGGCTGGAAATGGAAGCAGTGAGACTATTTGAGTGTGAAGCCCTTGGGACTCTCCAACAGCAAAAGAATAAACAGAGGATGTCAGATCTCAGTATGTGCAATTGCAGTTTGTGAAACTGGTTCTATGACACTGAAATGTGGCTACAAGAGAAGAGTAACATGACATGCTCCTTCTAATTCTCTGAATTAAATATACACTCTGTGAGTTTACTGGAGCAAAATGTTTGGCTTAGAGAGGTTTGTTGGTATAAACTGCTAATCCTGTCTGATTCTTGCCAGTATGAAACTGCTAATCCTTAGAGAGAGTATGTGTATATGTTTGTGTGTGCTGCTCACCACAGCATACACACAAGGCCAGTCATTGAAAGGGGAAGCATTCAAAAGGCTGCAGCTGAAAAAGTAAAAGCTGTTTCAGCATAATAAACACTGAGGCTGAATGAAAACAAATAGACAGTTAGTGACATCTCCCAAACATAATACTTACTAATTACTACTAAGTCTGATATAATTGTAAATTGGGGAATTGCTCACAAAAGACAGTTGATGTTTGCAAAAATGGCATCTATAGATCTACTACTTCACATGATCTAAAGGGAAACGCACCAATACTAGGTCTGTGGTGACACTGGCATATGACGTCTATATGGATTTTCTGTGTCTGGTCAGAGTGATTGGGGGGGGGGGGGCAGGATCCTAATGCCCACTAATGCAAAAAAACACTAGTCTCACTGGGTACTACAGTGTACCTCCTTTTTGGCTCTCCTCCCTTTAGACAACACTTTCATTTTCTCTTCTTTCTCCATTACCCCTATTGGCTTCAGCATAACCTTGCTCTCTTGTCTCCTTTGCTCTTCTGGTTTTATTCCTTTCCTTTTAATTTTCTCCTTTTCCTCATCTTTGTCATCATCTTCTTCCTCCTCTTCCTCCTCTTCTTCTGCCTCCTCTTCCTCCTCTTCTTCCTCTTCCTCTTCCTCCTCCTCCTCCTCCTCCTCTCCCTCTTCCTCCTCACTGCTCATACTCTTTTTGCTCTTGGGGGGAGCTACTGGTCTCTGAGCGGAAGCAATGGTGGATAGTATGAATACTTGATGAGTGATGATGCTGATGTCTCTGTATCCAACATATCACTAAAATGCAAACTCTGCACTATTAACTACTGTCTACTATATACTTTATTCATTTACCAGTGCAAGAATGGAATAATTACCAGACAACATCTACTGTTCAGAAGAAACATACACACAAACTATGTCTCCACTATATCTTCTACAAACCACCAGACACTGCTTTGTACCTTCCCCCTTTTAACCTCCTTCTCTTCCTCCTCCTCCTGTTCTTCTTCTTCTTCATATTCCTCTTCTTCCTCCTCATACTCCTCCTCCTCACTAAACTCTATGTCCTTTTTAGCTGGAGGGAGTGTCTGGTGAAGGGTGGTCCTTGATTCTCTGAATGATGTAGTAGACTGAGAGAAGAGGAGTGGTGTTAAGTGACAGATGATTCTGTTAAGCAGAGAGGGAAGGCTAAGTGATTCTGCACATTGGGTTTACTGCATTCACCTAATGCAGAGGGTTTGTTCACTGCTTGGCTCAACCAAAAAATTCATGTGGGAGGGAATGAAAGCCTGACACAGACAGAGGATCAACAAGTAAGCAAAGAAGTTGAACCCCCCCCCCCCCCAAAAAAAAATGAAACGTATTCACAGACCTCCAAAAGAGGCTGGGTCTAATTCAGCAAGCATAAAAACTATTTTACAATACAATGTAAAAACTATTTTACAATACAATATAGTTGTATTTTTTTGTCTGAGTTAATGATGAAATGGTCGATATGAGCCGAGAGAGCGCTGCAAGTGTGTGCTACTCAGACAGTTACTGCAGTTACTGCTACACCACAGCGAGTAAAGCTCACTCTCTGGTATCTTTGTTGGTTAGTGCAGCAATGTTCTTCACATTAATGTAACTATCAAAATAAAGGGCCGATTTTAAATTGCATCACTCACGATGAACTTTGGACTGGAACAAAGGTTTCTGCCCATCCCTCTTACTAAAAAGAAACAACACTGCACAATAGCTGAGGTTTTAAAACTCTGGGCTTTTTTGGGGCATTGAAATTGCTTTCAAATATCACAAATAATCATCACTACTACACTGTATACAAGGAGGTGGATAGTACTCAACACAAAGTGAATTGATGAACTGATACAGAGAATATAGAGAACAGTCAAAAAAGTTTTAAATAAAATAAAAGAGCAGCAAAGGCCCATCTCACATTTGTAGCACAATGACTTCTAATCCAACTCGTGTCCTTTAATAAGTCTCTCTGCTGGGATCATTAAAGTTTTACTAATCTAATATGAAAGAAGAAATGATGAAGAAGTTGTCCAAATTCTGTGCAGTCCAATCAGTCAGACATACCTATTAATAAGCAGTTCATTTGAATTGAAAAGCGGTCTTAGAAACGTTTGGCAAACTGGTTTGATCATTAACATAACATAATGCAACATGGCATATTAAATAAACATATTATAGGTGTTCCTCAGCCATGTGATTATACAGTATAGGATACTGTATGCAACAGTCCAGCAACCAAAGAACAAATGGTGAGTTTTAGTCCCTTTTACATTTGGGTATAAAATTTTGCAAATTTTTACATTTTGGTCTTGGAAGCATGCAGCTCATGGTTGAATCAAGGGCAACGGAAATGCTCCGGTCCAGTTGCCCGTGATTCAACCCTTCTTGGAAAATAGGTATGAAGTAGTGGCTCATCTCTGACCTCTAATACTGTGGCAAGAATAATCTTATAAAGACTATTAAAGTAAAGCATTGTTTTCATCTTGAGGATTAATGTTACAATGATGACCATGGTGGCAATTTGAATTTAAACTGCCATTATTTAATATTTCAAATATGACAGTTGAAGAAAGACCTGTTGAGCTGATATGACGTTGAAACGCTGATACAATGAAGCCTTGGTCAAACACTATACAACACTGATGGGACTCTACCTTTTGTCTCTGCTGGATGGAGGTCATGGCATCTGGCTGGAATTCCAGCTTGTCTGTCCGACACAGTTTCCAGTAAAGGATTGTAATTATGACGATGACGACAAGGAGGGGAATCACCACCCCAATGATGATCCACATGTTGGTGTTCTCAGTGTCAGCAGGTGAAGATGCCATTCTTTCTACAGCTTTAAACAAAGAGATTGAGAGAGTGACTTGGTCTTTAGATTTAAATTGACCCTGGAATACAAATATGGTACATATTTTTGTTTGCATGAGTTTTTTTTGTGTTTGTGGTTCAATATTTCCAACACCCCCTTTATTCCTTTGAGCGTTTTTTCTAACACTTCACTAATGCAAAGCTAAACATGCAGTATCATTGGGAGTGCTGGCTCCTCACTCCTGTGCTATAATCTTCAATGCAGACTTTCATTAGTTTTAATTAGCACTCACTTCATCCCTGGGGAAAGTACCATATGAGAACACAGTCAGCACAGAAACAGAACTCCCTTGAGGGGCTTTCATTAGGACTTCATCCCTTGTTTAGATTCTTAATGAGGAAGATGGGCTTTTGGTACAGTGTGTACAAGGGGAGGTAATTAGCCAAAATGTTACTGTAAACATAGAAAGGAAAACACAGAGCCAACAGTTAGCTTCTATTGTATTTCTTTCTTATAAGGAGCTTGTGAATAATGTGCCTAGTATTGTCCCCACATTATGCTCTGCTCCAACAAATAATTAGCCTTACTCAGCAAAGTGCAACCTTGAAAAGTTACTTAGATCTGTGCAAAACAACTAAACAATGATAACAGTGACAATATGAATGAAATAATTATTAACACTAAATCAGGAGGTCCATTATTACCAATATTTATAACCTTTATTTCATCTCCATACCAGCACTCAAGAAAATGGCAGAGATTTATTGTTTTGCCCTAGGATACTTCAGCAATGTGGATGGGAGCTCTAATTTTGTTCATATTAAGGACCATCTTCTTAATCAAATATTCACTTAGCTGCCCTTGAATGTCACTTATCTGCTATGTAAGGAGTACTCACGCTGTGCTAAAATACCCTGGACACGATATCCCAAGACGATGGCAGCTCTTTGAACATCCAGGCTGTTGAGTAGGTTGGCTGCTCGGACTGCAGGCACCCTCTGACCACTGGGACCCTCCACAAAATACACTATCTCCAAGGGGTGGTCCACACCCACCAGCCGGCTCATACTTACAACCTTGGAGTTGAAACAAGAAAGGAAGGTAGAATCTGTCACTTGTCCGAATACCTGTTTAAATATTTGTGTTACAAGTGAAAGTGCACATATAAAAAGGTTTCAATTTCAAATATTCTGATGAAATGAGAGCCAGAAGCCTCTTTTAAACAGAGATCCCATATACTGCCATTATGGAGACCTTGCATTATGCTTTTCTTTTTTTTTTTTAAACACTGAACCAAACAAGGCCAACATAGTGGCACCCCTCTGTCTGATTTTGGATAACATGCTGGCATTACGGAATCAGAGGCGTGATGTGCAATACAACAGCGTTGTCATCTGTCCCGCCATGCCGGCTATCCCTTTTTCACAGACGTTGATCCGGCTCTGTGACAACCTCCGCTGCCAGCTTAATGCCAAAACAACAATGCCTTCCCATTCTGTGTCCATACCTTTTATACAGAGCAGTGAGGCGGGATAAAGGCACAACATTCCCGCCATGAACAAGCTGTATTAAGGGGGCTTGGGAGATGTACATAGCCTATAAGCACATAAAATGTATAAAAATAACAAGTTTACAGCATCAGAGCAACTAACATCCATCTCTGTATTTATCAACCAAGTCCTAAACTATTTGTATTGAGCTATTGGAGAAAAGTATTTCTTTAAGTGATAAAAGAGACAGCAATCCGTTTCCCATAAAAGTTCAGGAAGATTAAAACTGACAGTTGGCAAAGCTATGGGAGATTTTGAATGCATCATAGACTTCCAGAAAACTCTTCAGTTTGTTAAGCCATGTCTTAGGGGGGATTTTTATGGTGAATATTAAGGAAATGTTCCTTGTCAAACAGAACATATTACCTTATATATGAATAGAACTTGATGGCCTATTCCCTGGTTGTTATTCAGTTTCACAGAACAATCAACAGACCTAATCAGGTTAAAGAAATGACTGCCTGTGCTGTCTACAACTCTCTTTTTAACTCTCTCTTTGGCAGACTTCTTGGCATCTTATTTGTGCTCCCTCCAAACACAAACATGTCCAGATGTTGGTAATAGGCTGAAGGACACTCAATAGACCGTATTTCTTCTTTTCATTCTTCAGGGACCCACATTTGCAAACCTCACAGTTCTGCGATTTTTAGTAATCAATTGGTTAAAAGGTTTTAAAATCTCTGTTGATAATCTTTTGCCATGAGAAAACCTTTCCTCTTTTCCTTCTTTGTTGCCATTTTCTTTCCAACTTTGAGTCCAAAAACCCAACAAGGTACAGACTAGAATGAGCTTCAGTTAAGGTTCATCAAAATTAAAACGAGTTTGCAACATGTTTTAATTTTGATGGTCCCATTTTTTTTTCATAACGTGTAAATATTTTTCCCCATGCTAAACATGTGGCTCTTAGACATTTCTAAAGCAACTATAGAAGAAGTGCCTCTAAAAATGAAGCTCAATGGGATTCATGGAAGATATGGCACTATACTCTCTCACATTAAAAACTGGGTGACTAATGATGGCTCTAGTGAGCAAAACAATTTCAATAATAAAGATGACTTTGTGAGTATGGTACCTAATTTTGTATGAAATACTATAACAGCAGTCATTTTTTGTTTTTGTGACTGGAAATAGTAAAATCAAGGCACTAAGTATTTGGCCTCCTTTGATGCCCTATGGTGGATTGAAACTTATTACGCAAGCACCTGATAAAGCCACCGAGAGAAACCATGTTTAAAGATTTTCTCTGATCCATGGCTTTTTTTTAGCAGGGCACATTTACATTCTTCATAATGTCTGCAGGCATAGAAATAACATGAGATCAGATATTTTAATTTTATTGAATGTATTTTTGTTGTATGTATTGTACATCTCTTTAACCTAACATGACTAAAAAACACATATAAATATATAGAAGCAGCACTCTCATGATATGTTGTGATATTTCCAACTTGAGTCCTGTTTTACCATTAGAGCATTCATTGTTTTAATAATTTTCCATGTTGTTTGATGCTTATATATACATACTCTGTGTGTGTGTGTGTGTGTGTGTGTGTGTGTGTGTGTGTGTGTGTGTGTGTGTGTGTGTGTGTGTGTGTGTGTGTGTGTGTATGTGCAGTCTCCCTCTGGGTGCCCTGAGGCACAGTGCAGTCTGCTGTCTGCATTACTGGAAAGAGTAAAGCGCAGGTCATGCCTGGGCTGACACAGAAAAACGGCTGGGTAGGCTCCCTCATCCTGGGACTAATCCAGTCCATGCACAGTTATTAGAGTGGAAAGACTGCAGCGTGAATGCGTGTGTTATTGCACAACCCCAATTCAACCTCCTCTTTTATCTGTCCATGCAGACTCATAAGGTATTCTCACAGGTGACAACACCACACTGATTCTTTTATGACAGTCTAGGGCATCTATTTGAGATACATATATATATGTATGTGTGTGTGTGTGTGTGTGTGTGTGTGTGTGTGTGTGTGTGCACAACAGAGCGAGACAAAGGATTCTTCTGTAGTTCAGTCTCAAGTCAACTCACTCTCATTATATCCAACACACACTCAAAGATGAGTGTCTTTAAACTGTAAAAAATAGAAAAGAAAAGAAAAACATCCAAACTTTGCTTCCTTAATGACAGTATTCGAACAAAGAGTGAAGAAACGCAAGCACATAATACAGCTTCTATGTATAACACATATTCATATTTGTGACTGTAAGAAAAGTACATATTGTTTTGAAATGTAGAAAGGATACCAGAGCCTAAAATTAGAGATCTAATCTTAGCACAGAGACAGACACTAAAGGTTTACCACAACTGTATGGTCCTCTGTTTTCCTAAATTGCTCTGTGGGTTTCATGGAGACAATGATGCAGGAGGCAGAAAGGTCAGACACAGTGAGGCTGCAACTCAGCCGAGGATGATATTTATCACTCTGACAGCACCCTTGTTTAAAGAGCATCATATGCACTCAGACTTCATGAGTTTGGATCAGTTTTGAATCTCTTCTCTCATAACAAGTCTCTTTTATCCAAGGGTTTTGCTTGGCCTGTTCCTCTGATTTTTGAATCTTTTACCTACCCCTGTCTCTGTATCTCTGTAAAGCCAACCCTCTTAACAAAAGACGCACACTCTTACTCATCCCAACTGCAGGATAAAGTCAGAGAAAGAGAAACAATTAATAATTGATCTGCTCCTAGCAGCTTTCTCACTCACAGGGACCACCAAGTAACAGGGCTAAGAGAAATGAGTGAGAGGAGAAAGAACAAGGACTGATGAGGTTGTGGTCGTTGAGTGGCTGGCCCCTGGGCTGAATGGGATGCTGTTGCCATGGAAACAGACCCCTATCCTGTCCCCTTAGAGATGAGCCGAGCAGGTGCAGAGTGAGCCCACAAAAGCTAGAGCCTGATTAGTAAAGCAGTAAGGCTTTCAGTTGTCGCAAAAACTGCAGTGCCCACATAATGAGACCTCAGTGCTCAGGCTAGGTAGTTAGAGAGAGCTTGCTTCAGGGAATAATGACATAAATGGTACAAGGAGGGAAGATTTTTTTAAGATTTACTTGGTAATCCATTGACAAATTTCCTGTTAAAGAGATTTAGGACTTTTGTTATGTAATGAAAAAGAAATTCAACAAATAAATCTATTGTATTCTGTTTCCAGAGAAATGCATCACAAACCAGACTTAAAAAACATTGCAATGTCAGTCTTTAAATCAATTACAGTCTAGTATTTAGTTTTAAAACCTCAATTGAAAAAAAAGAAAGACAGAGTACGCACCTGCACGCTGCTGTTGCCTATGGTGGTGGCTCTCTTAACACGTCTGACAAATCCCATAGCTTCCCCAAGTAACATGGCCACCCGACGCTCCATGTTTGCTTGAAAGGTTCTCTCGCCTGCTTTCTGGTCAACCACACCAAGGAGCACTATATACAAAGACAACAGAATTACGATAAAGTGTAAAATCAATTTCATATTTGCCGTTAGTAGTTTTAATAGTATTTCATTATGCTACAGTCAGAACTAAAAATCCATCATACCTGTTCTAACCCAGGAGGAGCGAAGCAACTGGCTTGTGTTTAGCTCTGGGTAATGGAAAGCTGTTGGGAAAAGGAGATAATTATGCTTATGTAGTGTGATGTAACATGGAAATGGCCAAAATAGAGTGAGACAACCCTATGGTACTCACGCTCGGCAATCTGCAATACAGGAAAGCCCATGTAATAGCTAAATTCCACCATGGTGAGCTTCATCAGAGCATTGCTGACGTCTGACCCCGTTAGATAACCCCTAGAACCACGTACAGTGAAGGTGATGTCCACTGGCTGCCTCACTAGCTGTTGGTTCTGATATTTTTGAGCAGCCATAGTGATGTTTACAATCTGAAAAACATAAGATAGAGATGTACCATACAGCAGACAGATGATTACCCAACCAGATATACAAAACATTTTCCATTCTGCTGTTGATATAGTTTCTGGTAAAGCATTTTTGTCTCTTAATGAGTAAAATGAATTTTAAAATCTGAATATAATTGGCTTCAGTGATCAGAAGGCAGAAGACAAAATTGGACAGTGTGGCTTAGGGAACAGTTTGCTTGTTGTTCATAAAACATTTCCCTACTGCAACAAATCCTTGATTCAATGCTTACATTTATTCCAACTAAAAGACTATAATACAGGCATCAGTGTAATAGGATTACATAAAACTCTACTAAAGCCAACTAACCATGTAGCCAAATAAGTTCTTTATAATAAACAGTAAACTGATTTAATACTGAACAGCCAGAGCATGAACTCCCTCAAGAAAAAGGTATCTAAGTAAAGTATCCTGGGGTCTTGTTCATGAGTGATGTTAAAATAGAGAGTGAGGTTGTCAGTAGGATTGATGTGGTGTCCACAGTGTCAGTCATAAGAATGGAAAGAGCTCAACTTGAAGGTGCCTGAACCCTCACCTATTGTCATAACTTCTGCATAGTGACCAAAGGACTGATACAGCTGGCCAATATGAGCTTCCTTTACTTGGAGCCTGAGCTCAGACATTCAAAAGAAGAGTAGAATAGACTCTATTTTGTGTTGAAAGGCTTTCTCTGACTCGACAGGCAACCAACTCTGCGACCATTGGTTTACTGAAATAGATAATCCTCATTAATGTGGATTAAACAGAACAGGTCCTGTTTGCAAAGCAATCATAGTCTTCAACTGGTGAAATGACTGGAGGCGGTGTCAGATCAGTCACCAATGGCAGTTCAGCTTGCTTGCACAAATAGCATAGTGCCCAAGTTTTTTTTTTTCCTTATTAAACTTAACTCATATGACAAAAAAGAAAAATAATAATATATGTTTAGTAAAGCTACAGCATCCACCAGAGCACTGACAGACAATGGCTATTATTCAGAAGGCTCAAGGGTCATAAGACTTTAACGTGTGAATGAAATATGCTGTCATATAAACATCTCAGCTGAAGTGCAAGTGTGAGGCTGCGCATACTTTCCCTGCCCTCTGGTCCCACTCACATGCACTGTGAAGTTGGTTGATTCCTTTGAGCGGCGACGCACTTCTACAAAGGCCATGGTCAAACCTTTCTCAATGCTCTCACTGAAGTTGCACAACCGCACATCTATGTGACTGGGAATGAACTGCAGCACTGCACAGAGTGAAAACATAGAGCATTTTAGATTAAGTTTCCAGAAAAAAAACCCAAATATTTTAAATGTTCACTGTGTAGTGCTTCTGGCAACCCTGAAAGAAAGATTGTGAAAGGTCATTTACCTGTGTGAACTTGATATTTACTGTCAGGTGTTGTCCAGTTGGGAGACACAGACAGGAAGCGCCGCCCAGACCTTCGCAGAGCATTGATGACAGATATGGCTGTGTACACAACTGGGCCAGACACAACGCGAAACACAAACTTTGGCGGGGGGTCCACAACCTTAACAGACAAAGCAAGAATATTGGACAAAGACATATAAATCAGTGTTCATTTATTCAGTTAGGTGGCTTGTGTTAAATAAACAGCTGATACTTTTCAATGTCATTGTTGGTCTTGGTGATTTACTCCTGTAGTTTGTTTCTATAGGACCACAGATAAAAAAAAAAATCAAGGAAGTGGCATGGCTTTCATAGTTCACAGCGATGACTGTAATGTATAGACAAACTCATATAAATACAGTATATAGATATAGAAAACGACCATACGCACTTACTTTATGTGAGGGCCATTACACATATTCCAATCACTTTAGAATCACTTCATATTTTATTATGGTTGTGCTATTATCTTGAAATTAATAAAGTATCTTTACTCCACAACAGAAATAACTTTACCTGCAGGTCCACTGACTTGTTGAATTCTACTTTCAGTATGTCTCTTATTTGAGATTTGGCATATCCAACAGTGGCACCAGAGGGAAAACCTTCAGAAAAAATATTAACTCATTATTTTAGTCATGCTCCATTACAGAAAAAGTTCTTATATTTGAATTACAGTTTTAAGTCATAATTTTCAAACATTTCATATTCCATACATGTGGACTACATCACACTTAGTTGCAAAATGAAATAAAAAAACTTACCAATTTTTACTAAATAAGCAGGCCTGTCAAGGTTGCAGAGGTATTGCCTCGATGTTGGTGCTGTAGTTGTGGTCTTTCCACTGGTGGTAGACATGATGTTGATGCTAGTTGAGGCTTCTGTGGTGGCAGTAATTCTAGTTGTAGCTTGATGAGAAAGAGTTGTGACAGTGGTAGTTGAGGGTACAGCAGAGATTGTATTATCTTCACTGCTAGTTGGAATCAAGGTCATTGTGGCTGGAATGTCAGTTCCATCATCAGTCACCCCCTGATCACCTAAAATGTCTGGGAGACCCAAAGTGACATTAGATGTGGGTTTGATTGAAACTACAGTGATATTATGAGTCTGTTTAGTTGTGAAAGTAGAGTCTTGGGGAGTTAATTCTGTTGCACCAGCAGTTGTGTTTGCAACAGGTTCCATGGGAACAAGAGAGAAGACCGTGGTTGCAGTTAAGACAGGAGTGGCATGTATGGTGCTTTGTAGGAATGACTCTGTAACAAACCAATGGACATCTGTCATAGAGGAGGAAGACATTACATCTTCTGGCAGCAAAGGCGTGGCACGGGGTAGTATAGATTCTGTTAATGCATTGCTGTCCAGGCCAACAGTAAGAATAGGTGCAGACCAATCTGTGGTGTACACTTTGCTACCCCAGTAGGAAGAAGATGGATCAAAGAAGTGGCTTGGGACTATTGAAGGATCCAGAAAAGGCTCTGAGATATTGACCACCTGAGGACTCTCCTCTGTGGTTACTCCTGTGGTTGATTCATCACGAGGCTCGAACCCTGACAGATCACTGGAGGACTCTTCATCAGTCAATTTAGTATCATTATTGAAGGTGCTGGTGGGTGTGATGTCTGTAGCACTGATAGATACCATGGTAACGTTCCCTCTCTGTTCGGCTCCAGTGTCTGAACTGCTGTTCTCCTTGTTCAACTGAATAGTGTAATATTCCAAGCTATTCATGTCGGGTAAGAGGACATCTGTTGGTTGGATTGAGAAAGTATCAGGCCAATCTATGTCCGATGCGTCAGGTATATTACTGTGAGCTGTGGGTGTAGGTTCCAGTGTATAGTGAATTGTGGAGGAAAAAGAGGAAGGCTCAATGGAATTTTGTGTAACAGTGGAGCTGTACGCTGTCATGAGTCTGGGAGAAGGTGAGACATTAAGAGGATGCAAGGATGAAGGAGACATGCCCACTCTGGGAGGAAAAGATGTGTCATAAATTTCTGTGTAGTCATCTGGATCATAGGAGTCAGAGGGCAGCTTGGTGACCAAAGAGAAGTCGTCTCCATCTGAATTTAGGAAGGACATTGTCTCCAAGTAGTCCCCAGACCCCCAGTCAAATTCCATTGTGTTCGTGGGGTAGAAGTCCTCTGGAGAGACCTCAGTGGATTCAGGAGAAGGTGATGCAGGGTGGGGGGCAATGAAAGGCACATTGTAGCCAGGGGCCAGAATTTCATCTGAGTTGCCATGTGCTATTTTTTTCTCCTGCAAAGGGGCACTGCTTGGGCTCAGCGGTTTCAAATCTATGATTTTACTATAAGATCCATCTGCTGGGGAGTAAGGGAAAGCCAGTTTAAGGGGCTCAAGAGGCTGGTCAGGTTGTGGGGTCATTGCCAGTGTTTGCTCTGATGTGCCATGCTGCTGTCTACTGAAAGCTGTGAAGGGTGTATCTTGAGCTTTCTGCTCAGAATTAAGACTGAGCTGAAGTGTTGTTGACCTCGTAAAAGCAGAGGTACTTAAAGGTGTTAAGGATATTTTTGACTGAGACTGCAGCTGGGCTCTTGTAGGACTAGGAGAGAGAGAGGAAGATTGCTTGGCAAAATTTATCCTGGCCAGCTTCCAATCCTTGGAGAGTTTAGCTGGTGCCTCAAATTGTGGACTAGACCCCAAAACAGGTTTCGAGGGACTTAATGATGGGGTGGAAAGAGGATGTGGTTCTTCTGCAAGGAAGTCACTTGGCATGAAGGATTTGGAGTTTTCAGAAGGAACATGTCCCCACTGAAAAAGCTTGATGTCAGCGGTCCTGGCTTCAAGGTTAGGTTCATCAATGGATGGCGGTACACCAGGTGAGCCTGGGCGCTCAAAGGCAGTGTCATGTGAGGCTGGTAAGCTGGGTGGTGATGACCCTGTTGAACTTGGAACACCTCCAAACAATCCCATGGGGTGGAATGTGGAGTCCAACAGAGACTCATCTGCACAGGAATAAAGAGAATGACACATTTTAGTCCTGAAACAATGAAAGATTCATGGCTGACTTCAAACAAAGTAGAGTACAGGGATGAGGGCTAGACAATGATTAAACTATGCTATTTCTTTTAAATTCACATTGAGCATGTGATAACATTTCTTTTAAATGTTATCACATGCTCAATGTGAACTTTTACCAAACCATATAGGGAATATAGCTTGATTGTAAACAAAAGTGAGTTTAAATTCCCCTTTATTTCCACAACTTCTGGATGTAAATAGTTAGGAAGAACTAAATGAACTTATACACAATAACCTGTCAATCTGTTATCTGTTTCTTGAATTCAATGAACTGTAATTTTTCACTTAAAAGAGTGTACTTTTTTCTCTGCACTGACAAACATCAAGCATTAAAACTAATCACATAACCATACTTCATCCCATTTAGCAAATATTGTGTAGCCAAATTGTTCAGCAGAGAGGCAGGATGAGATCAAACGTGACTTTGCATAGCAGACAGAAAGGCACCCCACTGTAAGCTATGTTGTATAACTGGACATGAACAACAATAGCATTACATTAGTAGATAGCTCAAGTCTGGCTCCCTGGGCCCTAAATGGGTGATGAACATTGATCTGCAAGGAAATAACAAGAAAAAAATCTGCTCACAAAGACACTTAATAGCATTACAATTCATCAGGAAATGAGTAATTTTAACACTGGTTACCTCTGGGTCAAATGTTACAGAATGATAAATACACTGTACAGAAAAGTAGGACATATCCCTGATTTGTAAGAGAAAGCCACAGTGGGTTGTTCTTATATGTAACCTTGGCTTATATTAGGATAAAATCAATACTATATTGAAAATATCAACACACAATTATAATTCTAGATCACAGTGAGCATTGTTTTCCAGAACACAATGGTATTGTAGCCTGTGCAAAGTTGCTGGCTAGCATTTACCACTGGATTTTGTGTTTGTTTATGCTTTTTGATGCCTGAGAAAAATCATTAGACCTGATCACCAAATTAACTAATTTCCCGTTTTCATTAAGTGGCAACAAAATAGAACTATTAAACCAGAAGAAAATACCAATATGAGGATGTACTACAGAAACATTCATAGGCTAATAAACTGCCATGATAAACAGACAATGCATACACTGGGGAACCATAAGAAAAGCTGACAATGACGATTTTCCGCACTTCCAGTTTTGATCTAAGGGGATATGAATGAGAGGTCATTTTGGCTCAGCCCCTTCATGCCCTAGGCTTTTTACCAACACACTCAACAGAAAATCTCTTATTTTTTTTTATTGTATGTGACCTTGGATTGATGGATGGTGCAATTTCCAGGTCATCAGGTAGCAACTCTACCTCTTTGAAACGCATCAAAATCCTGAAGGGTGACACTAGACAAGCCAAAATGTACAAATGGCAAATTTGGCTAATGCAGTCCACTTCCAATTTAATATGAGTCTCAAAGGCCTCTTCTCTTCATACTTCATAGCAGAGTGTATAATGCATGATTTAATTTGGGCACAGCCTTGATTATACTTCATGTTCGGAGTCCAACATGTTCAAGAAAGGCTACATGTGCTGAAGGGGCAGGCACAGAATAATTCTTAAATAATTCATGGTAATAGATCTTTTAACAGTTCTAGGTAGCTGTACAAATTTGCCTGTTTTGTAAGCTTGGATATGTATTATATCATTTTTCACCAAAATAGTATTCAAAGCCCAAAAAGAGGTCTCAGGAGTCTGCTGAAAGAAACCTTTATACAGGGTTGACTCCAGAGTACTCTGACATAAGAGTTGATGGTATATAAACAGGACCGATAAAGGGAGATGAGTTGAGGTACCTGCTCATATTAAATAAGATTTTATTTTATGGTTCCTATACATTATCTTATATTTTATAGATAATCCAAATTAATCATAATATGTGCAAATTATGATTTAGTTCAGTAGCATAATCAAAACACATTAAGGACAAAATACTTAATAATGTTCAATAAGCTCCACACAGATGTTGTGAATTGAAATTAGGTCTTAAACAGTGCAAAACATTAAAGGGGCCTTTATTGCCTCTATATAGTGACTCAGCAGCTCTGATGAATCATACACACTTGCAAATAGCTACAGAATCAGCTGAGAGAGAAAACTATTTTTAACACTGGGTGCACAGAACAGATCACTTATAAAAGGCATCAATAAAAAAGAATATACGTCTGGAGCATCATCTTCAATTTACTGCATCGCTTCATTCAAGCAGACTGCCGCTGGCTTGGCCCAGGAGAAAACTCCCAACTTAATTACAACCTACACTAGTACCTTAATTGAGTCAACATGCAATTATAACAGAGCCCATAGGAAAGGGCTCGGAAAGCAAAAGCCAAGACTTTCTTCTCCGAAGGCTAGACTGTACTGCACATTCTCCAAGCCTCCACACAGTCCCTTGTCTGCTGTGCCAAGTGTTTGAACCCCAAGGGATGTGCCACAAAGCTGGGCAGATGCACACACCGCAAACACATACACACACTCTGAAAACACCAAATCATGTGCCTTACCATTAATAGGAGGAAAGCTGAAACTGAGGGGCTAGCATCATAGTCTTGTCTTTTATCTTCAGGCTGGTTTATTGACAGACTTATTTTGCAGTTTATGAGGAAGTTATATATATATTCACAAGAACAAATGAAGGAGAGAATCCAATGTTTTTATAACATTCACTTCAAATTGTACAGATATTATTGAAAAAACAACAACTATTTAGACCAGCTCTGTAGGAGACCATGTTTGTTATATGAACATATTGGTGTTCTAAATCACACTGTGCTACATGACCCCAAAAAGTCACCTCATGTCAGCACACCCCTACAGTCACAAACTAATTCGTTTTTAGTCCCACTTAGGACAATTACACATGCATGAATGGATGGCAAAACATCCCACTAATTAAGATAAAGACTATCATTGGCAGGTGATTGCTGATAATACTGATAATTGTACTGATGACAACAATGATGAGATTGATGAGAATGATGATAGCGGTTGAGGACAAGAGTGAGGAACACAGACAACAGAGAATATACAGACAGGTGAAAAATTACGGAAAAACCTGAATACACCTCCACACAGGTGTACTGCATGGCACAGTAAAGCAAGTAACATCCAGTTGTACACTGTGGCAGGTAGAAAAATACTGAGAAGGCCAAGTGGATTCTGATTTTGCATCAAGAGGAAGAGGAAATGATATAAGTGACTTTGTGCGAGGGCTAATTTTTGGGGCACAGATATCAGGAGCTTCAGTCAGAAAGACGGCTCAACTGACTAGTGTTTAAATAGCAGCAGTGACTAAAGCGACATATTCATTTAGATCTTGGGTGAAGACATCAGTAAATAGGGTTGGAAACTGTGGTGGACAAAGCACATTTGATGACTTCTATGCTCTTGCATTAGTGCGACATCTAAGGAAAAGCACGAGAGCACCTCCTCCTCAGGTGGCTGAGAATGTCAAGGCAACACATGATCAGACTGTGTCAGCAAGTACAGCCCACTGTCAAATACATGGATAGGGATTTTTTTTTATCTATATTTTTTAATGCTTTTATTACGAGGATAGGGATAGTGAAGACAAACAGGCAATGTGGGGAAAGAAAGCAGGGGAATGACATGCAGCAAACAGTCCAGCCTGGCTGTGAGTGGAACCAGGGGCTTGCCGCTCGGGGCATTCACGCCCTTGTGGTATGCGCCCCATAGAGAGGGACATTATAGTAGAGTTGCAGTGCATAAACCCCTCATTACAAAGATGAATGCACATTAGAGAGTTCAGTGGTGCAAAAATCATAGGCACTGGTCTACAGAGATGTGGAACAAAGTGATATGGGCCAGTGAGTCATCCTTCGCCATATTCTCCACAAGTGGGGGAGTGCATGTGTGGCGTACACCAGGAGAACGGTACAGCCCTTTATGCTCGACGGCCACAGTGAGGAGATCCGGTGGCTCTCCTATGTTGTGGAGGGCATTATGTTGGAATTGTTTGGGTCCACATGACAATGCCCCCATCCGTAGGCCACGAAAGGTCACTGAATGGATCGATGAGTATGAAAATTCGCAGACAAAAGATCTTAGCCCAATTAAAAACCTATGGGAAATTTTGGACTGATGTGTTAGACAGTGCACTTCACCACAATCATCAAATCAACAAATGAGGGAATATCTTTTGAAGGAATGGTGTTCATCCCTCCAGTAGAGTACAGAGACTTGGAGAATCTATGCCCAGGCATATTGAGGCTGTTCTGGCAGAATGTGGTTCAGTAAAGTGTTCAAAATCCTTACTGTAGTTTAATCTCAAATCCACAAGATTAATATTTTCATAAAATTATTTTAAAAAATGAAATTAAATAAAAAACAGTTTAGCCAAATATGAAATACTGTATGTTTGTAGAAAGATACGGTTGATTATTCTTACAAATTAAGCAGACTTAATACTTGAAGGCTAATCTTAGGTAATGACAGTCAGAGCTCAATACGACAGACAGCAGCCAGGAAAACAGCAAGTGAGACTGGACTGAATTGGGGCTGACATTACAGTAGGCTAAAACTGACAAAGGCCTTGAAGACTAGGCAGCGCTACCACCTGTCCCCCAGAAACATGAGTGTGTCACACTCGGCTGGCCACTCATTGTTGGCCCTGTCCGTGAGACTAAGATGAATACCCTTTAAATATCAGGTCACGAGAGCACAAATGTCAAGTGTTCAGCTCATGTAAATGAGTGTTCCAATGCAGTTTTCATATCTCTCCCTAATCTCACTATCCCAGTCAGTCAGGCACCGCTCTTTCTGGGGTAGGTGAATAATTTTCACAATAAATTCTCACCAGAAATAATTGTTATTACAAAAACAAAGTATGACTGTTGCATTAGCAGTCTTTAAAAGTGATTAGTAATTGATATGTAAAGTTTTATATAGATAATCTTCGTATCTTAAATTAATTAAAAAAAATATTATCCTGCATCCTCACAAAAAATTAAAATACTCTGTATCAGCTTAATTTAAAATATGTTCATGAAAAATATGGCACCATCTCATTAGTGTGACAACACTAAAGAATAAATGTAGAGAGATTTTCATTTATTCATTACATGAAAAATCCCAGGCTACTGAGATTCCATTCCCATTTGTCAGGCCTTGATGGTTTTTTTTAGCCTACACTTGGTCTAATGAATAGCTGACTTGTACATGGCACTGAACTAAATTTGAATTTGACAAAACCGACAAGTTTACAAATCCTACAAGTCCCTAGTCATTTACTGTGGGCCTTTTACTATATGTGACTATAAACAAGTCGTTATTGCATCCCATTAATCAATCAGTCACATAATGCACAGCAGCAACTGGCAAGTAAGTGGAAGTATAATGCGGGAGTAGTTTTTACTTATGTTGGTCCGTACAAGGTTGTGTAGAGTATGTTTTTACTGTAAACATATTGTAAATGTATTTTATACAAGCTGATTTGGTAAAAAAAATAAATAAATAATATTTATCTATAACCTTGCTTTATAAGTGTTTTATAGCCACAAAGACCTAAAAACAATAGTTATTTAGCACAGTGGGATTATTTGGATTGATGCATAATTTGAAAAGCTATGTAAAGTAATATTACCTGCCTTGTTAGCTTAGCTACAAACCTGTGGTCTCTCCTCTGTCATTGCAGTTTTGTGAAAACAATCTAAGAAACTAACTCGCTAGTTTTTACTCCGTTGTGTTTTGCAGTATTTGTGCACATGTCATTTGTTTGATGACATTTTATATTATAAGGTTGATTTTGCTTTAGCTGTGAGAATGTATATTCACTTCCATCCCATTAAGATGCCCTGGATTCCACCATTCTGTTGTTGCCTATGCAATGCGAGTCCATAAATTTAAGGGGTGGAGCTTAAGAAGGAGCACTGAGGGAAGGGGTGTTTATGTTTTGCTGTTGAGTTAAAAAAAAAAAAAAAAAAAATCAACGCTCTTCATCAAGAATAGCCTACTCTTCCTTTAAGCAGATGCTGACACACAAATAATGCCCATCTTTCAGCTTAGTTCATCTGTTCTGCTCCTGTTTCTACATCCAGTTGTAGGCCTGGATCACAGTCAGCAATCATGTAAAATGGATTCTGACAAGGCAGGGATTATTGGTGCTGGTCGCGGATCTGATATTCCTTTATAAAATCCCTACAAAGGAACAGTGATGGAACAGAGTAGAGAGACTGTGCTGAAGGCAGGCACAACTTCAGGCATTTGAAATAACCCTAACCATACCAAGGATTGATGAAGGCAAAATCTTAAGAGATCATGTATTGGATCATTACAACTCACCACTAACCTATATATGTCTCTGACCTTTTTTTGCTCTAAAGACACCAAGCGTGCCTGGATAAGTGGGCTATTACACATGGAAATTAAGATGGCAGAGGATAATGTTGCTTCTTTTTGACTTTGGTGTTCTTATTTTTTTTTCGCTTGCTAAAATCTGTTTTGGTTTAATTTACTGTTTACAGAATGCCAACAGTTCCTTTCTTAAAAGGCAGTCACTGTGGGGGGATTTTATTTTAAAGCGTTCTGCCTTCTCATCGTCAAATGAATAAGAATATGTTTAGATACATCTCATAATATTTAGGGCAATAAATGTTTTGCTTTGACTGTAGCATTTACTGAAGTGCAGCTCTTTCTCATTTAGATCTTTATCAACTGAGCAAAAACCATATTGATTTGCAACTTGTGTGTCAGTGTTTGTATGTTTAGACGTAAACATTTCATCAATATTTTAGAATTACGTTTCTAGAAGTGACATATTATCTATATATTTTTGAACATAGTTTTGAACATTTGGCAGAAGAATTCAGTGTTGGGAAGTAAAATCTTCAAAGTATAAAAACAGTGAAAACAGAGATGTATAAAAACACAGGAGAATTTTACTTCATACTTATATATGGGTGACTTGAATAGAGCCTGAAAAAATGAACACAAAACTAAGATAAAATGTGATTTTGGCTTTACTTTCCTCCCACAGCTACTGATCCTGAGGCTGAAACAGAGTTAACCTGATAATGCCCGTTTGTAGACAGTTCTTTGCTTATGCCTGGGATTGAAGCATAGAAAATACCTTCCCTTGTCTCCTTTACTAAACCAGATCCTGCACTCACATATAACGGAAAACTGAACCGGGCAATAGTATGAATCAGTGTCATTTAACACAATGCAATATTTGGGTATGTCAGATTTGACATACAAAGCAGCAGTATCTGCAGTAGATGAAAAGGACAACAACTGTGTTACCATCTCTATCTGCTTTAATGCAAGAGGCTGGGAGAAGCCTGATTATGATTTGCCTGGTGAAAGGATGAGCATGCTCATTTTTTGAGTGGAAGAGACAGTGCTGTCAAGCTAATGGCAACCTGCGTGGGTCTCAGTACAAACCAATAACTCATGAACAGAAAAATACACACCACAAGGACAAAAAGACCAACAGCATTGTTCAACAGTGATCCTTGGAGGCATTTTATGACGATCACACAGCAGGGAAATCAGCTGTGCTTTCATCATATAGAGTAATGCACAGAGGCAAAAATATATTCCTATGTTTGTCAAGAAACCTGAGATACCAATTACAGAGCCCTGAAATGATATCATATCCTATGTTTGCTAGACTCCTTTTAGCAGAAAGGTAATTTAATGGTTATGTTATTTGAAAAAAGAAGAGACAATAAGAAAGGGTCTTTTGGTATTAATGATAGCTAACTACAACTACCCACACATGGTTCTGTTTTCAGCTGAGCCCCTTGCGTGACTGGCTCTTTTCAGCTGGCAGGAGCTGCGTACACTGAGTGCAGTCAAAAAATCAAGATATGGTTGTGTTGACATTTGGTTTATTGGGAAAGCGTTTAAGATGGGAAAGATTCCATTGTTTTATCAGTGGAGTTCAATTAGGTCAAGGTCTCTGCCAAAGCTCAAGGAGCCCCCCAAAGAAAAAAAATAGTTTGACTTCATAAAGGGTGCATTTACTCTAAACCCACACCAGTTGCTTCCCAGCAGACCTACCTTCGTATTCAACCAAAATGAAACTAGGTGATTTGCTAAAAAGCTTTAAATCAGTAAATCAAAGGCTAAAAATAGAGTTTGAATGACAACTCAAACCTTTCTCATGGTCAAATAGGTCATTAAAGGAAAAGCAAAAGATAAAGTTTTGGAGCTGGAGAAATTGCTGATATCCATAAATCATAAACTATTTCATTCGATTTAGAAAAAAATGAGCATGGGACTGGGGACCTGTTTTGGGTCATGCCTGCACTTCATCAAATATTCATGTGATACTTGTTTTGTTTTCCTGAGGGAATACTTTTAAGGAGAAACAGGAGTACAAGAAAGAGGGAGAACAGGATAAGGGGGAGGGGAAGGGAGCAGTATGAGCGTCCTATTGAGAAAGAAGAGGAGAGGTAACAGACAGAGAATGAGGAAATCTCAGTTGAAGTTATAGATATCTACAAGGAAATATCTTCAGTGAGTTGTCAGGGATTTGCACCATGTTGGCCTACTGTATCACAGATTTAAGAACATGAGCTCATAAAAGCTCCACAACAGACACACAAACTCCCAGGGTTTTCCCCAGGATTGGTGGCTATGATGGTATGATCAGCTTCAAAGAGTGGATTATAATGGTGCAATACCACCATGTCATTCTCTAAGAAAAGCCCTACACTAACATGCACATGGGGAACGGCATTTACTCACACATACATGCACATGCACACATTCACACACGCACACACATGCACAGAAAAGCATATCTGGATACACTCCTTCACTTTCTGTAGTACTGATTTTCTTTGAAAGACAGGAAGGCAAAAACTTGTAACTAGAGAGGCCCAGAGAATCACTCAGCAACCTCCTGTAGGTACGGGCCATAGGCCACTCTCAGGTTTTCCATTCAGCTTAAAAGTCAGTATGTGAGCAGAAAAGGGAAATATTGGTGTAGCGTTAGGCAAAATATTTCCTGTAGTTGCAGGGATGTTGAGAGGTCCATATCAAAATGTATTTTTTCTCTAATGGCTCAAAAGATGCTGGGCTGAATCACATCATCTGCTCTGATAAATGTATAAGGAATCAGCTGCAGTTAATAGGAGCACAAAGTGATTTGGGCTGAGAACAATATGGCCTCCATGTAAGACACTATAAGCACACTTAGGCCAATCTATTTGTAATATATAATAGTTTACTGGAGGCTTGTGTATCAACAACTTTTGCCAGGAGAACTGTTACTAGTAAGATCAATCTCAAGGATAGCTCTATATAAACTCAATATAAAACAATGTGGAACCAAAAAACTGCATTGACAAGTTTCCTAAAACACTACCATTGTTCTTTTCAACTTGTGTATTCATAATTAAATCCAAAAATTTCATTAGAAAATACAAATTAAAACATTAACAAATCATAATCAGGAAACTCTTCAGTTACTTCTACTAGTAATTATGTCTGGTTGAGAAAAACCAAATAAACCAACAGCAACAACAACAGAAAAATTATAGTGAGGTGTTTAAGTCCATGATTAATTAAGACTGTTGTTATAAACAACCTCTAAACAATACTCATGGTAAGTTTGGACACTTGTAGGGTGCTGAAACTGCAATGGAAAATTGCCTTGGTGAAAATGAAAAAAGGGTACACAAAATGACTAACAGATGTACAATCACAGGCCCCCACTATGGCACCTTCACATCACAACCCACCAGTATGACGTTACTAATAGCGGACAACTGGAAAAAATTATCTAAAAGAGAGTACGGCCATCCTCAGAATAGCTATATAACTCCTTATAATAATTTTGATGCAATATCAGAAAAGATCATGGTGGACACAGATTGATAAGTGAATAACATCAACACACTATTAAAATTGAAATGTTAAATTGAATTTAAAATGTGTCACCCTGACCCACCCTTGACCAGCAAACAAGCCTCCACCACTCTCCACACAGCCAAATAATGTAGGTACGGGCCATAGGCCACTCTCAGGTTTTCCATTCAGCTTAAAAGTCAGTATGTGAGCAGAAAAGGGAAATATTGGTGTAGCGTTAGGCAAAATATTTCCTGTAGTTGCAGGGATGTTGAGAGGTCCATATCAAAATGTATTTTTTCTCTAATGGCTCAAAAGATGCTGGGCTGAATCACATCATCTGCTCTGATAAATGTATAAGGAATCAGCTGCAGTTCATAGGAGCACAAAGTGATTTGGGCTGAGAACAATATGGCCTCCATGTAAGACACTATAAGCACACTTAGGCCAATCTATTTGTAATATATAATAGTTTACTGGAGGCTTGTGTATCAACAACTTTTGCCAGGAGAACTGTTACTAGTAAGATCAATCTCAAGGATAGCTCTATATAAACTCAATATAAAACAATGTGGAACCAAAAAACTGCATTGACAAGTTTCCTAAAACACTACCATTGTTCTTTTCAACTTGTGTATTCATAATTAAATCCAAAAATTTCATTAGAAAATACAAATTAAAACATTAACAAATCATAATCAGGAAACTCTTCAGTTACTTCTACTAGTAATTATGTCTGGTTGAGAAAAACCAAATAAACCAACAGCAACAACTACAGAAAAATTATAGTGAGGTGTTTAAGTCCATGATTAATTAAGACTGTTGTTATAAACAACCTCTAAACAATACTCATGGTAAGTTTGGACACTTGTAGGGTGCTGAAACTGCAATGGAAAATTGCCTTGGTGAAAATGAAAAAAGGGTACACAAAATGACTAACAGATGTACAATCACAGGCCCCCACTATGGCACCTTCACATCACAACCCACCAGTATGACGTTACTAATAGCGGACAACTGGAAAAAATTATCTAAAAGAGAGTACGGCCATCCTCAGAATAGCTATATAACTCCTTATAATAATTTTGATGCAATATCAGAAAAGATCATGATGGACACAGATTGATAAGTGAATAACATCAACACACTATTAAAATTGAAATGTTAAATTGAATTTAAAATGTGTCACCCTGACCCACCCTTGACCAGCAAACAAGCCTCCACCACTCTCCACACAGCCAAATAATGTAGGTACGGGCCAGTCATTAGACAGGCAGGGCCAGTGTTCAGCTGCTTTCCGATAGATCTGTATGGTGAGGCTGCAGGCATGGTGAGTGCAGAAGTACCCAGTGTTTGGCTTTTGATAGGTTCTACCCATTGATCTGCAACTGGCTCCCGCATCTGATGAATAATGAATGGCCATATTGTCATCCCACACAGATCACATTTCACATGGCAATGGCCTGGACTGGTAATTGGCTAGGGTTTCGCTGGCATGCTACATGCTGTGTTGAACTTGCCAGGCACTGCGGTGCAGAGATACGGACTGTTACGGTGAAAATGCAAGGGCACTTTGTGGAGTTGCATTCAATTTTGAAATTATATCCTTTATATTTGTAAAGCTTTTTCATTTTATATATAGGGTATGGATATTGAACTATTTCTTTCATTGAAATTAGGGAGAAGAAAAGAAAGGCCCTGAGAAGAAGGGAAGTAAAAAAGATGGAAATTACTGTATGATGTAGGGTCTGGAGAAACAATTATACGTACGTCGTCATGCGCTATTTGACCTAGAAACTATAAAGTGTGTGTTTCTGAGTCTGGAAGAGGAAAGCTCTAGGACTGATGATTTCACTGTTGAACCAGATTGTGGAAACACAGTTTTCATCCAACAATGCTGGGAACTGTATGGCGATAGGTAAAGATAATGAGCACCACCTGTAATACTAAACTTGGGCTATTCCGCCAGATCAGGCCAAGAAGTTTGCCATAATGTTTAGAGTTTTATATATGCTTATATTGCCTCACTGACTAATTAGGTCTTCAGCTATAACTTACAAGTAATATATACATATTTTTTTGTGCAGCAGCAAATAGGGACAATCATGTCCAAGATCCAGTGCTCTTAGCTTAACTTACTTAACTCTGTATCTATAATAAAACAAGTCATACTTCTTGTCAGTATTTTACTTCACATAGTGAGATAATAATTAATTCTTTTAGAACTTTTAGATTTCTTGACATAAAGTACTTAAAATAAAATATTTTTTTGTCTCAATATATATAATTAGTAAAAAGAAAATTAGAAAAAGACAGTATTTTTGAACATCAAAGGTCTCCAGTGTCAAAGCAGTAGTAATAATGAGGTGTAATGGCCGACATGCCAGTAGAAAGAACTATATTGATGTTGTGATATATAAGACTTGTCATGAATTACAGCAAAGATTTGCACAATGCTATTGTGTAAGTAAGACTTTACAAACAACAGAATCTTATTGTAAAGTGTTTTCTAATTTTCATTCTTATTATTCTTAAATAATAAAAATACATACTCAACGCCACTCCTTTGACATTCCCATTACACAGCAAAAATGTTCACCCAAATTTAGCATGCTTAACAGGGTGATTCAGAGCAGCATTCAGTTGTCTGATGTCTATCCAAACCATGGCTCATACATGTATTTTCATGTAATGCAGTGGTTTGAAGTCTGCCACAGGAGACTGTCTATGAGATGCTCCTGAAAGTGCATTGGCTTGGTGTGATCATCAGTACCGTGAAGATATATCAACCAAAACCAGCCGCTCTGCTTTAGTGGAAGATATCTTCCACAAAAACCCTGATAAATCCACTCTACAAAAGAAATATCCCTAGATAGAGAAAATTAAGGCCGGTAAAAAACTAGAGCAAAGGTTTGCTACCGTTCAAATTTTCCCCATTCAATTACACAGGTTGAGCCACTTGCTTAAAATAAAAATATCGTCTGAACAGTATACAATATTGGACACCAGCCCACTTCTTAGTCACCAGCCACATGAGCAAGAGGCCAGGAAGGGAATGACACAGGAAATCTGATGGAAGTTTGACATGGAAAACAGAAAACTTCTACTGTCTTCTATTGTCACTGATGCAATAAGATGAAATGTGAGTCAAAATGCTTGAAAAAAATATATCAAAGTGAATGTGCACTTCAAACCCTAAGCAAAAACAGTCATAAAAATTTCTTTGTAGTTTCTATGAATAGAGTTGTAATGCCACAAATTTCCAAACCATCAGGCCATATCATCCACTACAAACCAGTTAGCAAATTCAGAGCTGATTGAGCATGATGAGCAAATGCAAAATGGCAGAAACAGGAAGATACTTTAAGCACATATATCACAACTTAAACTTGCACAATTGTTTAAAATTATTTCCATGAGGTTTATAGAATGAATAAAATCACTCTTATGAAGGTCTCGCAGTTGCATTAGCAGTAAACTGAGGAGAGTTGGTAGCCCAAATTACTGGTCATGAAATAAAAAAAAAAAGAAGAAGCTTTGAATGGAGGTGTTATCATACAAGTGTGAGTTTAGGATCTTCTAATTCATGATTTCCTGTACAAGGCTTTCACCCTGGTATTTACTGCATAATCCTATTAGCACATAATATCATACGTTTTGGCATCCCTTAAAACAGGTTCTTTTTATCAGGCAATGTGTGGAGGGAGGGGAGTTGGTGGGATCATGTCATCATCTATAAAAGTAATCCCGCAGAAAACATCCATCAAGTGGATGGCTTTGGACCCTTTCTCTTCCTCTAATTGCTGGAAATTGGTTTAACTCTTCAGTCCGTGTTGGGATAAAGCCACTGCACCTCCTGAATGAGGGAAAATCCTGAATCAAACATATGAGCGTCCTTTTTAGGAATATCACAGCTACCCAGGGTCATGCAGAAACCTTCACATGAAAACCAAGACCTTTGTAGTATCTTCATGCTGAGGTAAACCACCAGACATAGACTTTTTGTGTCAAACTACAAAGTAGTACAATACTAAGCTAAAGGTAAAACAAACAAAAGCCACACTATTAGGGCAATATGACATCTATCACTTCATTTCTTCTGATAAGGGGAAGAGAAGTTCCAAGCAGAAGCTGACAACAGCGGTCTGAAGGTAAGGACAGCAAGCCTATGCCTGAAAGATCACAGGTTAATTTAGCCTAAAGCAGGGCACATAATAACCCGCAACTGTCCCCGTGCAGCTGCTCAATGGCCCACAAACAAGGCAGCAGTTGTACTAAGCATCTCATAGATGTGACTGGGTGTAACTGTGTCAACAATTGCTAAAAATGTGAATCCATGCACAGTAAACCTACCCTAAGTCAATAAAAGTTAATAAAAAAAATATGAGAGTTAAAACTTTTTGGTAACTTCATTCAACCCTGTACCAGACAAGTGGTAGAGAGAATAAATAAATTTGGTTAGGCTTCTATTTTCTCTTACACTCAATATTTAGGATGAGAAAAGATAACCATAACCACAACCAGAAACTAACCCATCAAGACAAAGATCTTGATTATACCCAGGCTGGATCTTGGATGCTATTGTAACATTCAATTGCACAAAAACACACACAACATGTTTATGTAGTGATCATGTATACTAGATATTCATGTTTAATAGCTATTCAGTTAGATTAAGTGATAAAATGTACACCATAAAAATGCTGGATAGTGTTACAATTTGTGGACCTCACTGTTATACAAATATAATTCTGAATATGTTTAACATTAGCTGATTTGCCACCTCTTCTAAACTAAAATAACAAACCTTAACAGGATTTTTTTTTTCCATAAAATGATTATTGTTTTTCTTTAAAGCTAACTGAATGTTTTACAAGATAATGATCTGTTTCATTTATGTAACACAAGTTACAAATTAGTGGATCATGTTGTGTGAGTCAGCAAAAGGTGTACTCTTACCTGCAGAGGGTGAGTCAGCTGCGATCAGTGTTACCAACACTGTTATCCCTAGAAACACTGTACGCTGACCATGGACAAGCATAAGAGCCTTGAGCATCGACACCAAACCCACAGAGGAGAATAAACCTGCCATGGTATGGTGGAGGTAAGGTCAAGGCATTTCATCCAGTTTGGAAGCGAAGATTCATGCCAGAGAGACAATCAAGGTTTGGGTTATTGAGGACTGCCTGGTTTGGTCTCCTTTAGTTTATAGCCCCTCCTTCAACATGTGCTTGCAGTGAAGAATGGCTGCAGAAAGCAAAAGAGCAACAGAGTGACTCTCAAAACAAACCAAACACACATACTGACTGTTATTACTTTAGCATTACTCCATTCATCAGCCATACACTAAAGTACACAATAGCACATGGTCTACTTAAATTACTCAAAACCTTTTATTGATTCTACTTACATTCCCAAGCACAAAATAATGGTAATACCCATTTCTATTTTTATTTTACCGACAGGTCATTAACTACATTTTGCTTCACATTTTGCCCTGGACCATTCATGAACAATAAAGTGCATTTAATTTTGGATTCTTAAAATACATATGATTTCTTTGGAATAATAATAATAATAATAAAAAAAAACTATGCAAACCCACTGTTTACTGTCTCACTCTTTCACATACAAACACAAAAGATCTATCTCTCCACAGAAGCAGAAGATCAAAAAAAAAAAAAAAACCCTTACATTCTTTGTTAAAAAATAAGGATAATATTTGGTGGTCCAACCAGGTTTGTCCTATGTTTATTACCTCTGCCAAACGTGATGGGGGGGCTGGGAAATCATTACATTCTGGGGCAGATTTGTTTAGTCAAGTTATATATTGTGAAAGAAACTTGACACATTTCATGCAGATGGCCATCAGGGTCATCATAAATAAATAACATCCCTCATCAATCACTCAGCAGGAAGGAAGGATCACCATCCCGTTGGACTGACTGAACAACGCAGTTTACTCTGCACAGGTCAACAAACGTGTAACGTGGTAAATGAAGCCGGGCAGGACCTCACATAGAGCCAGACCAGACCTCATTCCCCGACTGCACGGCTAGCTCCGTCAGCAGGTCTCATCCAGACCTCTCGTCCCACACCCCGTCCCGTGTCTCGCAAACTGAACGGTCGTCTGTCCAGTGAATTACACAGAAAAACGCCAGATCGGGTCTGCCATCGTTGTCTGATGCTACATCTGAGTGCGCGGACAACGCGGTCCTCCTTTCTCCCTTCCCTCCGGCCATTCCTCCCAGTCAGCTCATAGCTGCGCATTCGGACTTACCCCAAAAAAAAAAAAGGGGGAGCTCGAACTCTTGTCAATTCCTTTGTCTGGGTTGCGAGAAAATATCCTCGAATGAAGTAAAACGCCGCCCGAGAGCTTCGACATTAACCCCGATGTGAGCACCTGCCTGCGTTTTGCGGTATTTGGCGTGGACGCGTTGCGCGCTAGCTGGTAGCTGGTTTTCATCTGACACTCTCATCAACAGTTACCTTCTCCCGTCCTGAGGATTGGGTTAGCCCCGCCCCCACTCGCAGATCTGATTAGTTCGTGATCTATCGAAACCCGCTCCCATTGGCCGAGGCTCCTGTCCATCAGAGTCGGGGGGGGGTTTAAGATTAGGTTGGTCCTCCTCGACTGGCGTCTGCGGCTTCCACGGCAACGTTGCTCCGCGTAACGATGCGCTAAACGAGGTACATTCGCGGATACCTGTCACTATTTTTGTGTTTTTTTTTCCATTGGCTGAATTGAGTTTACCTTCTCGCCATGGCGATATAAATAATTCTAAGAGTTGCGAAACTTTCTCTTTTCTCTTTAAGAATCAAATTTCGGCCAAGGCTATAGCCTGGTGGTCGTTATCTTCCAGATCCGTCACCGTTTATAAGCCTGTTTAAGCGCAGTGTTAACACTCGGCCTCTGACGGACACAGCAGGACGCATACTTCGTACATACGCGCTCGTTTTCTGCTGGAAAGTTAAATTCTCCAGGCCGCAAAGGGGCCGCAGGGCCCCGAGAAACGACCCGCCGCCGTAGACAGCGAACATTAAAAAGGTTCAGTGGTCGAGGGTAAATCGAGTGCCGGTCTGTGAGCGTCGACACTTTGGTGCACACCGCCACCTAGTGGCAGCACAGTATTACTCATGGGGCTGAGGACAAATCAGTTCGGTCTGCAGTTGCTTTCAGAGCTTTCAGCCAGTAGCCTACTATGTGTGCCATGGATCAGCACGTTAAAAAAAATCCTTATGTCTCTTGTCTAGTTTTAAACTGTATTGATCTCTATAAAAAACATTCTAGTTTTGTCCAATCCTGCAGGGAGGAGGTTTTGCCGCTGGAGCTGGCAGGACTTCACTCACTGGTGAAATGAAACAAGTTATATTTACTCAGCCACTGTTATCACGGTCGATTTTAAGGTTCTTGGAACTCCATTAATCTAATTGCTGTAGTTAGTGGTCACTTTACTTTTGAAATTCAGATTTTACACAACTTAGAATGAGTCTGTGCAACACATTATAGATTGAATTACCTACGGTTTTAAAATCAGAAAAGATGCCCTACATCAACCAGCTGCAACAGTAAAATACCTACGATTTATTATATTCTGTCTGTTAAAGTTGGTTTACAATTCCTTTTAAAGTTTAAATGTCTGTAAACCAATTTGAAGGTGTCTCATGTATGAATTGTTCTCTTCTGTCCCTTAACACATTAATGCTTGACAGTTTTTTTTGCGTTGTATAATATTAGATACAAAATACTATTATTTCTGACACTTTAAGCAAAGGTTGCTAATAATACTTCTGTAGTTTTGAATGCAGGACTTTCTCTTGTAATGTAGCATATATGTGTATGTATCTCTACTTTGCTTAAATAAGGGAATAGAATACTTCTTTCATTACTCAACAGGTGTGTATGTTTGCCAATGTTGAAACTTAAGGTGTTGGATGGTTCCTTCAATTCTTAGGTCAAAATACTTCTCAAAAAGAAAAAAAAAATTGATTCTTCAAATGGCCAGATGGCATAAATCCACTATGGTAAATTGCTAAATTGCTTGTTACATCTTATCTAATTTAACGGACACCATACAATTTTAATATTTTGGATAACAGCATGTAGTTTGATATATATTGGGTATTTTAATTTCCCTTTCAATGTATTGAAAGAGTTACACTGCCCAGGGACACGGCCACTCAGACACACACCACACATGGACACACACACACACACACACACACACATGGACACACACATACTCAGACACACTCATACACACTGCAGAAAAAAAAGGACACTGCTGCCGTGACTTAACAGTTTAATGTAAATCCAAGACAAAGTGTGATTACATTTCTACACATATACAATATGCATATGTGAGCATACAAATTCTCATTAATAACTCGATTCACCTCGGAGACCGAAAAAATGATCAAAAGTAACAGTGAATAACAAGCTATAACATAGTTCACCACAACGCGAGCCCCTTCTCATCCTACAGTTAGTAAAGAGGACAATTAAAATAACTATATTCTTCTATTTGACGAAGCTGTTTGTCTGTTAAAATCCTCCTGTAAAATTTACAATGCTGTCATTAGTTTTTTCGAAGCCTAATATAAATTCACTCCATTTTTCTACAACGAAAATGATTAAGAGAAGCACACAACATCATAATGGTAACACAAGCGCTTAGTAGCAAGTACTCAACTTGTTAGGAGGTTTAATTAAGCCTTCTTCTTATTGTCATTATTATATTTATTTAAACATTCTATAAAGCCAGTAAAATATCCATTCTCATAACATACTTAATAATATTAGGCTAAGGAACAGGGTATACATAGAACGCTACATCAACAGATTGAAATAATGAGACATCACACCCCGATAAACAAAAGTAAATAAGAAAAAGACAAATAACAGAGAAGTATATTAGGAAATAATGCAGCGCATAATAGCTTTATCGACAAAGAATGAGATTTTACACCATTGAGGAACCATACAGCAATGGACATAAAAGGGGGTCAGGGTTTGATGCACTCTTAGGTCTTTAGAAAATGTAAAGAAACTGATATATCACTTGCAGAAATGCTGTAGCGCAAGTAGCTATCTAAGCACTTCAGCTACACTAATTTACTGTTAAAATTTTGAGACCTAACAAAAGGGGACTGTGCCATTTAAACATGAACTCTAGGTAAAGATGAATATTTTTGTAGTGTAAACAGGCAAATCTGTATTTGAACGTAGCTTTGGTCTACCACTTCCAGATTCCATTTATTCATTTTAACACTACAAAAATAACCAACTTTGGCTAGAAATCACTCTGAAAATAACCCATATCCTTGTCTGGTTGTATGCACATTAGAATAAATGAATATGGTGGAAAAACAATAATAATAATTGGATCAGTTTTGGTTTTTAAATTCAGACTTTGAGACTTTGCGATCACCTGACATTCTCTATAAGTGATGGCATCAAACCTTGACCACCTCACCCTGAATTCCCCCCAAGGAATTGCCAGCAAAAGGAGCAGATCTCATCAACAAAGGCTTAAAAACAAAAACATACACTCCATCATCCAAAAGGGGCTTTAAGAATGCTTGTGTAGCTAGATTATGAATTTCCTGGTGACAAAAAATACATCAGCACATGATTAATCCACCTAACACCTGCTCTTGACCCTTTTGTACTTTGGGAAGCAGCTGTGACTTTGCCGAATGATTTTCACTGTAACAGCGTGCGGATTTATATTGTGGGTTGTCTGTTCACTTCATGCTTAGCTTCAAGTCATCTTAGAAGAGTATGTCCGAAGAAGACTAATGTATAGTACTGTGTGCAATGCTCTCAGGAATGTTTCTTGGTGTTTCCAAAAGCTCCAGGAGGAGTGTTCACAGTTACACCTTAAGCAAAGTTGGAAGTTTGAGTGTATTTAATAGGAGAATGCCAGGCTTTATAGAGAGTGAGATGCTGCCTTGTTCAGTTTTCTCTGATTTAAATGTCACCTTAAAGCTTTAGAGGTATTGTTGGTTATTTGGAAGGCAGTACTCTAACAATAAAGTCACTAGCTGGGAAGGCTATGCTCACCTCAACAACACAAAACATTTTTACACTCTACTTAAGCACATTTTGGTAATTGTAAGGTCACTCGATCTACGTTAATGCTCACATTTCTGATTCCCCTTTTTTATAAAACACAAAATATCGGTTATGTGAAAGAGCATGATAGACAAAGGTATCATACATGTCAAGTTAATTTCCGCAATGTTGCACATACAGGGCTTCTCTTAATTGGATGTTTCATTTGAGAAAATAGTGATTATTCTCTAACTCCCAATCATGAGGACAGTGGTAATTCAACACTATTTGTCTCATATTGTATTTTGCTGGATATTTGATGTATAATTATTGCATCATGCATCGCCACAAAAAGTGTAGAAATAAAATCAATGGTCACCCACTGAGAAAGATCTAAAGCCATTTCAGATTTCCGCAGGTCACATATTACATTCATTTTTGCGCAGGTGACCATGGTTTTAAAGGTATAGTTGGTACTTTTTTGATTAATTCATTTTTACAGGTCATTCTATTCCATCATGGCACGCTAATGTAAAACAAAATTTTAAAAAAAAACAACCTTTTTTTCTCTTTTTTTTTTACAAATTCATCTTCTTACAACACAAATAAAGCTACAACATGAACAACATAAAAAATAACTGGCTTATAAAACAATTTGGAGAGAGGTTAGATAATTATTGATCATTCAGTCTAGACAGGAGCCAAGTGTGAGGAGCAATGAAAAATAAAACAGAAAAAAGCTTCTCAACAGACTGCAGTGCTTCTCATAGTTGAATGTCTAGATTCTAAACAAAGTAAAAACTGTGCTGTATGTATTAAGTATGTTAAGATCCTCCCTGTGTACTTGCACATCTTAGACACACATGAACTTGCTTGGGGGTAAAAACTACACGACCATAAGTTATTGCCTATCTGCTCTAGCAACGTTGTAGAGGATTGCTTGTACTGTACTGTGCTGTGCTGTACATGGTCAACCTGTTTAATTCTTTGGTGGGAGGAACGAAAAAAGTCAGAGCATGACAACACCATCCC
Source organism: Istiophorus platypterus (assembly GCA_016859345.1). Taxonomy (NCBI): domain Eukaryota; kingdom Metazoa; phylum Chordata; class Actinopteri; order Istiophoriformes; family Istiophoridae; genus Istiophorus; species Istiophorus platypterus. Next base: position 8,968,846 of record CM029121.1, read on the forward strand.
CGTGCTGACAAGAGTGGGAACAGGACAGCAGTGTAGCATGGGTAACGCCAAATTCCCTCAAACAGTGGAATGTTTCAGTAGTCTGTTTCAGAACAGAGGAGCCAAAAGATTTCAATGGAAAATCATCTCCCTTATGCATGTGCTTAGGCCCCGATGACCTAGAGAAAATTAAGTAGATCAAATAAAATAAAAATACAACAACAGGACAGAGAATAATGGTGTAACCAGCAACGTATTATGTAATCACATCTTTAAGTGCCCGGACCCAAGGCTTGCATGCTGGAGCTGATGGGGAGTGGAGAGTTTTTTGGGGAAAGAAGTACCAGGATGAAGGACCACTCTGGGGTGTGGCACCCTCAAGCCAAGTATGTATCTACAAGAACCCCATTGGATTATTATCAACTCAACACTTACTATCATCAGCAGTGTTGCAATACTTTACACAGGTGCACCCACCTCCATGGAATACTAAATATTAATGTACATCAACCCCCAGGTTACAAAATAGAAATGAGCCTGACATACAATTAAAAAACACACGCGCACGCACATGCACGCACGCACACACACACACTCTCTGATAAAACATCCACAAGAATTATTGCAACAATCTCTAAAAATAAACACAACATGTACTACACCCACGTCAAAAAGTTCAAGATAATGTTAAGTTAAAAAAAAAACAAAAAAACATTTCAGATGCAAGTACTATGGCATACCATGAAGGAGAGGGGAAGGCTTTCACTAAAACCACCAGCAGTTCTGATGTGCCCACGTTCAAGAGGACAAATGAACAGGGGAGATTATTTGTATCATTGGCTACGAGAATAAATGAAATTTGTTAAATCAAGCAGCAAACACACAAAGCAACAGCCCTATTGGTTTTCTAAGTGTTCAGGTATCACATCTGGCTGGCGTGGCAATATCTGTGGTGTATCTGGTTCGAAGACAAATGGAAAGTGGCAACGAATCGTCCAAAAGGTGCCCTTCCAGGTGTATGCTGTGGCATTTCCTTTCTGTTCTGTTCTTGCAGCTCTGTGATGCTACCCAAACCTCAAACACAACAAATAACTTCCAATTATCTTTGCTGTAGAAACAAACAGCGACAGCAAATGAAAAGAGACAACAACAAAAGGATCCATGTCAGAATTCTAAGTGTGCATTCAGGTAAGGTAGTGCCCCTGCGGCTCCTACCAACCACCCGGGCTCAGTGTTACTATCAACCTGCTCAGTGCCAACTTGCTACCATTTTAGTCCCATTTAAGATAGAGAGTTTCACCCTGCCCTCCACAGTCCCTACCTAAACTGACCCTATGCTTTCAACCAGCCCCCTCACTCGTGCCTACACAGTATCTCTCTCAAACGACCCTCAATACTCTTGTCTTTTCGCTGCAGCCAGGCTATCTCTAGCCTCACAGAATCCCCCTCATGGCAACAATCACTTTCTGTCAGGCCCTTATTTCAGACTAGCTTTTAACCTTAAAAAAACGACCTCTACTGTGTCGCAGACATTGTACTGTAACTCCATCCCTACACATGAAAACTGAGCTATTATCACTGCTCTGTGATCACAATGCATGAATTCCCTTGTGTGATTAAAAAAAAAAACAAATATGTTCCAGACTGAAGCCACATTTGCCACTGTGATCGAGGTTTACAGCTACAGCTATACTGTACATTTTCGTATTTACATTAATATCCAGAGCAAATGTAACAAAGAATTTATCTGTGACTTTGGTTAAGTACCCCAGGCAAGTTATCTCATGCACACATCATAAAATAGCTCAGTGTGATACCAACTCTGACATTAATCTTCATCATCTATGTGTCATTAGGGACATGAAACAGCAAGGGCTGAGCCTACACCTGGAAGAGAGCTAGAACTGCCCTGACTGGGATGTCAAAACCAGGGAAACATGTCTCTCTAAGTATAGCTATAGTCTCTTGAGGCTTTCAGGATCCAAGCCAAGTAAACTGTGTCGTTATATCTGTAAGGCACTACGAGGGAACAATGGTCAAAAACCTAAAGACTGAAGAGGGTTTTTAGGAGGTGGACTACACACGCATGGCTGACAGTAGCACACACAGACAATCACGTTGTACATGCCTATGTTATTATAACCACTTTGTGCAATCATATTGAAAAAAGAGAAACAAACAAATCTATTGGTATCAGGAAAAAAAAAATCTTAAAACAAACAGGTGCAGACTGCTACATTCTAAGAACGGGGCCCAGCTAAGACACCTAGCTAAAACTGAAGTATCATCATAAAGGTGAAACAAAAAAGGAAAAATATCTATAAATACACTAAAAAGTTTGTTGTCTTCTGTTGGTTATATTTCCAGAAGCCTCCTCGACTGGAGAAGGTGGAGTGGGGGAAGTTGCCTCTCTTTCCTCCCCACACCATGAATGATTTGGAAATATTAAGACAGTTCAAGGCCATCAATATTTTTTTCTTTGAAGAGCAGCAGGTTTCCGTATTTCACCTTCTCCCAAATCTCTTGGGATTCCAGACTTCCAGTCAGTAACCCCTGTTCCACAGTCGCTTCACAAATTTAAGAGGGGAAAATAAAAGAAAACCAACCAGAAAATTTCCTCTGTCCCAAAAGGCCTCTTTCAAACCTCCCTGTAGAACTAAAGAGACATTACTTTCCTCATAAAGTAAAGTAAAGTATCAACAAATAAAAGCAAGAACTGGCCCTTTCAGGAAGTAACAAACAAAACAGAAAGAAAACATCTTAAACTATCCCCCTCTAAAATTCAACCCCCAATCTTTCCCTTCTAGAGAGGCTATGAATCTTTTTTTTTTCTTTCTCTCTCTGTTGTTGTATCTTCAAGTTATACTTGACAGTTTCACGAGGATTGCATGTTCCTCTGTGTCTGTTTATGTCTGAGGTTGAGGAGAGGATGTTTAGGATGTTGATGGGGCCCTGGGCTGGTGGGTTTGGGCTGGGGTTGGGGGGGCAGCAGTGCTAGGTCAGGCTCTCCAGTGTCAGTAAGTGTCTTCTCTAGAGGTAAGGGTACTGGTTGACCTTGGTGGGGCTCAGTGGGTATCCAGTGTAGACAGTGGAGGCGGGCGAGGCGCTGATGTAGGCCTGGTGGGCAAACTGGGCCTGGTACTGACTGTGGTGCAGGGTGGGTGAGGGCAACACACGGTGGCCCATGCTGACGGGGACCTGGTGGACGATGCTTGGTGGGTAGCTTCCGTGCTGGACCGCATGGCGCGCCGAGCCTTGAGATGCCACCAGGTGGGCCACGGTGCCGGTGGAGCCCAGCGCAGCAGGGGCTGTGTAGGTGTAGAGGTGGGGCTGGCTAGGCAGGTGTGTGGCAGCCAAGTGCGGGTGAACATTTCCTGTGTGAGAGGGGCTGTTGTGATGGAAGGAATACGGGGCCTGAGTGGCGATGGTGGGGGTGATGTAGGCCTGCTGACGCCGGTGACCTCCGTTTCGCTCGGCTACCATGTGCTGCTGGGCCTTGAGGGGGAGAAGAGAGAGATTTAGAGGTGATTAAATCTATTTCCCAAAATGCTGAACTATTCCTTTAAGACATTTTCCTAAAAAGTTGACAGTTTGGAGAAATGATGTTTTTTACACATAAATTAACTGATTCAAAGTGATTATTCAGGTCTCTCAATACCTGGCTGAGATTGAGTGGCTGCTGCTGCTGGAGGGGGTGTGGCCCTGAGCGTTGCTGTCGGTAGGATCCGCCTCCAGTCACACCCCCTGGTACATGATTATTGCCAGACACTACGCCATTGGAGGATTTGAACTTGTAAGTCGAATTCTGATGGTTCACTGAATCTGCACAGAAGAGGATACAAGTTTGGTTGATTGGGGAGCAACAGCTTTGACACCCTACAGCATAATAGTTTCTAGCTAATGCACAAGGCTGTGTCCTATACCTGGCATTAGGCGCTCACACTCATTCGGGACATCACTGTTCTGGGTTTTGAGAGGGGGGATGATGATGGTGCGGGGGTTCCCATTGTTGTAGTTGTCCAGTATGGTGGTCTTTGTGTCGTAGCTGTTGTTGTTGGGGGGTCTGGACTCTACTGTATAGGGACTATTGTTGCTGGAACAGTCGGAGTCGGGGGAATCGTGGACCGTTACACAACTGATGACATTCTTCCTCTGCTTTGAAGATGAGCTGGAGGAAACAGAAGGGGACAAAAGAGAAGAATGTTACTGACAATGCCAATTCCGATGACAAGGAAAACTTTTTAAAGTTTTGGTATGGGTTCTTTTTTTACGGTATCTATAATTCTTTGTCGTCACACAATCATCAGCTTACAGACACATGAAGATGTGTCACTGAAAACGCCTATAATTTGTTATACACTAGCTTGTAAACCTAAATGAGATCACAGAACAAATAAAATGACAGAGAATAGGCTTCTTAGGTTTACATATCTCTATCCTGCCAAGTCAAAACAGATGCATGCAATGTTTTTGAAAAGGCTTTTATAGCCTGAATCTTAGCTAATCTAAGTCAGCAGCCCTTTGTAATGTGTTTATAGTGGAAATTCATATGGCAGTGACAAGCCTCCAAGTCTCTTACATCATTAGCAATTCATAGTATAATGACAAGCAATGATGACCCCAATAATGAACAAACTTCTAATTGTGTATAAAAAACAATACGAGTACAAAACTGACCTATTGTTTTGTTTGTGGTCATCCTCCTCATCTGTGTCGCTACTGATGGTGATGATGCTGACTGCTGGGCTGGGCGTATCAGGAATGATGATGGTCTGTCTGGGGACGTGGTGCTGGTGCTGAAGGTCGCGGGTAGTACTGGAAGCCTGCTCTACCTCGCCGGCTGCCCACGCGCTGCCCCCACACGGCTGTGGGGGTGGACAGTTGGAGGCCGAGCTGTTCTGTAGAACAGCGCAACGTGGGGGCGTGTTCTCCTTCACCCTCTTGGAGCGCTGTGGGGACAGGACCGCCTGGGAGGATGACACCTCATAGGCTGACATATTCCTGATAGAAAGACGGAGATAGGGTTAGCCTGTCACCGAGGGCAAAAAGCACAAATGCAGAAGATCAAAGACCTTAATTTCAAAAGCCATTAGACATCATGATCTTAATATAATGATCTTTGGCTGCATGGATAATGATTTGTAGAGCCACCTGAGTGCTAAAGAGTACCTGGCAGACATCTGGTGCTGTTTACTCTTTTTGGAAGATGAGCTGTTATTGGTTGAGTGCTGCCTCATAACATGTGCCACTCCCACATTGAGTGCCTGGTTGGATGGTAGCGTGACATGACCAGCCAACAAGGCTGGCTGTTGCATGATGGGATTATAATGGCTGCCATGAGGATGGGAATTCCTGTAATATAACACAGTTTACCACCACAAGTTACCACAACAATTAGAAACCTGCAAGCGAGGCATCAGTGCATGAGCTACTGAAAAATACTTTGATGTATTACGATAATCAAATCCAACATTTGTAGGGAATGAGATCAGGATGGATAAGTTTTTCCCACAGAAGCCAGCAGGTGGCAGCAGCCATTTTTTCTTAAGAAGACCAAAGGAGGAGAGGGAGAGAGCAAAGAGGGAGGGCAGAGGAGCTGACACCAGCAGCTGTGGAGCGATAGCTCTGCAGAGGAAGTGCGACACTTTCCTAATCGTCTCTCAGAGGACAACAGAGCTGCCACTGGCCAGAAAGATGGGGGGTAGAGGGGGACGGTGGTGTCTGGTCACAGATGGACAGCTCTGAATGAATCTGAGCTGTCCATCTACGTGGCCCCAGCAGCCCTCCACACATACTCATTATATACCTGCATCCTCCTTATCTCCCTGCAGATTGCTCTCTCCCATCTATTCATCTGTTTATTAAGCCATCCCAGTGACAGGCTATACTTGACATGATGTCTATACATGTACAAATATCCCATCTCCCTGAGGTATATCCGCTCTTAAGAAAAAAACACAAGTGTTCACGTGGGACTGTGATTCACTCAAGATAAAGGACAAGCTGTCAGGGATGTGCAGACTCCTCGGTCAATCAGTCCTATGCCATATCTTCTTCCTAAAAACATTTTGACCTATTAAGGCCATAAAACTACTGCTGACCTTTAAAATCCATTTATCTGACCTGAACGACGGACTTACCCCTGGTATAATGTGTATGAACCTTTTAGGAAGTGCTTTGAATTACTTATCGAAGCTAAATCTTGTGCGAAGAAAGGTGGGCTCAAAAAGTGTACGCCACAACATCAAGACATCAAAATACTTTGCTATATCAGTGAAGGTTGAAACTGGCCAGGAGCAGTTAAAAGTAAGAAAGCAGCGTTGTTCACCTCCAGTTGGCAAGAGGCTGTGTGCTGCTCATGGAGTCAGGGATGACAGTGGCATGCTGGACTGAGGTGTGGGTGAGCTGCTGCCAGGCTGGGGGCAGCAGGATCTGCTGGGTGCCACTGGGCCAAGCCTGCTGAGGAAGGAGAACACAGAGTGGGGGATAGAAAAAGGGAGGGGAGAGAAGACGAGAAGTAGAGATTGAAAGGATATAAAGAGGAGACACAGAAAAACAGTCAGCTGCCATGTACCAAAATGTAAATTTATTGATTTGTTTTATGAATTGTCACCTGACTGCAAAGTTACCAATGATTCGTTTTGTTGCGTCTTTTAAATCAAACTTCATAAATGCATGAAAAAAGGGAACTCATTGAACCTGACTGATTAGTTTGGGGTTCTTGTGATAAATTACTGTGTCTTCTCAAAAGTGCACAACAGCTGGTGTAAACTTGCTGCTGGGCATGCGAAATGAACTCCGCCAGCTTCAAGGAGATATCCATTGACAAAAGAGATAAGACCAGGACTTAATAAAGACGTAGAGCAGCTCTTTTCTTTGTGTGCTTGTGTATGAGTGATTGAGCCAATGTGTGTTGTCTGCGAGCTTGTGTGATTCTAAGTTTGACTTGAGTCAAATCAACCTATGTTCTAATTAAATTCATAGGCCTATTCAAGCTTCTGTGAGAGCAGCTACTTTGTATTTCTGATGCAGAGCAAGACGAGTATCAGGCATAATATGCCCCAAGATGTGCAGAGATGAGTGTGTGCGTGCATGCATGCCTGAGCATGTTTGTGTGCTACTTTGTATGTAACCCTAATAGTTTAATGCAGTTCTATTGATTAGCACTTTAATGGCAGGGCTAATGAATTGTTCCTTTAATACCATTTGCACATCTATTTACAACAGCATCAGTTTGTGCTGCAGCATGCACATGTCTAAATAGAGGGAGAGAAAGACAGAGAAGAGAAAGAGAGAGAGGCACCATACAAAATGCAAAGTAGGTATAGATATATACTGTATGCATCAGCAACACTAAACCTGCTAACTGTTTTTAATGTCGTAGCTGCGTATTTGTTTTCGCCCTGTCTGTTCCCATTATATTCTGACACAAAGTGGCTGTTCTGTAGCCTAGCTGTGTGCTTGTGGAAGTTGAATTGTTTTTGTCTGCGGTAGGTTGCAAAGCCCAAACCATCCAGCCTATGGGTGAAGGGCTGCAGGGGGGCATCTGAGGGCCAGCAGAGCTGCCTTGTCTGTGCACTGATGACTGACATCTCTAATGGAACATTCTGGAGCTGGAGATGGACTTTACATCTAAGACCACATCCAAGGCCTTTTATCAACATGCCATTAAGAGACACTAAAACATCCATCCATCTCCTGCTCCGCCTGCTGCTGCTCACTCTATCTCCATTCTCCATTCCAAGACCTCTACATGCCTTTCTCACTAGGCGTCTGCGTTGTGTAACCAGCCTGTCTGCCCTGAAATGGTAACCCAGTTAAGAAGCCGTTTTCTTTCTTCTCAGAGCCTACCATCACTATCAGTGGCCCACCGCCTCCCACCTCGACCTACTCTACCCGGGTGAAAATCCTTTGTCACCTCAGGGCTTCGAAAGCCCCAGCTCTCACTCTTCAATTGTTTCCACATTTTCTGCATTCCTGCTTCAGATAAAGGTCCTGCTGGTTTCCCTGCCTCCCTTCTTGGGAGCCTCCTTCGCTCTGCTCCCTCTCCACACCCCAAGGAGCTTGTGGGTAAACTTGCATGGGTCCAAGTTGCAGGGTGCAGGAGGGCTAACAGTGAGTGGGTGAAGGCACAGCTGTGGAGAATGCAACCAAGAGGCAAACAACGCCTCAGTCAGGCCTGTGAAACCTTTAACAGTAAGGGAACAGACATGGAGAAACACATACCCACCCAATTATTAGACGTGCTGCTCGCTGGCCTATATAGACCATCTGCTTAACTTAACTATTGCCTGTCTGTTTAATATGTGTGCAGACAAAGATTAGAGTCAACACCTGCATAGCATGGGATCAATGTGTGATCTCCCCCTATTATATCCATTCATATAGTTGTTGTTTTTCTTAATAAGACAGATGTTTTTTCCTTTGATAGATCCATCATATCCATGAATCCGGTGATGTTGTGAGTTCTCTGGTCATGCAGAGCCTCATTCAAGCTTCCCCTGACCTTCCAGGATCCTCTGAGGCCTGTAATTTGGAGCGCCTGACTTGGAACCAGCCCTGGAGCTAATCACCATTTGGTATCTGACCGATTAAACCGCCATAGAAATATAGGCGCACGCACACATATGCGCACGGAGCTTGCCGCCTGCCTGCCTACTGCATGATTAACTAGAGATAAGGGAGCGCTTCAAACTCCCTTGATTCTCAGAGATATTTAAAGCCCTCATGGAAATTTCCATAGGGAAAGTATGGTATGGCCATGCAAGTGGTCTACCATGTGTGTGGAGAGAGCGATGAACAGTCACTCTCTGTTACTTCCAACAACTGTGTATTAGCAGCTAAAGCTCCAGCTCCACTGTGCAGGCTCCAGTGAAGGCCTTCTCTGTGTGAAAGGCTCCTGCCTTTGTGTGCATCAGACCGTGGCAGCCTCAGCCTCCAGGAGAGCAGAGAGCAAGGGGGAGAGAGTACAGGGAGAGAGGCAGGGAGCAATGCACAGAAGAGCGCTCAGGAAAAAACAGCTGCCAGCAGGAGCAGGGTCACAAACACTGAGTGATTTCCAGCCTCCGTCGATAGATACTATTCTTAGTGAAGGCTTATGAAAAAATGGATGCAGAGAGCTTTGTTTGAATGTGAGTAGTTGCAAGTCTCACAGGCACTGTTGTTGTTAACAACCACAAAACTCTATTAGTTTTCTCTCGCTGATATTCGAAAATCTTCCTACCTGTGTAAGCAGGCCAGGTTGAATCTGCAGAGGCTGGGCACCAGGGGCCTGCGTCACTATGGGAACAGCATTTTCCATCCGCACAGAGTAACTAGTGTGCTTTGAAGGGGACGCCTGCAGCCCTGTGCAAAAATAAAGCACATGCACAGAGGATGTCAACAAATACAGCAGAACTCTCCACATCTGTCACTTATAAACAACACCATGCTCTATGCAAAATTAAGAGAGCTCAGGTATGGGGTGAGATGTGCAAGCTGATTTATCTGCATTTAACAGAGGTCAAAACCGTCTTGCTACATCAAAATATAGCAATACTATAATCATTGCAAGAGTATAAAAACAGTTAATGATCATGGATTTTTTTTTTATCACCCACTCCACAGAAAGAATAAATAAACAAATAAAATAATGCCTTAGGGCTCTTTTGTCCTCCCAGTGCAAACAAGGAGGAAAAAAAATGGGTAAGGGTTAAGTGAGTAAGCGCTACACCAATCTATTAATTTTCCTTTTTCCAATGATTAATTGCCACATCAGTTTATCATTGAATAACCCTTTGCATGGTACAACTGACACCCTCTTTGAGGGGCTATGCTAAAACTGCAAAACAAAATGACAAAAAGCTAGAAAAAAGGAAGACTTTCCAGGCAAAGAAAAATAACTCAACAGGACAACAGAACTGTATTAATGCTACCAGATAAATGCTTAAAGCAAATGCTGGTCTTAATCTTTAAATAATTTTCTGTTGTATTTTATCCTCATATCACATCCTGTTCTATTTTAGTTACTCATAACTAAGATCTTGAGCGTTGAACAGATCACCACACATCTCATTCCATCCTTTTGTGCAAATGCATACTGAATGGTCAGATCTCCTTACCTTGGAAGCCAGGTGGACAGACGATGAGCGCCTGCTGGAAGGGGTCGGCCCGGGCAGCGCAGAGCTGAGGAGCCCCCGGCTGCAGGGGCATGCTCCTCTGGGCCACGGCTGCCATGGAGGCAGCTGAGGGCTGGTAGAGTGCAGATTGGTAGTTTAGTATGGAGACATCAGGACTTGCAAAGGAAAGGGTGGCATTGTTGGTGGAGGAGGGAGCCAGGTTGGTGGCCTAAAGGAATGATGGGACCAAAATAAAAATCATGAGAGTGGAGGTACTGATGGGAATGACAGGGAAGTGGAAGTTCCCCGAGAAGGGGAGCCTTAGCAGGCTGAGATGCAAAACAACCACCAGATCAAGAGAAGATGGATAGCAGGGCATCCATCATAGATGAAAGCCAATGGAAGAATGAGGAAATTGGACAACTGATTTGGACATGGTTTAAAATATGCGCATTGTTGATTTGATTAATTATAGGGAGAGAGAAAATGTGAGGAGAGATGCAATCAATGCTAAAAATTATTAGAACAATCAACCACCGATGAGATAGAAGGTCACCAGAGAAAATTTAGATTGAGATTTTGATCATTTGATCATTTTATATAATTTTCAGTGTTTACTGACCTTATGTCTTTAGACTAGAACGATTTGCTGCTACACAGGAAATTTTACTGTATACTGTCTATAGTGACAATATACTGTACGTGAATTTACTGATGCTTTATATATCTCATTGTACTATAAAGAAAGTATTAAACACACAGCAAGAAAAACATTTCCCTTATCATCACACTTAAATGAATGTTGAAGTCATAAGGAGATCGTATTACAATATAATGTAAATGTAACAGAATGATTATGAGTCAATATAGCTACCCACAGCAAAATTAGATGTTTCATGTCACAGCTTAACTATCTAGCCTCCAAATCAATACGCCTGACAAGAGCAATACTTCACAGCCAACATTCATTCTATAATTATGTGAGCTTAGGTAACTCCAGCATGTCTTGACCATTAATAAGACATGTGGAATACTAAGACTGTCTCGGAACATCCTTGAGACAAACAAATGCTTTTAAGAGACACCGTTTGCTCAGCTTGGAAGTAGTATTTGCTCTGCAAGACACTGTCTAATTTTAGCCCCTTCATTAAGCGCACATAGGAGTGGAGGGAAATACAGAGACAGCACTTTCATTTTTCATTTGCTCTCTTTAGCGTGCTCAATGAACACCAGGGGAGGAAACATAATCAATATGACACTGTGGCATTAATCATAAACAAGCATGGAAGCAGCAAAATAGAAGCCAAAGATGCATTCCAGCCTTGCAAATGAATCAAACTGAATAAATCACTAACTTAAGTCTGTCTATATGCCCTGAGAGCGAGGCGCAGAAAAGACAAGCTGAGGGAATGTTAATCCATTTAAATCACAGCAAGATGGGCTTTTTGTCGCATGCTACACAGTGTGAGCTGGCTCGATATAGTTGGTGATAAAGAACCGTGTTTACTAAAGAGAGGGTTGGGGGGAGAGAGCGGGAGTAGTAACTAAGCACAATCTGGAAAACCCAATCCAACACTTGGTGATTCCGGCGGTAGCCAAAAGTCAGCAGTTTCGATTCACAGACCGTACGAGAACAAAGTGGTAAAGCACCACAGGCTAAACCCAGAGAAATGGGGGGAAAAGAAGAGAAGACAGAGGAGGACAGGAGGGAAAGGAGGGAAAAAGAGAGGAAGCCTGGTAAAGGGATTCTTAAGGCCTGAAAGCCCCAGAATGCAAGGCAAGCAGGAAGTAGGGCTTGTCATGTGTGTAATCAGCACTTTGTGACAATCCCACAGGACCTGGGGCACAGACAGAAATGCAGGCAGACAGATACACATGTACCAAGGCAGAAAGGCAGGCACGTAATCATGGGAATGTAAAGACAGACAGGAAGAATGTATGGGGGAAAAAAGGGACAAATAGCCACTAACAGGCTGCTAAGATGTTCAGCCTCCGACATTTTTGTGTTTTTGGTAAAGGCAACGTTGGCCTGGCTGTATTAGCAAAGGCGTCACTCTTATTTTTTCTTAAGAGTTTGGGCTTGGCTCATTTATCACATTCTGTTCTTTGTCAGAATGCTATTATTTTGAAGGTCACATACATCGTACTCTACTACTTTTTTTTACTTTTTTAAGCTGAATTTCCTTTTACAGTGTAAAATTTTCTCTACAATCTTTGTCAAACCAGATCTAAAATTATTCAGATACTTGCATCTGACTGCGAGAAGTTGACAGCCTCGGTTGCCTAATAGCATACCCCCGAAGGAGGATGTGTATTTTTTTTTGTTTTACCTGGCTGTGCACAGTGTTCAGCTGGTTGTTGAAGGTCATGGTGAGGTTGGTGGAGGTACTTGGGGCCACGTGGGTGATAAAGGGTGTCTTGCTCTGGTTGACTGTGTCGTACATGTTGACACGACGCTTGCAGATCTCCATGTTTTGGAAGCACGACTTCACACTGAATTGACAGAGAGTGCGGGAGACAGGAGGAATGAATACTGTCTTATGACAGATGGCAGATGTTACTTCAATGTTCAAAATGATAATTATGTAAATAACAACAACAGAGCCTGTTGAGTTCTTACTGTGTGCTGTGGGGAAAATCGAGGAGATGTGACATGGTAACAAAGGGGTGGTTGAGTGTTTCGATAGGGGTGATCCTCTTGTCTGCGTCGATGGTCAGCATCTTGGTTAACAAGTCGATGAACTCCCTCCTGTCAGCCTTTTCTGCTAGCATGTCACTCCCCTCCAGATCTGATGTCATATTCACCTGGATGCATGGAACAAACACACAAACACATGCTTTTTCAGCGTTTCAAATATCTCTTCCATGCCCGATTGAGTATTCAAGGTCCCTAATGTTTCTGCAGACGACAGAGCAAAATCTTTTCCTGCAGTTCATTCCCACAGTGAGACCTATTAATACTCACAAGGCCTCATCAGTTAGGGTGTCAGTTTGTGTGTCACAGAGCCCAGTGATAACCTTGCACCTTAGTGACATTATAAACATTTGCACTGGTATTCATAGCACTACTTGAAATATCTCTTGGCGCCTTCACTGAGATTTTTATCTATTCCTAAGACGTGAAAACAAACAAAAAACATGAGCCCAATAAATGCTGCCATTGGTGAGTTGTTAAAGAACCCTTTCACAAAGGACACCATTTTCAGAGTCTGTCTGAAGCTGACATAAGACAACTTAACCTAAATATGTTCTGAGTCAGTTCTGGGAAGCTGTCTCGGAACATCATGCTGCTTCATCTGTATTAAATACAGCAGATTTAGTTGTGGATAAATGCAGGAAAAAGCAGCAGATTTCTAATTTAATGCACATCTAAATGACTAGCAGGAATTTATTCGGTAGAGAGGAACTAATTCTTAGGTCCGGGTTTACTTTTAAGGTTGTCATTTGGCCTGTGGAATGAAGGAAGCAGGACAAGGTCATGATATAGCTTGTCTGGGCTAAGACAAACAAGCAATTGTCAGGCAATGCAAAGACAGAGACAGGGACAACGGCAACAAACAGGCAGCCTTGTTTATTGTGACTGCCATGCAGAGGCAAGAAGGCCTGTTTTTCATAAGGACGCAGCGCTTATCTGTAGGCCTGCTCCAGGGGCTATCAGATGTGCTGCCAGTCAACACCGTAAATCTGATTCGGTTCTCTTTCTTTATGCAGGTTATTCAGGCTCTGTAACCATTCCCCTCTGCTTGCCATCTCCGCTGGCTGTGATAAAGGAATAATCTGCAGAATGAGGTGAGAAATAATCACATTGTCCTCTGCTAGTGGAAGAGATGACTTTGTGAAATGTACACAGTTTGGTGGCACATGCATAGCAGGTGGGAGTTTGCTGATCGCGTCACAATAATCATACTGCATAAAAGAAGCCTGAGGAGAGGAAAGAATTTCGCTATCATCACTTTAATTAAAGTATGTGAATTTACTAGATAGAAAAGATATTTTCAGGCTTCAATTCCTTTCAGTAAAAGCAAGAGGCCACATTTGAAATTTCAAAATCATAACAGAAAATGGTCAATAAGAAATGCAGGGGCTTCAACTAACATGGTCAGCCTGGCATGCTTGGATGTCAACAGCTGTTTATGGAGCCACATCTGTGTTGTGAGAAGCACTGACATGCCACTCTGGAGTAAGGGCAGGGATGGCAGATGTCGAGCAGTGGGACATATAGGCCTACGCCTCAGGAGATATGGAGCTAGCCATGCAGGGTGCAGACCCATCTTCTACACACCACTACAACATGTGCAGATTTACCAATAAACTTCATTTCTCACCAGGGGGAGAAGCACAAGAAAGGAAGATTGTATTTGTAAGTGCATGTAATAAACGAAAGATATGGTGAAGAACATGCTGCTCCTCCTGCCATGACTTCACTCCAATCAACAGAGATTTTGAAGGATTGCAGATCAAAGTGAATCCATTTTCGAGCAGTTCCAGCCTTCCTTCTATCTATGTCGGGCCGTTTGTTGCAAGTTGGTCTCTGATTCACTCAAATTAGATATACTTGTGACTAAAGCCTCCCCACATTTCCCACGATTGAAAGGAGGTTCATTATCGCTTCCTGGCACCCAGCCCCTCTGTCCTGCAGGGCCTTCAGCTATATCATCCATTATACACGCGGAGACAGATGTCCACAAGGCTGGCTTGTTTATACGGTCGGGATAGTGAGATGGGGCAAAATAGGCAGTTTTCTCCCACATTAAGCTTGTGCCGCTCTGCTGTATCCCCTCCGTGTTTTTGTAGTAAGCCGAGTCTGGCTGCAACAATGAGAGGAAGATGGGACACAGAGCTTGAAGTGTAGGAGACAGAGATGACCCAGGGGATATGATAGCAGTGCAGGTTGGTTTCATTAAACTCCGTGCTCTGTGCCCAATGTGTGTATTTGCGTGTGTGTGTAAACTGTAAATTCAACAAACCCAGGCAGTGATAGTATCTTGTCTCAGTCGACAGCATGTTATTCCAGGCAGGCCTGACAGTGGCCCTGGGCGCTACTGGACACCCATAATTGTCTCCATCACTTAAGTAGCTACATGTGTTGGGTATCCAGATGGACAGTTTCCAGAGGCTGCTGCTGGTTGTGAACCAAGATGACTGTGTTCCAAAAGAAATAATTCACCTGCTTAACTCTTATCTCTTGGCTAGTCAATATCAGAGGCAGGATCGAGGAACATGATGACAAGCGAGTACTGTCAGAGATTTGAAGTACCCTCAGAAAAAAAAAAAAAAAAAATGTAATTTTCCATCGCCACTGCCATTTCTGCCAGCAGGACCAGTATTTGGCCAAGTAAGGGTGAACAAAACAACACTCACTATCATCTCACTGTCAGGCACGTCCAATCAAAATGTCATGGCTACATGTGAACTTTCCCGCCGTGGAGAGATGAATTCACTCTGAGTCACAGAGGAAAGTAACATTAGATGTTGCTCGGTTCAGTGACAGTGCTACCCCATATATAAGCTGGCTCTGTAAGTCACTTCCTGGGGTTATGTAAGATCTCTTAAACAAACAGATTCGCATAGGTGACATGCAGGGCTGCAGGGAGACAGGGGCTAACCAGCTGAGTCATGCAGACACTACACGGTGCAGGTCACACTGAGCTGGTCTGAAAAACTGGTTGGGATGTTCTGGAATGTGTGCATGTGTGTGTGTCTCAGTAAAAGAAAGAAGGGGAAAGAGAACAACATTTTGTACCCTTGTTGTCCTCTGCATGCTTACATGTACCCCATATGTACAAAGAGAAGTCTAAGCCACAACACTCCTTCTGTCTTAAATAAGAAAGCAAACTGTACATATCAAACACGTTAACCAGCCTCACCACATGTTCAGCTCAAATGTCTGTCTGTAACTTATTAGATAGCAGTTAAGCAAAATTAAGTACAGAGGCAGAGTTGGCAAAGGGTTCAGCAAACAGCTGCTTTTATTTCACTCTGTAAAATTCTATATGGCAGAAAAGCTACACCGCATCTGGAAATCAGGCCTTGAAAAGAAAACTAGTGTAAAGGACTTCAAATATTTGATAGCTAATTCTCAGGATGTGAAGGATCAAACTGGCCCCGGACCTGAGTAGCCCTAGTGGAAAAAAACTTAAAATGCAAGGCGGAAGATGGGACTGAAGCGAAAGACAGAGCTAAAGCAAAAAAAATAGAACTGTTGTCCAACAAGTGAGAAAGAAAGGGCTGTGCTTTGTTTAACTCAAACAGCATACCTGTGCCATATCATCCAAGCAGTTGAAGATGTACTTGCGAGCCTCCTTGGACTTGATCCCTGTTTCACCCTCGTGGTCCTCTGGAGTCTGTAGTAGACAAGAAGCAGATGTTCATCTCAAATCCCATCACACTTCCCCTCTGGAAACGCACTATTTACATTTGGCTCATTACAGCCTCTTGTTGTTGATGTGCAGCAGGACTCAGCTTGCCCTTTGAGCAACCCTGGGGTAGCACACAAACACTCATCTAACAGCAAGGGAAGATGGGGGAACTGCATCTGGAGGCGCACACTATATCACTTTAACACTGAGATGATATACAGAGTATAGACTGTTTCACACATGCACACACTTCAGAGAAGTTCATATGGGAACGCATTTACATAAAATGCGAAAATGCAAAAACAAGTATAGAAGCACACGAGCATTCTCTTTCAAATGTTTAAACCACAATGAATCTGTGATGACTATTGAAACTTCCTGCCTGAACACATTATATTTTTTAATTACAATCAGCACAGCAATGTAGTTGTTTACTGTTACATGTAAAAGCATATCAAAGTCAATTTGAAGCTGAACAATCCCTCTTCAGAGTGGAAAAAAGTAATCAAGATGCCTTGATATTTGACTTTCCACATATCAGTGACACTAGAAAATCATAATGAGTTACAGCAGTGGTGTCAAGCGCCAACTAATATCCATCTCTGTGTCTCTCTTACGATGCTGCTGTCAACTCTTCTCTTCAGGAACTCACAGACCCACCTCATTAAATTGACCAAAATGTGTTCTGAAAGGCCTCATAAGCCCGAACGTCAGACAGTTTTTTCAGAGAGGACAGAGAAATTCTTAAATTTGAGCGGACACATTAAAAAGTTATGTAACCTTTACCTGACAACTGCTAGAAGCCTGTAGGCAGCTGACTTGAGAGAATGTAAACTATGTGCTCTATGTTTCTGCATTTCTTCATTGAAAACCAATCATCATCATCGATTGTTCTCAGTGTGGCATGTTAATGGGCTTCATCATCATCAATCCCGGGCACAGGCAGAGGAGTCATGGTAAAAAAAAAACACTGCCATACCCTGCAGACATGAACTAGCTATTGCAATTTGATACAGTCAAGAACTCATGTGCAAATTCACTGCGTGAAAAACCAAAAGTTCAAGATCAGTTAATCCGGGTGATAAAGAAAGGAGCGGACCTACTCATTGAATGACCTACACAGAGGGACAGTGGAAGGGGGTTAGAGCAGACAGACTTTATTCACTGGGTTGGGTTTCCATTTGCCAAATCCTCTAACATAGATCCATTTCGCTCTCATTACCCTCTCACTTTGTTTATAACCAGAAAGTTGTCAGTGTTCCACATAGTGTAACCAGAGTTTAACCAGAGAATATTAACATCAGCTTTCACTGGCAAACACTTTGCTTGTGAAATATGACCTGCTCCTTGAAGGATGTTCTTGATGCTACCAGCTGAGAATTTTTGAGTGTTTATGGGAGTGCATCTGCACCGTTCTAGCTGTACCTTAAGTCTCCAGAGAGGATAGGTGGAGTCGGGGTCTCTGTTGAAGAACCTGGTGGTCTTTGTCCCTGCACTCAACAGATACTCTGCAGGCAGACCCTGTGTCTGTGAGATGTACCGGATCTGTAAGAAAGAAGATGAGAACTGCAATTACATCACATGCATGATTGAACCATAAGTTTCATTTAATTGGGAAGCACTCTAAATCTTTCCTGCTGATCACAAAAGGGCTAAAACTTTAGGAAAGATTCTCTTTTGGCAGTTTGAAAATCTACGCTGACATTGAGGACTCCAAATGTATCTGGCTGGAAGCTGCATAGCACCAAAACATGACCTAGACCCGAGAGTGTAGGACTGATTTGTGTCTTTTAAATTAGACACTTTAGAAAAGTTTTCGGGCCCATGAAAAGTCAGCCAAGCTTGTTGAGTGATGGAGCACAACTTGCTCAAGGTTTTCCCACTGAGCCTCGTCTGACTGATAGGGAGAGGGGAGCGCAGCAATGTCTTGCTCTGGAGCACAGGGGCTGCGCTAATTGGACAAGTGGCTCTGTGGCATCTGTTCAGATAAACAGGGAGGCTGCGCAAGAATCATCAGGGGCTGTCAGGGGGATTAGCGAAGCATGCCACCCTCCCGAACACACTCACAAGCACACACTCAAAGACAGAGAACACACACAAATGCATGTACACATAAACATAATTGCACATGAACACAGATTAATAGGTATGCTAGTACCCCAATACCCAAACACACATAATCATGAGTTGCTCAGAGGTCAGTAGATAGTTTGAAGGTCCAAGCAACCAAGTGTTACCTGATCGTACTCTGAGGCTCCGGGGTAGAGGGGCCATCCCAGGAAGAGCTCGGCTATCACACAGCCAAGGGACCACATGTCTATGGCCTCACAGAACGGCAGGCCCAGGATGATCTCTGGAGCCCTGTAGATAGAGAAAAAACACAGTATCGTTGGAATGTTTTTCTCTTATAGTAAATGTATAATTTCAAATGGAGAGCTGGTGATAAAATTGGATTCTGCTTTGTCTCACAAAGACACTGAAAATTGAAACACACTTTAAATGTAACATAACCACACTGTCTTTTTCAAAATGAAGTCATATCTGCAAGAGCCTTGTGAGAAGCTTCATTTCACACTTCCGAGGAGTTCATGGAGAACAGCCCAGTAGTGTACACAGTTCAGCAGAAGAACTCATTCATGCTGAATATGTAGGAGTGAGCTTGAGACTGACAAATTTTCGTAATGTTCCCAGAGCCAATACAATTTAATTAGACAACGTACACACAAATTAGGGGCGCTTTTTGGCACAAGACCACAGTTCCAGAGCAAGACAGACGATTCATTTAATCTGCTGTGTCTGAAGGCTGTCATGTTGGCAGTTTCCAAGGTGGCACCTCGCAGATAACCGATTGGCCCCTTTTATACAGCCTGTTGCACCTTTGTTCTGCCTCGTCCTTCTGTGTAAAAGGTACGAAAACGGAATGGAGAATATTCATGCTCTGGCAATAAGCCGGCAGTGGAGGTACTCACAGAACCGGGTCGACATCTGTGTAAAAGCGAGCACCGGTGTGGCGGGACAAACGCAGACACTGTTAAATGTCACGCCTCTGATTCTGGAACGCCAGCATGCTATCTAAAATCGCACAGCGGGGTGGCTTTATGATGGCTTTGTTTTGTTCTGTGTAAGCAAGCAAAGCTTGTTTGATAAGGGGTCTTATTAACTGCAGTATAGTGGGATTTCTGCTTAAAGAGGCTATTGATAACCATGCAGGAGCATGGATCACTGAGCCCCATCAATGGTAGTCAAGCATTGGGACTGTGTAGAGGTACAAGTGTATGTTTATTGTGTTTCACAGTCCAAAGCAAAAAAAAAAAGCAAGATGGAAGCAATTATGCCATGAAAAATAAAACCAACATAAATATTCTCTTGAGCCTGCAATGAGCTTCATCCGGGCTTTTAGCGGGCTACATTTGAGTTAATAGTGCCAGTGCTTAATTCCCAGCCACGGGCTTTTCCCAGTCGTACACGAACATACAGTGATACACCACTTCAGACCATTTCAGTGGTAGAAGAGATAAATATCTATGATTTGATGATAAAGAGAAAATATCGTTTCAGTTATTTGAACAGCTCTGCAATCTCAAACAATTCCCAAATTTCATCTGACATGTTTTATGTCCTACCAGAAAGACTAATACACTTCTTATGAGCTCGTATCACTGATGGGGCTTAAAATAACCAAGAACATAGTGACTCTGCTCCCTATTAATTCAAATCACTTTCAGGATGTTCTCAGGTTGTCATCACTATAGGGAATACATTTTTTTGGTTTAAAATGTTACTGGTGAAATTTAGTCACCTATCGTAGCTCCAAAACAATGGTCCTCACTAAGAGAAACGGACAGAACTCTTATCTATCTAAAACATCAATCTAGACTGAACCACTAAAACTGAAATCCCTCTCTGTCAATTAATAACTTATTAGTTATTAATATCTAACAGCATGATCAACAGAACACAGGAGCTTAAGGCTGATCTTGGAAAGTTTCTTGTCCACAATGCTGATTACTGTGACCATGGTAACTAGGCTAGTGCTCACCCCTAAGCCTAGGCGGGCCCTGGCAGGGTTTCAGTCACAAAGAGAGAAACAAGGCGGCCTGGCCTCAGGCCCGCTGGGACTGTAGGTACCGGGGAACACAGAATGTGGAAAACAGCATGGGGGGACGCTATATGACTTTGGAGGCCTGCAGGGGGGCAAAGGGGTGAGCAGTCTGAGGGCAGCTGGAGGGTTTGGAGGAGCATAAATGTACACACTTCACATATTTAAAGGCAAATTTCTAACTGAAGCCTCCTGCCCCCTATTCACTGCTTGCTGGTGTTGAGTGAAATCAAAGGAGGCCACAGGCGATTCATTGCACACTGAGATATGGCTGAAGCATAGAGACAGACGACACCAACAGGGTAGACACTGAGAAAAACAAAAAACTGGAACAAGGGGAAGAGAGGGGGACAGAGAGTTTAAGAGTGGCAGAGACAGATTCAGGCATATGAGGGGGAGCAGTGCTTTGCTCAGTGAAGAACTCCTGTCACAGAAGGTGGTTATTGGGGTCTCAAGGGCAGCAGTGGAACAGACACCAAGACAACACTCTAGCAACAGTATCTTAGGGCACCATTACACACCAATACAAAGACACCTTCAAACACAATGAGCCAAGATGTCTATCGAGGGGCTGCCAAAGAAGCATAAAAGAGCCTGCTAGGAGGTGATAACAGAGGGAGCAGCAAGGTTTGCAGAAGGTAGGGAAGAGGAGAGATGGACAACAAGACCAGGGTCAGCATGATCCTCCAGTAGCAGCCTGTTAGACCGGCTGGAGTTTCATTGTTGACAAACAGAGAAGCAAGCACACCAAGAAACTGAACCTAAAATTATAAGAAGTCGTCTTCCTGTTTCCCTTTCACTGCCAAATGGAGATGCGCTCCGTCAAACTGGATGAGGTACCGACGAGCCCATGTACATATTCAGACAACAATCCTATTATCAAGCATTGCTTTGAAGTCTAGATCAATTTAAAGTCTTCGGAGTGAAGTCAAATCACTTAAACACTTTCTTTCATGGAAAAACTCCCTGACAAACACAGTTTGTGAGGATTATGTTCTATTCATACATTTAAACATCATTGTTTGCACTTTGTACTCTCTGCTTATCATGCTGTCTGTGCGGAAGTTGATAACAAAAGTAGTCCGCACTGTGACAACGTCATCACAGCAATAGTCCTTTTTTACCTATGCAATGTTTTACAATAAAATAAAACCAATATACTGTAGCAGACCTACACCTCTGCTCGGCATTTGTCATCTGAATAGGATTCATACATTCCTACACAAAAACACAAAATTATACCCCCTTGTTTGCATGAATATGAGTCTCCAAAAACCTCATATAACTTCAAGAACCCAAAAAGCATGTATGAGCCATTGCAAGCTGCAAAAAGAGGAGGCCGCTCTCACAATATGAGGCTGTTTTTTGACATGGCTGCACCATCAAAATGCATCGTGGAAATGAAAGCCACAGGAAACCCTTTCATCAGATGGTTCTCTTGATCACTGCAATTCCAGTGGACACATACAGACCACAGGACCTTCTACTTTTTTTTTTTTTACCCACACAACTTCCAACATCAATCACCATTATGGAATATAATTCATAGAAGCTCTAAAGCAAGCAAAAACAAAGAAAGGCAAGAGCTGAAGTGCAGTGCAGTTAAATGTCATGTGAAGGTGGCTTTTCAACAAAACCTACTTTCGTAAGAGTGCAATTAGGGCTAGGTATTTAACTTTAGCACAGTATTTCTATCCGTGTGTGTAGCTGTGTACCATGACCACATGGACTTTACCCTTGTGTGTGATGGAGAGATTTGCTAGTGTTGATATTATGCTTGGATCCATTTCAGCCCGAGCCTTCCTGGGTTATGCTCCAGTGCTCTACTTAGGCTGTTCTCATGGCTCCTCTGCCTCTCACAGAAAGCTCCTCCATTTAAGCAAAAGACAGAGAGAGAAAAAAGAGAGTGAAGAGAATAAAGGAAGAGAGGAAGGAAGAGAGAGGGAGCAACATTGCTGCTCGTGATATGAAACCACAAATGCAAATGTGCCCCTACCAGCGCACCACTGTCATTGTATGCAAAGCGCAACACAGCTGCTGCTGATGCAGGCCTTTCACTGGCAGTGATAAACAGCACACACATCTGCGCAGCTCACAAACCTTGTTCCTTTCCTGCCCCCCTTCCCTTTCTAAAGTAGTCGAGCACGAGACGCTGTAATTTCATGCCATGACAATAGGTCTTCATCTCTTTTGTAGGTGAAACCAGTACATGAGCATCCCGAAGTTCAGTTGGTTTTGGATTCTTGAGCACTTAAAGACTTGATCAAAAAAAGGGAGAACAGAAATTACTGTTTGTCCGTCATTGACTCCAAAAGTGAAAAACTTCACTCTTGTAACCTGGTAAGCACCTCAGGATTGAGGTACATGGGTAAACCATCTGAGCGCACAACATTCAGCACACACTGCCAAGTTATCGACCTTTAATCTTCACCCCACCTAGCTCATCTCCAGCTGGCATGGCTACCACAGACATTACCTCTCAGAGGGTGGAGGAGGGCTTCTTGCTACACATCACAGATGTCAGATACAGTGCGTACAATGTGCTAGCTACTGGCTAGCCAGAGGCTTTTTCTGAATTTCAATGGGAACCAAACTGCATGAGAGGCCTCAGTGTTCGGGCTAGTGGTTCTGATAGCATTGGCACTTGACAAAAGAAAGATGTAGGCTGGGATGGAGAGAGAGGGAGGGAGAGAGAGAAAGTCTGCATACTGACATCCTCCCAGCTGGCCTAGTCATTGATGAGCCCCGGTCCCCTTGGGAGCCAGAGATGGCGCGACTCATGAATGGAGCCTTTCTTCTGCCACCCCAGCCCACCCTTACACCTCAGCCCCTTCATCCACCCCTTTCTGCCAGCCAGGCCAACCCCTACACCTCACCCGGCTTCACCATCCACCCCTTCTTTACAACCCCTCTGCCAGAAAAACCCCCTTCAAACCCCTAAAACTAGGGTGCTGAGGCAGGCTAGCGCTCCCCTCCCCTGCTTGCCTATTCGCCCTCTGCTCCGTTGAACCATGCCCGCACTTGGCTGGCCTGCCAGCCCACACACACATAAACATACATGCAAACACACTCGTAGAGACACACACACTGCTGACATCACAGGCTGTGTGCATGTCAGGATGTATCCATCAGGCTGACCTTCCCTTAGCTTGGCTCCAGAAGGGAGACTGATGGATCCCTGGAACCCTGCAGCATTTACAAACACACATAAATGCACAACACACACACACACACACACACACACACACACACACACACACACACACACACACACCACGCAGGCACGCACGCACGCACACACACACACACACACACACACACACACACACACACACACACACACAAACAGACACACACAACCACAGGTCAGCCCTTCTATCGTAATGGGTTTGATCTCTTTCCTTTCCATTTCAAAGACTTCATCATTGGCCCTTGTGTAACTATGTTTTATTCAATAGGGAGGCAGGCAGTTATAAGTAAAGCACAGTATGTACACCAGAGGTAAATAAAATCCTATGCTGGTTATGTTAAAAGTACTGTTATGAAATAGCGCTGGTTTGGTAGAGAGCTGTCTGGTGCTAAAAGGAAAAAGCACTTCATCAGAAAAGAACTTGCCATTAGTTTTCTCCCCTCTCTCTGTTACTCTGCTTTCCCTTTTCCTCCCTTTTCCTCACCTCTTTCCCTCACCCCATCCCACGCTTTGCCCTTGCCTAATGTAAAAGGGATGCTCTGAATGAAACCTTTCCTCCCCTGGGGTATTCATCTACATATTCATGCCCTCCAAGGTTCCTCCACAGCCTCTTTGAAGATACACCATAGAGAAACACTTTTCAGGATATAATGCATGGCGGTCACTGACCGAAATCAATGACCAGAGTTAAATTCCCTGCAGTGCACCTGTGGCTTGCAGTAACTCCCTCCCCCAACCCAAGACACACAGATACGTCACATCAAAAATGCTGCACAAATGGCATAGGATATAGTGATCATATAAATGCACATTTACCCAGGCAGACACGTTAGATGGAATTCAAATTTGGAGCTTAGGTGTTCCGGGTGGTTTCACAGGTGGAAAGGAGGAGTGGTGATATCTGGACAAGGCCAACTTTTAGAAATGTTGTCTCACTCACTAAGCAGGGGCGACATTCCTAGTCCTGAAAACAGGCCTCCCTCTCTCTTTTTCTTTCTCACAGAAAAAGGCAGAGTGAAAACGCTGACGAGGCTGCCACTGTTTTACCAGTTAAAGTATCAGCGTTCCCTGTGGGCCTAGCAATGCATTAAAACAAGGCAAATCAAAGCCTATAGAGGGAAGGGAGCAGAGAGGATGTTTCTTACAAAGGTGGTGTAGAAAGAATTAGTCAGTGAAAGGTAAAGGACTCTCATGAACAAGGAAACCTCCAGAGACATATCAATCACTCATAGAAGTTGTGATTACAGTAACTCAAATGCATCTGTGCAGGCTAATGTAAAATATGGGAGACAGCTGTCTGTATGCTTGTGCTGATGGAACAAAACCTGAGGTACAGTTCAGCTCATCAACTTCAGAGGGAGTGAGCTGTACCTGAAAGCTCACACAGATAGCATTTGTAAATCCAAGGGTCTTCCCAGTTCCCTCTCCCAGTCTCACTGTCTCATATTTAGCTTCTCCCTCCTCTTTAAGGAATTGTATATAATAAAATATTCAGTGGGCAGAGAGCCACCCTGTCACTGTGGCACACATGGCACATGGAGCCCTGTCGTCACAGTGTGACAGAGTCAATATTAGCATACAGGATATGCCACATTCTCTCACATGGCATCCCCCTATGTCATTACACAGGCTGCTTTTCAAATGACTGTGTTCACAGCAGTGTTAGATAACATATCAGATTTACTTGTGGGTAACATAGAACATCAGACACATATTTTACTGCAATACATTTACTGTTAAAGAGACTCCCTCCCCCGTTGGAGAAGCAGTTTGGTACCCTTTTCCAGCCACCCTGTCTTTTTTCTTTTCCCTCTGCTCGCAAACACCTCCATTATCAATGGTAACATCTATAAAAAAACAAAAATACGAGCAGCTAAAGTGCAGCTCAGTTGTTCGTTTGGACATCTATGCAGTGCTTCATTAGTCCCGGTAGGTAATTACTTCTTTCCTGTGGTTATTATTATTCTCCAGCATACTGCTGAGCGTATCACTCACACATATCATTTCCACCTGCAACCAGCGGGCTTTGCCTGGCTACCTACAGTACCCTCTAAACCTCCAACCCCCACTGCCTAGTGCAGGGTTCAAATTGACAGACCTCCTTCAATGTGGGTGGAGGTGGAGGGAGAAGGAGAAATGACAGAAGGGAGACCAACTTAAACCACCTACCCACCCGATAACACACACAGTATTCTGTGCCTTCAGCCTCTCATCTCAAAGGTAAGAGTGCTGGGAAGGATTTTCGATCGATAAATGATGGGTATCTGTCATAAAGTGATGCTCTCTGCACAAACAGTCTGGAGAGAAGATGTAGAGGATTGCCAAAAGGGACCCTCAAGTGTCTCCAACCCTATTAGGGCAGTAGACTGACAGTCAGACAGTATCAGGCCAGTCTACAAGCCACTGGCCAGACTAAGACCCAACCCTGAGGCGTGTGCTGCTCTACTCTGTCAGACTGGAGTCCTCATGATAATCAGACTTAAGAGGAGTCTTGAAATACTAACTTGAAGATGGGTTATTGATGTCCCATCCTTAAAAAATCTAAAATCGCTGCTGCTGAACATTGACAATGATGCCGTCGCACCTTCATACTGTGTTAGTCACTACTCTTAGCAAGGCCAGAGGTAATATGTGGGTCACACGTAGAACTCACACAGGAGTGGGTGAAGCAAAACTAAAGGCAGAGATACAGACAGACGACACACACATTCTAACATGCAGTCACTCAGTCAACCAGCCTAACCAGCTGGCAAGCCTGTCACCATGGCTCATACGGGCAACGCGACACACTGTGCAGACGGGCGCAGGCGGTCAGTGAGGAAGATGAGAGTGTGTCCGCTCATGGCAGAGGGATGCTAAAGCCCAAGCCTTGATCACTTCAGCAAGGTAGAATGTGCAAGGGATTCAGTGAGCTTCACTTAAACCTTTTTGCTCGGTTTCATCTGAAGCTGACAATCAGAAGAAAAGCCAGAAAATTTGTCTAGCACACTGCAAGCCACAACAGGACAGCCGAGAGCCCAGGTCAAAGCTGAAAAATATATGTCATATCTTTAAATTCCATCACAGCCTTTCAGTCGCAAGAAAACAGCACGACAGTTATGTAAACTGCTGGTCAAACAAATTACAATCTCTTCTGCTTGCTTGACTGACTGTCTGTCTCCCTCCTTCTCTTTTGGTTTGTCTGGTTGATAGTAGTTATTGTCGTTTTATTCTCTAGTTTCCTCAAGCAGTTGCCTTAGTACTACACTAATACAGTCCAGTGCTAGAAGAAACTGCAAGGCACTGCATCGATATGTCCCATTCTGTTGATTTAGGGTGGCTAAGACAGAGATCAGGTGATGGGGGAGAGAAAGAGTGGCAATGTGGGACGGCTAGTGGAGCCATACATACTGTATATGTGGTAAAATGAGAGACGCCAAAAATCCATTTGAAATACAGCATCTGAGAACATATAGCCAGGAACCATGGGGGCGCCTTCCTACCATCATAATGCCATACGTCTCGCTGCCATTCAATACACACAAACACACACACACACACACACACACACACACACACACACCCATACACAGTTTCAATCAAAAACGCTGCTCTGGTTGACTAGTTCCTTATTTCTGAGCCGAGTGAAAGAGCACATGGGGGAGATATTTGCAAGGCAGACTGAAAAATCCCCCTCCACCTTACCCCCACCCCAGGATATGCTGTCATACAGTGCATGCGCTCCATTTCTCCACCCTCCACCCATCCCCCCCTTCACTCCTCCCCCACTCTATCACTATCCCTTGTTTGACTACCCTCTTCCTTCCTCCCACCCAGTCGGGTAGTAATACCATCTCCTGCCTAATCAAATTCTGCTGTGTGTGACATGAATTCTCGGTGCCCGAGGCTGCACTGCCTCACGACAAGCTACAGGGCTGTGGAGAGCTGTAACTAAACCTTGCGCAGGTCCTATAGAGCAGCTCCCCATCTCCCTCTAAAATTTAACATGGGGAGAAAACTCCTGGACAGATTCCCCAAGCTTCTCTCTATCTGCCTGCTTCTGTGTTAGCCCGAGTGTTTGTCTGTCAGTCCGTGTAAAGCGAAACTCTCTTCTTTGCGATGTATGTGTGCTACAGTGAATCCCTGGAGTGCAGCAGACTCATGGTTAATTAGAGATTGGATAAGACAGACTGACAGAGGCTGATCCAGATTGTCACCCAGATGTGGTCAGATCTTAATCCAACACAATGACTGACCCCCTGCCCCTCAGTCACAATGAACATTGTACATGGATGACAACTATCACATTAGCATGCAAGAAAATACACAGATTCCTAAGCACAAACACACACACATACACACACACACACACACACACACACACACACACACACACACACACACACACACACACACACACACACACACACACACACACACACACACACGTCCTCAAGAGTGTCCTTCGGGAAAGGTGAAGCCTCTGCCGATCATGAGTCTTCCCTCCTCAGACTCATGTCCCTCTATCTGCCTCAGCGTGCTGCCTGCCTGCCTGCTGTGCCTTCAGACACTCTTAACACCGTTTGTCACGCTGCATTCTTCCCTGACAAGAATTAGAAATGTCATCACGTAGAGAAACAACAGCAGGATTATTAAGGCTTTATGGAGGAATTTGGACAAATAGGCCATTCCCTCATAGCCTCATCAGAGGCCAGTCTCCTTTCTAAGACAAACAAGGGGAGACAGATAGTATTGTGTATTGTGTGTTTTTTGACTTGTAAATGAGAGCTACAGTTTCTCATGTCAAGATCAGTCTTGCAAGAAACAAAAAACCATGAAGGGTACAGGTGTTTGCTTCTGTGTTTCTCAACGCTTAAGCCATGTAATAGACATGGCTTGGGTTAAGAGACTTATACGGGTAAGTACATCTTTTCATACAAATTCATGTTTTGCACAAATCTATAAAACAAGAGCTTTTTATTCTATTCATTCAATAGTGGCCATACTCATCTCCCTTTAAAAAATCTGGTAAATACATTTATCACTCCCCCTAAAAGCTAACAGCAAATCTCCATCTGAGCCACATATGAATCAGAAAGAGGCCCATATTATGAAAGTTAGTGTTTTATCATTGCTTTGTGCTTATTTTGCCACTACATGGTGCAGTGTGAACGCTTTTCTTACAGCAGGCAATAATAATAAGAGAGGTCTTCAAAAACAATCAGTCACAATGACAGGTAATTAATTTGGCCAAGCAACAGTGCCCTGCAGTCATTTGTAAGTATAGTCGCAGTTAATCACCTCTCAATGACAATACACCTGTATTGCATTTCCTTCCCTCTGTCATATAGGGAGATAACTTTCTCCCATCCCCAACTATATAGTCCACGATGACCAAAAATGAAGGCATTCTCGGCATTTAATATGCCATACATTGTCTATTGAGGGAAAATAATTACTGTACAGCAACAATCAATACAGCCTTATCCTTTTCATGTAGCCATACTTGAAGATTCAATTATTATGGACATAAAATGATATTATTATTTCTGCTGCTGTGGCCTCACTCAGGGAGGCAGCAGACAATTGTGATTTCATCTAACCAGTGATTTGGTAAAAAAAATCGAATCTGTCCTGGCTATGATATTGTGATGTCTGACATGTAAGCAAAGTGGATAGAGCTTAGATATGCTCATGTTTCTGATTAAGGGCATTATTGTAATTTGGTTTTACCTTGTCATTACCACTGTGGTGGACTCGGGGGGGGGGGGGTACATGTTGTGGATTTTTAAAGTCAAGTTACAGTGAAGGAGGATACCATCCCAGAGGACACACATACTTACATAATTAACGACTGTTATCTTTATCAATGAATCTTTTGATTTCTTTTTTAATTAACTCATTGTTTAGTCTATAGAATGTCAGAAAGTACTGAAATATGCCTATTACAATTTCCTCAAGCCCAAGGTGACATCTTCAAACGGCTTTTTTTTGGCAGATGACCTACCCAAAACCCAAATAATATTCATTTCTCAATGTATTAAAACAGAAACTTTGCATTTGTGCTTGAAAAATGACTTAAGTATTAATTGGTCTGAACTATACAATTGAAAATATAAGATTACTAGGTAATTTCTTGATGTAATGGAAATGATTGGAAACTCTACATATGAGACATAATGGAGGGAAAGTACCTTGTGTTTTTCTGGACGCTAGGCATGTCAGATTGCCCTTAAATGTGACAGTCTTAGTGTATAAACACATAAAGAGACAGGGGGAAAGGTCATGTTTACAAGCAAAATGATAAAATGTCAAAAACTGTAAAAAATGAAAAAAACTGACAGCACCACCTGAGATTGTAGGCTGTTGCTCATGGGAGACTAATGACAGACAAGATTGTTCAGCTCTTGCGTGGATGTAGAGAGATTTTTTTTCCATGACAAGATATACCAGCGAATGGAAGACAAATATGCTGTCATCATGGTTTGTGTGTGATAAAAAAATTCCACACAGATATGCATGTCCTCTGACAGCTCCATAGCTGATGGTTGCCTTCCTTAACCAGGTGTTTTCCTGCCTTAGCTTACCTTGCCCAGAGGGAAGACTGTTCCCTCTCTCTGAGGACACACACACACACACTCACACACACACACACACACACACACACACACACACACACACACACACACACACACACACACACACACACACAAACAACAACAACAAAGGCTTTCTAGCTCTGAACATTTCATTTTGTTTTGGAGTCAACAGCAAAGACAGACAGTTTTATAGTACAAGTGCAAACCATGGAGCGGCAGCACTGCTGGGGGAGCCTGCTGGAGTCACTGTGAATTTTAAACCAGTACTAAACATGACACATTTACAATTTCTCAGGCAAGAAATCATATCCCACTGAAGGCTCTGTACAGTGGAATTCTCTCTTCTTGTTCGTTTGTCGCCCTCTTTCCTCCTTTTCTTCCCTTCTCTCCACCTTTTCTTCGAATGCCGTCTGTGCTAGCGCTCTGAGGATGCTGCTGGAGGGAGTCCAAAAGGACACAGTGTGAAATGAACACAGCTCTGACCTCCCAGACACCCCCGACACAGCCAATCAGATCACTTCGCCCCGACACATAGGGCACTATAATTGGTTGGTGGGTGGGAAATATGAGCAGTGGGGATTCGAGTGGCGGGAAAAAGGGAGGGAGCAAGGAGCGGAGAGAGGAACAAGGGGAGTGGTAATACAGCTCCTCCACGCACTTTAACCAACCCTTTACCCAGGACAGGACAGGAAATCTCCAGAACAAAAGCAAGCTGTCATCTCCCCTCATTCTGAACAGAGCTGTTCTCAGCTGACTGGCAAACTGAATGATCCTTGAGGGAGGTAGCTTGTTGTAAACTGGTCCTGTCTCACATTCCAGATGTCTCTGGCGAGCGAGGCAAAAGATCGTGCACTGAACTCTCAAACAGGAAATGAGTCCGAATGTCGTGCCTTTCCCTGTGATGGGGCCTCAGCTGTGGCCAACAGAAGGTGGCAAACAACGTCGCATGTATGAATACAAACGTGTCCATATGCTGAAATCCACACAGAGGCAAGAACATATAAATGCATCCACAAACTATCTCTTTCTTTTCTTTCTTTTAACAAGCAGGGATGGATGTGCACACACCCTCCTCCCACACATCACTGCTCACAGCTGCGTACCCTGGGACATTGCTATCTCCAGCCCAAACCTGGGCTCACATCAACCACATTCCATAGTCTCCCCAAACCCCAGGGGCAGCTTCACAGCTGGGCACCGAGCTGGGCTGTTCCCTGCCTCCCCGCCTCGACTTTCACCCATCACCATCCCCGCCTCCTTCCGTCTGCTCACCCTCTTACATACCCCAGAAAAGAACATATCCCTCTTTCACCGCTGCATCAGTATTTCAAATTATCTGGAGGAGAAATTTCTCTGCTCTTCCTTCCATCAGCTCATTCACATCTCACATGATGAGGTTAGACAGAAGTGGCTGAAGCCAAAACAACAATGCATCAAAATGACAAAGAGCTGCCAGAATGTTAATGAATGCTTTTCAAATTCTGCTGTTAGTGAATTTCATTTTATTTTCTAATTGCAGCGGTTTCCTTTAAGGTATAATGTTGACAGGGTAAAAAGACATGTCAGCAAACAGACTACATAATCTAATAACTTCATCTTTGGCTGTGAGGCTGTCAGAAGTTATATATAAAACTGACCTTATAATGTCATCTATAAATGAATGAGATGATGGAAACAGGACCCCGATTACATTGGAAGAGGGAATCATCAAAACTTCAGTTCAGGATACAACATTTCTCTCCATTAGTTCCTCTGGTATTATTTACCAAACTAACCATCAGTGGTGCAATTCAGTTGACTGATAGTTGAGTCAGGTCTTAATTAAATAACAGCATGAGAATATACTTTGATACTCCAAAAGTTCCCACAGCTGCTCTCAGATCCAGATGTACAGCACAAAAAAGTACATTTCCCACAACTTTAACCGCTGAGGAATGTGCAAAGCTGCACTTTGGAGAAAAAAAAAAACAAGAAGAAGCCTCAGTGACATGTGTCCTTCCTGTCCATGGGGTTTTCAATTGCTCTAAAAATGCCAAAAAAACAAAAAACCAAACTAACTATACACACAGTTCAATTGCACAGAAAAACTGAATCCACACACCTGCCAAGCACAAGTGAAATAACAAATGGGTACACACTGATCAGCCACTGCATTAAAACCAGCTACCAGTATTAGTG
Source organism: Istiophorus platypterus (assembly GCA_016859345.1). Lineage (NCBI taxonomy): Eukaryota > Metazoa > Chordata > Actinopteri > Istiophoriformes > Istiophoridae > Istiophorus > Istiophorus platypterus. Next base: position 9,001,326 of record CM029121.1, read on the forward strand.
CTGTGGCTGATCTGTGTATATTTGTTACCCTGAATATGAGTGTATGTGTTTGCATGAAAATGTGTGTATATTAGCGTTCAAGTGTATGTCTGTAAATAGTTAAAGCCACGCTCTGTTTCATCATTTCAGTAAATGCCATGCAGTACATCAGTCTAACTGCATATGTCTCGGGCCATTTCCATATCTGTAATAGAGAAAACCCGTCTTCCATCAGAGCGGCTCCTCCACTGTGCTCAGAGAGCAAGCTAGCACACATGTGTCTGCACAAATGCAAGCACGCATACACACCGCATCTCTGATGCGCTGACACAGAAAACTAGATTTATTAAGGGGAGGGATAGAGGAGAATTCGATTGTGTGTGGGGGGTGTAATTTCAGCAATGGACGAATATTGTTGCAGACGAAAATTGCAAAAACACAAAAAAACACAACGCCTTCCACAATTGTAGCACTAAAGTGCAACACTCTCCTTAAGAGACCTGTTTATTTAAGACCTATGACACAAAAGCCACAGTGGCATGCAGGCTTATCTCTTCACATCCCTTGAAACGCAGCACAGCCCCCAAAGAGCTCCCTGGCGCTCCACATGCCACTTTCAATTAGTTCCACAAAGAGAGTCTTCCACTACCAAAAGGAAGATGGGAGCTCATTACTGAATTCCTCTCTACTCTCAGCTTTGAAATATAGATCAGGAGGCTATGTTTGACTGCTGGGGCCCTGATGTGCCACTTGCCAACCATGCCACACCAGTCCAGAGCAGATGAGAGCAGAGTGCCGTCTCATGGATTAGCCACTCCTCAGGTTTAACAGCCCCTGCAGCTTTCCCTCTATCTCACCATTAGCTCTTTGCCTACCCCTCTGTCTCTTATTTCCTTTCTCTTAGCTTTCTCTTTCTATCTCTCCACTAAACAGGCTCCCTGCAGCCACAGCTCTTAGCACTAAAACCCACAAATGGTAAAATACCAGTGCTAATAATCTGATGAGAGCATAAGAGAGAAGCAGTGGAGGAAATGTGGATATCATATCGCACAGTGGTACTATTATAGTAAGCATTGAGATAGAGGCAGGTTGATAAGGTAAGGCAAATTCATTCAGGCATTTTAATGAAACTAAAGCTTAATAAAGCTGCAAAGGGAGGCTTTTATGGAAATTAGCTGTTGCATAGGAGTTCATTAATGCTAAGTTTAACACATTAAAACCCATAAATTCAAAAGTACTCAGTGATAACAAATATGTCGTGACTGCTGATAAAGAAGTTCATGCCAATTGTAAATTATTTGGACACACAATAACAATGCCATCATAAAACACAGCAGCCATATTCAGCCTGAGATTAAACAGTCAGGGGGGATCTATTTCTTATCTAGCCAGAGCAGAAAACACAATATCTGCCATGATGCAGCAATGCTGGTTAATGGTTTTCCCTCAGGACCAAAAACAGCATCATCTAGCTGTTTACTTTCTGACTGATAATCTCATTAACTACACATAGGCCTCCATGCTGCTGCACCACATTCAAAACACTAAATGCATTTGTGTGGCCAGTATGCACATAACTGGCGTGACATCTTCGTCTAGAGACGGTGTGTTCTCACCTTCAAATAACAATGTCCATTAAAGCCATTCTCAGTGGAATGCCAACAGCTAGGTTACAAGCAGTCAGTTAATTAGGAACTATTGGCTGACACCAGAGGAAGACCATTTGGGATCATCCAGCGCGGAAACATGTGACCTGCTTAAACTTTCATCTTGAACAAAAAATAAATCATTGTGTTGTGCCTTCCAGTTCCTCCCGTATCAATCAGTCACAACACGCAGAGATATCAAAAATCAGGGCTGGAGTTTTGGTTGCTAGGCCACTGATGGAGATTCAGTGTAGTAAAGGGGACAGAGGGAGGGAACGAAGGGAAAGAGGTAGGAAGGGAGGAGTGGGTGGCTGTAATAGCAGTATGAGAAGAGGGTATAGGGTCCTGATAGTCTCTCTGATTCGCTCTCTATGCAAATCACAACAATCACAGGAAATGCCTGGGCCTTGGCTCCAGCTAATTGCCACAGCAATAACAAAGAAGGGCTTCCTTTGAGCGGAGAGGCAAATTAAACATTAGTTTAGAGTTTTCTTGGAGACCGGGGGATGTTATAATTACCCAGAAACCAACACATCAGCACTTTGCACACCACGCGTCCCACTCTTGAAGCCTGGTGGAGGAAAACAAATGTATCTCATATTCTGGGAGAGAGGCATTTGGGAGTGGGCAGGATGAGAAGGGGAGTACCAGGACGGGGGTAGGGGGGTGGGGGGTCGGGTTAGGAAAAAAGATATTGAAGGGCACAGAGAGGAATGACAGCGGAAAGCAGAAGATGGGAGATGAAAGGGCTGGAGAGGGATGCAGAGGGATTAGGAGGGAAAAGGAGGTTGAGAATGATAGTCCATCTCCAAACCATTCCACACTGGTGGTTAGGCATCTAAATGTACACCCACTATTTGCATATTGACCCCACTCCTCTTCTCTGCCCTTTTTCTCCCTCATTATCCTCAGGCATGGTGCAAGGGACACGGCAAACACAAACCAAGTTCATTTTCCATCACGTTAGCCTAAATATCACCCCAGCTATAAATGAGAATATGGAACAAATGGTGCGTCTGTTCCATCCAAACATAGGGACAAGTGGGTGGCTGTAATAGCTGTACGAGTCTGGCTGTCTAGTTGGCCACGTAAGGGTTAAGGCTGCGACCACTTCATTAATGTGGGTCGGTGCAGTGAAGCATGTTGCAGGCGAAACAAACAAGGCCGGATCAAGCTGAGATATGCAACCATGGAAACTTCAGGAGACGTCCTTGGATCTCCTCCCCTCCGGGGGAGGGAGACAGAGTCCCTGACCAGTCAGGAAGGCCGACATTAGGCCTTGAGCAATGTGATGTGTCCTGGATGGCTGGTTCTATGTTTGATCTATGTCTGAGGGCAGTTGCGAAGCCTGACACATTCACACAGTCGCGCTAACCTAAATGTTCATTCAAAGGGCCTGTGTCTGCCTGCAGCCCGACCTTGCCCTCTGTTTGTAGGTCTATCTGTCTTCCTATTACCAGTCTGCTAGTTTCCATATTGTCTGTCTTCCTGCTGGTTTATCTGGATTTAGTGTCTGTCTATATGTCTGTCTCTTTGTAGGTCAGGTGTGCTTGCCAGAAAGCTTAAAACACCGTATGGATGCACGAAGTCATACGAGCCACTGACCATGCCCTGGAAATCTAATCATCCAGCACAGTTGGATGTTTGTTTGTGCTTGTACACACAGATGTGCATACAGGAGTGCAAACAGCCAGTCATGTACACAAACAAAAGGACTCCCATCCATGATAGGAGCATTTTTTTTTAGACGACATAGCCCTGGCTGTTATGTGCTCTCATTAGTATTTGTGCTCAAAAGCGCAAGTTCATCTATACACCCATTTGCACGCCCACACACATACACACACACACACACACACATAAGCACACATTCATATGCAAACATGCAAATCCCTCTACGTCAGCAAGCCAGACTCAAAAAACATTCACTCTCTAATTGGCATGTAGTAATTTTGCTAGCTCCTATAATAAAAGAAACTTTTTTTTTCTTTTTTCTAGCCCAATTACTTCTCCATGTTTATGTAATGGGGCTTGCTATTTTCTTACTTTTAATATCCTCCCTCATATAACTGTAAGCTATGTGAATAACAGCCTTAATAGACCATAGGTCCTCAAGGATTTGTTACTTTTAGGGAAATCAGGGCTGCAGTCATACAGCGTTTGCAAGCAATCCAGAGCGGTGACATCAGTTAATTACAAAAAACTGGAGCGGGATCAGTCCAGGCATGAGAGAGATTATGACACAAGGGCAGTCTGAATGGCTAGAGGGACAGAGCCCAGTGTTTCCGACACCAGCATTCAGTAAGAGAAGGAATTACATTCAGAGTTATGTAAAACACTAGACCTGATGTTAGACTCAAACCCCCTCTAAGAAAAACATTTAGGAAGGAAACTACTCCTTAAGAAAGAGACGCAAAAAGAGATGGCCTATCGAGCTTAACAGGAAAGGTTTCTCTTTGTGTTCAGGCCAGATTACAGGCATCAAGAGGAACGATAAATAAAAGCAGAGTGAGTGTGAACTTCTGTTATATTCCTGCATGGGAATAAAGAAAACTGCAAACAAGTCCACCAGAACTTATAAGAGAAAAAAATAGCCCACTGACATCCAGACTAAAGATATGCTCTGTGTGGTAAGATAGAGAGACCTGCTAGCGAGCTGGCACTAGAGGGGGTGTGAGATCTCCACCTCCTCATCAGTACGCCAAAAGACTATCCCATAGATGCTCAGAAACCCAGAGGGGAGATCAAAGCCTGTGTGATCCAGTGGCTGTTATATCACCCCTGGCCTGCTCTCCCACTGCGGGGCCTCCTGTTACGGTGCAGGCAAGAGGGAGGAGAGGAAAACACTGACCCAGTCCCGTCTATGCAGGCAACCTTGCAGGATCTTTAGCAAGGATTTAATTTCCCTCCTCTGTGACTACATTTACATTCCACTTTGCATTCCATTAATTTCCATTTGACCACACTAGCAACATGAATAGTCATGAGCTGCTAACGCACTCACAAAAAAGACACACAGCCCCAAGAACACAAATGAATTGAATCTTTTTTTCAGTTATTGTTCACACTTGAGGCAAATCATTTTAGCCATTGCAGCGGTAGTCCAATTTGTTATTTGTATTTCAATTAAACATTTATTTCATATGAAATAAATCAAAATAGCAGCCGTCTGCTTCCTGCTGTCCCCACTCCATTGTTCACCTTATTATAAACTCTGATTTAAAATCAGCGCTTCCTCCCTCTGACTCACCCCTCCCGTGTGCTATGGGAGATGAAGCGAGGAGACAGGCATGATTGGACCCCGTTTTCTTCTCTCAGTGGAAAGGCATCTCAACAGCCCTGCTATTGACCACATCCACCAGGGGAGGGAATGGGTCAATGTAACAGAGAGCAGGGGACCATTTTGGACCACTTAACTATAATCAGTAAATGCACCCCAGTCGCAATTAGTGCAGGGCCACCCTGAGAGTTTTCATTTTGCTCACAGCTCTATCTGCGTTTTATTCTGCTCCACAGGAACCTTGTAATTCAAATAGCACTACTAACATCAGGTTTAACAATGGGAAAGGAGGCAGGAGGTTTGTTGTAGCATGCTATTGTCCTTATTTGGTGTTTTTTTCATGAACACAGTTGCTTTCCCCTGTTTTGGGAAGGATTAATCTATAAATCCTTACATATTCCTATAGTACACTGCTCTTACTAAGCCTGCTTGCTGTGAAATAAACATGTTTAAACTGGGCTCATGTGGTGAGGGCAAACTGAGGGTCATCATCTGTTGTACACGGCAACATTCATGACCGATGATTTGCTCTGCTCAGCTGTCTGCAGTATATCTAAAGGGGCTGTTATGACTTGTCCTCAGTTTCTTCAGCAGCCGGCTTTATACAATTAGCCCCACAAAATGGCTTCTTTTTATAAATCAAGACTTGGGAGAACTTGTGGAAGAGAGAGAGAAGAGAGGCTTTTTTTAGGCTGAAAACAAAGAGGAGCCAGAAATGTGACAGGTAGCTGGAGCTATCACACTGAGCCTCTCCAATGCACCGACACACTCCTCAACTCATTTATGATTCAGTGCACTTAGTCATCCATTCTTCTTCCTTTTCCTCCTGCTCCCGTGAAGAAAAGGTAAACAAAACTGACAGACACACGGACAGACAAACAAACTGAGTGCCTTTTTAACTGATGCTGGCATTTCTGTAGGACAGGTGCTGTAGTTATGATTGATTTGAGCTGCAGTATGCATTGATGATTCAAAGAGAAGAGTCGGAAACAAAGACATGCACTCGGGTTCAAGCAGTCCGTTAAATTCTCCCCTCTTGCGGAAACGCTTGCCTTTGACTGATTCAAAAGCAGCTGAGTTAACTCCATCAGCAGGATGGGCATTTGCGATGCTTGTGGCTAGAGACTGTAGGACACCTGTTAGCACACAGACCCACAAGAAAGGGACAATAAAGCATCTGAAAAAAAAAAAAAAAAAACGCATCTCCTTTTCTCTTAACCACGGAACAATATCTGTGGTTTCACTGCTCTATAAAATTTAACATCCACATGTTCTGTACACGATGATGATTTCAGTGAGATGTTTCTTTTTATCCTTGAGATTCACTGCATCTCCCAGCCTCAATGTCTATTGTATGTTTGCAGATATGGTAATGCAAAGCTCTTGCTCAAACACCCAGCAACTGCATGCAGAAATATGGTATTGTTGCATTTACATTGAAAGTATCTGCCAGTATGGCCAGCTGTGAGGCATGGGGCTTTGTGATCCTATATGGTTTCTGGATGTGATGATTGAAATGCCAGGCAGATTTTCATAAGGGACAGAGGTCAGGATAAAGGAAATGGAGAGAGGAAGAGAGAGATGGAAGCAAGAGGACATCTGAGTGAGGGAGGGAGGTTAAGGGATGTTGATGATGGAATGGATGGAAAGATGAAAAAAGAAGCAGAGAGGGGAAAAGGAGACAAGGGGCAGGGATCACTAATGAATGTTCCCTGCTGTTTTCTCAGCTGTTCTTCTCAGTGCCCTGGGTAGTGCTGTATACAAGGCCAGAAACTCTGGGTATACTAAATTGGCCTTCCTTACCCCCCCCCCCCCACACACACACACACACAGTTAGTAAGAGTAGAAAATGAAAACACCTAAAAACCCCATCTTTGTGTCTGCCTTGGAGCCTCATTGTCACCATGGTGACACTGTGAATAACGGGGTTGGTTTGGGAGTTTGGGCCTTTGGAGGGGATGGGTGGGTTGATGGTGGTGGGATTGGGGGTGGATGCTCCTCCAGCACATATGAGTGTTATGTCAAGAGCTTAGCACACATATTGACCCAGGATGGAAGTAGAGAATGGGCTTCTGGGGGCTTCTAAACTTCATCCTATTTTTGCATTCAAAACCTGCTTCAAAACTAGAACGATGAGAGCATATGTAAAAGCACATTGCATGCCAAAGACTTCAATAAATTAAAAACCCATCCTTGAAGTGAATGAGAAACAAGTTTTTCTGCAAGGAGAGCTATGACTCAAAGCCAATAATAATAACACTGCCACGGGTATAATCTATACTTTTTCTGTGCTTAGACAGAGCACAAACATACAATGTACACAGCTGGTAACAGGCTGCAGATGAAAGCTAATCTGGGTTTCTTTGTGAGAGCTTCAGTTGGACAACAGGTCCCTTATGGAACAAAGAGTGAGAGAAGCGAGAGAGAAAGAGGAAGAGATCAAGAGTGAGAGAAGGAGAGGGAATGAGATAGGCAGTGAGAGAGTGAGTGGGGGGGGCTTACGGGGTGTCCTGGCCCACCTGGGCAAACAATAGCAGAGAGATGAGAGTGTGGCTCAAGGGCCCTCCCTGTCCCACAAGTACACAGCTGTCAGTTGGGGGCAGGCAGCCAGATCAAAACAGCCCCGGTCTAGTTCAGGTGTTGCACCTTCAGAGGCAAACGGATAATTTTGGAACAAGCGCCTCGGTTGTCATGGCGACGGACACAACAGAGAGACTCTTTTTGGGGCTCGTGCGAAATGTTGCATGTTAATGTGCTTATTCATTTTCGCAAAAAACATGGGACAAAAAAAAAGGGGGGTTCAAAAGATTTAAGACACAAGTCAACGATGCTAAACGTGTTTCCTTCTTGAATAAGAATATTGTGCAGTAGTTGGTTTGTGTGTTGAAAGCAGCTTGTGCAGGATCCAGGGGGGGCGTGTTAATGGATATGTGTAATATGTCCATACTGAGAGTACTGAGCCTTGAATTCTGCTAAGAGTGTCCAGATATACAATGGAATATTTACCAAAAAAAATCCATCTCCACTTACACATAAGCTTCAGTTGCTACTAATTAATCTGAGAAATGAACGTGTAGTGTTGGTGAATAACCTGTAAAATTACAGGGTTTACTTTAAGAATGATAAGCCTGTCGCTGTCAGGTAAAGTTTGTTTGAAGCCGGTGTGTAAATGAAATTGCCATCGAAATATACATGTAATGCCCTTTTTCTGAGCACAAGGACAACAAGACTGTCTTTGTTTAAAGAGAAGCCATCTGTTTGATGATATATAGATTGTGGCTGTAATGAAACACCACGGTGATGTCGCTGCCCCCCCGACGTCCCTGCTGTGTTTAAAGGGGTGATGTGAGTTATGTCCAGTTCATGCTGATAACACACACTGAGATGCTATGTTCCATTAGGTGGCTTGAGAATGTGAACGCTGATCAGGTTGTGTGTTGTGGGACAGAGCATAACCTCTGTGTTTAGTCATGCAGTCACACACACACACACACACACACATACACACACAACACACCCTGCAAATTGCCCAGCATGGCTAAGCAGCTGCTGTTCACGTTTATAGTGATTAATTTGCCTCTTGATCTTTCTTCTTTTTTTCTTGTCCTTTTCATTCATTTATTTTTTTTCACTATTTTTTCTTTTCCTCTTTTTGTTATCAACAATGTCAATGAAAAATGTTTTTTGTTGTTTCCCCTGTGGGCTGAAATATAGCATCTTTATGCTCTTTGGTGCCTCCCAGCTTGCGCACAATAACCAGCTGAACTCAACAGACAGTCCGACGCCCTTCGCTCATAAAACACTGAGATTAGTCTTCAAAGCTTTGTGGGCAAGCACATGGGGAAAGTTCATTAGTGTGCAATGCTCTTCTTTCAGGAAATTTAGCAATGTTTTTTGAGTTTACCAATAAAATACAGCTGTTCCCTTCCTTTATGGTAGCCTGTCTGCAGTAGTGATGTCTAAAGCAACTGGGTATGTTCAGAAGTAGACCAAAACACCCTTGGATGCTTCCCCGTTCCTAATGCTAACCCCTTTAATATTTAACCAGGATCCAATACAGGAGTAATTATTTTTCCAAACAAATTATGCCTCCGGCCAAAACCGCCGCAATCTGATACACCACAGCGATACATTCTCTGTCACAAGGTGCTATTAGTCATTTTAAATTATTTATCAAGCTTGGGTGAAATAGGATTTGCTTCAGACTAGCATACGTCTTCAACAGAATCTTGAGTGGCCAATATATTTTTAAAAAAGCCATTTTTATTAAAAGCTCCTCTTGGAAGCCCCTACAGACAACCATACGTGAGGAGTTCACTGAGCCACAATAAAAGAATGAAGATGCTGACGTACATTCTAGGGAAATGGCCTTTTCTTATGACATCAAACCAAGATTTCTATGCAGGACTTCAACCCAGACTAATCCTCGGTGCCAACAGATGGCCACCTTTGTGCTGATAAACATCATGTCATAAACTTCCCTTACCTCTGTTTATTCATAAATTGCCTAAATTGTAAAACAAAAACTTCCTCTAAATCGTGATTGCATGTATTGTTAAACCTGATGCTGATGCTATTTTGTTGCTGCCATGCCTTAAACTATAGTTTCATTCTATTCCTTTTTCTATTAACTAAAGTGAAATATCTCTATAAAACCTTTCTGATCCTATCTGAAAGTGAGTACGATAAATGTGAGCCAAGTGTGACCTTACTAATTGGAATCTAAATGTCACATAGCCATGTTGCTTTACGACTTTCTGAGTGGAGCTGGAAATAGCCTGTGTGATAAGAACAGAGCCTCATTTAATTCAGCCATCTGCAATGAAAAATAGCAACATTTTTATAGAGCGACAACTGTCACCATGAATATGAGCTATGTTTAACTGGGCTGTTGAACATCTTCCATCAAATGCGATGAAAACATTTAAAAGGGAAGGGGGGGGGCATAAAAGCAAGTGGATAAATTTGTTAAGATGGTAGTTAGAGGAAAATCAAGTTATTTCGTTGAGCCAGGGATGATACTAGACAGAGAGAGAGACGGCGAGAGAAAGAGAGGGAGAGAGACATGGGAGGGGGGTCATCAAAGCCTCTTTTTCTCTCTATACAAGAGACCCAGCTAACTGTCCAAGCGACAGAGAGCTCTGCCCACTTGCCTGCTGCAAATTAGCCAACTTTATACCCTTTTATATGCACATTAGCAAATTCCTTCAATTGAGAAAACAAATGCATCTGTTTTGTTCTGCTGAAAACTTCATGGGAGTCTGCATGGGCCTCTGCACACCAGGCATTCTCTGTCACAGTGGCAGTCAGTCAGTACACACACAGCCAGCATGGAGCCAATTGCAGGTCTCTGCCGGGCCTCCGCAATCCACCCAGCCCTCTCCCCAGCTGTACAGCTATAGCTTGGATCAGTCCTGCTCAGTGTCCCTCCTGCCCTCTGTCTGTCTCTCCTTCTCATTGTTGTTTCTGGTCCCTTTTTTTCTCTGTCTTTATAACTCTCTCTCACTCTGTAAGCCAACCTGTCGGAATTTTATCAGTTCTCCCATGACCTGCATTAAGTTGTGAAATAAAGGGTCCTAAAATGAACTTTTTGTTTCTCTTTAACAATTCACTAGGAATGTGCATGATTAGTCAACTAAACAATTAAAAGTTAATACCCTTACTAGTCGGCACGACAAATACTAGTTGGTCGAATTAATTATTAATAAAGTACTCATTAATATTTTTATCAATGTACATTGCAGGTAAACTGTTGCCTCTAAGATGTTAAGCAGCCAAGTGCCACTAACCGTGGCTGCAGCCCCAGCAGTCTCCTCACGTTAGTATCCAGATGTTGTAAACTGGCAAGGTGGAAAGTGGGACAGATGAGATCTCATTATTTTAAACCAGAAATAAAAAAGAATAAGGTAGTATGTAGGCTGTGTGAGACTAAACTGGCATGTAACGACTCAACCGGAGCAATGCATAACCTCACTTGGCACAGGCATGTGGATGTTAACCTCCAAGGAAAGAAGGCTGCTTGTACTTGCACTACTAACATTAGCCACACTTACACAAACCGATATGATGTTATTTACTGGCAGAAATTCTGATCCTGTTTAAGTCCAAATTAAATTGTGCTCAATTTGGACTATTTTCTGATTGTTTTCAACCAGTCTAACTTTAAATTTATCGCTAGAGAAATTTGTCATTAAGAATATCCCTAGTTTTCACTGCCCTTGCTGCATATTTTCCATCCTGTTGTTCGCTTTTAAATATTCATTTAAATGGATGGAAGAGGTGAGGGGGGTGAAACAAACGTAAGGGGAGGTGGAAAAGAAGAGAAAGGGAAGGAGGGCAGGAAGGAGCCAAGGCAGCATGCGGTGGTGGGGCTACCCCCTTTCTGGAGCTCCCTGCGGAGGGATGGCAGGCACACAGGAATGGTGGAGGCGGGGCGGGGGGGGATCAGCTGGAGGCCTCATGATTTATTTAGACCCGAGGGCACCTGTGCCAGTCAGCCGCTGACGGCAGCCGTCATCCTGCCAACCAACTGGTGCTTGATTTCATAAAAGAAAGAAAAATCTGCTGCAAGTAGGAAAATTAATATGTGACTACTGCTGTGAGAAATTTAAGCTGTGTGGTTAATGATTTTCAGACTTCAGTGATAAGAAAATTCCATTGTTCTGTGGCTGTACCCCTTCAGCGAGTCTGGTAATTTTAATGACTTTCTACTTGATTTCCACATGATTTTGTAGTTAGCCTGCAGTGTTATGCAGCAACTTTACAAACACCTGTAAGGTTGAACAGGTTCCTACTTGTGTGCTGCCAACATTTGCTAGGAAAAATTCTATGTTTCAAATAAGCCAATCAATATAGAGCAGAAAGACTGCAGCCTTAGTGAGCATGAGTGGGCGGCTCACTGCTTTTTATCAAGGCAGCTTAATTTCTGTCAGCTTAATATCCTGGGAAATGTATGGAAATTGAACTGTGAGGGAGAACAAAGACAAGTAGCCAGGATGAAACGATGTGGTGTAACTCAGAAAGCTCCGTCTTATCGTAGGAGCACACAGTCCCACACAATCAGTGATGCACAAACACACACACAGACCTGTCAGATTGTACTTATACAGTCACTAAATCTATCAGCTAGATGGCAGTTCACATTTTTTTCCTTGAGAGTTAAATAATTCTTGTTCATTATTTGCAAAAATGACCATGAGCGGCTGACTACCTTATATGTTCTGATGCATATGTTCAACTACCGGTAGTTAATTATCTTAGCTGCTACATGTCTCCTGCTTGCCGGCTCCTCTGTAGAGACACATGGAAGAGCTGCCCAGAGGCAAATTATAAATGAGAAACAGGTTATTAGGATTCTGCCATGCATACTAAGATGTTATGACTGTCATAAAAACACACTAGTGAATACAGGGAGCAGTAATTATCATTTTAGGGGTCTTTCTTTTATATGTCAGGTCCTGATAATAGCCAATGATTCCAGCACCTACTATCAACAACAGCAGGATTGTCCTGGCCCTGAGTGGTCACAAGATGGAATTATAAAGCTTTATTAAAAACAACCAGAAAGTCAGCAAAAAAGTAACAACATGCTACAGCAGCCACCCAGTCAGGCTGAACCTAATGAAAGCTCATCAGCATTAGTAATAATCTGCTACTGCTTGGGGGAAAGAGAGCACTGTTCCAGGTACTGGTGATGAATGCAAAACAACGACCTTATGTACACCCCACCTCTGTCCCTCTACCATCTTCTCCCCCATCCTCCTTACTGTTCAAGAAAATGTCTGGGGAATCTTCCCATAAACAACACCTGCACTATTAACAGTGCCATTGCCACCGAGTAAATCTGCCTCTCCGTCCTTTCCTAATTCATCTTTCCTCTGTAGCAACCCGACACTGGTGTTTACCTACCTTTCTGTCCCGCTCCAGTACATACACACACGCACGCATGCACACAAACGCACACAAACGCACACAAACGCACACAAACGCACACACACTTTTTAGAACATGCTTCACAGAGCAGTAACTAATAGCAACCTCATTCATTAAAACACCCCTTGATGTTTCGCACGGAGGCAGGGTAAATGTGCTGGAACGCCTGGCCTGTCTGTCTGGTTGTGTGACGCTAACAACAGATAGAGAGACAGATAGACAGGTGGGGCAGAGGCTCGTCTTACAGCACTGACTACACCACCCCTGATGAGACAGATACGTATTTCATCAGTTATTAAGTCTACAACATAAGCCTGGGGGTGACAAAGATCCCACTGTAACGTCAACTGTACCCATCTTTACTGCCAACACGGATAAAGATATGGGCTATAAAAGTAGAAATGAGAAAATGCTGAGAGTTCCACAACATGAGCTTTTTCTGAAGTTTCCATCTGGATGCATTAAGATTTCTCTCAGCCACAGGCCTTAAGCATCACACTGATTGCAATAATAGTACACAGACACTGGCCACTTCAGATTACTGGTGACATCAACAAGCCCATTCCTCCCTCTCAGACACTGTTAACTAATTTTTCCTTTCACCCACAAGGCTAATTTCTCAGGCTCTCCACCACAGGATACATCAAGTCTCTGATGTACCGTATATGTTGCTCACGCATGTGTAAGTATGAAGTCTGTGATGTGTGCATGTTAAATAACAGGTACACGCTGGCAGGTGCTGACATGTGTGCAGTACAGCTTCAGGCGTCTGAGTTCATATTAAGATGTTTAATTACTGTAGGAAATTGCTCTGTCTCTGTTTCTCTGTCTTGTGGCAATTAAGCAAGCTGCTGTAACATCCACAGTTAGAAAGCCTCCTTATAAGACTAGAGAGAGGATCGGGTGAGCTCAAAAAGGGTATAATTGTTGTAGCTGCTCCAAACAGCTGCATTCAAAGGTGAGGCAAAAAGAGAAGGCAGAGATATTCATTAAGTATTTAAATATGGAGATGATGGCACAAACTTTCAGACAGTCTCAGCTCGAAGGCATTTATGCTTTTACACTTATTTTTACACTCAAAAAGTAAGAATAAAAGAAGAGCTAGAGAGAAATGATTACCCCTGGCCTAATCTGTTGGAATTTGATTATTGGAATGTTGGTTTCGGAAAACTTACAGAAATTCTCAGACACATTCCGAGCACTTCCACAAGGATATACTGATGCCTTGAATGTACATCTTGGTGTTCTATGATGAGGAGTCCATAATGCATGTTCAGACACCTATTACAAACTAACCAAGCCATAGAAGGAGATTCAAAGTTGTTTCACCCCCATAATTTCTTACTTCTGGTGGTACCTAGTTATTCAGATAGTTTGAGAACCCTTCCAAAGCACGTTTGGAGGACCGTCCAAAGTAACAGCAATAGCAAGTACAGTGAACCAAATTCCACTCATCTCAAATATATTGGTGTGGTGACAGAAATCTCAGACAGTGATATATGAACACATGACTAAATACTGCTACAACAACTTTTTTGTTATTTTCATGAACTGACCCTTGAGGAATAATAATACTTTGGGCACAGGTTTCAAATTTAGGACCTGCATTTAGGCTCAGTTGATTAAGCAGGATGTCCATGCAGATCTCTTATAAAAATACATAACGTGACAGAGTAAGCAGAATGGTCCTTGCATGACATTAAAACCCCTTTCTGAAATGAGGAGGCCTTTGAATAGTCCAGCAGACCCTCGTATAGAGCGAGGGAGCCTGTTCCCATAAAATCCCTGCCTCTGTCTACCCTGTCTACATGTGACACCTCCCTTTTACTACCCGCAGCCACCACAAGGCCAGCTCCTGCCAGCTGCACTGCCTCAGGAAACTTTACGTAAACTTGCACCCATCTCATGGCCTTTACCCAATGAGATAAATAGGACAAATATGCCCAACTAGGACAAGACAATAATCCCTTTATCTGGCACAGAGTAAACTCAACTAGCCGGATTACATGTTACATCATTAGCTATAGGCAAGAGGGCAGAATGGGAGTAGGAAAGGAGAGAAAAGGAGGATAAAAGAAGTAGAACCAGGGATTGGTTGCAAGTTGATGTAATCAGGGCGTACACGCCAAAGAATAATTAGGAACAGGAAAGAGAGATACTGTATCAGACTACAGAGAACTTGAGGTAATAATACATTTAAATAATTTTAGTTGGACTAGTTGTATTCAAGTACAATCACACAAGTCTAGAAGTGCCACAGATAGGCCTATTTGACAAGGATAGATGAGCTCTGCTACATGAGCCTGTATTCGCTCAGCACTGAAGCGAACAAAGTTGAAACTCTAAGCACCCTGAGAGCTGTTCTTGCAAATTGCACATCACTTGTTTACCTTGAATGCTTGTGTTTTATTTGCATGAGTCAACCTTGTGGAAAATCCATAACACATTTGCAAGGCTCTTACAGCCCATAGGATGTCAACAGCATATCTATGATGTCAAAACTGCAAACAGCTATGTCTGAGCGGTATGAAATATCCACCAAATGGATGTAAGCAAAACTAAGTGATTATGGCTTTGTAGGTATATCATCTGAAATGAGCTTGAAATTACTTTTTCATCAATCTCACCTATATGAAAAAATTGGAGAAAGGGAAAAAAAAGTACAAACAAGTTATGCTCTGAATTCCTCCTTACGAGTATCTCAGGCTCACGTGATTTAAGCTCATCAATCCAAAACAGCAGTTGTTGAGAAAAACTGAAGGACACTAGACATAAATATTTAATGTAACAAGAATCAAAGAAGCAGTTTTTCATGTTCTCCATGCATTTGCGTGGGTTACTTGTGAGTGTTCTGGTTGTTTGTCTCCATGGGCCTGTGATAGACTAGTGACGTGTCCAGGGTGTATCCCACCTCTCACATAATGTCAGCTGTGACTGGCTCAAGCCCCCA
Organism: Istiophorus platypterus; assembly: GCA_016859345.1. NCBI lineage: Eukaryota > Metazoa > Chordata > Actinopteri > Istiophoriformes > Istiophoridae > Istiophorus > Istiophorus platypterus. Next base: position 9,017,113 of record CM029121.1, read on the forward strand.
CCCCCTACAAACCTCAAAAAGATAAGAGGTATAGCTAATGGGTGGATGGAGAATCCTAAAAGCCTACGGGACACGTTTTTGCTATTGTGGAGAATATACAGTAACACAGAGCCAGCCAGTTGGAGCTGACAAATCACACCTGTAACCTCCCCCCTATAAAGGCACCATATGCATCAGAAAAGGTCCAGCTAGCATCTCATCTGAAATCATCAAAGGTTTGATGTTCTCTTCTAAGCTAATGACCCCATCATGAACTCTACCCATGGACAAAAGTTTTTTTGTGCCCTAAACTGCATGTGATGTCAAGACCCCTGTGGTCCTCATCTTCCATGAGTTTGTTCTTGGAATTGAATTGTAAGATTTGTCTCATTTCTAACAACAAATCTTGGTAAAGCACATACACTCTTGTTGTCACAGCGTAGGTGTGTGTGTGTATGCCACTGAAGTACAGAAAACCTTGGGACACACACACACACACACACACACACACACACACACACACACACACACCACTCCCTATGCCTCAAACCAGGGTCACCAAGTCCCTGGTCTTGGTTTTGGTGGCTGATGGGTAATTTTCTGGTCAATGTCAGCCTTTCTTTCCCCTTCTCTGCTGCCAAGAGGAAATGAAGGGATGATCTCTCCGCTCTCCTCCACTCTTCACTCCCCGAGAAAACAAACAGGAACATTTTATGGCCTGCTTGTTGACCTACCATCCAGGAGCAACAACAACAGGCTACTAGTGGTGTTTACTTTAGGATGAGCTACTTAAACCGATAAAACAGCACTGCCCTGTTGACATGTACAACCCAATTCCCATACAGGGATCTTTATATAGGTTTTGCAGTCAGTCGGGGAGGGAAGTATGAAATACTGTTCAATAAACAGGAAATCCCAAATACAATAATACACCTGTCAGATGTATTTTTAATGTTGTGGATGCAGTTTGAATCCCATTAGTGTTCACTCTAGGTTCTCCCGACTTTAAGTGTTGCCATCTTCCTGTTTTTACAAGAAACAGTGGTCTTCCGTGTAGAATATTTTAAAAAGCTACTGATAACCTGTAAACATAACAAAACTTATTCTATCAACAAAATCCACTATATGGGGGTCACAAACTTCTCTTGACAGAATCTGCACTATGTGCAGTTGCAGAGCCACCACCTGGTATATGTGAGTGGGTATATTTGTGTACATGTGTAGAACCATGGCTCACACACACACACACACCTGTTCTTCTCCCAGCCCCAGCCCTGGCACCGGACCTGAGCCCCAAACAAAGCTTCTCTCTGTACGGACATGGACACTGTTTGATTCCTCACACAGGTCTCCCCACTCTGCCTCCGCTGAAACCTAAACAAACTGTTTGCTATGGGCGAAAAATACTGTTTAAGAAGTGCTGGGACAAGAAAGAAAGGCCTTCCCAGAGCGTCATCTGGTTCTAATGCAGGGCTCACTGGTGTGGATTACAGGCACATATTACTGGAGAACTCAGACTGACCCCTCATCTCTATCCCCGGGGAAATGGGAGCCAGCCTTGGTGATGGGGGGCTGAGGGTCTGAGGCCTGGGGAGCAGAAGGGTGAATAGAAGCCTGTGGGCAGACTGCCACCCCACATGATTGGTGCCCTTCTTCAATGAGGGAGTTTCTCTGAGATCTTTTCAAAAACCCTCTATTGAAAGCAGGAAAAAAAAAACATTTTCTTCCCCTGAAGCTTCTCAATGATACAAAAAAATGCCATTGCTTCAATCTTCGCCGAGGTCTGTCGCCCCTTTACCGGAGTTTCAGCAGGTTGTGAAGTAACTAAACAGGCCTTCTATAAATATCAAAGTAACAGTAAAACATGCTTGTTTTATCACATTAAACACAATAAGCAGCTGTCTACTCAGCAAGCATCCAAGTTTTACTGCCCTCTCCCACATTTGAAGGGGGTTTAACTGGGGGATGGGGGTAAACAAGCTAACAGGAAAGGCAGAATTGGAGTGAAGAGAGAGGACTTCAGCAGCAGCTCATAAGGCTGGCAGCAAATCTGAGTGTTTGGCCAAACAATCAGCTCAACTATGAAAACATTCCTATTAAAGCAGCAATAAATCAAACAAGATGCAGAGAACATAATGATCATCCAAACGGAACAAATAGGACCAAAAGAACAAGTCCCTTTTTTTTTACTTTGTGCACTTTCCATTTTGCATCTGCCATGTTGCATAAAATACCTAAGTTCTAAATTTTTCCAATGAATTTCATAACAAACTGATTATTATTTCACGGTTGCAGCTCTTACCTGTAGTATCTGGACTGTAGATAAGTAGAGCACACTGCTTTGGACACGTGGCTGGCTGAGCCGAAGTCAATGACTTTGACCCTGTAGGGCTGTCGAGATGGGTCCACAAGCATGATGTTCTCTGGCTTCAGGTCAGCGTGGATCAGCCCCAGGCTCTTCAGTTTCATTAGTGCTGTGGCCACCTGTTGTAGCACGGGTCTGATGTATTTGAGCGGCAGAGGGCTGAACTTGTTCTGCTTGAGGAAGTCGTACAGGTTCTGCTCCAGCATCTCAAATACCAGGCACGTGTGGTTCTTGTGCTGAAAGCACTCGTAGGCCCTCACAAAGTTGTAGTCATCTGCACTCTCCGTGCTAAGACGCGCCAGGATGCTGACTTCAATCTGACCCTGCCGTGCATAAGACGGGTGGTTTTTTAAGATCTTGATCGCCACAATCTCGTTGGTGCCCCTCTTCCAGCACTTAACTACCTGTCCAAAGGTTCCTCGCCCCAAGAATTCCAGCACTTCGTAGGTGTTGGTCATGGAGCAGAGCACCTCATGTTGCACCAGCTGGTAATCCCCCTCATTATTGGAGCCACTGTTCTTGGATGTTGCCGTGGAGTTGGCAGTGGCCACTGTAGCCACCGTGGCTCCACTGGCTGCTCCGTTCTGGATCATCGGTGGACCGTGCTCCTCAATGATCTGCACACTGCTGTTGTTGTCAAGCTCCTCACTCTTGCGTTTAAGCCCACATCGCTGGTAGGTATCTAGGAGACTGACCGTGCTGCGGCGTGTCAGGTTGTGAACACCAACCCCGCCACCCACACCAGTGCCGCCGCCACCTCCACCACCACTGCCGTTGCTGCTGCTGCCTCCACCCCCGCTGCCCAGCAGAGACCCCACGGCCCCCGAAGTGCTGCTGGCTGAGGTGACCACAATGTGGCCCGCGCTGGCTGGAAAGATAAGCGCCTGCTCGTAGGGCAGGGTGGAGCTGGAGACCTGCAGGGAGCTGTTGATGCCTAAGGGGCCACTGGTGGCCGACACGTTCTTGCTGCTATTGTGGCTGTAGACTTTGCTGTGCGTGCCGTACCCTGTCATATCCCAGTTACAACTCTGCTCCACCTTCAGTTTCTTCACGCTAAAGAAGGCACTTGACTGGAGAGTGTGAGGGGAGAACACTTGCACTTGCGAGGCCATACCTGTGACATGAAGGGAACAGAGGGGAGGAGCAAGGACAGAAGGGGAAAGAAAGTGAGATGTTAGGAATTTGAGAGTGTCTGAAACACGAGTGGCAGCTAGAAGCTTTAAATAAAGACAGCTTGGGTCAGAGCAGGTCATTAAAACACGAAGCTTATATGCAGATGCGTCAGCATTTTAACCTCTTGCACTCTTTAACATCATCATAAAGTAATAGGCATTAAATAACCTTCAAAAGGTCATTAAGTATTTGGTGCTTTGACATTAAATTGTTTCTGAGAAGTACTATCAAGCATATTTGTAATAATACTTCAGATACTATGTCATTGAAACTACTGGGAAAGGGACAGTTTTTTGTTGATCCAATTATACAAAGGTTTTTTATATGATTATATAACAAAAATAAAAGCCAGAATGTTTAGAAAAGAGATAAGCAGATTTAGATTGAGTAGTGCTTATGCAAACCAATGGTTCATGCAGAGGAAATACCATTTCCCCGCTGTTCCCATCTGCAGCAAAGTAAATAGGCTGAGTGAATACTAAAAGAATACCCTTTCATGGGACACTCCACGGAGACAGAGGTGCACACAAGATCGTATACAAAAACAAGCTCACAAAAAGTCGAAAGGAATGATTGCAATTTCCTTCCCCACTACACAACCCAGCCCTTGCATTTATTGGTACACAATTACTCACTTTAGGGAAGGTGGTGGAAGAAATTTTGCTCAAGTGAGAGGGGCACTGAACTCCCTCTCAACCACAGATCCTGAAGACAACAAAACAAAAGCAAAACTGCAGCGAGGCTGTGCTCTGAACTCCTGGGAACAAGCTGCCTCAGAATAAGCAAAAGCTTCTCCAAGCAAACAACTGCCCAAAATAGTCCCTTTCTTTATCTCTCTCTTTTACAAACAGGCTTGTTTGTAACACTGAAATGATTATTACAGCACAAAGCAGATTATATGAGACTAGTAGTAATGCTATGTTTAAACAGTTTCCAGTCAACCCAAAATTAGTTTGCTGCTATCAAACTAAGAGCTTCCACCTGGCCATGCCAATGCCTACACACACAATTAGGCCTTGCTGTTGATCAACTGATGCATGATTCAAAGAATGTTACGGCTGCAGCGTGCTTACAAACATCAACAAAACCGATGCGAGCAAACAGCCCTTAAACATTGTTTGCTCCTGGAAAAAAGTGTTGCTTTTGTGTGTTTAATAGACGTCTTGAAAGCTGGGAAGTTTTGTTCTGCTTAAAGATAATTAGAGGACCATTTTCCTCCAAGATGGGAGGACTTCCATAATTGTGGGCTCCAAGCAGAGAGGAAGGGACATGCCTGGTCACTTTGTCATTATTAGCCCTTTGAGTGGTGATGATGATTAATTCAGTAGGAAGCTGGTAAGCTGGCCGCTCTCCAGTATACTTTGCTTCATTTGTTCTTTTTTTTTTTAAATCTCCTGACCTCTCTTCCTCCTCCTTTTTAGAATTTTTAGTCTCTTTCTCTTGCTTGGACTCACTAGTTATCTGTGTGGTCATCTGGTTTTAGCCCTAATGCTGCAGGATTGGAGATACAGTACACGTTAGAAGGCTCAATCTACGGTTGGGTGTTGTACAGTTGCAAATGTAGTATAGCACCTCCATGCTTCCTGTAGTTCTTATTTGAGGCTAAGCCATGATATCTGCATATATATATTCTCTGAACAAGTCTTTTTTTCCTGCTTTAAGTGCCCACACCTAGTCACTGCATGTTCAGTCCCGTAGGTATGTCTGGTCCAGAGAGGTAATGAAGAACGTCCGCTAGGCTATTAGGGGCAAGGCTCTCCGCTAATCACATAAGCCCTGAGGGCCAGATGTCACTCCTTGGATTACCAATTCCTGTGCCTGGACTTTACGCTAAAAATAATTTGAATGATGGGTTGCGTCACAGAGCAGCGTCAACAGTGTGTGACTGAGAGCCTGACAGGATAATCACAGGCACAGACTGATGGACACAAAGATGGATGAACAGACACAGGGGCCAGTCTGTCCTCTTATGGAAAATTCCAGCATTACATATCTGCCAGCATGACTGCGGATAGCTTGGGGTTTTACAAGCCCGGATCGAGGCGAGCTGCTCTTTGCATTTGCATCACATGAATTCCTCCTCAACCCCAATCTTAGTCACTCATTGACTCTATGTCAGTTTTCACACTGTGGTCAAAGAGTTCACTTGACATTGCCTACACGGTGCAATGAACTGAAGGACACACATGCTCCCCAAAAACTTGGAAGGACTGAAATATAACTGACATAAATCCTTTAGAAATGCGTAGGAAACTCTAGAAATTCAGCTTTGACTTATGAAGAACAAGTCCGGACAGCTGGTTTTGTGACAAAACTAAATGCTGTACAAACAGCACCACAGTTTAGAGCCCTGTGTGGAACACAGATAAGTAATTAAATGAACCAAAAGTAAGAGGTCAAATGACTGGAATGTTATCTCATGACAACATACACAGTCAACAATGTGACCAATTATACTTCATTGGGAAAGCAGTTCCAGTCCTCATGAATCACTCTTCACCCAAACTGAAGTTCAAACATATTTATGACCTCGAATCTGAACAACAAAACCCTCTTTACTGTTGTCAGAAACAACACAGTGCAAAAGACCTTCCCTTGAAAATCTCCCCTTGAAGTTTATTTGAATTTCTGAACTCTATGCCAAGTGCAAAACTGTAAAGGTCCATTGTTGTACATTTACAATGCTGGAATGCCTTCAGTAGCCAAGGCTTTCCATTTAGCATACCTAAAGGAACACTATGTGTCCCGCACATTGCAATTAAGCATACCAGAGAGGTATTTTCCACTGTTTAGAGGCAGCATGTTGAAATGGTGATAGTCAGTGTTTTCAGAGAGATTACTTCCCTGTCAGGGGTTTGTTAATCTTCTTTTTGGGAGGATCAGGGCCGTTCTACATGCCATGTGAGGGAGACAGACATACTGAAAAGGAGGGAACGAGAACAGACCATGGAGAGCAGGGCCATGAGTGGCCCTCACATTCTAGCCTGTGACCTGCTTCTGTTTGCTCTCTTTTATTAAACCCGTCATTAATACTCTGCTGACAATGTAAGAGGGCGAGTATTGATGAGGACCCCTGCAGACACCACCCAACCTGCCAAGAAGTCTTTTGTAATTACAGTCTTTTATCATAACATCTGCTTCTTTAAAATAATTCAAGGGTGAGATAAATTGATCTTTTTGATCTTTTTGCGCTGTGGCAGCCCAAATGCATAAAATCAGGCTCACGATTTTAAATATATGTATATATTTATATATATATTTATATCTATGTGTATGTATATACATATATACACACAGAGATCAACTGTTCCATGCTCAGTCTGCACCAAAGGGTCTGGGTGATTAGATACAGTACCATGACCCCAGCTGTCACCTAGGAGACTACACAGATACAGCAGTCAGGTCTGTCTGGTCGATGTCCTCTGGCCTGGATATATTTGGTTTACCTCCTGAGGCCTAATGGCTACCAACACCGATGAAGACACTCTGATGACCCTGTCTCTTTACTGGACATCTCAGTGTCTGAAGGACCGGACGTTGTGTGTGTGGGGGGGTGGGGGGGTGGGGATGGGCCAAATCGCTGGCTAATGAAATAACTTCTGACTGTCTAGACAAAGCATTATCTCACCCTTCGCTGCTGTTTGCACGCGTTTGTACGAGATATTTCTTCCCTCACCTCCACCCCTTTTCTGAACACCCTGATATATAGGTAGAAGACCAACTTAATGTGTCCTTAGTGAGGTTTTAGGGCACTAGAACAGCTTCATTTTTTTTAAACATAGATTCTCTAAGTCTTTGAAAATTTACTAGAGGAATTAATGCCAATATTCCCAAATATATCACCGATATAATCTCCCATAGGTGTATAGTTGGGTTGACTGCAAAAGCCACAGTGTATGATTCACATCTGTTTTGTACTAGTCAAACCATTCATTGAGCACCTCGTTGTCAACTTGTTTATCCCAAGTTTTCCTTTAATTTGTCACCAATTTGTATATGCAATAATTTTTTGGAGTGATGATGTGTGCGCAAATGGCCAATAGAACCTCTGGTTGAAAACTTGTGGGGACATTGACAGTGACTTTGGGGTTAAATGCAACAGTGAATGCACCACTGAAGAGGAACATATTGTTCGTAGAGAGCAGCCTAGCCCTGTGTTCCTGCCTCCTGCCTGAGTTCCCCCCCTCAGTGGGGGAGCTGGAGCCTAAGTAGTCTCTCTCTCTCTCTCTCTCTCTCTCTCTCTCTCTCTCTCTCTCTCTCTCTCTCTCTCTCTCTCACCCATGGCCACTATTGACCATCCTGTCTGCTTTTAGCTCTCTCATCTCTGCTTATTTATAGAATAACGCATCAGACAAGCTCGCAGGGAGATACTGTCATGCAGGCTGCTGCTCCATCAGCCTTTATGCTCATCCTGACCATAGCACTTGACAAGTTGGAATCGTCTCGCCATTTTTCCCCGCTTTTACAAACACACAAAAGAGGACAAATATCTATCTAGCATATGGACAGCCTAAAAGGCAAACATGAATATTGTTTGACAGACAAACTACTTAGAAATTCTCAGCTTGTAAATCAACAACACGCCTGCTGTAAATGTGACACTCCCTCAACTCTCCCCTTCCTGGAAACAGACAGCCAAAGATACGACATGTTATGTTAGCTGTGAGATAACATGTTTGGTCAGCACTTGTTCAAATGCACTTGCATAGATATATAAGCAAGTACAAGCTACAAGCTACAGCACAAATGTCCACATGCAGATGTACAGAGCAGCACCAATAAAAGGAGGTATATACAGCTGCATGCATTCACACCAACTCATGTGAATCACAATCCTGAATTTATTATTGACTTATACGGTTTACTAAGGTGATGATAACTTGTATAGTTAGAGTTTCAGAGCTTGCATTTCTAATCTAAAGTAAGTCTGACAAACCTGGTTCCCCAGGGCAACTGTGAGGAGATAAGGAGGCTGCTATTCACGTTGTAAGTGTGGTTATAAAACGCCTGGTGTGAGAAAAACATTTGCCTTGTTTATACTGCCAGGTCAGCCTAACCAGGCACTGGACCAAGACACAGGATGGTTGAGAGGACTAGGAGATGGGAGGGGGGGCAGAGTGGCTTGCTTGAGCTGGATTTCTTATTAATCAAATCACGAGTGTAGCAAGTGTACAAAGCACAGCACCCAACTTCCTCCCCATAGGAGAGAAAGAAAGAAAGAAAGAAAGAAAGAAAGAAAGAAAGAGGCCTGGTAATACATGACCTTGCTCTAGCATAAGTAAAACACTGAATGTGGAACAGAAAAGAATAAACTAGGTGGTCTCGTGTGTGGCAGCAAAAAATGAGAAGGAGGGAGCTGAAAACCTTCCCAACTGTAAACCAGTGCCACCTGTTAACTCATGGTTTCACTGCGCTACCACTGCATGCACCAAGCTGCACTGCTTTGACTACAGTTACAAACAGAATGCAGGGACACACACCTGATAAGCAGCTGCTCTCCAGAATCCTTATCATTTACACACAGTAAGAAACGCCCCACCACACCACACTTCCTCTTATGTCATTAGAATCAACAATGACAGCCGGACACAATGTTCTATAATGAGATTAACATATGAGAACTGCAAGAAACAGTGTCCCGACATTGAAAACAATGGGAGAGAACATGTAGATGAATGCAATGTGGGAGAAAACATTGTGCAGTGGGCAAATGATTTGAGAGCAGCCAGAGCAGTATGGATTTTGTTCTGTGCTGATTGTCTTGTGCTATAAGCTAAAGACTGAAGTATGAGGTTTTAGCTGAAATGTGAACGGCAGCCTGGTTTGCTGCTCTTGCAGCATACCTCAAACTGAGGTTTTGAACGGATGGCACTTCAGTAAGTGAAGGACAGAATCCAGTGATAAACACACACACAGGGACACACATGCCTACATACATACATAAACATGGGAACCAGGTTCCCCTTAGCTACCTATTTACTTTTAGTCATTATTCTGCACAATATTCTGCTGACACAAGGCTCAGAGCAGAATGAGTTTTGTAAAGGAACCTTTCAGAGATCGAGACCTTAATTTTATTTTTGAAGACTCTAACCTCTTCCTGGAAAACAAATATGATTGTGTTCTCAAACAAAAAATGAACGACTGTTAGAGAATAAGGCAAAACAAAGGAATTTGAAAACTAAAAATAATCTATCGTGATTTTCAATTTGTATGATCCCATGTTTTCTATGCATGGGTTGCCTAATATATTATGAACAGGCACTAACTTTGTGAGGTGAAGAATTGTAATAACCCTACTAATATGATTGTTAAATGAGTTGATAGACTTTACTCATTATTAAATTTGCAGTTGGTAAACTATTGAATTTAATTGTGCAAAGTAAGAATAAGAGAGTCAAACAGCGGGAGACTGTAATAACTATCAGTTGAAGGGAATACTTCCTTTGCCAGTGTTTTGAGGAGATGGCATCATCATCCCACCCTGCCCTGTCCCATGGAACAGACTATTAAGCATTGGTTTGGGGTATTTTTTTTTAATTTAGGGGTCGATTTTGGGTATTTCTTTTTAATTTAGGGGTCGAAATTGGATGCACACAGCACTCTGCATATGTGCAGAATGTGTGTAGCAGCCGTGTACCCACAGACATCCATCTATGTATTTCTGGGACTCCACTTGTGTGTTTTTACATGTGTGTAAGCTTGTGACTATCTGATCTTTGCAGGACTTCCTCAAGTATTTTTCAGAGCTTTAACATTTTAGCTATGTAGTAACTACTACATGCATGAAATCACCAACCCAAAACACACACACAGACACACACCCAGAGGGATTAATCCGAAGCTCCACCCCTTCCAAACCCAGCAATGAACCCCAACAGAGGAACCAGTCCAACCTGACCAGGCAACCAGGGACTATTCTCACACAGGGAGGGCCATCACTTCCTATATTTCCAAAACAAGTTGTGACATACAAGCCAGTCAGTGTGTTTGAAAAAATTGAAGTGCTGATAATGGTGCATGATGCCCACTTCTTAATGGCTAACAGAAAGCAGACAAAGGAAGAAACGGGCACTTTCTATCCATCTCACATCAGAGCTGTTCATAACCCCCACATGTGGCTGGCCCTCTGCTCCCATCTCCTCCATTCTACTACACCTATCTTTGCTCTCCACTATCAAACACATGATGGGGGTGTAAATGCCTCCCCAGGCAACAAGAGTGTATGAAGCTGCAGCTCTGGGCCTATTAGGACTATAGATCAGATTCATTTGAACTGCAAATGCCTCTTTCACCCTCTAAAATGCCTCAACATACTCTTCTGCCTTCAGACTGCAGGTTACTCATCCGTATTCATGTCTAATAAATTGTTTTAATCTCTTAATCTCTCTTCATCTTCTTCTTTTTAACCCTCTCTCCTTTTGTAGCTTTCCCGTTCCATCTTGTCTTGTCTTTGACAAAGTGAGGCGGCAACACTGTATATTGAAACAGCTTTTGAAAGATTATCGCACACACAAAAACATGTGCTCACAAACAAACTCCAACTGACAGTGTGTCATAAACATGGCTGTTGAGTCCCTCTGGCCACAGAGCCGAGGTAATAAATATGGCAAGCCGACCCAGCCCTCTGCGCCTGATTCAGGGTGAAAATCATGGCTTTCACCGATTATATTTACAGTGTCCTCACAGTCACAAATAGCAGCAAAAACCAGGCAGGAAATGGCTATTCTGACCATCAGTTTAACACCCACATACTGAATGGATGTGTATTGGAAGTACACATTTGAGCTGGCTTGCAGAAAAGATAAACACATTCAAAAGGGGAATAAGCGTTGCTGGTTTTACAATTATATATATTATGCAAACTTTGTTTGGTAAACTACATGAAAAAAAAATCCATTTAATTTAAGAATTTGCCAGTTTGGTTCTGATCTTGTGATTTTTCTAAACTCCCAGTTAAGGAGTAGCTGAGTGTGCTTTTAACACATGGAAAAGGGAGTTGTGGAAAATTAGCAAATAATTATTCATCATACTGTAAGATGCTTTTCTGAATAAAGGTAGAAAGGCTAGTAGTCTTTTCACCTATCTAAGGTATTTTTGTGTCCAAGCCGGTAAAATGTTTCAATCTGAATGAGGTCCATGTTACTGAGATGGATGCCACTTACTTCAGTGTTTATGCCCAGATTTCTTTAAGTTTAATGTTTATGAGCACAGAACTCCCATGCTGTCACTATCTCCTGCAGGCTTAAGGACATCTGGGAGTCAGTGCTGTCTCTCAACCTCTGGAAGTGCCCCTGTGACCTGTGGACCTCCAGAAGAAGGTGTTCTCTCTCCAGCCCAGCTTCACTGTCTCTCTCCCACCTATTTCTGCTTCACTTTTTCAATCTCTGTCATTCTCTGTCTCAGTATCTCTCAGGCTGAATGAAGGGGTGGTTCAAAAGGCTGCCAGAGTGAACTGCTGGCTAGCCATGATGTGCTTAGGCTTTGAAGTGAAGAGTGAATATCAAAAGTGTGCAGCCTGTTTTTTTATGTTGCAACACACTCGGGCCCAGACATATAAACAGGTGATGCTAATACTCTTCCTGAATTCTGTTTGGTGAGTTTACCATGAATGCTCACTTTAACTTCATTATAACAGAAGCATATGAGGGACATTTCCAGTAATAAATGTCACTATTACTTCTGTTTTTTAGCAATTATTTCCTCAAAGCTCAGCATACAGCACATGCCTCTACTATAAATCTACTAAAATAAGATGGCTGAAAAAGCACTTAATTAGATCTTTCAGAATAAATGGGAATAACAAACTTAATGTACACTTCTTCAAAGCTTTCTGAGGATCCTAAATATTGCAGTAACAGCGCCATTAACAACCATAATCAATCACTGTTGCTGCAACTAAATGTTACTAAATGTACTCAGAGATGTTCACATGGCAGTATTGCAGCCGTGAGGAAATATTTCTTAAAGTTGGGACATTCAGCATTTTCTCATGTCAGTACTGGAACATTATTAAAAAAGCCACTGAATTGTCTAATTGAATTAATGACTTTTTAACATCTCTCCCTCTCATTATACATTATCACTTAAAAGCTCTTGAAAGCTTGAATTTCAGCCTTCACCATTAATGAAGGAGTCATTTTCTCTACATATGTGAATATTAAATAGATAAAGAGACTATTTTACTACATTTCACTCTAATTCTTTAGACTTCTGAGACATTCCTATTGCCTCTATTTCTATCAGCACACTTCATCACTTCCACCTCCTGCTCTTTTTGATGTGTAACTTCTTGGTTTACTGAGATTGTTTTTTGTGAAAATACAGGGTTTCTAAGAGAATCCCTGATCTGAAGCAAATTAAAAAAAAAAGAAATCACTTTGGGGAGGGGGGGTGACTTTCTGTAACAGTGACTGTAACATTTCCATTTCTGGCTAGCAAGAGGATGTGTCATCACAACTGCTTTCGTGGTAAAAGAATAATGAGAAACACACAGCATGTGGATAAAGATGAGAGAAGATTAGAAAACAATGATGAAAAGTTGGCAAATATTGCACAAAAAACGAATGGAGGTAAAGTAAAGGACTAATGCTGCTCATTTCCATGCCTGTTGACTCTTTTGACGACCCCGGTCCTTGTCTATTGCTGACTCCTTTTTCCGTTCTGTGCCTTTTGCCTCCTGGCTCTGGACAGAAATGGGCTTGAGCACTCATCTGAGCTTTGAAGTTCTTGGTTATCAGCCAAGCATAGAGCTGTACCTGCAGCCATCTGTGAAGGGGCCGCCAGCAGCCCATCGCTCCACTTCCCTTCCATGACCGAGAGGGGCTGGAGCCAGGAGTGGTGATGGGGCTGGCAGCAGCACTTAGACCATGTTGGCTGTCTGCACACTGTAGAACCAATTGCAGTGTCTGTGCCTATACCCAAAAATCTCAACCTCAGTGCCCTGATTTTACTGTGTAATTCAGTCCTTCTCCTCTCATTTTAATAGCTGTCTGTAAACACTCCCCTTCTACCTTCCACTCTGTCTTTTCCCCCAGAAGAGGAGGAAAAATGTGAAGGTTATAAAGGGCTTGATTAAAAACTGCAAACCATATTTTCACTCTGTGCTTCATGTAATATGAAGAGATAGTTAGGATCTTCAGTTTAAATAAAGTGGCATTGAGTGTGGTAGGTGCCCTCACCATCCAGCTGTAGTACCTTACATCATCTGTTGTCTTCGCATCACATGCAAGGCTTTGTTCCAACTTTTTTATGGGCTTCGTGCATGCATGTGCAATGTGACGTTTCAAGTTAAAAGGCCAAATGAGCCGGTGATAAATACGGCCAGCACCACCAGCTCTCTTCCAGAGAGTGCGATGTCAAATGGACAGGAATGGCAGCGACATTATCACAAACAATAGGATTAAGACCTGGGACAATGTGCACCAAAAACAAGCTGGTGGTTTGGTTTTGGGGGGTTAGTGATGGGACGAGGCAGTAAGACAAGCTGGGGGGGGCTGGGTGAAGCGGGAAGCCATGTGGGACTCTAAGAGGGTTTGGGTGGGGGTCATGATTAAGGAGAACAAAAAAGCTACAGTAGCCAGACATCTTCTCAAACCAGCCTCCGATTACACAAATACACACACACATACACACACGCAACCATACATGGGGGCTTCCAATCTGGCCATCAGGCTGTTGCTGAAGTGTCACATGGGCACCATGTGTGCTGGCCAATGGCCTCTCGGCTTATCAACAAACAGAGCAGGATGGAAGGACAGATAAGAGATAGATGTGGGGGTGGGGCAGGGAAGCACGGGGAGGGTGGGGGTGGGAATTGGTGGGGGTCATTGGCGTATGATGAGAGATTGCAAAGTGAGCGTGCAGTTCATGGCATGCGAGTAAAATGCAAATCATGATCATGCTGCACTGGGCAATATTATTCACATATTTAAAAAAAAATAAAAAAACATGATTTGACATCCCCAGCATATAAAGTTTCCTTTATGCTCTAGGAATCCTCGTGTAATTATTGCTTAACAGGCCCAAGTTAACAAAAGGCCTTATTCACTATGCGCTGTATTGAGAAGCAGTAAAATGTGAACCTTTGTTTGAACTTTGGCTCTCATAGCAGATCAAAGCAATGGATATGTCATAAGGTTGAGAGATTCTCAGCATCATACTTTTTAACAGATGCTTCTCTCATCCCCTGCTGTACAGCGGGTACTACGTAAATCTTAGCTAGAGGAGGTTATTTAAATCTAAGAGGGATATTCAACTATTTTTTTCCTCCATGCTGTGCCTCAAATACAAAGAGGTAAACTTTTTTAAGTGATATGCCACCCTGCTGAGAGCCAGAAATTTGTTTCCAAAGTACTAGAATACCACTTAGAAAACAAATTACACATTCAGTATTCAAATCATTAAAACACTATGCAACGAGTGTGTTGAAAGTCTTAATTCCAGCAATTAAGGGTGTGATATGTTTTGCGCAATCACATACGGGCATGTTTAAAGTCCGAATGCAGCTAACTCATTTTTGCATACTATGCTAAATACCACACTAAACTCCAACTAAGGCCTTCCTTACAGCGCCTGGAGTCATTACAGTGCTAGTCAGTGCCAGAGGCAGCTGTTCCACACAAGCTGACACCATACACAGTGTGAAACAACAGTGCAGGAGGGGAAAAGGGCCTTCACACATGCATGACAACCAACACGGAAATGCCTTGTGTAAGCAGTCGACAGGGTTGAGGCTCCATCCCAGCCAGCCTCCCTTTTCCCCTTCGATAAAAACTAACTAATGTCAGCAACTGATGTGGTCTCCCGCTTCAAGGACCTCAGAGCCTGGCTTTCAGAGTTGTTTCCAAGAGAGGTCTGAAACATATGGCAGAAGCACTAAAACAGGAGTCTTACTGACTGAAGAGAAAATGAGAACTGCAAAGTCCCCTTGCATCTCAATTGAATTTCCTCCACACAAAAAAAAAACAACAAAAAAACAACTAAGAAGAAGCCGGAAAAATGATGTGCTGGAGTACTGGAGTCAGTTTTACTCCAGAGAAATTAGCTGAAAAGAGCATATGAAAAGTTGAGCCTGTTGAAATAGCCAGATGTATTCTGCATGTATTCAAGGCTGGGCCTCCTGTGTCAGACTGGCCTCTACTAACCTGTCATTTCAGTTCAGGCTGACACCCCCACCCCAACCCCCACACCACCCCACCCCCATCTGTTTCCAAAACCCTCAGATCACACCTGTGAACTATTTCAGCACATCAGAGAGCTCACATATTCCCTTATCTTCAATGGAGAACTACGCATACACACACCTTGTCTCACATAAAACTCACATTCTGTC
This sequence comes from Istiophorus platypterus, assembly GCA_016859345.1. Taxonomy (NCBI): domain Eukaryota; kingdom Metazoa; phylum Chordata; class Actinopteri; order Istiophoriformes; family Istiophoridae; genus Istiophorus; species Istiophorus platypterus. The sequence goes on from CM029121.1 coordinate 9,032,964, forward strand.
TCCCTCCAAAAGCCCCAGCTTCTTCTACTAAATGTTCCTACAAATCAATAGCACCAAAAATCCCCCAACACTGGATTTCACATTCTCTTCAGATAGGAAGCTTTGAATAATGCAAAAGCCATACTTCTAAAAAGAGCTTATCCATTTTCATAACTTTTTCTGAGGCATTGGGTCAACAAACAGATCAAAACTGACAATGAGAGAAAGTGGGAAAAACAAGAAATAAACATTCACAATGACACCTACAAGGATTCGAGGAGTGATGACTGATTTTTCCTGTGAGCTATTTAACTATCACCTCATCTCTTACCAACTGTTTAGTTATCTTCCCTCCCAAGGCCTTTCTCTTTCACCACTGGAGATAGTGAAGAGCTAAAGGCACTACTGTGCTTGTCATAACAGTCAGGAAAAGAGACCCTCCTCAGTCCCCCTGGCTCTGCCACAGGGTGTGGCCCTGCCATGGCCCCCAAAGGCCCCCGGGGTTCTTCCTGCAATTCTAATCAAAGTTTAAAAAGCTGCAACCTTGGACTCTAAGCCCGGGTCCTGGCTTGTGAGGAAGATATCAATCAAGCAGCTCCAAACAAGCATGAGGGGAAGAGGGAGGGAGACAAGGAGAGTTGAGGGTAGTTTCTCACTCGCTCTCTGTCGACTGTCTTTTCCTTGGCCCTCAGAGAAGTAACTTCCCCTCAACAAGGACAGGGTGCATTCCCCATACCTGGAAACCACAAGGTAATTCAATGTCGCATTAACTCATAATGGCCATGTGGATGGATAAAACATTAATCTGCCCGTGATGCTGAAGCGCCTGTCACCACCACTATCATCATCCTCATCCTCATCATCATCAGCTTCTCAGTCTTAGTCTGTCCATTTTTCCAGGCAGGAATGAATGGATCCTCTCTGGAATAGTACTGGTTGACCTGTGAAGGGCAGATCTGCAAATGAAGTTGCGTTCCTTCACATTTCTGCAGCTGTCTAATCCTTCTCACAGGCCTGCCCTACAAATGGGTAATGGCACTTGTGTACGAGCTCATACACACAGAGACGTATGCACATGCATGCATGAGCACACCAAAACATCCATATCTAGCAGGGCATGAGGGCAGGCAGGGTTTGCCGGTGTCTGAATATTAGCTTTTCCCAAGGTTGGGGGTTTGTTGGACCAGCTCCGTTCATCAGACATCCATCAAGGTGTCAGTATGGGTTATGAGACCAGGCTCCCAGGATGATCAGACCGTTGCCCTGCCTGCCAGCAGGCCTGCCTGATGGCCCTCTGTCTGGGCCGAGAAGGACCAAAAGCATGCATGAAAGAAAGAAGAAGAAAAAAGCAGAACCAACAGGAAAATGAAGCAAAGTGGCATAAGCACCATGACCACAATCAGATGTCCTGAAAAGCTATACATTTAAACAAATATTTACAACAAAATTATTGTGGATGTGGAATCAAGTTCTTAAACAAATGAAAACACGTATGCTGTAAACTATCAAAGGAAGTAGTCAATCATATTGATTTAACTTATTAGTTGCCCTGTAGCCAAGGGTAAGTAATCACCATAATAGCTGGTCTCATTCTACATGAAGGGCCCCCCCAGACCTATTTTCCACCGGAGATGTTGGTCATTTCCATGACTGCTCTACATAACAGCCCTCTCCAACACTGGGGAGGACAGGCAAGGTAATTAATTCCCCCTGCCGCCTCTTTCTTTTCCCTTCTCCTCCTCTTCGTGGTGAAAGGAAAAGCCAAAGAATGTAATTTACACTAATTACCTTTTGCATAGGAGTCTCATTTCAACTTTCTTTTTTATGTTGAAAGGCTGGAGTCTGGAGCTATGCCTTTAAGCTTCAAGACCCCTGATGAAAAGTCACTACAATATTCCTAAAGGGACATAACGGCCCTTAGCGAGGAGTTTGTTGGCATCTTATAGTACTTCATGATACTGTATCTTCTACAGTGAACTATTATATGGTCTTAACATTCCTATTAGGACCCCCATTTGCTGTGACCGTTTCTATAATGTCACTTTTAAATGTGTTAAAAATATCAACTTTCTTAATGGTAATTTTGAATGGAAAATAAAGGGTTCCCCCTAACACCAGCAGAGGGACTATAGAGTAGAATAGAATTTATTAAACATGAGGCTGCTCAAAAATAAATATTGGAAAAAACAAGGGTCATCATTTGCTTTGTGCTACCTTTCAGTTTGCACAAGCTTCTGATCAGCATGTGAACCTTGGTTTACTTTATAAATATTCCTATAGTTTATCTGTCCTATTGTATGTCAAAAGAGCATCTCCACAGGCTACAGTACTTCTTAATTATACATTACTACAGCTGAATGAAATAAAACACATAACACATACCGAATTTCAGGCAGTGTAACCAAACTAATGTCCATCTTATGTCACACTATAAAACCCATTGGTATTATTTGTGTAGTTGCAGTTGGACCATTCACAGACCTCGATCATACACGGATTATAATGGGCCGCTTTCATTGTTTTACACTTATAACCCACCTTGCAACGACAATGAAAAGGAAGCACATTTTTTACGTGTGAATTACTTCCTTAGAATAAAAAAAAGAAACCTGCATGGTTGCAAATATTTCAGAGAAGCATTTGGGTTAGCATTCTCTCAATTGGATTAGTCACAGCCACAATGCTGCAGCGATAGCGAATATGCTGTATTTAAACATGCCTTTCGTTTTCCGGAGAAATAATAAGAATAATGCCAACGAAACACGGGAATCAATGAGCCCGGGCGATCGAAAACCTGAGTTCAGTCAGGTTTTAGACTGAAGTGAAATAACTGGAGATAGAAGAACGAGAGCGAACGGAGCCGAGACTCGACCGATCGGTCTCCGACCTTCTTTCATCCCCTCTCCTTCAGGCACAGCCGTAATTTCCACCAGGAACAAACGTGAGGAATAGAAACCACAACATTCCCGTTCGTCTTTGCATTTGAAGATCCCTGTATGTTTAAACACGGGCCTGGCTTTAACCTCACCGGGGAGGGTTTGCAGTCTTATCAGCGCTATTTCAACGGACACAGCTCGGACTGGCACCACAGTCTCACTGAGCATTCAGGCTACAGATATCCTTTAACTGTGACCGGGAGCACTGGCGCACAAAAGCTGCGGGGGATTTGACAGCGTACTTGTGGTAGATTTAGAAAACGTGATGTTAATATATGTTGTGGGGATTGAGTCAGAAAGAGGAGAGGGTGCAACGCATCTCATCCCTCCGTATCAGCCGCAATTCCAATTGTAACACAATTGATACAGCAGGCTCACGGTGACTGAGCCACGCACAGGGGGGGGGGACCAGCAGATTTCCAAAACCATCTTACCTTCGTATACAGGGGCCATCGGTGCAAGGATTTCTGTTATACATGGCAAAAAATAAAGCGAGATTTCTGTTCAAAACTCAATAAAAATCTGCCATCTTGAAACACTGATGAGAGAGTCGCCGTGGTCTCCTGCATTACTGGCCCAGTTCATTAGTGAGGAAAATGCTCATAATTCATATCCAGGCGTTTTGTTTAAAAAAAAACAAAACAAAAAAAAAATATAACAAAAAAAAAAAAAAAACAAAAAACAAAAACGTAGGGTCCCGATGCGAGGAGGGCGACGGAGGAGAGGCTGTGCAAAAATCAAATCCCACCGGCGGCTGTGTTTCGGGAGGCTCGGGTGATGAGCCACGATGACAGGTTTACTTCAGCTATTGTGCGACATGTCTGTGGAGTGAGGAGTCTCTGCAAAAGTTGCAGTGGTCGGAGCGCAGCGAGTTTGGTGTAAAGTAAGACAGTCGACTGACGATCGAGTCGATGGAGGCGACGAGGAGACGCAGCGCCCCGGAGCCAGAACAATCACTGAAGGTCTGGAGGAGGAGGAGGAGGAGGAGAAGAAGAAGAAGAAGAAGAAGAAGAAGCATTACAGAAACATCTGAAGTGCAACAGAAAGGGACGTGCGGGAGTAAAGTGGAGGGATAGTTGCATCGGGCAAATAAGGGAAAACGGACAAATAAAGTTAAAGTTATTCAAATGTTGTGGGAAGGGGCAGGTGGTATTTCTCATTTCCTCCCTCTTTTTTTTTTGATGATGGAATAGTTCTTACTTTGTTACAATTTATTGTTTAAAATGTCTAATATTTTGAAAGTCTGCACCAAGATAACTGGAAAAAGATCATCAATTTGATATGATATAAAGTCACGTACGCTATTGCATTAATAAAACCTGCAACATAACATAATCATCGTCAGCAGCGGCAACAACAACAACAACATCGGATTGGAAAAATGCATAGGTTACAACAGTCAAGCTATTTTGTGACAGCGGAATTATGCAAACAGTCGAACGGTCTCGGGGAGAAATGGCCTCATAAAATATGATAATTAACGCTACCTGATGTAATTAGTCGGACACGATGTGACTCGAGGCTCTGCCACGCTGCCGTTAAACAGCTGGGAACATTATTCAAGCCGTGCAAAGTGCATCTGGGTTGGATGACTCTCCGTGCGTTTGGTCATGCCTGAGCAAAACCTGAGCGCTCCTACTGTAGGCTACAGTATGACGACATGAGATTTGCACAGAATGAACTGAAGCGGAATCGGATTACATAGGCTCACACAAATGTGAGTAATCTGTCATTTACCAGCGACCCCAAAATGCACTCACAGCAATATGCGCACCAACCTCTAAATTAAACATGTCGATTTAGACATGTGGGCGTCTGTTAATATAGCAGTGCATTAGAGCAGAGCAGTTTCAGCCCAAAGCCTACCCAAAGTACACCATTATGAAAATAAATTAGAAAGCAATACGGGCCCCTGGCTATAGAAATGTTGTCCTCACAAAAAAATAAAGCAGGAGAAAATACATATATTATACAAAGATGCACTGTCCCTGAAAAAAAAACAAAAAAACAAAAAACAATCTGATGATCTATCTCCAGAAGATACTGTCCATGTTCAAAGCCATACAGTGTTGCAGAGTTATGCAATTACTCATTCATTTTAAGTAAGTCGCACGGCCTGCAGCCTGCACACACATTATATAGAGCTGACCACTGCACGTCCGTTATGTGATGATGTAACTTCAGGACAGGCATAAAATTAGGTCTTAGAGGCCCGCAGGGTGGGTAGACTTATATTTGTTTAGCATTAAAACACCGAGTAATGCAATTCTCCAATCAGTAGTGCATTGTTTATTCATGCTACTTCCTCAACAAGAATCACTAGAATGTTCCTGAAGGGAATCACTGTATCCTGTGCTGCTCTGTACTGAGAGTATACTACGTAAGACATGGCAATATGTGGGAGCCTATTCAATATTGAGAATATACTGAGCATATAGTATAAGCTATACCACAGTAAGTATCCTTACTGTAGGTTTAGGTCCTTAATTATTCATAAACCATCTCAGAGTGTGATACAGTGTCTTTATATAATATTCCTCTAAATCTTTTATAAGGTTATTACAGTTATTTTCCATGAGAGTTTCGTAAGAGGATTATTATGTGAAGGGAAAGATACAGCTGCCCGTTATCCGCTGAATTCTGGTCGTTCTGTCCACATAAACATCATAAAAAGCTTCTTTTTAAATAAACAAATGTCAATTAAAAAATTGTGGTTGCATTGAGGCTAGGAAAATGCTAACTGCTCATAAAGTGAATGGCCTTACAGAAGGAATGGAGATGGTGCCAGTCTTTCTCATCGGGGGGGGGGGGGGGGGGGGGTTGTACAGGGGCACGTAAACACTATGATCCAACATTAATAACGTGAACACAGTCAAAATGTGCACAGTCTTCCCTGTATTGCAAAACTGTTTTCACTCTCAATTATGAAAGTACACACTAGGCCAAAGTGGAACCAGGATGTGGCTCTGCAAAGCGCATTTCCCAACAGTTTGGGAAATAATTTAAAAGTTCTCACCTTTCACTTTCCACCAAGATATCTATGTGAAACTGGGGACTTCTAAACAATCTGACTGTTCATGTTGCTCTTTCAAATGGAAAAGCTGTACCTCAATGACAAGAAGTTTTAATTGTAACATGTTACATTTACTGAAAGGAATAATGGATAAAACTACAACGCACAAGTTAAAAAAAAAAACAGCCGAGCTTTCCATTGTGATTTGTAGAAATTTGAACACAAGGTGTTCAACAGGTAATTAAACCATTGCTACAGCACCCCACTTAGGCCAGTCGGTGTAATTTCTAGAATGTCCCAACAGACTGCTCATGCCTGCAAGTTTTATTAAAATCCAGTCAGGGGTGTCAGAGAAATTAGGCGTGACAGATGGACAGATGATGAAACAGAGAAAAAACATACTGACAGACGGACAGACGGAACAGGGCAATTATGTTGGGTGAATGAATTTCCCCCATCCTGAGTTCATCACTGAAGACAATTATATCAAGGCCAGAACTACAAATGGCAGTGAATGTAGCACACAGGTGGATGTGGTGCATGTGGACATACTGTACTCCAAACCAAATAGGGTAGACTGATGATTAATAAAGGAATGGAGGTCAACATCCAGATCAGTGAGATATTTAGAGCATTTTTCTTTTAAACTCAATGTGACATAAATCATTTTTTTTTAATTCAAAATAGCAGTTTTCCTATCAGCATTTCAGTATGTGCAACTAAACTGGGGCTCCAGGTCCCCCACCAATACAACTTATTTATGCCACCTAACTTTACTATGCATTACACTTATATGTTTGAAGTGTATTTACATTTCCATATTGGTTATTATTCTGTTAAAAAGTTCTATTATGCTACATGAGAGTCCTTGGTCAATCCTTGTCAAACTTGAAAACTCTTAAGCTCCATCTTTAATGCTCAGAACGTGAGAGCTCAAGAGAGACATTTGCACCCCAGCTCAAAACAAATATGCTACACCCTGCCAAGAGTAGGAATAAATGTCTGATAGTAATGTGGATAAAGGCACCAATCACTACACATTAATTCTTACATGTGTCTGTTCTTAAGCTTTGGGACGTACTCTTGTTTAAAAGACCCAGAGTATTTTAAAAAGTCACTACAAGGGTTATAATTGAGTAATTGAAAACAAAAAGATTCAATAAAAGAAGGCCTAATATAGAATTGTGTACAGAATAAAACAGTGTATAATTACTCTTCACCTAATGAGCTGGTTTTTCATTTTTCTGTTTAAATATTTTTTGGCATAACATCGCAGGTTACCTGCAAAAACAGCCTCCTAGTTGATTTGTCTCTGTCAGTCTCTCTTGTATGATACCATTTTTTCTGGGTTAGTAAAGACTGTCATTAAGTACAAAAGAACATAGGCAGCAGATAGAATTAAAACATCTGTAATCATAGAGACTTACGGCGTCTATTTCTACTATGTATTGATGCTCCTGCTCCTGTCTTGACATAGGATGGAGCGCAGCCTGCAGAGTTTATTGTGTGACCTGGTTTCAACAGAAGTTAGATTGAAACACTGTATGAAAAAAAATTACATGTATATGTGCAGGGTGGACTGAGAAAGAAATTAAATGGTTTATACAGTATGTAGCCTATTTTCAGCTCTAATATTATACAGCAACTAGCTATACTTACACCTCACAACCTCTAGGCTACCACTCTTTCATCTTCTATTGTCTTGTCCTTTGTTCAGGTATTTCTTACATGCATAACTGAGTTAGGTAGGTGGTCCTATATTAATATATCTTCTCATGTTTTTTGTGTTCATTTAGGCCACATGTGCACTCCTTTGAAAATTACTTTTAATGGAAGCCGGGGAGTCCAAACATTTCTCTTGTCTTTTCCCTCTGCCTCTCCTGTGTCAGTGAAAAAAATGCTCAACGTCTTGTATAGCACCGAAATAGCCCGTGTACCAATTTAGACCCCTAACTGTTGTGCTTCACTGTTTAGTCCCGCAGGTCCCATTATTACTTCACACATATTAGAATCAACGTCCCTTCTTGGTTCACTGACACAGATGACATCATTGACTTTTAAATGGATATTTCCATGGGAAAATCACTTTTACCCAGCCATAGTTTGAGAGAAGAAAAACACGGCTGAGGAGGAGCTTAGTGAATTCCTGTTTGGTAAAGTGGCCAAACCATCTCTAAAAAAGATTTAAAAATTGATGCGCATGTTTTTGGCTATGGACAGTAATGTTGGTAAGTAAATTATATTGGAGTTGAAGCAAAAAACAAATAACAAAGCCTAAACCACCACTTTTTGAATTATTTATTGATGACTTCATTGTATAATCCTTGTATAGCTCAATGTAAATAGTTGCATGAGTGGGATGTAGTTGTTTGAACTTTAGCATTACTTTCTTTGATTACTACTATGAGTTTCCTCTCCATGACGATTGAGCTTTATAATTAACTCAGTGAGAGGTAACTATTTAAGTAAGAGGCATCTATTTGTCTTATAAAATAACTGAAAAACAGGTTTGAGAAAAATATCTTCAAAAAGAGGAAATATAAAGCAATCACCATGAAAAAGATGCTGATCTAAGTTGTTATATGAATGACAGTTGTCCTAGATGAAAGCTGTGTTTTCGTTAGTGCAAAAGCCGTTCTGTGGTTTTGGTTGGTATGTATGGGTGTGATGTTTTTCCTGCTTGTGAGAACTGGTGGTTTACCAGGCATCTCAGCAGAGTAAACAGAATTTAAATTTGTCTGACAACGATTTTGGCATTGAGCACCTTTTTGATTCAGCTATGGTATTTCTCTTAACAACAAACAAGCTGCATAAATTACAACACAAAGCTGTAAATGATTATCCCATATGCTTCAAAAACACCAATGCATGCAACTCTGTTTTCAACATCCAAGCAATTTGTCATGCCTTAAAAAATTCTGACATCCCAATGAATAACTTCTGTTTCTCTTTTTTTTTTTAATTCATTTTTTTTAGCCTTTAACAGTGTGTTTCTCAAAATGTTCTTTTTGTGTTGCAACGTCCTGTCTCGTGCCTTTGCGTGCCTTTTCAGTGCTGCTTGTTCTTGCTGCTGCTCAGCCTGTGATTGTGTCCGGATGTTCCTGAGAGGTTTTTCATTGACATACACATGTTACTGAGGATGGGACAGACATGGCCCCCTGGGTCACAGTGGAGGGGAAGGGTGAGAGCTCTACCAGGCTTCGGACAAAGCTGCTGGAACAAATAGTTGACAGGTTGCTGTGGAAACCAACCAACTAATCTGCATGAGACAAATCAGCCTCTTAGCACAGTCCAAAGAGATGAAGCCTATACTTTAAGAGAGCAGCATTTACTGTCAAGGGGTTGCTTGTTAGATATGGTATGACTAATAATCTTCAAATATAATGGCTGAGTCATCACATAAATATTACAGTCATCCTCGGAAAATGTCAACACATCCAGTATAAACAGCTCTTTCTGTTTTTTTCTGCCATATGATCTTGCTTTTTTTTCCCCTTTTTTTATCTAGACTCCATCTGTCTGCAGCCCCATGTGTCACTGACATGTAAGAAACAACCTTTTCACTGTTCTTCATCTTTCTTTCCAGTGTACACGATCAAATGTGTGTAAATGAGGGTTGTTTCCTCCATCATGGTGGCTGTAATTGATTTCTAAATGTATACCATGTCATGGCCAGTGGGTTTTCCATGTCAGTCAAAATCTTCTTCACTTTTTAAGCACTTTCTACAGGTGAGTAGACACTTGACCTGACACTGTCTAATTTGTTAAATGAGAGCACTGATCCTGGTAGAGTGTACAACATTTATCCTACTCTGGTCATTACATAAATGATCGGATGCAATAGGACCAATATACTTTATCCTGCTCTGTAAGTGCTTCATTATTGTGAAAATAACTATTAGGCTAGCATTTGTCAGTGATTTAATGGGTCACTAGTTTGACCAGCAAGATAGTAGAGCATCGTCATCAAAGACCATTCAAAGCATTTCATATGGTTTAAGATTCACTTTCATTTCTTTCTGTTAGCATAGACTCTGTGTTTTTTTCTGGTGAGTCCCCATTGCACAACATGAATAATATTGTAGATTTGAGTGGAAGTCCCACTCAATGACAAAGTCCACACAGTGGAAATAAACAGTGTCTCTGTGTCTGATAAACAGGAAGAACAGTGTTAATGGACATATTACATAAACAAAAGCATATAGAGGATGACTTCTAATAGACTATTAAGTGGCTAGAGGGTTGATTATCACTGAGTGGTATAGAAAAAGCTAAGCAGTCTGATACATGGTTAAGAACTGGTGTCTGTTCAAATTAAAGGGACATTTCACTGACTTTACATTAAAAGTCAGTTTACTCATCACAAGGGAGTAATCCTCAGTCTGTGATTTGTATTATGTCTTCTGCAGCTCAGAAGGAAGCTTTCCAAAATCTGTGAAAATAACCTTGTTGGTGTCATTAGTGTCACTGGGTTGAGTTAGAATCAAGCTGAAAAAAAAAAAAAAAAATTATATTTACTGTGAACACCCCGTGTTTGTTTAACTTTATTTTACAACATTCTGGCTTTGACCCCTGAAAATGAAATGTAACCTGCATGCCAGCAGGGATTTCAAATGTCAGACTCAGCCTTGGAAGAGAATTCAGGGCTTTAAGTCCCAAGAAGTAGTTTACAAAGTTAACTAGGTTTCAACACACATTAGCCAGAATTAGCATTTCCCCCTTGTCTTGCACGATTGATCACACAACTGAAAAAGAGAAAGAAGCAAATGGAGCCCCTCCTATGGTCTCTCTTTCGCTCTGAAAACTGTTTGGTGCTACAACAAACACTACTGTGTATGGTGTACCTTAAAGAGACACATTGGGTTTCAGCTCCTCTATTGTGGGATGAACATTAGCCACCAAAATGTAACAGTTTCCTTCAGCTGGCAAGAAACAGTGTACACTGCTTTTGATCCAACTTGAGCTGCTATTAGAAGTGATGTTTTTGTGTTTCCCTTTGGCCCTGTTGTGCCCATATGCATACACATGGGCATGTTTGCACACACACATGCAGGTACGCATGCATGCACAGAGAAAGAGAGAAAGAGAGAGAAACTTTGTCCAGAACATGTAAATTCATGTCTATTTGGGAACCTGCAGCAGCTGTGGAAGTTATGTAACCTGCTATCAACATAAATGAAAACTAACATGATAGAGAACACAGAAGATGTACATATGAACTTACATAGCATGAAACCACTGCGCTTGACAGCACCTTTGCCCCAAGGATTATAATGACAGGGCTCATGGAAGTCAACCTCCAGAGACAAGCAGAGAATTACACCCACACTTTCAACCTCACTCCTCAGCAAAACAAACCAAAGGTTGTGTCCTTGAAATATAGCCTGTCAGTGGTTTCTCAAGTGCTGTAGGTCTGTGTACCACAGTTTCTTTCTTGTCAAATGTAGTGAATAGGGCAAGCAGTGAATGTCCTTAGAAATCAAAAAGCTTCTCTTGTTTTGGCAGAAAGAATGTCTCTCGTCTTCCATATCTTTGAGATGTATGCTCTCACGGTCTGCATGCCAAAGCCATCAAAGAGTATTAATGATCGTTATCTCAAAATGGCTTAAATGCTCAACTAATCCAGTTTAACACACAAACAGAAGCACAAAGACAGAGGTTGAGGCGTTTTTTAGCAGCAAGGAGAAAAGATTTCCTTCCCTCGGGGGATAGGGTTCAGCAGCCCATACTGTGGCAGGCAGACTAAGTTTCACACTCCTCTACTGGGCAGGGTTGAACCTCTGGTGAACTCTTCTGTGGTGAAGTCAGAGCAATGAATGACTGATTGACTGACCATACCTCTTACTGCCCCACACAGTCCCAGCCAGGCTTAGTTGGTGGATGCAGCACTAGTGTTTGTATTGGGGATCACATGTTACAGTGACACCTGCTAGAGTCTGCATAAAAGTTAAAGTAAAACGTTGGTACATGAAGGTTTTGTGGTTTTATGGCAGTTGAAGTCGAACCACATGTGTTGAATTACTGAATAATGAACTATTAAACACAGATCTTAAAGTTTTACAAAATTGTCTTTTTCTGTAACTGTTATACATTTGGGATACAGAGAATGAAAATGGGCACAAGACCCTGTTTGTAGTACTTGCAAGAAATTAGCCAATCACTTTGCCCCAGATAACCTCATACACAGCTAACTATAAAACCTGTTTTACTAAGAGAGGCAGGCATTTGTTACTCTGAAAATAGAAAAGGTTGGTAGGCTTTTGCAGCTCAGGGCAGCATATGGTTTGACCTGCATGCCACATGTGTCTCCCTACTCCGAGTCCGTATAATAAGGAAGCTGATAGCATGATGAATGTTGTCTGAAATACGATGCCCCATGGCACAGACTACCACTGACTACCACTCTACTCTCCTCTACACTCTTCTACTCTCCTCTACTCTCCTCTACTCTCTCATTTTTTTTCTATAAAATCCTCTAATTGTAGATAATCACTTAAGCTCTCCAATATGTTGCATAATTAAAGCAGGGTCCATGCAGGATCCCAAGGTTGCAAGTGTAACTCATGACATATTCTCAGATGATCTCACAACCGGAGAGCTTTAAACTGTCGTGCTAATCAAAACGGCTCGTCTCACTCATAGTGACTCATAGGTCAGAAAGACGAAGATGATGCTGAGTTGGGTTTTTTGTTTTTTTTTTGTAAGGGAAATGGTTCCATTGATTATCATCATAGAGTTACTGAAAAGCGGCTGTGAGATTAAAGGCAGTCACAAAGTTGTGTTTTTGCAGAACAAACCACTAGCTTTTCCACTGTGTAAATTAGATTTTAATTTATGATCCACTGCAAACTATATGACAAATGTCTCAAACTATGATTAAGATAAAGTTACAAAACATAACTTCACAGCGGTATTGTGCAAGAGGTCTATTCCTGTTTTTCCAGCAGACAGATAGGATGCTTATTCCCCTGGGAACAAGCAGCTGGATGCCTTCTTAGTCTAACTGTTGAGTCCTTGGTGGTGATAAAATGCTCAACGTCCTGTCCAGATTGTTCAGGAATGTTGGAGAGGAGCTCAGTGATCCATATGTTCTTTTCACATGGCACAGCTATCTGGACTCTCAGATCACATCCAAACCAATGTGTTTCATTAGAGCTGGCTGTACACACTGCCTGTAGGGGATTAAGTCTATAAATCACGGCTGAGTTACTTATTGAAATCAGCAGCAGGCCTGTGCAGAGATATTCCCCCGCAAATCTGAATCGACTGATTGCTGATGTGAGTACTTCCACAATTTTGTTGTCTGACAGTCTGCAGGAGTGCCGTCACTGATGTGGACAGTAGTTTGTTAGAGAATGTTTATTTCTCTCTCTCTCCCACTGTCTGCGTGTCTCTGTCTGGTATGAAATGGACACAAAGGGTCCGGAGGATATGGTAATACATCTTTACAGAAATGCAAAGAAAGATTGCCCACTCTTAGTCTAATGCAATTTTGACAATAATTGTTTCCACCAACGGCAATAAGGAAGTGTCACTCACCCTCACTTAAACATCCACACATCATACTAGATACTCATCTTCATATGCAACAAGACTAGGTAAAAACCTAGTGTGCAGCTGGACTGCCCCTTTATCTGTTCATCTCTCTCTCACTTTCTTTGCTCACTTATACAGTATTTTAATACAGCCAAGTTCCCAATAAAGTTTGTAGTGGAAATTTCTGTTCAATAAAGCACATAGAGTTAACTTGTGTCTTTCTGTAAGTTTAATTCAGAATCTGCAGACGGACTCAAGGATACAGAGATCAAAGGTCATAGAGCAGTGACCAGTGTATGACAATGAGCAAAAAGCAAAAAACTTAGTAGAGCATTTATATCCCTTAGTGAGCAAAGAAATTAGGTTTTTCTGTGTTACTGTTCAAAGAGATAAAACATGCAGATATGCAGTTTCATAATTAACTGGTGAGATAAATTGTAGTGCAGGGATGAAGGACAACTGCCTTGTACCAACTGATTCGTTTTATCCCTGTGGGTCCACCTGTACCTTTGAACTGAACACTGATATATCAGTGCCTTCCATAGATAATATAACTAAAGCTTAACAGGTGAATAGTGAAATGTGAATAGTATCCTATTTTCAGGCTGTTTTCATTTACATGTTTTTTTCTTCTTCTTTGACTGAAATTCGGCCCATTAAGACTACATGTTAACCAGCAGTCACTTTCAAACCAAGCTGCTTCTCTGCCCTGATAAAATCCTGATTTTATCTCCGCATTGTTGTCTGATAAAATTACCATACACATAAGTTAAAGACAATGGCTGAGCTGGGATTTAGGCTATATTTACTTTAAAATGATCACTCAAAATAGCTACGGCTTGTACAAACAGTTAATAGATTTGTTGCTAGGTGCTTTTGTGAGGAAAGCTCTCTAAATGGGTCTTAAAAGTCAGTGAATGTAGCCAAAGGCACAAAGTTGGCAAAAGTGCCAGAAAATGCCCTCTAACGACACAATAGAAACTCTTTGCACCAACTCATTTTATAAAAGAGCAACAGCCAATGGGAAAGCGTCAACACTCGGCCAACTGACCGATGGCGTGATGTCAGCTCTCAGTCAGATGGCATTCAGCCGAGCAATGGTGTAACTTTATCACGCATTCACCTGGTTACTCACATTGGTGCTTATAGGCCTGGCCCCACCATTGTGGTCCAGCCAAAGAATTACATTTGTTAAAATGTTAGCCAAGCAAGTAAAGTAAAACAGTAATATCAATGGACCTTCTGTCAGGATTCCAGCCAAGACCCTCCAGGGTTTTGGGTTTTCTCTCTCTCTCTCTCTCGCTTTCGCTCCCTCTCTCTCTCTCCCTTCCCTGTTTTGTTCTCTCCTCAGTGTGTGTGTGTGTGTGTGTGTGTGTGTGTGTGGAGGGCGTGGCTCACCTGATTCAGCAGCTGCAGAGGAGCACACCTGCATCTCATCCCCCTAATCACCACTCCAGATAAAACCTGGTCGGACCCACTCTCCAGTGGCAGGTTCTTCCACCTGAGTGGTGGCTACTCTCTGGGCCCCTTAGTGTTTTCCTGATATTTGCACTGATTTTTTATTTTGTGTGTTTCTAACACTTTATTTCCATGTGTAGCTCTGTGTGTGCTCCTCTATGATGATCGCTGTCTCCGGTGCCTCAGTCCCACCGTCTACAGAGATGAACTCCCAGCCTCCCGTTTCCACGACCGGCTCCTCGCTCTCCTGTTTCACAGTAAACCATCTTAAACTGCATCCCTGCCTCGGTCTCTGCTTCTGGTACTAATTTTACCAAACTCTAACACTTTAATTGTATTTTTATTGACAGCTGATCCTTAAATGCCACTAAGCTAAGTACATATGATAAACAGCCATGTAGTATGTATAGTATAATTATTTAAACATGCGTAATTACTAGCAACTTCTAACACCACAAACAATTACAATGCCAATGAACGCTTAGAAGGAAGAGTTGGGGGAAGCAGAACAAAGCCAGAGGAACGTGCTTAAGTTACTTGTTCCTTGAGACAGTTAGCTTGTTGACATTTTTTCTTGCAATGTCAGTGGCTGAAACCAACATGTGATGATACTGCACAGACCAGGGGGCTAAAATAGGACAAAATTTTACTCTATCCTGTTTGATATTTACTTCATAGTGAAATCTTCTGTTGAACAATAATTTTTCAGGCAATTTTAATTGTTCTCTAAATTTTTGCAAATCACATGTTTCTTCCACTACCAATAGACAGAACAAGGATTATCTGTCAGCTTTAACTCCTGTGAAACATCTTCTTGGAAGATGTGTGTGCGGGGGGGTTAAGGTTCAGATTAAATTCCTGGTTAGATTGATAGAACACTTAATTGAGACTAGATGGGCCTGCAGCACCAGTGGCAAACAACTTTAACTGTAGTTTCTGTACTGAAGGTTGCCTTTTGAACATAAATCAGCACTAATTGTAGGAGACAGGGATGCAAAAAATCTGTTTTTTGTTTTATAGCTTCATACAATCAGTGGGCTGATAATCAAGGAATCTTTTTAGAATAATAAGGAAACCTTGAGTTTTCCTAATTATTCCCTTTACTTTGCATTTGCTGTATTGTTTTCCGGCACAATTGGGAGACGGGGGGGGCTGACAGAAAAGGCCTACTTATGCATTTTAATCTCCTAGTGTAGTCGTGTCTATTTTTATCTTGTTTTAAGACACATTTGAACATCTAATTAAACACAACATCATCATGTAAAGCTCTTAGAGAAAAAAATTGCTTTGAACCAATTCTGTCCTCTTCATGTCAAAAATAATACCTCTGCCCCTACATACACATGAGTTTATCTGTGCATCTTTGTCCAGTAAATTTGCTAAAAAGGAGGTGCTGCTACCCAGACTGTGTGCATTATAAAGAAACCCACTGCTTCCATCCTTTAAACACACTCTCAAAAACACACGGGTGGATCATCATGACAGTGGACCGTAGACATATCTGCTGACTTGGCAGCTCCATTGCCCTTCAACTCTCTACCTGCAATTTGACTTGTCATCGGCTGACCTGACAAGGGCTTATAGTTTAACCGGGGCTAAGTCGATTATTGTATCACACTATCATATCTCTGTGCACATCTTAACAATTTTTTATTTCCTTGATAAAATAACATGACTGAAATGGACAATAAATGTCAGTGCCACCGAAAATCTTGATCCCATTTATGCCATAGTGTGACTCTGGAGTTTTGGGGAATCTCTTACATAAAATGTCACTCCAGAACTCCCTTATAAACCACTGGAACTATGTAAATAAACGATGATGTGCTACCTTTTTCATTTTTTTGCAGGTGTTATATTTTATTATATAAATTATATTTATTATTTTAAAGGATTCATAACCATAATGGTATAATTACTTTTATCAACAGTTTAACCTTAAATGGAAGAATGAACAACAGTTCCTGGTAAAGTAAACCTGTAAAGAATAATCTGACCTGCCAGAGAATTACCAGTTCACTCTATTTCTGTCTTTCTCCATCCCTCTTTCTAAATATTTCTCTTCTCTAACAACATCCAGCCATCAAAAGATGAGACACTCAGAGCCTCCTAGCAACAGGAAGAGGGTCTGCTCCCCTCAGAGAGCCCCTGTTAATCTCTAGCCTCGTCGCTGCCTTTACAACCATGCTGACGTCAAAGGCCAGGCCTCTGTTATTGTTTCTTGAGGATTGAAGTGCCACAGATGCGGGATTCACACCAGCATTGTGCTTCCTGTTGAAGTCTAGAATAGCTGACCTCTCTCTCAGACTGGCAGCGATCAGTGAAGTAACCTAGAGTACTGTAAGTGCTGAGAGGGCTCGTTTCGTGACAAGAAACCTGGCCACCCCAGGGGGGCATGGCTGTAAATATCCCTGTTGTTGTTGAGGTGGATGATGTGCTCTGTGGGGAGAGGATGCGCTGTGCTGTGTGTGTGTGTTTGCCTAAGTGAATGTGTTTGTGTGTGTGCGCGCTATTGAACAAAAGCATCAGAGATGGCACAGGTAGGGGGGATCCATGTGATTCACAGCAAGTGGAAAGGCTATAGATTGAGGGTCACATGGACTTTTGTGTTGCTATAGGAAGTTACAAACGTGGGTATGGCATGTCTTTCTATTTTCTGACCTGGCTTATGACACATTTACTGCCTTGGTGCATATGTCTAACATCTTACTTAATAAATCATGAGCATAACATTTATCTCTCATTTCTACAATTCTCCTTTTCTATTCTTTCTCACTCTTTCTGCTCCTCCCTCTCCACTCCGCTTTGTCATTCATCTTCCTTCTTTTAGAGGAAAAACATTCCCCCATTTCTCCTGCCTCAGTGGTTCATTTCTGTCTTGTGTTGTTTGTGGAGGCTCAATGGAGCGTCACTTACTGGCCCCTCGACAGATTCCAGACTACACACTGCAGCTGTGGCTATAGAATAGACGTTAGAGCTGGCACTGCCTTGCTCCAAATTACCCGCTCAGCTTTCAGTGTTTAAATAATGGTCTTAGCACAGAGTTAATGGCGATAGTGGGAGGCCAAATGATGAACACACTGTATTCAGTGCAAAGTGTTCCAACTAGTGCAAGCTCAGGATGGCCTGGGTCCCTGGGTTAATAGGGACCGGGAAGTGATATGTTGTTTTAATGGAAATGAAAGCTGCTTGAGGGAAGATATTACTGTGATTCCTCCATGTGTGATGTTTTGAAGGAGTGAATGAGGCCATTATTTTCTCCCATTGCTTTCTCTTGTTGCATCTTTGGGGGATGGGAATTGGAGTGGATAGGTTACAGTCAACCAATTGTTTACAGCGGTAGGCTACATGCAAAAAGACAAAAGCAGGACATTGATCAGTGTGTGTGTGATCATATGTTCCTCTCTTTTTTCAGGTTTCCCCTTTCTCTCTCTACTCTGTGCTGCTTAATGTATGTATTTGAGATACAGAAAGAGACAAAGTACGGACGTTCCTGTTGCCATACAGCCTCTTTCTTTTTTTCTCTGACTTCCAGGCCATTGTTGTGCTGAGAGATTGTTTCATTAGGGGAATATTCATGGGTAGGGAGTGCAAGCTCAGTTATTGATGCAGCTCATCGGCTTTTTGTGAGGCACAATGGGTTCTCTTGATTGATTGTTCTAGACGGCCGTTGATGTGACAGAGAGGAATGCCAGACATGTAGAACTATGAGGTATAGTCTGAGATAAACCCTCACTGAGTGCACATGCTCAAAATCACACACATGCACACAAGCATACTGTAAGAACATGTCTCTGTAATGAAGACTGCTCTGTGATGGTAATGAACAACATCTAGCCCTTTATGGTGAGGAGATTGTGCCTTGCTCAGGTAAAACAATTAATATTCCTGCTTGGCTGGCATGTGAATAATAGCTGAGATTTTCACTCAAGCCCCAGGAGGTTTCAGTGATAAAGAACTAGGAGCAGCAAATGGGTTCCTGGGTGAGCAGTTCTTTTAACTCAACTTTTACAGGCTGGATATGGAAAGCTTGTCTCATCTGATCCGGTTTGCCAAAAGCTTACCAGGACTAAAGTCATTTTCAGTTTATGAGGAGCAAGATTAATGCTTTGTTTAGTTTTTGTCTGTTTTGGGGGCATATTGAAGCCTGGAGCTAACCAGATTTGGTTAGGATGGATTCTTTTGGCTTGTGACTCTGCAGTGCCATAGCTTATTAATCAGAGGAGTGTTCTGCTCTCTGTGATAAGCCTGTGTTTTGTGTGTGTGTGTGTGTGTGTGTCTGTGTGTGTCTGTGTGTGTGAGATGGTGCAACTGTGTGACCACCAGCCAGGATGAGGGAACTGGGGCTGAGCTAATACAGACAGTGCTCCACAGTGCAAACACTGAAACATGCACTCTCACCCACATTCGTTGACTTGTAACAAGAAGCTATGTTTCAAAGTCAGTACCGTGTGGCAACCAGCAGCATGGGGTTATGTCCCTCTCCAACCCCAACATCCTCCTTTTACTGTCTCTCCTTCCTCTTTTCTCTTACCCATCTGTATCCATTTATTCATCCTCATGTCTTTGTAGGTCACTGTGGGGGTCTGAGACCGATCTGATGCTTGGCATCCTCTTGTCCATGTGCACTGGCATGTGCGTGTGTGTGTGTGTGTGTGTGTGTGTGGGTGTGTGGGTGGGTGTGCTTGAGCACCATGTATGTTCATCATCTGGGGAGCTTAGCCGGCTGTGCACAAATCAATGGTCATGTATCAATGCCGTTTTTATGAGGCAATTAACAATAAAAAAGCAATAAGCTATGACATGGATAATCCGATGGGGCATCACAGGCATTGCAAAGCAATTATAACAGCTCTGCTCCTCTCTGTATGATTTACAGACACGCCTGCAGTCTTAGAAAGCTCTTTGATACCGACAACATTTCCAGGAAGTGAAAGGAGGAACTATAGAACTGTTTGCCCCGCTCATCCTGCGCTACCTCATATCCGTTTTCAGGGCTTTAACTGATATTGAGCTGAAGTGATATCATAGTTAAATGGAGTGACTTTGCTTCTCCCTGGAGCCTGAAATGCATTACACTCTGCCAGTGGGTGTGTGGTGTTTTTAAGTTGTCACATATCACTCTTCATAGCCCATCACAGCAGATATACTATGTGTTCACCACTAATGTTATGAAAGCCGATGATTGTGTGACTGCATGTGGGTTGATGATATTGTTGTGGATTTGCCTACAGCATGCCTACCCACCTATCCTAATGCCAGATTATTCATGAAGTAAAACTGCAGGGAATTACTGTGAACACTGTAATTTCACAACACCTCAAAATGGCCTTATGTGGGTGAGTGAGATACAAACCTCATATGACAGCAACAAAACTCCATCTGATTAAAGCATTTGCTTGGAAAATGTTTCCCAGGTCAACAGCATTCTGTTAATCTGAAATTTGTTGAGTTTTTTGTCTCATGTTAATCCCCTTTGTGTGTGTGTGTGTTTTGGGGTTTTTTTTATAAATGTTTTATATAATATAATTAATTATAAATGAATTGACTGAATTTACTTTTAAATTTATTGTATAAACAATTATGCGAATCATTTTGTTGTATATATGTAACCTATGTGTTAGGATATTTTGGAATAAAAGATGTTTCTCAGAGATTGTTAAACATAATTTCAGACAATATCAGGAAATTTTATGAGATTTACAAGCACAATGTTATGAAGTAGCTACAGTTTTTAGTTCTTATTTATTATTATACATGGCAAATTTTGAGTGACTCAGCATCTGTCACACGAGCAGTGCCTTTTGCCACGATTCGACATTGGGTTCCCTTGTTCCTTTCTCTGGACCTACCATCCCTACTGTCACTTTTCCTGCCCTGGTCTTGTTTATTAGGCCTGCGTCTGTTGCCACTTTCCATCCGTCCACCAGATGTCCTCTGACTTTACTCCCTGTCCCGGTCAACCGATTGACAGCTCAACCTGCACACCTGTCTCCCATTCTCAATCACCTGAGCTCCTTTGCTCAATCACACACTTGTTAGCATTTTTCTCATTATCACAGCCAATGCTCAAACCAGCCATTTCCCCCAGCTCCTTGTCAGACTGCCGGCTTAAGTCCCAGTGTGTTTCTCCGTGTGGTAACCTGTGTTTTCTAGCTATCTGCTTACCAGTCCATCCATCTGGCTGTAAGCCTGGTTTTCCTCAATTCCTCCATTGACATTCCTTCTATGAACCTGCCTACATATGGGGATGTGCTTGGGTCCTCTTTACCCGTGCTATTACCATTGGCTCCATAACAGTACAATCTGAACAGTATGTATAAGTTGTCTTAAACCCTCCTGTGCAACCAAGGTAGGTGAGAAAGGGTGCTTTTTCCAACAGCTCTGGATGAATAATAGGGAGTACAGAGCGGCAGCTCTGACTATGGCACACAGGAAAGCATCCTCTAAGCCATGGCTGAGGAATTTGTTACCTGAGTGGGATAAGGATCTCCTCAATAAGCCTGATTCCTAGGCTTGCCTGCACCCTGATTAACCAGCCTCCAGCATGCCGGTCACTAGCATGCTAGCCTTTGGTCTTCTAGCCACCAGCATGCTTGTCCTGCATCTCAGCTAGTCCTCAAACTGAATAGGCTTGAGTTTGTGAGCCTGCAGTCTTCCCGTCCTGAACTGGCTAGTATGCTACCTGCATTTCCTGATCCTGCCTGGCATGACCTAGCTGCCTCTCAGCCTCAAAACCTTCCAGCCTTCAATATATTGTTAAAGGAGCCACCCTGACATCCAGCAGTCCCTTTTTGAGAGTACTTGCTTGTCTGTTTTCACAGGGTTCCATGAAGGCCACAGAAGAAGATGTGAGCATCATGGCTGCCGATGCCATTGGGAGCTTCAGATACCCACTGCCACAGAGTTGAAGCTGCCTGGTGACCAAGAGCCATCCTGGCTGAATAACAAGCCTGTCCCCAAGTTTGTACCAGAGTTGTCCATCAGCATCCGGCTGATGATTGACCTGCTCCTGAAGTCATTGTCTCAGCTGTCAACAGTAGGCCTGCTCCCGGTGCTGCTCTCTGCTGATGCTATCTTTGCCAATGACCAGCCTACCTGACCCCCAGAGGGAACTTGTTTCTGCTGTTAGCCTCCTGCCAAATCCCCCACTCAGCCTGCAGAGGGGTCCTGTCTTCATCCCTGCATTTACTGACGTCCTCCTGAGTGGTTCCGCCTGTCTGTTGGCCTCGAGACTGTGTGCCGATGTTGCTCCACTTGTCTGTCCTACCTCCCAGCTGACCACCTAAAATCCTAAGCCTTCTTGCTCTTCAGCCCCTTGGCCATTTGCTCAAGGTGGCCTGCTCTTTGTCTCTTCTGCCATCAGGCAGGTAAATTTCTTGCTCCATTAACCTGCCTGTTTGGTTTTTGCAGTTGGGTCCACCCTACCTGTGCTGCTAACACTAGCTCTGTAACACCTTTTGAGGTAAAATGCACTAACAAATCACACACATTTGCTGTTAATACATTTGTGCTAAGTTTTATTTGTTTTGTTTTTTTTGTTTCCTTTGTTTAAAATGAACTCTGGCTGCAGCTCAACTATGTTTTGCAGGAGAAGTGTGTCATAGCCATTGAAAGGTGACCCTAAATTACTGGCTGGCTTTTAGGTTTCATATATAGTGACATCCTGAAGAACTTCAACCAGGACTGCTAAGATTTTGTCATATCTCATGTATCACTAGCCATTATGCAGTTTTTTTTTTGTTTGTTTTTTTTTGCAGCACTGTGCATGTGCATCAGATTCTGTGTTGAAGTGTAATCATCTGGATGTGCATGCAATGTTACGTCAACCTAGGCAAAAGGGTTAGTGTTTTTTCTGTGAAATCCTCCAATGATTTGCCTTAAATGTTAGTGACCAGTGAAGACAATGAATATATCCAGAAACCCTCCCAGGGTAAATTGAATGTAATGTACGACTCACTGTTGCTTTACTGATGCTACATGCCCTCATTAGCTACAGTTTGAGCAATAGCTTGGTTCATCTGCAACAAGACTCCACTAAACAGCAAAGACACATTAGGTCAAGGGGGAACTGCATAATTACTGCTGTATACAGTCAGATACATAAGTATTTGTCCATCCTTTTTTTTTTTTTTTTTTTTTTCAAATGCATAATTTTTCAGAGCCTCAAACGTAATTGGACAATTCAGTTTCATGGCCAGACTTGCCTTTTTCCTTTTTGTTTTCTGATTTAATTAAGCAGATAAAAAGTCTGGAGTTGATTTCAAGTGTTGAATATGCATTTCATAGCTTTTCATAAATTACAAGGTTTACCACAAGGTGCAAACTACTGGTAACATTCAAAAACAGAGACTAGGTTAGATTTTACCAGAAAACCTCTCAAAAGACTGAAACAAGATGAACTTTTACCTGAGTGATGCAAGAGAGGAGTATGGACAAGGAAAGCAACGGCTAATGATACAAGGCCACCACATCTGTTAAACATGGTGGAGGCAGTAGTATGGCATGAGCATGTATGGCTGCCAATGGAACTGAATCACTGGTGTTTATTGATGATGTGACTGCTGATCGAAGCAGCAGGATGAATTAAGTGTATAGGGCTCGGTCTACACGGATTCAGTCATATGCTGCACAACTGATAGGTCTGTGCTTCACAGTACAGAGGAATAAAGGCGTTCTCAAGGCAAATAAATTGACTTGAACACAGACGAATATTCAGTCACCTAACATCAGTCCAACTGAGAATGTTTTTCCACTTATTGAAGACAAAACTGAGGGCAGAAAGACCCACAAACAAGCACCAACTGAAGGCGGCTCCAGTAAAAATCCTGGCAAAGTACTTCAAAGGAGGAAAATCAGCATTTGGTGATGTTCATGGATGTCACTCATTGACTGCAAAGGATTTTCATCAAAGTATTAAAAATAATTCAGTGTGTGTATTGTCCAATAAGTTTTGAACCTACAAAAATGAGGTACTATGTATAATGGCTTTAATTCCTAAATTTTTACTGCAATATTTGTCATGATCTAAATATGTAGCTGTGTATAGCCATATCATTGTATATGAAAGATCTTGATCTCATTTTATTTTGATTTACTATATAAATCTGACTCAAACTTACATTAGGCATGAAAAAGTAGATTTTCATGTATTATTAAAGTGCTAGAATTTATAATGCACTAATTTTATGGTTTTAAAAGGCATCATATGCCAGTCAAAAGTTTTGTGACTTTCAGTCCTGTAGGGACCCCCCCCCCTTTTTTTTCCTCTTCTCTTCCCCTAAAGTTGCTTTATTCTCTTAGGGCAAGTGCATCCACTCGAGGAAACATGTTGTGAGAGTCCTCTTCTCATCAGAGTCTACTAGACGGTATTACCAACAGCTGGCATGTCTCTGCTTGATATGATTTACATAGCCCCTCTATACTGATCCCAGACTTGTCAGACCTCAGCTGCAGTGTGATATAAAGAGACACTTATCTGCTATGGCTTCATCATTCAAACCCCTGCCCACAAAACTACCAGTGGCCACTTCTTGCACATATGTCCAATTTTCTTTCCTGCTTCTGATGGAAAGAAACCGTAGTTCTGCTGAACTACAAGGGCTGTGGAGTCTGTATCAAACTTTTTCCCATGAACTGATTTGTTAGAAACAACAAAAAACTATGGACGTATGGGCATAAATATTATCTACAAACTCAAACTAGAATTACATGATGAAATGGGCAGAGGGACAAAAATATGAAATATGACCAAGAATGTCAGAGACACAAGTATGTTTATATTCTATTCTAAAATTGTAGTTAACCTATGTTTATACGGATTTATTTCCCAACACGCATGCAAAAAGTCCAAGTGTATTGTGCTGCAGGAGTAGATGCAACTCCCAGAGGCTTCTTCCCCATCCCTCCCTTAGTCACTCCATCCCAACCTCTCATCCTCCTCCGTTTGTGCAAGTGGAAGAGATGCATCTCTCGGAGAGGTTTGTTGCTCATCTCTCCCTCTCCAATAAGAAAGGAGTGTCTGTCTCTCACTCACTTCATCTCTCTCTCTCTCTCCACATCCCTCCCAATATTTCTCAGTCTCTCCACCCCCACCCCTGTTGCCTTGTTTTGAAGGGGGGGGGGTGGATGCTGGCTCCCAGAGGCAGACTGCTCATCCCTCAATAACTCCAGCTGGCTCCCTGCGGTGCTGAGCCCTGTCCTCTACCACTCAATTACTCCCCTCCATAAAGATGTACAGATGGGCTGGGATGCATTCGCGCGTACACACTCACACACACACACATATTTATAGTCCACACAGAAAAGCACACATCTGTTTGTGCACATATGAATCAATGCACACAAACATACACACCCTGATCACCCAACAAAGCTCCTTCCCAGGTTGTTCAGTACCCCTCCTCCCCTCACTACTCACAAAAGGAGAGAAAGACAAAGCGTTTCACTTTTTTTGTTAAGGATTCAAGCTAATATATTCTTTCTGTTGATCTGTTTTTTTTTTGTCCGCTTTTGTGTGTCTCAGAACAGTTTTCTCTCCTCCTTTTTTCCTCTCTTACTGTGCATCCACAGGCGGTTAATGAGAACACAGCACAGATTGGCTTACCTGCCTGCCTCCCTGCCTCTGTTCGGCAGCTCGCAGCCTGACAGTGGCTCACACTCAGTGCATCAAAATCACCAATAAAGGCTGTAAAATAAAGACTCCCGCCAGTTAAGTACACAGGCACACACCCAAGTTAATACAGTAGAAGTAATGGTAATTTCCACAAATTGTAATAGGACAGTAGTGCTACCTTTTTATATTCATTTATTTCAGTTCTCCAAGATTTTATAGAAAAAGTTCAGCAGAGGCTGCATTTGTCTTGCAATTTGAATTAGTCATGCTTGTACCGGGTTGGACTTGAAGATTGAAAATACTGATTAATGCGTCATCTTCAACATGAATTGGGCAAGAGGATTTTTTTTTTAATTGAAAAAATCTAATATAATACATTTAAACATAGCTCAAAGTAAAATTTAGTAATCAGAAGGCAATTAGCAGGGCATTAACCTTCACCCACACAATAGTTTATGCTGTTAAGTGTCCTTTTTGAGGGTTTTTTCCATAAAGACATGAGTCCAGTTATCTTTAGTAGCCAACACAACATCTGAATTGCCAGAATTGCACATAAGCATTGCATGGATCTGAAATCTTAGACTGGCAAAAGCTCATAAAGAACTTTACTGATAATGTCGATATTATATATGGTTTCTGTGTTACTACAGTGAAGTAATAATTTGTTAGATGTTACACAGAGTATTCCTATCCCTGTCTGCACATCCAGCTCCAGTGTCACAACACAATACATATCTTGACAGTTGTAAATCATTAGTTGTATGGTTTAGTCTTGGATTTTGTCATTCTAGGAAATCTTGCGGCACTAGTCTCAACCATGTGCTGCAGAGAGGATCCACTAAGACTGTCTTGATTACAACACCACCATCTGCTCTGATCGGACTGTGCAGTCAAGCACATACAAACATCACTGCACTGGGCTCTATAGGACTTTCCATTACCTCATGTTTGCTGAGGCTGTCTGTTTGTGTGTGTGTGTCCTAACCTGAACTTGCTTTGTTATTATCAATAAATAATGTGTTCCATTGTATGAGTAACTTGCTTGTTTGCTAGTTCTCCATTTCTATGTCTAAAATTGATATTTTCATGCCACACACAAAATCAAATTTGTTTGTTTTTAACTGTAGCTGTTTGTTCAGCCTCACATTTGATTTTCTCAAATCCAAGTCAAGCATGGCACATGTGTACTGTTGGTATCAAGAAAATAAAGCGTCTCCCTCACACACCCCCACTCTGCCTCTTCTGTGTAACACAATTACACACACACATACACACAGACGAATACAAAGACCTCTCTGCCACAGCAACAAGGGAAACAAACATTTTTCACCCAGTCTGCAGTGCTTACACTCACTTTAGACACCGACCGCTGTGTCACTCAAAGCCACAGAATACAATCTATTGAACACAATAATAGCTTAGTGTCAGACATAGAGAAACAGTAAAGTGTGTATTTTATATCTGGGGCTTTACAGCTTAATAATGAGCATTCCAGATGAGAGTATCCCACATCAAATACTGTTTATATCAACATCACATTCTACACGTGTTTTGCTTCTTTCTTTGTTGGCAGGGCCGACCCTGTTAATGCAAATATCCATGATTGACTGACAAAGTTACACCATTGGGCCATTGGATGCAATGGGACTGTTGTGTTGGAGTTTCCCCATTGGTTGTTGCTCTTTCAAATTTAACTCTTCCAAGATACTCTTCCAAAATAATTGGCACAAACAGTTTCTATTGTGTCATTGGGGGGGGGGGGGGGGGGCATTTACAGACACTGTTGCCAACTTAGGGCCTTTGATGCTAGATATACTGACTTTCCACAACCCCTTAGCAATTTTTCCTCACAAAAGCCTCAAACAACAAATCTTTGCAACTTTCTGTTAAAGAGAATTGCCAGTATTGCCTTGCGAGCAGAAAGTCAGGCTTTCCCTCCGCAGGCAAACCTGTCTCTGGTCTCGTTCAATTGACTGCACAGCCGCTGACAAAGAATGAGCTTCCAAATTTCTGAGCGATCATTTTACAAGTAAATATAGCCTAAATAACAGCACAGCTATTGTCTTTAACGTATGTGTAAGGTGATTTGGTGAGACAACGCTGCTGTTATAAAATGGGGATTTTAGCAGTCTAGAGCAGCAGGTTGCAAATGGCGCAGAAGTGACTGGTTAACAAGTTGTCTTAATGGTTTGCTTTTCAGTCACTGTTTTATACTTTTTCCATTGTCTGGCAACAGAAACTGAAAATAAACATGTAAATGAGAGAACAACTTTATTGGGAATTTGGATGTATTAAAGAATTGTATACATGAGCACAAAAAGTACGAGAGAAGCAAAAAAGTTTGTTCCAGCCAAATAATAGGTCTTGACCTAGTCTTGTTGTACCTGATTCAGGACATTTTGTTTACTGTTTCCCTCTGGTTCTGGGGTAATTCGTACTATAAATTTGCAAGAGATGCAGACCAACAGAAAATAAGCAGTTTTAATGTTTGTACTTAGTGATTTTTGCCATCAAAACTGGGAGCACTTGGGAACAGTGAATTAAAAAACCCAACAGTGTACTGAACAGACGTAATCTGCTACCAATAGCATCTACATCATCGTCCTCGCCACTTGTTCCCACACGCTGGCCAGTAGGCAGGTGAATAAGATAGTTTGTCATATTCAAGTGTATTTATAATGCAGGCAAGTTGATTAAGGCCAAATCCTATATTTAACATGTGAAATAAGAAGTAGAGGAGGACATTGTGTGTGTGTGTGTGTGTGTGTGTGTGTGTGTGTGTGTGTGTGTGTGTGTGTGTGTAGGTATGTATGTGGGGGGTGAGGGAGATGAGGGTGTGTGTATAATGTACGCAGGAGCCCTGTCGGTCATTTCTGACACATGCAGTTATAATTATCACACTGTCATTAAAATGACTCTGTGAGTGCCTGGCAGGCTGCTTTATTGCTGGGCTTAATCTATGACCGGTTCACATCTCATTATTAATATGGTAATGGATCTCCTTGAAGAGATTAAGCGATGGAGTGGTTGGTGGTGACAATAAAAGCTATTTTAGATTTTGGAATCAGAGAGGGCTCAGGCGAGGGGGGTTAGATGGGATGGGGGTGGTGATGCTGCTGCAGATGAGAACTGTCGTTTAATGCAGAGTGGGATCTTCTTGATTACTACTGTGCTCTTTTTTTGTCATTTTTAGTAAGTTGTGAATATGTGAAAGTGCACTTGTACGAGATTCATGGATAAATATAATCAGATTGTGAGTACCTTTTTAATGTGTTTTGGGGTTCAAGCTGCTGTCTGTGTCTCCAGTCTTACAGCTTTATTTGCTGCGTGTAAATGCCCTCAACTCGCCATTCTTCAGAGCACACAGCAAGGAAATCCATCCAGTAATTGGCCTTTCATCAGTCAAGACATCCACTGCCGCTTCTGCGCTCCACCAGCAAAACATCCTTTTTTTTTTTTTTCTTTCTTTCTCTCTGTGGGATTCATAAGAAAGCTGGGCAGACAAGGCGTATTACATGACTGAATAACGTCCTGCCACATTCCATAATGCTCCTTAGACAAAGTCCTGTGCAGAAGTCCTCCATGCACGTCCAAGGACTTGCATATCAGCAAAAATTGTGCCGATATATATGAATAATGCATAGCGAGGTTTTAGGAGTCATGGGGGTGGGGGGGGCATTCCCCTGAGCAAATAAATATATCAAGTGCCATGATGCTATGGGTTTATGTGAAGAGATGCTTACATTGTATATCCAAGAGTCTAAATGTGAATTCTGACTTTATTGGCTTTTAGGCATCACTTATCACAACACCTTTGCACTCTTTCTTCTAGGTACCCAGTCTTCTCCATTTCCCATCCTATATGTAAAATCAAAAATCCCAAGCCATCAACTTTCTTTGGTAACAGATCTGTGTTTCAGCAGGTAGGATTAGACCGGGGTTTGATATAATCTCCAACATCTGCTATACATTTCCATCTAAATTTCCCATCCAAGTCTTTTCTTTTGTCTTGAGAAAAGCATTTCACCCATGTCAAAACCGCTAAAGTCCATGAGTGAAACCCACAAGTACACACACACACACACACACACACACACACACACATAACACCCCCTAAGGTGAGAGAAATCTTGCTTCTAACATATTACTGCACTTCATTAGATTTGTTCATTAAAGAGGGCTCATGGGTAATGACTTTTTTGCTCCATGTGACTACCGAATAGATTCCAGTATTGATAATTGCATTAGTTTTGTGATGAATATGAAAAGTAGAAAAGGAGAGTAGGCGTGTTTAATATCATAGAATTAATAACATCTGATTTTGTCTTAGCCTCAATTCCTCCACGGTGTCAAAGACTTTTTTCTACTACTACTAGTACTACTAATCTTCAGGTGGTTATCACAGCAGTTATGAAAGAAGGTAATAACAGAGAAATATAAACATATATATGCATATATATTTTTTCATTACATTAAAGTGCCACAGGATTTGATGGCACGTGGATATGTCTCTGTGGAGCAAATCCTGATGCAATTCTAGGATCAATACTCGCTGGGCCAGACAGGGTGGACACAGTCCCCCTGTTGCTCTACTGCAGATATTTTAACCTGCTCAATTATGACAGCCATTAATCTTGCCCCTCATCCATGGCCTTTCACTCGATCTGTCAATTTCACTTTCAGTTTGCTCGATTGGCATGACATGCAAAGACATTTGTATTGCATATAAATGTAAATAATTCTCAGAGACAAAACAGTGGCAATTATGATACAAAACTGATTGGATAATGAAGGGATTATCATTAATGGACATTAATCAAAAGCCTTATATATCTTGTGCATCTTCATATGCAAAGCTGTATATCGAAATGTACGCCAAGTTTTATTGAACAAACACAGTCAGGTCAGACACTCATATACAGACACTGTATTACGCATATCTAAGTATTTCTCTGTGATAAAACATCCTGATATAAAATTCAAGGTTTACCTAAAAGCTTTATTCTATGAATTTAAACCATATTCCACTGCATTCTTAAGCATAGAGAACTTGCTCCGTTGTTATTATATGACCCAAGTACAGTACTTTGGTTATGTGAAAACAAGCAGTCATATAGAGGGGCCATTTAATCTCCTATTAAGAGTAAAACCTGATATATTGTATGTTTTTATATATTGTATATTGTAATTAAGCAAATCATAGCAGATTACACAACAAGTATCAAAAAAGTGATGCTTGGTGATTTGCATTCCAATAATTTGTATTTTCATAAATGTACAGTATCAGTTTAGAGATTTTCTGTATGTGCATAGAGAGCTTGTTATGTGATAAGAAAAATAAAACATATGTTACATTCATTGACATAAGTCATTTTCACTGATAAAATGGATGAAAAATTGACAGATATTTGTTATCCATTTTCCAGATGATTTAGTGAACAATTAGAGCTAGGGCAAGTAACTGAATGAAAAAAATTGCAATTGACTCCCTCAATACAGAAAAATGCAATAAATGTGTGTGTACATGTGTGTGTGTGCGTGTGTGCGTGTATGTGTGTGTGTGTGTGTGTGTGTGTGTGTGTGTGCGTGCGTGCGTGCATGTGTGTCTGTGTGTGTGTGTGTGTGTGTGTGTGCCTGCATAACACAAGGATGAAGGCTGTTTCTTTCCTGCCATTGTCTGGTTGTTCTTCTCTCTCCATCATCAGAAAGTCACAGGCAAAAGTGATACACACATTCAAAACAACCCTTTCATCCTCCTGCTAATTAGTTTTCACCCAATCCTAATCTAACTATTTCCTTTGTTTCTAAATGTATGTTCACAACCTGTTCCTACACGGAAGCTGTTTGCTTTTGTTTCGGTATCATGCATCTGCACAGGCACATGCAAATAGAAAATTTAAATCAGAAACCATGACCTGGAATCCAGAAAAAAATGAAGAAAAGGCAATGAATGGAGAAGTTGTGTTGGCAGTGGTTGTGGCAAAACACAGCAGTAGAGCTTACTCGCTGTGTGATGGCAGGGAATAGCTGTGGCTGTGACCAACTGAGAAGATGTTGCTGCTGCTCCTCTACAATTTCTAAGTCTATCATTCAGAGAAAAAAATATAAACCACCCATCTGGCCTTGATGGAAGATGATTCAACTTGACCAGTCTCTTAAAAAATTCAGAGCAAAGGGTGCTTAACAAAAGGAAGGGTTTTTGTATGAAGAACAAACAGCTTTTAAACATACAAATCCATCTTACACTGCCTTCTTGTAATTCTGTGTTTATCAAACAAAATAGGGATGATGGAGGAAAACAAAACATGGATATCAAGTGACATCATCTTTATAACATATCTGCAATAAGAACAAATTAATTTAGATAATGTAACTTTGTTTAAAAGAATAATCATTATAGAACTAAATGACTCATTGAGATGGAATTTTTTGTAGTGTAGATTCAGTCGCCTCCAACCTACTACCATCCCCTCTGTTCCCTGAATACCCAGCAGTACATTAGCTGGAGAGCTACTATTACAGCTACTATCCCAGTTCCACAGAGCAGCTATGGGAAGCTGAGTGTTACAATGAGCCCCCACAGGTTTAATGGCGCGGGCTTCTTTCACCACCATGCCAATGCATAGCCAGCTCTCCCTAGGAGCTCCAAGGTCACATTAAAACAGAGGACAAGGCAGTGTCCACGTGTATGTGTGTTTGTGCGTATGTGTGCCTCTGACTGCAAAGGCAAAGGAGACTCATTAGCAGGGGAAACAGAAAAAAAAGGGGTGAGTTCTCTCTCTCTCTGGCGCTCTTCTGCTTTTTCTCACCCTAAATGTGGCTGAGAGTGAGGTCTCGCCATCCTCAAACAGGAATGGAAGTGTTTAATCCCCCTTGGTAAAAGAAATTCCAATAGGACAAACTTCAGATCATTCTGCGTTGCACAGAGTCAAGAGTGCTGTATTGATCTGCTCTGTCTGTGATGAATCCACAATTAAAGCCGTGGTAGGCAGCTGGGGAGTCTGTCCTCTGTTTGATTGAGCCTGCCCTCTTTGCCCCCACGGTTACAGTATGTGGATGAAACATTAAGCAGGACAGAGAGAGCTGTAACTCTGTGTGTGTGTGTGTGTGTGTGTGTGTGTGTGTGTGTGTGTGTGTGTGTGTGTGTGTGTGTGTGTGTGTGTGTGTGTGTGTGTGCTTGTGTGTGTGTGTGGCAGGCGGGAGCTACTTCTTGTGTGACAGCACCAAAGAAAGAAAGGAGCAAATGAAGAAGAAATGAAGATAGAGCTGATAGATTGCCAAGATGCTCAATGACATTACAGACAAGGTATGGGCTGAACAACAAGGAGATGGCAACCAGATATTTTTTCTCTGATGTAGTGCTATTTGGGTAGTGGGTGCACATCTCTTGGGAATCAATAAAAGAAGGGCACGAACCAATTAAAGACACAGAGAGGAAGATAGAGATTCTCAAGAGTAGAGGGGAAATAGAAATAGTGCTTCTTAGATAGCAAAGACAGAAAAGCACTATTTTGGAGTATGCAGTGCCACAATATGAAGCTATTTGGGAATGTTTGGTTGTAGGTGCAGACCCCTCATGAATTGTGGGTGAGGTGGCTGGGGGGGGTCAGCCTGTAGGAATGCCGTTCAGCAGCGCAGCGCAGGGGAGAGGCAGAGGTGGGGGTGGGGGGCATCCTGCCAACTGGGTCTGCAGCTTAATTAACTCAGCAGGCAAACTACAGACTGCCCTGTCGCCTTGCATATCAACGACCTGAGCGCTTTCTAAGCACCTTAGCAGACAAGCCCTCCTTTGTGAGTGAGCAGTCTATTCACCGGGGGCCAGTTGAGTCCAAGGAGCTCCTCTCTTGTCTCTCTTCCGTCTGATGGGCGAGTAGAGGTTGCTTCACATAAACATTTGAATGGAGCAGTGGCTCTAGTCTGTAGAGAGCTGAGGCCTTATTGAGAGCTGTAGCCACCGGTTTTCTGAGTCAAAATGCAGGATAGTTATTTAGATGTCCTGTGGGTGGCAAAAGAAAACCCCCACAACCTCCAGGCAGAATGATAATAAAGCATGTTTGCTTCGGCTTCTCGAGGTGAAACTGTTAATCAGGCTTCTAAATGTAATCAGGACATCAGATTCGACCAGAATTTAAGTGTTTGCAGCCACAGTGGGCAATCAGTCTGTTCTTATCTCTGAGAGGGTCAAACCTGTGCCTTCACAGACAAAGCTTTCGGTACTCAAGCACACAAGTCCTCTTCCCGCCACCACCAGCGCCAGCTCAACTAGCCACTGACCTCTAGTGGTCTAGGTTGGAATTAATCACTGATCTAAAATGAATTGTTTTGTAATTAGGATTAAAATGGAAGTGATGGTCAGTGAGACTGAGTTTTGATATTAAGATCATCAGCTTTGATAGTCATGGTCCATTATCATTAAATATACACTGAAGGTGCCTATAGCCCTGAATTATACCAGGCCACAAGTGCAATAAATAGTCTTGTCTGTTCACTGTCAATTATGCACAAATTTGTTTGAATCTCAGGGATACTACCTGATTATGTGATACACATATATAGTACAACATATACATAATCACTCAGAAACACACGCCTGTATTAGAGCAGCAGTGCAGAGGTTGGGCCTGATATTTTCTGCTGAGAGCACGCTGAGATCTGTGATGAGAGCAAGTGGGATTATTAGATTTGGACTTGCTGGCTCCTTCAGGCTGGTTGGCTGGCTGACCTTGAGTTGCTGGCTGGCAGCTCACACAACGACAGACTGGGCTTGCAGTGGTCAGCCAGTCGGCAGACTTATTGACTACATGCATGTCTGCAGGGGAGGTCTCACTGGCTGCTGGTTTGCTGCTACTTTTTCACTGACTGACTGGGAGGCTGATTGATGAGCTGCTGGTTGGCTGCAAAGATGGCTTTCTGGTGTATATTTCATTAGGCCATCACTTCCTTGGCAGCTCTATAGTTGCGCAGCAAACACTTCACACACATCTGTTATTGCCAACACACCTTTATTGCCCTGCACGGCGTGTGTCAAGTGCGCAGGTGGGCGAACCTGTTTTTTGTTCAATTATATCTTATCTTATCAAACCCATCTCATCTAAATCCCTCTCTGCTCATGTTTCATTTACTCAGAGGAATCTATATCAGATTCAATTGGTGAAGATCAAAGCCTTTGATTGTGCCTTTTTTTGATTGATGAATTGTTCATATGGTACCCACTTTGTCAGTGTGCATTTTATATATTTATTTTTCAAGTCAAAGGAATTATAAGAAAATAAAAACTTTTCTTAGCAACAACTGCTTAACTTTCAAAATCATACAGTATCATCAGTGTGGGGTTTTCTTTTCTTTTTTTTTTTAATAATTGTTTGAGGCTGTGATTTGTGTTAACAGTTAGGCTGGAAGAACAAAGCCCAAAAGAAATATTGTATGCATAGAGGTATACAGAGTGTAAACGTACTCACACTGAAGCCCATATTAACCAGCTAGAGGTCTTTGGGCAAAAATAAACTGCTGAACCCTTACTCTCCTCCCCTTCCTTCCCCTCTATGTTCATTTGTACAGTATTCCGAGGCTAGATAAAGAAAATTGCACCACATAAGCACAGTATCAGTCCCAGAACTAGTCATTGCCACAATATCAGATAATAAGGCAAGAGCTGCTTTAAAGCCATTGAAATCAATTGCCTCGCCCCCGATAGTCTGGGGGCCACATACGTGCAGTTATACATGTGTGAACGTACACACTTTCGTATTCTGCAACAGGCTTCACCTAATGATCAATCTATCTCTCACAGGAAATGATTTCATTCTAAGAAACGCAAAAAATATGAAACACATCCCATGTTCAGGTTTCTTTTTGATTTTATGTTTTTATTTTTATTTTTTACGTTCATGTTGTTGATGCTGCTGTTATTCGCTCATTGTATTTTCAGGGCTTTCAACTGTATCGTTGATCTGGGGTAAGCACAATAGAGTGTTTGTGTGTATAAGTAAATGGGATTTATCTATGATGCCCACCTGACCACAATCTATCAAACTGTTTTATAAAAAATATTATATGGATTTCATTTCTTTCACAGTATGTGGTGAGAAGAATATATGAAAGGTGAGAAACTATTGTGTGTTGGTAGCACATAGGTACATTTTATGAACACTTTCAGTTGAAGAAATAGTCGGACTTTTAATCCAGATCATAGTAGGTGAGAATCTCACCTAACCTAACAAATAAGATGTGACTAAAATGTATGTACATAGTCTTTTGCTTGCTCTCAGAATACCTATCAGGTATCAGAGTGCATCATGAGTAGCACACCGCCATGACAGCCTCCCAGTGGGGATGTCGGTATTAAAGTGCAACACTCTCCGATGCTTCGCCTGATCAGTCTTGGGTTGATAAGACGCGGTGCTTATGAAAGGCAGATTTCTTTCTTAAGAATACATCAAAGCAAGCAGGCTGCTCACTTCCTTCCTTCCACACTCTGCTGAGGCTGAAGAAAGAAAACAAGAACGAAAGCAAGGTTTGGAGGAATAAGCGCAACAAATTGGGTTTGTCATGGCTGGATTTGATGGCAAGACCAGGCGAACTAAGTCAAGATTCAGGGATATATGCCAAAAGAAATGACTACAGCTTCCAGTGAGTGTAATCCAACACTGAAGTGTGTATTTTTCTTTTCTTTGCACTGCGAAGAAACTCATGGCATCTTTATTGAACTTCTTCTATCCCGAAAGTATATAAAATATCAGATGTCAAAGCACAACATACTCAGATTTTTAACAACTTTTTCAAGATTTTTTTTCTCTTTTGGACAGTTTAATAATTTATAGGTGCTGAGGTGAAATTTGCTTTGATTTAAACATAATAAGTTGGTGCTGGTAGTCTCAACTATTCCACATGAACACACAGAGAAACAGGAAAGTACTAAACTCTTCTTGAGATTTGTTCCAAAATTTACAATATATACTATGAAAGTTATAGTACTAAAAGTCATAAAAAAAACTTCTGTTAAAATTTCTGTTACTCTGAATAGTGTAGTGAATAGAGTAAATACAGTCTGATTCCAAAAGGCATGAAGTTAAAAATGATACATTTCTTCAAGGACCTAAAGAAAAAGTTTGGGCAATTTTCATAGCCAGTACTTAATAACACCACCTTTGGCAAGTATGACAGCTTGTAAATGCTTTTTGTTGCAGCCAAGAGTGTTTCAGTTCGTGTTAAGGGGATTTTCAACAATTCTTCCCTGCAAAAGCTTCTAGTTCTGTGGGATTCTTGGGCTGTCTTGCATTCAATGCCCTTTTGAAGTCTATCCACAGATTTTTGATGATGTTTAGGTCAAGGGACTGTGAGGGCCATTGGGGAAACCTTCAGCTTGCATCTCATGCGGTAGACCACTGTGAATTTAGAGGTGTGTTTAGTATTATTATCCTGTTGTTGAAGCCATCCTCTTTTCATCTCCAGCTTTTTTTTTAAAGCTAGTGTGATGTTTGCTTTTAGAATTTGCTGGTATTTAATTACATCCATTCTTCCCTCTACCAGTGAAATGTTGCCTGTGCCACTGGCTGCAACTCAAGGCCAAAGCACGATTAATCCACTTCTGTGCATAACAGTTGGAGATGGTCTTCATTTCATGAAATTCTCCACCATTTTCTCTCCAAATGTATCTTTGCTCATTGCAGCCAAAAAAGTTCTATTTTAACTACATTAGTTGACAGGACTTATTTATCAAAACAAATCAAGCATGTGTAGATGTTCCTTTGCAAACTTCTGATGCCGAAGTTTCTGTTGACAATGCAAGAACAGTTTTCTTCTTATGACTCTTCCAAGGTCATATTTATACAGGTGCCACTGTACAATTAATCAGTGTACCACTAAGCCTGTGTCTGCCAAATCTTCCTGAAGGTCTTTTGCCGTCAACAGGGGTTTTGATTTTTCACTCTGAAAGTTTTTTCTGTCTTCTAGACCTCAACATCGTTCCTGTTTACTGGCATTTCCTAATTACATTATGAGATGAGGAAATGGCTACCAGAAAATGATTTGCTCTCTTCTTATAGCCCTCTCCAGCTTTGTGGGCATCATTTATTTTAATTTTCAGAGCTAGGCAGCTGCATAGAGAAGCCCATGACTGCTAAATGTTTGGACAAGGTTTCGGGGCATCAGACAATTGATAAATCCTTGAATTTGAATCACCTAAGGGCCTTTCCCAAATTATAACTGTGAACAAGCCATACCCCCAACAAGATAATTAAGCTCTGAGACCTTGGTAAAAGTTATCAGAGAGCTCAAATCTCTTGGGCTGCCCAGACTTTTGTACAGTGCTCTGTTCCTTTTTACTCACTGTAGAAAAAATTGTAGAAAACAAATATAATATACTGAACTTGCTTAAAATGTTCCAAAAAGTGTTTCACCTTTAACTTAATGACTTTTGGAGATCAGTTAATTTTCTGCTAACTTAACTATTAAAAATAACAGAAAATTTGACCAGGGATACTAAAACTTTTTCATGCCACTGTATACAAATATAAACCAAAAGAGGCACGCAATGTTAATGGCATTGTATGACACTTAATAAAGGCCTCTTCCCCTTGAAAACTCATTGTTGCTTTGTTCA
Source organism: Istiophorus platypterus (assembly GCA_016859345.1). Taxonomy (NCBI): domain Eukaryota; kingdom Metazoa; phylum Chordata; class Actinopteri; order Istiophoriformes; family Istiophoridae; genus Istiophorus; species Istiophorus platypterus. The sequence goes on from CM029121.1 coordinate 9,071,102, forward strand.
AATGCTGCAAACTCACATTTACACAGTAAACTCAGGGCAACTTTGTCTGTGTCATTTGTGTTTGCTGTGTCCGTAAGACCTGAAAGACCTGTAATTGTAAAAAGAACATGGTGCTCTGAGAACTGTCAGTACTTTGCAGAAATGGAGCTTTTGATTCATAATTTGTGTGGGTGTGAGTGTGTATGGCCATCAGCAGTTAAGAGGGCAGTGGCTGCAGGGGGCCTGTGGATGAGCATGGTCATCTAAATCAGTACTGACAGCCTCACTGCTCTTCTGTGGGTGTGAGTACAAACCGTGTGCTGACAGCTGAAGAACAGCATAGCCTGTGAAGGCGTCTGCAATGTATCCATTTCTGAACATCTCAAATATTTTCTAAAATCCCTGGCATAGTCACTATCTTCAAAGCATGGCTATGAAAATTAAGCTTTTTAACATTATAATTCTCAATTAATTGTTACCCCAATTTATAGTGAAGATTTTATATCCAATTATCACCTCAGCAATGAAAGGGTTTAATTTACTTATGGAAATTGATTCTCATTTAAAAGACTCCTGAGAGGACAGACAGTCTTGTGTTACCTTTTAACCTAAATTTTTATGCTTAATGCACTTGATAGTGGAGCTACTGCAGCAAAATGAAACAATATCCCTTTTAGCTGGAGAAAACTGTGCCTTATCTCACATATTAATTTTTATTTTCATACTTTATAGGGGACTTATATCAATTAGGAATTGTATATTGTCTATTCTTTATTAGACTGACTATACTGTTTTAAGGTGCATACTTACATGGGGAGGTTCAGACTCATTTGTGCGTGTGTGTGTGTGCATGTGTGTGCATGTGCACAAGTGTGTGTGCTATTTGAGACAAATGATTAAACTTTCCGTAGCACCTCTCCCTCAGGATTGTCTGGATCTCTAATGTTTGAACTGAGGGTGTGTCATTAAATGATTGCCTATACTGCTATATCTTTGTATGATTCATTCATGCTGCCTGCAGGTTTCTGTTGTTTTTGAAAGCACATGAGCACTTATGCATTCATGTGTTTCTGTATGTTCGTGTAAAGATCAATATATCAGAGGCAGAGACTTGGATTTTGATATATCATCATAATTCATCCACCTTTTATATTATGAATTTAAAGATAAATAGATTATTATGTACAACATATATGTATACATTTTCTCCCTTACAAAGTGGTTTGCCATAAGAGAATATCAGATTCATGAAAAATCTGTATTTGCAGACAAAGTGCTTTTTCAGAAACCCGTCACCCTTACCAGAAACAGTGAATGCTTAAAATTTCTTGGTCATAAAACCTGTCAGAGCCACAGGAACGAAATGTCAGCACAAAATATTACACTCAGCAGTTTCAGTTAAAAAAAAAATCTTTAAAGGCACCACATATGTCAAACCAGTCTGAGTTTCAAATGTCCTCAGACTCCATTTTTTATATTTCAAGTAGCCTACTATCTGTCCACAAACCAACAGTGCTAAGGGGCCCGTACACCTCATCAGCACCACTTGTCAGATGGTAGAATAGCTTGAAAACGCCCCTGAGCGACTATGTCCGATCATTTCTGTAACCTCCCGGAACTGTCAATCCGACATTCACAGCCGCTTCACACAGCGACCGGCCAGGCATGCGGAGGTGAAAGAGTCAGCTGGGTTTTAACTTCCCTCTCTCTGCTTTCTCTTTTGATTTATATCCAACTATTTGTGACACTTTTTGTGTTGAACACCCGAGGGCAACACAAGAAAAAGCCTCAAAGGAGAGACTGTCTCTAAATGTGAACCACTATCCTCATATTTTAATGGTATTGCATCAACCCCCTCCCTATGATAGCTGACTTTTCAACCCACCTTTGAGTTTGGCTGTTCAGAGTGACCGTAAGGTCTTTTGACTTCCAGTGTCATGTAACATTGTACGAACTACTTGTTTTCACACGTAAACTGAACCTTTAATCCCTAAAAGGCTGGTTTAGAGGTTCAGTGAATTTCCCTCCTAATCACACATAGTGAAGCTAAATGCTAGTATCATTATGCTAACAAAGACAATGCTATCATGCTGTTTTTTCATAAAATAAAGTGTTGGAAATATTAAAATTTGGGTAATGATCATGCTAGACAACAGGGTATTACAATTCATATTGGAGAATTACCTAATTTAATGCCAAACAATACAATAGCTGTCAGGACATTTCAATTGAAACCAAAAATGTCAAATCTATTGCTAAAAACACAAGAGAGAAGAAGTAGTAGTAAGAAAAACAACAAAAAAACCCAAACTAAAAGTCAAGTGTTTGAATGAAACAGCATTTCCACAAAACCACCTAGTTTCACTCTTGTAATATTCTGGTAGATTTTTAGTGATGTCTTCAAATCATCCATGAAGAAATATGTAATTTAACCGGGTACTAAATTAAATGGAGCCATCTGATTCAAGAGCTGCAAAAATGCATTTTCTCTCAAAAAGGAATTTTACTGAAAAGCCCTGAAGCAAATAGGTATCACTGCCTTATTTTTTCATACAATCCCAAATGAAATCCTCTCTAGCTTTTTCTATCAAAGCCAGGGATGGTCAGCCGTGTGTGTGTGTGTGTGGGATCCTGTATTGTGAGAGGATGATGTGCCTTTTCTGTACAAGGTCATGCTCTGTGATTTCAGAACAGTCTTTGGGGCTTTGGTCTCCTCATCCTTAGATCCCAGAGTTGAACCTAATGCAGGGGAGTGGTGTATGGAGGGAAGGTGGCATAGAACAGAGTTTGAAGGAGTAAAGCATGAGAGAATAACTAGGAAGTAACAAGAAAAGTTTCTTGTTAAATATGATAGGTTTGGATGCCATAATAATGTGGAAAATATCAGGTTATAACATGAAAATGATGTGAAATAATTCTTTTAATAAAACTTTTCATGTGTGGAATGATGCAGAATTGTCCACATACAACACTGAGGTGCAGAGAAGAGCAGATTACACATTAGTGAAATGAAAATGACCAATGGAGGAGATCTAGGCAGAGCAAAGGAGAGATCAGGACAGATCAGTATCCTATGAAACCACAGTCATAGCTAATGATCAGCATGGACATGCATCAGACAGGGTTCAGAGGTCACAAGGCCACCCTGGCTTTCATCATCCTGTATATTGGCTCTGGGCTGTACAGTGTCTGTGAAATGTCAAAGGAGGCAAAGCAGGCTAGAGAAAAAAAAATCAATGCACTTCGGAAACACTGCTGGCTCCTGTGCTTTGTTTCTAGTGCACACAAGCACATGCTCACACACAAAAGCATGACGCAAACCTGTTTTGACATTTTACCTGAAATGAATCACTCTGAACTATGCTTTTAGCTGGTATTGTGGAAGGCATCTGCTTTTATTTGTTACATCACTATCCTGTAAATGAAAAACTCCGGGAGCAAATTTTCACACATTTAAATTTCTCTGTGTGTGGAGTATGAACATGCCTAGATCATGCCTAGAACAACATATTTAGGACTCTGTGAAATTACCAAAAATATTACACCCTCCACTGGGTTTTGCATATACAGACACTGTGTATAACATTGATTTAGTTAAGTCAAGTGAAGGTGGGTATACACTGTAAAGTAGAAATAAAATTTACCTTGTCCATGCCTCACTTCTGCAGCTGTCAAATTCAGCTTGAGTTACACAAACTGGGAATGTAGCTTACAAACAGTTTTATTAGATATTATGCTGTGGTAGTCCTCTTCCTGTGTATTCATTCCGTAATTCTGAGAATAGTTATCACAGAACGTCATATAGTGATGGGTGTCATAGAGCTAGCCAGAGTGGACAGTAGGCAGTATATACCAATAAGGGACAATAAGAGCAAAAATACAATTTATCCTATAAACTCACTTTGATTAGAGCTTGAAGATCATTCTGACATTATAATGAATTTGGATGATCCTATAAAACCTTACTGTATATTCAGTGATGATGTTTGTTGTGTGAAGGTTTCTAAAATTCTATACTACGCTTAAGGTTATTGCAAATAAACAACGGTTAAATTGTGACTGGGGTTAGGCACTGAAACACAAATGTGGGAAAGATGCTGGTCACGGTTAATTAAAAAGTCATTGTAATATTATATGGAACCATGTTGAAGCCAACTTTCTCCAGAGAAGGCCAGTAGCTGCTAAAAGGTGTCACGCAACCGTGTAGTTTGTATTCCTCCAGAGTTCAGCTCTCCTGTTGTATTTCTGTCTCCAAGGCAAAGGGATGGAGCGATTGAAGATTTAAGGATGATGAGACTCACTGGACTGGGCAGAAATAACACAACAGGACAGGCTTTCTGACTCCTCCATCTATTGTTGAGATGATTTGACTGTCTGGGGTGCTGGAGCCATGGAATGAAATAATGACCCAGAGAATTCCCAACAGAGGATGGGGGTGACAGAGGGGGCAGTAGAGGTGTGATGGCTGGGTGGAGGTGTAGACAGGATTGCCGTTTTTCTATTTTGCAGGCATCTGATTCCCTCATGTAATGTGGGCCCAATTAGGAAGAGGAAGAGTGTCCTGGAGCAGCCTTATCCCGTCCTCTAGGATGAAAGAGATGAGACTGACTTCTGCCTTCATGAGCCAGCAATGCTCCTTTTTCTTTACATCTCACCTTCAACATGTCCTTTTCTAACCTCTCTTCCCTCCTGTTCTTTCTTCTTACATCCTTGTTCTCAGTCAATCCTTTTATTTTTATCCGCTTTCTCTCTCTATTGTCTCCTTTACTCTCATGCTAAATCCTCTGTGTTATTTCTTTCATCTGCTTCAGTTCTATGACACCCATAAATATTCATCTTCCCACTATTTATTCTAATAATGTGATTCTTACATGCATGTCCACGTTCACATGCTACTCATATGCTCATCATTCACATTCATTTACATCTAAACCAGCTGTTTCCCTTCACCGTTGATGCTTTGATTGTGTCCTACTTGATGTGTTGCTTCTTAATTCTGAATTTTATATTTTAGCTGTGAAAAGGTTAACCCAGAATCCCCATGTAGATCAGCATCAGGATTGTTCCTGCAAGACTTTTCTTTTTCAAACAAGCAGAGCAACCTTGCAAACTTATTCCAATTGGGGCTTGTGAGCATGACAATCCCATCCCCTTGCTCCATCTTGGAGCAAATAAATGAGCATAAACTCTTGACGTAAATCCAAAAAAAGGCAGTGTACCAGATCTGGACATAAAATTACAGGATGCAAAAGTGTCTAAAATGATACCCAGTCACTTTTTCCTTTGTCATTTAATTGTTTTTTGAATTCCAGAGCACATGAACCACAAAGCGGTGGTATTTCCTTTGCCACTCTTATGTGTTTCACTCTGTATTACTCTCACGCCCTCTCTCTCCTTGACAGCTGCATGGGTTTTGACACCATGACAGAGTGCCATTTGACAAGGCTCCTTTTCAGCCTGGAACACAACAGTGAGGGTCTATTGCTTTTGTAGCACTCATAGCTTTCCCTCTTCCACTCTTCTTTTTCTCTTTCTCTGGCCTTCTGTGAGATTGAGAGATAAGTGGCGATGACACCACACACCTTTGTAACTCAGCTTTCTAAATGCTCTTTTATTTTGCAGGGAAAATGCACTGCATCTAACAGTTACTATTTATGTAGTGGGAGCTCATGTTTACATACTACGCTGTCTAAACATACTGCAATTCTTTTTTCAGTAGTCCTCCACTCCTGGCATTAGCAGGGAAGTTGTTTTCATGCACATTGTGCACAAATGTGAGGTGCATATTGATTTTATTACTGATGATGACACTACTGGTACCGTCATGTAATGAAACAGCCAACAGCCTTTCAGCCATGAAGAGAATAATTCTTTTTTGCCTCTATTGTTTCCGGACAGGATTATTTAGCTGTAAATTAAAAAGAGGCCAACCACAGTGCTTTCGTGAGCTGAGCTGAAGACTATAATTACCCAAGAGACTTACGGGGAGAGGAGAGAGAGGTGGTCATTTAGATGGGATGTTAATTGTAATTACCATCCTGGTGGGATGTCGCCATAGCAACCTTAGCCACCGTTGGTCTCGGCCTGACCACGGAAGCTATGTGTTTATGGATGAGTGTATGTGTGTGTGCGCGACAAAGTAGTGCCACTCAGTGTCTCCTTTGTCCCTGTCCTTTCTCCACCCTTTGTCCTCCTTCCCTTATGCTTTTCCCTCTTCCTCTCATGCTTTTACGTTCTCTCTCGGTTGTCATTCTTCCCTTTCACTCATACGCCTCCTTCACCTCCTTCTCCCATCCATTTCTGGCTTTTTCCTCCCGCTGTCACTCCCTCATGCATGCTGACCTGATGTTTTGCTTTATGCTCCACTGCTTACTCCTCTCATGTCAGTCGTTAATCATACTCAAGTAGTTCATGAACGGAGTGTACTTATTTGGTTTCTGTTTATGTCATATCAACCAAAAGCTGTTCTATTTTCCACATTCAGCTAGTAGCCGTGTGTATCTGTATATGTGTCTATATGTGTTTGTATGTGTGTGTGTGTATGTGTGTGTGTACTTGTATTTCTATCTTTGTTGGGACCAGTTTGAGTTATATGAATTACAGAGAGAAGTGAGGACATTTTGGCTTGTCCTTGATTTCTGAAACAATTTCAAAAGGCTGTTTTAGGGTTGAGAGATAGTTAAAGGTAAGATTAAGAATTAGAATTAGGTTAGAGCTGGGGTTGGGGTAGGGGATTCAGTTGTGATTTTTAAAGTTAGGGTAAGGGACTAGAGAATGAATTATGTCACTGAGTGCCCTCTCAAAGATATAAATGAAAGTTTGTGTGTGTTTTTTGTTTGTTTCTTTAGCTCCTGGGGGAGGGCTTTGGTTGAAAACTGTAACTGTGATTCATGCCATGCAAAAAAGCTCATAAAGGAAACAAGGCAGGCTGGAAGAAGAAGAAGAAGAAGAAGAAGAAGAAGAAGAAGAAGACTGTTGTCAGTTCAAAAATAGTTAATCACTATTTATTTGCATTTAGAGTATTGCATTCCTTCATTGCATAAACGTGTTTTTTGGGGTCTGTAATTAATGGTAAGTGGTTAGTGTACAGTTTTATTTGTAATGCCATGTTTTAAGCAGGACAGCATTATCTTTGTTCACTTCACACTCTGTCCAGTGGATTAATGATACCACCAATTACAACATGCTCTATGAAATCAGCATCTATAATTCTCTCTCACACACACACTGATCCAAGTTTTAACATGGGAGACTGATTTCAGTGATGATCTGGTGTGGTTATAAAAAGCATTTTAAATGTACCTTACAGACCTTGCCAAACAAACATATTCGACTCACATGTTATGTCATTGCCAAGTAGCAGTCTCAGCAGTCTCTGTTTACTGTTTTATGCTTGCCTGCTTGTTTGCAGTGCAAGATGAAGCAGCCAGTGGTTATTAGGCAACTGTAGGGCGCTACGGTGTATACTATGCAGTCAGCTCATTGAACTTTCCAGTGACAAACATATCACCTTTACTACTTGGCTGTAGCTAAATATTCTGTGACTCTGCCAAGGTGTTTATATAATTGAGCAATAAAAGACAAGAAGTCAGTGATTTTCAGACAGCTAACAGGTAGAAAAAGTCAAATTAAACATCAATGTTTTAGCATCAGCCAGTCAATTCAAAGGCAGGACTACAGTTATCTGTTTTAATATGGCATCTGTAATTTATTATTACAGTGACAAAACAGGAAAAGGTAAGTTGTAAGCATTAAATAGAACCTTTTTTGAGTAAAGAACCAAACTCCAGACTCAACCCCGTCACTATATTAGAGCAAAGGGATAAATTAAGATGAACCTCATGGCCTAGTGGGTAATATGAACTGGGAGTTAAAAGCCTCCCTGACAGACCTGATATAGTAAATGGGGGTCTGCTATAATCAAAAAGTGTGCTAATAAATGCAGGGCCAGCTAACAAACAGCTACAAGGAAAGCTATTAGAAGAAGGGCAACAACATTAGCTAATCTTTTGCCTCAGCCACAACTGACTGGTGAGGTAATCAGGCCTATCAAATTTTTAAAAAGTGATTAAGTGAACACACAGGACCAGAAAAGCAACCAGCTCACTAATAACTGGGGCTGTTAAATAAAGGCCAATACACAGAAGTTTCAAAATGAAGTTCAATTTCTATAATAACAACTTTTTAAAAAGTAGTGAAGAAACAGTTTTACAACCAACACCATGAGATGTACTTCAGTACCGACTTGCTTGATTTAGTCATCAGTCTTACAGCTGAAGAGATTTTTGGGCATAAAATATTGTAGAGTGAAAAAGTAGAATAAAAAAGGACGACTTGTGGCTTCTAGAAGCCAGATGAAAGAAACTCCTTGCACAACAGTTGCAGCAGCAGTGCCAATCCAAACGGAATGTCATGAATAGTCCTCAGTGAAGAGATTAAATTTGCAAGTGCCAGTTTGAAATGCTGAGGAAACCAAGATCTAGCAGTAGGATAAGGGAAAGGGTAGGATAAGGGAGCTGAAGAAGGGCTAGCATGAGGTCTGACCTTGAGATATTGGACCTGGAGGGCCAAAACTGAGATTGGGTGCAAATAGCGACTACACAGAATGCACATCAGGAAGGGAGAGTCTGTGTAGAGAACAGGATGAAACATGAATGAAACTGTAGGCAATTTCATATCGCCAGAAAAAATGCACTAAATCTAAAAAAATTGAATGAATTTTGGAGACTACAATGTGCTGCATTTTTAACATAAAAATATTCAATTTTCAATCTAATGTTATAAAACTAGTTCATAGTTCATACTCTATGCTAGTTCATACTCGGTTCATTTTGTGAGGATAGAAGAAGAATGCATTACATTGATACTCAGGTCAAGAACATCAAATAGTCATATGATACAGCTAAGCCACACCTGAAATCTGAATGGAAAACTACCACAAACAAAGAGGGCATCCTTCAACAGAGCACAGAGCAAATTCCCCTTTCCCTGAAGGCTCTCACTCACAATGCTCTTTGACTATTCTGATATCTTACAGCATCACAAGTAATGAGATGATATGTTTTTGTTACCGGTCCAAAGGCCATTCAGCCTTGAACTCATTTATTTTTTTCTTTTTGTTTTCTTTTGTCAGGTTTGCTGTTTCAGACACTCCATTTTGTTTGCGTATGTAATTGGCTATAACACCAATTGACCATACAATCCATGTTGAACCTGACACTTTTTGCCCTGAACTCAGGCCCCCAGACAACAATACTACCCAGCTACCTCTTCCATAGGGTTAAATGTTGCTCATAGTGGGATTACATGTGGGATTACACACACAAACACACACACATACCCATGCACATACACACAAATGGATGGATGAAACAAAAGGATGAAACAAATGGATGAAACAACCAAAATCTAATCTACTGTAAATGTTTTGTACATGTATGGCTTAATTGGACAAAAATATTATTATTAAAATATTGTATTATTTTACCTTGACATAAACTACTACTATGGTATTTTGAAGCTATAGCCATTATGAATTAAGTGCTTTGGTTTACACACTTTCAGTTTGTCCACTTATTTCAAGTTTAGTTAATGTCCTCCCATATAACAAAGATTCAAAAGCAATTTTATTCCAATATCCAATGTGAACATCTAGAAATCAGAATTTCTATCACAAACATCCAACACAGCATCTCCAGTCAAGAACTGAACATGCATAGACTGAAACAATCTGACCATTAGGTTAAGTTCTGTGCACCATCTTATGCCAAACAGGGAACCTGTGAGGGATGAACTGGAAAGGCTGCAAAGGCATCTAACCTGTCGGTTTGTGCTCTGACCTGCTATTTTGATCTGATGAACTATGCTGTCTACTGATGAGCATTTGCAAAAGAACAGTCGGGGAGATTAAAACTGAGGGGTTGGTAAATAAAGACAATCCCATACTTTAATATAAATTTGTCAGCTGGACTACAGAAGACCGAAAAATCAAAAGACTCAAATCAGTTATCGTTTATTCACTTTTTTTCTCCAGCATTTTCTCAGTCTCTTTCAAATTAAACTCAAAATGACACTAACCCAAAACCCCTGATTAACCCCAATGACCAGCGGGCCATGAAAGTAAGATCTCAGTGACAGGGATAAGCTGTGATATCAACAGAAGAGGAGTTATAGCCGGTTGGATTTTTAAAATAATGAATATTAATAATTATCATTCCCTAGTATTAACATTTCATCTGCGTAGTGTGTGACTCAATTTAGATATGAATATCTGTGTTTGTTAATTTTTTTAATTTGCATGTATTTTTTTTCCAGATTTATGAAAAAGCAGAAAAGCATAACTGTTTTGTCCTTTGTGCGTCTTCTATAAACAAGCTTTCTCTCTTCTATAGTATAGTAATATATATATATATATATATATATATATATATATATATATATATATATATATATATATATATATATATATATATATATGCATGTCTTAGGCATGTTCAAGTGTGTGCATGCACTATGGTCCACCAACATTTGACTGACCAGTGGTGTCTTCTAGCCTGAGAAGGTCTGCTGCCAGCATCATGACATATAGACTTTCATTTTGGACACTCAGTGCTACAAAGCAGGAGGACACTGCTGCTGTCACATCCAATCAGCCTGCCTGTTGTTCTTAATCTAACCTCCCTTTCTGTCTGCCACAGCTCCTGACCTGACATACACTCAGCTGCACTCAAACCGCTACATCTCGGTTTAACTTTGAATCAAATCCTACTTGATGCCGAGGAATGTTATTATTTTATATCACAGCGATGAACGTCACCTTGTTAAGGGCATGACTGTGGCCTGTACAAAATCCTGAACTAAACAAAATATTTTATCTTGCCTAGTTGGGGGAGCATTTGAAAGTTCATTTGATCCAATATATACTGATGCCAGGTAGTGTGATGTGCCAAAGTGGAGAGAATAGGGGAGATAGTGAGAGATGGTGAGGGGACACCGGGCTGTGATGTGTAAATGTATTCCAGTTTTGTTCTTCATTTGAAAACCTATATGCAAATAGGCAAAACCACACACCTAAAAAAACAGATACAAATTCTTTTTTCTCTTCTCCCCTTCAGTCTTTGTCTTTCTGTCCCTCTTTTCTCTCTAACACCCCAAAAAACTTATACATACACTTGTCCTCCTCCCTACACCCTCAGGCTGCGGAAGCAACATAGAATGTTTCTGTCATTTCCATGGCCTCTGGTCCCTGAGCCATCTGAGAAGGGATCAATACTCATCGCTGATGTCTGCTGCTCCCACCCTCAGCCCCACTGGGGGAAGATGAAGCAGAGAAACAGACTGTGAAGCTCCCCCTCTTTTTTCTCCTTTCCTCTGTCTTACTTCCCCTTTTATTTTAACCCCTTGTCGTTGTAATACTTCTCTTTGTTTTTCCCTGCAACTAGACTGACACCTAGTGTGTGCATGCGTAACCCAGCTGAAGGCAGCTGTCCTCACAGCACCAGAAAATGTCCATGTGTTTTAGTGTCCTTTCAAAGGCAGCCAATACCCTACACTGGCAATAAATTGCCTTTGATGTTGTGTTCATGTTTCATATTCATATTTTCCGTCTCATGTCAAGTTTTGATCTTTCTGCAGAGATGCTGCACTTGATGCCTGACTATCTCTCTCACCATTTTATTGCTTTAACCAAGCTTGCACGAGGGCTTCGCATTAATGAATAAATGAATTAATTAGTTCTTGTTTGATCCACCATCATCACCAGGCGCCTTTCTCCCCCTTGGTAATGACCTCAATAATGATGATGACTTTAATGGGATTTTAATGGATTTGGCTGTATTAGTTTTCAGGTATGTATGAATGCGTCCTACACACTTCTGACAGAGGTGAGCGAAGGAGCTGATCCTTAACTGCTCAAACCATTGTCTGTCATGTTCAATACAAAGTTGTTATAAACTATAAAATCAAGTCAAACTAAATTTAACTTTTTATCTAGCACCATTATTATAAAATTGCACCACAAAGTAATCGGCTATATAAATATTTGGCTGAAAAGAAATTTCATTAGGTTTTATTTGTAAATGTTTATAGATTTCAATGCCTTAAGCTGCTCTGGCAGTCTGCTCAAGAGGTGAGGACCAAAGACACTAAATCTGCCCGCTGTAGGTTTTATGACAGGCCAGTTAACAGGGATTCAGGGACTCGGATACGTAGTCAGGAAATTTTCCATTGATTTGATTTGTAAACTAAGAGCAGGATCTTAAAGTCAATCATAAATCTAAAATATGCATTTATCATTTATTGCTCATCTTTGATATCCTTCTCCTTATTTGATCTTACCATGACACTGGATAAAAATTTAAGAAAAAAGGAACAGGAAACATCCCCAAAGTAACATATACACAGCAGACAATGCCTGAATAAATCCTACAAAGGTGTGGCCAAAGAGTTTTGAAGGGTAGCAATAATAGATTATTACAACATGTTTCATCATCATCTTTTTACCTGTCAACAGCTGAAAATAGAACACAAGGGAATATGGAAGAAGTTAGTGCAAACAGAAAGTGTATTTGATTTAAATGAATTTGACTTCTGTTATGCGCATACTGACCCAACAACTTTTTACAGTAAACCTAAGTAAATAAAAATGTGATACCTCTGTGATTTTCATCAGAGATGTATCAAATTCATCAGTTCCGTCATCCAGTTAGAGTGAGAGCCTTTGGCAAAAATTCAGATTGCTTAATTTTCCAACATAAAGTGGGTAATACTCAGATTCAATGTTGAGAAGCTATCTGACAAGATAGGTCAAGGACAAGGCCGGTAGTTGAAATATTTGAGCAGAATTGTGGGAATATCTGCTGATGTGATGTAACACTAAAATGAGCTGCAAACATGGATAAGCACCCAGATTCACTTTGAGTAGAAAACTCAGTCCCTCATTATAATCACAGCATTTTCTTTATAACTGCCTGTGACAGTTTTGTGGCTGTTGTCCATATATCATTTCGGCAAGAGCCTCTGCTGATAAGTTTCTGAGTGCAGATAGCCAGTAATGTTCCAGTGCCTGTCATAAAAAAAGTACATTACCACTGCAGCTGCACTGTAATAACCTCCTCTCTGCTGTGCTCCCATATTCTCATCTCCCTGCTGACCACTGAGGTGAAGTAGGTTATGATGTGTGTGAGTTTGTATGCGTGTGTGTGTGTGTGTGTGTGTGTGTGTGTGTGTGTGCTTGTATCCTTTTGTGTATGTAATTTTTGGAGTAAGGAAATTAAAAATAAAACGTTAGTCTATTTATTGGTGGAAATATCGACTAGGATTCTCATTTTCAATCAGGCTCTTGTCCTTCAGTTTGATGGTCAGATGACATGATGATGATAAATGAAATTCAGATTTTCCACGTGAAATAACTGAAAATTTATTTGGAGATAGCTTACAGCTACTACTGTTATTTTTTCAGGTAATGGAAAAATGGTAAATGAAAAGTTTTGAAAACTGAACAGAAATTTGTCTTTCCCAAGACAATGGAATATTCCCTATGAAAACTATTGACAATTTGTTGTCAACATTCATCAATGTAAACATCTATCTTAAACACTTGTGATACTGAAATAGCATGTTAAATGTGATTCATCGAGAGATGATATTATCTAAAGTTAGATAAGGCTGACGCACATCCATAAATTGCTCCCTCCTTCACTTATTCAATACTGCCTATACAATGGAGAGTAAATAGTTCACTCAGTACTTATTGGCAATTGTTAATCACTGTCATTTTGTGTCATCAGTGCCAGATGTAAAGTCACACAACAGTAAATTTTGCATCCATAAAATGCATTGCACTGAGTTGAGAAAATCTTTTATTAACTATAGTAAATAAGTGGTAGGGCTGGACAGTGCCTTTGAATGCCCTGGGTATAGTTGGACTGTATTACATTGAAAAGTTTGTTATTATTTTTGTTGCAATGAACTGATCGTCCCGTGCTTGCCCTGGTGTGGACTAAATACACATACTATATCTGCTTTTACATCTGAGCGATGTATGCGTGCTTCTGCATGTGTCTGTGCCTTTAGGGATATGTTTGTGGTTTATGAAAGCCATTCTATCCTCTCCTCCATGCTAATGCCCTGAGCAAGGGCTTGGCTCTCTATGCTTTTCTTGGGCAGTCAGCCGACCGGAAGACAGGATCAAACACAGGAGGAGGAGATCTCAGTGACTGGAGTCAGACACTCTTTCATCTCTTCTCGACCATGCCAACGCACACTCTAATGCTTCATTTTCCCTACGCACAGGGGAGGGAGACTGCACAAAGAGAGCTTTCTAAGTGAGCTCTTTCCGTATCTGTCTCTCTTTTTCCATTCTGCTTTAACTGATCCACCCCTGATAGAAATACAGATCAAGGAAAACTTCTATTTTATATGCATCTCCTCTCCCTGATGTGGAAAAGAGTAAATATGTGTGTTTATTTCTGCTTTTTTTCTCATGTGATTTCAGAGTTCCTGCAGACTGCAGCTGTAAAATGTAACGAATAGGAACTATTCCCTGTGTGGGGAAATGAGGCCAGTTTCTTTGTCTATTTTAGAGGAGTATTTCCAACATATGGCTTCTGCTGCAGTATTTATGAGAACAAAATGTCAACTGAAATGGAATTATATTAATTAGAGATCAATCTTGGGGTAGTGAATTTATGTTTCTTATATGAATGTCGATTCACTAAACACAACCTCTGATGATTGATAACTTCTCTGAGTTTCAGCTGAATCAGATCTGGTTTCTTCGGTTTCAGCCTATCTCTACCTGCTCTAGTTGTGTTTTCTATCCTGTGCTCACCATTTTACAACTTATCAAAACTGATAAAGGGAAAAAAAAATGTGTGGTCATCTTCCGCTCCTCTGAAGTCATCTGAGTGTCAGCTGACATCTATGTAGATGTATTTGGTTGGTCTTGCCAGAAAGCTGCTAGCTATTTCTGCATGCTCAAGAAAAGGATTGTAAAAGGAGAGTGAGAAAGACTTACACCAACAGAACACATAGTCCACTAGCTTTACAAAAAGTCTGAACATCAACGTCAGTATAACTGACTTCCAGAGGTAGCCAACTTCATGGATTCTTATAAAAACCTGGATTATGCACTTTGATGCTACTCACTATGATGAATACCATTCATTTACAACAGACTAATGAGGTGAATAAAGTCCTAGATATCAAATTGCCTTGAGTAAATTTAGTCTGAGCCCACTCTTTCAGATCTGCAGACATGCAAGATTTAATTATGCTGAATTAGCAGCCTAGAAGAAGATGTGTAAAATTTGAATGTTCTCATTAACAAAGAAGTAGAAAAAGCCTCTTTCAGCAGAAGAAACTTGGCAAGAGAAATAAAAGAATAAATGATACAGTAGAGAGAGAGAGAGAAAGAGAGAGAGCGAGAGAGAGAGAGAGACTAACACAATTTTTGTAATTTTTGCCTTTGTACACAACCAAAATCCAAATGTAGCCAGCAAGATGTGACTAAAGCGTAAACTTTCAGCCTGTTATTCAATGATCTTAATAAAAAAAATATCTATACATAGTCTGTCATTTTCAGAGGGTCTGGTAAAGTATCTGGGCAAACCAACATTATTATACGTATAGGGATTACCTATAATACTCAATAATCACCAAATCCTGAGATTCCTCCCTTGATATACAGGCCTTTAGGGGCCTGCTTTTTTGTGGGTCGATCTACCCTCAGTTTTGTCTTCAGTAAGTGAAAATGCATGCTCAGTTAGGTCAAGGTCAAGAGACTGACTTGGCCATTAAAACTATTCCATTTCTTTTCCTTGAGAAGCTCTTGGGTTCCTTATGTATGTTCTGTGTATATTTTGTATCATTATCCATCTGTACTGTTAAGCACTGTCCTATCAGTTCTCCAGCATTTGGCTGAATCTGAGCAGATAGTATAGACCTATACACATCAGAACTCATCCTGCTGCTTCTATCAGCTGTCACATCATCAATAAACACCAGTGATTCAGTTCCATTGGCAGCTGTACATTCCCAGGCCATAACACTGCCTCCACTATGTTTGACAGATGATGTGGAGGCTTTGGCTCATGAGCTGTTCCTTTCCTTCCCCTTCATACTCTTCTCTTTCCATCATTCTGTAGAAGTTCATCTCGGGTTCATCTGTCCAAATAATCTTTTTCCAGAACTGTTATACTATGTCTAAAAATGGCTGTAATTCCAAATGAGTTAATGTGATAGCTTTGATTTAAAGCTGAAAGTCTACACTTCAGTCACATCTTTGTGGTGGTGTACAGAGGAAAACTTAAAAAAAAATGTGTCACTGTCCAAAAATTTATAAACTGAACTATATATCTCATCTGTTCTGTTTAAATTCTGTATTCGTCTTTTGACTGGCTAGAGCAGAGAAGACACTGGATACTCTCACTGATATATATTAAACACAAATATGACACAACTCATTTTCCTTAATGAAATTAATTAAGTTTCCAGTGAGTGTGGCAGAATGTTAAGCACCTCTTTGCACCAGTTCCTGACCTCTGACCTGTACCTGTGCTCTTAGTTTAGTTTTTGTTCTTTCAGACATTGAATTACCATTATGAGAAGACAATCACCTCAATATTCCCTTTTTTGTAGTTTGTTCCAAAACTGTTATTCTAAATTTATTTCAAAACTTTGTGGCCATGTCCAGTTTGTATAAACTGTACGTAATCCTTCTACAACTTAACTCTTCTCCTATCATTTTATAATTCATCAATAGATATTTGGGTTGTTAGAATGCGATGTAAGCCAGGTTGCTGACTGGTTACAGTGTTAGGACGCTGGCTACTCACAAGATGACTAATTTGTTGGCTGACCAGCTGATTAGTATGTTGGCATTGTCCATGTTGTTGTGTAATATAACTACAGGCATGTAGTATTGTATATGAAAGAGTGCAGAGGTTGGTATAGAGACTAGGAGAGGAGAGAAGTCCCTAAGGGTTTTCTTGCAGATAATAGTGAGAAGCTGAGGCCGTTGTGACAATTTGGACAAGAGGCAGAATAAGTGCAATACACTGAGCCTTTAATTGTATACCTCCAACACTGAAACTCCATGACCTTAAAGTGCACGATAACGTTATCTTAATTGATGGACAAGAAAGTGGGAGAGGGTGGAAAAAAATAATATTAAGAGTGAAATCTGATGATGAGAGAGATTGAGGTGGAGAAACAATGATCAGTATAATACGTGATTTCATAATAATCTTTCAATCCTTCAAATTATTTTTTTTATTTTGTCAAAATCATACACATTACATGGAGAGATGACATGCTTATGTATCCCAAAGTCCATTTTATTATTGTCAGTAGCCTGCAAATCGTAAGAAAATGTAGATGTGCATGTGCATGCATGACCATGTAGACGTGGCAAAAATATCTTTCCACAGTCCGATCTCATCCCAGTGAGTGGCCTCTCTTCCCTACTCCCTTGTGTTCACAGATGCCTGTCACGTCACCATGAAAAGACAAGAGAGAGGGAGAGCATGACATAGATGCATTCCCTCCCGACAGAGAGACGGGGGATTGAGAGGTGTAGCTGATCCCTGAGAAGCACTGCAGGCTTAATATCCCCTCTATACCCTCTCTTTGTGTCGTCTGGTACCATGAGACTCAGGGCTGACGTCAGTGTTATTTTTGTCCATCTCTTGGTCAGGGAGGGGTCATCATCTCTAATGCATTATTCACACACGCTGCATCAACCTAGACAGATCTTATCTTGACAGGGCAGGGCAACTATCACCCCTGGCACAGTGCCTGAAAAAAGATTCAAAACATTCAAAAGCTCTGGCTTCACCCTTTTTGATTTATACTGCTGATTTGACACATGGTGACTTGATTGTCCTAGCATGTTAGTATTTTGAATAATTAATCTGGATTCCATTAAAATATAAGTTTCACTCCTGGCATCATTGATTATTCATTTCGTTTTGTGGCGTTTTTAACACACCATACAATATCCAGTCAAATAATGAACAAAAATTAAATTACCACAATACATCTTTCTGGGGAAGGATTTCTGAAAGAAAAGGAAAAACCTTGTGGGTAAAAAACACTGGCTCTTTAATAAGCCTGTCTTAACTGGCCCTATACATAATGTCAAGTTATTCAGAGGTGGATTTCTGACAGACATTTTGAATGTCAACAGCTGTCACACAGCACACATTGTTAGATAAGTCTTCTTTTCTAGAGTGAACCCATGGGAAGTGGAACCACACACAAACACATACATGCACACACTTACTGAATACAGAATTAAACATATTTTCTTCCTCGTCTCTCATTTATAAGGGATCTCTCATTTTGTGTATGTGTTTTTCCTGAATTCTAATTCTGAATTTCTTCTATTATCTGAGCCCTTTCCCTTTGATGACGGTGATAGGTGAGTCAGGCTATCTGTTCTCATCACCACAGCTATCTAACAGCTTGTATAGACAAAGACCTGCTCCAAAAAGTTGTGTTGCTGATTCATGTGAAACTGATGCAATCAGGGAAGAAGTAGTTCACAGAAATTATCATAAGTCTAAGCAGATTCTTGACATAATCTTTATGAATACTATTGTCAAAGATCCCTCATCTCTCCTTTTGTGTAATTTATTAAATTCAAAAGTTAGATAACTTTTAAATTTGTCGCTGTTCTCTTTATACACAGGGTGCAGGTGCCTCATGCTGCTAAAGCATTATCTATGTAACAGTAAATATAAGAATGTTTATAATTAGACTGATTTTGGCATTACAAAAGAGACAATTAGGCATTGCACTTTTCTTTACTGAAATTTCTACACACAAGAATAACAAAATTATTTTCTAGTTAAATATGTATTCCACAATTGGAATTGCAGCCAGGGTGGCATCCCAGCACCCTTAACAGACCATGTGCAGCTGTTAGCATGTCCATTTGATTTGAAGTAGCTACAGAAAGTGGTTAAGCGTTGTTAGGTTTAGTCGAGCACTTCCTCTGATATCTACTGCATGTCAACGTAAATTAACATTAACGAGACTTGCTGCAAAATCCATGTTACTGCTAATCAGGAAATCTTGAAGCTTATTTGGTTATGTCCAGTAAATAAAAGCTTATTCTCATTCACATAGATGAATCAGAATGATTCAAATAAATTACCAGAAATTTAAATGTAAACAATTTAACCCTTACATTGTTTGAGCTATAGTTTCAAGCATGAAACGATTTACTTATCTTACAGTTGAATGGATAATTTTGTCACAATATTATCCCTGCATCTTGCTTTTTTTGGTGGTTTATAATGTTCCAACTGAATATTATAAAGAGGGCCGAACATGATCTTAAACTTTTCCATAGCAAAATAATAGGTTTGAAATAGTGTACTGTACCATATTCAGGAGTCTATTCTCAGTCATAGCAAATTAATAAGGGTAAGACAACTCGGGAACTTAAAAGCACTGTTAGCAGCCTCTAGAGTTCATGGATGTTAAGTGCTTACACAATTCCAAAAGTCAGCCATAAATATATTCCCTGTCTAAATGCATTTGCTTATTTATGGAGGTAATAGGAGGACAGAACACATTCGTCCTAGTTTGCTGTGGTCTACATTAAGCCTCATGTAGCCAGTCACAAGTTTAGATAAATAACAATATTATCTTTCTGGTGTTTTTGATCATCAGACATCCCACAGCCTTCTTGTTTAAGCTGTCTTAGTCCTCTGAGGCCTGGTTGATTCCATATTGGTCTCTAGAGGGAGACAGACGCCCTCTGAGCGTATCACAAAAGCCTGGTCAGATGCAATGTAGCTGAAGAGTCAGATGACTCAGAGATGCTGTTTGAGACAGGAACATTTATAGGCTTACATATTACTGTATAGTTACAGTAATACGATCTGGATCACATCCATGTTAATTTAAACCCAGTTTGGTTATGTATGCATGGAGAGTGGAGAGTTGGAATTTTGAGCAATTCAAAAGCTCTGAGACACATCCCAAACATGCTGGAGGACTTGGTCTCCATAATGAATACTAGTGACCACACCATTATTATTTCTGATCTTCAGACAGCACCCTTCGTTGGACCAACATCAGCATTACAGATCAATATTATTATTGCATTAATGTAACGTATAATGTTTCATTTTGTTATCTGGAGGACCCGTCAACTGTTTGATTCCCTTCTCTGAATACCTATGCTCCCTTCATCATTGGTGAACCAAAGAGGAGACCTGTCTGCTGTCCCTCATCTAAACCAAGAGATTCTGTTTGTTAAATCTGCCTACCAAGGTCTAAGCCCTGTATAAGTGAACTACCTGAAATCCAAGATTATTAAAATCATCTCTCCTCTGTCTTTGAGCTTCAGCGTTTGAGCACTATCTGTCCTGGTAAATCTCAATGACAATAATTGCAATGTGCTTCATCATTAATTTTCAGAAATGTGCTGTAATAAGTAGTGAAACTGTACATATATATTTTTTTTTATAAACAGTGATTGCACTAAATGCTGTAGAAGGGAATTAATCAAATTCAGGGGACTTCAGTTATAAAGTTGCAATACACCACCCACAAAAACAAAATTAATTTAATTGTGCAATGCATCAAGCTTGCTGTGGGCTATACAAGCAGTAGTGAGAGTGGTGCTTCAAATCACTAGTACATTTTACTTTAGAGAAACTAATTATTGCAATGTTAAATTGCAATCAATGTTACCAAATACACTTAGCCTGGATGGCCTGAAAGAGACGGCAAGAATGGCTTTTTACACCATCAACGGAAAAATCCAGATTGACATTCCAATTAGGACCTTGCTCAAAATTCTAAATTCAGAAATTGATCCAGTAATGTCTTATGGTAGCAAAGTTCTGGGTCCATTAACAAGCAAAGACCTCCCAAAACAGAGAAAACATACGCTGGAAGCCCTGCATGCAATGTTGTTCAAAAACATACTTAGAGATCAGACACACAGCCTGTAATGCCAGTAACCCCATCTCCCACCTGTACAAGGCCCTTCATTGTCATAAAAGATAATAGTCAGTCTGTTAGCTGGTCCTGACACTCTGTCTGAAGTAAGGCGAAACAAATATGCTCACTGAATGCCATGTCCAGAAGAGATCCTTCACATTTTTTTGTGTGATCATGCTGTGGCCCATACAAAATAACACTTGGAAAAATTAGACTTATAGTAAATGGATTTAAACAACAATTTCCTTACCCTCACACGGCCATCTGACAATGTAACAGTGTTTGGCTGCTTACCAAACTTTTTGTCCGGTTGGACGTCTGTAGGCAGCTCACTTTCCCAGTGGACAATAGTAAGCTGACTGAGTTACTATTACACATCAATTCCACTCGCAATTATTTTCTCTCACAGTTAACATTTTCCAGACTTCAGACTTTCTGAGCTCATTATCTGTGACAGACATAATTCTTGGCTGTTTAACAGATCCCTGGTTTATTTTTGTAGTAAACAAATTGGGAAACATTTAGAAGTTGTTCCCTCTCTTCTTGATATTATTTCTTCCTTGGCAGAACATTGGACCCAAGCATCTTCCTGTGGGATAAACTGGACTAACCACACACTTTTAAGGCTGATTAGGGAAAATCCTGGCTTTATAAACAATCATGACATTTCAACACCTCACATTTCCAGAATTGTTAATGATAGCTTTCAGTTACCTCTGATGGAGCAAATGAAGGTGCAGTACTTCCTAAGGCCAATGTTCCTTCCATTCTTGAAGCTTCATCATCTCAGCATCTACTTCATGTGTGGAACATCAAAGAAAATAGCAACATCGAAACTAATCAATTTCATTACATTTTAAAGCTAAGAATACTGAGTCATCATGTTTTCCTATGTATAACCAAACATGGTAACAAGTTTCTTTAAGAGCACATATTTCTAAAATTAAATCATTTAGTCAGCATGTTAAAATATATAATAATTGTCACCATCACACAGTCTGCTGCAGGAAAGGAAAAGACTGAACCATGAAGACTGAGCTCCTAATGATAAAAATCTTTAAAAAAATAAAAGAAATGAAGTCAAATACATCCAATTACTCTAATCCTTATCTTGCCAAACGATTATATGCAATCTGTTGTTCATTTGACATTCAAAAAATATAAATACATATGATGTTTCAGCCTTTATATACTACTGCTGATGCATGTGGACACAACTAAAAATCCAAACAACAAAGTGCAAGTTGTTTAAACTTATAATTAGCATTTAGTCCTGCAGCTCTAATAGAAAACCATTCAAAAACTCACTGAAACTAAGTTTCCTTCTTGGAATAATGAACATTTTCCATCCATTATTTTTGCAGAACACAGTTTTAGGTACAAAAACACATTTTTATGTCCATCTCCTCCTAATAAGCTCCTAATCATGTTGGGACCCTTTCTGATCCCTGCCTTTGCATGCACTTCCCTGATGAAGTCGCTTGGAAACCTTGATCATGCTAAATCTACTGTGTTGTGGTGGCAATCATCAGCCATTTCTAATGATAAGTAGGCAACCACAAACTCTTCTACTTTCAACCGTAACTTGTCCATCTGATCAAATATATACAAATCTTAGTATTTGTAAAGGATTTCTCTTCTGTAAATAAATTTTTATTAAGTAAGTATTATTAGATAATCCGTTTGTTTTATTGTACCTTTTTTTGCCAGGTAAGCAATCCAGCAAGATAGATAACCTTATACAAAGCGTTGATAAAATTGAGGTTTGCCTGGGTTAACAGTTAATTCTGTAAGCTCTGAAAATGTTATAAAACGTGATTCTTTTTTTCGAACTCAAAGTACCTGATGACATTAAAACCATTAAAAAGCAACTATGCTAACTTTACTGTGAGCAAACAAAAACTCCTACCAGTAATGTTAACAAGAACAAAGCTAAAAGGCTAATATTAGCAACTTTAAAATTTCTTGCCCATATTAATTGCAGTATGCTCAGGGCATGTTAAGACTTGTTTCGATGTGTTGGCACTTTTCTTTAGAGGCCAGGCAAGTGCAAAAATTGATTAATCTGATCCCTTAATCAAGTGTACCAGTGTTGAGAGGATCCAGATGTTCTTTCTCTTGTTAAATTACTGACGGAATGGGGTGGGCTGTGACTGATCTGAACTTTTTGCCTATTATTTTGTCTGTTTTACTATCTGATTCTCTGTGAGCATGGCCAACACCGGAAACATTTCATGTGACTGGACCCTGCGGCATAAAACTGCGGAGAACGTTGACATAAATTTAAAGTGAGTTAGTTTAGATGAGTCCAATCTTGGACATGTACAAAACACAGAGAGTGATCCTGCTGTTCTAGGGCTGTTTCATGGAACTACTCTGGCTATTTCAGCCGTGGGAAGTGTACACGGGGGGGGATTTTCATTTATAATAGGGTTTCTTATCCTGATACTAGTGCACCTCTGAGGAATGAGGAAGACTTCAATTAGATAACTAATGATGAGCACATCTTGGCCCTTCTCCCATTCAAAAGACATCCTTGGGAATAGTGTCAGGATTCATATTAGACTCTATGCATTTGTCTGCCTTGGGTTAATGCAGAGTCTGTTCATGATGTAGCTGAAGGGTCTTCTAATCTGCAGGCCGACTCCTCTCAGTGTTACCAGACTTTCTCAAAGACTCAGACATGACAAGCACATCCTTCTAGAGTTTTCCTGAAGAACCAGTATGCTAATACAAATGGAACATTTCTAAAATACTTAGGATGTATTATTATGAAATGCATTGTAAAAACTGCAGTTTACCATAACATCTAGCTTTTGTGGGGATCCTCATTCTTTCAAACCCAAGACTCATAGAGGGCTATCTAGAATATTCTAATGCACTTCTGGTTTTATTTGTCCAGCATTTTGGGGAGGTGTATGGGAAAAGTACATTTCTTACAATGTACATAAAGTAATACATCATGGTTTCTTGTTAGAAACCATGGGGTGTTGTATATTGTCAGCAGTTTTCAAATATGAAAGTTGACCACTTGTGAAAAAGCTTGTGAAAAAAACTAGTCTCCACTAAACCAGACTGGGAGGTTATCAGAGACCCAATCTAATCCAATTCTCAGTCTCTCTCATGTCACTTCCTCTATACTGCATTAGTCAACACTTTGCATTTTTACATTTCCTGCATCGTTTCCTCTGGAACCAAGAAATTGTAATGAACAGCAGTTTTTCAATAAATAACTCATCACCAAAACAACAAAAGCATATCGACAAATTCCCAATACAGCCGACAAGGTGTGCAATGTCTACCAAGTACCACAACCAGTTCAACAGCCACACCACAAACAGCAAGTTCACATCACCATATGGTTATATCGGCATCAAGTTATAATCACATAGGAGCTTTAAAATCAATCCACTGTAACCCCATCATCTTAGCCACAGATTTGGATGTCAAAACACCGGGGTAACTAATTGCCTCAAATTGGTCTTGATATTGACGTCAGTTTATAACATGTCATCATAAAGCAAATAATTATGTCTGAATCAACAGAAATAGCACCTAGGTTAAAAAGATTTTTTTTTTCATTAATAGCAACACTACCAACAGTATCCTATGAGCTAATTGTGTAAATATTATCACATGTTAAACATATTATCATTTTTTTCCTTAATACTAATACTGCCAACAGTTTCCTCTTAGGTACCTGTGTAACATATTATCATGAAGGTGTAAATAATAGTCTACTAGGCAAGCTCTTGATCTATCAATTTCTCTTCATTCTAATCTACGTAGTCTACATTTGCTTAGTCACAGTCACAGTCAAAACTTAATTTATCTGTAGGGCTCTACTGAGGCACAGAAATCCTCTCTGAAGGGAAAAAATTATACAAAAAATTGGATATATAAGAATGTGCTTTCATATATGCAACTTGCCCACATTATTATGTTACAGCTTTGAATACTTGACATAAAAATATACCACTCTCCCTGATCAGCATACATTTTGTTTTACTCAGAGCTGTCAAAGCTGTCACTGGATGGGGGCAAACAGTAGGAAGAAGAAAAGAGAAAATGAAAAAAATTGTGGAGGATTCTCTGCAAAGTGTTTGTTGAGAGGAGTGAAGGATGCAGTAAAAGATCTAAGACCTAGCAATGCACATTAAATTCTAACGTAGCTATATGTCTAATTAAGTTTTGTGAATTATTACCATATATCTTTTTATTTAACGATAACGTTAGTTTATGTTACCTGCCACATAAAAAAGATGGTTTGCTAGATTAACACTAGGTGTAAAACCAACAAAAAACTACAGAAAAATAACCCAATAACTCTCTGCATGCACATTCAAAGAACTGTAACGGCAGTTGCAAGTTTTAGGTAATTTGACACAGTTTTTGAATATATTTATAATAATTACCTGTGTCCAGGAACGCTTATAAAATAACTGCATGTCTACGTATCCAGTCCATAAAATGAAAAGTCAATGAGAAAAAATGGCTTCTTCCATTGTGTGTAGTGTGGTACTGCATAAACCATGAAAATAATGTATTCATTATAATTATATGTAAAGGTTATATGTAAAAATAGAAACTCTGACACTGTGCTGATGTTTAAGTTGCTGATGCATGACAATTACATTGACCTAAAATCATTTATTTAAACCATCATCAGTGTGCAATGGGCCCCTGAAGTGCTCAGAGACAGAGGCAGAGAAGGTTTGCCAGGACTGGCTACATCAGGCCAGTTACAAACTGTACCCCAGGAGTAGATGATTTCTTTGGTTACTGTTAAATATTTAGTCCTGTTTGAAACTGGTCATTTGTTTATTTTATTTATTTTCAAATTTATTTTTGTTTGATTCATTAAATCATTATCGTTTGATTCATTGAGCATATGTGTCTTTTTGTGATTACTGAATGTTCGTTGTTCGTTGTAGAAAAAAATTAAAGTTTAATAAAAACTAATCTATTTGTTTATTTGTCAGCTCTCACATTCCATTTAAGCCCATTGGGTATAATATAATATAATATAATATATTATAATATAATATAATATAATATAATATAATATAATATAATATAATATAATATAATATAATATAATATAATGTAAAAATATAACCTGGAACAAAAGAAGTTAATTTTATCTAATAAGACACAAATCATTGCATTCATCATCCAAACATCCACAATGTAGGCAGGAAAAAGTGCTTATGACTTAGATGAAGATTAGAACAAATTTGTTTGACCACTCAACAAAGAAAAACAGGTAATTCAAAAATACATTTTCTTGCTACTGTTTATTCTGGAAATTAACCTATAATTATAGCTGTTTAAGTAGCAGTATAAGCTGCTCATTAATGTAACAATAAAAGTCCATTTCATTACATTTAATTGTAATAGGAAGAAGAAGGGTGTGCCAGAATTCCGTGACATCATTATGATATGACATTCAAAGTTCTTGTCTTTATGACACATAAAAGTCACCTTAGAATGTTCCCCTCAACATTCTGGAGAAACCACCTAGAGGACACACAGTGGATATGGGTGGACTGGAGATACATTTCAGAATTTTGCCGTGTTACTTTGTGTTACAGTGTGATAGCAGGAGTTATATTTTCACCTTCATGCCTTGGAATAAGGAACCTAAACTGTATCTCTTCCAGAAGACTTCCTTTTTTTCCTGGTCTTACCAACCTCAAGTGAGTAATGACTTCTCCAGGCTGTCCACTTAATTGTTTACAAAGTGATTATTATGTACATTGTTCTCAATATCAGGACACCTTCATGCCTTGGAAGAGGGCCCCTCTTGTGTATTTCTTTTTTCGAGGGACTTGTCCAAGCTGTCCTACAAGGTTTTCTGTAGATTGGCTCTTGCTGACTTGAGGGTGGTGTCATAAAGGTTTCCTGATATCTTTGCATTATTGTTTGCACGTTGATTGTTATGTACATTGTTTTCAATATCAAGAAACCTTTATGCCTTGGAAGAAGGCCCCTCTTGTGTATTTCTTCCCAAGACTTCTCCAGGCTGTCCTCCACGGTGTCTGGAGATTGGCTCTTGCTCACTTGAGGGTGGTGTGAAATAATTTTCTCATTTTTCCTTCAATTATTTTTTTTTTATGCAGTGATCTATAAGTACATATTTGTCAATGTCAAGAGAGTTACATTCCTTGGAGGACAGCCCCCCATTTGTATTTCTTCCGAAGCACTTCTACAGTCTTCTCTCCTTCAAGCATCTTGTTTATTTCTTCCCACTACCTGCTCCAGGCTGTCCTGCAAGGTTTTCTGGAGTTTTATGCCTTGCTCACGTGAGTATGATGTAAAGGTAGGTTCCTGATGAAGTGCTCCTATTCTGTACTTCTTCGAAAGGACTTCTGGTTTTTCCTCTTGACATCACCCTCAGGTGAGCAGTGACTTCTCCAGGCTATCCTACAAGGTGTCTGGAGATTGGCTCTTGCTCACTTGAGGGTGGTGTCAAAAAGGTTTCTTGATATCTTTTATTAATTGTTTACACAGTGATTCTTATGTACATTGTTGTTAATGTCAAGTCATATTCATGCCTTGGAAGAGGGCCCCTCTTGTGTATTTCTTCCCAAGACTTCTCCAGGCATTCCTCCAAGGTGTCTGGAGATTTGCTCCTGCACACTTGAGGATGCTGTGAAATCATTTTCTCAATTCTCCTTCAATTATTTTTTTTATGCAGTGATTGATATGTACATATTTCACAATTTCAAGAGAGCTACATTCCTTGGAGGACAGCCCCCCATTTGTATTTCTTCCGAAGCACTTCTGCAGTCTTCTCTCCTTCAAGCATCTTGTTTATTTCTTCCCACTACCTGCTCCAGGCTTTCCTGCAAGGTTTTCTGGAGTTTTATGCCTTGCTCACGTGAGTATGATGTTAAGGTAGGTTCCTGATAAAGGGCTCCTATCCTGTACTTCTTCCCAAGGAATTCCGGTTTTTCCTCTTGGCTTCACCTTCCGGTGAGCAATGACTTCTCCACGCTGTCCTACAAGGTTTTCTGGAGATTGGCTCTTGCTCACTTGAGGGTGGTGTCAAAAAGGTTTCCTTATATCTTTGCTTAATTGATTACACAGTGATTCTTATGTACATTGTTTTCAATATCAAGAAAACTTTATGCCTTGGAAGAGGGCCCCTCTTGTGTATTTCTTCCCAAGACTTCACCAGGCATTCCTCCAAGGTGTCTGGAGATTTGCTCCTGCACACTTGAGGATGCTGTGAAATCATTTTCTCATTTCTCCTTCAATCATTTTTTTTATGCAGTGATTGATATGTACATATTTCACAATTTCAAGAGAGCTACATTCCTTGGAGGACAGCCCCCTCTTTGTATTTCTTCCGAAGCACTTCTGCAGTCTTCTCTCCTTCAAGCATCTTGTTTATTTCTTCCCACTACCTGCTCCAGGCTGTCCTGCAAGGTTTTCTGGAGTTTAATGCCTTGCTCACGTGAGTATGATGTTAAGGTAGGTTCCTGATAAAGGGCTCCTATTCTGTACTTCTTCCCAAGGATTTCCGATTTTTCCTCTTGGCATCACCCTCAGGTGAGCAGTGACTTCTCCACGCTGTCCTACAAGGTTTTCTGGAGATTGGCTCTTGCTCACTTGAGGGTGGTGTCAAAAAGGTTTCCTTATATCTTTGCTTAATTGATTACACAGTGATTCTTATGTACATTGTTTTCAATATCAAGAAACCTTTATGCCTTGGAAGAAGGCCCCTCTTGTGTATTTCTTCCCAAGACTTCTCCAGGCTGTCCTTCAAGGTGTCTGGAGATTTGCTCTGGCACACTTGAGGGTGGTGTCAAAAAGGTTTCTTGATATACTTTATTAATTGTTTACACAGTGATTCTTATGTACATTGTTGTTAATGTCAAGTCATGTTCATGCCTTGGAAGAGGGCCCCTCTTGTGTATTTCTTCCCAAGACTTCTCCAGGCTGTCCTCCAAGGTGTCTGGAGATTTGCTCTTGCAAACTTGAAGATGCTGTGAAATCATTTTCTCAATTCTCCTTCAATCATTTTTTTTATGCAGTGATTGATATGTACATATTTCACAATTTCAAGAGAGCTACATTCCTTAGAGGACAGCCCCCCATTTGTATTTCTTCCGAAGCATTTCTACAGTCTTCTCTCCTTCAAGCATCTTGTTTATTTCTTCCCACTGCCTGCTCCAGGCTGTCCTGCAAGGTTTTCTGGAGTTTTATGCCTTGCTCACGTGAGTATGATGTTAAGGTAGGTTCCTGATAAAGGGCTCCTATTCTGTACTTCTTCCCAAGGACTTCTGGTTTTTCCTCTTGACATCACCCTCAGGTGAGCAATGACTTCTCCACGCTGTCCTACAAGGTTTTCTGGAGATTGGCTCTTGCTCACTTGAGGGGTGTGTCAAAAGGTTTCCTGATTTCCTTTCTTTATTGTTTGCACGTTGATTGTTATGTACATTGTTGTCAATATCAAGAAACCTTTATGCCTTGGAAGAAGGCCCCTCTTGTGTATTTCTTCCCAAGACTTCTCCAGGCTGTCCTCCAAGGTGTCTGGAGATTGGCTCTTGCTCACTTGAGGGTGGTGTCAAAAAGGTTTCCTGATATCTTTGCTTAATTGTTTACACAGTGATTGTTATGTACATTGTTGTTAATGTCAAGTCATGTTCATGCCTTGGAAGAGGGCCCCTCCCTTGTATTTCTTCCCAATACTTCTCCAGGCTGTCCTCCAAGGTGTCTGGAGATTTGCTCTTGCAAACTTGAAGATGCTGTGAAATCATTTTCTCAATTCTCCTTTAATCATTTTTTTTATGCAGTGATTTATATGTACATATTTCACAATTTCAAGAGAGCTACATTCCTTGGAGGACAGCCCCCCATTTGTATTTCTTCCAAAGCACTTCTACAGTCTTTTCTCCTTCAAGCATCTTGTTTATTTCTTCCCACTGCTTGCTCCAGGCTGTCCTGCAAGGTTTTCTGGAGTTTTATGCCTTGCTCACGTGAGTATGATGTTAAGGTAGGTTCCTGATAAAGGGCTCCTATTCTGTACTTCTTCGAAAGGACTTCTGGTTTTTCCTCTTGACATCACCCTCAGGTGAGCAATGACTTCTCCAGGCTGTCCTACAAGGTGTCTGGAGATTGGCTCTCGCTCACTTGAGCGGTGTGTCAAAAAGGTTTCCTGATTTCCTTTCTTTATTGTTTGCACGTTGATTGTTATGTACATTGTTGTCAATATCAAGAAACCTTTATGCCTTGGAAGAAGGCCCCTCTTGTGTATTTCTTCCCAAGACTTCTCCAGGCTGTCCTCCAAGGTGTCTGGAGATTGGCTCTTGCTCACTTGAGAGTGGTGTCACAAAGGCTTCCTTATATCTTTTCTTAATTGCTTACACAGTGATTGTTATGTACATTGTTGTTAATGTCAAGTCATGTTCATGCCTTGGAAGAGGGCCCCTCCCTTGTATTTCTTCCCAAGACTTCTCCAGGCATTCCTCCAAGTTGTCTGGAGATTGGCTCCTGCACACTTGAGGATGCTGTGAAATCATTTTCTCAATTCTCCTTCAATTATTTTTTTATGCAGTGATTGATATGTACATATTTCACAATTTGAAGAGAGCTACATTCCTTGGAGGACAGCCCCCCATTTGTATTTCTTCCGAAGCACTTCTACAGTCTTCTCTCCTTCAAGCATCTTGTTTATTTCTTCCCACTACCTGCTCCAAGCTGTCCTGCAAGGTTTTCTGGAGTTTTATGCCTTGCTCACGTGAGTATGATGTTAAGGTAGGTTCCTGTTGAAGTGCTCCTATTCTGTACTTCTTCCCAAGGATTTCCGGTTTTTCCTCTTGACATCACCCTCAGGTGAGCAGTGACTTCTCCAGGCTGTCCTACAAGGTGTCTGGAGATTGGCTCTCGCTCACTTGAGGGTGGTGTCAAAAAGGTTTCCTGATATCCTTTCTTTATTGTTTGTGCGGTGATTTTTATGTACATTGTTGTCAATATCAAGAAACCTTTATGCCTTGGAAGAGGGCCCCTAACATATAATATTATAAAATTAATATAATATAATATAATATAATATAATATAATATAATATAATATAATATAATATACTATTATATAACCTGGACCAAAAGAAGTTAATTTTATCTAATAAGACACAAATCATTGCATTCATCATCCAAACATCCACAATGTAGGCAGGAAAAAGTGCTTATGACTTAGATGAAGATTAAAACAAATTTTTTTGACCACTCAACAAAGAAAAACAGGTAATTCAAAAATACATTTGTTGCTACTGTTTATTCTGGAAATTAACCTATAATTATAGCTGTTTAAGTAGCAGTATAAGCTGCTCATTAATGTAACAATAAAAGTCCATTTCATTACATTTAATTGTAATAGGAAGAAGAAGGGTGTGCCAGAATTCCGTGACATCATTATGATATGACATTCAAAGTTCTTGTCTTTATGACACATAAAAGTCACCTTAGAATGTTCCCCTCAACATTCTGGAGAAACCACCTAGAGGACACACAGTGGATATGGGTGGACTGGAGATACATTTCAGAATTTTGCCGTGTTACTTTGTGTTACAGTGTGATAGCAGGAGTTATATTTTCACCTTCATGCCTTGGAATAAGGAACCTAAACTGTATCTCTTCCAGAAGACTTCCTTTTTTTCCTGGTCTTACCAACCTCAAGTGAGCAGTGACATCTCCAGGCTGTCCACCAATGTTTTCTGTCTTGCTTACTTGAGACTGAGTTTCCTGATATCCTTTCTTAATTGTTTACACAGTGATTGTTATGTACATTGTTGTCAATATCAAGAAACCTTTATGCCTTGGAAGAAGGCCCCTCTTGTGTATTTCTTCCCAAGACTTCTCCAGGCTGTCCTCCAAGGTGTCTGGAGATTGGCTCTTGCTCACTTGAGGGTGGTGTCAAAAAGGTTTCCTGATATCTTTGCTTAATTGTTTACACAGTGATTGTTATGTACATTGTTGTTAATGTCAAGTCATGTTCATGCCTTGGAAGAGGGCCCCTCTTGTGTATTTCTTCCCAAGACTTCTCCAGGCATTCCTCCAAGGTGTCTGGAGATTTGCTCCTGCACACTTGAGGATGCTGCGAAATCATTTTCTCATTTTTCCTTCAATCATTTTTTTTATGCAGTGATTGATATGTACATATTTCACAATTTCAAGAGAGCTACATTCCTTGGAGGACAGCCCCCCATTTGTATTTCTTCCAAAGCACTTCTGCAGTCTTCTCTCCTTCAAGCATCTTGTTTATTTCTTCCCACTACCTGCTCCAGGCTGTCCTGCAAGGTTTTCTGGAGTTTTATGCCTTGCTCACGTGAGTATGATGTTAAGGTAGGTTCCTGATAAAGGGCTCCTATTCTGTACTTCTTCCCAAGAATTTCTGGTTTTTCCTCTTGGCATCACCCTCAGGTGAGCAGTGACTTCTCCACGCTGTCCTACAAGGTTTTCTGGAGATTTGCTCTTGCTCACTTGAGGGTGGTGTCAAAAAGGTTTCCTTATATCTTTGCTTAATTGATTACACAGTGATTCTTATGTACATTGTTTTCAATATCAAGAAACCTTTATGCCTTGGAAGAAGGCCCCTCTTGTGTATTTCTTCCCAAGACTTCTCCAGGCTGTCCTCCAAGGTGTCTGGAGATTGGCTCTTGCTCACTTGAGGGTGGTGTCAAAAAGGTTTCCTGATATCTTTGCTTAATTGTTTACACAGTGATTGTTATGTACATTGTTGTTAATGTCAAGTCATGTTCATGCCTTGGAAGAGGGCCCCTCCCTTGTATTTCTTCCCAAGACTTCTCCAGGCATTCCTCCAAGGTGTCTGGAGATTTGCTCCTGCACAATTGAGGATGCTGCGAAATCATTTTCTCATTTGTCCTTCAATCATTTTTTTATGCAGCGATTGATATGTACATATTTCACAATGTCAAGAGAGCTACATTCCTTGGAGGACAGCCCTCCATTTGTATTTCTTCCAAAGCACTTCTGCAGTCTTCTCCTTCAAGCATCTTGTTTATTTCTTCCCACTACCTGCTCCAGGCTGTCCTGCAAGGTTTTCTGGAGTTTTATGCCTTGCTCACGTGAGTATGATGTTAAGGTAGGTTCCTGATAAAGGGCTCCTATTCTGTACTTCTTCCCAAGAATTTCTGGTTTTTCCTCTTGGCATCACTCTCAGGTTGAGCAATGACTTCTCCACGCTGTCCTACAAGGTTTTCTGGAGATTTGCTCTTGCTCACTAGAGGGTGGTGTCAAAAAGGTTTCCTGATATCTTTTATTAATTGTTTACACAGTGATTCTTATGTACATTGTTGTCAATATCAAGAAACCTTCATGCCTTGGAAGAAGGCCCTCTTGTGTATTTCTTCCCAAGACTTCTCCAGGCTGTCCTCCAAGGTGTCTGGAGATTGGCTCTTGCACACTTGAGGGTGGTGTCAAAAGGTTTTCTCATATCTTTCCTTAACCATTTCTTTTACACAGTGATTGTTATGTACATTGTTGTCAATATCAAGAAACCTTTATGCCTTGGAAGAAGGCCCCTCTTGTGTATTTCTTCCCAAGACTTCTCCAGGCTGTCCTCCAAGGTGTCTGGAGATTGGCTCTTGCTCACTTGAGGGTGGTGTCAAAAAGGTTTCCTGATATCTTTGCTTAATTGTTTACACAGTGATTGTTATGTACATTGTTGTTAATGTCAAGTCATGTTCATGCCTTGGAAGAGGGCCCCTCCCTTGTATTTCTTCCCAAGACTTCTCCAGGCATTCCTCCAAGGTGTCTGGAGTTTTATGCCTGACTTCTCCACGCTGTCCTACAAGGTTTTCTGGAGATTTGCTCTTGCTCACTTGAGGGTGGTGTCAAAAAGGTTTTCTCATTTGTCCTTCAATCATTTTTTTATGCAATGATTGTTATGTACCTTGTTGTCAATATCAAGAAACCTTTATGCCTTGGAAGAAGGCCCCTCTTGTGTATTTCTTCCCAAGACTTCTCCAGGCTGTCCTCCAAGGTGTCTGGAGATTGGCTCTTGCTCACTTGAGGGTGGTGTCAAAAAGGTTTCCTGATATCTTTTATTAATTGTTTACACAGTGATTCTTATGTACATTGTTGTTAATGTCAAGTCATGTTCATGCCTTGGAAGAGGGCCCCTCCCTTGTATTTCTTCCCAAGACTTCTCCAGGCATTCCTCCAAGGTGTCTGGAGATTTGCTCCTGCACACTTGAGGATGCTGCGAAATCATTTTCTCATTTTTCCTTCAATCATTTTTTTTATGCAATGATTGTTATGTACCTTGTTGTCAATATCAAGAAACCTTTATGCCTTGGAAGAAGGCCCCTCTTGTATTTCTTCCCAAGACTTCTCCAGGCTGTCCTCCAAGGTGTCTGGAGATTGGCTCTTGCTCACTTGAGGGTGGTGTCACAAAGGTTTCCTGATATCTTTTCTTTAATTGTTTACACAGTGATTCTTATGTACATTGTTGTTAATGTCAAGTCATGTTCATGCCTTGGAAGAAGGCCCCTCTTGTGTATTTCTTCCCAAGACTTCTCCAGGCTGTCCTCCAAGGTGTCTGGAGATTTGCTCTTGCACACTTGAGGGTGGTGTCAAAAAGGTTTCCTGATATCTTTTATTAATTGTTTACACAGTGATTCTTATGTACATTGTTGTTAATGTCAAGTCATGTTCATGCCTTGGAAGAGGGCCCCTCCCTTGTATTTCTTCCCAAGACTTCTCCAGGCATTCCTCCAAGGTGTCTGGAGATTTGCTCCTGCACACTTGAGGATGCTGTGAAATCATTTTCTCATTTTTCCTTCAATCATTTTTTTTATGCAATGATTGTTATGTACCTTGTTGTCAATATCAAGAAACCTTTATACCTTGGAAGAAGGCCCCTCTTGTGTATTTCTTCCCAAGACTTCTCCAGGCTGTCCTCCAAGGTGTCTGGAGATTGGCTCTTGCTCACTTGAGGGTGGTGTCAAAAAGGTTTCCTGATATCTTTGCTTAATTGTTTACACAGTGATTCTTATGTACATTGTTGTTAATGTCAAGTCATGTTCATGCCTTGGAAGAGGGCCCCTCCCTTGTATTTCTTCCCAAGACTTCTCCAGGCATTCCTCCAAGGTGTCTGGAGATTTGCTCCTGCACACTTGAGGATGCTGCGAAATCATTTTCTCATTTTTCCTTCAATCATTTTTTTTATGCAATGATTGTTATGTACCTTGTTGTCAATATCAAGAAACCTTTATGCCTTGGAAGAAGGCCCCTCTTGTGTATTTCTTCCCAAGACTTCTCCAGGCTGTCCTCCAAGGTGTCTGGAGATTGGCTCTTGCTCACTAGAGGGTGGTGTCACAAAGGTTTCCTGATATCTTTTATTAATTGTTTACACAGTGATTCTTATGTACATTGTTGTTAATGTCAAGTCATGTTCATGCCTTGGAAGAGGGCCCCTCCCTTGTATTTCTTCCCAAGACTTCTCCAGGCATTCCTCCAAGGTGTCTGGAGATTTGCTCCTGCACACTTGAGGATGCTGCGAAATCATTTTCTCATTTTTCCTTCAATCATTTTTTTTATGCAATGATTGTTATGTACCTTGTTGTCAATATCAAGAAACCTTTATGCCTTGGAAGAAGGCCCCTCTTGTGTATTTCTTCCCAAGACTTCTCCAGGCTGTCCTCCAAGGTGTCTGGAGATTGGCTCTTGCTCACTTGAGGGTGGTGTCAAAAAGGTTTCCTGATATCTTTGCTTAATTGTTTACACAGTGATTGTTATGTACATTGTTGTTAATGTCAAGTCATGTTCATGCCTTGGAAGAGGGCCCCTCCCTTGTATTTCTTCCCAAGACTTCTCCAGGCATTCCTCCAAGGTGTCTGGAGATTTGCTCCTGCACACTTGAGGATGCTGCGAAATCATTTTCTCATTTTTCCTTCAATCATTTTTTTATGCAGCGATTGATATGTACATATTTCACAATTTCAAGAGAGCTACATTCCTTGGAGGACAGCCCTCCATTTGTATTTCTTCCAAAGCACTTCTGCAGTCTTCTCTCCTTCAAGCATCTTGTTTATTTCTTCCCACTACCTGCTCCAGGCTGTCCTGCAAGGTTTTCTGGAGTTTTATGCCTTGCTCACGTGAGTATGATGTTAAGGTAGGTTCCTGATAAAGGGCTCCTATTCTGTACTTCTTCCCAAGAATTTCTGGTTTTTCCTCTTGGCATCACTCTCAGGTGAGCAGTGACTTCTCCACGCTGTCCTACAAGGTTTTCTGGAGATTTGCTCTTGCTCACTTGAGGGTGGTGTCAAAAAGTTTTCCTTATATCTTTTATTAATTGTTTACACAGTGATTCTTATGTACATTGTTGTTAATGTCAAGTCATGTTCATGCCTTGGAAGAGGGCCCCTCCCTTGTATTTCTTCCCAAGACTTCTCCAGGCATTCCTCCAAGGTGTCTGGAGATTTGCTCCTGCACACTTGAGGATGCTGCGAAATCATTTTCTCATTTTTCCTTTAATCATTTTTTTTATGCAATGATTGTTATGTACCTTGTTGTCAATATCAAGAAACCTTTATGCCTTGGAAGAAGGCCCCTCTTGTGTATTTCTTCCCAAGACTTCTCCAGGCTGTCCTCCAAGGTGTCTGGAGATTGGCTCTTGCTCACTTGAGGGTGGTGTCAAAAAGGTTTCCTGATATCTTTGCTTAATTGTTTACACAGTGATTGTTATGTACATTGTTGTTAATGTCAAGTCATGTTCATGCCTTGGAAGAAGGCCCCTCCCTTGTATTTCTTCCCAAGACTTCTCCAGGCATTCCTCCAAGGTGTCTGGAGATTTGCTCCTGCACACTTGAGGATGCTGCGAAATCATTTTCTCATTTTCCTTCAATCATTTTTTTATGCAATGATTGATATGTACATATTTCACAATTTCAACCTTGGAGGACAGCCCGTATTTCTTCACTTCTGCAGTCTTCTCCTTCAAGCATCTTGTTTATTTCTTCCCACTGCTTGCTCCAGGCTTTCCTGCAAGGTTTTCTGGAGTTTTATGCCTTGCTCACGTGAGTATGATGTAGACTTCTCCACGCTGTCCTACAAGGTTTTCTGGAGATTGGCTCTTGCTCACTTGAGGGTGGTGTCACAAAGGTTTCCTGATATCCTTTCTTTATTGTTTGCACAGTGATTGTTATGTACACTGTTGTCAATATCAAGAAACCTTTATGCCTTGGAAGAAGGCCCCTCTTGTGTATTTCTTCCCAAGACTTCTCCAGGCTGTCCTCCAAGGTGTCTGGAGATTGGCTCTTGCTAACTTAAGGGTGGTGTCAAAAAGGTTTCCTGATATCTTTTATTAATTGTTTACACAGTGATTGTTATGTACATTGTTGTTAATGTCAAGTCATGTTCATGCCTTGGAAGAGGGCCCCTCCCTTGTATTTCTTCCCAAGACTTCTCCAGGCATTCCTCCAAGGTGTCTGGAGATTTACTCCTGAACTCTTGAGGATGCTGCGAAATCATTTTCTCATTTTTCCTTCAATCATTTTTTTTATGCAGCGATTGATATGTACATATTTCACAATATCAAGAGAGTTACATTCCTTAGAGGACAGCCCCCCATTTGTTTTTCTTCCAAAGCACTTCTACAGTCTTCTTTCCTTCAAGCATCTTGTTTATTTCTCCCACTGCCTGCTCCAGGCTGTCCTGCAAGGTTTTCTGGAGTTTTATGCCTTGCTTACGTGAGTATGATGTTAAGACAGTTTCATGATAAAGGGCTCCTATTCTGTACGTCTTCCCAAGGATTTCTGGTTTTTCCTCTTGGCATCACCCTCAGGTGAGCAATGACTTCTCCAAGCTGTCCTACAAGGTTATCTGGAGATTGGCTCTTGCTCACTTCAGGGGTGTGTCACAAAGGTTTCCTGATTTCCTTTCTTTATTGTTTGCACAGTGATTGTTATGTACATTGTTGTCAATATCAAGAAACCTTTATGCCTTGGAAGAAGGCCCCTCTTGTGTATTTCTTCCCAAGACTTCTCCAGGCTGTCCTCCAAGGTGTCTGGAGATTGGCTCTTGCTCACTTGAGGGTGGTGTCACAAAGGTTTCCTGATATCTTTGCTTAATTGTTTACACAGTGATTGTTATGTACATTGTTGTTAATGTCAAGTCATGTTCATGCCTTGGAAGAGGGCCCCTCTTGTGTATTTCTTCCCAAGACTTCTCCAGGCTTTCCTCCAAGGTGTCTGGAGATTTGCTCCTGCACACTTGAGGATGCTGCGAAATCATTTTCTCATTTTTCCTTCAATCATTTTTTTTATGCAGCGATTGTTATGTACCTTGTTGTCAATATCAATGTTGTGCTTCGGAGCCTAATACAGGACTTGGTTATTGGCAATAATTAGTGATTATTAAAATAATCATTAATAATTGTAAAGATTTGGATGGATCGGCTTAATCGGGATTACTGATACGGGGCATCACCGGGAAAACCCGGACTAATAGCTGAAATTCGGATGCAACCTCACATAAGGCACCATCCGTTGTGCAGTGCAGGAGCAACAATTTGGCTATTAGCTAGAATTACTGATTATCAAGGATAATCTCGAGTAATTATTAAATTTAACAGAATCCGATCAATTTAAATTATCAAGAACGGGG
This sequence comes from Istiophorus platypterus, assembly GCA_016859345.1. NCBI lineage: Eukaryota > Metazoa > Chordata > Actinopteri > Istiophoriformes > Istiophoridae > Istiophorus > Istiophorus platypterus. The sequence goes on from CM029121.1 coordinate 9,109,678, forward strand.
CACCACCGGGACAAACCCGGACAAATAACCAACTGTTGGATTCAGTCTCAAGAAAGGGTGTTCACTCAGAACTGCCAATAATTGGGATTATTGTTGATTCTATAGTGAATAAGAAGGTACAGAGATCGGCACTGACCTTGTCAACCAGCTTGTTATCACAGTACGTGAACAGAAACACAAATAAACTTCTCTTTTAGCAATAACAGAATTTATTATCATCAGCAATATCACCTTCAATTATCATCACTTTCAAATAATAAATCTTATTATTTACTACTAGCTACCAATTGTGAGATTGTGTAAGTATTGAGGTAGGTATGTGTGAGTGTGTGTGAGTATCTGTGTGGTGGTGTGTGTGTATACGTGTGAGTGTGTGTGAGGGCGCGTGAAGGAGGGTCTATGTGTGCGCGCGCCCGAAGGGAGGCGGACTGAGGTGGCGGACGTGTCTGGTTACAGTCACGTCACGCGAGGGTCGGCCAGAAGGGAGTCTGTGGAATGTAGTGACGTTACACCGTTACCACCAGACTGAACAAAGAAAACTAAGTGGGGCAGGTTCGAACTCTCCCGCGCGCGGGCGTTCGAATCGGAACGTGTGCGTTAGTAGAAGAAGAAAAAGACAAGTTCAACCAAAGACGCTCTGACGATCTTGGTTGAGAGACAGTATTTCCTGTATCACACAGACTTTACTCGACTCAGTTGATGAGCGTTGCAAGTCTGGAGTTTTAACCGACACAGAAAGTACTGGTCTCGATCGTGATACAGAGCGGGACAGAAGTTATCCGCTGCAGACGGATAACTTATAATTCATCCAGTGATGTTACAGATGACTTAAATAACCCACAACCCATGTAGTCCTAAACATTCGACAGCTTATTACACTTTAGTTACTAACGTCTGCCCAGAGCTATAAGCCTCTTACTCTTTGACGAGTCCAGCGGTGCGGCGAGCTCGTCCTCGGCGTCTGTTTGCAGGAGAAGAGTCGTTGGTTAGCGGCTCTCGGCGGCTAACTTATTTTCTCAACGAGATGGTTAGTCTCCGACGAGGTGTTTGATTCCGGCTCACGGCGGGGAATTCTTTCGTCGACTCAGAAGAAGCAGGATCTGTGTCCTTTCGTCTTCTTCGTGAAACGGGTAGGACACGTTAGCTACCAGGTTTCACCTCCTCGGACGTCCGGGCGCGAAGGCCGGTCTGTGACTCTGGACCGAGTTGAACGGTGTCGGCGCGACACACAGCGAAGAGCGAGGGCGGCTGGAACAGCAGGGGAATCCCGCAGACTTAAGGTTAGTTAGTTAACTCAGAAACTTGGACTACAACTAGTGTTCGCCACGAGGGACGAGGTCTAGATCTGGGTGCGGTTATCGGTGCCACTTCTGTTGGCGAGGCGTTCTCTGATCTTAGTGAGAGTCCAACGCAGAAGGGTTATCGATGCCACTTCTATTGGCGAGGCGTTCTCTGATCGTGGTGAGAGTCCAGCGCAGAAGGGACGAGTTTCAGGAGTTTCTGTGTTAATATAACTTTTAGTGACGTCACGAATTGGTGTTAATTCGGACGGATTTAGCCCAATGGGATCCGTGGATATTTTATGGGTCCCGCTGTTCGGAAGGCACCGCGCCCGTTGGGGGTCGTCCATTTGGTCAGGTATCCAAATGGGACCTCGTGGTGGGGGGATGCTCTGCTGAGTTCTTTGTCTCCCTTGGTTATTTACACGTGGCCTTAGCTGGATCCCAGGTTTGGGTGAGCCTGTAGGCCTTCTTTGTCTTACAGTCTGTTAGTGAGGCACAACATCAAGAAACCTTTATGCCTTGGAAGAAGGCCCCTCCATGGTATTTCTTCCCAAGACTTCTCCAGGCTGTCCTCCAAGGTGTCTGGAGATTGGCTCTTGCTCACTTGAGGGTGGTGTCACAAAGGTTTCCTGATATCTTTGCTTAATTGTTTACACAGTGATTGTTATGTACATTGTTGTTAATGTCAAGTCATGTTCATGCCTTGGAAGAGGGCCCCTCCCTTGTATTTCTTCCCAAGACTTCTCCAGGCATTCCTCCAAGGAGTCTGGAGATTTGCTCCTGCACACTTGAGGATGCTGCGAAATCATTTTCTCATTTTTCCTTTAATCATTTTTTTTATGCAATGATTGTTATGTACCTTGTTGTCAATATCAAGAAACCTTTATGTCTTGGAAGAAGGCCCCTCTTGTGTATTTCTTCCCAAGACTTCTCCAGGCATTCCTCCAAGGTGTCTGGAGATTGTCTCTTGCACACTTGAAGATGCTGTGAAATCATTTTTTCAATTCTCCTTCAATTATTTTTTTTATGCAGTGATTGATCTGTACATAATTCAAAATGTCAAGAGAGCTACATTCCTTGGAGGACAGCCCCCATTTGTATTTCTTCCAAAGCACTAATGCAGTCTTCTCTCCTTCAAGCATCTTGTTTATTTCTTCCCACTGCCTGCTCCAGGCTGTCCTGCAAGGTTTTCTGGAGTTTTATGCCTTGCTCACGTGAGTATGATGTTAAGGTAGGTTCCTGATAAAGGACTCCTATTCTGTACTTCTTCCCAAGGACTTCTGGTTTTTCCTCTTGACATCACCCTCAGGTGAGCAATGACTTCTCCACGCTGTCCTACAAGGTTTTCTGGAGATTGGCTCTTGCTCACTTGAGGGTGGTGTCACAAAGGTTTCCTGATATCCTTTCTTTATTGTTTGCACAGTGATTGTAATGTACAATGTTGTCAATATCGAGAAACCTTTATGCCTTGGAAGAAGGCCCCTCTTGTTTATTTCTTCCCAAGACTTCTCCAGGCATTCCTCCAAGGTGTCTGGAGATTGGCTCTTGCTAACTTAAGGGTGGTGTCAAAAAGGTTTCCTGATATCTTTGCTTAATTGTTTACACAGTGATTCTTATGTACATTGTTGTTAATGTCAAGTCATGTTCATGCCTTGGAAGAGGGCCCCTCTCTTGTATTTCTTCCACAAGACTTCTCCAGGCATTCCTCCAAGGTGTCTGGAGATTTGCTCTTGCACACTTGAGGGTGGTGTGAAATCATATTCTCATTTTTCCTTGAATATTTTTTTTTAATGCAGTGATCTATAAGTACATATTTGTCAATGTCAAGACAGCTACATTCCTTGGAGGACAGCCCCCCATTTGTATTTCTTCCAAAGCTCTAATGCAGTCTTCTCTCCTTCAAGCATCTTGTTTATTTCTTCCCACTACCTGCTCCAGGCTGTCCTGCAAGGTTTTCTGGAGTTTTATGCCTTGCTCACGTGAGTATGATGTTAAGGTAGGTCCCTGATAAAAGGCTCCTATTCTGTACGTCTTCCCAAGAATTTCTGGTTTTTCCTCTTGGCATCACCCTCAGGTGAGCAGTGACTTCTCCACGCTGTCCTACAAAGTTTTCTGGAGATTGGCTCTTGCTCACTTGAGGGTGGTGTCACAAAGGTTTCCTGATATCTTTGCTTAATTGTTTACACAGTGATTGTTATGTACATTGTTGTTAATGTCAAGTCATGTTCATGCCTTGGAAGAGGGCCCCTCCCTTGTATTTCTTCCACAAGACTTCTCCAGGCATTCCTCCAAGGTGTCTGGAGATTTGCTCCTGCACACTTGAGGATGCTGCGAAATCATTTTCTCATTTTTCCTTCAATCATTTTTTTTATGCAATGATTGTTATGTACCTTGTTGTCAATATCAAGAAACCTTTATTCCTTGGAAGAAGGCCCCTCCATGGTATTTCTTCCCAAGACTTCTCCTGGCTGTCCTCCAAGGTGTCTGGAGATTGGCTCTTGCTCACTTGAGGGTGGTGTCACAAAGGTTTCCTGATATCTTTTATTAATTGTTTACACAGTGATTGTTATGTACATTGTTGTTAATGTCAAGTCATGTTCATGCCTTGGAAGAGGGCCCCTCTTGTGTATTTCTTCCCAAGACTTCACCAGGCATTCCTCTAAGGTGTCTGGAGATTTGCTCCTGCACACTTGAGGATGCTGCGAAATCATTTTCTCATTTTTCCTTCAATCATTTTTTTTATGCAGCGATTGATATGTACATATTTCACAATTTCAAGAGAGTTACGTTCCTTGGAGGACAGCCCCCCATTTGTATTTCTTCCGAAGCACTTCTGCAGTCTTCTCTCCTTCAAGCATCTTGTTTATTTCTTCCCACTGCCTGCTCCAGGCTGTCCTGCAAGGTTTTCTGGAGTTTTATGCCTTGCTCACGTGAGTATGATGTTAGGACAGTTTCCTGATAAAAGGGCTCCTATTCTGTACTTCTTCCCAAGGACTTCTGGATTTTCCTCTTGGCATCACCCTCAGGTGAGCAATGACTTCTCCAGGCTTTCCTACAAGGTTTTCTGGAGATTGGCTCTTGCTCACTTGAGGGTGGTGTCACAAAGGTTTCCTGATATCCTTTCTTTATTGTTTGCACAGTGATTGTTATGTACATTGTTGTTAATGTCAAGTCATGTTCATGCCTTGGAAGAGGGCCCCTCTTGTGTATTTCTTCCCAAGACTTCTCCAGGCATTCCTCCAAGGTGTCTGGAGATTTGCTCCTGCACACTTGAGGATGCTGCGAAATCATTTTTTCAATTTTCCTTCAATTATTTTTTTTATGCAGTGATTGATATGTACATATTTCACAATATCAAGAGAGCTACATTCCTTGGAGGACAGCCCCCCAATTGTATTTCTTCCAAAGCACTTCTACAGTCTTTTCTCCTTCAAGCATCTTGTTTATTTCTTCCCACTACCTGCTCCAGGCTGTCCTGCAAGGTTTTCTGGAGTTTTATGCCTTGCTCACGTGAGTATGATGTTAAGGTAGGTTCCTGATAAAGGGCTCCTATTCTGTACTTCTTCGAAAGGACTTCTGGTTTTTCCTCTTGACATCACCCTCAGGTGAGCAATGACTTCTCCAGGGTATCCTACAAGGTTTTATGGAGATGGCTCTTGCTCACTTGAGAGTGGTGTCACAAAGGTTTCCTGATATCCTTTCTTTATTGTTTGCACAGTGATTGTTATGTACCTTGTTGTCAATATCAAGAAACCTTTATGCCTTGGAAGAAGGCCCCTCCCTTGTATTTCTTCCCAAGACTTCTCCAGGCTGTCCTCCAAGGTGTCTGGAGATTGGCTCTTGCTCACTTGAGGGTGGTGTCAAAAAGGTTTCCTGATATCTTTGCTTAATTGTTTACACAGTGATTGTTATGTACATTGTTGTAAATGTCAAGTCATGTTCATGCCTTGGACAAGGCCCCTCTTGTGTATTTCTTCCCAACACTTCTCCAGGCTTTCCTCCAAGGTGTCTGGAGATTGGCTCTTGCACACTTGAGGATGCTGTTAAAGCATTTTCTCATTTTTCCTTCAATTATTTTTTTTTATGCAATGATTAATACGTACATATTCTTCAATTTCAAGAGAGCTACATTCCTTGGAGGACAGCCCCCCATTTGTATTTCTTCCAAAGCACTTCTGCAGTCTTCTCTCTTTCAAGCATCTTGTTTATTTCTTCCCACTACCTGCTCCAGGCTGGCCTGCAAGGTTTTCTGGAGTTTTATGCCTTGCTTAAGTGAGTATGATGTTAAGACAGGTTCCTGATAAAAGGGCTCCTATTCTGTACTTCTTCCCAAGGACTTCTGGTTTTTCCTCTTGACATCACCCTCAGGTGAGCAATGACTTCTCCACGCTGTCCTACAAGGTTTTCTGGAGATTGGCTCTTGCTCACTTGAGGGTGGTGTCAAAAAGGTTTCCTGATATCCTTTCTTTATTGTTTGCACGTTGATTGTTATGTACATTGTTGTCAATATCAAGAAACCTTTATGCCTTGGAAGAAGGCCCCTCCCTTGTATTTCTTCCCAAGACTTCTCCAGGCTGTCCTCCAAGGTGTCTGGAGATTTTCTCTTCCGCATTTGAGGGTGGTGTCAAAAAGGTTTCCTGATATCCCTTCGTTAATGTGTACACGGTGATTATTACGTACATTTTTGTCAATGAAAAGACACCTTCATGCTTTGGGAGAGGGCCCATCTTGTGAATTCCTTTCTTTTTTTCAAGATGACTTCACACATTGGAACAACATCCTTTTACCTTCTTTCCTTCCACAGATTTCCTGGTTTCCCTGGTGTCACCACTCTCAAGTGATCAATGACTTCTCCTTCAGGTTTTCTGAAATTTCTTTCTTGCTCTCTTGAGGTTGATGTTAAACACATTTCTAATATCATTTCTTTATTGTTTGCACAGTGATTATTATGTACATTGTTGTCAATCTCAAGACACCTCCATGCCTTGGAAGAGGGCCCCTCTTTCTCATTTCTTCCCACAGACTTCTCCAGACTGTATTACAAGTTTTTCTAGAGTTTTTTTCTTGCTCACATGAGTATGATGTTAAGACAGTTTCCTGATCAAGGATTTCTTTTCTTTACTTCTTCCCAAGAACTTCCTTTCATTCTTTTATCCTTAATTACTTCTTCAGCCTCTCCTCCAAGGTTTTTTGTAGCATCTGTCTATCTCACTTGAGGGTGGTGTGATAGCAAGAGTTTCATTTTCACCTTCATGCCTTGAAAATTTACCCCTTTTCTATATTTCTTTCCAAGTACTTCCTTTTTTTCCTGGCGTCACCACTCCACCGATCAATGACTTTTATAGTCTCTCCTGAAATAATTTAGGCAGTAATAAGACAACTACCTACCTCCCAGTCAGTCATGTACCTCTCAGAATTCTCCATCTTTTTTCTGTCTCTCCGAGACAAAACTGATCTGGTAATGAAAGGGTCCAATTAATCCCACAAGAGAAAAAGGCATCATCATTAGAAAGAGAGGAGTAGATGTACAAAACATGTTTGCAGACAGTTCAGGTGATAAGGCAAAAAAGTGACTCTCTTTGACTCCTCTTTGAGTGTCTTTTGCCTGTGTGCTTCTTCTTAAGTATGGCAGTCCAGATGTATCTTAGGAAAATGGACACTATATCCACAATAACATTTCCAAAGTCACGTGGACTCAACAGTATGAACAGAATGGGATAATGTGGGAAATTAGGTGACCAGAACTATTAGTTAATCACTTTCAAGGAGGCCACAGGAACAAAGCATTTTATGCTTACTATTTCAGTTAAAGTTAAAATGATCTCTGAAAATCAAAAGTGTATTTAGAGATTTTTCAAGGCAAGAAGATGTAAACACAAGACTGAGATATATTTTATCAGCCTCAGCCTCAGCCTTGCTTATTTACACATGGAGCTTACAACAAACAACAACATTAACATTCATTTGTTGTTGTGTTTCTGGCCACCCAACGTGTTTAAGTCAAATATCAGCACTGATTTTTTTCTTCACGAAATACCTGGCTCCCCAGCTGCTAATGGTTCCACTTTGTTCATCGGCTAGTTGCTAACTTTGAACTGGCCAGCATAATGCTCTTTATGAGCTGGAAGGATTTTGTACAGTACATTTCTAGAGCTTTTTATTAAAAAACATCTTTCTGTTGTGCCTGCAAAAGACCCAGATGAAAGTGAGAGTGAATCAAAATAGCGAAGTTATGGGGTATAAAACCAAACAAGAATCTAAAAAACTAAAGATGGGGACAGAAGCTGTAACGCTACACGTAGTCTGATCCATCATTAATGTAAAAATCTTTTTTTAGCAGTTCTTAGAAGCCTGGCTTTTTCTTTTGCACACCTTGTTTTCAATTTCTATCAGTGTAATAGCTCTTTGGCTCTAAGTATGCTTTTTTCATTCATATTATACCTACATTCTAGTATAGGTACTTAATGATTGTCCAGCTACCTGCATGTGTACTGCTCACGTGTTACTGTTGATGTAATGAAAACAATGCTTCCCAGTAATCTATTATAACTAGTACCATAACTCCAAAATGTACTGTCACATACACTAGATATGTTTATGTATTCAAACCAGAATGCTTTTAGATTTTTTTGAATGAATACTTTTCTGATTTCTTGCTTTGTGCTCTTATAATTTTTGGCCGTGCTCTAAGCAGACTAGAGGGGACTCTCTTTTGGCCTTCCAGAAATGTTTATTCATTGTCCATGGCTTTTCTTCCCCCGGTTGTTCCCATGATCTTGGGTTTACTGTATACAAATGTGGGGCTGAGAATAAAGCCATCAGCTACCTCTGAAGTGGTAATTTTCTGATATCAGATAATGACCTGTGTATTGCCAGAAATCCCAGGCCTTGTTGGATAACAAACAGGGAGAGAATCCATTCATCAAAACTCACTGGCAGACATTGCAGTCTTAGGAGAGAGCAGTCTGATAGTGTGGTGTATATATTTGAAGAAATAACATACACAGTGTTATTTCATTTAGTGTGAATTTAGTTTTGTATCTTCCTTCTCTCCATGATTCTTCTTTTCCAATCCACATTAGTAAAGAATCTGCTCTGATATGATAGAATATTGAAGATTCTTTTCTTATACTGAGAATGTATGACTTGAGCAGCTCTTCCCTATTTTGCCCTCATGAGGACAATGTGTCTAGGTGAGTGTGGGTGTGCAATTAATCAAACTAATTAACAATCTGGCCACTAGAATAATTACCTCTAGTAAAGCAGAGAAGCACACTCGAGTGTTAGTTTTGTCCTTGTTTTTACTAAGTAAAAAAGTTTCTTATATTATTATTTGATCATAAATGGGGCTTCACCCTCTACACAACACTGCAGGAGGTCTGATTCCTTATTACTCCTGTAATAAAGATTTTTGGCCACTTAGAAGCAGTGCAAATAAACTGTAAATACGATACTGAGATATCAGATTTTATGTTTACATGGTTAACTTGTTAGGAAATATTACATCCAGCAGATACGGAGCAGTGTTAGCATATATTTACTAGATGTGACCTGACAAAGTCTAATATTCACTCTCATTTTAGATCTCTTTTTGGTCTCTAACATCTCCTGAGGGAAATATTTGGGTCTTTATTTGTTAAATGTCCCTCTATGGTCACCAGTTGCTATCTTCCTGTTAACTGTTTGATGCTGGACAGGGAGAGTGAAGTGGATTTTTAGGGTTTTTTTTTTCTTTTTTTTTGTGTTTGTTTCTTTTTTTTGCTGAAAATGGCTGCTGTGCCTGGAAATTAAATTTATGAGAGCAATGAGAATGAACCAAAAGAATATTTTGTTTGCATGGTGATCCTACATGGATGTGAAAGGAGGAATTTAAGAAGACATGTTATCCTACCAGTGACTCTCTATATCTCTCCTCGTCTCTCAGCAAGCATCATTCAAATAGGATGTAATATAATGTAAATAAGCCAGGATGAGTGTCTCCTCATGAGATTACCGTGGTAGCAGCCAGGGCCAGTAAGCCAAGCAGGCACCAGTTGGAACAAGAGGCAGGACAAAGGAACACGGAGGCCTGAATACAAAGGCAAATCAGGCATGAAAAGGGAGGTCCACCACAACCAACATTATTTGCACAGTAATTGGTTATTATTGTCTCCATCAAATGGGGGTCTCATAATGAATACATTGGAGATAAAATAGAAATAAGGACACCTTGCCTGGAGGAGGCAGACTACTGATAAGAGACCATATTGCATCAGTTGTTTTTTTTTTTTACTTTTTTTTTTACTTTACTTAAGCTAATTTCAAAGGGGGGGGGGTAATCTAAGCATACAGATGCTATTCAGTGTTTTGGTCTGGCACTGCTGCAATGTCACTTGAAGTTTTTGGGGATCTCCATTGAATTCAGAGATATTCACTGAATTTCTGTGAATTTTTCAATTTTGCAATTGGGTTCAAGCTGGTAGACAATTTTTGACAAATTGTCTGGTGGTTAATGTTGATTTGAGGTAATTGCTTCTGAAGGCTGGGTTATAGGGATTTCATTAGTTCACATGCCCCTGTCTCACAATAAACAGTTTACTTGTACTCATTAAGCATCAGACACAACACATCAGAAAGACTTTTCTACCAGTGCCCAGGCAGATACTCTGCCAAGGTCTGAATAACCTCTTTAAATAAACTGTCAAAGCTGAGAGCCTCTTTTCTCTCATGTCCTAGAAATTCCCTCTCCGTTTGGTGGTTCACTTTTATTCTTTAAGATAATTATTTAGTCTAGGCAAGAAATGTGGGGACAGGAAGCCTTATGGAGGACTGTACAGTAAAGTCAAAGGTTCAGTTCTGTTAATTGGTCTTCCTTCTCTGCTCTGCCAGAAAAATAGATTTCAGATGTATTCAGCATAATGCACAGCCATGTGAGTGTACTAAAAACACACAAACAGCTCTTGGGTTAGTCCATTTCTCATGAACTATAAATTTGTGCTTTCTCTTTGTTTTATATGAACAAAGACATACACAATATATAAAATTCAATGAAGTGCTATAGTGTACAAATATTGTCTTTTGTGTTTTGTGAAAACGAAAAGGAAGTTCATGGAATTTCTTGCCTTCAGAGGTTATTTGCCAGTCCTTTTCAGGGGCAGTTTGAACTGTCTGAATTGCAATTAACTAAATTTCTATTTCAATTTTAGGGTTTTTTTTTTTTTTATTTCTAAACACGGGTGGGGACAGGCAATAATATAACAACAGGCTATGAGTCAGTGTATGATGGAAGCCCCTCTGCAGGTGTTTTGCCCTTTTAAAGGTTGCCCTGATGCAGTCTAAAAAGACTTTGAATGGTTTAAACGGGTCTGAAGGTCTCTGATAAAGTGTACATGTTTTCAAAGATTCTTGTAAACGGATACAAATTAGCACTTGCTTAAAAAGATATGGTTCAATTTTCACTTGTATGCTTGTATGCACTTATAACTGCATCTCTGCAATATTGTATTCCGATCGCATTCAGCTGTATGCCAGTCTTTGACACCTAGTTGCTTTAGGCAGTCTGAGTGGTAGTGGATTGGGAAAGGAGTGGATAGGGATCTTACCCATGTTTCATTTCAGGCTCCCAATGCCCTTGGATATTACCCACTCCCCAGCACAGGCAATATCCAACTTCTTACTTCTTTCTCTGCTGGTTTCTCCATTGATAGCTTAATGCTGCTCAAGCTGCCATTGTCATTCCTGCCTAGCTGGATGCTATGCAAAGGATATAGCATGTTTATCGGACCATAAATATTGTGCATCTCTGCTTTGGGAGAATAACCTTTGAAAGAAAGCCTCCACTGAATCCAGATGTCATTCTATTGTGTTCTATAATTTTATTTATCTTTGTTGATCTCTTTGACCTTTTCTCTATCATCTCTTTAAAAGGGCTTGATCATTTAGGCCAAAGTTAAAGATTGTGCCTTTGCTCTTTGGCCAGTGCACTGCACAACAGAATGTACTATTTCTGTTATATTTGAAATGTATTTCTCAGTTGGAGCCATTGAAAGTTACTGAGTGTATGTTGATTTCTTAGACAGCTGGTGCACAAAATTCAGCCTACAAATCTGATGGACTTTTGAACATCCTATATTCTGTGGCATTCCTCTTTATGAAGGAACATGCTGAGTGATTACACAGCATCAAATGCACACACATAGATAAACACTGTGAACTTGTAAAGTCAGCTTTGTTTAACACCTCAAAGGATTTGGATAAGTAACTGTTATTAAGCCTGTATAATTAGGACACCATGTCTCATTTGCCCTAATGATCTGTCACTTATCTTGTCAGAGGAAGTCATCATGAAAGGCTCTTGAGAATAGCACATCAGCATTTTGTTACTGTGCAAATGGCATTGCTTGCTGACTTTGCATTAGAGCACATTTTTCCTTAAAAAAAACTCAGCTAAAGTGAATATTGCATTGTTCTGTGCTTTGAAAACTAATTGAGTAGTTTACCATTTTCTCTGTGACAGTCTTCTCATCTTCTGTAAGTGGTTGAGCAGGGAATCATAGATGCAGGAAACCACTTAATTCTTTGTGCCATACTGACTTCTGTGACATGAGCCATGTTGTTTTTTTTTAAAAAAAAAAACAAACAAAAACAAAACAAAAGTGATTTAAATGACCAATACTACAAAATACAACATTTTTTAATGATGTAAAGTAAGTAAATGAAAAGAGGGGTTTTGGTAAATTGTTTTTGTGGTCAAAATAAAACACTTCATTACTTCTCCAGGTAATAGAGGCTGAGCCATCACATGGCCTCTGTGGTCCCAGCCATAAGTTGAAATCTGTCAAAAATGGATGTGTCCTGTTTAATAGATGGTGATGGGTTTCAGCTAAAATTTTTTAGTTTTTAAACTGTTTAGGAGATTTTGGAATAGGATAATTATTGTAACCTTCATTGATGTGTTTATATGTGGACCTTTTATTTAGTCTGAGCTCTGATCCTGAACAACAAATTAAAGACTTCTTATCTAATAATATGTTATCTCAAATTTAATCAGACTTTGGTGGAAAACAACACAATTACAGCAATCTTAAAAGTAGTAAATGATTTTATTGATTCTTTGGATAATAAGCAACATTGTGCAGCCCTTTTTTATCGATTATCCAAGGCTTGTAATACTGTGGTTCATGCAGTAGTGAAGCAAAAACTATGTTCGACTGTCAGAACAAACTCTGCATTGGTCTGAAAAATATATAACAGACAGATCTTAGTGAAGGCTGAAGCTATCACTTCTAGCTCATTTAGTGTATCCAAGGGTGTGCCAATGAATTTGGCTGGGATCCCTATTTGTTATATATCTATTTATTATATATCAACAGTCTCAATCAAAAATTTCAAACACAAATTTCCACATATGTGGATGATACAGCAACATACTACTCTGCTTCTGCACCAAACCAGGCTCTTTTACCCTTGTGCCTAGCTTTTAATACTGTACAATGTATGATTTTAAACCTGATTTGAATGTTTAAATAACAAAAAAAATCAGGATGTTTTCAAAGGCAAAAACATAGCCCCTGAACCTTACGTCAATCACCACTTTTCAGGGCTCTGAGACTGGCTGAGTGTATCTGGATACAAATATCTAGGAACTGTAATTGATGATTCTCTTCCTTTTACACCTCACATTCAGAAATTGGTAAAAAACTGAAGCTAAATTTGGGTTTTTAAATGTAGAATCAAGTCTTTCCTTCCCTGCTAGGCCAAAGGGAGACCTGTTGCCACCATCTTTGTTGGACAAGGGGATGTTATCTTGGCATTGCTTACACATGTTGGATACTGTCTAACATAGAACAGTGAGGTTTATCAAAAATTTCAAAGCCCTCACTCAGCATTTCTTCTTGTATGCTCAGATTGGATGGTCTGCGTTGCCCCCCCATAGACTTAATCACTGGCATATTCTTATTTATAAGGCTATTCTTGGTCTACGTCAGTCTTACCTAAGGAGCTACAGCCCTCAAAAAAGTAAGCTAAGGCAGTGTCTTGGCTTCCATAACTTAGTCCTACTATCTGTCCCTAAAGCTCAAACTGAACTTTGAAAAAACAATGTTTATGTACGCTGTTATCTCTGCTTGGAATCAGTTGCAAAATTACCTGAATCTTAGAGAGCTGTCTCATTTGATTCATCTAAAGTAATTTTAAATGACTTAGAGGCCAGCACATCTGGCTGTTCATATTTTGGATAATTCATATTGCATCTTTTTGATCCTTAATGTTGATAACTTGTAACAAATACTTGATGAATATTTTTGATATCTAATGATTTTGTAATTTGTTCTTTATCATTATTTTTGTAATTTTGTAGGTCTGCAACAGCTTAATTGTGCTGCTGTCTGTCTTGGCCAGGAGGCTCTTACAAAAAAAGTTTTTAAATCGCAATGACACTTTTTCTAATAAAAACAAAGTTTAAATAAAAACAAAAATCTTTCATGGCACCTTGTAAACACAATTTCTAAAGCTGTGGCACAGTTACTGTTACCTGTGCTCCTAAACTGAGAGAGCGTCAGTACATAGATAATATGGTGTGTGAATGCTCTCTACTGGCAATTTGATGAAGTGCAACAGCTAAGCCATGCAGCTTTAGGCATTTCCCACTCCCACTGCCCACTGACGAGGTCTTCAATTAGACTCACCATTTTGAGCTGATGTTCAACAATCCCACAAAGTAAAATAAGTGACTGAAGAGGAAGAGCTCTCAATGACAGTACCATCAGTATACCCTGAAATGAAATAAAATCATGTGGCATTTTAATGGTTCAAGTTCACTTTTTTTCTCATCTAGAATATAAATTATTTTCTTTGAATGTTGTACCTGCACAGTAACCGAATTTGAAAAAAAATGGGGTAGGTTGCATCAAAATTTAAAATCAAATATATATTTACAAAACTGTCACTCCTTTCATGTATTTTTATGTTTTAAGATTTTGAATAGTGGTTAGAGATGGCTTGCTCTGTGTGTACATGCACAGAGATATCATATGCTAAAAAGACATGCAAAACATACTGTATGTGCATATGGCTATACTGTTTTGTAATGTTCTGTATATTTAATTCATTAAAAAAATTATTAAATCATTGAAATTGGCCAGTTTTAAATATGGACTGATAAAAAAATATATATTTTTAATCTATTAACCTCACATATTGTTGGCTTCATTTCCTTGAGGCCAGTTAAATACATTCTAATTGTAATAAGTAGTAAGTATAATTAGACTGCTTTTTTCTACCTAGATTTGTGGTTATTTTATCCAGATTAAAGTAAGTAAATCTTAAATATTTGGTTATTAAGCATTAGTAGATAAATCTATAGAAGTGGTGATATATAATATCAGCTGTGTGATGAAAATGATCAGGAAACTAAAAAATAAAATCATTTCTGTTATCCCTGGCTGATTTCTTCATAGAGCTGTGCTGAAGGAAACGTGCAGTGTGTACAGTATGTATATGTTATGAGACATTCCCATACACTGAATGATGTTCAAAGTACATTTGCTTCTGAAGTGCCTTTAGCCTGATATTTTTCTTAAATATTGATCTTTGATTACGATCAAAACTGGTGTATATTTAAAAGCTATTGAAATCTAGACTAAGGAAAAAGACCCATTCTGGATTTTACCAAGTCATCTGAATACCTCATAATGCCTGGTATTTAAACAGACCCCTAGTGACATACTGTACCAGTTTTTTCAGAAGAATTTCACTTAACTATTATTAAAAATATCAGGACACCTGCAAATTAATTACTTTTTATGATATTTTACATTAAAATAAAATTAGAGTTAAGGATGTTAAAAAACACAGACTCAGTTGTCTGAAGTTGATGTTTTTTAATTCAACACAAAACCAGTTTGTTGAAGATAGTGAAAAATATTAAACTGTGTCGATTAATCCAGAAGGGTGTCGTTTTCTGGTAACTGTTGACTCACTGGTTCTTCAGATAATATCTGGGGTGCTTAGATACGAAGGTGCTAAGAGTTGTTCAGTGTGTTTGCTGTGCTGCTGGATTTGTAGACTCCACCTTTCACAATGGTGATTAGGTGCAAGAGAATATATTAAAAGATGGTAGATGTGAGACATCAGTGTTACCTTTATCTTATAACCACTCTATGTCACCTTTGTTGCTTTTGTAGTCTTAGTAGAGGCTTATTTACTTGAATGAAGCACAGTCGAACCTGTCACTCTTAGTTTTAATCAGTCTTATTGCAGTTGATTGTGAAGCAGTTGTTCTCTGAATCAGGGTCGTCCAGTGGGTTTTATCCTTTGGAGATTAAATGGACAGGGATCTTGGTGGTGGAGAGGCTCTGCGCTACACTAGATGAATTACACACACTTTGTTGAGAGGCCACTAACACACAAGGTAACTGTTAATGTGTTGCCCTTAGCTTAATCTTTAACACCAAGGTAAAAGTTTTTGGAGGCTCTTACAGAAATTGTCAGTTATTATTGCCATATATTTATTTTGTAGAGCCATCTCCGTGATTGTGAAAAAACACAACAGCACAAGAGAATAAGTAAGAGAAAATTATCACCAAATCACTAAACAACTGATAAAAATACTTGAAGCAGACTTTTGGAAATATTCATTATTACCATACACACTTTTCAGCCCGGGAATTTCATACATAACAAGCCCACTTTTTTTTTAAGCGTCAGCTTAACTTTTTCCATTCCTTTTTATTGGGTATAGATTCAGGATAAATATGGACCGCTTAATAGAAAAAAGTAAATACTTCATTCACATAATTTGTTGAATTAGAGGTAAATAAATAGTGCATGATGTGGCCTACTGTAGTCCTATTAAACGTCTCCTTGCAGATATCTTGGTGGCATTCTTAAAAATGTCCATATTTCTTAGAAATCACACTAATTTTCCTCTTCAAATGATACCCTAGTTGTGATTATATTGCCATGGAGATTACAAATATAAACTAGGCTAATAGTGCTTATGAATTGGTTTTATGATATGTTTTAAGTTAGCATTGCAAACGTTGCTGTACAAGCCAAACTACATCTCTTTCCCGGATGCGACTGGGCTGTGTCCTCTCAAGAAAAAACGTCTGTCAATTTAGCACGTTTGGCAGCATTTTCTTCTAACGCCTTCCTTTTTTAACCCTGTCTTTTTTGGCAGCTCCTGTCCTCCCCTCGTCCTCCCCTCGTCCTCCTTTCGTCCTCCCCTCGTCCTCCTTTCGTCCTCCCCTCGTCCTCCCCTCGTCCTCCCACCGTCCTCCTTTCGTCTGAAAAATGGAGAACACATATTTTAATGGTTCTGGTTCTCCAGAAACATCTACATCAAAAGTCCATTTCCCACGGCTGACATCATAAATATGGGATGATTCAGTTGCTCCCATAGTTTCTGCTGGATATGATCTTCCAGGGCCCAAGTGTACTGATGTACCCAGCTGTTCAGGTGGCTGACATGTTGCCGAAGGCTGGGGGTCCTAATTTGAGACGACCTGCATATCAGCGGTTGGGATGCTGGACTTAGGTCTTAGGACCAAATTCATCAAAGTTGGGGTGGAGGTCTGCAGAGCAGGCACCAAATTCAGTAGATCTAGCTGTTCAGCAGAGGGTTCAGAGGGATAAGCCACAGAGGTCCACTTCCTCTTCTGGGGTGAGTTGGCAGCAGTTCAAGAGGTTTTGTGCTTTGGTTGTAAATTTGACACCTGGAAAAAGTCACAGAGTGAAGCTGTGAATTAGGAAAACCTGATAGATCTTAACAGGACAGTTACTGAAATGTGAGCTTAATAAGTTGGACAGACTGTGACTGTGACCCAAATCGGTTAAAAACATCAATAATGACATTGTGCTCTGTGTTTGATATTGAAGCAAATGTCTTATCTGTTTGTATATTTCCTGCAAAAAGGGGGAAAGAAATTTACTCAAAAAATAGAATCACTCTTCACAAGCATAACAGGTTTACCTTATGAGCCCACCCAACTCATGGAGTTCATGAAGGCCAGGTTAACCTTCAAGGGGAGTCCAGGGTAAAGATGAGCCACCACCCCCCTATTAACCCCTGTTTTTCACACACTTTGCAGTGTAGGCAGTTTTCCTCTGCTGGAATATCACTTTGCCTTAGATTTACTGGTAACCAAAATATAAATGTAACATTGGGAATTTACAATATGCAGTCACAAAATTAGAACAGTGATGGTATTAAAACTTTCTGAAGGCAGGGCCTCAAGGTCAAATAGGAAAGCAGTAGCTCTCTTTAGGCCCTTATTATGTCAACTGATATTGTGCTTTAGTGCTACAAATACCAAAGACTAGTATGTTGCCCTGTTCTGTATGAAATTAAAATGTTGGATATCTGATAGAAAATATAATTAATTGAGTTCAAGTACTTCAGAGTTGTACTTGCAGAAACACAATATCAGTGTTTACAATGTATCCCAGCTGGGTGCTGGATGATATAAATGATTTTATTAGATATATAAAAAGACGACTTTGATGTCAGTCAGATTCTTTTTTTTCAGTCTGTTTTTAGTGACTGGATAAATACGAGCAGGTACAGTGGTATTTATGTATATATGCATGTATATATAAATATGAGAGCAGATTAATATCTAACTTGATGAATTATTTTAGCTGAAGAACCCGTGAAGGACTTTTATATCTGCAGTCCTGTTGGTTCATTGTAAAGTGAGTCACGACCTTTTTTTCAACCTACTTACTTACACTGTCCAATAAGAAAAAGATTTTCTCACAGCAGACATTATGACTTGTCCTTGGCGTTGTATTCAAGTGTCCTAGATCAAACAGTGTGACTGTGAGCCATGAGATGTCATAGTATTTACACATCCAAATGTCTTCTGTGGAAATGGCTTATCTGCTTTCTCAATTCTCGGCAGCTCTTTCAGTAGGTAAGTGGACAAACCCTATCTGTGTTGGTAAATACTCTACTGGTAAATACACTACTTGTTCACCATAAGTACAAAAGATTACACCAAACTACAAAGTAATAGCACCGTACAGCTTCAATCTACAACATTACCAAACTGTATTTTAAAGGGTTAGAAAAAGAGGTGTTTTCCACCTGCTCTTGTGAACTGTTTTACAGAATGGAATAATTTCGAAATTTCAACACAGTTAATAATATGAATATTGTATGATTTAACTTTCTTTACGTCTGTATTTTACGTTGCTTTATTTTATTTTATTTTTTTTTTTATATTTTGAGGGTGCATGGAGGGCCGCCATCAGCTGCTTGTGGATGTAAGAGCCCTCACTATGACACTGCAACGCACAGATCTTGTCATAATATCATATGGTATTTTTTATTTTATGTTTTTTGATTTTCTGTATGACTCTATGGATCTTGATCAGCAGTCCTACACGCGGCGGTATAGTCGTGTCGGCTGTCATACGCTCCGGTACACTAGGTGGCAGTGTGCGGCTCAGCTTTCTATCGCGTTACGAGTGAATCGAAGAAGACTTGACAATAACATTGACATGTAACCGACCGAGAGGTGAGTGAGCACACGCACATGTTTTATGTCAAATTTTGAACAAAGGCCTACAAAAATTTCTCCAGATATAAGAATGGCGCTGACATGGTACATGGAAATGTCACATAAGGTGAAGAACTGACGTGAATATGTGGATAAAATGCTGTTTTGTTAGCTAGCTGGTAACCAGGCATGTCAAATTCCCAAAGACGTCGGGGTTTTAAACGATGTTTTTCTACTTACGTAAAGAAAAACAGTGTTGTCAGCCGTTTAAGGTTATGCGATGGCAATGATGTTCATAGGTATTTGCCATCAAACAAATGTTGACAATCTCCCAGTGCATATATAGGTGAGTGTTTATATAAAGCAGGGCATGGATATAGACTCCTTGTTGAAAATGCAGGGCAAAGTCAAGCACTGCTAATGATTTCGACTTGGTTGTTGAAACAAATCATTACAAGGGAGCAGTTTAAGACCGATGAGAAGGCTGTATGTTTAACTTATTATTTATAGTTAAAATACTTGTAGTGCTAACCAAGTTGTCATTAACATTTATTCAGCAGCCATCACAGTGACCTAATCTATTTCTGTCTCCTTCTTTTCAGGAGCCTTGATCTGATGCTGTTGGCGGAGAGCTGATAGGTATTTCTCCATCATGGAGGCTGTAGTTGACTTCATAAATGTATTCCAAATTCAGGCCAGCAGATGGTCTGTGACACTCAGCCTGTTCCTCATCTCTTTAGGTCTTCTCTACTGGTGAGTAAATCCTTAAGCTCCATGTCTGTGTATGATGTTGCAGCAGCTGAGAAAATGAAGTTAGTTATGTAAATCGCTAGAAACATAAAGCACACATTTTCAGTAATTTACAGACATAAGAAAACTCAAGATGAAATACCACTTGTGTGCCCCAAGGAATGTAACCAATCAGTTACCACATTCACACTTCAGTCAGATAAGAAAAGACTCAAGTCAAGAATGTGAGGCAGAATATTTAGGAAAAGACTGTTTACAAAAACTCTGTGATCTATATCCTAGGTATTCAATTTACCCGTTTTCAGTCCTTTCTCGATGTGGCATCAAACATCCAAAGCCAGTACCTTTCTTGGGAAACATATTTATGTTTCGGCAGGTAAGATATTGCTGCAACTTCCATCAAATTGATTTGCACCTTGACTCTATCCTTTTTTTTCTTAATCTTTATCCTGTGTCAAAATTTTTTTGGTATATGAAATATTTTACCCAATGATGTGAGAAACATTTTCCTTCCCACATATTTCTGCACTTTATCAGATATTTACAGGAAAAACACTCAAAATCAGAAACATTTTATGTACATTTTAACCATGGTCAACGGCAAATTCCCATATTGAAAAAAAATTTAAATGTAGATTTATTTGTATTATCCATCTAATGACTTGATTTTAAAACACTTAATATCAGTCACGGAGATCATTGCTAAAATTGAAAGCAGACCTTCATCATCATCTTTATTCTAGTTTTTCAGGTTAAGCTTCAGATTATTTCTGACCTTGGATAATGAAAAGTGGGCTTTTCATTTGAAGGATGCAAAGAGTTGGCATAAGCTCATCTGTGTTACAAGTAAACAGCGTGTTGAGACAAAAACATTTTTCCCGCTTCTTACTCTTTCCTTTGACACCTTCCCACAATATATGCACATACATACATACAAACAAACAAACCCACACACATGGCTTCACAATGTGCTTCATTATGAAGCCTTTATGTAAGAATGTACACATGCTTTCCTTAATTTGTTTCATTTTCTCTCTCGCTGGCTTTTAGTTTTGGTCAGGGATAAGAAGTGAGTTTCAGTAATGGTCCTTTTAATAGGTTGTCTGTTCCCTGTACAGTATATGCAACTTTTCACAGAGACTCTGTAAAAGAGTTGTGAGGCTGATTACGCACAATACTGATATCATTTTTGCAATTAACATTAAGTTGACATTGTTCTTTAATGTTCTTTTCAGGGTTTTTTCAACCCGATTGCTGATCTAATTAGGACACATGGCAGAGTTTGTGGGTAAATAAAAAAAAATAACAACAACTTTCTACATCAGTGTTTGGTGAAATGATAGTCTGCACATTTTACAGATTTGAATTCTTCCACATTGTGAAATGAGATGGATACTTGATAGGCAACGTCCTAATGTATGTGAGCAGCATTAAGATTATTTGATTAAAATGGGACTGGTTGTATGGTAGGTACTATTTGGGGCGCAGACCGGTGGTTGTAGTAGCAGACCCTGACATGCTCAGACAAGTGATGGTCAGAGACTTCAGCAGTTTCCCAAACAGAATGGTGAGGACATTAACCAAAGCAAAACATGTACATTTTGAGGTTATTCATTATTCAAATATAAGCTTCAATGGTGTTGTGATAAAATACGTTTTGTGCCTGTACTCCCCTATTCTTCGACAGACTGTTCGCTTTGCCACCAAGCCAATGACTGACTGTCTGCTCATGCTGAGGAATGAACAGTGGAAGAGAGTGCGGAGCATCCTGACCCCATCGTTCAGTGCTGCTAAGATGAAAGAGGTGAGATATGAATGCTTGAATTGATAGGGCAGCAATAAGAATCAGCCCATATTGGTCACAAAGACTTTTAAGTTGTCCTCAAATTTGTGAATCAGTGCAGCATATTATAAGTGGTTGCATGTTAAATCTCACAGACATCTTAGAGTAAAGGTTTTTGTCTGATAAGTTTCTGTCACAGATTGAGGGTAAGAAGTGTGAAGTTGGAGATCTGACAGAGAAAGTAGAGGACCTTACATTTAAAATCTTAAGATTTGGTAAAACTCTATTAAAACTGTAAAAACAGAATATTGAAATTCCTTTTTTTGTCAAATTTTCACTTAGATTATGTATGAAATGATGATAATGAAATCACTGTTTTGTACATAACTAAAGTTCCAATTTGTTGTAACTGTTTAGGAGTGTTTCTTTGGAATTCAGGGTTAAGCCTGTTGGCCTTGTACTGATAAAGCCATCTAACTAATTCGTGGCAACTGCTTTTAACTTAAGCATATATATCAGATTTGTATCATTTCAGAGACATTTTATACATCCAACCGTTGACTGTATTCATTGGTATTTTGTCTACTAGGTCTTTTTCGACTGTATGATGTGATTGTGCTTGCTGTGCCTCTGGAAAAACACTGACTCTTTCCACATTTTTGTGGTATTTATAGACCAATATTTCCCCAATACAAAATTGACAAGACAGGTTCACGTTTGTCTTTTACTTCCCAGAAGTCTCAGCTGTTATGACAAGTGTCACTGTTTTTTCTTTTATCTTGTAGATGGTTCCACTCATCAACACAGCCACTGATGCCCTGATGAACAACCTGAATGTGTACGCTGAGTCAGGAGAGGCCTTTGACATCCACAGGTAATTACAAACACAGTGTACAAAGACTATTAGTGAGTGAGTGAGTGAGTGAGTGAGTGAGGGTCTCTTTTTCTGTCCTGTCTCATATTTTTGTTTGTGTGTCTGTTTTGCAGATGTTTTGGCTGCTTCACAATGGATGTTATTGCCAGTGTGGCATTTGCAACTCAGGTCGACTCTCAGAACAATCCAGATGACCCGTTTGTCCGCCACGCTCAGATGTTCTTCTCCTTTTCTTTCTTCAGGCCCATCATGCTGTTTTTCAGTCAGTCTTATCTATCTATCTATCTATCTATCTATCTATCTATCTATCTATCTATCTATCTATCTATCTATCTATCTATCTATCTATCTGTCAACCTACATGTATATACATGTGTATAAATATATATATATATATAAATACACATGTATGTGTATATGTATGTATGTATGTGTGTGTGTATGTATATGTATATGTATGTATGTATGTGTGTGTGTGTGTGTATATGTATATGTATATGTATATGTATATGTATGTATGTATGTTTGTATGTATATATATATGTGTGTTTGTATGTATGTGAAAATATCTAAGTATGTCTGTATATATGTATATGAATATGTATGTATGTATATGTCCTTGTGTTTGTGTGGTTGTATATTAAGATATCTGGAGCTGCCACATATTTCTTCATTATATGATAAATTTGAAGAAAATTGAGCATGCAATAAAAAATGTTGGCATTTCAGGTTGGGTTAAACCAACAAATCTGGTTTGTTTATCCAGTTGCTTTTCCTTCCATCACTGCTCCTCTGGCGGGACTTATCCCCAACAAGAGACGAGACCAGATGAACCAGTTCTTTATCAACAGCATTCAGAAGATCATCACACAGAGAGAAGAGCAGCCTCCTGAACAGGTGAAGCTCATAAACATTTAAATTGTTATGTCTTCAAGAGGGATCCATTTTCCTTTTTTTCCTTGATCATTTGTTTATTCTGTGTACTATCTGCAATTTTCTTCATGGTTACCATTTCTTGTACATAATTTAATGCTTATAGAGGCGTCGAGATTTCCTTCAGCTGATGTTGGATGCTCGAACCAGCAAAGAGTCTGTGTCTTTGGAACACTTTGATACAACAAACCATGCTGATGAGCTCAATAACAGGAACCAGCAAACGCAGCCATCGGCCTCAGATCAGGACAATGACCCTCTTCGCCAAAAGGAGCCACACACTAGGCGTCCCCAGAAAAAGATGATGACTGAGGATGAGATAGTGGGTCAGGCTTTTGTCTTCCTCCTGGCAGGCTATGAAACCAGCAGCAACACATTGGCCTTCACTTGCTACCTCCTGGCCCTCCACCCTGAATGTCAACGCAAAGTACAGGAAGAGGTGGATGAGTTCTTCACTAGATATGTGAGTGTATCACCTAGCGCACTAATCCAATCTTGTTTACTTCATATAGTTGTTACATAAGGTAGCAGTTCTGGGTTTATCTTGTGTTACCTGTTGTTGTAGGTGTCACCAGATTACACAAATGTTCAGGAGCTGAAATATTTGGACATGGTTATATGTGAAGCATTGCGCCTCTACCCTCCTGGATTCAGGTAAAGGAAGCTGTTAAATGAGGCTAAAGGATGCATGTTTACTGGATTTAGCCCTATCATAATATTTATGATATAATTATTCACCGAGGTCATGCAGCAATCAGGTAAAGAATAAGAAGAGAGTTGAGGTCTTTAAAACATTCAGGGTCATTCTTTTCTATGGTATTTTTTCCACAAAGGTTTGCACGAGACATCGACCATGACTGTGTGGTGAATGGCCAGTTCCTCCCTAAAGGAGCGTCGCTGGAGATCCCAGCGGGCTTCCTTCATTATGACCCAGAGCACTGGCCCGAGCCTGAGAGGTTCATCCCTGAGAGGTTAGAGGAAGTGACAGTAGATAAGCAAATCTATAAACCTTGTGTTTCAGTCTCCTAAAAATCTATTACATGTCTCAATGTATTTACTGACAAATTACAAATTTGGCATCAAGAAGGAAAATTATCAAGATTAGACTGTGACCGTCTGCAGTAAACTTAAAAGTAGTTTGCTACAGCCAAATGAAAATTTTGCATTAATGTCACCTTACTTTCAGCTAGATATTACTCAAACAGCAAACATTTCGGGAAATGGAAATCTTCACTACTGCTTTTATTTCAAAAAATAAATTGTTGTTGATCTCCAGATTCACACCAGAGGCGAAAGCCAGTCGTCATCCATTCGTGTACCTGCCGTTTGGGGCTGGTCCCCGTAACTGTGTAGGAATGAGGCTTGCTCAGCTGGAGATCAAAATGGCTTTGGTTCGTCTGTTTCACAAGTACAGCATCGTGACCTGCTCCGAGACAAAGGTGGGTTGGCCATTTTAAATACTAAATACAACAGTCTAATAAACATTAATTTTTAGTTTTAGAATCACCATCGTCCGAGCTACAACCATTTATTTAAATATAGCTCAGGTGATACTGGATATATAACTACAGAGAGACAGCCCTACAGTAAATACATTTTTAAGAAAATGACTATTGATTTAGTCTGCATTTGGATCTATCAGCAACCCCTCCTCCTACACACACTGATATGTGCATCGTTATAAAGAAAGGGAGAATATCAAAGCATCTTTTCTTAATGGATCATAGAGTGAAAGTGCATCCAACAGTAGAAGCAAACAAAGTAGTCAAAGTTGTTACTTAATCCCTGTTGTATGTACATTCTTTGGTAACATTTGTTCACAGCTTTTACCAACATCAATTCAAGAGGAAAAACCATTGTCTTTACAGGCTGCGAGTGTTTTCTCTATTTTTGTGCACTCTCTTTCTTTTACACACCTGTCACAAAGCATAAGGGTTAGTATATTAAGGTGTGCAAAAGCTGCTATTGCCTTGCCTGACACATGGATTATCCAAACTGTGATCAAAAAAAGGCTTTTATTATACATCTACATTGCTTCAATTCACAGTGCAACAGTGACCTAAAATAATCTGTCAACTAAATCTGAAAAACACAAATCTGTATGGAAAAGTTCTTTCAGATATTTTTTTTTTCTCTTTGTGCAGGTTCCTCTTGAGCTGAAGTCATCAAGCACTTTAGGACCTAAAAATGGCATATTTGTGCAAATCACAAGTAGAAACATGGGTGGACATTCATCAAATTCTCCACCAGATGATTAGAAACGCAACGTTCATCTTCCTGGATAGTAGAAAAATTCTGTGAAAAGTAACAAATAATGCTGTGGGTCTGCCACATTGTATAGTATCTCAGGTTCACATCTGAATCTTTAATTTCTCTTGCATCAAAAATATTACCATAGATGAACCGTGTCCTGCATACCTCCATTATTTTGCTCATCTAGTGCCTTTTTTCTGAAGGAGTGAGCTGGAAACTGGACCGAGGATGAGTATTGATATGCTGTATTGACATTAGCACAGAAGTGTAGTTGATTCCAACCAGGCACCATGAAGGATGCAGTTGAGCTCCCTCTGGACTCCCTAATGATGGCTTCATCAATTATTATGGTAATGAGAAAAATAAGACTGACAGAAGGAGCTGGAGGACATGTGAATAAAACAGACAGCCTCTTACCTCAATGTATAGCAAAACTGAATATTATGCAACTGTAATTTTGAAAAGGTTGATTAAAAAAAAGTACGGTACTTCATCTGCATTTATCACTTGAACTTATATCTGCAGTTTGGTTTGTTTTGCCTGCAGGGAGTTACCAGATACAAAAATATTTTTGTAAATTTTAGATTTATCATTATCATATTTCTGAGTGATCCACTCTGCTCAATTGAAAGCTGCTTTTTTTTGGGTAAAATGATTGCTCAGCGTGTATTAGGTTTTTAAGTTTGATCACCTTTCTCTGGATGTTGTCATTTATAATTTTTATTGAAACACCTTATAGAAAAATATTTTTTTTCTCATGTTAGTGGATAAATCTGTTCTAGGTTGAATTTTAACCGATGCTTGGATGTGATTATAAGTTAATGAATTCGAAATGCAGTATTATATTAATTCTAGGGATCAAAGGTGATTAAAGATGGGGACTAAATATGCCTGTCTGAAGGGTGTACATTTGTGTGTAAATAAATATTCAAACAAAATGATGGGATTTCTGTTTATTGGCTGCTCTATGAAAACAAAGTGGTTAAATATTTAGGTTAATTAAATGGCATATTAAAACATGCACAACAATCGGTGAATTTCATTCCATATTTGAACACCAGGCCATTTTGTTGCCTTCAGCAGCCTTCAATCAGACTGGGGTTAATGACCTTTGGATCAAATTCTTCCCACTACGATATAAACATCAGTCATAAACATAAACCATTATCAGGGAAAAGCATTAATTGTTTATAAACATTCTACAGTGCAAAAATACACATTCTCTGGCACATTATGAATTAATCACAATTCACTGTAATAACCCTACTGAAAGATTACATTGAGTATTTCTGATTTCTCCTATCTTTCACTTATGTTCAACATATCAGAGGGAAATATTGTAAATATCTGTTTAGAGAATACAATGCTTTGCTATAGATTAAACCATCGGTGTATATAAAGTAGTTAAAATTAGTTCCACCTTATCATGCGGCTATTGTGCTGGTTTTACTTTTGATACATTTTTGTTGATAAAGCTTCTGTGACTTTACAAATGTAAGATTTTGAACGCAGGACTTTTTTACATTTTACAAAGGATCTGTGCTGCTACTAGTCAAAATAATGAGCATCCCCTAATGTAGGTTTTTCCTGACCAAAATCTTCAGGAAAGGAGACAACAACAGTATGACTTACAAGTAATCGATAATATACTCTGGATAAATCTGTTGCTTTTCAAAGACAACAAAGATCTTTGGGTTGGTCTCAGAGTCAACACAACTGTCAAAGAGGGTTCTGCTGTTTACTGTTTTTTCCGGTGGTCGGACAAATCCGTTCCTTCCCCTGCAGTAATCCCCCACCAGGACCAGAGCAACGAACATGATCTTGTTCAGGCTTCTTTTGGCCTTGGCATATCTGTCTGAGTAGGACGCATCTTTGGCAAAGTAGCTCCCTAACAAATAAGTAACTGTTAGCATTTACATGTTCTTGAGGAAAAACCATCATTGGTTTTTATCTACTGCCCTGATGAAGTATGCTGTTTTCTTTCAGGTTACTTAGTTAACTTTAGAAGAAAACACAACACAGAACAATGATTTTGAGGAAAACACATTTCTTTTGTGGCTTGTCAACATTGGATACTGCATACTGGATAGTCATTGTATTACTGAAATGGCTGCTGAGGCTGCTTTACCTTTGCCATAGGCCGTCCCATGGACACCACACATCCTCCAGTCAAAGTTTTGCTCACAGATGGCCTCAATCAAGAGCTCATCTGTCCCATGGAACAAGTAATGCTGATTCACAGGTTTCCCTCCATTTCTCTTCTTC
The DNA here is from genome assembly GCA_016859345.1 of Istiophorus platypterus. Lineage (NCBI taxonomy): Eukaryota > Metazoa > Chordata > Actinopteri > Istiophoriformes > Istiophoridae > Istiophorus > Istiophorus platypterus. The sequence continues at coordinate 9,137,302 of CM029121.1, forward strand.
ATCTGCTCTTGCTGCCTGAACAGAGAATAAAAAAAATTTAGGCAGTCATGTGTTTTAGGGACACACACGCTTATTAGCTTTCTTGCATATGACTCCCATTTCTGTATAGTAAGCTAAGCCGATCAGCCAGCAGCTGATTGGCTTAACTTAGCATAAAGAATGGAAATAGGGAGAAAACAGCAACTTTGGCTCTGGCACTGATGTAGTCAGGCAGCCATTAAAGACTTCAGAAAGTCACCTTGAATAAGTGAGGTACATGACCCCTGCCAAAACCATAATGTGTAATTTTTTTTTGTTAATTCCAGAACTAAAGAGGTGCTGATAGTCAAATTTTGGACAGGGCAAGGTTACCTGTTTTTCTCTGTTGAGATGGTAGCTTCATATTTAACACAGTGTAGTAACAATTTTCTCATCTAACTCTCTGAGAGAAAGCAAATAATTTAATTTGTCAAGAAATGTTGAACTTTTTCTTTTGTTAAGTTGAGAAAAAAATGATTTACCACTGAAAGACTTTCCAAAGCGAGGGGTTCTGGATCCTCTTGATGCTGTTAATTTTTCTATTAGGCATAGTGCGCATGAACAACATCTTGATCATATTATAGTCATTTGCAGATTCTGAGAGAAGTACAAGCTGAAAGATATGCGTAAAGTGCAGATAAACAAGTCATTAACGAGGGATATAGATATAGATTCAGTATTTTATTGAGGAACAAAACACAGTAAAACATAAAGCACAATAATAAATGCTGTCAAGATACCTTATATCCAAAATCAGGTAGAGCATTCTTGTCCCAGTGAAGTGGATAATTTTCAGCTGTGGACGAGCTGGAGCTTTGGGATGATGCACTAAAGAGGAGACAAACATACAGCAAGAACTGACTGGTGAAGTCACTTGAGGCACTGAGATATCCAGAAAAACAGTGTTATAATCACAAGGACAATGCAAAATCTGTGTCTATAACTGGAAATGCAAATACCTCTCCAGCTTCATCTTCACATCAAGAGCAGATACAAAGCAAGGCCTCCTTCTGACCTGTCTCTTAGTTTTGTATTTCAAGTTCTCTTGATACATCTGCTGGGTTCCTGGTTCTCCTCTGAAGTGGAGAGTATACAGCTGTCCACCAGCACTAAAATGAATATCTTCATCTTTGTCTACCTGGTACACATTCTCCAGAGTTTCAGAAGTGACAGAGGCTGTTTTCTTATCATCACCCTAAGGAGAACGCAAAAAGCAGAGAACATACAAGCGAAGTTTAGATTTTAAATTTTCTAGAGATTAAAACATGGAAAAATTAAAGTGAAGATTGAAGAAGGGAATGTAGCAAAGCTAAATCTACCTGTCCCCTTAAACGGGTACTATTACGGATAACGGGCTCTTTTACTTTTAAGACTTTTCATCTGATCATCACTGAAGACACATAACTGCATTATTTGTTCAAGTCTGACTGACCTTTCCAAACTCCAGCCATTTCTGGTTGTTATCCTGCCAGTACCAAAGCCATTGTGTTGTAAGAAGGAAGTGAGGGGGCTTTGAGACAGAGGAAGCACTGGACAGGCGACGAACTGGAGCCCCTGCATATTTCATCTTCAAGAAGTCAACTACCTTTAGGCTGGGGGATACAGAGCTGAAAGCAAGCGGAGTACAATAAATAAACAAATTTGTTTTTTCTACAAAATATTTATAAACTAAAAGACTGTGTGTATTTCTTCATTCATGCACCTTTGAAAGAAATTGACAATCCCTGAGATGGTTGATGGTTCATCAGTCATGGTGTATGTATCATGTCCCGGGTCACAGTAGGCCTTCTCAATGTCCTCCATATTAGGCAAATTCTTCCAGGTCAAACCATCGCTGTCTAAAACTTCCCATTTGTAAGGTAATTGCCAATGGACACGAACACACTTCTCTGGGAAAAAATATACAAGGATACAAAGGTACTCATTAGGCAGTGGTAGTTGTAATGTATAGACATTTATTTTCTTTTCACACACAGCTACACACATGTTGAGGGGTTACTGAACTGTAGATGCAGCTTGTTCTACCAGTTCTACCAGCAATATTGTTACCATTGAAGCTGCAGTGTCTGCAAATGAAGAAGAGGCAGATTTCATCCCTGCATGCATTATTCATGGGTGTAGATAGACTAGCAGAGCTGGTGGGGGACCCAGGGTTCTTGTGGGTAGGCTGCTGGGTGAGGCGTCTTGCCTCTGGCAGCACTGCAGTTGACACATACATGAAATGTATAATGTTGAATATCATGCTCATTAGATGACAAAAAAAAATAAAATAAAAATAAATAAATAAAAAAATCAAAAAGTAATATTTCTATAAAAATAACTCTTTACCAGGAACAGCAGAGGCCCATTCACCCATGATGATGAATTTATTTCTGTAGATCTCTTTGAGGTTTTTAATATTCTCCGGACTGAATCCACTGAAAATCTTCATCCTTTGTGCATCAATATCATGTAGTCTCTTACATGATAAGTCAAACTTACAGTCCCCCTGGAAATAGTGCTGGCAGACATGAAGCTTGCTGCAGGAGGTAGTGAACTTGCAAGTGCCATGTAAACCGTTGCCCCTGTTGTAATGTGGGCATATCTAGAGGGGTGCATAGTAGAGTGGCCACAGCATTACAACAAAATATAGTCTATCACAGTTCATTCAGAAATGTACAATATTCTGACCACAATAGCAAGAGACTCAGAATTCACACGTCTTTCTCCCACCCTTGCCAGTAAAACCTACCTCAGGAAGAAGATATGGATCATTCTGCAGTAACAGCTGGAACAGCTCTTTTCCTGTCAAGTCTTGAAGATCATATCTCTTCAAAAGCTTGGCATTATGCTGAGAATCCAAACTATGTAGGTTCTTACACCTCTGTCTAGAAATGAAAAAATGATAAAAATACTATGCCGGGAGAGAGTTTTAGTTTTACAGAAGTAACCCACTGAAATAAGGTGTGTCTAGCCTCTGTAGCTACACACAGTCCTCTGGGGACTTATAAACCAGGATATAGAACCTACATTGATATACAAACTTAAATTTGTCATTATGTTAAAATATAAAAGAAAGAGAGAAAGAAAGAAAGAGAGAAAGAAAGAAAGAAAGAAAGAAAAAAGCATCACAACATTTCTCCGTTAATATTCTGCTGCCTATATAGTGATCATACTATTTCATCAAACTTACATGTAAAATGCTGGCCTCCTTCAGGCTAAAAAAAAGGCACCAACTACACTTTGAGTGTCCACAACATCACCCATCAGTGTACAACAGACTAGTGTAGTGTAGAGTAATGTGAGAGTGGATTGTCCAAAGGAAATGATGACCAAGGTCCCATAAGAGGAAGTGAATAGGCCGTTTTAACAACAGATAATTTGTAGGGAAAGCACAGGTGTTTTTAACACAGTCACACCTGCATTGCCCTCAGGTGAGTCGGTTCCAGCCTGGTTCCAGGTGTTCTGCCCTGACGGGACGACGCCCTTTAATACTCGTTTGTTTGACTTTTGCTCTTCCTGTTACGGCAGGTCAAAATGTCAGCCATGATAAAAGTTAACTAGACGAATGGGGCCCGTACGCCGAACGCATGCATTGTCTTTGACGATCTCACGTCGGAGAAGAAACGCCAGCGTTTGTCATTTTCCACAGCGGCGCTTGATTGTTTTGTTTTTGTTTTTTTCGTTTAGGGCGACGCTAAGGCAAACATCTGCACATTTTAATAAACATCTTTGGTTGTTACACAGTGTTTTCACCGACGACGGTGAAAAAACCCCGTTTGGCCTTTAACGCGAATATTCACCAACTTCCTCACGACTTGTTTTTGTTTGTTACACGTTCAATCACGGCCGTGGGATAATGAGCGCAGCCCGATGCCGGACAAATCACCAGTTTAGTACAGAAGCAGGCCACTTACCCGAACGTACAGTTTCCGCAAACCAAATACCTGCACAGGTGTAACCTGTCGCAGCCCGGACAGTCGCCGGGTTTTCTCTGACAGATGCGCAGACTTGTCCTGGCCGCGACCAGACTATCGGGGCCGATGGTTTGACCGTCGGTCGCCTTCGCACCGTCGGGGTGAACGGCGATGGTGCAGCGGTCGGACAGGGCTCTCCGCAGGACCGGCGCGGCGACGCGGAAAGTCCGGGCGATCTCCTCCAGGCGCTTGAGATCCAGACACCCCCCGTGGTCGCACAGAGTCTTGGTGATGAAGTTAGAGACGTCCGAGGTCATCCCGACGCGGGTTTCGCTCCGATGAGCCGGGTTAAAAAAAAAAACTGAGCTGCTCCGAGCCGGGCGGCACCGACATGACTCGATTTCAGTCTCGATTTCAGGGAAGCAAAACTGAAACTGGAAGAAGGAAGTAAAAGGAAAAAAAACAAAATGGTAGAAGGAATAGTTAAAGGCCCCCACCCCCCAAAAAAAAAAAAGATTTGCAATATCATCAAAACAAGCCTCTTTATTTTTGTAAAACATAAAAACACTGAGTCACGAGAGTGGGTTCGAGAAAACAAACAGAAAAGTGATTTTTTTTTAGTACTGACGGGTCACGTCGATGCGTCCACGACAATGTTCACGTCTTAAAAACCCACAAATAACAGAAAATAACAGAGGTCGACGCGAAGTCGTGGTTTTTAATCAGACCGTCCCTCCTGTTCTCAGTTTTACGGATTGAGAAGGTTCGCGGTGGCACCTGAAGGCACCACCTGCCCTTAGCGACGGCGGCGGGCGCGTCGCGTTCCTTAGCGACCGCGGGACCGATGCTGCCACCGATGGGAGAAAAAGGCGAGGAGGTCGCACAAAAAGAGTCGAGACACCCGCTCTGCGGCCGAGTGGGACGAGGAAAGTAATGAAATACGTGATCGAGAACACTCTTTGGCTAAAAGTATTAAAACCGTGACGTTTGTTCACTTAAAGACTTAAAGACGCCTTTATTTGAGTGCAACATGCTAACTTTGAGCGCTGAGGTTAGCTCTGTTGTTTAGCCGTACGGCCGTAGTAGTTGCTAAAACGTAGCATATATCTTATATTCTATGTATATAAAACCCCAGAAACATTAGCTAAAATAAGGCGGTCAGAAGCACCGTCGCATTCTTGAAACTAGGCCAGGTCAAATTTTGACTCGCAGTATGAAATGGTAGAATTGTTTGAACGCACTTGTTATTCGCCTCCACCGAAGGTTTTCCAGTGCAGGTCTCCTGGCGGAGAACGATACGTTTGACCAGTTCATCAATCGCCTCGATCCACAAGACCTTGTGTGCCCGGGTAGGGAAGAAGGTCCGGGGGCAGCTGGAGCCTCCCAGCTGGAGGACGGGGTAAGTGACAGAACTGTTCTTTCTCAAGGTCAAAAAACAGGATCACAGAGGAACAAGGTAAAATGTCTTTTAGGTTGAAAGACTGCCTAACCATGTTGCTGCATACCAGCAGCCATTTATGTGGCTTACGTTGCGTACTGTTGTTTTTTTTATTACAGTCCCTTGCGATTGACACTGAAATTATTTCAATTCTGTTCCAAGGAAAAAACACATCTCTGCGCTACACGTTCAATAGACCTGCATGGGTTTTTTGTAAGTTTGTGTGTGCTCCTCATCAGGGCCATGGAGGGAGGCAGAGGTCCCTTTCCTATGTATCAGATCCACCCCAGCAGTTGACCTTTGAACAGAAACTTTATGTGGCAAAGAGGGAGGTAACAGAGACACAACAAGATCTGGAAACGCTCAAACAGAGATATGAGAGAATCCAGGATAACTACAAGGTTAGGATATAACAAACCCTGCCAAAAAGCCAAAAGAAAACAAAAACAAACAAACCAAAAAATGTACACTGACAGTACATCTCTCCTCAGCGATTCTGCTTGTCTTTCCAGGCCTCCCTGAGAGAGGCTGAACTGCGTCTAGCAGAGATCCAGAAGGCCAAGAAAGAGTTTGAAGACAGACTGCTCAAACCTTTGAGGGACAAAAGATTGGAAATGAAGGAGCCAGAGAAGGTGCTTCAGTACATCGAAGACAAGTCAAAGGTAAAAATCTAGTTTGGTCTTTGAATTTATCTAAATATATAAACATTTCTTTTAGTCCAAATATTTTGTACCATTCTTAAACTAATAGAGATTTTTTTTTTAGCCAAATGTATTATATCATGTTAATAAAATATCTTAATTTTAATTTTATTGTGGATAAGTTCCTGCATTAGCCTTCCACCCTAAAATGCATTTTTAGCATCATTAACTTATTGTAGTCGAACCACTATGTTGCGCTAGCCTGTTTAGCCTCCAAGCAATGACAGAGAATTATCAGGGATGTTAGCATGATATTTCCTGACTATCTTTTGTGGGCAAATAATACTTACTATAAATATCCCTTTGATTGGAAGGACAAAGTGCTGGGATATCGATAACTCGCTTTTTCCTTCCTTTGACCACACTGTTTGTTCTGTTCACAAACACACACACACACACACACACAAACTCAAAAAGGTCACCCAGTTGGAGAAGTTAAATCTGAAGATACAGGCACTGAAGGTCCAGGAGAAGAAGCTCCAGCAGCAGCTTCAACAGAAAAAAGACATGGAAAAAGAAGAGTATGAGGTAGAAAATGCAAGTGAGGGTATACTAATGGGGAAGGTGGTCTCAGACCTATCGGACTCCATCGACTGTATTTATATATTCAGCGAGACTCTGTAGGACTGGGTGTAACTACACCTTCAAGTTTTAAATTCTCGAAGGTTCGCTCAAGTAGCTGAAAAGCAGCTGGGCTCCATCCAAAAAGCATGGATCAGAACGGTCCCAGGCAGTTTGGAACCACTTAGAGGAAGTTAATAGGGAGACAGAGTGTTGTTTAAGACGACGCAACGTAGCAGATGTGTCTCCTTGCAGAAAGCTTGACTGTGACTTGTACTGAATGTGGGTTTTGGCGGGCAGCCGCTCTCTCCTCTTTCCCGTACTGTGTCCAGACACCAAGTCTTTTAGTGGTGCGCGGCACCAGAACTGCACCGGTTCTGATGTACACCTGCTGAGATGTCACCGGCGTGACTGTGCTCCTGGGGAACGTACATACAGAGAGGTTAAGAAAGCAGAAAGAAGGGACAGTTTTATTCATCATGTCCCAATACATTATCAGTTGATTGTGTAGTTTGTAATTTACAGTGTTTTGCAAGAGAATCAGTCTGTGATCTGCTTTTTGTAACACGGGTTAGTTCATTAGTTACGTTACTGTACTATGTACTATTGTAACTATTTTAAAATTTTATCTGCTCAATGTGCATTATTTCCTTTACTTTTTCCACTTCATAAATGTAACAATGCATGGTGCTATGTGTTGTATCTAGGAAATTTTCCAGGAGTACAGAGAGCAGAGAGTTGACAAAAATCTACATGAAGTTCAAGTCAACAGTATGAAGGTACAGCGTGTCCTGAGTTCACACAAGGTGACTTGTTATCAAGTTGTTTTAGAGAAATAGACAATGTTTCCAGTCTGATTTAGTGTAAATTTATGAAATGTATCCTGCCTTTGCAATAAAGTTAATCTTCTTCATCCTGTGTGTATGTGTGTTTATGTACAGGAAAAGCTGCAGAATGTGACATGGGAATCTTCAGAGATGAGTACTGACATCGCCAACAGGATGCAGATGCTGGCCAAAATTGATAAGGAGTTACAGCATGCTGAAGAGGTTGATATTAGTCTAGAAATTAGTCAGTGTTCAGAACCTAACTTTAAGATCAAATCAAATTTAGTGGGTGATATATGGTTTGGTCTACTGGTTACCAAAGCATATCAAAGTAATTAGCATTAAAATGTAGGACAGACTAAAATACATACTAGTGAATCAGTTTATTTCTCTCCCTTTCATACTTCATTAAACTGTTCTTACTGTGTCTCCTGTCCTTTAAATTAATTCTCTTTGTGTTCTCCATCCCTTCTACTAATTTTCTCTTCAGGAGCGTTCAAAGGCAGAAGCCCTCAACCAACACCTGCGCCACCAGATAACAGATTATCAAGTTCCTGATATCACTGAGTACATACATGTCAAGGACAAACACAAGAAGCTGCAGCAGAGCATTCACACTTGGGAGAGGAAGGTTGGGATAGCTGAGGTAAAGTATTATTTTTACTTACTTTCTCCAAATACGATAGTCTGTCACTTCTGTAAAAAAGGGATAAGTTTTTGAAGTGCAATATCTCCTTTTTTACTTATATCCCACAACAGCGTGCTACAGTCCAGCTGGTGGAAAAAAAACTGTTATGTGACAGTATCCAAAACAATGGGCTCTCTCTTTTCTGTTTTCACCAGATGGCCTTGAAGACCCACACTACAGCCTGGCGTAAACAGAGAGCCACTCTTACTCCAGCAAACAGTGCTGCTGCAGGGGAACACCAAATCTCAGTAAAGCTCCCATACATAGAAGAACAAAACACATAGATAAGCAGAGGATCAGAAGCCCTCCAGGATTCATTAAAGAATGAATGAGTCGAACATGAAACTTGTTGCAAATGCTCTTTTTCATAACATTACAGTTACTCAGCATTTGATGATTTGTCATAACAATTTGATACTGTTTGGAAATGTAGACCGAAAACAACATCGTGTTGGCTATAAGGTTTCTTATCATATCATCCAGGTTATTCCCGTCATACTCAGTATGTGTCCTTTTAAGTTTTTTAAATGCATAAAGAATGAATAGAATGAATTGTAGATGTTCTGTATATGTAAAAGCTCGATCAAGTCCAAATCAAATTACAGAATATGAACTTTTATGTTCTAGTAATTAGTATAACATGATAACAGTGTACTTAATCCAGTACATGCAAGGTCCCATACTTTTGTTTCTGATGTTCATATGTATAAAATGTAAAGTGTGCAGAGACTTCTAATGCGAGGCTGAAGTTACTCATACAAAAAAGTGGGAAAGAATCCACCTCAGACTCGACAAACTATTTTCTTTATTAGAAAGAAATCCTTGGAGGTATAAGCCCTCAAAGAACTCTAGATGTTATGATGTCACATGCCATATATACAGTTATATACATAAAAGTGCAATGTCAATGGTTAAGCTGTTTATTTATTATTAATTCTGTCATATAAGTGTTTGGAAAATGGCATCATTACTTATGTATGCATTTTCTTCCTGTACTGCATTTTGCAAAAAACACGGCATCTGACATGAAAATGCAACAGGACAGAATGTCTGAAGTTCCTCTAGAACATTTTCAAAGGCACTTTCACAAGTACATACTACAGATGTACATAACACCACAGAGTAGCTTAAAGCCTACAGACGGCACAACTAAGTCCTACTGTTGATGTTTCATAGTGACAAAAGCACACATTTTATACAACTAGCTTCATACTGTAGGTAGGACACCTGTATCTCTGGATATTTATTCCACATCATTTGTTCTAAATTAAAATCATTTCTACCCAGAAACACAACAAAGATAACAACAAAGATTATAAAAATAATGAAAGTTAGTAAATTCAGAAATCAATTAACTTTTGATTATTAGACACAATATCAGTCAAGTCAAAGATAGTGTAAACCTGCTGTTAGAGAGCATTGCTAAATAATTGCAAACCAATTTTCTTCTAAGCATTATTCTATCCAAACATTCCCAGCACATGCACACCCAGTTCTATTATTTCTACAGTACAGGGGTTACTTAAAAAAGACACATACAGGGTTGCAGTCACACAGTTGGAACACACTGGCATATAGTGTTTTATGGGGCTATTGCATTTCGACAGTATTACTTGACCAGGACATACATGAGCTGACTAACACTGGCTGGTCATCGCTGATCGTGTGAGACTTCCTCCTGTTCCATGTGTGCCGTTTCCCTGCTGCACAACAGCAATTGGAAGTGTCATCTTCCACAAATGCAGCAATTCCAGAGAGCTTCAGTGTCAGTAAGAGATCAATACAAAAAAAAATATTATCGGCATTCTCACCTGAAATTAAAACAGACTGGAGGGACTCATAGCAAGTTGCTGTTTTCTGAGACTTTGACAAAGAAAAGCAAAGGGAAAAGGGCAAGCATATTAGGAGGCTTTTACACTAACAGTCGTTAGGTCCATGGCTACTGGCAGCACTCCTACAGGGCGCTGCCTTGAGTCTGTACACATCAGTCAATATGAAGAATGCCTACATCATATATGGAGGGTCAACATCCATGCTTTACACTTAAACAGCCATGTCTTTGGGTAGATAAAGCCAAGCGAGGCATAATAGAAGCTATGCCATGTGTTTTACACCACATAATAGCTTGTGTTGTATATACTGTAGGTAGGAGATTATTTGTTATGAGCATTTCACACTGCTCCCCATAGGTTATACAGATGTAAAGGCATAATTTATTAGGCATGTTCTATTCCTTCATCATAAGTTATTGATGCAGGAATTCAAGAACGCATCAAAATGTTCAAAGTTCATAATGAAGTAGTGGTTTTATCCAATAGTCATATCTCATTCCAGGCAATATGGAAATCTGTTCAAATAATTTTGAGCAAATCCAGCACAGAGGTGATCTTTGTACATTTCTGAGACACAACTGACAACGGTATGCCTTACATAACAAAGTTGCAGTTAACACGCAAGTGAATCAGTACTACTAATTTATTAACAGAGTACCGTTAGTTACTAAGGGCTCTCCAGGCCTGTCATCAGTCCAACCTTCAAACCATGCCTTTCCAGGTAATCACAGCACCTTTATAATATTTAATGTTTGAAATCAGTTACATCTCAAAGTCAGTAAAGCCTTTGAAGCAGTTCACAACACCTTCAGGGGCCATCCTAGGTCCTTCTCATCGAGCTCTGTTTCAGGTTCATTGGTAAACAGAGGAGCTACAGGCACCATGTTTTGTTCAAAGTTACACAGTTTGTGACTGTCTGTAAACTTAACTAGCTAGTGTACATTTTCTAAAACCTTGAAGGAAGCTTTTGTGATTTGTTGCTTGAATTTATTTTTAAAAAAGACATATTAGATTATATTAACCTTAGCATATTACCACATAACTGTGCATGTCATGGACACAAGATTTGTCTGACTGACAAATCTGTCTACATAGTAACTCCTACACCAATCGTTCAAATCCTGCCAGAGTTCACTGTACGATCTTGTTTTCATCTTCAAAACACCACAAAGAAAAGTCTTTTTCTGTCCAGGTCCTTGTATATTACACACTCTTATCTGCAGTGGATCAATGAAGTCTAGACACTATTAACATTTTGCAGCCCCCTGGAGGTTGATGGAGTTTCTGTTTTAAAACTCTTGATTCCTGTTCCAGAGGTTACATGGTGCAGGACTTGTCCAGAGGATCCTGAGGAGACGTGACCGGAGGCTGTGGGGCCTGGCTGGACTTAGGCAGAACCATGGGCTTGGGCCTCAAGGCGGGGGGTTTGAGCTGCACCCCCATGCGGGGTGCTACCACAGGCTTGAAGGTGCTCATAGTGTCGCTGGAGGAGCTGGTGCTACGGCGGATGGGCGGCTCAGTGTTGGCGGTGGACCTCAGCATGATGCCATGGATGGGGCTGAGGGACTCACTAGAGCTGGCCGGTGTGGGACCGCCACCGCTGCTGCTGGAAGTCTGCCGCTGCTCCAGGGTGTCCAGCACCACGTCAGGGGCGTGCTTGGCTGAGCTCTGCCGCTCCAGCTCGCGCAGCTCATTCAGAGCAGTGTTCATGGTTTCTTCTATGTCCTGCAGGAGGAAAAAGAGAGTGTGTGTGAGAGAGAAAAGAGGATAGGGAAGGATGATAACAACATAGGTGACAGAGATGATTAAAAAACCAGGAAGGTTGGGGTTAAAAATGAGAGAAAATTAGAAGACATGGAGGGAGAATGGAAAGGAAGAAAATTCTTGATGAAATAAATGGATGAATGGGAGGAGAGGGTAGAGTTAGGTACATGGGAAACATAACAAACTATGTTAACAGAGGACCACAGTGACAGTTTCTCATGAATACACAAAGCATGCATTATACATGCAGAGAGATACAGTATTACTTTGCACGGCAACTCTCCTTCTGCATGCTAATGACTTTAGAAGGCAAAGGAGATGCAGAGATGACAAGATATTTTCACCTGAGCATTCTCCCAGTAGGCAGACAGCCCAGCACAGTTTAAAGTGGTCTCTGCAACTTCTTTACCTCTATAGAAGCATCACCACCAGCTTTCTATCAGCACTGATGCAAAAACGGATGTATGCTTCCACACAAGTTAATACCAGTCAGGCATTAATATATTTTGTAACAGCTTTCCATTTTCTCAAAAAAATTTGTATGCCCACAATCAGCACTACAGTAAGTATATGGTGATGAGTCCCAATGTCAGGCTATGCCCCCTGCTGTCTGCCTGTGAAGCTAGTCTTTTGCGTGTATTTAGCACACGGACACAGTTGCAGCCAGAGGAAGCAGAAGACAGGGACTGACTATGTTTTTACAGGGCAGGGCAGGGCTTTGATGGTGGAGGGAGCTGCGGTCGGGTCGCCGCTCGTCCCGCGCTGACCTGTGCGATGCTCTCCGGATCCAGGGGCTTGCTACCATGGTGGTGGTGGTGGTGGTGTGCATCAGTGAAGCCTGTGTACTGGCCCGAGGAGGTGGAGCGCCGGATCGGGGGGCTCTCCATCTTCTTCAGCGATTCGTGACGACTGATGTTAGTCAGACTGCCGTGGCCGGTACGGCGCCGTCGTTCAGGGCTGTCCATGGGCATGTGGTTGCGACTCCGCAGCATGTCCCGTGGGCTGAAGTGACCTAGAACTGGAGAGCCCATCTCTGGGGTGCTGCCATGTCCACCATGACCCTGCTGGGAGGCATGCACCATGCAGTGAACATCGCTTGGGCGGGCAGGGGGCCGTCGAGATGGTGGGTCTGATCTTTTCTTGTGTCTACTGGGATAGAAGGATGGAATTAGGAGTAGACATCAAATTGAAATATTTATTCGAGAATTACAGCTTTAGTAACAACAGAAAAATGGGTACCTACTTTATTTTATTGCCTACCATTCTTCTTTAATTAGTGATGTAGTTCCAACTTCTATCTCCCACATGTGAACTTTTTAGAAACTAAGGAAAACAGCCTTGTTTCTGGATCAACTGTTATGCATTCAACAATTTAAGCCCTAGATTGCATATATTTGAATATATTTAAGGGCTTCATTTGAAACCTGGCAAAAAAAGGGTAATCCTTCAGACATGAAAATCCCCTAAATGGATGTACAAGGATTTAATATTACAAAATGCAGCCATGATGCATTATCTGTAGCCTGTAGTGAATCATTATAGAAATTCTTTCAAAAAAGAAGCATCAGTATTATGAGGGGAACCCTGATATCAGTGCCTCTGATTAACTTATTTGGAGAGCCAGCAGAGTGGACCTGGCTGTGAGCCAGGGGAGGGAGGCCTGTGGTTCATCAGAGTACCAAAGCAGGCTCCTTGGGAGAAGCTACAGCTGCTTCAGCAGACTGTCTGTCCTCTGTCTGAACCTGGACCAGCACTGCAATACACACACCTAGTTTAACACACACTTTCAACTATGGTGTAACAGAGCTGAGTATGCATGTACGTTGGTCTGATCAGAAGAACATTTCTTCAACCGCACACAGACAGATGCTTGCTGAGTTATACATGGTGTTGCTCCACAGTAACATCCACTCCCTTGAAGCAGTTCTATTGCTCCATAAAAGGTCAATAGAGCAGCACATCCTCCTCAGTATGGCTCCAATAGGCTCTGCTCTGCAGGTTTATGACTAACAGGTATAGTTAGAGCTATAATGTTTAATCTCAGCAGCTATCATCACCTTCAGTGGAGCAGCAGGATAACTGAAAAGGATATTTGGGCATGACTACTGACAAAGAAATAGAAATTAAACTAGATATTTTAATAATCAATTTGTGAAATGGGATATTTATCAAATTACATCTCAGGCATTAAGATAAAATTTGTATGGTAAAAAGAAACTAATAACATTTTATTATTATGCAGGCAAATTTTCCATTAGTAAAACACTTTCCCAAATAGAAAAAAACTTGAAATATTAGATAAAGAACATGTGAAAGCTGATAAATGTCAGATTAACTACTTTAATTGGTCTTCTGTCTGAATTGGTTCTTTGTGATGAAATGCAGTGAATTACTCATCTTTTAATCAATTTTCCCGAAGCAAATGACCTCATTGAGACTTTACGTTTGCCTAATGAACAATGTCTTAGCCATTATCGTTAAGATTTACAGGCAGCTTCATCACTGTGCTAAATAAAAAGCAATAATGGGTACAGATATGATTGCGCGGGAGACTTTTAGAAAATGTAATTGCAGAATTTCCTGCAATACCCCTGCTCTCCCTCATCATTTTATCACGGGAAAACAACTCGTCTAGTGTAGTTAGAAAGTCAGTTCAAACTGACGTGTGCTTATGTAACACTCTGAAACCCAAATCTGCTCAAACCCTGCACAACCCTCTGAACATGGATGTGTTCTAAGTGTAAAAATATGAAATAACGAGCACCAAAAACTCCTTGAAAGCACTAATGACCAATGGCCTCAATTGATAGTTTAGACATTAAGAAATAAAGACTCAATGGGAAAGTGGTGCAGATTCGGTGCCTGGTGAGAGAATTTTTTTTTTTTTCTGACTGCAGTGAGAAATCTATGATAGTAAACAATTGCAGGGACCAATGATAACCTGTAGGGGGCAGAGTCTGTATTCATAACACCAGTGCCCCTCTGAGACAGTGTACTGTAACAGGCACTGCAATTTATTCTGCAAATTGATCCCACACTGACAGCTCACGCTTTGTTTATTATGGTCTTGGCTAATAATAATGTAAATCACACAACGTTCCACAGTTTCATCTTCAACAAAACAGAAAGCGGACCAACGTTAATACTTGTTGTCACTAAAAGAGAATGTAATATAACTGTCCTGTTTACTGACTTGCTATGATTGTGAAGCCCAACTCTACTAGAGGTTTGTCTGGTGAGAAGGTTGTTGACTGAGAACACCAGGAGAGGAAAAAGTCTAAATAAAGCTCAGGATATAAATGATTCAACACTTGTGAGAACTGTCTGAAGGGAAGAGCAGAAAAGTGAGTGGGAGGTTCACAGGAGGAGAGGGATCACCTGGGAGATGGTGAAAGGTAGAGTGTTGGAAATGCTGTCTTTGGGATTTAGAGGAGGTTCATTAGGGCTGATGTGGAAAAAGATGATTCATTCAGATAAGTTCTTCATCTGCATACAAACACCTGCAGTGGTGTAAATACTGCTTCTAATATGAAGCATTAACATTTCAACAGAGAAGTAGCGGGGAGTAAGTATGGCTCTGAATAAAAGAGCATTTGGTCATGTGTTTGTCAAGAGCCAGAAACACGTTTCAAGGTTGCTTACTCCACCAGCAGAAATGCAGCAGTGAAAAGAGGAGCAGGAGACAAAATACTGGCAAGCTACCAGCAGATGCTGCCAAAAAGTCTGAGGTATGATTGGATTTGTGTGTGTGTGTGTCTGTGTGTGCGCGTGTGCGCACTAGTATGATCTGCTGATGACTAAGCAACAATGAGAAATGGGTATTTAATGATCATACTTTACAACATGAACTGCCTGGTCACTGGGAATAAAATAGAGTGGGAGAAGTTTATTCCTCCAATGTGGGCTGAGGATAGAGGATGACAGATATAACATTGGGTGTAGGCTGTACAACTCTTTCCTGCTTCCTTCAGGAAGCTTTTCATATAACAGCCAAATCGAAGGAATGCCACCAGGATTATTTTCAACAACATGTCATCTATATGTATCTAGAGAAGTCTCTTTATAAAAAGTTTGTTCATTCTTCAAATATTTTGGTGACTGTGGTTGTATTCACATCTGAAGCTATTTATGTCAGCCACTGCATAGATGTTGCAGCACTGAAGTTGCAGACATGAAGCTAGACTCTTGGGTGTTTTGGGATTGACGGTCTCTCATTAGATAAAGCCAATATGAAGTCCAAGATGTATACTGGACACAGGGTACATAGGTGAAGAGGACTGGCAATAATAACCTCAGAAAAATGTGTCCTCAATATTTCCAACAAACCTGGTGATGTAGGCCTCAGAGATCCTGGTGTCAGTGGGTGAGCTCATGTCTTTTCCCGAGCACTTGTCCTCTCCAGCGTGGCCGCTGCTGGCCTCGCTGTCAGCCTTCTGACTCAGAGTGTCTGAGAAGTTGTCATCTCTGGGACATAGAGACAGAGTGACATTGAGACATAGAAACATAATAAATAAATAAATATATGCATACAAATAAATAAACCACTAAATAAAAATCAGCAAATCAGTCAGTCTTTCATATTTGCGCCATTCTTCAATGATAGGATTTCATAGCCGTTTCCTATGTATTATCAAGTCTCACTCTCTTCCCCCAAGGTCCAGAGAGTCAGATGAGTCATATTCCTGGACTTCTCAGTATTCTGGTGATGCACTGTGGTGGTGACATGCACTCACCCACCCACACACAAGCCAGCTGTATGGCTTTCAGTAAGGTGTGTGACAGTTGGTGTCTGTCAGGTGGCAGTAATCAGAGCTGCTGAGCTGCACTGCTGCCTTTGATGATGTGTATTATCTGATATAAAGCACAGTGGACACACTGAATCCACATGAATGCATTAAGAACGAGAAAGAGTAAGGACAAGTGTTTCTGCAAAGCAGAGGAGACAGTAAATAAAATTTGCACACTGACATGAAAAATTTCAAACACCCCGACAGTCTTGAGGGGAGATATCATGTGCTGAAGTGGTCTCTCGGACGTCTCTCTGTATGTTTTATTCTGGGCTCTTTTATGGGACAAGTGAAGATTGCAACCCTGTGTGCTCTTTCACTCCTCAGCCTGCTCTGTTTAAGTAGAGAGCAGGATATTACTACACTTAGGGCCAACCTGCACAGCTGTAAATTCCCCTGCTCTTTCATTAACTAAGAAGACATCCCATCAGGAGTGACCCTCTTGGTGAATTACTGATAGAGGCACACTGACAGGACAGCAGTAGGGAGAAGAGGAAAGAGGAAAGAGGGGAAATCATTCTAAGTGGCCATTTTGTCGAACAGCTACAAAATGGTGATTGGAGCGATTCTCTTCCAATCCTAATGAGACAGTGAATCCAGTCCATTAGGCACATACAGTCACTCTAGCAGAGGGTATGCTTGTTAGCAGTGAGAGTCAGATACAGTGACAGAAGCTCTGGTTAAGGACCCTGGAGATGAGCATGGATGACAGCAGCAGGCAAGACAAACAAGGCTGAAGGTCCTTTATTCATGACCCTACAGTCAACTGATGTACTGTAGCCTCTTATACAGCAAAGTCAACAAGGACAAGTGAAATTGAGAAAAACTCAACGGGATATCATCTGGGAGAACTGGAGGAAAATTCTTTAAAACACGACCCTAAAGCTCTGAGCAAAGCTGGCACTAATTTAGCAGCCTGAGGAAAAAATAATCAAGTAAGTGAGTAGAAAGTAACATTTCCTCAGTGCGCCACCTGTAAGAATTTTTTGCTTTAGAGATACAGTATTCTCACAGCAGTATGTGTTAAAATTTATGTACTACTCTTTACTTATCCCCCCCTACAAAAAAAGAAAATAATATGTTCATTTGAGATTTTCAGAGGGGATGGTAGGTGGATTTCTCTTACTCCTTGACAGATTCTTCATTTCTAATGTCGGCATGAATTCAATATACCATCACTCAGCTGCCATTCATACTCTAATCAGTTTTATGTTTAATAGGTATATTTGCATAGTTTTACAGTACATTCATATAAAAAAACTCACATATCTTGGACCACGATATACTGGTGTGGCACCAGGCCATCGATACCGTTGTGCCGTCCCTCCCACCAGTCTTCGGATGCTCGCTGATACAGCAGCAGGGAGGCGCCCTTCTTGAAGGACAACTCTCGGGAAGAGCGCCCAACATAGTCAAATTTGGCAATGGCTTCAATGGGCTCGCCCTCTGTAAACGGAGAGAGGATTAGACAGATGAAGTATGTCAGACAGGTATGTCAGAGAGGGCAGAGACATCAAGAGGAGGCGGCCACTAGAGCATGTACAGACATTTTAATGATGATACGAATGGTGCAGTCATATGAAATAAAAATCTCAATTTTGACAGACAATACAATACATGCACTTACATACAAGTTGACTCTGTTGTAGGACAGTCTAATAAAGGCATATTTATACATGTGGATAAACACGGAGGGTGCTGAGCCCTTTGGTTATTTTAGTTGTAGTCAATAGTAACCCAGCTCTACAGCACTGGGCCAGGGCCACAACAAGCCCAGAGGAGCTTTAGCATGATATTTATAGAAGCTGGCGAGAGGAGATCTATATGACTCAGGGGCATGTCAGCCACTGCACAGATCATTTGATTGGGTAGATAACTGCTCAATAACTGTACAAATAGAGCCTTGGATCAGTGGCATGGGAAATAATCATGGGAAAGACAATGAAAAGTTATTAAAGACAATACTAATTAGTGGTAGATTGAGCAGTTACCAGTACACTTCCTGGTGAAAACATCTGTTATTTCAACAACAGCTACAGTTGAGTATTCAAAAAGGTAAGCCTCCAAGCCAATATGCGTGCACTACAGCAACCCAGGTCTAAAAATAGCTTCCTTATTTCTCCCTCACTCCTACCTCTGCCATCCTCCTATCTCTTTTTCTCACTTTCAGTCAGACAGGGGTCCCTGGACAGATGTAGCCTCACCCTAACACAACCTCTCTATATATAAACTGTTAGGTAAGTGAACGGAGGAAATGGCTGAAGCTTGTTTCAGCCATGAAAAGCCGTCATGATAGATCTTTCACAGGAGTTTTCAAAGTAATTTCCAAATGAGCAGAGAAGTCACATGAGAGAAGAAGGATGGTCGTGTTTCCGAGCAGAGCACAGGTTTCGTCATTTCTCTGTGTTTCTTTTTTCTTTTCAACCTTTAACTTGCCACCTTCCTTGCATCAGTGGGTTTTCAGGATTGACAGGATGGATGTAATGTGGCTCCAATGAAATATGACAAGCGGGAATTCACCATCTGAATTAAATGGGCTGCACTGCAGTGGACCAGACTGTTAATAAAGTTGACAGCATCCTTATCAGTCTAGGGGATTTCACTTCATCTCATCCCTTTCTCTCACTTCAACCTATACATCTATCCTCCTCCCGGACTACAAATGTTCGTCCAACATCTCTGCCAAACGGACACGCGCTAGCGCTGCAGTGATGTTGCCGTGGTCAAAAGCATCAGGCTATAAACTCTAATCTCAGTGTGTTAAAGGATCCTCCCTGTCATGTTGTGCAATTATAACTGAGAATCGCTTCAGATTCAACCACCCGAGGTCTCGCACACACACACACACACACACACACACACACGCACACGCACACGCACACGCACACACACACACACACACACACACACACACACACACACACACACACACACACTCTCACTCTCACTCTCACTCTCATTTCTCACTTAAAGAAATGTTGAACTGTGAGAGCTGGAGGCCTGTGGCGTAAGAGATACAAACTGTCAGATGTCTTCCACAAGCCAGTGGAGCGGAGTTGGTGTGAATGTTGCTCTACATTCGTGTTCATACATAGAAATAAGGGAAAATAAGCCTGTTAGGAGAGATGGATAGGATCAAGGCAATAGAGGGGGGGGGTTTTTTCTTTATTTTTGTCTCTTTTTCCACATTTTTTCCTAAGACAAATATTAATCTTAGGAGGTGGCTGCTACAAACAGAGCAGTAGACTCTGGCTGGACTTGAAAAGATGAAAGTGGGTGAGACACAACTTTTAATGGGGAATTGGATAACCCTCTCAGTACAATAAAATAAACTTCCCTTTAACATGTGAAAACCAATATATACAGTGTGCCTGCTGGGGCACTTGAAAACAAGGACATCCTACTGTACTGCAAATTGATATATAATCAATGTGCCAGCTATTTCACCTCTGACCTTGTAGCAAATTTACCAGCAGATAGGACATCAATGTATTGATGGTGTGCAAGAAGTGCCACTCTAAAAAACAGACAGTATATCTCCCTGCATGACAGCCATGGTCCAAAAGACTGTCATGTGTGTCAGCCCTGAGCAGACATTTGCTCAGAAAGACAATTTATTGCTCTGTGCAGTCCCAGTTTGTGCTTCTCATTTACCAATATCATTGTTTCTTTAATCAGTTGCAAAGAAATGAAGAGGAGGAAGAATAATTTTGTGGTTGACTGAATTATAAGATACATCGTAGGTGTTGTAATGTTAAATGTTTTATAAAGCCTCACCTCAGCTATTGTCTCTTGGATATTAATACATTTGAGTTACAGAGTTAAGCATCTGGTTTTCTGAAAAAATATACTCAAGGTGGTCGGTTTTGAAACCTTGTCCACAAGTTGTGAGTGTATCTCCTAACCCTTAAAGGCAGAAATGATAGGACAATGAAATATTTAAAAGTAACATCAATAAGTAATATTATAGATGATAATAATATTTTTAAATTTGGTTCACCTGCATATGAAGCAACAATCTTTCTTTGGATTAGAAAAAGAGGCACAACTTAGAATCTAAAAAGGCTTAAAAATTGTTTTCATTGTGGAATATTTTTTCATCAACAGGGTTGATAAAGTCCTTGAGTGTTTCGAACACAAAAAAACAAATATAAAAAAAGATTCTGAGATATATATTTTTCAGAAAATTGGATTGTTGGCACGGTGACTCAAATGTAATAAATATGTAAGCAGCACAAACTAGGGATAGGCTTCGTAAAACATCTACATGATTTTATATCTTAAGCAGACATCCAAACTTCTCCCCTTCTTCATTTTCTCCTCTAATACCTGATTAAAGCAACAACCACATGGCTTTACTTTTTGTGTGTTTTGCGAGTGTAAATCTTGCCAGTCCGGATCATCTATCGGAGCTGATGGGCTGTAGCACGCTCCAGGAGGGCTGCACAGCTGAGATGATAAGATTTCTGGGCAGCTACTTAGACCAACATTTGGAATGACTCTTACAACTCTCTCTCACTCTCTCTCACTCTCTCTCACTCTCTCTCACTCTCTCTCACTCTAGGGCAAACCCACTTTGAGTCCCTATTTCCCCCTCCCTATTTCAGACTGTATAGTCGAGTGCTAGGTAACTAAACAGGAAATGAGGTTTGTTTTTGTGTCCGAAATCTAAATGAGGTCACGAGGATTTAAAAATAACCGACGACAATAACTTGACCACAGTCAAGACTCTACAGGGAGGGACTCAGTGCGGACATCCTCCTGTTCCGCTCAGAAAAGCTTTTGGAAGAAAACCATAGTAGCAAGGGATTTCTGGAAAACATAATCTTCCATTGAATACTCAGAGAGTTGATAACTGCCATCTGTGTTTTCAGTGGGAATCCTCACATGCTGAAGTTTCCCCGTCTAATCAGATATCCTCTTTGGTGATGGAGGACATTTTGGAAGCAGAGTGACTAACAGCTGCTGTGATGAGAAAAGATCAACCATATTTCCAAACTCTGTCTATGGGGACAGAAGATGAATGATGATGGGAAGACCCGGAAAATTGTCTCCGCATGTGAAAAGGAGGCAGGATTGGGGCAGTTGTTGTCACCATAGAAACAGTTTTAGGGAAGTCCATTACCAAGGTAAGATATGAAGACTTGTCTCAACTACGGGTTGATGCTCTTTTCTGCTCACACTGTCGACATCTGGTGATCCCTAAGTCAGGGATATTTATCACTTTTTACTGAGCTGAACTTTAATGTCTTTTTCTTCTTTTTCACTGGAAGTTAAACAGTGATGCCTGATCCTGTCTGACATTTTGGTTTCCAACAACTCGGTCATTATTTGACTTGGGCCATAAGTACTGGTTTCCATTTCACTCAAACAAAGGACCACATATATGATCACACAACTTGAATGTATCCCACTCATGTCTGAAAGAAGTCTATCATTTCCTCCAGTGTCTACATTTTTTTTTTTTTTATTTCCTCATATTTCTCTTGGACACATGGTTATGTAGTTAAGCATAGAGAAAACACAGACTGTTTAATTTCTGAAAAGCTATTAAAACCTGACACTCTTGACACACTCCATATATTTGCTATTCTTTTACAAATTAATGTAATACAGATTTCTTTTACAAAGTAATAAATAAAGGGAATTGAATTTTTTAACCCAAGACTGTGACCCTTTGAATAAAAATTTCTCTCCCAAAGGGTCCAGTGGGTGCAGAACCTCATGGAAATTTGTTAATGGGGGATGTGGACCCGAGGGAAAAGCAGCATTAGAATATGAATGGTTGTCCATTACTGATTGCCCAGTTCCCTGGCCCATCAAGATTACTGCATTTAACAGGCTGAAGGGAAGGATTAGCTGCAGAGAGCCGGGATTAATCCTAGCAACACCTTGGACACAAGGGAAACTAGGCAACGTATATGGACAGGATAGCATTTTATTTACACGTGTATGTTTGTTTGTTTTTTTTTAACATGTGAAAATATCTACACCTAATTTAACAGGTATTGTGGTTACTGTGTACCACATACAGGCATACCAGTCTATATGATCACTCACCGTCCTCACTGGTGTGCGTCTCTGTCCCTCCCTCATTGTCGACCTCCTCCAGGGCTCCATGCTCACTGTAGGGACTCTCACTGTGGAGACAGTGCAAATCATCAGGGTCACAGCCTTGACAGGGGTGAAGGGTCAGGGGTTAAGGAACCATTTCAAAACCTGCAAAAGCACTGAATTCTTTTCTTGTTGTGTAGTTTCACTTCTTCCTCTTTTATTTCTTAAAAATTATTCTAGTCAGAAGAAACTTTGAAAAGGCTTATCTATAAATCTCAACAGCCATATCTCAGTTCAGTGAGGATGACAAGGAGGAAGAGAGATCTTTAAAATTATTATAACCAAGAGGAAGTTCAAGCAGGGGACATGATCAGTATTCTTTGAGAGGCTTAGATCCTCTGTCTGTGGATGAGCCTCTTTTACAAAATAGTCTTCTTCTGGCACAGCTGGCAGTGATGCCAAACACACACAAACACACAAACACACACATAGTTACCCCTGCAGGGAACTGGATTTCTCCTCTCATGCTAACATATCACTAGCTGCCTCCTCTTCTGCAAGAAAGGGAGGCAGCCAAGACAACAAATCTCCCCAGGGCTTCATGAGCCTCCTTGTGGGCACAGGGTTGTGCTGAGACAAGTGATTAGCTCTAGCCAGGGATAAACCCCTTTCAGTCTGTGGAGATGTGAGGGCATAGAAAAAGTAGAAACAGGGACAGATAAAGAGAGGAGGAAGCAAGTGATAAGCCTAGCTTACAGATGTGGAGCTGGCAAAGAGCCTCAGATTTGACCTGTGTGACTCCAGTGTGTGCTGCAATTTACCTAAACAGCTTGCCAGGTGACCTCCTGCTGTGATGGTAATAAAAGTAATTGTTTCAGCCTGTCTTGCCTAGAAAGCAGTCCACCATGTAAAGTAGGTGCTGAAACATGTGCTACCTTGTCATATTCCTTAACCACAGACACCTAATTGGAGTGTATAAGTACTAATGTCAACTCTGCTGACATACTACTGACACAGCTGCAGCATTGAGAGCGTATGCATACCTGCATGATGAGTGAGTCCCTAATGTGACGGAGGTTTGGCTGCGTGCCTTTGTTCCATTCACAGTAAGAAAATGGAATGAGAAAAACCACAGGCATCTGTCCAACTCTAAAACCTACATCTCTTTTAGGAAAGCTGCGTAACTGCATGAAGTGATTTCATCAGAATGCTCTCTCTGCTTTGCTTTTAATCCTAAATAACCTAGGACTTCACCCTCAGACACCAGGGACAGGTTGGCTCAGTGGCTACACAGTATTCACTGTAAGTGACAGATCACAGGTTGAAAGTTGTGTGTCCTCTTTTGAGCAAGAAACTGAAGCACAACCTGAAAAAATGACTTCTCATTCCTCACCAATAGTCTCCTCCTGCCATGCACTTCTCATAAATGGGCCCATCCAGTTCTTTGGCATCAGGGAAGATGGTCTCGTGATGGATGATGATGGTCTTAATGATCTCGTTGACGTGGGCCTGGCAGGACACTTGGTCCTGGCTATCTGGTGTGGGCATGAGCGTGGGGCCAAAGCATATGGCCAGATTGTATGGGTCCATCATGTTTTCATCACTGTACTGGGACAAACTGGAGAGGGAGAAGAAGCATGTGGGGATGGGGACAAAGAAAAGCCATATGAGAAAAGGTCATAGCACGGAGGAGCTCAGATCAAATCACAGCTGACAGCAGTGGATGCTCATCACTTTGGGCAACATTTCATTAAGGAGGGAGTAAGGCTTATACGGTAGAAAAAAGTATGGATTTACTGGTTAACGTCTATAAACTTACTGGTTGAGGAAAGCGAAGAGGTAGCGCATAACAATGAGGACTGATCTGGGAATGGTGAGGAGTATCTTACGGATGAACAGTGCTCTCTCATACAGGTTGTCTATTCCTGTGGCAGCAGAAAAAGGGAGCAGCAAAAAACAAAAACAAAAAAAAAAAACAATAAAACAAAATGATGTTAAAACAGAAAATGCAGTAATACAATAAATATTGTTAAATGAATTGTGTCTGCTTAGTTTCAGTTCAGGGGTAGGAATAACATTTAGAGTCCATCTTGTCTTATCTATCTTATGGTGTCACATATTGATGATCACCACACCAAGCCCCAGGATATGAATATAAGAGCATAGTGAAGCTAAGTCAATTACTACTCTGTGTCTCTGGGGAACCAGGAAAGAGCAGTGATATGTACAATGTGTGTGTATGTTTTTGTGTGTAGAGGCCACAGGAAATGTATTAACTCTGTGGTAGTGACCTTGGCCTCAGCCTGTGTTCCTCTGCTTATACCACGGAGGAAGAGCAAGAGGGGAAGGGAGTCAGCATCCTTTATTTGCACCTGACAACAAGGATGACAAGTAGCTTTTCCTGCTTTTTTGTCAAATCTTTTCTTTTCAATCTCATTCTTTCCTGACTTTCAGAACTGACAATGGTAACAAGAGAGCGACTTTTTCACAACAAACTTCCCCACAAGATCATCACAGTAAATTTATATAGAGGCAAAACATTCTAAAACACTCATATTGTGTTTTATCAAAATGCTGGAGGATGCCAATCTTTATGTCTTTCATTACTATCTCATTTGTTCCGCTGCAGCACTTGAAGCAGCCTATTTTACTTGACTGAGCTGGGGCTATGCTGGCTGGTAAAAATAGTTCTGTCACCCTCCAGCCACTTTGTGCCATCTGGGATTTGGGCTTCTGGGATACATGTGATGTATTTCATTTTTCATGAATACCTAACTAGGATTCTAGGAGGCTTCTCAGAACTTCAGAAAATAGTATTTAAAGAATTACTCCGACGAATGCTTATACATCACCTACAAGCACACATGTATACACACTTGCAAATAAACATCGCTACTTCAAATTCCAAAATGAAAGAGGCTGGAGTACGCTGCTGTGATGAAAAAAGATGCAGTCAAATATGAATTGTCGAAGGGACAGGTGATCTTCTAGCTAGTCTGAGCTCCATATGGAATAAGCAGGGAATTTTTTAATATGGAGCCTCCTGGGCATTCAGCCTAAACTGCAATCACTGGCATGATGTGCTGGGGAATGTAAACAGGGAATCCCCATCACTCATCCTGCAGAAATGTGTCAAAGCACACCATGGAAACACAAACACAGACAAATTTCACACACTTGTGAGTACGCAAAACTTGAAGGAACATTAAAACAAACAAGTACACATGGCAAACACATACACACCCCATGCCATGTCTTAAAAGATCAGAAAAAAGCCACACAAAGAGCTCACTGATCTGTGGACTGACTCAGTACAATGACAATGTGACTATTCTTGAGACTTCAGTATAGATTCAGCTCTGGACTCTTTAACAACACTCCACCACCACTCTATAAACATGTCCAGCCTTATGCCAGTTATGATAGATAATATCCATCACAGTACTCAATCATATACCACAGACTAGTATTTACACAGAGTGTCAAACAAGAAGCCGGAGCCATTCTGCTGATGAGAGCTGTATGAGGAGTTTGACAGTGATTTTTGTTAATTTTGTTTGATCGGAATAGAGTTTTGGGAAATGTTTTTTCACAAGTGCTGTAAACTAAGAGTGAATTTGACAGCATAAACAACAGTAAGGATCCACATTCTGTCTGAGTTAGATGAAAAGATTTAACACTAAAAAAAAGTTAAATGATAAACTTAAGATTTTAACTTAAGAAAAAACACTGTGGTATTATGTCACAATCAATGACGAAGGACATAAATGTGTGAGTTCTTACTGATGCAGGACAGCAGATCATTGAACCTCTCTTTGGGGAAAAGAGGGTTCTCCAGGCCCCGGAAGTAAAGTTTAAGAACACCAGCCACCGAGTTAATGTCATGATTGTTCTCATCATCCGTCAGAGGGTCATTTCCTGAGACAAAGACAAGTCAGCAGGTCAGATGGCCATTCTTAAAACAAACATGGCTTGAATTAACAACAACTCAGAAAGCTTACTGGCTCAATAAGGTTTAACAAAATATGTCACATTTGATCCAGGGGATAACGTGTAGCTATTATACTTAAACAAACATCTTGTACCTCTCTCAAATGAGTTCTTGATGTCATTGACTTCCAGCTGTGATCCAGATACACGGAATATTCCTTGATGTTGGAGGCCTGCAGAGAGAGAGACGGGGGGTAAGGAAGATGAAGAAGAATGTAAAGAAAGGCTTCTTCAGTTAGACCTTAAAGACACATACGGTTCTTTAAATCCCTTTACTTTTCTAGTTAAGGATAATTAATGAGTCAGGGAGACCCTGATCAAGCTTTACTCAAGTGTCCTCAAACTAGGATTAGGATTTACTCAGGGTAGAGGTCAAGGGTCAGGAGGAACATACTTAGTCTGCTGTTTGCCTCCTATTAAGAGTTTTTACTGCATGTCATCAGCTGGCTGCTCGATAAGGTGCAGTGAACAATGCTGCAAACATTGAGAGACCACTACTCTCACATCTTTAAAGCTGAGAGTTTACATTTCAGAGGGCCATTTTTAATCTGGTTTAAAATCAAAAATCTAACTCGTCACTTGTGCTGGGCTAAGCTATGAGTCTGTCTCATGGTACATTATGTCTGGTTGAAAAAGGCTGCACCACTGTAAACAGGATGGAATCTGCATTTACCTATGTCTGTGACTGAAGTGGAAAAAACTGAAATCACAACATGAAAAAAAACTGTCAACGTATAGAAACCATTGAAGTGTCCCTTTTCACCGAAGTTAGATGGTCCCCAGAAATGAAGCAGGTTGCAGTTGGTCTATGAGAGGAATTCATCGCATGTACAATAAACATAGTCATCAATTCTCAATTTCTTCACTGAAGGGACAAAATGCCTGTACACTTACCATACAAATTTATGTAGCGAATACAACTTTCGACCACACGGGGGATAGCTTGTCCAGAGTCCTTGATGGCAGAATAAACAAATACATCCATATGTCAGATCATGTATTGTATGCTCTTTTCTAACATGCACAAGAGCTAGAGCCCGACCCATTGTGGATTTCTGAGAATATAGACAATGAATATCAATAATTTAAAATAGTAATATTGTTATATCATAGATTTGCTGATATTCATTTTTACACGAAAAAGGGCATTCTGTGATAAAGACTTTTACGGTCGCTCAAACTTTAATCAAACATAATAGTAACAAGAAATATATACATTTATTCAATTGTAACTAAGAAATGTAATTTAAAAGAATTTTCAAAAGTCTATAAACAAACAAAAGCAAGAAACAAAGCTACTGTATATTAAACTTGAATTAAAGAAATTTATTACTGAAATTTATTACTACAGTTTACTGCTATACAATTTCTTTTTGCATATCTACAAACATACACACCAAGGCCATTATATCTCCAACGACCCAGTGTGTGCTGATAACCTAGGCTTGCAAATGTCTCGGTCGGGCTCCAATAGCAACTGGTCAATGTGATGTTAGAAGTATACGAACATGCACACACAGTGTAAGCAAAGTTTGTAGCATACAGTACAAAGTGAAGGTTATTTTGCTGAGATCGGACTAAGACAGACTGAGTTGACTTCACCTGCTATTTAAATGTTCATGCCCAGTCTACTACAATGATTATCACATAATATACAATCACTGACTTGCTACAACAGCGAATATGTGGAAATATGTTGTCCAACACTTTTCAATTTGCCTCCAGTCCTGCTAAATAAACTTTGTCTTGTTATTCCAGCAATGAAGTGCGCCCTGTGTATAAGTTAACAAGGGCTTATCTAAAGAGCCACACACTTGATATGGAGGACAGTGCAGAGTGAGATGAGGTGAGGTGAGAGGAGACAGAGCTACATTCTCTCCTCCAGAGAAAACACATTCCTCTCACACACATAGACGTGGACCATGCTTTTGTTCTGCCTCGGTGCCAGCTGCTCCCGGGGCTCAGTGCTGCACAGTCACTTGGTGCGTGCCTTTAAAGATACAGTGGATCTGTTTACACCCCTCTGGGGTATATGCATGGGCCCAAACACAGCCACCATGCCAAAATTGACTATCACTGGATTGGAGCTATGATGGCTGAGGCCAGAGGTCTGGGCGCAACAGTATTATGTAATTCTATCTCTTTGGATATGTGAGACTGGGGATGACTGCTTTATATCAGACAAATTCAATACCAATTTCAATGCTGGAAGGTGTCCATACTTAGAATTTCTAAACAAAATTCAAAATAGACATACAATTTCCCGAAAAATCTTTAAGGAATCTCAAGTGACCGGATTTCCTTTAATTCAGTCTGTCTGAGTCTTCTCACATTATTTAGTTGATGATTATGAGATAAAGACAACCACAAAATGAAGTAAAAATGTTGTAAAGGCAGGACAGATGAAGGAAATGAGCGCAGGCAAGCAGCATGGGCCCCCCAAGATGCTTCAAGGTGTCTACCTGATGTCGAGCGTGTGAGTTCCGTCGTCCACGGCTATAGAGAAATGTCGCAAGAGCCGGAGATGACAGAGAGAGAGAGAGAAACAAAGAGAAAAGCAAGACCCAGATTAGGACCACAGCAGCTGCCCACCAAAGCCTTTACTGAGAGTGCACCCTCATTCCACTCTGTGCTGGCATCAAACCCAAAAGGAAAACAGTGAGAACTGGACAGGACCAGGCAGGACTGGACGCGGCCACCAGTGAGAGGTGGTGAAGAGGCTGGAGGAGGGAGGCAGCACACCTTATCGGTCAGGCATCCGCTCCCTGAGCGCCATTTACTCTGCTGCTTTCACTGGCCTCTGCGCTCGCTCTGGTAAAGGAGGGAGTAGAGAATATCTCTGCCAGAGCAGCTCGGTGATGCCAGGTCAGCAGCGTGTCAGGGGAGCTGACGGAGACAAACATTTATCCCTTCAACTGCCATTCCTCTCCTCCTGCAGCCCTCCGAATCTATCAGTGACACCCCTACATCTCAGATGCAGACCGCGAGAGCTCACTGACTCATGAGGAAGGTTTCCAGAACCCATCTTAGCACAAATATGTTGTCGTTTTTTTTGTTGATAAAAAAAGATCAAAGCTAAGATGCTTTGGGGGAACCCACCAAAATGGCCAGAAAGCCAGAGCAAGACAGAAAATAGAAAGGGGGAGGAGCGACGTCAAGCGGGCAGACTGGTAATCAGTACCTTGATGAATGACTCCAAATTGCCATTAAATAACCTAACATTAAAAACAGAGCGGGGTCTAGCCCGCCGGGTGCCAGTGTGGGTTTTGAGGGGCCCATTGGGATGTCTAGAATACAAAGAATGCATTAGAATAAGTAAACAATCTCTGCGAAATTATTCTCCAATAACCTCTGCCCTATAAAAACCTGAACTGGATTTGAGTCTGTCTAATTTTTTTAAACCCTCCTACTCAAGATTGGGGCAGATGAATCAGAGTATTTTCAGACAGTGACCCTAACCCTAACCCTAACTTTTTTCTTAATAATCCAGTCATTTCTTCCTTCACAAGATATCACAGGTCAGTAAAATATCAGACGCCTCGGGGAGGATTGTGTGTGTCAGCGTCCACCTCATGACCGGCCCTGCGGGAGACTGCCTCTCTCAGTTTGTGTGAATGTGTGTGTGTGACTTATTGCAATTTGAATATTTCCAGGACTTTGTTCATTCCTGCTGCTCAGTCATAATGACAAAACTATTCAGCTGGAAAGACCTGAAGATGTTTTAAATATCTGCTTATGCCAATAACAAAAGATGATATCTGTTCAATATGACTAAAACTGTCAGTATGTACACAATCATCCCAGTGAGAAGTCAGCAAATGTCCCACTAATGTAAAAACAATGTGTACCTTACTGATGTTTTTTAAAAAATTACAATACTGGAATTAATCTCTATACAAGAGCCTGACTGCATCTAACAATTAATTTCATCACTAACTACCCTTTAAACCTGACTAAAACTTTAACATTGTATGCAATTTATTCCCCTCTGGAGAAAAAAAAAAAAAACTTCTGGACTATGGACTTCTCTGCTTTCATGGTCAGAAAGGATTTCACATGAGAACTTCTTGAGGCAAAGTGTCCTCGCCTGGATGACCTGCAACATGTCACAAAAGTTGCTGTGGCTGATGAAAGAAAAATGGACTGGATGTGTATCTTATATATGCACAGGTCCTGAAGTGTGTGTGTATGAGAGTGTACTTTACCTTGTGGTCATGTAGTCAGCTCTGTGGC
Source organism: Istiophorus platypterus (assembly GCA_016859345.1). Lineage (NCBI taxonomy): Eukaryota > Metazoa > Chordata > Actinopteri > Istiophoriformes > Istiophoridae > Istiophorus > Istiophorus platypterus. Next base: position 9,168,091 of record CM029121.1, read on the forward strand.
CTGCGGGTGAGGAGAGAAAAGAGAAGAGATGCAAAGGGAAGTTAAATGTGTGGACATGCCAGGACCTGTCTCCGAGTTCCCTGCGGTGCATTGTGCATACGCCTAGTCAAGCATTTGAAGCCTGCCATCTGTCTGCAACTGCTGGCCTCTTGAGCATCGCAAACAAAACCCATACACACATCGTTGCTTTCACACAGGCAACACTTTAGCTTCATTGCAATTACAGTACAAACAAATATCTAGAAGGCACACAGTTGTATAATTTACAAATGACATAGGCCCACAGAAACATAATCATTATAGTAGCACACACAGCTACAAGTTTGGGAAAGCAAAGTTAGATTGAGCATGGAATAGCTTTTAAATGATTTTGGAGAACAGACCCTCTGTATCAATGAACAGGATCAAGACCTGTCTGTGTTGCTGTGTGACTCACACTGTACTTCAGCTCATTGACAGAAATATAATTAAGGAGCATGTGGAAGAAGCAGGAGAATTTTCGTTCCCTTATCGGCACATGGCTCCATTAGTCATTACGTGGCCAGTTTGACGGGGACCACCGCGGCTGCTGGTTAGAACAATGACTGACAGATACTCTTTGGGTTGACAGTAGATTGCCCGATGCCTAAGGGAGATCCGATCGGTGTGGAACAAGGAGTGACCATCGTAATGACCGCCACCCCTCTAATAAATGGCAATCCATTAATTTGGGGGTAAATCAGTCACTAAGAAGGATAATACATGCGCACAATCCACTCTGGTTTGCCCAGTTAAAATCCAGATTACGATCTAGGAGCTTTGACTGGTGGAGAAGGCAGGCAAACAATGGGAAATCTGCTACAGAAAGGGGCTGAGATTGCTTAATTAAAACTGAGGAGAAAAAGAGGTACCCGATTCATTATTTTGCTGCTATGTTGGCTGAAATATGTCCTCGTTTTTTGCTGACAGAAGACTAGCAGAAGCAAATCTGACATTCAGAGGTAAGAATCAAGTGCAAGTACTCAAAATGATGTGAGAACAAGAAAAGTGGGAGCTATAAGAGGCTGGGAAGTAAAGGGATCGGGACTGTACCTTCACCAAGTGTCTTCTTCAGCAAGTCATGTTTGGCCTGCAGCTTGGAGATGAGATTACTGCCCTCCAGAAACTCCCTGAATTTCTGTGGAGAATCAAGAGTAATTACATAGTGGCCCTGAGTGCCAACCAGAGCGCACTCTCTTAACACGGCAATCTATGGTAAGGCAGCCAAGGGCAAAGGACACACAGAGTCTTTTCAAAGCCTTTATCAGAGCATGTCCATCTTCAGCCTGGAACAGGATAGTGGTTTAGGGTAACAAAATAGAAATATTTTGGGAGAGTTACACCTCTGCTAGCTGATCAAAGATTAAAAAGGGGCTTTCTGCATGAGATTCAGACTTATAAATCCAATAGAATTTACTTTCACAGATTACTTACATTAAAGTCCAGATAAAAGCTTTGAGTTCATATTCTAAGATTAGTCTTAGAGGGTTTTTTTTAGTAACTATTACAGAGAAAATTGGAATTTCTGCAAATGGAGGCAACTAAGATAAGCTATAAGAGAGATTTATTACTGTTTCTATACAGCAATAAAAGACTCTGAAGTCTTTTCCCTTTGGATTTTTTTGACTTGTATTCACCAGCATTCTCTCTTTATAAACAACACATTTCCACTCACCATGAAGTAGAACTGCTCCGTCTCCTGCTGGTTGGCCCTTCTCTTGGCAATGCTGGGTTTGCTGAGGTACGTCTCGGACACAGTGGACTTGACTGACTCGGTGGATCGGCTGTGGTGGAAACACTCGGACACGTCATAGTCTTCAATGGTCACCATGTCCTGAATGGTGGTCAGGGTGGCCTCTGACGTCTTTTTGATCTAGGGACACAAGGAAAGTTGGCGATGAGAAAGAGTTTTACAGAGCGAAGAGCTGCCTGCCTAAAAGCTAGATGTCATCTCTATCATGGTGTCACCATCACAACACTCAGCAGTTTGTATCGTCACACATAAAAACCCCTCTCTTTATTCCATGACACTCTGAAAAACTCTAGTGTTTTCTGACAAGTCAGACAAGCACATTCCTAAAAATCCACCAGTCCCTGAACATGAATATAAGCCAAAGCAATCCATTTGCATGCTCTCAGAGGGACAAGAGGTGAATGTTGTCAGGTGGAGATAGTATATTTAGTCGCAGGCTTTTAAGATTCATTTCCATAACCGCCTCTTCCCTGTCAACAGGAGAGCTTCTCTTGGATCTTCTAAATGTCACGACTTTGCAGAGTGTGGCTTACCACTTAGTGAGAAAGATGTTCAGCCAGTGCGAGTGCTGCAGGCTATGGCTGTGTCCGATATGTGATGACAACAGATGAGAGAAGATGTGACAACAAAAGGAAAGGCGAATGAGTTCATAACAGCTCCATAAAAGTTAAAGAAATCCAACGGATAAAAACTGGCTATGTAGACTATAAATAAAGTACAACTAGTGCAACTAAGATTTCACAAAAAAAAATCTGATGTTATAAGAATAAAGTCGTAATTTGATAAAGAATGATAGTATTGTAAGAATTAGGTTGAATTTCTCTTGAGAAAAAAAAAAATCACATTTTGTTAGAAGAGTGAGTTTTTTTCTAAAACCAAGAGTCTACAGCCACACTAGTACGTGATATGATGCTATATCATTTGCTATGATATCCATGGCACATGAATGCCTGTACCAGGTTTCATGGCAATCCATCAAATCAGTGATCACCTAGACATTTGACTCCAAACCAACCTCATGGTTCCACTACAGGAAAAGTCAAGGGGTCACCAAATTCAGTAGGCGTCAACCTCTGGGGACCATGAATGTTTGACGGCCATGAAATTTTGTACAATCACATAGTTTTTGAGAAATTTGGACCAGACCAAAATGGTGGACAAATCAACCAACATTGCCATCTACAGACCCAGGCTGAAAGCGGGGCTAAAATGTCAAACTATTTCAGGAGTTACATCATAGTATGTTGAGAAAAAAGTCATCATGTTAGGACAATTAAGTCTGAAAAAAGTAGCTGCCTCTACTACTCCATCATTCTGATCATCGTTCATGTTGAGCAACATGAAGAAAAAGAAAATTTAAAGACCCAATTATGAGGATCACAAATTACTTTTATTTGCTATAAATGCAAATATGATCAGTGATGTTGAATGAGGACGTTAATTAAACTGATTAAAACCACTCAGGGGTCAACAGTGATCATTCTATCCGATTTTCAATCTTTCAAATTAATTCACCAACTGTCCTGTTTACTAAACTAATACTTTATATAATACGAACGAATTGACTGAACAGGAATAGAGATAATGATAACAAGATAGAAGGGAGAAACAGAAAAAGAGGAGAGCTTAGTGACTGTGTGAGTGTGAGCATGAATCACTGATGTGAAAAATCTGCACCGGGAAAGAGGCCCAGCTGTTGCAAAACACCAACAACCACCTCTCAGAAAAAAATTGGCAAAATGCTCCTCTTCATTCAAGAGACATTCTGGGGGAGAGAGAAATGCTGTGATCATCAAAGCTAGATTGTGTTTGCTTTTAAAAAGTGGGGGTCCCACACATGGGCCCAGAATGAGACACAGCTGGAATTCCTCCCAATTATTTCTTAATGGTCAGGAAGACCCCTGCTCAAAGCTAGAGACCCTATTTCTTAGTTACTAAGTGAGTCTGACCTCAGTGCTTATAAAAGAAATAGGGTGGTTTCCTGGTGTAGCTGTTATACCACCCAAAGACAACAGGGGATTAAAGCTTGTTTCTTTAAAACTGCGTGACCTGTGACTCATTTGACCTTGGAGAAAGAAAAAAAAAAAAAAAACACCTGAAAAACAAGGTGGACTTCTTAACCCTCACAGCTCTTTCATGTGTTGCTGTGATGGATTACAGGACTGACACACATGTTTGGTGGGGACACAATGTAGATCTAGTCAGTGTCATCCATCCCATTATGTAAAAACATACTTCAGTTTTGAACATGGCTGATTTGAAGGATTACGTGACCAGAAAGCTTCACCTAAATATCATTCTGTCTTATAAAACAGTCAGAAAATTGTCATTTAGTGATTAAAGGAGTGATTTTCTGTACTAGAATAAAAAATGACCTACCGACTTTTAATAGACAGGGAATCTCTACAGCATCACTTTACATATACGTACTGTAGTTTTATCCAGACCAGGTCCCTAAAATACGTAATTTACTGAGACATACAATTATCACTATCAGTTTTTGAATGTGTTTGGGCTCTCTCTCCCCCTGCCTCTGCCAGGCAGCCTCATCCCAGGTGGCCCCTGTGGAGGCAAGAGGCCCAGCTGTCATCATGAAGACAGAACCCATGAATGCAAGAGAATCGCTCCCAGATAAAAAGCTGCTGAGTTTATCCATTATTCAGCAGACCAATAGTTACCAGTGTTCACTCCTGGGCTCAATTACAAGGAGGCTTTTAAAAGGGACTTGGTGGATATACCCATTAGTCCTTTCAGCTGCACAACGGACCTGAAGAAAGTCCAGGGGATTGAGTTAAGTTTGTTTCTTTTTAATAAAAGAACCATGATGCAAGTATTTTCTAGATTCTTATGTCAGCTGTGCATCAATACAAGGAGCTCAGTAAGGTAAGTCTGGCTTACTTAGTCATACTTCACTAAACTGAAAAGAAGTTTTTACTTCAATATCCAAAATAATTCCACTCGTTATAGTTCTAAATCAATGTTATTCTGCAAGGCAGCAGTAAAACATCACCCACCATTATCTCATCTATCATCACATCTCAAAACGCAGACATCTGTCCATAGCTTTCAACGGTCCCTTCAGTGAGTGTGTACTCTGATGATCATCCCGCTATGAGCACACAGACACAGACACAGACACAGACACACAGACACACACACTTTGATGTGCCTCCCTAAGATTTACCTGAGGAAAAACAATCACTTCCTGCTAAGGAGATGTCATTAGTTGCCAGAGTTTAATGTAAAACGTCTTGAGAACAGTCCTTAAGGGAGCTTGTATTTCTGATTAGGAGACGAAAGAAATCAGAGGAGGAAAATCAGTCTTTGTGCACTGTTGTTCATACAGAGGCAAATGTGATTTAAATGGTCAGATTATTATATCTGAAAAAGAGATGAGCCATGACGTCTGACCGAGGATCTGAAATTAACCATGTCCTCTCCATTAAGACTTTTATAATGAAAAAATTAAATTCTAATTTCTGCTGCAGAGGCACCCAGCAAGGTTATGTTAACTCAACAACTTAGTAAGTGTAAGATTCAGAGTTTTTCTCCCCATGTTACAACGCACCTACCACTGATGCAGAATAAATTATTCAGCAATGTTTTCTTTCACCATTTTACGGGAGTCAGGGAGGTTTGAGGAAACAGCTGTACTTCTATTAAGTACTGCTCTGCAGCTTTTCCTGGCCGGATAAAGACGGACCCTTTTTCTCTTTTGTACATTTGACAGTTGTGCTTGTAGGTCGTCACAGTGCTATGAAAGTTCATTTCTCAAGGATGTATCTGGCACGCTATTCCTGGGAAGAGGGGCCATCTGGTGATCCTAACACAAGGCAGCAGCACCCTCCATTTCTGACCCACCAGGACATCCACGTCAGAGACGCAGGCAGACAAGAACAGGAAGCAACCAGAGCTTGACATCTCGCAAACACAAATGCACAGGTCTATGTGTATCAGCCGGTCTATAGAAATACCTTAAGTACTGCAGGCTGCGTGAATTGTAATGACATAAGTAGGACTCAGACTGGTCGGCATACATATTGTAAAACAACACACTGAGTCACAGTGAGTCACAGTAATAATTAGTATTACTGCAAATTATGGTCATTCTAACTACTGATCAGTTGAGGATTTTTCTGTTAAAAATGTCCCCTTGTGTGTTTTGTACCACACTCAGTCCAAAACAATAAGATATTCATGTCTAATTCAAAATGATAAGTGAATAGTTGGCATTTTAACATTATAATCCTTACAATCAGACAATTTTTGATAACCTTTTATTTTATGCATTTTTTTCACCAATAGCCATTCCACATTCCTCCACTCAATGTAGTAGTTTTCATTGATGGCAGTTGAGTCCGCTATTCCCATGATGGATTAAAATTGCCTACTTGCACATAAGGAATTAACAGGAAATGATGAATTTATGTAATCAACGGTTATTTCCTATTCCTGATGCTTCAAATTTTAAGCAATGGGCAACTGGTGAAACATGGAGTGAATTTTATTTTAAATGCGACACATATAAGTGAGGTGTGCCTTTGGACGGAAAACTCAACCTTGTGCTCCCAGGGCAATACTAGTGACTCTCTTCTTCGGAAAGTAGCAAAGGTTTGTTCAAAAAGTTGCTAGATTTGTCGAAAATAAATGGTAAATGTAGTGATAATGGCAATAAGTTGACAACACTGCCTGTAAATGCCCCCCTGATGACACAATAGAAACCATTTGTGCCAATTCATTTTGAAAGAGCAACAGCCAGTGGGGGAACGCCAACACACTTGACCGGCCAACCAATAGTGTAACTTCATCACTCAGTCACATGTTAATTGGCTGTCCAATGGTTGAACTTTATTACACAGGCTCACTAAATCACTCAGATTTGCATTCATAGGGCTAAATAGGTTACTCAAAACATGATAAAAATATACAGCCTGAGAATCAGAGTTGCACTGCCAAAGTCAAAACAGAGCAGCGCGGAATAGGTTTGCACAAATAAAAGCAAGGCAGTGAATTCTACCAGTGGGAGTAAAAATGGAATCTTCAAAGAGGGGGTTTGATGGCTACCTGCAAGGCATGAGAGACAGGCAAATACCTTGTGTATGTGTGTGTGGTGTGTGTATATGCAACAAAAACTTTGATTCTGCAGAGATCATCAGCTATTCTCTGTCTCACTTCTGGCTTAAGTTAAATTTCTTTAGTATCTTTGATACCGTGCAACTTAGAGCATCTCGCAACCAATAAATAGCAGCATAACAAGCCCTGCATCTCTGGCAGACAACATAACTGGAGCAGCAGGGAATTGTTTTAACATGTTTGATGTCAAAATATCAGTAGAGTGTTTTTAATTTCTTTCTGCATTATTCTACCTCTTCGTTTTCGATCTTCAGAGTAGCAAGGCGAGACTGCAGCTGCTGGAACCTCAAGATGAGTTCTCCATTCACTGGAGGCTGCACTGAGATCTGACACACCTGAAAAAACCAGAAAAGGAATAGTAGATGATCAAGAACCTGAAACCATAACCTACCGAAGAAACAAGGTCACTTAACTCTGGTTAAAACAGAACACAAATAGGCATCTAAATTGTTCATCAGTTGCAGAGCAAACCACAGTGATTTCTGCCAACTGAATGCAGACAGCCACAGAACAACAGCTAGTAAACAGACATGATATCACCATTGGTGGTGCCAGCCAAACAGTAAAACTCTTAGCACATGGTGAGCTACGCAGCTGCAAGGGGTGGTATAACACATGATTTGTCAAATTCAGTGCCCCATTAAAACCTGATCTGGCCGCCCAGATGCAGTAAAACTTTGCACTCGTGCCACTCAAAAGTAGGCCTCATTAAGTCTGAGACTTTTTTAATCCATTCTAAATTCATTTACATTAACTCTGTGTATGTGTAATGCAACACCCAAGATTTAGATCCAGCTATAATTCTGGCTGATATTGTTATCCTCACAACTACTAATGTTGTCCAACCTACATACCTCATCTCCCATGTGAGACTGGAACTCAAATTTTGCAGGTGGGCAGAAAGCCGTGGGGTACATTTCCATGAACCTCTGTCTGTCACTTCGTGGGTCCAGACTATCCACAGCATTTTCAATGATGTCAAGACCCTCGTGGCGTGACGTCTCAAGGTTGTATTCAGCTGACAGGTAGGTCCGCAAGGCTCGATTCAGACTGGCGTGGTACCCTAAATCACAGCACTGGACGGAAAATATGAGGGTCAGTGTCAGATCGAACTATAGGATGATAATCAGGAAGATGAGGGGTTATAATCTAACGAATTTATATGAAATTAAACTTCAACTCTGAAATGTTTTCTAAGATTTTAACACCTAGGACACAGGACAACAGATAGGTGAACTGAAGATAGTTTTCGAGTTGTGTCATATAATAGTTTTATAAAGCTTAAAGGCTTATGGCTGTTATCCACACGTAAACAAAAGGGTTGCCCTGCCACCAAAATTATAAACATTTCCTACACCTAACACAAACACAGATGATCTCACTGGTCTTAAAATACACAAACTAACACTAGTCTAGGGCTGCAAATAGCAAGTATTTTTTGATTAATCGTGTAAAATATGCTCATTATAGTTTCCTACTGGTCAGATTGTTCACTTGTTTGGTTTGATCAACCAAAAGCTGAAAATTATCAAGTTGCTATCACATAATACTTAAAACAGTAGTTTCTGTTGATTGACTAAGGATTAAATTGATTTAGTTCTACAATAGACAACAGATGAATCCAAGTTACCGATGTTTTATGATGCTGTTGAAGTCTTTTTTTTATAGTAGCAATGTTAACAAACACAGCAGAAAAACAGGCCAATGATATCATTTGATTTATTCAAAAACAAACTAATTTCTTATATTTAAGAGAAAATCTTTTAATTTTAAGTGCAAATTACCCTTATTGGCTGCTAAGTGATCAAAGATTTACAGATTGGCCTTTAAAAAAAGGAGACATTTCTTTAGTAAACAGTCAAGCACATTCTGGGGCTGCAGCGCTGCCTCTATGTTGCACAATTTGAATGTTATCTCCAGAATCTAATGTTGATTTTCAATAACCTTGGCCAGTGTCTCTCCTGGGAAGTCACACATATCCAGACACCCACAAATACAGACAAGACACACAAAAATATTTACACACAGACATTGGACATGGCCTGAAAAACAGAAAAACACAATACCACTATCAGCCAGCCTGTATACTTTGTTTTTAACTATAAAAAGCCTCTTTCATCAATAAGCAAATGTGTTTGAAGCTGCACACAGAGCTCACGCAGAGTGCATCCTGCAAACAACTGTAAACACGCACGCACGCACGTGCACACACGCACACCCTGTGAGATGTAAAAGTGGGGAGAAGGGTAATTTCAGCGCACAGCATGCCGTTGAATAAAGGTTGCATTTCTCTCCTCCTTCAGTCCTGTCTAGAATATAAAACCTCAAAATGCTTGCTAAAAATCTCTGCTTCATCCTGTTTCTTTAGAAATGCCCCAGAAAATGGTGCATTAAGTGTATTTCTCTAACAAAATAATACCTATCCAGGTGAGCGATATTGTAAATAGGTCATACTGATTGGTACAGTAGCAAAAAGGTCAAAAAAAGCAATATGCTCTCAAGCAGAGTCAACAGACATGAGTGCTGTAGTGAATGGATTGATGACCCACTACTGTAACAACACGCACTCTCCATTTGGACAGTTTAGAAGATGTGGAGACATTGCAAAACTACTCATACAATGTCAGAAATACACAGTATAGCTGAATATTATATCTGGGATTTCATTTATGACACAGAGTAGGGAAGAGGATAAGAGCAGTTTTTCATCACAAAAGTTAATAAGCTGCTTTAATTCTGTCCTGCACTGTAATTTCCATCCCACAGTCTGGTGTCTAAAGATCTCCTTTATATCAAGCTCAGCTGCTAAAGTCATCAGTCTGTCCTCTGATTAGGATGTTAAATCTCCTCTAAAGGTCGACGAAAACACCCCTTAAGTGAGAGGATGTAAGACCTTCCTCAGCAAAAAGCTTTTTGAGTCTCACTGGAGACAGAAAAAGCCATCTCAGAAAAGGGCTGACAGAAGCATGTGCTTTTCTACTTACATCAATTAGGTCCGACAAGTCATGGATGTAGTATTTGAAAACGGAGGAGTTCGTCGCTTCCAATGTCAGTAGGTACTCGTTCCGGGCTTTGATTGACTTCAGCTTGTTTTCAGAGAACTTGGCTTGACGCTGATGAGAGAATTAAAGGCAAGAATAAGAAGCAGATAACAGAGCAAGCAGGAGAGGATGAATTTAATGAGTTGAGAACTGCCTCTTTGACAATTGATTGTGCTTTTATGTTTCTGCACACACTGCACTTGACAGAGTTGAAAATGGATTACTGGCAAAGCAACAGCTTCAATGCACATTAGAGGAGAAAATAACTTAAAATTCTGGCAAAAATAGCAAAAAAAGAAACAAGTACAGAAAAAGAAAAGCCTTAATGATAAACGGGCTTTGTCCTTTACTTCATCTAGGATACCTCAGTCTAAGCCATCTGCCTTTATTCTTCACTTCCTCTCAACCAGACAAAACAGAAGGCTGGTTGTGAGTCACCATCCACTGACCAATGGGGCCTGACTCACCCAATTCAAAATCATGCATATTTTAGCACTTCCCAAATACATTCCAGGAAGAGTAATGTTAAAAACTTCTATTCCCCTGGACCTTAACAATTTGTAACAGAGGTTTAAGTGAAGCTTGCTCCTTTTGCCATGACAATGCTAAAGTGTGTTTTCCTTTACATAGTTCAGCAGAACCCTCTGAAAAAAAGCCGTGCTGTGGCCCAAACCAAAGTTTTCTATGATTGCATTAAAAATGTGAATTTGAGGGCTTAAAATTCTGATCAGAAGTTTGGTTATCTTCAAACTATTCAAAGATGCATAATGCCTAGTGGAAGATTGAATGGTGTAGCTACTAACTCAATTTAAGCTTAAATACAAATGTCACAAATTGGATTAAAAGGGTTGAGGATTCTGAATTCTTGGTATTCTACCTTTTCTTTCATCTTCTCAATCTTCTTCACAGAGCTGCGCCTTGGGCATTTGTCCTCCATTCTAATGCTGAAGACAGGATCACCCCTGCCAATCTGCTTCTCCTCTTGCTTCTCGGCCTCCTTCAGCTTGCTCTCTGCGCTGATGCTCTCTGAGTGGTACATGTGGTAGGTCTTCATCACCTGGAGACACACAGGAGTGACAATAAGCTGAAAAATATCTTTAAGACTGGTTTGCCATAATTTCATTTATTATTTTATCAAGACCGGCAAAGGATAACATCCTTAAACTGTGCTCATAGTAACTCATAGTAAACAAAGGTGAGTTTTAGGGGAGTTTCTCTCAGGTCAAAGGTCACAATAGTCCATCTTCATGGTCAAGACTGACCTTTTATAACCCACAGCCAAAGCTGCCACCCTTGACCCGCTCATTCATCACAATTTGATTCAACTCATCTCACAGAAGGCTCTGGGTCTCTCTCTAAACCACAAACTGAAGACTGATTCTCTCAAGCCTTTTTATACAATGCTCGCATAGGACCGCAACAACCAAAAGTCACTGCAGCTAAATCTAAATTGCTGCCTTCACTGCTCTGGGTTTGAAAAGAAAAAAAAAAAAAAAAAAAAAGACTCAGGAAGTAGATATATTCGCCTCCCGGTTACTGAAATTAGGTTAAAAGTGAAGTTGACTGCTCCTTTTTAGGCCTTGATTGACAATTCTTGTGTTTGTGTTGTTAAGACAAATTCACTGGTATCAAGACCGTTTAAAGACATTTCATTCAGATGGCATGACAGCTTTAAAGTTCAGCTTCTTTTTTGAGAATAAATATAGTCAGAATGGATCCATGCCACATTAAAGAACCCTTCCATTCCTTGTTTCAACATACTGCAGCTATTCAATATGAGAAAAAATGCATGAGCATGATAGTGACCTGTTGATTTGCACTACTCCCTAAGGTCTGAGTCTTCATCATCAGAAAAGGTTGTGTACACCCTGGATCCAATAAGCAGTGGTTCAATTGTTAAGATGCAGGTAATCCATGAAACTCAAACACTGAGTTCTTCAAGGGGGGAGAGAGCTGAGAGATTAAGTAAGTCCTATTGACACTGGTTCAGAATGTAAGTCATCAAGAGTGTGGAAGACGGACAGACATCTGAGGGCTCTAAGGACAGTGAGATCAATCTCTGGCAACATCAGCGTTTTTATAATCTACCCAACATGAAAAAACAAAACTGAAAATAGCTTTCTTTGCATGCTTGTTTAAAAAACTGCTTTTTTGCTGTGAATTATTACAAAAACAGTTTTGTGAGTCTCCAATTGTTAATACATTTAATAAAACCTTTTCTAAGACAGATTTGGTCTTCTGTAATGATAAGGGAACCTTGATTTATGGCAGCTGGCCAAATGACCTGTACCGAGAATAAGGGTAGAAAATACATTCAAACGCCAAGGGCGAGGGAGCAGTATGGAGCACCAGTGGTTTAACTGGGAATGATCCAACTCTAGCAAATTACAGATCCACAACCTGTATGTGCAACACACTTGTCTTCACAAAACCTCAACTTTAGGGACTCACCCATCTCAAAATCTAAACATCTTTAACCCGAACTGGGTTATTTCTGTAAAAGTGGAACAACAAAGCAAAGCCTGATTTGTCAAAAGCCCTTTCCTTCTGGTGGGCTTTGGCCTAACTGGGACCAGTTTAGAAATGGGTGACTGACCTTGGGCCCTGTACTCCTCACTTACTGGTTTGGAGTCTGCTGCTGACGTGTTTACTTTGGTGCTTCTTTTAGAGGGACATATTTAGAGATGGAGCAGACCTGTTATTTCATTGGCAGAGGTCGACATCAGGACTGTGGCTGTCTGATGCAATAGCAACATAGTGTGTGCAAATACATACGTGTGTGCATGTGTGTTCTACCACAGGGGCTAAACCGGGTCAATTCTGGAGTGTGGACTGTGGTTAGGGTGACAAACACATTGAGTTTGGAGGACCACTGTTGTGTTTCCATCGAGTGGAAGCACAACCACTGTAGTCTTCTATAGTGAGTAACTAGAGACTCTATAAGCAAACTGACCAGTTTTTCACTGCATCTCTTGGGAAGGAACAACAACTGCCTATATCAACATCTGTGTACATCCCTGGTTACCATGACAATCAATGAGGAGGCTAACACTATGCTACTGAATGTCAGTGAGGAGTAGGACATGACTGATGACGCAAAAACACACAAATCAACAGTATAGCTGAATTCTGCTTCACTTGCTTCTCCAATACTTTTGCCTGGATGTATATGTGACATCCAGCCATCCTCTTCAAGAAGACACTGGCATGTTGGCATATAATTTTCCAGCAACACCTGTGAGCTGTAAGACATTAAACTAACCTAGCTTGCTTGGCAGAGCAGTGGAATTGGCTATTAATTCATGATTTAAGCAGCTCTCTCTCCCAAGATCAGAGCTACACGCCATAGCCTTCGTGCAAACTAGGCTGCAGATGTGCAGCTTGTATGATGCAGTATTTGATGGTCTGATGAAATGTTACTAAGGCCCTGAGAAAATTAAATTAAATTAAATTTAAGGTCTGCAGCCACAGCTACATGTACAGCTGCATTTAATGTTTTTCAAAATATATAGTGTGCATCCCTGTGAGCCACTTTTATAAGGTACATTAAATGTAAATAATAAAGTCTGCAGTTACATTCTCCCTGTCTGTGTCTAGTGTCAACCGTCAAAGTTATGGCCAAAAAAAAAAAATCTTTAGAAAATAAGACATGTGCCACAAAGTCATTGCTATTGGGCTCCAACCTGCGGGCATGGATTTCCATGATTTCGTTTTGAAGAACACAGCTAGTAAGAGCTATTCAAAACAGAGTGTATGCACACTAATGCGTTGAGCAAACAAAGTTCATACTTCACAGTTTAAAATGTCAGTTCATGAGGGTAAAGTCATTGTGTTTCATACTTTTGAGCTGTCTAAGAATTCAGAGTTTCCCTTGATTTTAAGAAATCACTTTGGTTTAAATGCTTAATATAGGTTAACCTTGGATATTATAGGTTAATCTAGCTTAATATCGTTTAAATACTTTATATAGATTTCCTCAGTCATTTCTGAGCTACAGATGCCAAGCTGTAACAAAGAACAGTTAGTTAGCTTAGTGCTATAAACCCATCTCTACTATAGCAAAGACTACTGTACCTAAGTGGTGTATTAGTAAAAAAAAATTAATTAATTAATTAAAAGAAAAAAAAAAAAGAATCATTACTACTTACTGTGTATAGCTCATTTAGGACCTTCATTAAATCTTCCTGGAGTTGAAAGGCTATTTCCTTACTCTGAAAAAAGAAACAGACGTGAAAGAAAATTAGACCAATACAGTAAAACACACACTTTACACAATGAAATATGCATGACGATTTTCCCCAAACAAAAATTATAGTCAAAACCTCTGTCAAACCAACACACTATTTGGTTAGTACTGTCTGCCATGTTTGAGCTCCATAATAAACACTGCAGTAACCACTTTTAACAAATGCACACTGTTCACTGTATTTCAGGTTTCATATGAATGTGGACAGTGACCGGACGGTGGCCCATCACCACACTCTGGTTTTAATGGTACACACACAAAACAGAACAGTGCGTTTCTCATCTTGTGTCAAATACAGGGTTTCTTCATGTAAGTGGCATCAGTGTCACAACGTCTTCTCACCTCAAATCACCAATCACAGCTTCGGAGTCGATGTCCACATGCTTAACACATTATCTGGCTTCGATGGCTGAATATGAAAGATTTTTCTAAAATATTTTAACCCAATCAGCCATGACACAAGGCCGACTCAGTGATATTATCACACACGCGCGCACATTAATGCATATCACGGTTGCGTGATACAGTTTAACACAGATTCTGTAACTGATTTAGTGGGGCTTTTACTATTAATTTGACTGTAGAGCTCCCATATATCCATCACACTGACTCATATACCGTATCACATATGAGATTGAGAGTCATGATAATGAATTTTTCTCTCCACTACAGTCGATACCACGCGCTGCTACCTGGATGATGTTACAGTGTGGGACTGTACTCCAGGTCTTTCTCTAACCTGATTATCCTCAGACAAATCTCATTCTGGGAGCCACTAACAGCAAAAGGCTGTGATATGGTTCTGAGAGGGCATCGAACTGCCTGGTGCAGTGAGATAGAGAAACAATTCACTTGTGATCAAGAAATGGAGTGGAGGTTTTGTTTGGGATTTTATGTTTTTTAAAGGGTCATGATGGTCAAAATTAAACCAAAGATACATTAAAATTTTAGTCTTTATTCAAGGTACTCTTTTGTGTTTTTGTCTAGGAGTAGCATAATGGAGGAAGTTTTTCAAGTACTCTGTTTAACAGTTGGTGGTCAAGCACCAAGCAATGTAGTAATGTGCCAACAGGGCATAAAAGAAGAACACTGCAAGCTAGCAAATGTGAGTATAAACAATGCAAGATTTATATTATCTAAAAACAATCCACTAGACAAATGTTCTATAAGGAAGGAAATACAACCTCAGTACGCAAAAACACATGCACTGTGTTTAGAGGAGAAATACGTTTACGTTATACTTAACGTAAAAACAACTTTAGCTTTTTTACAAGAAAACTTCGAAAGGCGCCTTTGAGAGATGCTATTGTACATAGAGTGCGCAAAATGAATGAGAATTGGAAAAAAAAGAATTGAGAGTGAGTTTTTTTTCAGATTTTTAAGGCTGCTGAAGAGCTTTAGCCTTTATAAAATATGAATAAAACAGAATTTATGAGAATTTCCTGGCTCAAAAGCCATGTGTTTATGATGGTGTAATTTGTTAACCACAACTTGTGAGCACTTAATCTGCAGGGTTTATCTGCAGAATCCAGTGCATACACAGAGGTAAGCTAAAGTAAACCAGCTAACAACAGGGCTGAGGAATGACAAAGTCAACTCTTTTGTTACATTGCATGCGTTTGTTGTATATGGCCTCTTTTCATGAAATACACTGACACAAAATCCCATTCAGACAAATCATTGAACAATGCACTGGATTTCCTGATTTGAGATTGGATGAGTCACACTTCTCTGTTGCCTTGCACTTGTGAAGTCTTGTGTGGGTGTTGGCAGAGACAGTTAAGAGGCTCTACTGTAGTCATATACACCTCATTGATCCAGGTGAGTTCACAGTCATGTTCATGCTGACACAAAATCATGCCAATTTTCAGCTTTAGAAGAGCTGAACTTTGAACATGCAACAGACCAGGATGGAAGCAATACTGTGAAAGTGTTAGTGAAAAGCACACACTCTCTCATTATGATTCTCAATGAGTCTCTCACAGGTAAGTCTGCACAATGTCCAAAATGTTAATAGACAGGAAAGAGGATTAGACTGCCAGTTACCGACTGTCAGGCTGGTGTCTGAAATTAGATTGTTATGCTGGGTGACCTGGCCAATTAGCAGCATCTTTTTAACCACCACCTGGTCTGTCAGTTCCCTGATTTGTACCCCTTAGCTAATCAGAGGACAAACCGTCTGTAAGCCTGGATAACCAGAGCTTTGAAAGCACCAAACTTGGCAAGTGACAACCCCAGGCATGTTTTAGAATAAAGTGGAGATGAAGGGGCTATGGAGAGGTCTTGATTTTTTGATAAATTATAGGATGATCTGCTCCTTTCAGTTAACAGTGCATCTCCAATTATATCTTGTAAAAAAATGACAGTACCATATTAAGAGCAAACTGCCAAATAATTGTAAATTCTTGCATATTATAAAAAACAAAGACACACGAATTCTCTTGTGGGAAATTCCATTAGCAACTGTCAGTTCAGAGGACAGAAACTTTGACTGTCTGATCTAACGCTCATCAGCTCTTCCCTCATTGAGAGGGCTGGGAAGTGATCCAGGGCTCAATGAAAAGCCTTCTCAGGGATCACATGAGCGATAGAGGGTGTATGAGAGAGGTAAGACAGAGATGAAAGTAAATAGGCGTTACATGACGTATTTAGAGTAACTTCAACAGAATAGCTAAAACGTACATAATGGCTTTAAAGAACTCTAATTATAATAATCTTGCTTTTCAAATTGTTGCTAAATTTAACACACGCCTACCTAAAATTACAAGCAATAATGGTCGCTTACTAAATGCTGTGCTGTGTAACCAATGTTACTGATTTAATTTGCACAACTTACAGCCTTTTGTTGTAAAGGAATCTAAGTTGGGGGGTTTCCAATTCAATCTAATTCATTAAAGGGATCTTAAAAATGGGTTTCCCCTTTTAAGCTCATACCATCTGTATTCCAACCACATTAGAAAGATGAAACAACCCTGGAGAGGAGAAACCAAGTCAGCCGTTGGGGAGTGGTCAGTTTAATATTGCCACTGACATTAATCATGATATAGAAATGGCAGTTATACACCCTGCCGGGCCTGTGTGGCACTATGGTGGTTAAAATATAAATCAAGCCATGACCAAATGACAAATGTATACTGTATGTAACACTCTCATTTAAATGTCAAAAGATTTGGTTAACATTTTAGAAAATACAATTATTTTTTTCTTCAATTGATGGAAGTCTCATGGCTGTGCATAAGTACAGAGCTGGAAGTGAGATAGGACCAGTCATGTTAGCGTATGGTCTGGAAATAAGGGAACAGCTGTCTTGGCTCTGTCCAACAATCCTTAATTACAAAGTGGGATTTATTGTACTGCGTCAAGTCTATGCAGAGCCTTCGCTGTAGCCTTTGCTGTAGCCTACGCAAGTGGCCTATGCCATTGTGAGCATTTACACTTCTATGTTGTTTGAAACTGAGTGGATCTTGATGGAGTTGGAGCTGTTTTCCTAAAAATGACTGCAACACAGAAACAAAGGTACTGGAGGAGAGGGTGTGCAGACAGCGCTGTAGGGTACAATGCTATGCCACAGGTACAGCGTAGGTCTGATGCAGAAGCATAAATTGCACAGAAACACAGACAAGAGACTGATATCGATTGTCTCATCTTACTATCTGAAATTAGATGACTAGTAAATTTAAGATTCCTCAAGATACACTGTATTCCATGCGTCATCTTCCCTTCACCTGATATAAATGCTCAATAGCTGTTTTATACAGCAGACATTTTAAGATGTCATAGTATTTAAACCCCAGGCATTACTAATAACATTTACATTGCCTCTGTTATATTCACGTGTCCAAGTAAGATGTGACAGTGTGACACTGAGCAGCCTTGGGCATTACCAGGTCCCTGAAACTAAAATGGAATTCACCTACTATTCATTTTATTATTTATACCAGTGTTTTTCCTACAATGACATGTCAAAATGTCTTCTGTGAAAAAGGCCTATTCTAAAATAAACTATTCAGCACATGCTTTGCCTGTGGAAAAGTTCAAAACTGCCTCAAGCTTTGGGAAATCCACCTTGTAGCTGTAGCCACAGAACGTGGCTTCCATAAATAAAATATGACCGAATAAAACAAAGAGCCGGCTGTATGAATAATGAAAAACATGATAAGATCTGTCCAAGCATAAAGAAAGAAGGGCTCACTACTTGACTCTCGTATTCAAACAAACCAAAAAGCCAAAATGATGTTTTCAAATGAATGTGGCTGCAGTTGCTTTAAAAAGTGACCACAATGCAGCACTAAAGAAATAAATACACATGACAAAATGGCAAACAGGACAACTGGAGGATGTTGATAAAGACACTAGGGCTACTCCAGGGTCCTCCTCTGCCGATGCACCTCTCAGCATGAGACCAGAACATACAAGGAAATAAAATCACAGATCTTTGATGTGCTGAGAGAATGACAACAGTACAACTGTCTCCTCAAGGCTGTGAGATCCCACGAAACATGGAGGAACTTCATTATTGAAGTTCTGCTGAGATCAAAGGCTTAGAGAAGCTTTAATTAGAGGGCAAGTAGTGTCTTAGGTCTCCAATGAACGGGGACCTCCCACCAGGCTGCCATTTGTCTGCTCAATGTCACCTAGATCCACAGACAAACTGTATAAAAATCTTTAGGGACAACTAAAACACAGTGTTCGCTGGATATTGCAGATTCCAAAGCAATAATGACACAGGTGGAGCAATAATGGGGTAGTGTGGCAATACACTACCCCACAAACCGTGATGACTTTGGCTAAGCGTCTTCAGAACTACCCTAAAAATGTAAATCAACATTAGGGGTAGTCTATCACTTTGATCATCTAAGTTTATTGAGACAGGGGCGTGAAACATCTGAAACTGTTTCACATCTGCCTTCATTAGCAGAAGCATATACCATCAAACACTATCAACTGGAAGTGAATGCCAAAGCGTCCTGTGGTGTGTTGAGGGTTGAGGATTTGGGTGTTTAGTGTTTAGACACGCCTCCCCCATACATTCAGATAAAACCACACCCATCACGAGATGTTACTTTGAATAATGATTAAAAACGCACTTTTACTTTTTGAATATGGAGGCTAGATGTTAAGGGTAAGAAAGCAAAGAGAAACAGCAATAGAAAAAGGCACACAAGCTAAACTGACACAAAAGGCACTCCTTCTGAAGAAAAGCCACTTTGTAATTTAGGCCTGTGGTGAATTCATGTGACTCCAACAGCATAGGAGCTCATAATCTGCTAGGGAGTAGTCATCTTTGTGGTGGAAAAAGGCAAGCAGAGGCCCGGTTTTGGTCATGAAGCCACAGTTTTGATTGGAGAACGAAGGCACACTGATCTGAAACTGTGGAGACTAAGGTTCCTTTGCATTACTTTAATTCACAAAACTAGACCACAGGAGCCCAGCAGAAATCCATACCGTCAAACACAAAGATGAATAGATACTGTATATATCCTGCATATCATGCAACCAAATAGACGTCATCGTCAAATGAAAGGGTTAATTGAAAGTGAAAAGACGGAATCAGATCATGTAGGACAGGACGCTATGATTGTTTCAGTGGTGAGTTTAGAAGTCTGTTTTGTTGATAAAAGAAAAGACACTTCTGACCTCAAGTAGTTGTCAACATCAGTATAGTAGAAAGTAACAAAGAAGAGCGAGGGACGTTGGAGCGGTCAAAATGAGACTTGAGGGAAATGAACGGATGAAACCGAGAAATACATAGAGACAGAAGTCTGTGTTTGGAAATTGTATTCACGAATTAAAGTGAATGTGTGGTAAACCTAATTTACGTAAGAGCAAAGTGAAATGAGTACAGTGTGTTTCAATTGGAATACAGGCTTAAATATAGCAATGTTTAATTTAGCCTGAAGCAAGCATCTATCTGCAGCTACCCTGTATGTTAATATCCAGCATCTATCGTGACTTTCTGTGTAAATGTGTTGTCGTCAGCAATTCTATTTAAAAAAATCATCTGATTTCCCTTCAGTCTGTTCAGTTCCTTTTGGAGTTCCTTCTCAGCACAGACACCTAATAGCCATGTTTTTTCTCTCCATCCACAAAGCATTTCTATCAATGACTATACTGGAAAATGAATCAAAGAGCTCAACATCATACCTACTGTGACATTAGAAGTTGTCCTTTGTGGTTCTGGTGGCCAAATCAGAGATCAAAAGAATCAGTACTGAAAGGAGGAAGTCACTTCACTTGCAAAAAATGCATTTGTCACTCCCGTCTATGACCAAAATGTGGGTAAAAGTGTGTTAACACTGTCTTCAGGGGTGCCCTGACAACTGTTTTAGTGTGATCATGGCCTCGTATTCTCCAGCCTCACCTTTTTGAGTAGCCTTGTGGAGTCCTCGCTGATCTGCATGAACCTCATGATGACGTTGTTGAGGTAGATGTCGCTCAGTGTGGCGTGGTCCTTACTCTCCCTCCTCACCTGGTTCAGCAGCAGATACCAGCAGTTGACAGGGGACAGCAGGTTCTGGTCTTTCCTGAATCGACCAGAGGAAACAGTCAGGTGTCACATTAGCTGCCAAAAATCCTTGTGAAAAATTAGTAACCTGGTGTCTCAGTAATACAGTAGTTTACTACTAAGAATTAAAAAGAGGAGGCATCAGTGAGTATAAAAGAAGTGGTTATGTAAGATCTTTCAGTTAATTAACGTTTCTTAGAAACCTTCTCTGTTAAGCTAGATGTCTAATGAATTAATAAACACTTACACATTGTCACAGACTTAAACCCAGTCCATAGTTTGTCAGTTTCACAAAGAAGAGCTAGGAGCCATGTACAAATACCCGTATGTGTTCATGGTTTTCTTCAGTGCACTTGAATATTCTCCTATGTGCCTGTATCCATGTCAGTGTCTTGGCCTTAATTTCTTTACACAATATTTGTCATATTCACACTTGTCATTTGACACTATCTCGACAGGCAGGATTTCTATAAACATCTTCAGTGCACCAAGGCCTGCAACTACATGTACTAACTAAAGTGGAAGAGAGATGCGTCATAGCCCTCCCTTGGTGTTAAATGTCCCATATACTGCTGGTTCTAGGCCTCTCCCCATATATTAAAAGGACTCAACAGTTAAGTTGAAAATACTTTGTATCACTGACATTTCTGGGGCAGAGCTCTTGCAATGCTCGGAGCCGAGCTGACTTCCTACAACCAAAGAACAGTGTGCCACAGGCTTTTAAATACACTTAGTGGAATGAAGCTGGGAAAGCCATAGATGCATTTTAAGTTAAGCTGAAAAGTAGAATTATGTATGAACTGCGACAGCAGAAGACAGACAAGGGAGAGGAGAGAAGCTACAGTAAGGAGGAAGGAGAGATTTGAGTGCAAAAAGCTAAAGTAATAATAAGAAAAAAAAAAAAATAGAGCAGCCTGAGAACTGTTTCCTGTGCTGTGTGCCAGCTGCCTCCAAACTAACTGTAGGACATTGTCCAGGCCAGAGCAAGCCAGGGCCCTGTATTAACACTAGCCTGCAGGCCAACTTCCTCTGGGTTAATCTATAACATTCCTCCTGCCTGTTAAAAAACAGCACAAAATATGAGTGTGTGTCTGTCTGTGACTGTGTGTTTGAGAGAGGTTTTAAGGGGTCAAGTCTTGCAGGAACCATATGGAGACTCGCCTCTGCTCTCCCCTTGCAAAGTTAGTTTGCATAGACAAGCAGCACTTGTCAACACAACAGGTGAAACACTGCACTCGGCAATTGACCCAGCCCTGAACTAGCCTTCAGCACTGGCACCACATTTGCTGCATGAGCAAAAACAAAGTATTTCTCCAAATGATAACTGATACAAACATCAGACCAGCTGAATTGTTCCCTGAGACTGTACAAAAACAGGAAGCAAATTACATTTGATAAAGACAGAGCCAAGCATGCTGACATGAAAAACATCCGAGAGTCGTTTTTCAAAGACACCAGGAAAACAGTGAATGAAAAAACTGATTAAGCTAAGAGCTGAGTGATGTACTGGTGCCACATGCCTGTGCTACGGGACAAGTGCACAGGAAGAGAAAGCTCAAAAAAAGAGAAAATAAATTAAGTGGTCCCAGAGCTACAACAGCAGGACTGCTGGACAGCATCACACACACACACACACACACACACACACACACACACACACACACACACACACACACACACACACACACACACACACACACACACACACACACACACACACACACACACACACACTCACACACACACTCTGTCAAAGAGCAATTACCATAAATCCTTTCTGCATTATGTATCAGCAGAGTGCAATACTTCCATTCTTCCAGAATCTAGATATGTGAAGATAGCATGTCTGTCCACATGTGTATGCGTTTATTCATACCAAGTGACCACTGACTTGAGGCTGGACATAGCACATAGTGAGTCTCTGAAAGTGTTTACAATATCCCAAGGTTTAAGAAATATAGACCATTTTGTCCGTTTTGCCCAAGGTATCAAAACAACAAAACTAAGATGTAAAACAGCTTCAGTGACAAGCTTAAGTGCCAATTGGCAGCATCAGCCAAAGAATTTTCAGTCAAAAAACTGAAAAAAACCCTCCTCTTGGCTTTAACTCACCTTATTCACAAATTAGAGCAGGACTCCTTACTATGAAAAGTCTGACCTAATTCAAAACCAGGACTAAACTGATGACAGTACATGTACATGTCTTGTAAAAATTCCGTTTTACAAACAACAGGAAGCAAACTAAGCTGCACCACTTTACACATGAAATCCATAAGAGACCAAGAATTCATTTTAGACAGTCAAAGAATAAAAGCAAAACTGCTTTATACAGCAGAGTTGGAAAAATGATAAAAAGGGTTTAGAGTTCCCACGACCACATCAACAGTTCCTTAAGAACTTTCAATGTTTGTTAATGGGCTGACCTACTAAATCATACTGGAAGCCTGCAGCGAAAAGAGGACTGACACAGACCGTGACGACAAAATAACCTCTGGGAGTTGCTTACCCCACATAATGGCAGGAAAATCTCTCAATGTCATCACTTCCCTCTCAGCCAGGGCAGGAACTGGGTCAGACAGGCTCACAGACATATAGACGGCCCCCCAAAGGGCTCAAACACAGGTAAGAAAGGGGAGGCTAATGACCAGAGATGCAGGGAGGGAGAGGAGTGAAAAACAGAGAACTCATCAGCAACTTGCTGCTTCCTAGCAATGTGTGTGTATATGTGTGTTCTGTTCATTCATGCGATCTAAATCCAGAAGTCACTGGGTCAGTATCAACATACTTGCACTCTCATACAGTAGCAGGATGCTGTCAATGAAGGATAATTATCACTTCGGTATGCATGGTACCGAAACAGGAGCCCTTATCAGTAGCAAAGGGAAAATGGCAAAGTCCTCCAGCGCCATACTGATAACATCTTTCATTAATGGCAGCTGCCTTTATAGCTATAGCACGGTGACTGATGTTGACCTGCAATGTAGCTGCATGATTACAATGTGATCCCTACAAGATTTAATTGGACCAATCTTACAATGTAAGGAAAGGTTAAAGTTTGAGAATCATAAGCATGCAGTGGGGTGCCAAATCCTACTGGTAATTCTAGTTTCAATAAGAAGTTCAAACACAAAGACAATTTTCTCCCATTTACCCCTCAATGTCAATGCACTGCAGATAGTACTATCCAGTAAAATGTACAGTATGCAGCTGCAGCACGCCCTACACCTTTTATCCTCACAGACAACGAGAGGAAGTCAATTCAAAAGCAGGCTATTTAACACAATCCCAGCTGTGGCTCTGACAATATGAATAATTAAATTATTCCCTTGCTCACCATCAACCTTCTACCTCCTTTAACAAACTTTGCATTATACAGTATATGGTATTCATGTGTGCGTGTGCATTCTGCAAAGAGCCACTGAAAATCAAATGGACAGGCTGAGAAAACTGAATGGCTCTCCCACAGACTGCTGCTGTGGGCTGGACAATGTTGGACACTGTTGTTTTGTTTTCTCACAGGAAGGGACAGAGAAGATACCCGTGGAACTGGCCAGCTCACAGCAAACAACATAACACGTCATGTTGAACAGCATTTGTTGTGTAGAATGTCCAAAGCGGCCTTTATGACTCCATTAATCTCATGTTTAACTGGATCTTGTTTAAATATATCCACTGCATTTTCATCTCATGGTGATGGAAGATGGACAGCATAAAAAATAAAACCAAAAAAGTAGAACCAAAAAAAGGTCTTCATATTTAATTATGGAGCAAACAAGCAATGTTTGTTTTAAGTGCAACTGTAGTCACTGTATATGTTACTTAAATGGAAAAATGTGTTTGCAGCCCTTTTAACTGTGGAGACTATGATTCTCAGTAGAAAGAGCAAACCTGCACATTACAGACAGCAGTGGCATCTGAATGTGTCAAAGAAACTAATGTGTTTAGCCTGTTAATAGACAGGGCAGTAAGGAATATAGTAAACCTGCTGCACTGTTTTCTCTTCTGTCATGAGTATCCCTATGCAGGGGCCAAAACTAAGTAATATAACAATCATAAAACCCTGGTAGTTACACTCACTGTTTAGGATCAAGAACAGTTATTATTTTAAAAGGGAATTTTATTTCTAAATTGGCTAATTTTAAATGTCCATGCGTGATATTAGGATATCCGTCTTTACAGTCATCCATCTTCCACTGCTGTCTTGCACCATTTTTGACAGATGCAGAAAAAGAAGAAGAGCAATACACAGAGCACTTCCCCCGAAGCAAGATGGATTCCTCTCCAGCAGTGAGCTGGTGCAATACTCAGATGGCACAAAGACTGTGCTTTCTGATAAACATAAACTTCATTTCACTCTCAAAGAGGAATAAACAAAAATAGCAATAAACTTGGCAGATAGCCAATGTGGGGTCATTTCTTTGTAGCTTTATTAGCAAAGCAGGAAGAAATGGTTTTCAAAACAAACCGAACATGTCATACATACTGAAAATCAATACTTTAACTGCACGAATGACATCTCGTCAAATGTCTTAACATCAGTTGTGTAAACCTGATCTAAAACTGCAGCTCCAATGACAGCAATAGTCTCCTTTTAAATGCAGCTTGTCTTAATTTCCCAAAATTTAGCTGCTTATTTTGATGTATTTTAATGTAGAATTCTGCTTCTGCCAAGTTGAACTGCTGTGTAGAAACTGGTTAATGGCTACAGACAGAATGAAAATGCATTTTTTTTTTCCCACCACTGACAAGTCTGTCCTATGGAAACAACAAAGATAATATTGAGAACACAGAAGTCTCACTCTACATTCGTTGTTTATGTGAATGCAAAAATAGAGGCCACATTATTTGAAACGTACAGGAAGGTTTTTTTAATGTTATTCAGACCCTTTCTATTTACTTATATAAATATGCTCCTCTGTACTTGCCAAATGTTTACCCTGTGAATGAAGTGACCAGGCTGTATATCACGCGATGAAAACCACAAAGCACCATACCAGAGTCCCCTCATCAGTTACACATATGGGCACACACAGCTGCTAGAGCCATTGGAGCTTCAGACATGGAGCAGGGGCTATTTGCAGACGGCGAGGGCAAACATACGTTTTTTATTTTTGTTCCCACCACAAGTTCAAAAAAATATTTAAACGTCGCCATTTTCTATTTGAAGACTCCTATGTTTTAATAAGGCAAAAAAATTGCAGCACAGGTAAGGGAGTGAGAAAGAAGAGAGAGACGGAGAGGGGGCAGCAAGAGAGAGAAAGCATCCGACTTAATTTGATGTTTTGTTCATTTGTACATCCACAGCCAGGTTTACTGTATCTCTGTGAGACAAATGTAGGCATGGATTGGTTTCTTCTTCCGCTTCTTTTAGACATTTTTTTTGATAGAAGTCAAAGTTAGCATGTTTGTGTAAGGTTGGATGTCCAACCTAATACTCCGGTACTGACCAAAATATATCCAATGTAAAAATCAAACAATCTTCAAATATCAAAAGTTGGCATTGAACTCGAGATCAAACATTTAGTCTTATTTGCTAATTTTTCATACCAGATATTTCTCCAACATCATAACCTTGGTAATTTAGATGGCAATTTGGTATTGTTGCATGAATATGCTGTATCATATTAGCACTGTTATCAAAAACCTAAACAATAGGCCGACCCCAGGTAATAGCCACTAGAAAACCTATTTTTAATATTCATAATTATATTTATGTGTCACACATTTAACACCTTTCCTTGTTATTCCAACCTGTTATTCATTTTAAACGAATTGCATACCACAAAATGAATTTCGATGTATTTAAAGAATGCAAAAGGCTCCCCCAAAAAACCCACCGCATTGTACAACACTGTATAAAACAGTACTCTATTATGGCACATAATACAAAATTAAATCAAGATGGGTTAATCATAAAGCCCCCAAGCTACTTTAGTGTGACAAAATGGGCTAAAACCCACAGACATGAATATACAC
The DNA here is from genome assembly GCA_016859345.1 of Istiophorus platypterus. Taxonomy (NCBI): domain Eukaryota; kingdom Metazoa; phylum Chordata; class Actinopteri; order Istiophoriformes; family Istiophoridae; genus Istiophorus; species Istiophorus platypterus. The sequence continues at coordinate 9,194,763 of CM029121.1, forward strand.
ATTGCATAAATGTGAAACAAAGACATATTATACAGAGCTGAAAGTTAAATCATTCATAATTAGTTTTACATGAGAAAATTCAAGAGAATATTAAAAATGGTGATGATAGGACAAGGAAAATAAGAGCAGCCTGGCACTAGAATTTCAGAGGGGACAATAATTACACTAAAGATGTGAGAATGGTTAATTATAAATGAAGGAAATGAAGGTGAAACATCACCACTGAGATTCTGTTCTTCCTTTGTCTATAGCTCATCAGCACAATAGTCCCATTAGAACATACAGATATTGAATTTCCATCAGGCTGCCACACTCAAATAAGATTTTTTTCAAAGAAATAAATTTAACCAGCAGACTAAGAATGAAAATTCTCATTCTGATTCCCAAAGACTCAGGCTCATAAACAAACACTTAGAACATCATTTACAAACTGAGCAGAGACAAACACTAAGGCAAAGTCTCCTCACTTGTACTGCTGGTGATCCTTGGTGCTGCGAGTCTTTGCCATGAAGCGTTCGGCTAGTTTCTCCAAGTTTCTGGAGTATTCCATCTCAATCTCTGCCTTCTTCCTAAAGAAGTCCTGAAGGTCCTGCAGCAGCTGGACCCTCATCTCTGTCTGCTGGTCCAGACATTTCTGCTGCTCCACTAACTGGGCACGGATCTCTGAAGGAAAGCAAACATATGTGCACAAAAAGATCAGGATGAAGCCGGAAGTCCAAGGATGAAAATTAGTTTTAAACATTCCAATCATGTAAAATATTAAATCTGTACAAATTGTTTACTTAGAAATATACAGTTAGGTGAAGAAGTGATAGGACAGGGACTCAATTTTTGTAATTTTTGCCTCAGTAAACCCCCAATGGATTTAAATTGAAGGAATCAAGCTGTGATTGAAGATTAGAATTTCAGCTTTAATTCAAGAGGTTTAACAAAAATATCACATCAGTTTAGGAGTTACGCACATTTTTATTTATTGTCCTTAATTTTCAAAGGCTTAGAACTAATTCGACAATGACTGATGATCAGTTTCACATCTTGATTGGCTCGTTTCAAATCCAATGTGGTGGTGTAAGGAGGTAAAATTACAAAAATTGTGTCACTGTCCAAATATTTAACTGACTGTAGTGCACTGTTTCCATCTTTGAAGCAGCATTTCTTTCTCGAATAAAAAAAAAACATATTTTACTGAGCACACTGTAGATTGTAAGGATGTGAACATGCAGAGAACACCTTAACCAGATAGAAGCGGAGAGCTGCCTCATGTCGTTTTGCCAACTCAGACATTGTTACACACAAGATTAAGAATCAGCGAGATAAGCGGTAACATTATGGTACATGTACACATCTGTACAACAGACCAGTCGAATACAGCATATTACCCCTTAATTATGGGTCTTCTGAATGTTTGTGGAGATGTGAGGTTGGCAACACTGGTTCAAGGTGATTCATTAAGGCTGAAGATAATTCAAAGATGAATGGAACCTAATTGCCATCACACCCAGAGTTGCAGCAAAGAGCAAAACACATACGCAAATGTGCTCACACACACACACACACACACACACACACACACACACACACACACACACACACCAGTGCCTGTAACTGTAAACCCAAGCCACTGCCATAGAAAGCAGAGGTGACAGTGGAACTTGCTTAAACAAGTTGTATGTGCAGGTAAATTGCCCTCTGAGGTCTTTTCTGAGGAATCACACCTGTCATAGTACCCCTCATTTACATCCTCCACAGGACAACTGGAATCGAACACACAAACACACACACAAATTGTTTCCGCTGTGTCTCCTGCCTAGCTAGGGCCATGTATAATGGATTCCTTGTAATGGAAGGTAGCCTGTGCCACACATCTTCAGCCGAGGAAACAGATTAATGAGGTTATTTAGAGCCAAAAAGACACGAATATAGAGCAGCACAGAATGATCCCTCATATAAAAAGCACAAAACACTAAAGCTGCAACATGCCTTCACAAATTACTTGTATAACTCACTGGACTAGGTGTCTCTGCCGGTTTCTTGGCAGAGCCACAATATACGGAAAATAAGAGTCAGCTGAACAGGACAAGGATGATTGTTTCGCAGCAAAGTTTCATGTGCACTGCATTTTCCCAACTTACAGTAGATGAGATGATGATAATGCACGGACCGATCTATAAGATCAAGTACTTAACAGCAGGCGTTGCCACTCATTATCAGTCGGCTTCAAGCCTCATTAAAACTGATCTGAAATATGTGCAGTCGTTAAAATGAAGACAGTATAAAGTGAATGAGAAGGAAAATCTTCACTTCTGATCTGGTTAATATAGATATGCCCTGACTCCTGAGACCATAAGAAGACATTAGATTTTTTTGCTCAAGATGCTACTCTTGATCTTGTTGAGCTGTGAGGAATTTCCATCCTGTAACATGGAAACACCGTGACACTGGACTGTCAGCACCATAAGATACACCTTTTTTGGGGTTTTTTTTGTGTTTGTAAATGAAAATTGGGAGAGGGAACTACCATTGAATATAGCAAATTCACTGGAATAAGTTCATTAAGGGCCCATGAGAAATTCATTGTCACCAACAAAATTTTGTCCAACCTTGTATATTATTCTCTGACTCAAGAGAGTGTCGGTTGAAGGCGCCGTTTGACTTTCTGCTAAATAAACCCATTTATATAACAGAAAAATTAGATTTTGCATTTTGTGACATAGTTCTAAACTATAACGTATCTCTAATTAATTATAAATCTGCTTTAGTCTGATCTCAGCTGTACATAACTACCTAGAAAGTTAAACAAAAAAATTATTTTGTTTTTTTCTTTACAAATGTGGGAATACTCACAATGAAATGAGTGCTACAAGTTTTGTCATTACCTAAAATTAAAAAACTATATATTTTAATGTTAATTAAACATGTCTCTCTTTGGCATTTATCACTTTTCTTAAAAGAAAAACGCAGTTTAGGAATATTACAAGTGCTTTTAATGTTTTACTGTCAATATATAAAATGTGCTTAAGGGAAATGATAATAAAACTGTATTCATTGGAAGTATACATCGATCTTTTATGCCTTAAAAATTCCATTTTCAAAATATTTACAAAATAATAAAATACGGAGGCCCAATATAATCATCTATACTTCAGATTCAACGTGAATAAGAATTAGGCCCCTATGAACACATTTTAATAATAAATCATCTTATTGTAGTATGTTATGAGGTGGTCCTCTAGATATTCTCCTCCTGAATAGCAGCTCTCCCACAGTTACCAGCTCTCTGAACGTCAATATGCATCAGTTTAGCTTTATATTAGTCATGGTTTAGAAATTGTCATGTTGAGTGTCTGTCAGTCCCTGGCACGAGGGCTCGACATGCGACTTCACCAAATAAAATACTTTGGCTGTTTATGTTGCTAATGGACTGTAATTTAGCCACAGTCTATTTTTCCTCCTTTGATGACTTTAAGATCTGTGTCACTACTAACACATGCTGCATCCAACTTACATTTTCCAGCTTACTGTGCATAATTTGCTTGTGGAGCAGTGTCTGTAATTGTGATTTACTGTAGTTATCACAAAATAAAAATCATTTTACATGTGTAGTTGCACTGTTAGTTGTCTACCTCCTTGACTATAGCAATAGCACTCACTCTGACCACCTAATGAGCTGTAAAGAAAAAATATCCTCCTGTTTATTTCCAAGAGAATCGCAGCTTTTGTCTGCAACATCACTTGAACTAGACACTAAACTAACCCAGACCACAGGAACGGCAACAGATAAAAACACATGCTTGGTCAAGAGTATAAATCTGGCCTACCCTGCTACTTAATGAATAACCTAATTAATATGGTAGTGGCCTAGAACAAAGATAACCATTTAATGAGACTATTAGACAGCAAAAAAAGACTTTACAAAAAAGCCAAAAGATCCCTGAGAGCCATGGACGGAGACCATTAAAAGTTCAGTATGTCAAGCTACTTAATGGCCAATCAGCTGCTGACTCAATTAGAGAGTTTCCAGTCAAAGAGGGGTGTGAAAATCATTGGTGTGTATGTGTGATTGGGCACAAACAAATGTCCTTAATGCAGTAATCAAATTAGCAAAAGGCTCAGCTCCATTAATCATTATTAACTCTTCGCAGAAAATCTTGATTAAATCCTGATTTACATCAGGTCTATTTGAGAGATTTGATTTTTTTTTTTTTTTTTTTTTGCATTTCCAAGTAGAAGCTCCTTTCTGGCACTCATAAGGAAATTAATGACTTTAAGACAGATGGGACACAAGGGAGGCGTTTCTGCAATACTGAATCTGAGTGAAAGCTTATCACAGCAATTAAACTTTCAACCACATTTCACCACACACATCATTAATGTTGACGAAAGGACTGCAGAGACAAAGTAGAGGTTTGACTGCAATGAAGAAATCAAAACATCAACATTAAGAAGACTGGGGCACTGACAAACTGCGAGACCAACGATGAGTACTGAGAAGGAGGTGGCTTTTAAATGTGACTGCATTCAAGTCCACTAGGCCCTTTTGATGAATGAATAAGGCTTACAATTGCTTCCATCTCCTGAGGTTCTGGGGATTAAAACAAAGCTACCATGGCACTGACACAAAGGAGCGTACTGGATCATTTAACACAATTATATTCATGACTGCACTTGGAAACTCATTAAATCATTCATTTTCATAGTCAAACACTGGCCATGGAAGCTGCAGTACCAAGTTAAAGTAAGAGGGAATTAATGTTAAAAGGCAACCACCTGTCAGAGGAAATAACAGGTCTGGCACTTTCTGAAATTGGGATGTGCTTTGCAAACATGTGTTTTAGTTCAAGAAACTTCATGAAATGAAGTCAAACCAGGGCCATGACCACAGCAAGGCAGATAGTTTTGAAATGCATTTTTTTTCTCATTTTGGCCTTCCTTCCCCACTAAATGGAGTTTTTCAACTCAAGAGTAATGCTTTTCATAAGTGCTGACTGCTTATGGATAGATGTACCCAGGAGAAGCACAATTTAGCCTTAATTGAGATGTGTCAATCTCACCTCTTACCTTAGGTGACTACTATATTGCACAATATTGTAGTTTGCCACCAAACGAGAGGCAAGAGTAGGAAATTCTGTTATTCATACTAATCTGGCATTTCAGTGTCCTAGAATATTCATATGTAAACAGTTTTTTAGATGTATACACCTTACTGTGACCTCTGATTAGGATCTGACAATTATATAAAAGAGTAGGAGAAAGTTATCTCAACCTAAAGGCAAAAACTTGCAATGAATAACTAAGTTAATTCAGTGTTTCAGTACAGCCAAACAGCTCCCCTTGATCATTTGGATGCTTCATCTGAATTCCCTGCTGTGGGGAACATCAGCTATTTGACTGGTTTCTTACAAAACTAACAGAACCAACACAGACTGACACACGGGACTTTGCATTTTATTTAATCTGCCTACTCTGATCCGACATGTTTCTCCAATTGGGCCCACATTACGGTCGTAACGGGTGTTCCTCTACAATTACCTGGCACATTCCTACTGTTCTGAGGTTATCTGTATGGTAAACACGTGTAGAGGCTTCTGTGCCAAGGGAGTTGGGTGTAGGGAGACATCAAAGCCTTCTGTGATCCCTTTCACTCTGGGGAATGGAGGGGAGATGAGGGCAACTGCACACTGTGTTGAGAAATAATGCTACAGGAAGAAACAAGAGTGTTATGTTGTAGGGGAAATAATCAACAGCCTGTCCCTCCATTTCTCTGTCTGTATTTACTGAGCAAGCAAACAGCCTGACAAAGCTCCTTTTATAAGCATATTCAGGTACAAGTCGACAGGCATGGATATCGGCTTGCAGAATTAAAACAGTGTCTATAAAAGTGTCAGCAACAAATCCAGCTGACCAATGGACATCCAGTCAATGTGGCCCAGAATGCACATGATGTCAATATAAACAATGAGAGAGCGCTGTTTGGTCTTTGTGGTGATCAGTTTGGACCAAAGCCCTTTTGTTTCTGGACTGGATGTTATCCAATTGCTCCTTTGCAGGCCACATTGCATACTTCCCATAACCCCATTCATGGCGACAAATATGTTCAAAGTTGCAGTTCAGGGTGGCTTCTGATTTGCCAGATAGGCCTGTTCTATTGTCAAGGAAACTGCCATGTAAGCAGGATGGGTACTGACCCACCATGTTGACCTCCAGAGAGAGAAACCGGGCTTCAATAAAAACAACTCACCCACTGTCAGAGGGCCAGAGAGATACGTTTTTTCTCCCGCTCTTGAACACAACACAGCATATGTTCTCCCCTGATGCTTTCAGGTAACCTTGCTGTAAATCAACCTAAAAAAAGCATCTGTTGCTTCTGCTGATTGCAGCAATGTATTCCATTATGGGTACCATAAAAGATTATAAACTGACAGTTTTTACAGTTTCTCCAACAACTATCTGGGACGAGCCATACTACATCAGTCCCAGAGCTGCACAACCACATGTAGAGCAGCACTTCAGCAGCACCTGAAATAGCAGCTAGGGCCTGAGGACGGGCCATACAGGAGGATGCCCAGCTCCACCTTCAGCTTCAGATCTAGGGTTTGGGACAGGGGGAGTTGTCTGTGCCTCTTCAGGAGGATGGGTACAAGACAGGATAAATACCATCTAAGGTAATTATGAAATGGCCAATCAGTTTTTAACAGAGCACAAGCTTTCAATTAAGGATGGAGAGGGATCACATGCTCCAAAAAGCTAAAACTCCACAGTACGTCTGCGTCTGACATTTTTTGAGTATTTTGATAATCCAACAAGGCCCTACTGTCATACTTAATTTATAGCAGGACTATCAGTAATGTTATTGCTTCTTTGATAAAAGCATATCATATGGTAAAAATTATACAAAAAGTAGTTTCATCCAAGCAATTAGATTGGTGAAAGATGTGCCTACCACTTTGTTAATTTCCAGTGAGCATGACTCATTATGCATTGGGTTGGTTTTTGTGTTGTGGTAACCAGGGATCTGTTGTTTTATCTGCCTTACCTTCAGGCAGGCATTTTGCTTTTCAAAAAATAAACTGTACAGTCGCTTGTCTACATTCCTGCCTGTTAGGAATGTCCCCTTGTTTTTAATGCATTAATGTGCCAGTAAAACAGAATATCTTTCTTTAAATAATCAATGCAGATCATGTGACAAGGCCCAGTCTAAATTAGATACTATAGAGAAAAAGGGTGCAGGTCAGATAGTAGATGGGAATGTGGAAGATATTAAGTTGGATCATGCCTATGGCAACATATGGCATGCACTTGTATCAATGAAGCCACCAGTACAATCTGCACAGTTAGTGTTGAACAGATTCACAGGCTCTCTTTGTTAGATGTTCAAACCCAGATGTAAGATCCACTACTGTAAGCACTCTGAACCTCTTGGCCATCTCCCTCTCCCTCCCCACCTAAAGCTCTCTCTGCCCTTTCTCTCCATGATGTTAATGACAGGTAGATGGATGGGAACTAAAGGCCTAAAGGGTCTAGTTCTAGCCTGGTGGAATGGCGTCGTAGGTCCTGGACCAGATTGGGAGACTCCATGGGGAGTACACCAAGCATTGACAAGCATCGTGCGACTGATGCAGGTAGATGATGGCTTTTAGGTATGCTGCTTGTACTGCAAAAGTACACAGTGAAAGGCAAAGCGATCAGATTAAGCAGAATCATCAAAGGAGCAGAAAAGGCTTCTCTTTAAAGCTGAAAAAGAGTAACACTAATGTAACAAACTAGGAATTTACAAAAAGCACACGATTCTGTCGACAAATGGTTGCGCTCTTTATGTACAGTGTATTATGTTTACAAGGTCTTCTTCCACTGTACCAGTAGCTTCAAAAACCCAAACTGTAGGGAAATCCTTATGAAGTCCTTCTATCAATACAATACTCTATCATTTATTTTGTCATATAGTATTATTACCTTTTTGTTGCTTCTAACAACAAAAATAATAAAAAGGAGGCACAGACCAAGTACAATGCCACTAATAAAATGACAACAAACATCATTTTTCAATATTTATTTTAAACAGGAACCTTTTACCAATTTTTTGAAAACTCACATAATAACATTGAGTCAAACTCATTGTCAATGGTAACCTGTAAGTTGACAGTGTAATTGCAGTTTGCTAAAGCTAGCGCTGGCTAGCCTACACCCCCTGCTCACTTTACCTACATCATGCTTGCTGTAGCACACTCAAGAGAGTCTCCCAGTTGGGAGAGGTTCCTCCATTGACATGAGACTCATTAGGGCCAATAAGTCACAGCCCAGAGAGTCACATGGCATTCTTGGGAAGGAGAGCTTGTGTAATGATTTCATTACATTGGTGGGAAGAGCAAGTTCATCATTTGCTTGGTATGACCCACATTGTTGGACCCTGCCACTTCTTCTGTCTTACATCTGGGCATGACTGCTGGAGTGTGTCACTGATTCCGGCACTGGTCATCTCGAATAACTCCACTAATGAGGCTAAATTACTGGTATGTAGATCTTCTATTTACCAACATGAGTCATACGCACTCCGTCTGTGATAAGCATGAGACACTTGAAACGGTGAAAAATCCAAATTTTGGTTGAAAAAAAAAAAAAAAGCCATCAAACAGTTAGGACTTGAAGAACAGTCATGTCCGTCTGAACTAATGCAGACCTGCTAACAAAGCTGAACTCTCTCCAATCAAATAAAGCACAGCCAAACTACACACAACATACTGCCAGCTTTGCTAAAGCATTTTATCTCAAAATATTACAGAATTGGCAAAGTGGGCCCCATTACAACATCTGACTGACATGTTAGCAGCTTCCAAAACCACAGAGAGGCTTCCAATGGAAGTACTGCTACCATGATCCAGAGAATGGCTGTTAGTTCACAGTGGAAAAGAGCCTGGCCCATAATCATCGGCTTCTTTCAAACACTGATCTGCACCAACGTCCTTTGGGATATTTCATGATCCAATTGTATGATTCTCTGCTCTTGTGTAGTGATTTACAAGAGGTATGTTTTACAGCAGCTTTTCTGCTGTGGCAGCTTTGTTTGTTGGTCACTCATGCCACATCCATCCTGCTAAGCAGAGGAGGATTATGAGGTTCTATTAGCTCACATAAATTATAATTTCCTATGACGTGGACACGGACACACACACACACACACACACACACACACACACACACACACACACACACACACACACACACGCACGTAAAAGCAACACACAACTCCCCTGTACACAACAGATACAGGCAAAGACAACAAAACAAGAATAACACACATCCCTCTACTTCTCTTAACAACTCTAATACACAGAGGAAATGCTGTAGTTGCCATTATTTGAGTTCTTGTGTTTTCTCTTGGGCTCAGGAGAATTGTGGGCGGCAGACCCAAAGAGCTCAGGTTCCTTCCTGTTCTCTGGTTTTTATAGTCTGATTCAGAAACAGCTCAGCTATGGTGGTTAACTGCGCTTTCTGTTCAAGCACAATACTCTTAAGCCGTCAAAAAACAGATGTGAGATGTGGGACAATTGTTACCAAGTAAAATATATGCTTAAATCTACGGCTGTCTATGTCACCTCCCTTGAACAAGGCAATATTTAAAAGTGCAATTTCAATAGCTCTAACGTAATAATCTCTGCCAATTATATCCAACTCTGCTGAATGGCATGAGCCAAAAAGCCATGGTTGCTAAGGTAAAGCCCCCGAAAACGAGAAGCCTGAAGTGAGCAGGAGAGATCAATCACAGTTGACATTGTGGTCGGCTGTAAAGACAATCTTTTTGATCCAAACAAAATAAGAAGCGAGGAGCTGAATGCTGGGACAAGTAAGCACACATCGAGGCCAGGCTGTTTGATCAGCTGCTGGTTAACATCTAGACAGTCTGTTTGATCTGGACACCAGTTTGGTGTGTTTGGTCTGGCTGAGATTTGTGTGCTTGTGTGTGTCAGTTTGAAAATGTGTAGGTTTGCTTCTGCATCTTTTTGTGTGGACACTCTTAAAGGATTAGTCCACTGAAAATCTTTGGGATGTCAAATATTTCCCTCTGTAAAAGTGCCTCTAAAAAGTTTACAGCTTGCTCATTTGCGGTGGACAGCAGCCGCAGTCAACTTGGTTTCATAGTGATGACAACCGGATCCAACTGTTACCCGGAGAATTGGACAAAGCATTTCAAAATATGCACAGAACTTCTCAAAGTACTCCTGTAGTATAATCCACCTCTCCACTGTTCAGTATGTTCTTAACACTCACAGTTTCTCTTATTCCATACAAAACACAATTTACATGTCATGTTTTTGACCTCATAGTTCCAACCCTGTCCAACTGTCAGCAACCAGTAGTGCACTTAATCATTTACCGGCAAAGCAAAGATTAATGTAAACGTTCTGAAAATGTGGAATTCAAATAAAATTGATGCAAATTTAATTTGCCCCCATGAGTGAACTAACTAACCAACTAACCACTGCAATTCCAAAAGAATTAATTGATTTTACCATTACATTTTACCATTTCAAATGTTGATGTGAGAAGGCCTTTCTTTTGGAGAGGCTATTTGAATCCTTTTCTATCTACTTAGAATCAAAGCGGACCACAGCTGCCATCCTCTAAAGAAGCTAACTGCAAACTTATCAAAGACATCTTTAAAGCCTACAGGGGCGAGAATTTGATCCTCAAAAATTAGACTTTCAGTAAACCTAACAAATTGAGGGACAAAATGATTTGACCCCGCTTCGCTTTAAAGCTTCATACCAAGGATAGTGAAAATGTGGAAGAGTACACTAAGTTCAGGAAGTGGTCACATCTATGTGGCTCAGCATCAGAGAAAACAGAATCTGCGAGAAATACATTGATCTTTCTCGGTCTCTCTGCCAGACCTCACTCCCTTTTCTCATTCATCTCTAGACCATACCCAGCTGCTCTGTCTATTGCCCTAAAGGGACCAGTGTGGGTGCTTGTGTTTGAAAGAAAGACAGACAGATCTAGATAATCTGTATACTCAAAACAAGCCCAGGCAAAGGCCTATAAGCTTGTTTTAATTTAAAGGTAAGTATAAAAATACACTGAACATACATACTCTACGTATGCAATGTGCTATTTTCTTCTATTTCACCAAATGAAAAATGACACTTTGCCTAGCCAACCTTTGTGCTTTCATTTGGGGATATTAGTGATCAGAGAGAAAAAGGAGCTAAAACTCATATGTCAAGGCAGTCAGTCACCTTCTCATTCTGAACAAAGCTAACCTCAGGCTAAACACTTGGCTGGGAGGGCCTAAAGCTCTTACAGTTGGGATGTTTGTTTGGGGTAACAACACTACAAAAAATCTGTAGTCAGACAGCGGAGGAGATTAATGCCAGTAAAAAGGTTTTGCACAAGAAACATCTGGAACGGAAGCACGCAAGCTTTCATCTATAGGAATACCTTCTTCCTCCTACAGTAAACAAATGGAAACTGTAGCATGCTGGTGGGGACTTGAATAATACAAACTCTGAAAGATGGAGACTGTGGATATACAGCATTCCCTTTCATGGGCCCCGAGGAGGCGGGAAGAACAAAAGGAGAGCATACAAATGAATAGTCACACTATGTGGCTCCTTACCCATACACCTGCAAACACTCAACACACACACGAACAGTTGGGCTACATTGCAGGTATGCAGACCCGACTGATGGTGGGAGAGATGAATTGGTTCGATGGCTCTGTCACCTACAAGTTCCCTGCCCACATTTCTCAACTCCCCTGTGCATCTCCTGACCTCTGTTCTCCCCTTTTCCTCCCTCCTCTGCAGACTGGACAGTTTGGTCTCAGCTCAGGTTTTGTTAGTGGCCTCTGATGGTGCCAAGAGCTGCCAGGGTCTGCCGTGAAACGCTGCCCTTTATTTTGGCCTGCGAGCAAGTCTGTCAGCCAGTTTCATCTGTTCACTGGGGCGTCTACTGGAATGTTCATTTTGACTGATAACCCAGTTAAAAAAAGAAAGGGTGCAAAAATGCATTGTTCATAAACCAATGTTTATATTAATCAGTGTATACTGAGCATCTATAGTCTGGTTTATAAAAATGTATAAAATAGTTATTGAAACTACCCACTAGCCCAAAACAAGAAAATATTATCTTTAGATTGATGAAAAAAACCAAAATCTTCACATACAAGAAGCTGAAAACAGTTTGTCAGCGTTTTTGAAATGACTTTAAATAGATCAATACTTAATAATGTTAATTCTAATAAACTTATTTTATCACTAAATACCTTGCTCAACTTTGAGTCTGGTCAACCATGAACACATGCAAAAAAATTTTTGTAGAACATTTACTTCACATTACATATTGCATTTTATTAAACATATAAACCAAATTTGGTGGGGTTGATCAACTTATACACCCCAGGTTGTACCTGTGTTTATTGTGCATCCATCACTTACTATGCCCTCTGTCTGTGCATCTGTAACCTTGTCCAGCTGTGTATTCACCCCTAATGTTTGTACATCTGCCTTCCTTCACAGTATGTACATTTCTATTTTAAAGGCCGTTCCTCTGCCTTTCTTCCCACACAGCAACGTGGAGACACCAGAGCTGGGCAGGGACTCCGTGGCCTAGAGCCAGCTGGAGCCGCTGCCAGTTTGGGTTGACAACGTGTTCCCACAGTCGGGACACTGTGGCACCATTGGGCCAGAGGAAAGTATAGAGGGGAAAAGGAGATGACTGTACACAGCTATAGCTGAGATGCCACTCAAAAAGCTGGATCACCTAACCAAGCTAGAACCAAAGAAGAAGAAGAATGCACTTGGTAACTCAATCAAAGAGTCACCGCACAACAATTACTGGATACAAGAATGGCCATGCTTTTTATGGCAGAGTTGTGCATGTGATTTGGGTATGTGTTCATTAAACTTCCATTGAACTTTGACCCAGTGAAAACTGCATCCTATCATTCAAAGCCAAGCAGCACCCTTCACGTACAAAGTTCAGGGTTTTGTCTGAGATGGCCAGAAAATCCATCCAGTATAACTTAAAGCAAATGATGAAGGATGCCATTCAAGAGTCTAGGTTTGCTACTATATTATTGTTGAGTGCATGCTACCAGAGACAAGCCCCAGTCTCACAAATATCTCACTTAAAGTCTCCCAGTTCCCTTATTAAACACTCCATCTCCATCTCCATAAACCAAGCATCTATGTGTACCTTCAGACATCCTTAATGAATTTTTACTTGACAGTTCTCCTAAATTAATTCTAAAATATTACACATGGCAGAGGGTGGGATGCACACCCTGGTTGCTATTATTCATCCTTCTTATGATCAAATGTGCCACCTTCCAACTTAATGAAAACAAATACCAGCAAGATTGACCTGTGGATAGCTTGATGCATCTTTTTATGACAAGATTAGTAGATGAAAGGAGGCTTTATACTTCAAAAATATATTAATGCAACAGGCTCAAAACCAGGCTTTACAAACACAAACAACTTGAGACAGCAACAAAGTAATAAGGAAGCTCCTTGTGGTTCATGCTTTGAGGAAGGTATGTCCTGCAGTCACAGCCTCAATTATCACTGTGTAAAATTGGGGTCATCAATATAAAAACAATATTTTCAAAATGATTTCAGGCTGAGTCTGAGATCTCCCTTTCTGAATCTCTGTAGATGACTGATTCATACAGTCAACTGACTACAGGTATTTCATATACCTGGCTGCTGAGTTGCAGAAATAACTTTGCATTCTATGCTACTTAATATAAACTGAAACTTAATACGAAGACTAAAAATCTAAAACAATTTCAGATGGGCTACATTAGGCAAAGTGATGCTCTGAGCCAAATGCTAACATTAGCATGCTAAATTTAGCATGTAACATGCTAACAATGAAAGTGCTATGCATGCTGATGATTAGCAAGTATAATATTCTCCATTTTAGTGAGAATATCTGCAAGCTGTATTTCTAAATAGAACATGAGACACAATATACAGCTGAGGCTGATAGGAATGCCAACGGTTTTGGCATTTTTGGCCATAAAGCAAAGAATTAGATATGTTAAAATATTGACCTGATGGTGGAGTAAGATTAAGGTTTAAAAGACTCATCCATGCGGCACCATGAATGTTTGTGCAAAATTTCATGGCAATCTAAGCAGTGGCTAGATTTCAGTCTGTACCAAAATGGTGAACTCACAGACCAACAGAGGCCTCTGAATTGGTCTAAACAGCAACTTTCTCTCTACTGCTGTAAACTGAATCTGGGTACATGGAGGACAGTTCTTCACAACAAAATGTTAACATACGGAGCATATTTCTTCCAAAAGGTCACAAGCCCACAACCATCAATGCAAAGTGAATGATAACTAAAACAGTGTATGTGGTTAGTTTCCTACTGTAGAGAGGGAAGAGATTTTTCTCCACTGATATTTTGTTGGATTCCTACTCATTTCTATGAAACCTTCAGGAGAGCGGATGGCCAGGCAGCAGACGTGTGCCACAGACACAAAGAACAACAGCCAACCTCAACCTTGCACAGTGGAGTTAATTATGGCTTAAATCAGACGGGTGCACCAATACCCTGAATTTAGAGAAAAAACCCACATGGGAAACATCAGCAATGCCTTCATTTCTACTGTATCCACTAAACAGCAAGGAAAAACATCATCCTCTGCTCATCTGTTCTTCCTTCTTGTTACTGACCACCCCTCGCTCTGCCACAAAAAACAGCACCTCGCAGGATGTGTGGTTTCTGAGCCTTTGATAGGGTTAAGTGAGCAGAGGAGCTGGAGGAACTAAGGAGCAGCAACCCTACTATTCAAGACAAGGCCTGTAATTCCAGAGGCATAGACATTTGCTGCAAGCCTGCTTGGGAGAGAGAGGGACCGGGAGCAAAAGAGAGGGGAGGCGGGAAATGGTGCAGGGCTAATCATGAGTTGGAAAAGTGTTGGAGAGGAGGGCTAAGGACCAATGGCTCTGGGAAACTCTCTGACAAAAAGGAAATGAGTGGCACAGGTTATTGCAGACACTGCAGGCTGTCTCATTTTTTCTGACGAGTAAAATGTTGCAGAAAGATTATCCTAAGGCAACTCCTTCCTTATCTACTTTAAATAGAATGACCAAATTAAATTACACTTGGTTCATGACAGACAAAAGGTACATTGTAAGGCACTCTGTTGTTCATGTATAGACCACTGCAATCTGTACACCAACACCAAAGGCAATGCGAGTACACAGAGATCTAGCAGAGAAGTTTTCAATGGACAGAACGTTTCACAGGTGGGACAGAGTTCAGTAGGAAGTTAGCAGGACTGTACACGTTGAGGTTTACTCCAAAACAAACAATAGCGTCTTTTCTCAATTGTACACAAATGCTTCCATCTTTTGCTCTCTTTTAGTTCATCTGCAATTGTTAGGATTGCCTTTCCCCACTGATTTCCTCATCTTGCTTATCTCCCACTTCAAAAAAAAGTTTTGGAAAATGTAACACCAAATTCAATTTAAGATAAATATTTTCTAATAAAGAACCTCTGGGGAAAAAGGACATAAAGATGAATCCCATGAAAAAAACTTTCAAACTTTCAATCAGCCCCATTCTCCTATTCAGATCTTCCAGGGACAAGTTTAAAGAGACGGGGCTACTTTCAAGGTCTAAAAAGATGGATAACATGTCTTATCTGCAAAGGAGCAGCTGACTGAGACAAAGCACGGCTGAATGTTTGAACCATCATGTGCACTCTACACACACACACACACACACACACACACACACACACACACACACACACACACACACACACACAAAAACACAGACAGACACAGACACACACGCCCACGAACCACAGACATATGCCTATTCAGCCTTCTCTAAAAATAGTTTTACAAACCCTGCTACGTCTACACACAGACAGTATTGATTACAAGGGTGATGCCTTTAAATTAGACTATAAGTAGCATACAGCATCCTTGTGTGCTACCCTTGTGAGTGTTAATAGGAAAAATTAATGTTTATTTAGTAACATGTTCTGTGTGTGAGCCTTTCTTCTGTGTGATTCTCTTTCTGCACTCCCTCCTGTCATCTTTTTATTCTTTGTGTGAATAAATTACATAGGTGTGTTTCCCAAAATTAATGACCAACATGCTTATTCACCCATTTTAAACTTTTCTATTGTGTGGATGGGCTGAAAACATCATGCAAAAGCAGAAAATACCCCCAAAACCCTCAGAGGAAAAACAGTTAATCTTTTCCCACCTGGTGCTCAGAGCTGTGACAGCTGAAATAATCAACCCTCAGAGACAGGTTCAGCCTCATGTAAACATACTGACGTTGAGAAATATGTAGCCTGGGCTCTGACAGGAAGGGTAGAGTGATTTAAGAGTTGACTTTAAACAACCCTAAAATATACAGTCTTCATTAAACCTTAAGATTATGGAGTGAGACTTCATTTTGTTACTGAATTATAAATCGGGAAAACTGACCCAAATAGGGATTAATAAACTGAGAACTCTAATAGATGTGTCCAAACGCACTTTATTAAACCTTAAAAGTGTCTCAAGGTTAGAGTTTGCCTCGTCCTAATGTTCACAGTGCTGCATGAAGCACCTCAGAACACTGGAGCTGACAGAAAGGCTATGGTAACTGAGCTAACCACTCTTTACAACTGTGGTGAGTAGAAAAGCATCATGTCGAACCTTGAGGCGGATGGGCTACAACAGCAAAAGACCACATCGGGTTCCACTCCTGACAGCCAAGAACATGAAATCTGAGGCTGCAGGCACACAGGCTCACAAAAGTTGGACAGCTGAAGACTGGAAAAACATCTGGTCCAGTGAATCTCCGTTTCTGCTGAGACACGCAGATGGTAGGGTCAGAATCTGGCGTCAGCAGCATGAATTCATCGACCCAACCTGCCTCGTGTCAACAGTTCGGGTTGGTGATCTTGGTCCGACGGTGTGGGGAATGTTTCCTAGGCTAACTTTGGGTCCCTTAACACAAATCATCTATGGTTTGAAGGCCGCAGCCTATCAGACTGTTGTTGCTGACCATGTTGCATCCTTTATGGCCAGAATTTACGCATTTTCTAATTGCTACATTGCAGTAATCTTACTCTGGTTTCATGAACATGACAGCACGTGTACTTCAGTGGCCTCAGTCACCAGATCTGAATCTGACAGAACACCTTTGGGAAGGGGCTAGAACATGAATGTGCAAATCTGCAGAAATGATGTGATGCAATCATATTAACGTGGACCAGAATCTCAAAGGAAAGTTTCCAACAGCTTGTGGAATCCAGGGCATGAAGAACTGAGGCGGTTTTGAGAGTGAAGGGAGGAAACTGCATGGTTTTAGTATCGCGTTTCCAATGAAGTGCTCGACATGTATATACTTCACACTGTGATTGCATTGCAAAGAATGTGTTTGTTCTATTTATGTTTGATCTGGGGTTTTATTTTTACTGTAGTTTGATTTTATACCACTATATCAACTTTTGTCACCTTCAATGCTGACAATTTATTGTTTATTATTTGCTTTCAATAAGTCAGTATCACCACAAAGACAATCTATCAAAAGTAGGATGAAAAAAAAAAAACCATGACAACAGCAGGTTTTGTCTCACAGTTGGGGCAGTGTTGGTGACGCCCACAACTAGACTGCTGAGCTGCATGTCCTTTGTAGCACTAAAACTACAACCCAGAGAGCGCAAATGGGGTATGTCAGAGTTAAATTCCAATTCATAGCCACATGTTTGCAACATTTTGTGCTGCATCAAGCTACACTGACATGTCTATATACATAGAAAAACTTTCTCAGAACACCTCAAGAAGTGTCAAGACCTGACCAGCTGTTTCATCCAAACTACAGACAGTCTGATAAAGAGAATCGTATATAACATCTATACACAATAACCTGATCCACTGACGTATCAACTCGGTCTGAATGTCAGAAGAAGAGCATCAGTACGACTTAGAACTTCAGTATTGCTGCTCATCGGCTGGGGATTGAGGGCAAAGGGGTTGGGGTTAAAATGGGTGGGCTGGGGGTTAAAGTAATGAGGTGCATGGATGGGTGAGCTAAAGCTGAGATTGAAGATTGAGGTTAGAGAATTTAGGGCAGGTGGAGGATAGTTCGGGGGGGCTGCCTAAGAGCTGGGGGCTTAAGCAGAAGGAAGAATCATTTCTTATACAGAAGTGATCATTTGTGTACAGAACCAACATAGACGGTTGTGGAGGGTCTTAACCTACAGCCACATGAAAATGCCACAGAAATTTTTACCATGGGCCAAACTTCAAAGCAGAAGCATAATCTAAAATCAAAGAGTTATAATTATGCTGATATGATACACTCCAGAGTTTCAAACAAATATGCACACATACATTTTTAATGGCTATTTTTAGGGCTGTGAATGAATCATCACAGACCAAGAAAGAGGGACCATCTTAAGCCTACAATCATTATCATTTTATTATCATGCAAGTTTCAAATATTCCCAGAATCAAACAAAATATCAAGTAGAACCACGTGTTTCTTGAGTCGCAACTAACCAAACTGACAGCTCAAAGCAAACTTTAAAAGAACAAGGGAATTCTGTGCTGTACTACGGGATTTGAATTCCTTTTTTGCTCTCAGTCTGATGCAACAACATCTGTAAGGCCTAAGCTGCACTGCAAGGGCATAATAATAAGGCTGCCCTAATCTAGACAGTTCACTGCAGTGCAGTTGAGTTTGGTGGTTTAAACTGAGGCACAGATAAATATTTGCTCCAAATTCCTCTTCCCAAGATCAAAATTAGGGATCCTCACCTCACAAAGGAATTTTAAGAACAGAGGAGAAGAACCAGGGCAGGATAATTACATGTTTATTTCAGAGTGATGACTACACATTGAAAAAAAAAAGCACAGGGCAAATTTCTAAAAAAAAACAAAACAAACAAGCAAAAAAGAAACAAAAAAACCCAAAACTCTCAACTGTACTAATGTTTGAAAAAACAGAGGTTTTCCCTCAAACTTAAATTTGTGCCTACAACTTCCCTTTGCAATAGGAGTGGCTAAAATCATATCCAAATAAATTTTTAGCCATTTCAGCGGCATATCTCTAGATTGCAGTGTTTGACTAGATGTGTTGCTGTGAAATTTCGTGTGAATGTATTATAATCTTTTAGACAGATTGTCATGAAATCTGGTACTAATTTCTCCCTCAAGATGAATTTTAGTAACTTTTCATCTAGCACCGTCAACCGATCAAAGTTGTAGCTTTTATGAGCTGGTACCCGCAAAGCTATCTACACATTCCCATCAGCTTCAGCTGTACTTCAATGTCTAGCGATAGTTAACAAACGTTAGCATGCTATCATGTTACACAAAAATGCTTAACATTACAACTCCTGAACATGAGGATGTTTATATTGTCTTTGTGAGCATATTAGCGCGTTGATGTTAGGTACAGTGGCATTTTTGAGCTACAATTTAAAAGTATATCCTCAGAGAGTTTCGAGCATGACTTCACACTCTAAAGCAGCCAGTATACTCCAATACAACTGCTTGTCAGATGGTCGAATAGCTTCAGACACTCACTGACACCCACGTCACACAGTGATTGACAAGCTGTGCTGACATAATACATACATCAGGGTTTTAACTTCGCTCTCTAGCCTTACTTCATTCTTCTTTCATTCGTGACACAATTATCTCGTAGATCTTTTCTCTAAGTCCAGCCTGCTTAGAAAAACACACAGTTGTAGTTCAAATCACATCCTAATCTTTCGGACTGTGCGCCCTCACCGCGCCCCACACCTTAGCATGAGGACCAGTCGGTCCCCTTGTCACAGTCCCGTTCACAGCCATCAGGGACTGATTTTTCACAAGGCATTGGCAGCGAACGCCAAACAGTGAGGAAAGAGGAAGTCAGCCATGACGACACCCATCCCCTCTCAGTGTCCCCTTCCTCACAGGACACCAGAGGCCAAGACGGACACACACACACACACACACACACACACACACACACACAAGAAGGGAAAATGAGGAGAAAAGAGAGGCTTCACAAAGACCTAATTTCCAGATAATTAGAGTGGAAGCCTATATGGAGGAAGTGACAGAGAGTTATGTGCTGTTATCTCCTCCGACCTATCCGCAGGGAGTCTTTAACTGCCAATCATCTCACACTTTTCTAAGTCAGCAGCGACTGACTTTGAGAGCAGGCTCTCGGTCCGGCTCTCAGGCACTGAGATAACATGTCTACCACAAAATAAATGTCTCTCAGAATATCCCGTTAAAAGCCTTTGTCATCTTCCCTGTGAGAACACAAATGTGGCATGACTGGACAGGTGAAATTAAATGCCAGTTTTGCCTGCAGGAGGCAACACCACACAGATCCACCCAGTGCTTTTAGATTACCACATGAGATCTGAGCCAAGCGCAGCCGGAGAATGTGATCGACCTTAGGGCAGCTGCTCAGAGTGCAAGAGCGAGGGACAAAGAGGGAGGAAGAAGAAAAGAACATACAGATCAGCTTTCACTGCTCTTTGTTTCTCTACACTATAGAGAGCAAGACCGGGGCTTTCTCTTTTCTGTCTCCCACAGAGCCGGGAGATACAGGCCAACCTCTTGGGAGTGTGTGTGGGTGAGACCATGGTCCATTAATGCATGTGTCACACACCTAGCCAGGTTGCCATGCATCACGCCCCTGCGACACACCATTATCCAGGACAAATCACATGACCCCAGGGGAGACAGCAGCTTCCTTCACACCGGCTGATTAAAAAGTAAGACATATGAGGCATGTCCACAGTGTCTGTGTCCATGCCAGACAGCTGACTTAGCAAGTGCATAGAGACACACTCAAGCACAAGCGCACGCACACGCACACAAACACACAAACTGTGTTGACATTTTTAAATAGTTCTAAACAGTCTTATTCCCCTGCTATTATGGTGCTTCAGAAATTTCTGCCATCCTCCTTCAAGAGCATATATATGTAATGTCTTTCTCCCGTCTTATATAATATATACATTTATATGCTTTTATGACTATTTGTGTCGGAAAGGCTTTGCACTACCTAAGGTAATAACAAAAAGGGCAGACCAGGACAGTATCATGCTAGTTCTATTTCCAGAAGAGCCTGATCTTAAAAAAACTAACTTTGCTTTGAAGCTCATGCCACTCCTTTTAAAATATAATAAAAAGGGCTGTCAGGAGTCTGCATGGACTCCTTGTAGAGAGTAATGTGCGCCACTTCAACCTAACCTAAAAAAACCCAAAAGAAAAAGAAATGACATGACAAAAGTTTTCCAACAACCAAGTAATAGCTACATACAGTGTTACAGTGCTCTGTCAGGCCAGTTCCTTCAAGAAAAAAGCCGCAGCTGCCACTAGAATCAATTCTGGTTTCTTGGTATCTTTATAATCGTTTTTTCTAATGTTCATGGGTGATAAAACAGATTTATGTTGTCGGTTCCCTGTCTTGTCTAAAAAGAGAAAGAGATAAATAGAGTGAGTGTGTTTATGAACTAGCTGAGAGCTTGTAGGAATCCCTGTCTCTCTCTCTGTATTTCAATTGTCTCAACAACCGCTCATCCAATCGACTTAAAAATTTGCAGGTGTACTGAGGACTCAAGAAGAGCAGCATCAAGTTTGGAGTCTTTTGGATGACTGGTTCTCAAGGGGGCGGTTACAATGGCAGTGCAGCAGTCGGACAGTTCACAGCATGCATATTCCAGGGTTTTAAGACAGGCGGAACTCAACTGCTATGGCACTTTCTATGCCCTCACCTAGGCAGTAACAGAGCGGAGGAGCCAACCCCTGAAATGACACATTTACTCTAGCACTGCTAGGGGACACAACTAATTCATGGCAAGTGTATTGCTCAGTATCCAAGGAAGTCTAGACCCGAGTGTGAAGTTGTTTGGACGACGTTCTCAAGAAAGCTGCAAGGTGGATAAACGCAGGCCGAGCAATCAGCCCCTACCGACAGGTCAATTTTGAACTGCCACTGCACTAGTTCATCTGAAAAGAGTTTTAACACAATTAACACAAAAAACAACATTATCTACAGCCTGTTTGCAATGCAAATCAGACTAATTTGCCTGAACTTCACAGTTCTCAAGATGCAGTGGAAACACAAACAGGAATGGCAGAAGGGGAAATCAGTTTCTTGCTTAGATTCTGAGTTTAGTTGCTATGGCTCTGTATTTCCTGGAAAGATTTGGTCAAATAAAGAGCTGTAATCCTCAGGAACAGGTTTGCCAGTTACCAGTTACACTGTATTTACAGCCTGAATGGAAAGTAACAAACACTGGATTGAAACCTCATCAGTTATTTGTTTGAGTGGCCATTCCTGCTGTCAGCATGACAAGGACGGCCATCTAACTGAGCAGAGTTGGCAGAGCAGAGGTCTGAGGGCATAGGTCAGAGAGCAGAGTTCAGTAGCTTGGTAGGCAGAGGGTCAAGTTGTCGTGGACAGAAGGCGGCCAGCAGTGGGTCAGTGAGAGGATGGAGAGAAAGGGGAAGAATAGACAGAAACTGGATACCAGAAATATTGCATGGAACATTTTACTTCTCAGCTTCTAGTTTTAATCAGACTGCAGTGTGTGAGAATGTGTAAGTGTGCTAGAAATAGTTGATGACTCTGCTGCATTCTTTTCTTTCCTTTGACTGTAAACCAGAGGCAAGAAGAAGATACAATGAAATATCAACTATTTCATCTGTTGCATAATAACCGCATGACATGAGGTCTCATGACAATAAAATGATTGTGCTATTTATGGTGACAGCATTGCAGAGAAGCTAGAAGCGACAGTTTTCAGGGAATGTAAAATCTTCACAAATGCCTCAAAAGTTAAAGGGGAATATGAATACATAACTTTATCTTCATCTGTCACCTTTACTTAGTTTTAATGTTGCTGTTAGCCATGGAGAAACTCTATTTGAAGTTTAGGAACTGAGCGAGTGAGAGGGGACAAAGCACTGCCAAAGGAGGACTGAGACTTCCTCCATGTGTGACCACTGGCAGAGGGACACAATGAGCAGTGTAAGAACATGGCTGACAGATCTTTATCCGTAAATGGCTTTTTTTTCCCCAAGCACCCCACATATGTGTGGCTGGAACCACAGCTGTGGCTCCAGTTTCCATCTCAGGGGAGGGTGGAGGAGAGTTCAGGGTAGAGCTCACAAGACCTGCCTGGGGCTGTTCAAACACCAGCAATGGCTGCACACTCGGCTCGGGCCTCCTCCTGCTGCAACCCACAATGAGCCTTTATTGTGAGGGTGATAAGCTGAGAGCTGAGACCATGGGAAACTCTGTCCAGCCCCTCTCTGCATGAGTAAAAACAGACTCGGCACACTAATCGAGCAAGAGACAGAGGCAGAGGTGACCACATTAAACAGTGTAGACATTCTGGGGTGTCCGCAACAAGAAGACTGCATTACATTTTAAATTAAAAGACAGGGGGTTGGCTTCTTGGCTTTGAGCTATAATCAATGAGACTAACAGAAACAAAAGAATTATAGATCTTAGTTGACATTTCATTGAGCGCTTCTTTTTATAACACCTTTTTTCCCCTCAAACTTTTCCTCAGGGCAGCCCAACATGGTAGCCATGCCTCAAGGGGTGGTCTCTGGCTATTGATTAGGAGGGCAGCCAGCTGAAAGCCTGCTCCCCTCAGGTCATGAGGTCAAGTTAGAAGAAAGGAAAAGGGGGAGGGGACAAGGAGGAGTATGCAAGATCAGTAAATTAAACTTCTGTTTATGAGTGTTAAGGGTGGATAGGAAAGAGAGTGTATGACAGAGGGTGGAGGGAAGAACCGTTTTAGAGAGACGTTTGAAACTTTACATTCAATGTAAACTGCATTTTATGCCTCACATTTATCAGACCCAAAATCTGACATTGTCTTGTATGTGTGCGATTAATGATGGCAGAAATTAACGATTTGATGTTGAAACGGTGAGATTTTTTAGCATCAAAATGTGGACATGTTTACAACTGAAATCAGTATTTTAAGCAAAATCAGAGTTTAAGATCAGTCTGAGACAACAACTCACCATATCATGATACACCATATCAGAAAAGAGGTTGCTGACATCAAGATCTGATTTAGGTTGACTTCAGCTCATAACTGGTTCAGAATTGTAATGATTTTGCAGAAAATGACACTTATTAGAAAATTTTAGAAACATCCTTTCAGTGTGATCTTTTGCGAAAACACTGGTGAGTTGGATTAAATTGCTTATTTATTTTTAGAAGGAATACATATTTGTTTCCATGCCTGCATAGATTGTTACACTTTTACAATATACCTTTCTTAAAACATACAGGGGAGGTGATATCAAAACATGCATTTTTTTCAACAACACAGGAAGTAGCTAATCTTAGTTGGCTTATCTGTTACAGGTGCTGGAAATATGACTAATCGTTTGATAAACGCAGACAGGGTTTGACTTCCATAACAATAGTCTCTCAGTAGACAGTCCTGCCAAACACTTAATTGTTTAGAAATGCATTGTTTCAAGAAAACTGGGAAAGCCGCCAACTGAAGGCAGTTGGAAGTACAGACATATATAGACACAGGTTAAGACCCGGGATCTGTTATGGTGAATTTCTTTTACTTTTAAATATAGCCTTTCTTATTACTTTGGATTTTGGCTTATTTATGTCTCAATGCTCCAATGAAATTAAAATATTACTAAAGAACTTCGTGTCATTTTTGGCAAAAGGGTGGAACAAAGGTGAAAGTCCTCAGTTTGTCACTTGAATAAACCACTTTGTTAAAAAGGAAAACTAGAGTTTGTTACAATTTGAGTTTTATTTTTAATAGCTACGTCCATTCGTTCTGTTAGTTGTGATACAAATTTATTCACAAAAGTAACTAAAATCTAAAAACGCAGTGACCTGCAACCAACTGCAGTATTCCTTTAGGAATGTCTCCTATCATTACACTGCTTGCACACACATAAGAACTGCTGATAAAGGAAAGCAGAAACTTTGTAATTCTGGTTGTGTCCCTGTTTCCCCAAAATAATGGCTACATTTTACACCCCTGCTAGCCATGCAGCAATGCCACTGTTTCTTCAGACCCAAAACTTTGGATCCATTTTATGTGGTGAACTCTGTGGCACTGAGTACAGGCCAATAGTTATTCAAAGGGCTGAATGAGTATTCCAGTTGTTAATTTAGTTATGCTTACTAAAATAACAAACAATGGGAGTAGGATAACCTGATTAAAAAGTTAACATTTCTGTTGCAGTAATTAGAGAATTGCATTAGCTGAGTCATAATCAAATTAGTGGAGTGGATGTAAAAGAAGTGAGGGACCTCTACTTGTGACACTTCTCTCTGAGCACATGAGTAACTGATCTGATGACTTATTGACACAAGTTTTTTACCTCACAATAATTAAGCTATTCACAAAGCATAACAGCTTGGTGAAAGTTCGAGGAAAAACGTATTCACCTTTCCGTAAATCCAATTTAAATGCAACCAGGAGAAGCGCCAATCTCGCAAACACCATGAGCATCATCAGGCCTTGCCAATGTCAATACATAAAGGGACTGGGACTCCATACAGCTCCGCCTTGGTTCCCAGAAGGTTGATTCAAGGCAAAACCGGAGTACCTGAGCCAAGCAGCAAGGCACAGCTTGTGAACAGATTGTTATAGTAAGTAAAACCTTTGACGCAGAGAAGAGGAAGCCAAAGTGACAGATGTCACATGTTTTAAGTGAATGCAGGAGAACCAGCAAGAGACAAGACATGTAGCATGTTTGTGCTCATCTTAAAAAGCTTTCGCTACTACTTAACACGTAAACGGCTTACATCCAGCAGATGAATCAGCTGAACACACACAGTCGCAGATTAAAACAAGTTGACCAAGTCAGAGCTTATGACATCCGCCTTCACTTATTCCTACACTGACCTCATACCATCCCTTCCCATCCCCCAATCTTCTTTCTCCTAATCCAGCCTTACTGGGTGGCAGGCAGGCAGGCAGGCAGGCATCAGCATAGCCTGATGGTCAAACTGTGTCTGTCTGCCTTCCTGTCTGTCCATCTGCTGGGCCCCAGCAGTGGATCAAAGGAATTAAAGGTATCCAGAAAGTAGCCAAAATCTCTCAGAATCACATTTCAATCCTCTTTTATTTCATTTCCCCCCCCTAAATTTTAATTCCTCTGTTTTACTTTCTCCAAGTGCTGTCCGATTTCATTAACACCCTGTACCTCCTAATAGCCAATGCAGTGTAGCTACACACTGAATCACATCCAGCTCATTAACGGGGGGCTGGGGCTGGCAGCAGAACATGGCATGTGCACACACTTGGTCAAAAGAACAGTACGTTTATTTTTCAGTCGCTGTTTGAGTAATTTAGGGGTAGAATAGCCTCAGCCAGCATGATGTTACAGTGGGTTTGGTTTGATCCTTTCTGGGAAGAAACTGAATTACCCAGTGTCGCTTACAACTGGAGACAATAAACCAAGCTTCTTGTTTTGTCTTCAACTTCAATAGTGCCACATGAAATTTCAGACTTTTTGTTTGGTTTAGGGATGTGGGGGCATGGATAGGGGCTGGTTTGGATTTTTTTTTTTCATTGAGGGGGAGGTGAGGGTCGGGGGGTTGCAGTAATGTCCCGGTGGCCTTTGTGGCTACAATGAAAAGCACAGCAGGGAAAGTGAAGACATGCTTGTGCTAGGCAGAGTTTATTAAAACTGCAAAAAAAGGTGAGTGGCCACAGATGGTGCCGTCAATAACTATTCACCAACCCATGCAAACACAAGCTCATGCACAGACACACACCAACGCTACACCCAGTGCCATACCATTGACCGGAAACTTGCAACAAAAACACATATTTATAGTTCGAGGGGTAGTAAAAACTGATGCTAAGTGTGTGAATGGATGTGTGATGTTGTGGTGAAAGGCTACGGGGGGTGTTAGGAATCCACTGCTTTCAACCTCTAACCTCCATCAACACTGAGAAGGTGTTAAGAGAAAGCATCACAGATCGACCAATATTCACTGTGGAGTATTAGCTACGATTTCGGTCATTGAGAGTCCTTTTCAGTCATTGCCTAAAAAGTGCATAAACTATTCAAATGGTTTAATTAATTTCCTGAAAACATATGAACAATAAACTGGAGAATAATCAGTACTAAATCTAATCACAAGAAAAAATGTCATGAGGAGAACTACCTATAGTGAACATCAAAATATTGTACCTTGCCTAAAAACTTCTTACATAAATAATGACTGTTGCAGTTTGTTGCAGGTGTAAAACACTGAAAGTAGTATTGGTGTTGTAGACACAATCTGATTTCAACATTTACCACACCAGGCTCTCCAAATATCCCGGGCGGAAGTTTGATGACTTACTGGATTTGTGTCACTACAAACCACGAAAGATCGATTACAATGCATAATCGCAATGTCTCATGTGTCTGACGTCAGCTCTGAGTAATGCAGTGATCAACACATACATGCTCACTCTCCGACACACAATTTTAAAATATTAATTCCTGTTATTATTTGTGCAGAAAAACATGCAATAACTATTAACCACAATGCAAATCCTATTAATTTGAAAGATAATAACCACCCCACCACCTTGGAGCAGTTTCCTGCCTTTAATCCCCCTGCATACAAACATGGGCAGACCACTCTCTTTGAGTATGCAGAGGGGCAAGGCTCAGATTTCAAACGACAGTGAAGGCAGGTCAAAGGGGGCACCCTTTTATGATGATCGAGGAGGGGACCCTGTCAGGAACTTGGAGGGTCCTGCTATCAGAGTCACAACCCCCAGGTCACAGTCGGCAAGCTAGAGTCTTACATCAAACCAACACTTTGCTCTGGAGAAAACAAGCCAGTGTTGCTATGCCTCAGATGCACCAATCCACAGAAACAGAGCGATACAGAGAATGCCATTGTACCCACAACCTTCCCCTTGCTGGTTTAAAATGACTTAAATTGAGTGCAACGGATGAGCACTACAAAGCAGAGATAAATTCCACTGTCTTAACCCAATCTTCCTAATGTTTTGGTTTTTCCAAAACAAGCTTAGGCTTGACGTAAATGCCAATTTAAGCAATTAGTAAAAATTTAATCCCCATGCCACAGAGCTTTTTCAGTTAAAGGATAATTTCGTTGAGCTGACAGAAAGACATCCATTTTCATTTCCTCTGTGGGAGGGTGAAAAAAAAAAACAGAGGCTGATGGAGGGTACCTAAGAAGTGAATGTCAGCTGAATAACAAGTCGGGCCGAGAACAGTGGCGTCACCAATCATAAGGAGGCTTTCAGACAGTCACCATAGAAAACTAAATTAAGTACCTCACATTAACTGACCTGAATAACAATCGCACACAACACACAGTTGCTTCCATGACTCTTAAAAATACTGAATTCATATATAAAAATTGGATATAAAAATGATGATTCTAATAAAAAAAAATGTTGCTGGATATCTGGGTGATAGCAGACAACCACAGTGCACATTTCCCTCATCAAAATCGGGACAGAGGGCAGATCAGTGCGGTTATGTAAGATGAGACAAAAATGGCAAACTGTCAAAATATTGTGAGAATTGGACACATTTTTAAGCTGTGAGACAGACAAGATGCAGGCCAAAATATCAAACATCAACTCCAGCTGTTTTTCTGGGCTGCTTGTTCTTCTGCTTCTTGAGTAATCATCGTCTGTTCACCATTATTTACCTCTGGCTATCACAGCTACACTGCAGATGTGTTCCCACTCGTTATCACTGCAAACTCTTAATTCATTCAAGTGCTTTACGGATGCAAAATCAGGAGCTGCTATAAAACAGAATACTTAATGTTGACCGAATGCTAAAACCATGTTACCACATTATTAAGCACTTTCTTCCACGACCAACTGCTGATCTGCTAGTGAGCCTGGCAGCTATTATTCCAAATAAACAGCGTCTGTGTATGACGGCATTATCTGAACTACTGAAGACCCTCATTGTTATGCTAGAAAAAAAAAAAAACATGTAAACTTTGTAGATATGATACAGTGTCTGAATATGATGGATGTAAAAATACATAACATAATGTCTGTCCATGATTATTCAGTGAATGAAACTAATTCAGAGTTTGTTTTTAAATAAAGTCGGTGTGAGATTTTGTCAGTGTTAAACGTAATACAAAAGATGATCCACATACATCCTCCAAAATGTCTTTGTCCAAAAAATAAATATGAATAAAAAAATCTAAAGCGACTCTCAAAAGGAATACCCACAGGACATTTGCAATGTAAAACAAACCAGTACGGTAATTGATGCAAATATCTTGGAGCTACCTGTGATGTTCACTCCCCATAAAAAAAAGATCCTCTCATAAAATATTTACAATGCATGACAAGCCTCTTCAGACCTGAAATCTGCATCTTAAACAAAACAATTCTTGTTTACATTTATTCCTGTGGTCCTATCAAGCAACAGCTATTCTCAGCAGCATCAGGTTGTTATTACCCCCACTGGGCTCTGCATGACAAATGGGAGGCTTCGTAATCTCTTGTTCAGCATCCCCCCTATGACTGTGCATCATCCGCTATTATCGGCTGAAAGCCCTTAGTCATCCTCGCAGGGAGAAGAAAGGGTGCTGAACATTCCTCACAAATGAGAACTTGTGCCTCATCCGCATGCAATCTTGTAATTCCTCAAGGAGCACTATTCCCCCCCAACCCCCCCGCAAACACACACACACACCCAAACCAAAACCCCATGACCCCTGCTAACCTTCCCCCCTTTCTCTGGATTTAAGGTTGGATAGGGGGATGTGAATAGGTGGTATTTCACCATGCTAAAAGAACTGAAGAAAAGAGCTGATTGGCTGGGGGCCAATCCCCATGGTTACCCTGGAGCAGCAACCGCCTCTTTCCTGTGCCGGTCTGCCTGGGAATAAACTACCTCTGCTCTGCATGCATTGGGGGGGCGCTTGAAGGAGGCAGAGGACGAATGATAACTTAGGATGGCATCATTATTGTGTCTTGCACAATTTCAAGTCACTTTCCCTATATCAAGGCACATATGCTTCGTAGTGAGTGCGTGAGCTTGTGACATCAAGCTTGAAAAGAGAGGTTGCGGAACAGTATTAAAAATAAATGAAATTAAAATTAAACAAAAAAGGATCCAAGCTTAAGCAGCCAGTTCTTCTGAAGTGCCCTTGAGCAACACAATGAATCTTGATATTGGCTGAACTTTTGCTCTTCCCCTCTTCACTTGCATAATCCTCCTGTAACGCTGTGGGAACAATGCGGTGACTACAAAGTCTGTAACTCTAATACTGAGGAAAAGCTCAGTCACTGAAGCCGTCAGAGAAACA
Source organism: Istiophorus platypterus (assembly GCA_016859345.1). Taxonomy (NCBI): domain Eukaryota; kingdom Metazoa; phylum Chordata; class Actinopteri; order Istiophoriformes; family Istiophoridae; genus Istiophorus; species Istiophorus platypterus. Next base: position 9,225,063 of record CM029121.1, read on the forward strand.
GGTTGTTTAACACGTAACACACTGAAACGCATCCGGACAATGATATTAGAAAATCGGGGTTTCTGCAAATAAACGCTAAAACCTGATTGGACATACAACCCGAGCACAACAGCTCATTTTGATAGGCTACACCTGTGGAAGATGGGGATCTCGTCTTTGGGGCCACTGAAGAATCTACTTGTGCACTTTGATTTGCTTTCACACGCAAAACTACTACACAAAAGACTAAAAGCTCCTCCTGACCTCAATTACCAATCTTTTTAAGATTGGGGGGTGAATCTAGTCAACTTCACCCCCTCGTGTTGCTGAAATAAATAAACTGAACTAGTCCTGCTCGCAACTATAAAGTTATATGCAGACTGAACAGTCTGTTCATCCACGTCCTTGACTGACTTGCAGTAAACACATACGATGTAATATTTTATCAAGCTTTTTTGGTCTTTTTTAATGAAACGCACCACATCGACGGCTGTGACTGCGGGTAGCGATGAACTAGCCCGGTCCCAGTTGGTCTTATTTATTTATTTTTGGCTCCAGCGGCTCCAACCAGCTCCTTTTCCAGCCGAACATTTCACCCTCCCTTACCTTTCACTTGAGTCTCGTACTCCGCGATGATTTCTTTATCCTTTTTGAACCTCGGCGCGGACATTTTACGTCTTCTTGCGTCCGAAGCTTGTTTGTAAACTTATTGGGGGAAAAAAACAAACAAACAAACAGACTGTTTGTCAACAAGCGGGATCCTACAGCAGACGAGGCATCCCACCGCGAAAAGAAGAAGAAAAAATGACCACGAGAGGAAAGAAAAAAAAAAGGAGGTGCGACACTTTGAGGGGATTTAACTCTGCTGCAAGCTCGACTTGGAGCGAGAGGAGCAAACGTTTAGTCCTTCATTGTTCCTCTTCGCTGTGGATAAGCTGCGGATACACAGCGGGGCCGATGCGCAATCCTGCTCCAACCAGTGGATCCGCTGAACCACCGGAGCGGTCGGCGCGGCGGCACCACCGCTGCCACCACAGAAGAAGAGCGGAAAAAAACAATCACGCAAGTTTCTCTGTCTCCGTGGCGGGTTTTTTTTCCACAGCTCTGCCGTAAAGTAGGGCCTCGACCACACGTCCGGAGGGCTTTAAAAGTCGGGTTGAGGCGTGCGTGCGTGCGTGCGTGTATACGTGTGTGTGTGCGCGCGATTTTTTTGTTTTTAAGGTAGTGGCTTCCAGTTTGGGACCCGCACACGTTCACTTCCCCCCCTTCGCTCGCTCTCCCTCGACGGTTTCTCGCCCCCCCCCCAACTCCCAGCAGGCTCAGAGGCAGACAGGGCAGTCCGACTGCAGCGCACAGCAGCCGGAGAGGGAGAGGAAGAGGGAGAGGAAGAGGAGGGGGAGGAGGAGGAGGAGGGGGAGGAAGGAGAGGGAGGAAGGAGAGGGAGGGGTCTCACGCGCGCACGCACGCAAGCGCGCACGCACGCTCACAGTCGACACCAGGGGTCCGGCTCTTAAATGTGGCATCTCAACTAAGCTCAGATAATTACTTTATAACATTAACATCACATTCATAGGATATATATATATATTATTATTATTATTTAAATATACAGACATCTAGTGCTTTGCCAGGTGGGATACAGTGTGGGGGGGATAGGCCCAGTTAGTTAAGCTCAGAAGCCACATGATTCCCGGTCTCACCCATAGATTCGTATAGCCTACAGCTAATACAGGTGTGTGTCCCTAAAGGACAGATATTATATCTTAGTAAGATTTTATCAATCTAATATTCCAAACACACAGTTTAAAGCCTCTAAAAAAGACTTTGAAGATACCACGGAGCTTTGGCTCCATCATATTACTTGATCCGTTTTGATGTGGTAAAGTTAAAAAAGTTTTTCTCCCACATTCGAAAAGCTCTAGCCTCACTCCTCGATTGAAAGAATTGTAACTGCTGAGAAAACTACTGGTCCACAGCGCCGCCTGCAGGGATAATGAAAACACAGGACAGGCACAAGACAACGCTCCATTTTATTTTATTGCACCATCTAAAAACCCATGCAGCACAACACCTAAATAAATAAAAAAAACATAATTGGTTTTTTGCCCATTATTTTGCCCAGAAAAGCATCACATGCCACACAACAACACCCATTTTCTAGCTGCTTACAATACAAAATGAATTTATGTACCATTTTCAAACAGGGCCTAAAAACATACTATCATCTCATCCTACACTTAATGTTTAGTGTCTCCTAAAAATCACAATATTAAGTACATACAAACAGAGGTATAAAACATAGTTAAAATAATGCAAGGACTTCAAAATGCAAAGGCTGCTTATTATTCATGATCTCTAAACACCTGGACATTCCACAATTGTGAACATTTAGATAATAAATATATATCGTAATTTCATGAAGCCCTTCACAGGACCTAAACTGACTAGTGTTGGCGGGTTTAAAACTTTACTACATTTTTAGTAATCTGCACAAAGAATATTACACTGAACATCACCAGGTTCACTATTCCAGTAGGACATCACATTTCTCCACACTAAATAAACTGAATCATTATAAACTGTTATCCCTGTTAATCTTTTAAAGGTTTGGTAATAAAGCACCACAGTCAGTCGCTTTTGAAGAAAGTCTCCTCGATGACCTCAGTGAACCTCTCTTTCATCTGCTGACGGAAACTGGTGTACCACTCCAGCAGCCTCCTCCTCCTGTCCACCCTCTGCTCCTGGCTCATCCCCCTCTCCCTCTCCAAGATGGCCGGCAGTTCTTTCCAGTCACTGATGAAAATGAAGGGTGCCCCTGCTTCTTTGAGGAGACGCAGTGGGGAGCTGGGCCCCACTGCACAGGTGCCAGGTGTCAGTACATCTTCCACCACGGGTACTGAGCCATAAGAGCAGGCTTCATAGATGCGGTAGCACTCCGTGTTAATCCCAACTGGGCAGAGAGTGAGCTCACTCTGGGCCAGAGCTGTCTGATAGCGTCTCAGACTGTCTGCTGTTTCCTGAGGGAGCCACCTGAGGCAAGGAGGGAGAAAAGGATACCTAAGCTACCAGGATATCCATGACATATTCCTGTAGTGTTCCAATAAGATAAGCCTTGTTGTAGTTAATCTCGCCTCAACACCTCAATATAAATGCTGTGTTCAAAATGTCTTAACAAGCAAAAATTTAAATTACAGAAATCTTATCAGGCAATATTTTCAAAGTGTGTTACATTCCACATACAAGAATGAAATGTGGCCAAAGGAAAAAAAAATACACACAGCCCTCTACATTCTACAAAAACACTGGTTTTGTATGGGAACATTTTTCATACTGCTTACATTTAAGTAAAGCAGCAAATGCCAGTATGAGGCTTCAGCAGTCTGACTCATTAAATTGGGGGGTATCTTCTAATGTTTCAGTCTTTTTAGTAAAAAAAAATCCTCTTCGTGTTACCAATATTCCAATGCAGCTCAGTGAATAAACACAGCCTATAAACACAAAGTAATTTCCCACTGCACATTTGGAAGCTAACCAACTGATGTGACTAACTCAGACTGCTAAAGCTTCTTGTTAGCTTTAGATGCATTTTAAAATTAATTTTTGTACTGAATGAGGACTGTAAATTTTCTCCCTCATCACTTAGTCTAGGATTATTTTCGAAGGTATCTTTTTGTGGCCAGTAGGACCTGGAGGAACAATTACACTGACCAATAAAGGTTTTGCTTTACATATAGCAAGTGTGTATTGTAAAAAAATATGTATACTTTAAGACATTTTTAAGATATTCAGGTAAAGGCATTTAAAGTTATTTTCCAGGGTCTCAGGGGCCTTGAATATATTTCACAGGTTATAGTTAGATGCAATGGAATGACATTGTTTTTTTGAAGTTAAATTGTTAAAACCAGTTTTGTAATAAATACTATTTGTTATATTAAACATGATACACTAGGAGGGTGAAAAGAAGTTCTTTATGTTAATAATCTAAATATCATTTTTTTTCCTTTTATCCTCTTTATATTATATACCAATGCCATACAAAATAATAAACTAATTAAAACAAAATTAAATTAGATTAAATTTCCACTCTTCCATTTCAGTCCACAACAATTTTTCAACTACTGAATAATGACTTACTTCTCCCTGGCAGTAGTGATGCATTCCTTATCCAGGCCCGACTGTTTCAGCACCTGCATGAGTGTTTCTCTGGAGGAATTTTTGTAAACAGTTCCTAGGAAATTGCAGAGGTATGGCCGGTTGGAGGTAATCAGTTGGGCATTTGGCCTAATCATAGGAAACTGTCTGTATCTGCACAAAGAAATGCAAAAAGATAAAAATGTTAGATGATGTTATCCATTTCAAAAAGACAACTTGCCGAGTTTAATGTATTGATGCTGAGTACTAACAATGTATATATATTGAAACATAAGACTACTAAAGGATGACGTACGTGGCAACACCGAGAGGCCACTGGAAGACATCTTTGTCATTTACCCAAGGGCTGTCATACACTAGAAACAGCAGGTCCACAAAGCCACCATTTCTCTTTAGGTACGGGCCGATCCAGTCGTTGTTGCAGTGCTCATTGCCCAGCAGGACCACAGCCACATGCAATACCGTGTGGGTCTGAACCAGAGCTTGTATGTGCTCCAGCCACCGTGTAGAGTAAGAGACCTTCTGCTGTTCGCGGCCATTCAAAACCAGAACAAGGCTGTTCATATCCAGAGGTACATGGCCCTGAACCACAGCAGGACCTGTGTAGAAACTGAAGACCAAACAGGGGATGGAGGGAGAACAAATCAATGTGATAGGTTTGTTTCTACTTCAGTTCTTGTTATACAGTATGGTGTATTTCAAAGAGGCTCTGAATATATGTGTTTGGGTTTGGCAGTTTTTTTAAAAACATCTCATCTGTGACTTCTTACCTGAAATCAATTTTTCCTGATTGCAGCTCCCCCTCTCTCCATTGTGCTACCTTGTCAGTGGGGCTGAGAGGTCCTTCTAAAATATGTTCCCAGAGGTAAAGCCCTGAGGAGAAAAGAAAGGTTCAATGCAAATTTTCTACCAGAGATAAAATTTGAACATGCCCAAAACAAATCTGTCACAGCTACTACATTGCAAGGCTTCATCAGCAGAGTATGAATCTGTTTTATGACTTTGCATCTATTTCTATGTATGTAGAGACTCCTGGTAATATCAGATGTAAATAAACAGTGTATATTACATAAGCATGTAAAAATAAAAGAAGCACCAAAGAGGAGACAGTGATACTGTTCTTTGATATTTTTCTTCTGATATTTCATGTGGTAGATTTTCATTAGATCTTCTACTATATTTACTTTACTATTTGACTAAATAATGTATTGTAGATAACACTTGTTTTGATATGGAAATAAAGATACATAAGACTCCTCTAATTTTTTCTTTATGAACTATAACTGAGTTTTTAATTATGCTTTTTTTAAGCTCTACAGATTTCAGCTGTTTTCCAGAGGTATCTTGACTGATGCTTGTAAAATATAACATTTTCTATGTAAACACAGTTCACCTTTAACACCAAGGTATTGTCTAACAATTTGCATTTTCACTTTTAACTAATTGTCTGTTAATTTTTTGGTCTAATCAAAAAGACAATTTATGTTCTCATATTTAAAGTTGTTTTAATTTAATATATTTAATCAAATATCTAATAAAACATTACGACTTTTCAAATCAACAGTATGTGGCAGCCAGTGTGTTTAAAAATGTTAAGACCCATTAAATACGACTAAATACCTAGACCTGTATTGAGGCCATCACTCTGGGATGGCCCACTCTGGCCACAATGACGCCCTAGTGACATGAGGACCAGTCCTGCCAGAATACACAAGACTTTTTTTTTTTTTCCCAGAGTGATGGCCTCAATCCAGGTCTAGGTATTTAGTCGTATTAAATGGGTTTTAACATTTTGCACAGTTGCACTAACCATTCACTTTTTTGTACTGTTGTATTGAGAGTGTCTTATGCTTGCATTATTGTACCATCCAGTACTTATATTTCTTTCACATTAGTTCAGAGAGGAATTATATTTTTTATGTCTGTATACTTGTATATCGGTCAATGTAAAAAAAAAAACCTTGATTTCGAAGAGTTATTGGAAAATGTGGCACTAAGTTTCATTTACCAAATCTGATAAACAAGATTTTCAGTTTTTATTTCCAATTAATTTATTACCTGCAATCAGAGAATGATCTGAAAAAAAAACTTGTGGGTGAAAACTACCGTTTGTAAAGTTAAAGCATTTCCATCATGTGTTGATAACACAGACCTTCTCTGCAAATCGTAATGGATTACTGACATCCTATTAATCCAGAACTTACCTATGGCAGCTTTCCCCCAGATTTGGACCTTGTATCTTTTGGGTTTGCTTTTGTCAATTCTGCCCAGGTGTTGCTTAAAGGCCTCTCTCTTTTTGATCAGGGCAGAGTTGTACTCCACCTGCTCATCCTCCCACGGGTTCCATTCATCTGCTAGAAATGGAACAAATACACCGCCGTCTCTGACAACACCTGCAAACATAACACACCATTATGGGCATGCATTTCTCTAAACTACCGTGAAAAACGAATCAAGTTCCCAACTGTCATTTTATACGGATTTTGATAAATTCCATCTTTTCTGCATAGAGGCTAGATAACGGTTGTGTTAAGAGAAACTACCCGAGGGTGCTCCTGTCTCTTTTTTCACCACCCTGTGAACGCGGGAGATTACTTTGGTGCTGAAGAAGACATTATATGCCGCATAGAGTGAAAATGCCACATAAATAAAAATAATGAGAAGGAATAGTTTTCTTTTTGGTATTTTCATTTTTCTTTTCCTTTTTTTTCTCTCAGGTCACCATTGTGTAGCTCGTCTCCATATTTTCTCACAGGACGCTTGTTTACATCGCGAGGACCGTCGGAGAAAGCTGACTTAGAGAAGTGCCTGTGCGAAATCATTGGCAATTTAAAATTTACGTTTGGTTTCCTACCATTTTGGTCCGAGCCCTCGCCTTAATTCAACAGTGGAAATATACTTCTATCATTTTGGTATTTACTTTTAACTAAGATTGTAAAACCACATAATAACGCGATATGTTACAAAAAGGCGAACGGGCACTTCGCTCGGAGCCTCACGTACTGCGGAACGTTGCTTAAGGCGAAAGAGGTTTCCGGTAAAGCAGATCAGAGTGAGACACACAAGATTCGTAAACGCAAGGTCGTGTCCCCACCTGCGGGGTTAAAGTCTCTCATTTCTGGGCAAAGATGATCTCCATGGCTGCTCGTTCCGGGGCTCTTTCCCCGTACTTGCAGGCAACAAAACACACAGTCAAAAGCCTGGTTTGCCCAACAGCGAAGGAGCTGGTGCCTGCTGTTGGTAAGTGCTAATGATGGCGGCTGTCTGTTACAGGGCTGCGTGATGTAATCAAAAAACTTAACATACTCACATCTCAGCGATTAGACTCTGTTCGTGATGACATTTAAAAGTGATGTATTTTTATATTTCAGCCTACCTTCTTGTCTGTAAACTTCCGCTATTGCTAATAACTTAAGCCGGCTATTATGAAACGATAGTTTTGGTGGCGCAACAGAAATGTGTGACCTCAACACTGAAAGTCAACACTAGATTAAATCAGATCTGATATTTACAAATGAGGTCTTAAGAGAGGTCAGAGACTTAAGTGGAACAATAATTAGGTTGTAAACGAGCCTGGTAACGGATAATTATAACGAAAAGAACGTGTTTATTTGAGTATTCAATTAATAGGTGTCTGTCCATGTGCCGAATAATGGCTTAGCTGAATAACGAAAAGTCTGCGGCAACAATCATTATAATCGAGTAAATGTATAGGTTGCTTTTTTAAATTCATCAAATGTCAAGATTTCCTTTTCTTGGTTTCCTATGATAAATAACTGAATATCTTCCGGATCGTACTGTTGACCAGACAAAACAAACTGTTTATAACAGCTTTGGCTTTGAGGAATCTTTTTTTTTTTTTTAATAGTTTGTCGTTTTTCTCCTTTTTACTCTAAAGCTTCTTTAAAGTTAATCTTTTAATTGAGAAAGAAACATCAAATTAATTTATAAAAATAATTTTTAATAGCCGTACTGACAGTATCATGATTTTTAGATCTAGGCCTGATAAGATGTGCATATCATACAAGTCTAACTCAGGATTAAATGATTCCCTCTATAGAAGATTGTTTATATAAAGCCTGAGTTAGACTTGTATGATGTTTTTTTTTTTGTTTGTATGTTTTTTTCAATTGGGTGCACTGGTTCCAGTAATGTACAGTGATCACTGCTTATGCATATACATCATTGTTTTATTCCAAAAGGTATATTTTTTTAATTTACCACACCAAAAGTTCTCCTATTTCAAAGGTCACGTGAATGCACCTTGAAATGATTAGTCTGCCTTTATCATCAGTATTAGACTGATTATTACTTAAGCCTTACATAGGAGGACACATTGTTGAAAATCCACTAAATTGATTCCAACATTATAAGGAGAGTTATGGTAATCAGTTGTTACAAGTACAGAATATGAGGCAATAACAGACATACATTATTTTGTAAATGTTTTTTTTTATAGGAAACTGTATAATCTTACTCCTTTCAGTCCACTGCATCTTACTTTAAACACTGCATTGCATGTGTTATTTCCAGCTCCTGGAGGAGTCCGCCTTGCCCACACAGACATTAAGATTCCTGACTTCACAGACTACCGTCGCCAAGAGGTTATCGACCCCAATAAGTCATCCCAGGAGAGCAGTGAGGCAAGAAGGTCATTCTCCTACCTTGTCACTGGAGCAACCACTGTGGTGGGCGTCTATGCAGCCAAGACAGTGGTCACCCAGTTTGTCTCTTCCATGAGTGCATCAGCCGATGTCCTGGCCTTATCTAAGATTGAGATCAAGCTGAATGACATCCCTGAAGGCAAAAACATGACCTTCAAGTGGAGAGGAAAGCCCCTGTTTGTCCGTCACCGCACGGAGAAGGAAATTGCCACAGAGGCAGCTGTGAATATCACAGAGCTACGTGACCCCCAGCATGACAAGGATAGAGTGATTAACCCCAGCTGGGTCATTGTCCTTGGTGTGTGCACCCATCTGGGTTGCGTGCCCATTGCCAACGCTGGAGACTTCGGAGGGTACTACTGTCCTTGCCATGGCTCACACTATGATGCTTCAGGAAGAATAAGAAAGGGACCTGCTCCTCTCAACCTGGAGGTTCCCTTCTATGAATTCCCTGATGATGACACTGTCATTGTTGGATAAATACTGAAGCTCAGTCGCAGTTTCTGTCTGTAATATGTATTTTTGGATGGCTCTGCGAAAGCTTTCCGGGTGAAATTAAATATATGTATTTACTAATAAAGAGAGATTTCCAACTGTATTACTGAGTCATTGCATTTTTTTAACTGGATAATTAAGCTTGAGGGCTTTGGTTAACTGCAGTTTCCAATAGGGATTAATAAAGTACTTTGGTATGTTCATTTTCTCGCACTTGTAGCATTCTTCAGGCTGCCTATGAAAAATGTATTTAGTGTTTTACAAAAAATATGTAACAGAAGAATTTTGAACACAGAAATTTGAGGGAAGGAAAAATGGCAGCAACAGGAGAAAAAAACATTTGTATGGCAGAACCAAAAAGGATTATCTAGAGGCACAATTGATGAGGATCTAAGACTACATTCAGGGGTCAGAGCCTCAGAATCTAAAACTAGAATATGGACAATACATCTCTTAGCTGCAAACAGAATAAAAGGGAGGATTCCATTTTTTAAGTGTGACTAGACTGGACATTGACTTTGTTTGTATGTGAATGGTGAGAATGATTTCGTCTGGAAAGTCTTGACCATGGACATGTTTTGTCTAAATAATGTACTTTTTTCCATTTCAGTGGGTTAGCACCAAACAGACAAGATGACGATTTTAAATGTGCAACAGAAGAAGCAAGAAATGTTTCATTTACAGTGTGCTAGGTAACTGTATGAACCAGTGAAATCCATAACCTTTTTTTCTTTTAATTGATGAAAGCATTAAAAGTATTCAAAAGTTTTATTTGACTCAGTAATGGCAATAAATATACTGTATACAAATGTTTGTCAGTTCGTACACTTCAACTTAATCTTTCGTGCTGTAGAGTTGGTGCTTACTTAGTACATAATAAACATAGTCCACTGTATTCAAGTATGACAGTAGACTGCAACTTTTGAGAACAGTGCTTCACCGTAGCTGCAGTCAGGGGTTACTTCTGAGTAGCTTTTGAAGTGCCATCATCAGTGCCATTAAAGGCTTAGTGAATAAATAATTCTTTCAACTGATAAGTGCACTTCCTTTAATATGTCAGCAAAGGTATACAGCTGTTTTAATTCACCATAATGTGCTAACCCCCTTTTTCATCTGTTTCTCATTACCAGGATTGTGCCTTTGTATGGTGTTACAATATGTGTTTTCACATTTAATTAAGAGCCACTCCAGCTTCATAAAAACATCATCAGTTCACATTATTTTCAAAGACTCTGAGTCTGAATCAGGTTTCTCCACCATCTCCACAGACACTAATCCACGTAGTGCACGTCGGCCTGGAGCTCTTTGCGGATATACCCAAGAAGAGCAGCTGTTATCTGCTGCTTCAGGACAGAGTTGCCCATCACCAGAGCAGTTAGTTGGACCACATCTGTCCATTGAATGTCCCCCAGGATGACCATGAGATCACTGTATAGCTTCTGCTGCTGCTGGGGACTGAGCTCCATTATGATCTGAGGCAGCGGCTTGAATTGTCCACTTGTAAGCCAGCAGCCCAGAAGGCCTCCAACAGCACCACCTGGAGGGGAGGAGGATTACAAACTTGTAAAATTAAGAAACAGTGCTGATCTGCCCAACAGCCCCATTGATGATTTCAATAAATTATTTAGTTTTGTGATAACAGCACAGACTAAACAGGGTGATTCCAGTTTACCAATACCCACAAATGAGTCCATGTGACTGAATTATTTTAGACAAACTAGAGGAACTGTTGCATTTTCTTCTCCCTTACCCACTGCAATCCCGAGAGGACCACCGACCAACCCTCCAGCAAAGGCCAGTCCTCCAGCTGCGGCCGCTCCCTTTCCTGAGCCTTTCACTGTGGTCTGGATTTGCTGATTGGCAGATAACTCACAACACAGCTTCATAACATCATCAATTCGATGACACATACTGTAAACAAGATTTATAATTTGGGGAGAAAAAACAGAAATTGTTAACTGTAAGACACTTAACAATCAAACCATAAGCATAGGAGAAGATGTGAGGAAAGTATTGTCAGTGAAATTATACAATCAACCAGAAACTGACATACAACAATACAATACAACAAACAATATAAAAGCCAAGGGACCAAACATAGTCCTGCTGAATATTCTGGCAAACTCTAATATGTTTTCTACAGTACTTGTTTACACATACTGCGACTAAATAGCCCTGATTGCATCAGAAAGCATAATAAGGCAGATGCTAACGATACACAGTGTAGCATCTATAGCCCCTTTATACACAGTTTTATCCACTCAAACGCTGCTATGATGATCACAGTATTTTCGTAACTTGCCTTGTAATGAAATCCTCATCAATATTTTTGAGCTTGTTTTTATTTTATTAGCTAAACTGCGCTAACCTGAACCGGACAGTGTTTCCCTTTGACTTTTGAGCTCGCACGTCGATGGCCGCAATGCTTTATGGGAACATAATAACACGATACGTTCAGGGACATGAGTCTAATCCCGAAAACCCTGCACTTCCGTCGGATAACAACCTGTTGGTCCATGAAACCAACATAAAAATTTTAGGTTGGTGTCATCTTTTATAGAACATGCAACAGTAAGGCACTTGAATTAAGAGTCACATATGTTATTATTGATTTAAAAAAAACGTGTTTTACAGACTTGATTTGTAGTTTATTGAGACTAAGAGGACAGGACCATCAGTCTAACAATAGCAGCGGCACCAAATGTGTGTGTAAATTAGGAGTAACAATCTAAAATCACCTTTGATTTTTTTATCAGAAATTGTGAGAAGTGAAAGTGAGAGTTACTTGTCAGAAATTTCAAATGAACTGCGGGGAAAGTTATTTATCCCTTGAATTCTTCTTCGTTATTTAAGTCAGAGGCTTTTCTTCAATTGAACATGTTTCAAAGTGGGTAGGTTTTTTTTTCCTTTTCAAATAAATGGTCAAATTAAGAGAACTAGGGCTATTCTGCCGAACATCAGTGTTTGCTATGTGTTTAGGGGTAAAATATGGATCATTGTTACACAGTGCAACATTTGGTATTGTGATAACTGGTAATTGGCCAGCAAATAAAAGCAACAAAAACAGCCAATGAGTGTCTGACAAGCAGGGGGCGGGGACCAAGGGTGGATTATATTCATTTTCTGAAACCAAACTTATTCTTCACTACTACCTCAGTCTGAGCTCATCAGTCTGTACCTATAACTATGTCAGCCGCTTTACAGACACAGTACGTGTGTGTTTAAGTATTATTTATAACTACAATATTCGTGCAGCTAAAGGCAGATCTACTATGTCAATTGGAGAGGTTTAAGACCACTGCCTAGATTTATATACATGCATACATGCATACACACACACGCAAATACATCCAAATACATGCATATACATATATAAGGAAAGAGAGAGAGGGAGAGAGTTATGCTTGGTATTGTATGAGTGTCTGCTGATCGCTGCAGCGACCCTGCTGCACCATGTCCACTGTTTACATTTGTGTAATCGTCCACATTTACCCAGAGTGCACCGGGAGTCAGAGACGCGCTGCTAGGTCAAGCTCACGTCATGGAGCTGAAAAACGGAAAACACAATGTTTTGTTTCCAAATAAACACATGAAACGGGCCTGAACGAAGGATATAGATAGATAAATAGATGAGTGCATTTACACTCACATTTACACTCATTTACAAATATAACATTAATATAACATAATAATGTGGCATTAATTTAAAAGGGCCCATTCTGTATGATGAGTAATTTTCCTTTTGACATATTTAGTATGTATTGCTGAATATACATGACTTGGGCAAGGAGGCAAGTCTTAAAGAGTGTATAAATCATTTTTTAAAAGAATTTTATTCCTAAAATTCATTTCTGTTTAAACTAGATTGGGAATGGGGGATTCATAGGGGCCTAACAACCCATTTAATGCCCCCAAGTATCTAATCTTGCTTTGCTTTTAGTTAAGTAAAATTTTGAACGCAGGGGTATTTAACGTCTTACTTTACCAATTCAACTACATGTTTACTTGTGTTGATCCCCGTTAATCTTTCTTCCATGTCAGTGTTTTATTATAATCAAAAGAGACGCACCGAATAGGTCTTTTATTTTGAATAGTTTGACCGGAGGTTCCGTTGCTATTCCCCGTGTCTGGACTTTGGACAGAGGTGCATGGCGCAGCGACTGTGACGGGGATGCTTTGCTAATCCTGGAATATTAAAACCGTGGATATTTGTTGAAAATCATGCAGAAACCCTGAAATTAGAGTGTGAGATGCTATCACTTCCGAGAGTGTGGATAACTATCACTGCCCCATTGATGAACACGAGCAGAACGGGTCTAAGGAATAGCTGCTGCTGCATTCATAAACACTTCTTTAGGACTCACAACAACCCCTGAGCTTTGTTTTGGGGGGTGGGGGGGTCACAAATCATCACGGATTCCCGTTGTGCACGTGTTTTGACAATGGCCGAGGAAGGTAAAGTGAAGGTGGAGCAGCTCGGCGGGGTCGTCCGGCTCCGGGAGGAGCACCAGCAGGTACCGTGCCCCGCTCGACGCGCAGCATTGTGCGGGCTAGCGCCTGACGCGCAGCGCTAGCCCGGGCGCAGCCGGCCGCCGGCCATGCGGTGGACCGGACACGGTCCTGGAGCCACGACTGGCTCCGCCGAAGTCCTTCTGGGTTTTTGTTGGGGTTTTTTTGCATTTATCAAATGCCCTTTATGCACCGATCGTGTTCTGTTTGTCCCGTTTTTGAACTGTGAACGTGTTGTGTTGAGTGTCCCAGTTTCGAGAAGCTTCCTCCCTTGCAGCAACTCACATGTTCAAGCTCTCGTTTGACTGTTGTTTGGAGGAAGGCGTGCTCGGTTTCGTTTCTTGGCACTTCTGTGCGGCCACTGCCGCTTTCACTCGTATGCTTGTCGGGATTATTCCCCACAGATTATGGAGAGATTGGCTTGACGCTTTTTATGACTTGGTAGCCAGCTAGCTAGCAGAGGGCGAGTTAGCTAGTCTTCCACGTCAGCCCCTCCCCCGGATATCTGAAAAGTTTTAAACTGTGATCAGACAACACTTTCCTCTATTACATCGTCTCTCTGACCAGTAACCAGATGGTTGGATCCAGAAATTTGATGCGTCGTACTTGAGAAAGTGTTTGTTTACATTAACTGCATCTACCACTGTATATCACAGCTAAGGGGTGTTTGTGCACACACAGTATTTACAGCATCGGTAAAATTAAAGTACTAAAGAGAAAAAATGTTGATCGATTCAGGATCTACTTGTAGCAATAATCACAGTGGTCATTTTTTCCCCATAACTCCTTTTAGGTAAATAAATCCTCAACACAAGACTTTGTAAACCACATACATTATCAGAGTTAATCAAATTGAAATTATTTGTTTTGAAAACAGGTGGTGAAAGACTGTGAAAGTCGGATTCAACACTGGTAAGCATTTAGAAAGTCCCATATTCTATTTCAGCAGTTGCATTGAGAGTATTTTTTGTTTTGTTTGGTTTTTGTTTACTTCAAGTAAGCTACATACACAGCGCCAAATGTTATACACCAGTGCAAATTGTTGATGTCAAACAAAACAGCAAAACATCCGGTCAACACAGGATCCAATATGAAACCTTGTTTTATGGAGATATAGAGAATGTGTGTATCTTTGCAAAGAAAAGTGATTCATGAGCTCAGAATTATTCTTAGCATTGACTTGGTGAACTTTACAGACAACTGATTTCTATTGTCCTATTCTGCACAAACCCTGAGATATAACAAGTGAATAAGATAAGTCACAGCCGAGATTTTGTCAAACTAGCGACAGCACTTCTGCACTTGCACTTGCCTGTCTCTGAGTAATCCATTATCTGTGAATACAGCTAATTTGAAAAGGAAATCAAATGAATATTTCACTCAGAAATGAAGCTTCTGTCATCATGTACTCTCCTTTCTGTCACTAAAGTCTGTGTGACCATTCATTTTTATAGTGGTAACCACAGGTTTGGCTTCCAATTAATCAAGCATGATTCTGCGTGATATTGATGCTTGGCATTAAGAGCGCCAGCTCTGGTCAAAATCAACAGATTAGACACTCCCTGACCAATCAGAGGCATTTGTTTCAAGTGTGCCATAATTAGCCCATCTATCCCTGCTTCCCAAACACAGTTGCAATGGCAGGAAGGAGCATTTTCAGTACAACAGAAACTTTAAACACGCTATATCCATACACAGTGGTTTTCAGTAATGAGCTGCCGCATGGTCCAAAGACAGTTATCCACCTTTGTGGACAGTAAAGGTTTATTCCACTCTATAACACTCCAATTGAGCTCTCCTCAGATACAGGTTGGAGGGATGTGATATAATCAAACTCAGTGCACCGGTAATGCATTTTGATATATTGCAAGCAGTGGCCTACTATCAGTATTACTATCATTAGTAGCAGTGATTACAAATACAGTTAGTAATGTTAGTAAAGCAGCAGGTAGGTGATTTCAACTACATGCTGAGTGGTGCATGGTGAGTGAAATCACCATGTAGGTGATTTCACTCTGTGCTGATTAGAGTTCTCCTCAGGTATGTGTGGGCTTTTACAGACTGTTGACAACACCTTAACTCTCCTATTGGAATTGTTTGGGTTGACACAAATTCCATTTTTGTCATTCTTTTTGGTACAATGAGCAACAAAATACCATAAAATTGTTCCTGCCAGTTTGTGAATTCAAATGTTGTGAGTTCATATTATTGCACATGGGTCCAATATTCACCACAGGAGTTACTAATAACATTAACATCGGCTCTGTTCTATTAAAGTGTCCCAATAAGACATGGTAGTGTGACAGTGAGCAAGCAGAGCAGAGACAATAGCAAGACCACAAAAGGGAAGTTGTGTGTTCTTTCTTATGTGAAGAAGGTCTATTTATCATGAGACAAGTTTGGGATAATCTCTCTCTTTGCTATATTTTTATGTCCTGCATATACAGCATATAAAAGACTTTCAGTAATTCTATCAAAATAGTATATCAACAAAGGTAACATGAAGCTCTGCCAGCTGTATTTCCGAACTGCCTTGATAAAAGAGACAGAAAAGTTTGGAGTTACTACACATTTTTATTATCTTAATCTGCATGGAAGAAGTCATCATAGTATAGTGTTTAATTCTTTTTGACTGTTACTCCATTTTCATACCTTCCTCTGAAGATTAACATTGTTCAGCTACAACTACAGAACATTTAAATGACTACTAGTGACATCCTGAGACCATTTGGTTCACTTCAAGTCTCCCCTCTCGGAGAAATCCACATTTCCCCATTACTCGACAGTTGTTTGCGTCCCATTGTTCTGCTTAACTTTCCTAAATAAGTCAAACAAACAAAATTGGACAAAAAATGACTTCATAATAGAGATGGGACTTCAAAAAATGAATTTGAATAGCTGTGGCCAAACATCATTGTAAATCCATGATTTTGCAGGAAGAAGGTGTCAGGGGACTATGAGGCCCTGAAAGACCGTCTTAAAACTCTTCCTGATCAACTGTCTTATGACATCATGGTGAGTGCTAACCTTTTTTCAAAAGCACAGGAGATGAAACAAACAAATGAATTCATTCTCACAAGCTCTGCATTGTGGCAAGTTTACTATTATTTACCAGTGTCATCAGCTGGGTCAATAATTTAAGCATTTCAGAAGTTGAGCCTGAATATATATATATATATATATATATATATATATATATATATATATATATATATTAACTACTGATAAAAGTTTAATAGTTTTTTTTTCTTTTCACTTTCATATCCACATTCTGCCACCTACTTTGTTTCAAATGTTTCTCTTTCGTTCTGCTCTTCTTCGGTCTGCTGTGCTATAAACAGGTGCCGTTTGGCCCTCTGGCCTTCATGCCTGGGAAGCTGGTGCACACCAATGAGGTCACGGTGTTGCTCGGTGACAACTGGTTCGCTAAGTGCTCTGCCAAGCAGGCTCAGGAAATTGTCGACCACAGGATGAAATGTGAGTCTCATTTTGAAAAGATTGTTTGCTATCCTCTCCTTAAACAGAAGGATCTGTTTGTTTTTGATATACTCACTCAACACTGCCAGTCTTCATCCACCAGAGGGTGTAGCTGAATTGAGTCAAATGGTTTGTCTGGCCACTGAAGTGACAGGCTTGCTTTAAGCTGTGAGATGACTCACCACATAACTGTAGGAGAAACTTTTGTCTCAGTGCATGCTATGCACAGATACTCTTAAGTGCAACACTGTTCACAATAACCGTACTGAAGTGTTGCGTGATTTTTTTTGCCATGCACGGGGCACTTCATTTCACAGGGTTGCAAGCTGCAAGACACATTTCCAGCACTCAGTATTCGCTGTGTTGCTTTTGCATTCATATCTTATTCGTCATCTCTGCCATTGCCTCTGTTGTAAATCGTATGATAGCAATTCACACGTTTCCTCTCCTGTGGTCAAATCAAGTGCTGTCAGTACAACATTATTGCTTTGAAGAATAAATAAATTCTAGCATGGGTTATGTGTGGCTGTATTTTTCTGTTTTCCCTGCTGTTCATTCTCAGTCTGAAAATCTCATATCAAGCCAAATGGACCCAAGTAACGATCTCTGATGTGAACATTATTAGGGTGTTTAGTGAAGCAGAAATGTGCTGCCACAGCCCATCCGCAGCCATCCCCCCCCCCCAGCCCCCCAACCCCCTCCCCACTGTCCCCCTCCCCTCCCCTCCTATCTCCTGACCCTGCCCACCCCGCTATTACAGAGCTAAGTGCTGTAATACAAGCAGAGCTAGCTGAAATGTGTCAGACAGCGGCTGAGTTGTCAGGCCTTCTTTGTTTGACCTTTCTTCACTTCCAGTTGATGCACTGACTGGAGGGGCTCCCAATCACCATGGAAACAAGGGCCCTCTGCTGCTATTAGTAAAAGGGCTTAATTGTTGTGAAGATTTAATGATCCGGAGTAGTATTCAGGGCAGAAGATATTATGAACTGTTTGTGTCATCATTTTTCAATTTTTTCCCCCCAACTTGTTTAGGATTTTAACTCTTGCAGCTGCTTGTCACTGCCGCATAAAATATATAATTGAAATCTCTTTTCTACTGCAACCAGTTTTGAGTCTTGTCAATCTGTCTATAACTCTTTGAAGGCATTTTCATGATAATGCACCTTTTTTTCTACAGATGTAAAGAATGAACTTGATGGTCTGTCCAACACAATGAAAAACTTCGAAGCCAGAGTTGGGTTTGCAAAGGATTTAGAAAACGTCTCAGCTGTACGTTGCCTCACCACAAGTCGTCCCAGATAGCATATTGCATAAAGCAAAAATTTGGATGGATGTATTGACTTTGCTTGTTCTTTAGAGTAAAGGGGACTATGTTGACATCAGAGAAGAGGTCGAAAACAATGACACTGCTGTCACCAAAGGTATCTTCGTCAGCCTTTCTTCTCCCCTCATTTTACTTGTACATCTTGCTCTTCATGCTCTTTTAGAAGGCAAAGAAAGCTTTCAACCCCTTTTTGAAATTGCACCAAAACTCAGATTGACATTTGAGCTTCCATTTTGTCTGCTTTAACAGGAAGGCAAAGAATAGCTCACAAACCAAACTCTAAGCCCAAGCTGGATGCCATATTAGATCTAAAAGAGGAGGATGTGGAACATTACGGAGAAGACAGAGATGGAGAGAGCAGAAAAGGCATTATGACTGAGGAGGAGCTTTGGGCTAGATTGGATGAACTCGAAAAACTGGAGGAGCTACAAGATGAGCAGGACAGGTACATGAACAAACTCAGGAGTGCCCCCCCCCCATTTGATGATTTCCCAGTAACTTTAATTTGATAAAAAATTAAAATTATTCATGGATTTCTTTTTTTCAGATTATCAGATAATGCAGATATGAATGGTGAGGACTCATCATCATCTTCCTCAGAGGAGGAGAAGGAGGGAGATGCTCCTGCTGTAAATGGACTGAGTCTGAAGCCAAGCTGGACTTCTGTGTCTCACAGTAAAGCGCCACCAAACGTGGACAGGAAAGAGGAGGAAGATGATGAGGAAGAGGAAGGCAACTGTTTGCCCACCATCTTTTTCTCTCACACAGTTGAACCCAAGAAGGTGTGATAAGAGCACAAGATATCTTTTATCTTCTTTTTTAAATTCTGCAGTTTATTGCTTTGTCTATAACTTGCTCAAACTGTCTTTTGCTTCAGGTGAGGATAAACACAGGAAAAAACACCACTTTGAAATTCAGTGAAAGAAAAGAGCAGAAGGAACATTCAAAGAGGAAAAAGAAAAACGGACACAATAACGGACACTCCCATCACGAACTTCATAAAATTACAACACCAGCAGACATTTACAGGTAAAAACAACACAGTTGGACTGGTCAGTAAATCAAACTTAATGAATTATAGCTGAATTATAGGTGACACTGGCAGAATATCGTTTCCCCTAAGGTTGTTTGTGGATGTGAAGAACGGGGAACCCATCCCCAGAAAGTCCATCCTAAAGTCACGGAGCCGAGAGAACAGTGTGTGCAGCGACACAAGCGAGAGCAGCGCAGCAGACTTTGATGAACGCCGGATGATTGGACGCAGCTTTAGCCACGATGAGGCAACACACAGCGACACCAGTGATGGCATTACAGAGGAAGACAGTCCTACAGCGGTGCCACTGCACCCCGCCAGCAGATTTGAGGTAAAAGAAACAAGGTTTTGTTTTAGTTTTTATTTTACTCTTACTGTCTTTTTGTCTTTACAGATGTCAGTCAAGTTTCTTTGTGTAGTTCTTAGGTCACGATACAGTGTGAAAGATGTGGCAGTATAACTTTATAATGAAACACTTTCCTTAAAATTACACCTTTTGAGCTCCACATCCCTTAATGAGAACATAACAAAACTCCCACAGAAGTTTCTTCAGATTATAAAGGGAGCTGCCTGTGGTCAAGCACTCATCAAATGTCTGTCACAGTAGGTATTGTGAGCAAGAAAACACAGCATGAAAGTATCTCACTTTTTCCTCCAGGCCTTTTCAGGTACAGTAGTAGAAAAGGACCCGATGCCTTCAGTGGTTCCCCACCTGACCATCGCTCCACCAGCTCTGCCAACCATATTGGAGAGAAAACAGGAGGAGTTGGCGCCTGACGTCAGCCTGCATCCTCAGGCCCCGAAAAGAGTGTCGAAGTTTAAAGCTGCCAGGTTGCAGCAGAAGTGACTGTTGACAAGCAGATATCTACATTTCACAATAACTCACATTTTTTTAAATAAAAAAGAGTTTCTACAACTGAAAACCTGGACAAACCATCCTCTCCTCTTTTTTTGACTTAATCCAGTGTCACTTTTAACCGTACAGGGTTTCTGTCATCGAAACGACTGTTCTGTGGGGGAATAAGTATAGTAGCAATGTTATATCATCCCTTTGTGTAACACTGCTTCCCAACAAGCTCCAAGCACTAGGTGATGCAGTCTCCTTTGAACTTTTATCTGCTATTACTGTATAACTCGCACTTCACAATTGTCCATGTTTCTGTCGAGCTTGTTTAGACTGATTACTGTCTGTCATACATTTACCTGTCTACTGCTCTTCTGTTACTACATGCTGTTTCCAGTTTAGGGACAACTCTAGGCTGTCATAAGATGAGCTGCCTTGCTTTGTTTCTTTTTCAAGAATTGATCGTTAAACCGAAACATGTGCCCTCTCTAGCTCTCATTTTATCCTCTCTTGACCTGCCTAATGAATGTATGTATTCCTTTGAGACAAGCTTTATGTAGAGACAAAAAAGAATATTGATGGAAATTAAAAGGAAAATAAATGTTTTTGGCTAGAAGTCTTGTTCCTCTTCCTTCCATGGATAAGAAAACCTTTGCTAAACATGTTGAAATACAGAAAAGACAGTATTCTGCTCATAGCTTTTTTTTTTTTCTTTTTCTCTTTTTTTTTAACTTGCAATATCAGAAACCGTTTGGAAAATTTTTTCTCAAATATTTTTCACACTGCATAGTAATAATATGTAAAAGTAGAATCTTTTTTTTCGTTTTCCTGATACCTATGTAAATCATTTTGGTCTTTAAAAAGCTACTATCAGTCACTGACGGAGATAATATGGTCTTCCTATGAATCACTGCTACTCTTAGTGAATTTAATGTTGTGCATTAAAAATCAAAGAGATAAGTAAAGCACCAACCCAAATTGCAACCAAACCTTCTAAGGAAACAATAACATTTCATCAGAGTTATGGAGCCAACCAATCTTAAAGTGCCAACTACATTTAGTGAAAGTACAGTCAAATGACAGCCTTAACCGAAGAGAATGAATTTCCAGGCCAACCGACCAGACAACAAATCAAGTTTAGCCTGGGCCCGAAAACAAACCTGAACTGCTGAAGACGGGAAGAGAGTCTGGTTTGCAGATTACAGTTTGTAATTCTTGGCTGACATCTGGGTGTGCATGAGTTAAATCCCCACTACAGCACATAAAAATACACAACTGCTGAACTTCTGGATTTGTAGATGATGTGAGATGACTACCTTAACATCAGTTGTTGGGGTGAAACACTTATAAATTTGAGCGCTGGGCATTAGCGCAGGAACACCCTTGACATGCAACAGCACAAAAAAAAATTTAGACGAGCATGATACTTAGTAACCGTATCAATACAACAATGTAAAAATACCAAATTACAAATGAAAGTCTTTCAGTCAGAATCTTACTCAGGTAAAAGTACATACATATCATCAACTAAATGTAACTTCATGCAGTTAAGATAATTCCTCAAAAAAGTCACAAGATAAATCTGGGAAGTTGTCAGATGAGTAATGGAACATGAGAGGAAAAACAACAAAGGGCTGTCATATGAATTTGTATTAATTTTATTTGGACTTGCTTTCACCCCTTTGAGCTTTGAATGGTCCGAGAAAACAATCTGGCGAGTTTAGAGGGAAAAAAAAATATCTCTTTGGTTGAGGAAACATGACACAGGGCCTCAGCTAGACACTCCTTTTTCTTAAGTGAAATATTCCAGTAAAGTCAAAGTACTTCAGTGTTGTACTGAAGTATTTTTGTAAATAACTAAATAAAGAATAACTGCCAGACAGAGGACAAATAGTGTATAAGCAAAAGGTGCAAGTTTTTATTCAGCATCTTATGACTGTAATAATATATAAAATGAAGAGGGAAAATTACTTTATATCTTCTTAATTATTTTTTAGGTTATATTACTGGGATTGGTATATTATTTTAATGACTGCATTTAAATCTAAACAAACATTAATTGATTTTTAAGGAAGATCCACGATTTTTTAATTTTTTTTATTTATTCATTCATATAGTTTAACTAGTAATAAGTAATAAAATGACTATGTTATGCGAAGGAAAGTGTTTTACAGTGGATGTAAAAAGACCATAATCAGGAACAGAACTGTATTGTTTTGGATATAGTTTCGATTTTTTGGGGGGGCCACTCATACACACCACTGTACTTCAGCTCTTCCCAAAGTAGCTTTAATTAAAGCTGCGGCTTGTGAGTTGAAAGGCTATCACTTCTCTTTTAGTTAAATGGTGGGAGTGCAGGTCTCTGATAAGAAGCTTTTAAACAGGTCCTGAGGTGACTCTACCCCCCCCCCCCCCTTCATCAGGATTATTTCTCCAATATGAAAATCCAGGTAGCATGAGACAGATTAGGCAATGCTTAACATGCTAGAGTTGTGTTGGTGAGACACAGATCAATGGACTTATGTGGGTTAAGCTGTGAAGGTATATGCTAGAACATAGCAGAACTACATTTCAAAGAAATCTAGCTTACAAACTATGTAATGGACTGGAACATACGTAAGATCTACATTTCAGGGATTAAGAGGGATTTTAAGAGTTTTGTGATGAAGGATTCAAGCAGGTATTGTTGTCCAGACAGGTGCTTGGGGCCCAAGAGGGGGAGAGTAAGAGTTATGCTTAGCTCAAAATATCAGACAAAAGCATTAAACAGCAGCTTTGCTGCGATTTGAACATACAATATGTCTTGTACCTACATCATTTACACTCACGGCCTATAAGAGGAACAAGTTTTTGTTCCTCACCTACGCTACTAATGAAACGCAGGTGGATATCACAGGAGCGAAACAAATGTTCAGATGATCTGTGGTAATGTCACAGCTCTGAAACCTTGTGACACTTTGATCCTCACACCTCTTAAATTCCCGCGAAGAAAATCAGAGTTCAACAAATTAAACGTAGATTTTTGTTTAGGCTCTTGTGTTTTTGAAAAAAACAAAAAAACAAAAAAAAAACCCCAAAACTTAATATTCACCAAAAAGTAACTTGTGCACTTGGATAACATTTGGTCAGTACAGAGCTGAAATGATAATTTGATGAAATTGGAAGTCAATCTTTAGAAGATTTATCTTATTTATCTTTCAGGCAAAAATATAAAACATCTGGTCCCACTTTCTCAAATGTGAGGATTTGCTGCCTTTACTTGTCTTACATTATATAAAAATAAATATCTTAGGGCTTTAGATATTTGGTCAGACTAAACTAGCAATTTCAAAACATCATTTTGTACTCTGTTATCAGCATTTACATAATTTCCTATTAGATAATTCAGGAGAGCATAAATAGATTCCTTGATGATGAAATAACCATGTGAGGCTCTTAAAAATCTCTAAAGCCTATAGTTAATTTAACTTCCAATACAGGAAAAACATAAAATACAGCATATCTTCACCACAAATTCACGACCAAAGACCTGTTGCTGTATTGGTCTCTTTTATGTTGGTTTTTGCTCTATTATTGACTTCTGATTATGTGTAGGAATTTATTGAGAGAAATTATGTATTTTTGCAGTGCAGTCATGTGGCTCTTCCTCACTTTCTCTGAGGATAATCCACACTGAAGGTCAGATGGATGGTACAAGTGTGATAGATGTTACAAGCATCCAATTAAGCTCCCTTAATGGAGCCATTTACCAACTAAAATGCTGAATCATTGAGGTATAGTCATGCTTTATCCCCTTATGCGCCAGCAAACAGTTTGGGTACATAAAGCAAGAAGCAGCGGCTACAATACTTAGGGGTAAACACAGTTTACAGGATAAGCCTCTGTAGGAAACCGAAAGCTATATCATTTAATGTCTATGTGAGGAGCAGGTTTAAAGATCCCCACGCTGTTGAAGACGAATCCAACCATGCTTTCAGAGAAGTTTTCAAAGAACATAAAAGTAGCACTCCTGCAGGTAATCCCCCTTACCAAATTTGACATGCATAATACCACATAATACTTTAATATGCATGCATCTCGGAGGAGGGACTGACGATGTCTGCGTCTCGGAGCCGCAAGTGCACATTTTACGCACGGTGCCAGTCTGTTACACTTACACACCAGCGGCCAGATGAGGGAGACATACGGCTTCGGGACATGTCGAAGTATCCCGAGTTATTTTTTTATTTTTTTTTTTTAATAAGATTTCATTAGCTCTTTCTACAGCTGGAAATACTACAGAGGAAAGCACACCGCTGCCTACGCCCGGGCGAAAGCGTTAACGGCTTTTTGTGTGTTTTATTTGTTTGTTTATTTGTTTGTTTCGTTTCGGGGGGGTGTTTTGTTTTGTTTAGTTTTTTTTTTTTTTTTTTTGTTTTGCTGTCAGAGAGGAAACGGGAGTTCAAGGGGAAATCTGGGTCCGACTGCTCGCTGGGCGTTTATGATAAAGCGTGTGAAGCGCACGGTCCGTCAGTCAGCAGTCAGTCAGGCCACTTCAACATCACTCTCCGCCGAACTCCAGCTGTCACCTCGTCTCCGAGACTCGGCCGGGTAAGAACATTTTTTTTTTTTTTCTGTTTTTGTTTTTTCTTAACGCAAGTTATCCGTGAAAAGTGTGTGAGTTTAAGTTTTCCGACGAGTCGGTGGCTGATAGACACGCGTTTCCCCCCCACAGAGCTACTACTGTTGGCTGTTTCTTGGTTTTTTTTGGTTGAAAAAAAGTAAGAGATAAGACTAAAAGGTGACTAATCGGTTCGACGCGTTAGTGGAAAAAGAAACAGGCGAGTCTTTCAAAAGAAGGTAGAAAACAGAAAGTGTGTGTATGTTTCCTGCGTGTTTGATTTGTACATATGTTGTGTGAACAGTGGACCGTGAACGTGATCCATATTGTTTTCATGACGACCTTCCATCATATCATATCATATCATATCATATTGAGCCATTTTATGTCATAATAATGTCTGCTTAGAGTTTAGAACCCTCAATACAATAATAAAAAATATATAGAGATAACACACAGAGACAGACATGACTCTCCAGTGTCTGTAGCCCACATTGCAACGTACAGTTTGCCTGATGTTTAATGAAATCATTGTGCAGCCTTAAATTAATCACCCCATTTACAGTTTTTTTTTTTTAAAGTTGCACCTTTTACTGCTGTATCACAGTGTCTGAGAGGCAATGCTTTAGATATTGTAACCTTTTTTTTTAAATTGTCACCTGTACAGAGTGGCACAGCTACTTCCAAAGCCACCCTCACCCTCTGCCCCCTCCCCTTCCTCCTGTTTCCAAATGCTCTCCTTTGAAGCGATGATGCCCCATCTGTCATACGTGAGCAAAGAGAGACCATGCTCTGCTCTTCTCAATTACTGAATTCTCCTCATGCCAGCTCCGGTGGGACAGGAGGAGGAGCAGGTGGGTGGCAGCCAGTACAATCAATCAACATGAAATATTCAGCTTTGAATATACACATCATTTACTGCCGCTGCTACCGTCCTTATTAGAAACACCCCCCAAAAAGAGTCGGGCGTTTGTCTGAAGCATTTTTATTTTAACTGGGAGCATGTGCACAATGTGACACAGTTCCTTAATTAAAAAAAAAATGCTGGGGGGGGGGGGGCTGTATATGTTCAGGTGACACTGTCATTTTTAAATGTAAAACTATGGCCTTTATGGAGACTGGAGGGGTATTCAAAATTATGATCATCATAACTAAGAGGAAACTAGAGAGAGGGAGGGTGAGTGGATGAAACTGTATTAAATGTAGCGCCACAGCCATTTTCTCATTATGCTGCAGTAAATTCATACAGCTTACATGACAAAGCTCTGCTTGGCAACTTTCTCCCCTGATAGAAGCACTTGTTTGAACATGAGGCACATGATTTGAATATCTGTAATCCACACTGAAATCAACAGGCCAGATGAACTTTTTGGCACCCTCTTACCACCACATTGAGTAGGATTTTCTTTCCCCAAAAATGCCTAAGCTATTTAGACTTAGGCTTAAAAATCACTTGAAAGAAAAAAAAAAGAAAGGCAAACATTATTTGATTTGTCTTTACCATATGGACCACAGAAATCCTGGAATTAGGAAATCTTATCAGAGAAAAATCTGAACCTTTCCAATCATTCAAACTCTTCAGGAAACTTTTAATCTCCTAAGTGTCTGCCTGTGATAATAATATCTCTGTGATGTTGCCTCATGAAATTTGCCTGAGTACCATGGCCCTAAGTATTTGAGCTATGAGGCAATACAGTGAAAAGCATAGCCCCCTCATATGAGAACACAACAGTGAATAATTAATAACCTTGCTCCCAATTCCAGGAAAACAATAGCATATTGTAGGAACACTGCACTAATTTAACTAGAGGAGGGAAAAAAACAGTCGACAACTTTGACAAAATGTGGAATGCATCACCATTGTTATAAAGCACGTCTGCATGAGTGTTGGTCTAGTTATTGCAGCCACTGCGGCTTTGCACACATTCTATAAAACTGTGTTGTATGTGCTTATACTGTAGTGTTGCATGCTGTATAATATTGTAGTGTAATGTTGTTTGCCTTTGAGATTAATCAGAACCCATTAAATACCCCTCTCTCACCTGCTGGCAGTATGTGAGGTGGAAGTGCACATGCAGGAAGCTATTTTCCACAGGCATCCTCTCTTGGCTGTCAGCTCCCATTAAGGGGGAAGGTGTCATATCTGTAACACAGCTGAGTGCAGATGGCAGAGTGGAGGGGATGGCTCACCGATTTAAACAATGATTAATGAACAGAGATGGAAAACAAATTACATTGGACTATTGGAGGCAGGGAATTGTTTTTATGAAAATGTTAATTGTGTCTGCCAGGCTGATACCAGGAATGGGGGAAGGGTGGAGTGAGGGCAAGGCAGCAAGGCAACCATGGGGCTACTGATAGGACATCTACTACTCCCCTGGCTCAGATTATCGGCATGTCTCAGCATGCAATGTTTAATACCATACCTTGGCTTTAAGACCCCTAATGTGCCATAACTTTCAAGGTCTGGCTTTTTATGATGAACTCCATGAAGAATTGTCGCTCACCACCGCACCAATTAGCGTTATCTCTAATAATAAGTAGTTGTAAGTGACGAGAGAAGGCGCCCTGTTCTAGTTGTAATTATTGCAGGCGGGTGCAGCTGCACTACTTAGGGAGATGATGATAATTATTTTTTCTTTTTTTTCATTGCGGTTTGATTATTTAAGAGCATCATACACTCATCAGAGTAATCAGGAGAGAGTGATTAGTGAAAATCCACGAGGCTAACAGCTGCCACATTAAACACTTGCCTCTGTTGCCAACACAGAGGCAGAGCCCTTCCACAGGACAGAGGAGAACGAAAGCACTTCACCTTCAACTCCAGGACCACATGTGTTTGTTAGAAAGTCAAGGCTGAGGGCACAGAGACAATTAGAGTAAACAGAAGTGTCCCATGAAAAGGCATGTTGTTACGTACCCAAGGTCAGTACTCAGTGCTTCGTTTCACAAGTACAGGAGCGCGCTGAGGGGGAGTAAAAGTTCGATATGGCATTTTTGGAAGTGTGGGAAATAGATGCAGTTACTGTGTAGTGACCTTGCTGTCCATCTGAATTGTCTCCCATTGTATTAAAGTAAGTAAACTCTACCAAATGAGTGTTATTTGATAAGGCTTTTGATCTAACTCTCAATCTGATACAGAATCAAAAAAATAGTTTCAATTAGAGATGTGCATCAGTGCCGTGTCCGGTGTTCATGCGGTGTTGCTTGCCACTGTGTAAGGCCTGCTAAACTAAGGGCTAATTCTCTTAGCCCAGATGTTGCCTGAGCACAGTCCTGGGATCCCACTGGGTTGATGAGCTCAATCAGTGAAATGATGAAAAGATGATTTTGTCCCTGTAATTACAGTGTGTAAACTACTTAGCTAGGATTGCAAAGGAAGTCATTTTCTAATTACGCTGGTACCCCGTTGTCTAATGGTGGATGTTTTGTTGTTTTAGAGAGTGTGGGAGAGAGAGAGAGAGAGAAGGGGAATAAGTGTGTGTGTGTGTGTGTGTGTGTGTGTGTGTGTGTGTGTGTGTGTGTCAGTGTGTGTATGTGTGAGACAGAGAGAGGGAAACTTCATGAGGGGCCTGTGCTCTGCTGCTGTGGCTGAAAAAAGACCATCACAAGGGCAAGATGGCTGCCAAATGAGAGTTCATTGAATTATCAGCCCAGTTAATGTGCCTTGGATTATGCTCTCTGTTTGTCAGTTTTTTCCTGTAGATGCCATAGCTTAATGAGATACTGTAAGTGGCATTACCAGACTCCTGCTGTGATTTTGTGATGACTCGTTTAATGACTTTTGTCTTAGTGCCTCCAAGTGCTTTTAGTAACTGAAAGTAGACACATCTAGTTTTTCCTCCATTTTTGCCATCTCTTTGCAAATATTTAGAATCGTGAAGACGAACGTGGTGTAAAAACTAAATGATCGCATCTGTTTAAACAACATAGTTACAAGACTTTGCATTGGGATTCCTGCTTTCTTTTCACCAGAGGAAGTTGTACTTCTTGAGAAAGCAAAACATGTCGGTATGTTGCGGACTGAAGAGGCTCCATTCTTTGAGATCTTTGTGAGTTCTTTTGGAGCTGTCTGCTGTCCTGCAGGGCCAAACCATCTGATGCAGCTTACACCATGTGGATAGGCTTCACTTGTGCAAGGCATCCCCTACGCACCCCACACTGTTAACACACCCCATCATACGCCAAAGCTTTGTTTGTGTCCAGAAAGAACAGGTGGTCTGTGCAAACAAGATCAACTGTTCACACATTAGTGATTTAAAATACATTCTATATGCACATGCTTGTTTGTGAGAGAGAGACGGTGTGAGAGAGTGGGTGTCTTTGCATGTGCATGATGAGGGAGAGTTGAGGAGACAGTGTTTGTATTTCCTTGCTTTGTGTGTGAGTGTCTTTGAATCAGAGGAAGCTCATGAATGCAAAGTTGATATATGACACACACACCACATAATGAGGTTACTATACTGAGTATTTCCTCTAGTACACCCATGTATGCTTTACTTAGTCATTTTCACACCTTTGCCTTCTTCATAAAAATGATTTGTGAGCAGTTTGTCATTTGAAATGAATTAGGAGTATTGACACAAAAGAAGAAAGTTTCCCACAAGCTCATACAGGTACAAACACAGCTGGTTACCAGTCTGACTTACAGTTGCTATGCCCTGTAGCCTTTAGTGTTTTGTCAGAGGAACTTATAGGCCCTCCGTTCAAGGCCACTAATCTGCAAAACTGAATGAGACAAACAAAATTAATCGAAAGCCTCCTTTCACTGAACATGTAAAATAGCTGACTCCTAAATAATCGTGCATCACCACTACACCACATGCATGCCAGATTTATTTTACATGGCACAAGCCAGATTTTTGATAGTAGTAAAAGGAGTGTCATAGATTTACTGCATCCACAACAAATGTGTATGTATTCCTTTATGAGTTCTTTAGCTATTACTCACAAGGAGCTAGTTTGTCAGTGCTGTGTGTGCTCTTTCTGTGCTCTGTACTCCTGCAGTAATGAATGGTGCTGGTTAGACTATTCTGTCTCCGTCAGCCTTCGGGGGGGGGGGGTACAGAGAAGCTCCTATAGGGTTTCATTAATCTGGCTGTCAGAAAGTATATGGGTGCTATCTTTTGTAAGGGTCATGGTGGGCAGCTGTGTTACCACTGCCCTCTTCCTTGTACAGGCTCTTCATCCCCTGACAGGGCAGTCCACAGGATGGTTGGCTTGCTGATTTGGTGGGTGGGAGCATGGGTGGAGTGAGACACAGGGGGCATAATGCGTGGCACCGAGCTTTTACTGTCTGCACATAAGCCTGCTCTGTAATAATGAATAAAACAATTGTTATCTGCAGGCTGGGAAGTCAGGGAATTCCAGGAATTTTTTAAAGTCGTGATCTCTTGTTATGTGTGATTTTGAAGTAGGCAGAGACAGTTACAAAGAATCTAGGACATCAACAATTATGTATAGCATTGCACTGTATCCCTTGCTAGTGTATATGAGAAATGGCTGTATATATCAGACAGTATCATTAGATATGTATTTCATCAGAATGTTATATCATCACATATCACATATCTAACTGAACAAATGAATTAAGCTTTTGTTGTTGTGTATTGCATGCAACTATGCCGAGCATGCACAAGCAGACTGAGCAGCTAAATCCAGTGCTGTGTACACTTTTCAAACAATATCCAAAAAGAACGTGAGAGAGAGAAATAAGAAAAAAATAGTATTTCAATAATCCATCTTCTCTTGTCCTCCAGGCTTTTGAGACAAAGTTAGAAAGCTTAAACACTTAAAAACTGAACAGCCATTTCAACTCTTGGTCATCTGTACACCATAATATTTCAGGGTTTTATCAATCCTTTTCAAAGTAAATTGGCACTCTAAAATTTTCATAGTATATAATACACAAGAAAGTCATTAATATGTTTAAAACTGTGTTATCATTCAGTTTTACCATCAGACAGCCATCACATGCATACTTTATGTTATAACACTACCTACTAGTTTTTTCAGCCTTTTCTTATGAAGATTCCTAATTTTAGGTTACATTAGACAGGTTACTGTAACTTGCTGTTTGTGGTGCATTCTCAGTAGATTCTAGCTCAACCGTCTGCATAAATTATTAATGCTTTTTAACCGCTGTTAAAAAGACACATGAAATATGCAGTTCTGATCTATAAATTTTATTCATGTGTTTCATTCGAGTGTCACCTAACTATGGATTTACAATAGTGTCCATCCATCCTAGCTGACAGTATGCTGCAACTAAAAAGTAGAAAGATTATGCATCCACCCTCTTGTAGATTAAATACTGAAATACAGAATCCTTAACCCAACTGCAGTGAAAATAAATCTAACAATGTTTGATATTGTCAGATCTACAATCATCCAGAAAGCACAGCTCCCAGGGCTGGTTTAAATATGTACGCGTCACATTTTTCTTTTATTGCCTGTGCTAAATCACACCTGCTCCTTGTTCGTCTATGCGCAGCCACACCTAAGAGACACTACTGTGACACGATGCTTAATAACAATCAAGCACCTTCTCAATCTGCACCAAAAGAGCCTAATTCACTCTGACAGAGAAAACACCTGATGGCCCTGCATGCTGCTCCCTATCTCCACCAATTTCTTCATAACCAGCACACACACACTCACACACACACACACACACACACACACACACACACACACACACACACACACACACACACACACACACACACACACACACACACACACACACACAAGTGATGAAGGTTTTATGCCTCCTTGCTAAGCTTAGTTAATCAGGGGAATACCACTTTGGCAAATATGAAGCAGATCTAGTGTATGCAAATATCATTCGCTAACTTTCTCCCTGTCAGATGTGATTAGGTCAGACCTGTATCCTTACACCGATCTCAGCCCAGAGCAGAAACACTGCTCACACCAGACTGCTGGCACGCCAGCTCTTCATCTGTGTGGTCTTGTGTAAAATATTTTCATTACTGACTGAGGTTGCTATGGACTATAGGCAGCAGCAGCAGCAGTAGCAGCAGGTGGCTCAGACTAAGTGTCAGACATTTTATTTTGAGCGCCTTCAGTTACATTAAATCCAGTGTCTTGATTTTGAATGAGGATGTGTTTAGTTTTGGTTACTCTCTTATTACTTGCCTCACTCGTGTTTTCAACTTACTAGATGTGACAGCTAGTCAAAGTTACAGCATATCATAAGATGCTGCGTGTGCAAAGCCATTTGAACTTGAGTTTGATCAATCATTATCGATTGGATGCAGACTTCAAAATGGATACTCTGTGCACCATTATACATCCAAGGCTACAGTACAGTAATGACATTAATAGAGGGAGATGCAATAATAGTTCAAATGACCGTAATCCTTGAAAATGGGCGGGAGATGGAGGGGAACATCTTCCGCTCCACCCTCTGTTCTGACTGCAAAGGAATACCAGGTTAAGAAATATGAAGTGCATCTACTGTATTTGAATATGATTTACTCACTTTTTTTCCTGTCCGATATGATTAGGTCAGTACCATATGGCTAAATTGATTTTTGATCTACAGTTTAAAGCAGACACACTGCTCACACCAACCACCACTGCCAGCCTGCTTGCTCTTTATCTGGGAGGTTTTGTGTACATCATTTTCATGACTGACTGAGGTTGCAGTCCAGGATGATGTAAGCCTGTGTTAATTCGGTGTGGACAGTGCAGGCTTTGTTCTGTGCCCTTTGGTGCTGCACTAGAGCTGTGACCTCTACCATTGTAGCACGATGTGAATTTGAAGCTTTGTTTTGCTGCTACAGCTGAATCAAAAAAGGGAGCTGGGCAGGGGGAAAAGTGAAGCATACTTTAGCTTTCCATTTGGATATTCTTCCTTTAACTTTAGTTTGCATTTTTGCATCATTAAGTTGTTTATTTTCCTTAGTACTCCTGTGACATAATTATCCTGGTAAAGGTTTTATTCAAATAAGCAACAGACCTGCTGAAAAAGCTTAACTCTTTTACTTTAATCTTTTTTTAAAGCGTTTCACAGATTTGTGAAATGCAAAGGAAGGGCAAGTAGAAGCACACAGTCTTTGATGTTTGTGCTTCCTTAGTATTGTGTGTCAGTACAAAATGAGATCTAGACAAAGATTTTCACCTTACCCTTTAGTAAAGATGAGATATTTGTTGAGGAAGCTTATGTGGTTTGGCTTAATCAGCATTTTCAGCCTCCAACAATAATCTAAAACCACAGGTATACTTAACACAGGATGAGAAGAATCAGAACCGACTGTGCTCTATTTCCTGACCTATTTGTGGTGCATCACTAGCATTATACAGCAGTTTCAAAAGTACCTATTTACACACTTAATTGACAGCACATAACTGTAGTTTTACACTTTACTTGCCTGTTATTGGGCTTTCCAAGATAGGAATTAGTGTATTTGAATACTTTCTTTGTCTTGGCAGAGTTTGAATTCACTTAATGTTCCTTTTGTTTTCTCTTTAGATCTGAGCTACAACAAACAGACATTTCATCTGAGCAGCATGAATCCACATCCTGTTTCAACTGAGTAGGAGCTAACAGTCAGCATACAGTTCACTGCTAACCTTGGGACTGTCCTACGTAGCCACTCCTGACCACCATACCGTAACATCAGACAGTCTCTGAAACGACAGCTTCATTACCACATCTACCCATCCAATTACAAGCCAGATGGCGCTTCTGGCCAATCAAATCATGGATGCAAGGATTCTCAGTAGTATGAATGGGAGAGTAGAGCTTTCCCAGTTCCTGAGAGTCACTAATCAAAGCATTGTCTCCCAGGTAAACTCTCCCCAGGATGACAGCCGCAAGAACAGGAAGTATCCCTGCCCATTGTGTGGAAAGCGTTTCCGCTTTAACAGCATCCTCTCTCTTCATATGCGCACACACACTGGCGAGAAGCCCTTCAAGTGCCCATACTGCGACCACAGGGCTGCACAGAAGGGAAACCTGAAGATACACCTACGTACGCACAAGCAAGGTATTCTGGGCAAAGGCCGCGGGAGGATCAGAGAGGAGAACAGGTTGCTTCATGAGCTTGAGGAAAGGGCGATACTAAGAGACAGGCAGATGCGAGCTGGTCATTTTAGCCAACAGCAAATATCCAATTTACCCCAACTTCAAAACTCCCAGTTGTTGCAGACCGTCCCAACGCAAAACCATTTCTTAACCAGCTCTGCTGCAACAGAGAGCCAACCACATACATCCACATCCCCAAAGATGACTACCGTCCATGATGAGCCCATACAGCCCCAACCCACCGGCTTCCGCTGCTCATTCTGTAAGGGAAAGTTCAGGAAGCAGCAGGAGCTCGAGCGCCATATCAGGATCCTGCACAAGCCCTATAAATGCACCTTGTGTGAGTTTGCTGCCTCACATGAGGAGGAGCTCATTGGCCACGTTGAGACGACACATATAACTGCAGATTCAGGCTCGGGACAGAAGCCTGCTACAGGGCCTGGTGACAAGGGGAAGCCTGTCGGTGAATTCCCCTGTGAGGTGTGTGGCCAAACCTTCAGCCAGGCCTGGTTCTTGAAGGGTCATATGAGGAAACACAAGGACTCTTTTGAGCACTGCTGTCAAATCTGTGGCCGTCGTTTCAAAGAACCCTGGTTTCTCAAGAACCACATGAAGGTCCACCTCAATAAGCTTGCAGCTAAGAGTAATCTACCTGCTGAGCATGATCCCTCTGTTAACCTGAATAACCTAACGCAAGACCATCAGAGCAACCTCTACTCGCAGTACATCTCCCGCATTCACAACAGGTTCCTCACGGCTGAGAGAGCTGACCATTCAGATTATAACCACATACTCACCACAGCAGGGGCTGACATGAAGGTTAGGGAGATGTTAGGGAGGATGATTTCCTCTGGTCCAGGCCCTCTGACAGATTCAGAGAGCTCCTCACTGTTAGATTTAAATCATCTCCACCCACCAATAGGCTCCACTAGCATTGAATATCTGCAGAAAATCATGTCTAATAGAGATACACTCAACAGTAGCAACAGCAGCAGCAGCAGCAGTTACCCAGGCTGGCAGATCATGACACAAGGGCTGCCTGTTGATCAGCAAATGTTCAGACCCAAAGACCAGCAGCAGTGCTCCTCGTACCTGCCTGAGAGATCTCTCCCTGTAGATAATGGGCAAGTGTGTCTCAGTGAACCGGACACCAAGGCCATCAGCAGACCCGGTAGCCCAGGCAGCGTGAGTCATCATGGGCCGTCAGAGATCATCACAGAGACAGGGAACTCCCTCTCCGGCAGTGCCCTGGACCATCGACCACAATCTTCTTCTCCAGCTACAGGTAACGCAGTCGTGAAAAGCTTTTTGTTTTTTAGAAAGCCATTTTAAGATCTTGTTAAAGGGGCACTCCGACAATTTTTACACTGAAAGTTCAGTTTACTTGACACTTGCTAGGAGTACCACTCAACCAATTAAAATAGCTGGATAATGGCTTTTGTGGCTGTTGGGGGCGTTGTCCAAAAAATAACCCTGATGAACTTCTGCTGCTTTAATTCTCACCGTTCTTTTCTTTTATTTATTTTTTTCTTATTGATTTTGCCTTTATTTGACTCTATAAAGTAGAGAGGCAGACCGGAAATCATGTGGGAAGCAACATAGAACCCAGCCAGATTTGAACCAGCAACTTTGTGATTTACTTCATCCGTAGGCTCCTGTGACCATGGCATATCCCCCAATTTAATGGAAGTGACTTTTGCTGGAGTGTTTCTTTAATATTTTGTCTTAATTTTTGCCAGATTATTTCTAGTATGCGAATTAAAATGACTTCTGGCTTTAATAGTTGTCATTAGTGCACAAACGGTCATCTGAGAATATCAGAACAAAAGATCAGAATTCATAATCTTTTCTATATGTTTTTTTTTGTTGTTTTTTTTTTTTAATATCTCAGTGACAGCTGTGGCCTTATCTCCCTTGCCACTTACTATACCCCACTTACAGTACATGAAGCGTAAGGTCAGCAACAGCACCACAGACATTAATGTTATCCAAGAGGACTTTGTCTTCCTTTTAAAGATAATGGAATCATGTTGAATTGTAGGGATAATTAGTACCCTCTATTTTATATCCGTCACATCCCCGCCCCTTGCCTACGGGGGCACAAGATGTTAATGCGTGCCATCTGGTGTTTTTAATGATTTGATATATACCACCCAGTGATTTTTATGATTTGATCTACCACCTGGTATTTTTATTGATAGTCTTCTGTTCCACCTGGTGATTTGGATGATTTGGCTCTCTGGGTAAATGCCTTTCTTGTCATGGCATCCTGCTAACATGTTATCATGAGCCTAAATTACTGCTATAACAGCATTGTTAAAAGAAGACAAGAAAAAAAATCCAAACTTTTGTGCTGTTTCTTCATAGCTTATGACTATGGTTATTTTCTTCCAGTGTTGGAGTATTGCTGTTATGTACATCAAGTCTGATGCGCTCTTGTGGGATTTGATCCAGTATCCTCTTAAATGATGGCCGTATAGCAGAGATAAATGGATCAGGTCTAATCTCATTAGATGTTTTGTTTCCATATTGTACACACATACTGGTATCTGCATATTTATATGTAAATGCCGGCAGTTTATGGCCAAATCCCTCTCTGGTTGCTCTTTAAGAAACATATTCAAGCTCTGTTGTTTTTACTTTCGCTCTTCTCCCCTATCTACAACACCATACACTGTCACTTCCAGAAACATTTATGATAGCTGGCTAGCTGAGGATTTGAGTGTGCACAGTTCTGGGATGGCACATTCTGTATCAGACTCTAATTTCAGTCAATATTAAGCATGGAAACTAATTCATTGTAAAGGTCAGGCGTCATTGCTTTAGTCAATGATGGATCCGGCAGGCTCTCTCTCCCCCTCTCCTCCTCTCCTCTCTGTTCTTAGTCCTGTGTAATGGTAGACTCACTCTGGGGGCTTAGCACCGCATTGTTTAGCTCTGACAATATATCCCAGAGACCTCTGCAGCTGCTCCCTGCGCTCACAATGACAGATTAATTAACACAATCACACGCTGCTGGCCCTGGCTCAACACACAGGTCTGCTGCGGGACAGATAGGTAAATCCTACACATATGGAGAACACGCACCACTTGATGAGGGTTTAATAACAGGGATAAGTTTTTTCGGAGGTGGGGGGTTGTAACTGATCAAGTCTGTCTGTCTCGATGGTTGGATGTAGAGGGGAAAGAGAGTGAGAGAGCGAGTGTTTTCTAATTCAGGAGAGCGGAGATGCTGAGGAAGAATTACCACTGCCAGATGTTCAGCTTGAGGAACATTGATTAGTCCAGAATTACTGGCTGCATTATTCATAGTCAGCCTATGGTGGTCATGAAGTTATTGATGTCCTCAATATGGATAGCAAATATAGTACGGTCATGGCTGTCAGGGTGAGAGACGGCTTCTTTGCTTGATACATCCAGATACAGTACTGGATTTAGATGTTTAACTACAAATACCCAGCATCTTAAATTAGAAATCCTGCTTTGATATGAATAGAGGGTGTGTGTTACGAATTGCTTCTCTCAACATCTAATCAGGACAGATTTGGAAATGCACTTTGACTTTAATTATAATCTGAGATTAAGAATAACGACTCCTCTTAAAATGATAAACTAATGAAGGGTGCATGCTTCAGGCCTCTGACCCACATTGGACCAGTTAGATTCCAGCTCCGAATAAAAAAAAAAAACATGCCCAAACATAAAATGCTCTGACAGTTATTAATTAGTCCCATTCAATAATCTTAACCTCAAGGTCAATGAGCAGACACCATGTAATGATGTTGTCCCCACATGTGTTATGTCCCTTATTTCCTGCTTTTGCTATATTTTTACTGTAAGCATTAACACCAAGAGAGCCTGAAATGATAAGCGTCTGTAAAGCTGTGAATGGAAATATGAGCAGTGGTTTACCCAGAAACACAGATAAAGCAGGCTGCTGTACAGAATATCACTTTCATTTGGCTGTTCCAGTTACATCAGCCTATTCTTTGTGATTACTGACAGTAAAAACATCTTTCAACTAAATGGGTCCTTATCTAACTCAGTCCTGTGTTAGGCTTCACAAATTCTGCTCTTATTCAGAGATCAGAGTCAGTCTGACTGGTTTGTCTAAACTGATTACCTGTTGGCTTTTCTGTCTCCCTCTCACTTCTGTCTTTTAATCCTCTTTTTAATTATTATTGCAGATATGAGGCTCAAATTAAGCTCAAAATGCTTGTTTTCCTAGCATGCAGATAAAAAGATTTATCCAGGGAGTTCTGAACACCTGCCTTGAAATATTGTTCCACCGTCTCCTGAATGCCATTTGGCTTAATTGACTTGGAAACGTCCCAAATGCGTCATTGACTATGTGGTCTAATTAATATTAATAATATATGCTATTATAAACATCAAAGAACATCTGGTGCCCCTGTTTTTCTCACCAGTCTTGTGTGTGACTCTCACTCTCACTCTGTTTCATCTTAAACCAAACCAGCCACCATGTATCTCTGTTTTGCATTTCAGGTGCTTGATTGCACATTTAGAACAAGTCAACGCTCGAATGTGTGTAGAGTTTGATATCTACAATATAACTGCCAAATGCCTATGTAAGCATATAGTATGTGAGCCTGTGATTGCATTGACGGTGATGTATGGTTGTAAATCTTAAAGCCTATTTCCATATGAAATGAATCACTTGTCCAAGCCCAGCTGCATGCTTATTCCATAGACACAGCTCACTTGAGGTATTTATTTTTTTATTTATTTACCTTTTTCCCTCTGCCTTACACATCCAGTAAGGGTGGATAACTCATACACATCACTTCATTAGATGCTCTGTGTTAGGTGAGAGAGGCTGGGGTTTGTAATGATGCAGTAATTGGAGTTTTGCTTGATAAATCTAAGCTCTAAAATTACTCCTCTCACATAATGTGAGCCTCGGCAGTGTAAGTAAATCTTAAACTGATTAAGTTAGCATGAACCAGGCAATCACAAAGATGGCACCCGTCCAAAGGAAGAGAAAAAAGGCAGTCTTCAGTCTTTGTGTTGTTTTACCGCTCTCATGTAATGGCAAATGGGTTTAGGAAGGTCCACGCTGAGAGATGAGGTCAGATATATGTGTTTTCTGTATTTGGAGCTGGCCGGTAATGTCATCGTAATTTAAACCACAGAATAATTGAGATATATAGCGTGTCTGAAAGAGTTCCATTAAGCTGTTTGAATTTTTTGTCTGTTACTGGAGACAAGGGTGTGGCACCGTTGAAGTCTCTTTCCCGCTCCTGCATAACTGCGCACATCGCCACGCGCATGTAATGTAAGCAGACATTAAATCAAACATACTGTACACAATGTTGACATGCAGACATAGACATACACACACACACACACACACACACACACACACACACACACACATAAACATATATAGCACAAACAGTGTTTGCTATCTTCAGTTCAAGGACATGAATTTGCCTTTTCAGCTGTGATTTTTTTAATTTCATTAGGTTCAGCTCTATTTAATTACCACATGGCTGATATTTTATGATTTTATGCATTCGAAATAATAAAAAACAGCCCTCCTTCTACTACCATTCTGCTCACAATGACGGGTTTTCTATTAAAGTTGGAAACACAGTAAAGTAACAACTACAGATCATTAGATTTAGATTTACCTCAGTGAATTACTTCAGGGTCAGATCTTTAGGTGTATGAAATTGATATTTCTCTGGCGGGCATGAATCACTGTTGTAACTCAGATATTAGTCCATTAAAGAAGAACAATAAGGCATCAATATGCATAGAATTAAATTAATGGTGGTGGGTTTATCTCCCTATCCCAGACGCATCCCTAAAAGACACAGTATAATGTATGACCTGACCTTCAAATGCCAGGAGAGTGTTGGGCAATAAACTGCCAATATTTGTGGCTTAATGGCGTCAGATGACTTTTACTGTAATTGGAACGGCAGCGAAACAGCTGGGCTGTTTAAAGACAGTGCAAGGCTGAGGTCTCAGACAATCACTAACTCAAAATGGTCACAGGGAGTATGTTTAACCCTGGAGGGTGTTTCTGTGATAGCTATAAGGATTAAACTGTAGGTAAACAGAGGGAAAAAGACATTTAAATTACCTTTAATTAAAAGTTATGGTGTGCAGGATCAAATTGTATCCAGATGGATATTATTCACTGGCTAAAAGGAGAAAAATTACCCTTTGTCATTCTCCACAATAATACACTTTGTACTTTGAATCATTTCCCCATCACATCATTTTTCACGAATGAAGCAAAAATAAACTCAACTACAGTACATCGTGCAGTTAATCAGAACTGCTCACATGTTGGGATTTGTTATTTTTGATAGGGAAACCCACTTATCGGTTTTGATGGAATGAGGTTTTCCTGCGACATTTTCCTTGTTCTGGTTTCTTTACAGTTTCACTGTTTATTATTTCTGGAAGAATCTTGTTTGGTTTTAACATCTTTGGGTGTATTTATTGCACATGGTGGTGGTGTCCATACTGTAAAATGATGGATCACTGGAGCTGAAAGCTGATTACAAGCTTGATTTACTGCAGGGCACTGCTTAAATCATTCAACGCAGCCTGGTGTGGGATTGCAACATTTTTCATGTTTAGACAACTGTTGTTGGTACCTACTTTTCTTAGTACAAAATGCTCAGTACACCTCATGTGCACATAGTTTCTCGATTTGATTGTATTGTATTATGTTTTTGCTGTAACTGTCTGTTTTAGGTGAGAAAGTCTACAGGTGTCCACTCTCCAGTGACTACACCACTACACAGAAAGCCTCCCTCGGCTTCCATCTGGAACGCTACCACTTCCCCCACTGGCAAAATAGCAGGGATCTTTCTTCTCCACTGCAGCCCACCAGCAGCAGCAGCTCCAGCCCAAACCCCAAGATCAGACCCAGATCCAGGGAAGACTGGAGTCCAGCTGCAGGTCACTACCTTGGTCTGGAGAACCACAGTGAAAGCCCCCTGCTCCCAATCAACAAGCAGCCCGACCTCGCCGACAAAGATGCAGGTGTAGATGGCTCTTTATCTGCTCAAACCAGGAAGTCCCAGTATGAGCCCTTAGATCTGTCCATCAGACCAGACTCTGTCACGTCTCATTCAGTCATGTCTCCTGCTGTACTCGTACAGATGTCTGGCATTTTTAGTAATGGACTGTCCTCCTCCATTACCCACCAGCTACAGAGTTACTCTAATGCCGCAGCTGAACTCGGTGTGAAACCTGCATATCATTGTGACCTTTTGGTGCAGGGAACAAAAGAAGATATGAACACAAAAAAGGGAGGCTCCACTTGTCACGATGGTGAAGGTGAATTTGAGAAATCCGAGCAAAGGAGGGAGGACAAAAATGATGATGCTGCCAAGTGGCAGATGCTGAAAAACAATGTCCTGGAGCCGGAGGAGCGGGGACAGGCCAGCGCTGACTTCCAGAGACTTGGTGAGAAGAAGCAAGACAAGCTGGGGCAGTGGGGC
Organism: Istiophorus platypterus; assembly: GCA_016859345.1. Taxonomy (NCBI): domain Eukaryota; kingdom Metazoa; phylum Chordata; class Actinopteri; order Istiophoriformes; family Istiophoridae; genus Istiophorus; species Istiophorus platypterus. The sequence goes on from CM029121.1 coordinate 9,266,679, forward strand.
CAAGCTGTGGCTGAATCTCCCATCTCCTCTCTGGAGAACTTGACTCCAGGACAGGCTGATCCACTCCAGCACCAGAGTGGCTTGCTCTCCTTCCTTAGGTCCCAGGGGGGCCTGAGCAGTGCACCTGCCAGCACACACAAAGCCAGTCTGAATGGTGGAGGGAATATGGAAAAAGATGTTGCATCAGGTGAGCATTAGCTTATATATCATAAACTGTGTGTTGAATGCAGCTGTCACAGTTATCATGATATAGCCTGTACTGTCACCAGATTTAAAAGTATCTATTGCCACCTAGTGGACGAAGACTGGTCCTTCCTTTTTTTCCATCTTGTTAACTACTTCACGAAGCTTTGCACCAAACCATCTGAATGTGATAACCCACTGCAGATGGGAATATTTCAATATTACAATTAGATAACTTAATTCTATATATAATTGTCTGACTGGCGTACTGGTAGTGTGTTTTGTATCAATGTGCTAAACTGTGAGCAACAAGAAGGCCAAAAAAAGTTTTTGGCAGTGTCTCAGCCCTCATCACCTGACAGTGTAGGTGTGAAGAGTGAGTGTGAGTGTGTGAATGAATCATGCCAATTATGAACAACACACTTCCCTTATACTTACAGCACTTTTATCTTTGATCTCAAATAAGAACTAAGGAAGACACAGGTGTGTGGCACTGATTACCCCTACACTTAAAATGATGATATAATCTCCTTGTGTGATAGGTTACAAATCGTCCAAGCCAGTGGAGCCCACTGATGGAGAGGCTTAAGCTCTTGTGATGGTGTGATATGCTTGCTGAGTGCAGATTTAATAATACTGTCTCTCAGGAGAGGGAATCCAACAGCTGGGGTCTTTGATATGCATGTATTATGAGTGCAACATGATACACCTTCCCTCTGATCCCCCTCTTATTCAGAAACTCAATATGTTCATGTGAAAGACAGGAAAGTGCCTGTCAACTCCATTAGGGATTAACATCTGTTCCCTTTCTTTACCGTTCTAACAGCAAGATGTAGTTTTGTATTTTATTGTACAGATGGTTATTATAATATTCCAAAAAGCACCCCTCCCCTTCAACTTCTGTCATAGCCGTCATGCTGTTCATGTTTCTCTCCTGCTCTTATTGCATTCAATGGTGTTTGGATTGAAAAATTAGGTAGGATGTAGAAGAGCTGTCAGTTCTGAGTGATTTTTTCACAATTTCTTGAAAAATCTCAGAGCAATTGGCATCATTGAACCATTCATCACTCGAATACAGCGCATTTTACTCTAACCATTGCTTGTGTTTTACAGCAATCTGACCAGTGTATTGTTAGCTGCAAGGAGTCAAGCATCCCTTGCCTTTTTGTTTGCTGGAAATTGATCCACCATATTTTTTCTCCCCCTGAGGAAGTAGATGTCAAAGACACAATAAACACCTGTCAGTCAAACTGGACATTGAGACAGGTAAGTGACATTGAGAGTCCACTGAGTGTCCTCTAAAACTGCACTAAGCAGGTGGCCCTGCAGCCTGTCCTGTCTGCAGCGCTGACCAGGTGGCTTTGTCATGGGGCTGTCTCCTGTTGCCCCCATCCTCTCCATACTGTATGGCACGTTGAGTGGCATGGTGACATATTGCTGGGCAGTTTGGACATGGAGTGATGTGTTTGTGATGACAGTTCAGGTCGGCTCCAATGTGCCAGCAGTGGTAATTGGCCAGATGGTGACCTCTGGTTGAACCTGTCTGCATGCTCATTAGTCTCACTGAGCCCTCCCTTGTGTTTTAAACAGAAAATCTCATCTCTGCACTGCCTGGACTAAACCACTAGATGGCAACATTTACCACTCTAACAGTTAAGATGCTGAAGGCTTCAAAATATTTCTTCACCAGGTATTATGGCATGCATTCATATTTCACCGGCACAATTAGGATAACCATTTTTGAAACCACAGCCAAGTAGCGGCATGAAAGCCTTGAGGTTTCCAGTTGTATCTGAAACAGTTAACTAGTTAACTAAGCTAGCTGTCTCTTCTGTAGCATCAGATCAGGCCTCTAAGACGTATGAGAACAAGTGAATATGAGAAGATCGATAAAGACAGGATTAAGAATGAAAGAGCACGGAGGACAGAGGAAAAGAAAAGGCCCGGATTTGAAAGGTTGAAAGGGGTGAGTCATTATCTCATTGTCTGACCTCTATGTACCCTCCGCGGAGAGGGTGACAGAGAGTGAGAGAAAAGGAGAGAGAAAAGGAGCGAGAAAGATCACCATAGATGGAGATAGATGGAGCGACAGCGAGGTGAAAGAGGAGCGGTAGTGCGGCTGTCTCCATGAGCAGATGTCGTTTGAGGGCAGCGAGAGGGCAACGCGGCCTGTCTTTGTGCCGTGCTTCTCCCCATAGAGATAATGAAGGGTGGAGCACTGGGAAGGATGTGCAGTCATCACTCACTGTCTGTGTGCCATCAGAGCTCAGGCCTGTATCATCCGTCACCATTCAGCTCCTCTGGCCCCCGACGGCCCCACCACTGTCATCATGGTCATTATGTCAGCCTGTGACACACAACACATTCTCACAGAACACTTGCACACGCACACGCACATACCCGCACACACACACGTGCGCAGACGCACGCGTGCACAGACACACACACACACAGGAATATTTGCATGCAAATGCAAACATATACATGTGTACAATCTCACAAAAATATGCTTTGATTCTTAAGGTGATATGATAAGGGATAATGCTTTTTTTGCATGTCTAACGTTGAGAAATACAAGCAGGTTTTACTTCAAAATACTTTTCCATCAAAAGAAAAAGAAGTTAAAGTTCCCAGATGTTATCTATATATCATCTATCTATGTTATCTATACACAATCTATAAACAAAATGCAGTCTCACATTGGCAAAATTGTTATTCAAATCAATAAATATCTTACTAAAGAAATCTACAAATCTGACTGGAAATTTAATTCCAAGATTCCAGCCTTACTCATGGATGAGCCCTTATTAAAAGAACTATTTGGCATTTAGGAAAATATGCTTCTTTGCTTCCTTTCTTGGGAGTTAGTTGACAAGATTGACATCACTCTCATATTTGCTCATAAAATATGAGGCTACAGCCACAAGTGGTTAGCTTAGCTTAGCACAAAGACTGGAAGTAGGGGGGAAAACCTAGCCTGGCTCTGTCCAAAGACAACAAAGGTTTTCTACCAAATGAACACCGTTATACCTGCTTTGTTTAAATCATACAATCACCAGAGTGCAAAAGCAACAAATTGTGGTTTTACAGACAGCTGTGTGCTTGACCGTTTCTTGGTGGGTGCCATGACTTTGCTAAAAAGCAGTCTGAGGAGGTAAATAGTCAAATGATTATACAGCTTTTATACAAAACCTCAGGTTGGCCAAAGATTTTGAAAGACAAAAGTTCAGGTATTTAGAACAATTACAACTCGAATTTTCCCCTGTAAGTATTTCTCTAAGTATATAATGTAGACAGAGGTCCTGTTTCATCTTTGACCTAGCAGACTTGTTATAATTTCGTATTGAAACACAGGAATATTATTATTATTATTTCATGTGTGCTCACTTTCAATCTTACCTCTAAATAAATTGATTGATTTACAGCCTGTTTTATTTGGTTGAAGTGATGTTGCCATGTTCCCACAACTCAGTAATTTGAGTGCAATGTTATCACAACCAGTGAAAATGATGGCCAAACCTAAGAAAATGTTGTTTTTTTATTACTACTGGCAAACCTTCATTCATTCTCTCATCACCACATAGACCCTCCCCTCTCATTTCCTGTCCGGCCTATCTGTGCTTTCGCACTGGTGTACATGTATAGGAGTTAATGCATGTATGTGTGTGCGTGTGTGTGTGTGTATGTGTGTGTGTGTGTGTGTGTGTGTGTGTGTGTGTGTTTGTGTAAGTGCATGTGGCTGGTCTGAAGCTGTGGCCAGAGCAGCCTATGAATGGAGGATCATGTGGTGAAGAGATGGATGGCTCTGAGCCCACTGCTGTCTCCTCTAATTGTAAAATATTAGTTACATTAGACTCTTGCCTGTGATTAATGGAACTTATTTGGAGGTTGCCCTCTCATGGACCTCCCCTCTCCTCTTGTGGGAGGAAGAAGGAACAGCAAACCCAAGAAGATGAGGAGCAGGGAGAGAAAGAAAGGCGTTAGAGGCAGAATGGTTTACAGGGGGGATGTCAGGCAGGGCAACAAGCGACTGATGTAGACATGAGACCTTTTGGCTTATTATTAACTGATGTTATAAAAGTGTAATAGGCAACAGGATTGTTCACATCGTTTGAGTGTCTTTTGAGTTTGAGTGCATTTACAAGATTGAGGGAAATCTTGTTATCAAGTCACAATGGATGTGTTAAATTTTGGGAGGTGGGATGACAGTTTTAGAGGTATTTACATGCAAGAAAGCAACTTTAGAGCTCGAAGAAGTGAGCTTAAGTAATGCACAAAATCAGAGATGTTTATTTTTTTGCTGCCCAACCCTGTTTCCTGTTTTTCCACTTCTCTTGATTGAGGCTGGGGGACATTGAGGTGAGACAGGTGGAGTTTAACACACACAGCAAACTGCTCTGTGCCTGAATTTTACAAAGCTTTTCTTTTACTGTTTTTCCTCCCAGACAGCTCCCCCTCCCTCCCTCAATACACTACCCCTCTCTCTCTCTCTCTCTCTCTCTCTCTCTCTCTCTCTCTCTCTCACACACACACACACACACACACACACACACACAGACACACTAGTCAGAGAGAGGATAAGGCCTGACACATCTGAATATCATCAGGATGGCAAAGAGGGGTTTGTGTGTGTGCGTGGGTGTGTGTGTGTGTGTGTGTGTGTGTGTGTGTGTGTGTGTGTGTGTGTCCTTTACAGCCATCAGGTTATTATACACCAACAGATGGAGCATTACCTTTTATTGCTCACACCTTCTGTGAGTTTCCCCACTTTCCCCCCCAAAAACACCTTTTTTATGTAGATGTGAGAGCGAGTGTTCAGCTGTGTGCAGCTGTCTCAGCTCTGATGAGGAGCATGATAGAGAGGAAGAGGCGAGGGCGGGGTGAAAAGGCTGAGACAGCCCTCAGTTTTTGGGAAGTGATGTCAAATGACATCAGCACATAATGGTTTACTGTAACCATGAATCACAGAAAAACACATTGAAGTGTTAGACAGAGGGGAAAAGAGAAAGTCATTATATGAGGTAACATCTCAAAAATAGCACAGCAGTGAGCAAGGACACATGGCTGTCTAGGTAGAAAGGTAAATGAGTCATCTAGCACAGTTTTTGTTTTGATCTTAGCAGCACCTTCAGGCTTTTGTGTCATACGGATTTTTATTGAGGTCAGATAAACTTCTGGAAGCTGTTAACGGTATGCTCTGTTGTTTGTATCTGAAAGGTACACTGAGTGCTGTGCCATGTAGGTTCACATTATTTGCAGGGGAGTTATGTAGCGGGCGCTAAAGAGGGGGACAGACAGGAAGTTTTGGCATGCCTTGCCTCCCAGCTGCAGACGTCTGTCATTCCTCAACTCAACACTTGTGTGTGTGTTTATATTGTATGTCCATTTGTGTATATACGTGTGTGTGTGTGTCTGTGTGTGTCTCTCTGTTTGTGTTTGGAGCAGGAAATGTGTTACAATGAATTAGAACTTGCTGCCCTTTTTCTAAAAACCTGTCAGCCCATGAAGTGTCATAGTGTTTTTGTAAGATGGGGTGTTAAAAAGTGCAAATTGTTATGACGAGGCCAAATCAATGTCATAGTTTAGACTATTTTTTTTATTATTATTTTACATTTCTCTACATAATCATTCTGATTTTAGCACATTATAACAAATGGAAAATTTTTCTGAACCCCATTGAAACTTGTAAATGTATGAGGGTGATTTTTTTTTCCTTTGAAATGCCAGAGGCTCAGTGTCAAAATTTAACTTCTCACCTGCCAACATCTGGTCTAGAATACTGGAAAAATGACCTGCCAAGAATTATATTTAATATCCAGAATTATAAACATACATTTTTCACAGAAATCAATCTCCTCCAGCTCATTTTCACGAAACCGTTTCATGAACAGAAACTTGTTCTGTGTGAAACATTCTGTGAAGTTTTGACTAGAGCCAGAGGTATTGGCTTTGATTAGTTTGGCTTGCATTGGTCAGCTGGGAGTATGAAGGCAGCTAAACAGAATAAACTGTAAAATGTTATCAACCTAAAAATCATCCAGTGGAGGTAGATTCTTTTTGATATTAATACATTTGGCATTTACCAGGTGTACATTTCAGACCCTGACAAGGTTAAATGACTACAAGCTGTATCTATGTTATGTCTGTTTTCTCTGTCTTCCCTCTTTATTTTCAGCTCGGAAGCCCTTCCAGTGCAGATACTGCCCCTACAGTGCCTCCCAGAAGGGCAATCTGAAGACCCACGTCCTCTGTGTCCACCGCAAGCCATTTGACAACAGCCTCTACCCCGACCGCCGCCTCCGACGTGCGCACACGCCCCAGAGGACCTCCAGATTGCCTCAGAGCATCACGGGAGACAACCATACACCAGGGAGAGACCAGATTGGCATAACATCACTCTGTGGGACTTAATGTTGTCATGGAAACAGCAGATACAGACAGTTATGATTATTGTTTTAGCTTCACCTCCAAGGGGTTAGGATGATTGAGATTGTTAAAAAAAAAAAAAAAAAAAAGAAGAAGAAGAAGTTAACCAACCTTGATGTACATTCCAGTGTTTACTTGAAGAGCCACAGTACGTATTTATCTGTAGCAAAAGAAGCTGCCTATAATAATAAAGTCCAATGTGATGTGAAAGTGTAGCGGGGGTATTTAGTGCTGTTCTTTTTGTCAGAAGTGTCCAAACAATTTACTCGCGTTTATATGCATCTATCAGTTCAACACTTGTCTGATCGGGAGAATGTACCGTGCCTGCCCACAGCACTTGTTCTTTCATCCAGTAAATACCCTGTGTTACATTTTTGTAAATATCGCTCGATTTCCCTTCCAGTCCAGAAGTCTTGTCGATCTGTCAGGATATAGTGCCAGATGTTCAGGCTTTAATCGCGGCAGATGTAATGAAGTAGAATGTTGCACATCGGAGCTTCCATTTGTTCTGGATTCCACTCCAGGGAGAAAGCCTCTCTCACATATAATTATTGCCCATTAACTCCTATGCTTCATGCCCTCGTGCTGGAACAATGCTCAATTAAGGGGAACTGAGGAAATGGAAAAACTGCAGAGATTCATTGATAGTACATTCAAATCCCTTTTTTTTCCTACTTTTTTGAAATTGAGTGGAACCACCCATGTGCGTATATACCAGATCTGCCCACTAGTGTAAAATAGGCCCAATCAACACAGCTATTGTATGCTGCAACTGCCATGTATGGTAATTTTAGCATGATCTGAGCTGCCTCAGCCTCCTGTGCCAATAGTCTGCCTGTACACCCAGAGATCACCCTGGGCAGCTGTGTGCCTGCTCAGCTGGGGCCTTGTAGCCACAGCGATGTGACTTTGACTGACAGTCAGCCTGACAACTCCATTCATGCGCCACCTGCTAGCTGTCAATCAGGGCGGCCATCCTGCGGCTATTGACGGAGCTGTCAGCCCGTGTGAAATGTGTCTGTCAAAGCCCACCCACTCTGCCACCCTCTCTGCCTGCCTGGGCAGTCTGACATTCGTTTACTGTCCTCCTTCCATCCTTCCCTCCCTTCCACCTCTTCCTCTTTCTTCCACTCTCTCTGTCTGTCCTTCTCCTACCTGTTTCCCATCAGAGACACGGCAGCCCCTTAATCCCCGATCCAATCACAGATTCCTTGGGTACACATTTGTCATCCTCAAACCCTCTGGTTTTTGTAATGGAGTGCTTCACAAACACTTCTGCAGGTGACTCAGGCCTGATATACATGTGGTTTTATTCTCTACTTCTTGTATTTGTGTGTACCCTGTCAGCACTGAATGCCGATGTCTCCAATCCTTTCTCTCCTCTCATTTTTCCCTTAAGTTTCTCTCTCTGCCCTCTTCATCTTCCTCCTCCTCCTCCACCTCCTCTGCTCACTCACCCTTCATCTCTCTACCTGACATGTGACAAGGTCTGGGCCTGCAGCTGACTGGCTAATCGGAGGCCTGTCATACCTGTCGATACTTTTTCAGAGCCATGCCAAGCCAGATCAGACCAGACCATCTTGTGAGTTGACCAAGGGCACAGAGTTGTGTGGCGAGAGGAGGAATTGCACCAAAAGATTACAGAAATTCTGTCACTTGTACCCCTTCAACAGCCCTCTGGATATGGATCATCCCTAAGGCCTCATCCTGTCAAACCTCCTAATTAAGCGCAGTTTCCCTTAAAGCAGTGCCCTTTAATTAATGCTGGAGAAGTTTGTTAATTACTCCTAATGGTGATGAATGTTTTAGTTAACGTCTCACTACCGTAGTCAATGTCATACTCAGGCTTTTTGCTGCTTCATTAGGGCTCATTTTTCTAGTGTACAACCCGTTTTTTTTTTTTTTTTCATCATTCCCGGTGTCATTGTGTCATCATTTTATCTAAAAGGGCATTTTTTATGTTATCAAGTTTTGTCATGCCTTAACAGCCTGATTTGCTTGACAGACAAGTGAAATACAGAGATGCCAAATTCCTGTATTTTATCCACCTAAGCTTTGGCTCACCTTGACCTTTTTGCTGCGAATGACATCCTGTTTACCTGCAGTAAATCAATCCTCATTCTCTGACATCTATAAATAACCCTTCTATGGAGAAAAGGCAGACATGTCATCTCACAGACTGTCAGTGAGGGGTTTATCCAGTGACCTCAGATCAGAATCATGCCATTTTTAATTGAGCTTAATTGAAATGTTAATGTGAAAGTATACATTTGACAAACACTGACCGGACCACTGACTGGGCTAATATTACCATAGTATCGCAAAAATATCATCTTCATCTTTTTCTTCTTTTCCTTTTTTAAAATGCTCATCATTACTACTGTTTACAGTTGCTTATCTGCAGACCATGTTTGAGGTCTCCTTCTCAGCCTCATTGAGAGAGGCGGGCCATGTACAGCTAATCAGCCTGAATAAGTAAAGGAAACAGTTTGACAGGCCAGGTAATGAGAAGTAATGAATCACTAATCACAGTCTCTTACAACCCTTGGAGCACAGATGAAAAATTAAAGGTAATTAGCTTGCACAGTTGTGAAAACAATATTTAAGACTGTTGGCATCACATGGCACAGACTTAACAGATTTTCTCCGCCGACAACATACATCAACACTACACTGAAGTCCTAATATCAAGCTGTTATTGGAAAAGCTTTCCCGATGTAATTTTAGTGACTGATCTGATCAGGGTATACAACTCTACCTTTTTTTTTCTCTCACAGGCAATCTTGCCAAAACACAAGCATGAAAAATGTATCCTTTTTTTTTTCTTATAGGATTTATTCTACAGAAGAACAGCAGGAACATGCCAGGAACATGCTTCTCATATTTAGTTTTGGTAAAAGTAACACCGTGGAACAGTGGAGAGTGAGATAATATTCAAGCTCTACTTCAAACACACACATAGAGAGTGTAAGGTAATTCAGGGATGTGTGGCCAGAGCTGCAAACCCCTCTGTAGCTCTCCCTGGTTTCTGCGCTTGACAGCAGAGTGAGGGATGCTTTGACAGAGGCCGTGTTTGACAAGTCTGCATGAGACTCAAAGTACAGGATCCAGACATGGGCTGTCAGTCAAAGCCGACACATCTCCCAGCTGAGACGTGCCAGTTTAGTCACAGTTACAAAGGAACTAATATGCGTTAACTGGAGCAAGGCACACATATGCGCCTGGTAGAGCCCCGTGTCCCGAGGCTGGGATTGAATGGATGCCAAAGAACATAAGCCCAAGATATAAAAAGAATTACAAGGGGACAAATAAAACATGGGGATTATGTCTGTGTGAGAAAAGGAGGCGTTGTAATTCTGCATGTGTGCCGGCTTGCCTCTCCTGTTTCAGCATCCAGGGCCTGTGGGCTATAGCCCTGCAGTCCTGCACCTGTGCTCTGAGGATCTAGGAGCTTTAGAGACAGAATGGAGAGAAGGTTGTTTTACCGTATTTGTCAGGGACGGAGAAAATTAGAGAGGAGGGGAGAGAGAGTATGAGGGGTAAAGTGGGACAGGACCAACCGACTGACTGTGTTAGAGACGGTTATCAAGCCCCAGAATGCTGTATCTGCCAGATCAGATGCCAGCATCCATGTTTCAAGTTTTGGGGCGTACACAAAGGAGAGTAGCCCTCCCTCATATTGTACAATACACATGTTCAGTTAAATAGCAGTGACAGGAAGTGACTAGATTTAAGCCTACAGCTACTCTGCTGCTCAGCCGCTCATGTCGTGTTATCACCTAAAGTTCATTTGAGTTTCAAGCTTTCTCTTGCTCTCGCTCCCACTCCTCGCTTTCTGCTGAAAAGACCTGTCTGGCATAACAAACAATTGCACCAAACTCCATTAAAATCACTTCATGGGGATGTGATAGTGCCTCAAGTTAAAGGCTGTAATTGAAAAGCATTTGACAAACCACACACCGCACAGCAACAATAGACAAGCTGTGATTCTCACTTGAGTTATTCAGTGGAAACGAATATCATCCTTTTATTATACACCTGTCCTGTGACCTACACAAATTGCTTGAATAGTACGTCTCTAAAACAGTGACTCTCAAGGCTGCTCATGCTAACGATCTTGAGATGGATAGATGCCCAGATAAGGATATTCTTTTTCTTTGAGTCAGTATATATTGGCTGCTGGAGTCTATACAGTTTTCTCATGAAATAAAAGCAAAAATGAGTGTCTTTTGAATTTCTTTTTTTTTCCATTTTTGATCTGATGACACCTAAACAGGGTTCCCTGGATGCCACTTTGACAACTTACTGTTCTCTAACCTGCACTGAAGCGCAGTGTAACCAGTCAAACCCTCAGAAGTGGAAAGCCTCCCTGGGAAGATGCTCCCGTCCATTGATTTGAAGTGACAGCCACATCCTTGACAAACACACCTGTCATTGTTCAAGTCACATCAAATTTTCAGTTTCATAGACAGCAGAGGTGTGCAGGTGTTTGCGTGTGTGTGTGTGTGGGGGGGGCAGCAGTTTGTGTGTTTATGCACATGTGAGCATTAGTGCGCATAAGAAAGTTTCTTTATCTTTTTTTTGTAGTTTGTTTTTTTTTTTTGGTTTTTTTTTTTTTAGATAGATCCACTCTGCTCCAGCTGTCGTTTAGGAACACGGCCAGATTCTTTCACTGGCTTCTTCAGCCAGTGTTTATGAAACAAGACATCTGGGGTATTTATTTTCAAACACGCGTCAGAAATGGATTTAATGTGCTAGAACCTGCTGACCATCACTTTGTGTGTATAAGTTAGTGTCGCTGGGGCTGGTCAGACGATATTCATTGTGTGTGTGTGTGTCTCTGCAGTGGTGTGGCAAGTTTTGGGCAGGGGAGGGGCTGGTTATGGGGACTGAGGGAGGGGGAGGGTGATGAGCTGCTGCAATAATAAGCAGATTTTAATGATTTACTATAAATCAGCAGCCGAGGCCTCTGCTTGGGGAGACTGAGGGGGATGACAGCTCCTGACTCACACACCTCGCAAATGCCTTGCTGATGATGTGTGTGCGCTTCAGATCATCAATCACTGAGAAGGCACACACACAATCACACACACACACACACACGCACACACACACACACACACACAGCCACGACACTTGTAAAAAACATGCTTTCAACACACGTAGGCAGGTGCACACACACAAACATATGTGCGGCCACACACATGTTTCTTGTCTGTAATGTCTCTTCTGCTGTGGAAGGGGACAAATCAATCACGGGTCCAGAAGTTCAAGGGGGTAAGAGATTGTCTGGTCCGTTTTTCCCTATGCTATTGATCCCATTTTACTGGCATCATCGCCAAGCTGTCTCGCAAACCACGGGACGGCGATGGATTGAAAGTGGATGATTGAGAGAGGAGGTAGGGTGACATTCACTGTAATCTCAGTCCCCACCCATACCCCCACCCCTACCCCGCCCTTCTCCTAACACACAGACAAATCCAATGACATTGAAAGTTAGCATTGTACCAAAGCATTTTTGGAGGCGATAGAATCAGGCCCCATCAGCTTAAATCTGCAACATCTCACGGTGAAGGAAATACACTTGGCAGAGATTAACAGTGGGGTTTTTTTGTTTTCTGTTTTGGTTTTTTTTGTTTTTTTCCTGCCTCTTTGGATTTCTTCCCCAGCCGTCATACTGTACGCCTGACTGTCTGAGGGTGTTGTGCCATCTCCTCTTCCCTGAATGTGATGAAAAAGACATTGGCAAGAACACCTTCTGACAAACACATCTCTAAGTGTGTGGGAGAATGAGGAAGAATGACACAGAGCTTTTATGCGAAATTTTAAAATCAAGCTCATGTGGAAAATATTGATGCATACTCAATTTCCTTGTAAGTACTCACAATGTTTCCTTATCTCTCATGGGTAAACAAATGAGTGGGAATTTTCCCAGTAAATGATGGAGAGCCATCTGGTTCGTGTGCAGTAAGAGTAGCACTGTTGAGGGCATCCGAAGGCTCACAAGACAAACAAGTTGCAATCATTTCTGCTGTATGTTGGGAGGTTTGTGACACTGTCTTTCAGTGAAGTGTTGATTGCCACTGTTCAGATTATACAGTAAGACAGTAATGGACATGGACCCAATACTGCAGACTTTCAAATTTTATTTCCTCACTAATGTCCTATTAAGGATGTGTTTGGTATCCAAGTTATAACTTTCTGTCCTATTTATAGAAGCTCTTTTCTCAGCAAGTTAATTTTATACTGATAATTAAAATCCTTCACTCCACAACAATGAATAAAATCTAAGTGAATATATACAGTGGTTCATATCACTGAGAACCAAATTTTACAATGTAAACCCATAATGACAATATAGCTCAAATCATTTACCTTCAGTATTACAATGGGAACCTCAAGCAGCGATGAAGCTCAAATCATTCACTGCACTATTAGTATCAGTATATCACTATCGGGCTGTTTATCACATTATACCTACATTATGATGATGCACAAGTTTAATTACAGATAGATGAATGCTTCATTCATCTTTCCTGTTGCTGACATCTTGATTAAAAATGTTTAAAGGATTATGTATGGGGCTCCTATTTGTGTCCTTGTGTTTGTCTTTTCAACTTTCATCCACTCGCCTGATTTATTTCCCTTGTCTATAAATAAGTGGACAGGGTCCATGTGATGGATTAGTCTGTTGACATTGTACCAACTGCAGGTAAACAATTACTATTCATGCTTCATCGTCGCAGAATCTATACCAGGATGCTGCCACTTAGCAAGGGACAAAAGGTTAGATTGTGAGCTATTGTTGTACATTTGGTCAGATGTCATTCATGTTAGAATTCCCTGCAATAACAGAAAATCTGAAAGTTTTGGGAGGTGTAAAGAATTCATCCAGCTGTCCTGAACCTCATGTGAAAAACCAAACAGTTTTCTCAAATTTGTTCAATCTGATCCATCTCATAATCAAAGGCAGGTTTGTGTGGCTTTGGATATTGTCTGGGAACTACTAGTATCCCTTTACATTGTAACACACACACAGGGTTGCAACCACATCCAGCCACTCATACGTCATTCATTGTTTATTCAGAATTCAGAGTTGCGCCAACTCTGAGCCCCCATGGGTTGGATCAGTCTGTGGTCATTATGCTGATATGAGCAGTGAGACAGGGAAAAGAAAGAGGGGGTTAAATCTGTGAGCATATGTGTGTGTATGTGTGTGTGTCTCTGTGTGATTATATGTAGTAGGCCTGCATCTGTCAGAGAGTGATTACAGTGTTAGGAGTTTATGAAACAGTCTCTGTATCAACAATTATTCATGTCCCTTAGGCCACAGAGTGAAAGGCCTTTTTCAGACTAGACTGTGGAAAAGAGGATTAGGCAGAATACTCTGAAGATGTGTGGCAGAGGAACAACATGTTGTACAATACCAGCATTCAAATGCTATTCAACCAGTCTTTTCTCTAAAAGATGATTTGTTTGCAGATTCAGCTGTACTTAGCTATTGTTTCCTTTTGACACAGCAAAAATCAGAGGAAAATATAATTGTTAACAGTCGAGTAAAAGCCAATGAGAATGACGGAGACTGACACGAGTCATAGATCAGGGCTATATTTGGTCCTATTCTTACACAGGCCATGATGAGTGTTTGCGTGGTCAAGCAACTGCAGTAGAACAAGTTTAGGATTTATAACTTACCACACAGGATTTTCCCAACTGCATGAGTCTGGTTCATTTCCTCCTTAGTCTTATTTTCAGCGTTTTGGCCATTGCTTCTATCAGATATGCTGAAACACATTGTACTGTATAGTAACATCGTTACAGTGAAATTAGACAGAGCAAGAAACATTAGCAGTCAAACAATAAGACAGATTGTAAAAAAGTATCTTTTTATCTAAACATTATCTAAACAACTTGGGGTAAAACCAAAAGAAAGCTCACTAGAAACGCTGGGTATTAATTCAAAAAGAGGAATTTAACGTAAAACACAGTAAACTGAACTGAGCAAACTACAGGACAAACCTGGGGCATATATTATATATACACTAGTTAGCCTAATCCTTTTAACACACGAATGGGTGGAGAAAACACAATAACTAAAGTAACTATAAACAAACACACCATTTGCTACCACATCAGCATTAAATATCAGGCATGTTAAAGTAAAACTCTGATTGAGTGGACCTGATATTACCAAATGTGATATTACCAAATGTTTTAGTCTACTGGTTCGGCCTTGGATTTGGCCATCATGCCCCGTCTGACATATTTTTAGCAGTGTTGTCCAATTCCCAGATCTCTGCAACGGACAAGGTGAGTAAAATATTATCATTGCTGATAGAAATGACGGGCTGAGCTGCAAAAAAAAGACATAAGTTGAATTATACCGAATTCTTCTTTTCCTTCTCCTTCTGAAACAATTTATAATGATACAGTGAAAAAAAAATGACTTCCCACAGATAGTGATTTTTCATACTAGACCCAAGACAGTCTCAGATGATCTTATTATCACTGACTAACACACAACCAAAATCAGAAACCAAAGTGAGCTGAAACAAAGCAATAACGATAACGGGTCAAATGGAAGTGAGGCATTGATGCGGTTAAGGCAGGTGTTTATGTGGAGACACATTAACAGACAGTGACAGCAGCAGGCTGCTGTTTGGACTCAGCTGTGATGGAGGGACAAAGCTGCGGCCCGTGGTTCATTGGCTGAGACATTACTGGGCCATTTCTGTCTGAGACGGTGTGATGCCTTGTCACCTGACACTGGGCTGCTTTGACAAGCTGTAGCACCTTAGCTGAAGTGCTCTGAAGACCTCATGTACACAAGCCATCAGTTTCTCTTACTCATGTCTCTGGACGACTTGCCTTACGTAGAGTGTGTCTGTGTGAGTGTGTTAAAGAAAATCCCTTTTCCTTTAAGTTATTAAGTTCTAATAGAAAATATCTCAATACCTCAATCATAAAAACATTTAGCCTAATTCTAATGGATGATCACAGGCCTCGCAAATCTTAATTTCATTAAAAATAATTTTTTTTTTCTCATTTTTGAACTCAGGAAGATTTATGGGGTAGACAAAATAACCTAAACACCTGATAATATTATACAGTGAAGAGAGGCACTACCTTTAGGAAGTTCTGCCTTAAATCTGTAGTGTCTATTAAACCAGTAATGTGTGGTGGTCTTGTATTAGATTGAGCAATTCTGTCAGTTACTTTTGTAATTTTTCCACCTCCATGTAGTTCTCCTGCAAATCAATGACAAATGTAGATGAGACTCCAGATGTCCCTGAGAACCTTGCAGAGATAAAGCTTCACTTATGTTTTATATTTTTCTTCAGCAGCTTAACCTTTTAC
Organism: Istiophorus platypterus; assembly: GCA_016859345.1. Taxonomy (NCBI): domain Eukaryota; kingdom Metazoa; phylum Chordata; class Actinopteri; order Istiophoriformes; family Istiophoridae; genus Istiophorus; species Istiophorus platypterus. The sequence goes on from CM029121.1 coordinate 9,282,645, forward strand.
ATACTAGAAGGACTATAAGAATGTATTTTCTTGACTCGTGTTTATGAGTATTGCAGCTACGTTAAGAAAGGAACATCCTATTCAAAAAAAGAATGCAGGTACGACGCGGAGTGTTCGACATTTTGGGCAACATGCTTTCTTGCAAAGAGTTAGATGAGAAGATTGATGCTGCTCCCATATTTGTAAACTTAATGTGAAGTTGAAGTCAACACATGGTTATTTTCGCTTAGTCTAGCTTAGTTTATCATAAAGACTGGAAGTAGGGGGAAACAACTGTTGCTATTCTAGGCCATAGGCCTACCTCTAAAGCTCACAAATATATACATTGTATCTTGATTGCTTAATTATTACAAAAAACAAAGTGTTAAAATGTCATATTGTAGCTTTTTATAACAGGAGATTGTATGTTATTTCCTGAAGTCAAGAAACCAGCCAGACATATGTGATCTACTAAGAACAATTCAAGCAAATAACCCTGCGCAATGGACAGAGCCAGGCTGGCTGTTTCCCACTGTTACCATTCTCTGTGCTAAACTAATTGTCTTCTGGTTGCACTTGTAACCTGTGTATCACACAAAGTTATTAAGGTGGTATAAATTTTCTCATCTAATTCTCAGTGTAATTCCCAAACTGTGGAACTATTCCTTTCAAGACTTGCAAACAAAGTTCATTGGGTGTAAAAACTCGACATGACTCCCGGAATCCAGTAAACCATTTATTGTTCAAAAGCTCTTTGTTCTTCATTGTAGGTGGACAACTTGTTTGCTTGTACACCGACTGTCAGGATAACATGAAAGGTCAGAAACAGGATTTGGAAGACAGCTGTTCATGTTGTAAATATTGATTGAACTCTAGAGGACCATAGGGAAAACATGTAAATTGTTAAAGTAAGCTATAAACCCCTTTAAGTGGTGTGTTTGCTTTTAAAATTAACCTGTATCTGCCTGCAGCATGCATTGAGTGTGGTGCCTCCCGGTATGGTACATCTGTTTCCCTTCTTCACTAAAGATGAATTACAAGATTTACTGAATGTCTATTCTTACATTTTATGAGCTTATGAAACACAAAAAGTGTTTTTGTGTGCAACTTTGAGTGGATGTGTGTTAGTGTGTGTGTGTGTGTGTGTGTGTGTTTTTGTGTGTGTTTTGTGTGTGCGTGTGTGGGTGTGTGTTAATGATTACAAAAAACTAAGCGTTAAAATGTCATATTGTAGCTTGCATGCATATATCGACATGTGTCTATAAACACAGTACACTTTCGAATAAGTCTCAGGGTCTCATGGTCTCAGGAGGGATCATTTTCATGTCCCCTCCTCTTCCAGCCCTCAGGAATGGAAGACATTTCTTGTGAGAACAAACCTTTAATTGTCTACCCTGTCGACATGTAAGGCAAGTGATGCGTTATATTATATCATCACTCTCTCTGACGTCCCCTGAATGACCCCAGAATCAACGATTCAGCTAAATGGACCTATTGTTGCTCACAATTTAATCTGAACCTTTCAGTCATTTTATGAAATATCTATGTAAAAAAAACTAACAAACAAAAAACGGTCAGTTTAAATCACTTCCTGCCTGTATTTAACTGACGTCACAGATATCTGATCGGGATTTATACAGGCTCCAGTTACAGTCTACGTCTAAAGGCTATGGTCATTTAAGAACATCCACCATCCTGGTCGAGCCTTCAGCTGTAACTGCTCTATCTCTTTTGTTCTTCCCTCTTTGTGGCACTACCAGAGAGGAGAGCTGAAGAGGGACTGCAGCCGAGTGTCAACACTGACTGAATTACCCTTCACCCTGTGAGAGTGCAAGTTTGGGTCACTTACTATCGACAAGCCTCTGCCACGTTCTGGAGTAGCTGGAGGGAAGAGGGGACGTATTGTTGTCCTTTTTTGGACTCCTGTTATTGGGCTAAATGTTTTTTTGCAGTTAGACAAAACTCGCAAAACTGCAACTCAGAGCCAATGAACATAAAGTGAGTGCACGAATTTCCCCAACAAAATGTCTGCATTAGCTTATTTGCTGCCAACGATGGAGGACACACATTCTTTCTGGTGACTGACAACTAAATCAGCTGTGGAATTACAATGCTCTTCCTCCCTTTGTACATGTTGCTTTATACAAGCTGGGCCCATATTGGGTAACTAATTAGGTAAAGAAAGTAAAGTGTGAAATCCTCTATCGCTGAAAGGTTTGAGAGGGGGAAATGCAATGCATTCTCAGACAAGCGACTGTTTGGTGGACCTTATTGATTCCGAGGCAGAAGCAGAGATCAATGAAAAGAAACAGACTGAGACAAAGAGTGGCATTTAAGGGTGGAAAAAGCTGACATTTTCTCCATCACTGTCAGAGTCCCGGCCATAAAGCAGCAGCAAATATTAAAACATTTCTCATATGCGCGGGAGTATTGGCAGCAGAAATTGTTTTCTCCGCGGTGTGATACTCAGGCTGAACTCCCAGTAGAATCCCCGGGGACTGCAGATTGGTGCCTGTGACATATCGGCTCCAGCATTTACACACACCTGCCACTCATTCCCAAACAGCCCAGGAGCAGGGCTGTTGAGGGCAGATAGCAGCCGAAGAGGCTGTCGGTTGGACGACTGTCAAGGTGGGTAGGTGTGGTGGAATTCATCACTGATAACGCGCTTATGTTTGCAGGGCCGCATAGAGTGCTTCTATTAGTCAGCGGTGCCCTCGACGCTGTATGCTGGTTATGCATATGTAATGAGCGCGGGGGCTATGTGTTTCTTATCTGTGTCGATGTGCGCTTGTGTCCATGCAGCACCATTAGCGCCAAGCGCAGGCATGTGTGTGTAAAATAAAATATATGTTTATGCGTGTGCACTAACCAGATTGTGCGTAATTGTGGGTGTGTGTCCTGTCCTTCGAGTGCTCTCCCTGAGTCTTGAACTCTGAGTGACACGGGTACTGCCAGGTCATATGTCTATTTGTGGGATAAATGATATTATGCTACACTAAGAGAATTACATAGAGGATGTCCCTTGCAGTCACCAGGCTCAGCAATCAGTCATAGTTACTTTGTGTGTCTCTTATGCCGCTCTATCTGTACTCATCCACTGGTCTGGAACGGGTGTTAAATGGCTCCTCGACCACATCCCGTCATTACGAGCTTATGATCTCAGCCTTATGACTGAGACTACGAGCGAAGGAGAGGGAGAACAAATCACAGGGAAATTAAGAGAGAGAGATCCTTGAAAGAATACAGCACATTCATTTTTGCAGTGTTAATCCTGAGCCCTCTTTTTCCACGTTACCTCCATGTGCACGATCACACATACCTCTCTCATTATAACTCATAACGGCCTCGTCTCGTCTCCCTCTGTTCATATTTTCCTTCACCCATCCCTGCCGTTGTCTCCTCTGTTGCTGTCTTTCCGAAGCCAGCCCTCGCTGCCTGCCTCGCAAGTTTTCCTTCACCTACCTCCTCCCTCGCTCCTTCCCTCTTACTCCTTCGCTCTCCCTTGGTGGTATTTGATAGCAGTAAAGCAGGAAGCAAGAGAGCAAACAGCAGGTGAAACCACTCTAATACTCAGCTGTGCCATCTGCTGCAGTCACATGACTGAGATACAAACCCGCTCTAACGCCATGATGCCCCATCATACCTGACACAAAGATCAATCATGACCAAAGAGCAAGACAGAGGAAGAGAGTGAGAGAGGAACAGTAAGAATGAAAGGAAATCAAGGTAAATTTTAGTAGTTACATTTACTCCCGTATGTCCTATGAATGAAACCCTGCCAGTTATGTCTAGATAGATTACCTTGTTTTGACTTGTAATTATTAGATCTCATCAGGACTATTTTGTGTTATTAAAATAAGTTGCATCGGCAGCAGAGAATTATACATTTTTACTTAAATTTGGGCTAAATCTGTTGTTTCTGAGACAACTTTGAAAAATGAACAAAAAAATATTGTTCCATTCTTCATTAATTAGTGTAATTTTAGGCCCTATAACCCAAATATCAATCAAAATCAGATCACTGAAGTCTGATTACAGCGGGTCCATGCAACAATACAAAAATATAACCATATACCCTTGTTTAAACAAATAAGTAAAACAAGTTAAGGGAAAACCAACAAACCTCTGCTTCAACCCAAAGGTCTTGATCGGGTGTGAAGAACACATTCAATTACAGCAACTGTGGCCACAGGAAATGATTCAGTCCAAACTGTCCCTACCACAATTAAGCTGTGTTAATTATGTATTTCATTAAGTAAGTGGATTAGAAGCAGTGCTGATGAAATCATAACCGGGTTTGCCGAAGGCCAGGCTGCAGAGAACAGACAGGAAACAACTGATATCTCTCCCTCTTACTTGCACTTCTCTCTTATACCCTGAAATAACCCTATAAATACTTAACACCTATACAACTTATCTAGGTTGTCTTCATTCGCGCACAATCACCTGGTATCTGCATACCCTTTTTGTGTAGAATCATATAGTGTAATTGTGCCATAGATACTGTTGACATCCATATGCTGTTTGCAGGTCCTCTGCAAACGATGAAGTCTCTCCATTTCATCTAAGCCAGTTCATTACCATTCAGGTGCAAAAAGGAGATAAAGCGAAATGCAGATCGCTCTTTCTGTCTCCCCTCTTTCACACCCTTACTCTCTCACTCACTTTCATGCACTCTTTCATTCTATCTCTCTCTCCCGTTCTCTGTGTTCTCTGATGTTTTATTTGATATCCCACAATAAAGCCTCTCTTTGAACTGCCATCAATTGTGTATGGATTTTTCCTCTGAGGAGAAACAGAGAGCTGTCTGAAAGGGCTCCAGTCCCGCAGGCTGCCTTCATATTGATGCAGAGGAGTATTGCCATCCTCATTGCTGGATCAATCACTCACGTCACTGTTGTTTTATAGCTGGGGCCACTTCACAGAAAGAAGCCTGACAACATCACCGCAGAGGTTTGCAAAACGATACAGCTCTGATAGTTGAGGAGGGTGGAAGAGGCGGTGGAGGGCTGCGGGAGGCTTTCAGAGGCAAGAGGAGATGAATTTAGATTCTGTAACTGTCACACACATGCACCAGCACATATCCCTCTTCTCCACAGCTGTGGGAGTCTCTGGTATATCGCTTGGTGTGGTTAAGTCAAACAGAAAGCACCGAGAAGATCACAGGATGTTATCAAAGCTTGATTTTGGTCACTTTTGTGACGTTCTTTCAATTCCGCTGCTTATCTGAGTTTTCATTTTCAGTATATTGGTGGGTGCTACTACACTTATTAGTTTGCTCTCTTGTAGCAACAAAGCCTAAACCTACAAACAAGATACTGTACCAAACTAAAAACAGTGTAGTACCAATCAACTAGTTACCCTCTACACATCACTTGAAAGTATTCATTCCTCTCCATTTTGGAGGATAGATTGCATAAGATTTGTTGAAAAATCCTTTTCCAAATATCTTCCCCAAAACATTTTATCATCTCATCACCTTTGATGTAAACATTTATGAAATACAGACTCATTCAGGGTGTGCAAGCCACTTACAGCTTCCTGAGAACTTCAGCTTATTAGAAATCATCTCAATCTGTTGTCTTTGCATCCACTTGAAGGTGAACGCAGCAATTAGTCCCCTTGAGAACAGCTGTCAATTTCAGGTTGAGGTGATTTTGATCTGAGGTAGTGTAGGTAACTTCCAACATTTTTGCTACACACACAATAATCAGCCATATTCATATATAGGTTAATTTGCAAAGGACATTACCCACTACTGGATACTCTACTTAGCAAATAGTTGCAGTATGTCAAAGCAATGGTGTGTACCTGTCTTGTCTATTCATTTTTTTTCTGTTTCGGAAACTTGGAGACACAAATACATCTTCTTGTTTGAACTACTAATTATCTAGCATAAACATAAACAAAATCAAAAGTATGCCAACACCTCATGCTAGTGTAAACAAACCGTAGTGCACGTTAGCTAGGGAATGGAGCATTGAGTTAGTTCACGCTAGGAACAGCATTACAGCCGATGTGATACTTCAGTTATTAAATAACAAATCAGTTGACTGGTGTCGGCTTCTCAATTTATTCACAGTATCACGTATCCGTTTGACCACTATAACTTATAGAACACTGTTCACTGCTACTGCTGCTGCAACTCCTGACCTCCTCCACCTAGACTTAATGTGGATGTATGTTCACAGCTATGCATATGCACTGTGATGTGATAGGGGGTGCAGTAGTACCAGCACAACCCTTGCTGCTGCTTGAACTCTATCAGAGCTCCCACAAAGGGCAGAGTCCCTTCTCCCTACTGTGTCATAAATGGTCAATGCCTTAGGATTTGCAATGCGATATCACTACCCCAGGTGCAGGGATTTCTCTGAATCTAGAGGCCTACTTCATGTTTTCACCTTCAGTTGATTTCTGTGGATTCAAGTTTTTTGGAAAACTTTAGGAGTCCTTGTTTCCCATATCTATGTCACAGAAATGGTGAATCAAAAGTCAAAAAACAAAACATGACTATAAGACCTAAGCTGAAAAACACTGGAATTTCTTTTCAAGTAAGATTTTACTGTTACAATAATCAGTTACTCATGAGTACAGACCAGCATCATCTCTTAGCTGGAAATAACAGGAGAAGAAGCCTGGTTGGTTATTGCTGTTGAGCAATTTTATACAAGTTCAGGTTAAGTTTTGGTCAACTCTTCGCCTCTGACAAGCTAGCTGACAGATATATCACCAATTGATTTTTTCAGGCTGACATCTCAGCAGGGAAAGAGCAGGCTTTCTGTGAGTTTTTGATCCAGTTAGTGGCGGACCCGATGCACTTTGACTTAAGTTCTGCTCCGGCCAACTTGGTCCAGGCCCCAGCTTGACTTGACCTGTTCCCATCCAGTGAAGCCTGGTCTTTGAGGTGCAGCAGCAGACACCAGAGTCCCTCTACAGCCATCAGTCATCGCTCTCGCTCTGAACTCTATATGACCTTCCCCTCTGCTCTGGAAGACTAGTTGGCTATGTTCACTCTGGCATTTCCATATTCACCTTAAAGAGACAGGACCTACTTTTTTTCTGAATGAACCTTGGTGGGAAGTTTCCTTTTTCATTACCGATTCGGCATCAGATCTGACCTAAAAGGAGTAAGAGCAGGGTGAAAGGGAAGGGATGAAACCTGGTCGGAAAGAAGCGGAAGACTTCATGTCTGGTGAATGGCCCTTTAATTCCCTCTCCTGACAGAAGGCAATGGCAGCCTGGAGGAGGGTCAGGACACCAGTTGGCATGAATAGACACATTTTTGTCTCGTCTCCAACTTTCTCTGCTCCATGCCTCCACTGACTGTAACATCTCATTTTTTCCCCCAAGCTGGAAGTCTCAACAGCCATTCTCTTGTCATTGGAAGGCGGGCAGGCAGCTCTCTGTCTCTTCACTCACAGATGAATAGAAAACATTGTGCCAAAAGCTTCAGAATCACCAAGCTGTTTTCGATTGCATATAAAATACAGAATTTGAGAACATGTTTGAAAAAGACAGGCTGATTGGCTGTGGTCAATTCAGACTGTGTGGGCCTCATTTTTTCCTGTGTTTCATCAGTGGGTGCATTCATCCATTCAGGATAGATTGAAGCAGTAGCCTTTAATAAAGTCACTAGGCTTGAAAATATATGAATAAAATGACATCCACTGCCTTGGATGGATCAAATTGACTTATCCTGGTAATAGCCCAAGGATAATGTGTGCGTGTGTGCGAGTGAGAGAGTGTGTCTGTGCAGAGAGAGAGAGGGAGGGAGAGAGAGAGAGAGGAAGAGAGAGAGAGAGAGAGAGAAGAGCAGAAACAGAGATGAATATAGTGGTAAGATGAAGGCAGGAAAGACAGGAATATCAGAGAAATAAAACAAACTTGACCTAAGGGGACAGAATTCAATGAAAACCTGGAGCTGGACACATGACTTTGAATCTTATTTGTATTGGTAAAAGTGACCCATCTCAGACACAACCATTATTAGGGATGCTGGGAAGGAGAAAAACAAAGCCATTAAAGGAGAGACCAGAAGAAGAGGAGTGACAAACTTGATGCTAACAAAGTTAAAGGGTTATTCAACAGAAAACATCAAAATTATGAGTCAAATTTCTCCAATTCTGCAGCAATTTGATCACGCTGAGCCACTGAGGACTCCCAAATCCAATGATACACCAGAGGAGAAATAAAGAGTTGAACAAAGGGAACAATGATGACAAAGAAAGTTTCATATTTCAGTCAATTAAAAGAAAAAGAAACACATAATCCCATATCTTGCCACATCATACTGCTTTCCTCTCATTTTTCCTATTTTTCTGTCCTTGTTTGGGCAGATGGTTGTTTGACTGTGATTTTGACGGTCGTGGTCTTGAACCACAATAATGACAGTCAGAAGCGATGGCTGTACAAGGAGACACATGTCTGTTCTCTGCTCTTCAGATGTCCACCATAAACTCCTGCTATGTGTGAATAAAGAGGACAGGAAGTGGCAGTTTGGCAGCTCCAACCAGGAGTGTCACTCTCAATTGCGTCCCCTGCCAGCTCTAGACACATCGCACGGCCGAAGAGGTCACGGGTCTGACTCCTCTTTTTCTCTCTATTCCTTCTCCACCCTCTTTTGTCCGTTTTACAGGACATTTCATTTGGATGCCACCTACGCAATGCATAACAGTCAAGGAGAAGACAGAATGATGTACGAAAGACACGAACCAGAGTGACGGCAGCACATTTTTTGAACGGTCCGATAAAACATGAGGCTTGTCTTGTCAGATTACCCTGACACCCTGTGTCAAAATCCCTGCCATGTCTCTGTGAAGCAGAGAAGCAGATGTCCTGAGTTTGCCTTCCTCCTCTGGACAGAGCTGTCAAGATTTGCTTGTGAAGGACACTGAAGACAGCCCAGATGGAAAGAATGAGTTGTTTGAGGTTTCGCTTATTACTCCAACAGGAATAAATTTTATGATGAGGAAGAGTGAGCTCTGTGTTGAAAACTCTGTTGGACTTTCAGAGAGTTTACCCATCTTAACAAATAACACAGCTAAGTGCTCAGTCTTAAAAACAGTCCTTTTGTATAAAACAATCTGCCAGATCAGCTTGTTTTGTGAACAGTTTTGTGTTAGGAATCACTTTCTTAATCAAGTTAGTTATTTACCTTAATCTATAATTCAAGGCAATTACATTTATATCAAGGAAAATCCTGAAGTGTTAACTGTGTTACAAAAAAATTGAAATTTTACAATTGAATACCAAGATAAAATAAATATATGACACCACAAAGCAGTGGTAGAGCGAAACGAAGTACATCTATATAAGAACAGTTCTTCTGTTAAGTTTTAAAAATTACTTTTCACTCCACTTCATTCATTTCACAGCTTTAGTTACTTTTCAAGCTGAGATTTTACATCTAAACCAGAAGATCACTTTGTAAAATATGATGCATTGTCATAGATTAATCCACCGAACAACATTAAAATGCTGCTTCCATGAAAATGCATTAGTAATAATATTTCAGTGACAATAAAAATGGCAGACTCTGCCACTATCAGTGAAATTACTTCATGGAGAGGAAATTACAAAATGTGAAAGCGTTGTTACTAAAAATGCTGGCCATAAATAGAATCACAAATGAGGTTTGGTTTAAGGAACTTCTTGAAGAATCTAACTTTAAGTTTCATTTTGAATCCAGGAATTTTACTAATAGTAATAGTGCATTTTTACAGTGTTGTATTGCCACCTATACTTAGGTGGAAGATCTGGGTTTTTCTTCCACCTCCGCTTAAAGGACTGCAGTCTTTTTGCCTCGGAGGCCTGTGTACATTACTGGTTCTCTGCCTCAGATGTCAGTTCCTACACTTGCTGCTGATAAAACAAAGCTCTGTAGTTATAGCATTATGTAGTAAATATTAAATTCAAGAACCTAGATTAAAATTCACTCATAAATGTCATTTGTATCCAATAAGAAATTGTTCTGATGATAATAAGCCTTAGCCAAACAGAAGGGGAGTCAAATGGATTTTGATTCCACTCCAAATCATTCAGTATCTTCCCACTAATGTAACTTGATCAGAGCACTCTCGAACCCGAGCTCTGTGAAATGACAGTTGCGATTAATTTTGTCAGCCTTGTAATCGTGCCTTATTGATGTGTTTCCAGTGAAATGGCACATTGGAAAGAGCAGCTTCAGCCACGGGGCATCTGTGTTTCATATAGTAGTCATGGATGGACATTTGATGTTGACCTCCTGATCGCACACCTTCATACTGTAGGGCAGGCACACACTCACATACACTCACAGGCAATGCTCTATTATGCTGATTTATTGAAGGTTAATTTAATCACTCTTGTAATACCTGACCAGAGGGTGTTCTTACCTGTGAAAAACCCAAGGCGCAGGAAAAAAAGAGAAAAACATGACAACAAATCAAAAAGTGATTTCATGAAGGTGGCACCAGAGACAGGCCAATCCATCAGAAGGGCGGCAGAGTGTGGACGTGTTGCCACGCGTGGTGCCAGGCGAGGTGCCAGGCGGTCCAAGGCACATCCTCCATGCCAGCGCCCTGAGGCTGTGTGTCCTCGTCACAAGGACAGAGAGGTCGTTAGGACCAACTGCACTAAATCACATACCTCCTCCCACCCACTGTCATGGCGACAGAGCAGGTTGATGCAGAAATACTGGGAGAGCGTTCACTGGTCAAAAGTACTGTTTTTTTTCCAAGTAATATACATCACATCCTTTTATTCCAATTGATACGGTGATATATGATGTTGTTATGACACTTCCCCTGCTTTTGAGAGCACCCCATTGTCAACAAGGCTTTACAGGGAGTGAATGATTCCTCGTAAATGCATTTTAGAGTTTTGCACAAATACATTTTCAGAGCTAAGTAAACAATGCAGGCCATTATCTAGATGTATTGCTTATGCATTTTGCGCTTGGTGGCTGGACAAGTGAGTGAGGGAGCAGAAAAGTGAGAGATAGAAAGACAAAGAATTAGAGAGAAGAGGGAGAGAGAGGGAGAGCCAGCCTTCTTTCTCCAAAAGACATCAGCTCTATGAACAGCACAGCCAGATTTTCCATTCTGTCAGCATTTTTCTTTACGTGCCAAACAGATAGCTAAAGGTACCACTTAATGTGATGGGAGACAGGATCTAATGGATTGATACACAGGTTTTGACATGCTATTTGAGCATGGAGCTCGCTATAATTGGTCATGTCATTGTGCATTAAACTAACGATATATAGAGTAGTGCCCTGAGACGAGTATCTTTAGCAAATCTGTCAGATATCACACCAAAATGGCTCTGACAGCTATCTCAGGCAGCAGCAGAGCACTGCAAAACAGCAGCACAAAAAACCTGCACCCACTAGTGAAGGCACATTTGGAAATCAGACCACCTTAAACTCACCTCTCTGTCTCTTTCTTTTGTTGTCTCTGTCTCCATCTCTTTCCCACTTTCTCTCTCACGAATCTTTGTATGTTAATGTTAGCTTAACTTGTTTGTGCCATATACTGCACATAAATAATATCATAATTGATGCTGTAGAACTGAAATGCAAAAACTTCCTCACCAACACAAATGGAGAGATGACATCTATACAGACAGACCTTTATATTGGTTGTCATAGATGCGCATGAGTTTCCCATACATTAGAGACAGGGGTCAGAGGTCCAAGGTGAAGCTAACTTCACCTCTACCCATGACTCCTGCACTGCTGTCAGAGGACATCATGTCACGTTTGGTATGGAGGCCGGATGGAATGGACAACTCTTACACCGTCTTCCAGCTTTGCATGCAAGGCTTTCGGAAGACTCAGAGCTTATTTGTGGCCAACATGGTCATTTATCAAAGTATGTGTCAGGTCAGAGACACTCAGAGGAACATTTGATTTGTTGTTCCTTTTTAATAGTGGTTAACCCATTTTATCTTCTTAACCTGTTGATATTTTTAAGACTTCCTCTGATTAACGTGAAGCATTAAAACATAAGAGAGAAAATGGCTTCTATAAATCTTATTGAAATCTCAATTTATGGTTTTTCAGTGCTGCATACTTGTGACACAGCAGCCTCTAGCAGTTTACACAACTATGCAAGCACACTGAGACAGAAGCAATATATATCAATGTGCTCTAAAGACATCCGCCACTATTTTGGCAGCCATTTTGTTTTCCTAAATACATAGCCTCTCCTCCTCAGCTGTCTATCTGTCGGTGCTGTCAGCCACTCTTGTGTGATTGGTCTGATGGTCTTGATGCTCATCACTCTGTCAGGCTCTGCTCGCCTTTCATTAGTCTGGGCCCCTCCATCCGCCACACTCACACAAATCACATTGACATCCAAACTCCTCAGATCCACAGAGCAATTTAACTGATATTCATTAGAGGGATGACAAGAGCTGATGGGAGATCTGTGGAGTGGAGGAGTGGGGGGACTCATTCTCCTCCTATCCTATCCCTGTCCTGTCCGCCTCCTTTCTTCCCCCTTCACTGCTGACTTTGTTTTAGGAGCATTGAGGCGCATCCGCGTCTATAACTACCCAGCCCTCAAGGATAGTCAAGACAAAAGAACAATGGATAACACATCTAATCCCCTCTTTATTATCGCAGAAAAATACAATTGAGATGAGTTTTGTGTTTTTCATGCTAAATAATTGGCTACAGCAGATCCACAGTTTCTACATTGCTCTGCTCTAGCAGCTCCTATAATGCTCATCCAAGCAGAAGTCCAATCATTTAGCCCTCTCCCTCCAGCCCCTCATTAACCCCCAAAGTGTCAACTATCTCATTAACATCCCAAACCACCCTAACCCCAAGTCCATCACTAAGCATAAAGCATTCATCAACACTTACAATGTCAGGGAAAAAAAAAAAAAAATCGATCATGTCTGAGAGATAATTTTATGTCTGCATAGACTTGGTAAGCTTTGAAAACTCACAAGATATTCAATAAGGCAGCTCAGCCTTTTTCATTTGCATTATCAATGGCTACCGGTCTGAATCCCATCTTTCAATTATCATCCTTTGTTAAGGGCTTTATTCTGCTTGTCAGATGTGAGTCATCACTGGGTTCTCCCACAACGTTAGACCAATGTATCCTAAACGTTGGAGGGCCGGGAGCAAGTCTGAGGCGGTAATGAGTTTGTGTGAGAAGATGGGGTCAGGACACAGTGTGTGTGTGTTAATTAATCTGTTCCCGGGTGGGAGGAACTGAAGCGAGATGATGAGATTTAAGAGAGTAAATGGGTGTTCTGCACTCGAGCTGTCCTCTGTTGAGTGAGTGAGCAGGGTTAGAGGCTGGGCAAATGGCCGTCACCATAGTAACCAGATAACTTCCCCGGCCCCAAGTCATTCAGTCAGTCAGTCATGACAAGCAAAGCCTGGGAACATCAAACACAAAGAACATGCTGTCCCCAGGCATCTTCAAATAAGAGAAAGGTAGATGGTAGAAAATTTGTGGAGCAAAAGTATATGTGTGTGTGCCTTTATCATGCATATAGAAAAACATTTAAAAAAAAAAAACTTTCTCATTACATGGCACCGAGCCTGAATTGTGACTACTTTGATAGCATCAACACCTGCCAGTAATATTGTTAGATCCAAAAGCCTGCTTTGAGGGAATAGCACCTGTCTGTGCATTCTGCACCACTGTCAGCTTGTCTCAGCGCGCGTATATAGGATCCGCTTTATTTTTTCCAAGGGACAGTCTTGGAGTCCAGGTGTGTGCCAGATCTGCTGTCTGTGCCCAGGGCTCCTGATGGCATCCAAGCCCCCGTGGTAATCAGCCCACTCTGCCTGCTGTTGCAGCCCGCCTGCCTCCTCCTCCTCCGGTGGCTCGTTTCAGAAACATCTGGTGGTTTACATGCAGCACGCACCACCTGCCAGACGCCTTGCAGGCAGTGGCACCACTCGCACCTCCTGAGTCCGCCCCACAACACGACGACACGGAAATCACCAGGAATATCTCGACAAATCGTGGTTGTGGAGAAAACAGAGATAAATGCTGAGGGTTTTTAAGCTCTATTCAGGGTTTCTGCAGATGTGGGCTTGTGAGCAATCTGTCAGATGATTTGGAAATGCTTAGTCATTACAATTTCTAGTAGGCCATTAGACAACAACATACATTTTGGACAATACTGATGTGTGAGTTATCTCTCCTCATTAACAAGCTGCTTTAAACTGTCGCCTGTTGAAATATTGCTTTTTAAATTTCAGTTTCATAATGCACCTTGATCTACAAATTTCTCTGATTAGCAAACATGAAAGAAAACAAATGTTTTATGCAGCAGTTAATTCAATTTAATCATAGAAGCACAAGGCATTAACATATTTGTATTGTTTTTTTTATCAAATAACATTTATAAAACTATTGTGCAAAACAATGTCCTTTTAATCTTCTTCAAAGGCTCTGCACCAGTGGATAGTCATAGTCCTCTTAATTTAGGAAATATAACAAGTATGCATAATTTAAACAGCAAGTTGTAAGCTTATACACTATATGTACATTTTTACACAGACCTGGGTTTTAAGTGCCCCTTACTCAGTGATAAAGAACAAGGCAGCTTTTACAATCAGCAACAAAATCAATAGGCTGTACAGAGAAAACCATAAAAACAAACAATGAACTTTTTCTGTTTGGCAGATTCTTTTAAGGAGATTTCCCAGGCATTTGGCTGTTTTAAGGTGTTGAAAAATGACCAGAGGGCATTTTAAAATCTGGACAGAGCTGTACAAACATAGCAGTAAAACTTGTTGAACATGCAGTCTACCAGCAAATCAAAACCAAAGTCACAAAAATACAAAATAAATACAATAGTTAATATATTTCAAGTTATTAGCTGACTTTCTAGTCAAGAGATTCACCATGATTATGAATTTGTTCTCTGCTGTCTCACATTACTAAAGGTGTACACAGAGTGAAGGAGACAACATAGCTGACAACAAATTGGGCTGAATATGTTTGACCTATAGTATATTTTGATGTGAAATAAATGTCTTTCGAAACACAGAGAAATCAGAAATGTTTATAGGCCGAATAGATGTAAACACCTTGTGCTGACGTTTTTAACAGTAGTTCATGGCATGTTTGTGCATTACCACACTTTTCAAATATTCTCTGTTTTTATCTTTTTTTGTTTTCAACAGTCATTTTACATATGTGTTCCAGTATGTCTACTGCTGAGAGTAATTTAGTGTTTCTCTAGTTCGCACACATACAGCAGATGGTCCTCTGGAGACTTCCCATGGCTCTTGCTGAGGTGAAGCTTGATGGCGTGCTTAGTGGCAAATTTACGGACACAGAGCTGGCAGCGATACACTGCCCCATTACTACTGCAGGCATCTTGTGATTGTGGGGAAAGGAGGGACTCTAGGGGCACTAGTTTCTCAGTGAGACAGTGGGAGTCTCTTACAGTCTGTTTGGGGGACAGCTTGGCCAGGTCTCTGATTCTGAACCCCAGGTGGGCTTCCAGGTGACACACATAAGCTGCTGGGGTTCGGATCTGCGAGGCACAGTCACTACAGAAGAATATAGGCTGACCAGAGTCCAGGTTCTTTAGGAACTTGGTTCTGCCCGTTCTCCTCAGCTGGTACTTGACATTGGCCAGCCAGTGGCTGATTGTGGTCATAGAGAGACCTGTGAAACGAGATACATGCATTCTCTCCTGTGGGCTTAGGTCATTAATGATATACTTCCCCTCTGATGTCTGCCTCAGGCTTGAGGCAAACTGAGCCTGCAGAAGAAGAAGGTGCTGGGGGTTCCAGTTGGAGTGACGACCCTTACGTTTGTGGCCGTGCAGGGACGCGTCGTCGTCGTCGTGAGTAGATCCCACAACCTCAGTTTTATCTGTGACCCGGGAGCGTGAGGGCGGCTTTGAGACATGGTGGGACTGTGTCAGGTTCCTCAGCATGTCTGAGATATCAGACAATGCATTCTCATGAAGAGGGCTGCTAGACGTGTAGGGAGAGACCACTGTTAGCTTTGCAGGAGTAACAAGAGAAGAGGGGGAGATGGAGGAGGCTGTGGATGAAGGAGTTAAGGGGGCCGAGCCAACAGAGCCTCCTCTTTCACTTTTCCCTTTTGTGAGGTCCATCGGCTGGTCATCGCTGGGCTGGCAAAAACTATTATCAACTATACTTTCCAGCTTTTTGGTCTGTGAGGGAGGAGCAGCCACAGCAGCCCTCTCAGCCATGCTCTGGCTTAGTCTAGAGAGCAGGCTCAGGGGATCTTGGTTTGGCATGGAGGGCTTGGCTGCTTTCCCCAAATGAATGTTCATTACTGACTGAAGAGCACTTAGAGGGTTGACAAAGGGCTGCTCTGGAGGAGTATGGCCGGTAATAATGGCAGTACTGCATCTCAGTGCAGAGGCAAGCGGGGACTTGACTGCTGTCTCTCTCTTGGGCTCTGTTGCCGGGGATGCTCTGTCGCTATGGCTTCCCCTGTCGCTATTGGCTGGAGTGGCTGCCCTCCATTCCCGAGGTGAGTCAGCCTCCCCTCCCTTATGAGATTCTCCAGCTTCACTACTACAAGGGGAGAGATGGTTCTCCCTCTTAGGGGACAACTGCTTCACCCTTTGCTCTACTTTTGCTACTTTCTCTGTCACTTTTTTCACTAAATCCTCCATCGCCTGGAAGTTGTTGCTGGGGAATGGGGAGGACTGACTAAGTGGTGGGGAAATGAGGGGCTGGTTCTTAGACAATGCTCCATCCCCTCCGTTGAACAGGAACTTCATCTGGGAATTCTTTTCCACGCTGCCCGGTTGGAGCTTGAGGGCATTGGGGAACTGGTAGGCTGCATGGATGCTAGGGTAGCCCCCCCAGCTTGGATTCCCACTCTGGGCCTTGTTGATGGCTGATGTCACAGTGTTTTCCAGTGATTTGAGAATATCCAAGCCCCCTTTAGGGCTCTCTTTCAGGTCCTCTTCAGTAAGATAGTTATACTTTGAGATGTCATATTTTTCCTCCTTCTCAGCATCTTCCTCCTTCCCGATGGAAACTGCAACTTGCTTTTCGTTTCCAACAGCCTCTTCCCTAGTGCACTCCTCCTCAACTTCTTCCTTCTTGATCTCTTTGAGAGGGGGGGAGGTGGCGGGGGGAGTTGTCGTAGTTTGAAGAGGCTGAGGAGAGAAGGTGGAGGGCGCCAGTGGGACAGACTGGACTCTCTGTTCGGTGGGTGTGGCAACCCTCCCAGGGTTGGGGGAGGTGGCCTCAGGAAGTGTTTTGATTCTCTTTCCCACAGAGCTGGTCACCCTCAGGAAGTGTCCTGTCACCATCATGTGGGTTCTCAGCTCTTGCAATGTATTATGGGAACTCCCGCACTCCATGCACTTAAGGATCTGGAATTTGTTGGATTCAAACTGCCAAGCATAGCTAGCACCGTTCTGGTGGCCATAGCGGTTATTAGGGGCAGTGTAGGGGCTAGAGGAAGGTTTCTGTGAGGGTTCACTCAGGTCTGCCGGTGGGTGCTTAGTTTTGGGGGTTCCTTCACTAGAACGCGGTGAGGCAGTGAGGTCCAACCCCACAAGTCCCCTCTTCTTAGAAGACATGATTTTGGCTGCCACAGGGGCCATGGGCTCCTTCAGAGGCACTTTCTGGTAGTGTTTGGTCTTGATCATGTGGACACTGAGGTCCTGGAGGGATTCAAAGGAGTGGCCACAATACATGCACTTCAAAACTTTCTGGGCGTCCTCTTTCCCCTCCATCTCCAACAGGGACCGCTTACGTGGTTTAGACCAGCGCTTTGCACCACTGCCTGCCCTGTCCTGGTTGTCATCGCGGTAGTGGCCTGTGTCGTTCATGTGAACTGTCAGCTCCACCAGGGTATCATAGGCAGCACTACAGCCCTTACAGCGGAATTTACTGGCCCCTGTGAAGATTGAGCCAAAAAGCTTTGGGTTTTGCCTGTGGAGCTGAACTGTACTAAAGAGGCTGGGCTCAGACTGAGCAGAGTGACGGCTCTGGGGAGGATGCTGTTGTAGTGTCTTTGCCACTGCAGACTGGTGCCAGTCATAGCTACCACTGCTGCAGCTACTACTGCTACTAGTGCTATTGCTGCGAGTCGGCTTTTCTGTAGAAGCCAATGACTGTGCCTGTGATGGCGTGGAATTAAAGTTCAGTGGTGACCACAAGGGGCTGGTCAGGAAGCTGGAGTAGATAGCCTTCATTTGTTCTAAAGTGTCCATGCCTATGGGAGGTGTCTTAGTGCCACCGTTCAGAGGTGCTGCGACCAAGATGCCCTCGGCTTTTCTGGAGGGGCTCCCAAAGTCTGAGAGCCGGTCACTGGTCTCACTGACATGTGACTCGCTGTCCATCTCTTGTCCTGAAAGCTCTGTGATGCAAGCCGATTCCTGGTCACATGCCTGGTCCTTGGCAGGCCCTGCACTTTGCTCCACAAACTCATCTTTCATGGGAAGGTCATCCTGAGGGGCTGAGGGAAGGTCATCTGCTTCCACCTCCTCATCCTCCACAGTGTGCTCTGTAAGCTCTTCAGGAGAATAGGCTGCAAGGAGAATGGAAACAAAGAGAGAAAGACAGAGATGAGTTAAATTGCAGGGAGTGAAAACGCCATGTTAGAATAACTGGAGAAAAAGTTTCCCTGCTATGTGTGCCCGAGGACTCCCAGGGATAAATGAGCCATCTGTGTGGGAGCCTTTAAAGCTGAGCTGAGAAATTACAGTCATCCCATTTCACCTCATCAACCGTTGAGGTGTTATTTTCCTCTAGGCGAGCCTGTATTTATATACTACCCCAGCCACATGGAACTTATGCCTCCCCTCTTTTCACTCCTTCTATTGGAGGAAAACAAAAAAGAAATATCTTGGCAAAAACATAATGCGCCATTTTATTTATCTCAGGGCGCAACAGCTTGAAATGAAAACTAAATCTGAAATTAATGAAGCCCAATCTCACTGTGGCATTCTCCTCTGGGGTAATAAATGAGTTGGATCAACCTCCATCTGTCAGTTAATATGTCTGACGCCTCTTCATCTGCCTGTTCTCTGATTACACACACATACATACAGACACACATGCACGCACAGACAGGAAGCATATCTTGAAAAATTTCAAGAGAAGAATGTCAGAATTTCGTTGTGAAATTTTGACATTTTAAACAGGCACCAAACAGTGTCGTCTGGACTGAAGAGAGTTCATTAGTTTCTTAATATGTAGAGGACAGTCAATACTCTGGGTTCAAGCTGAATTTTTAAAAGCAAACCTCAGCAGACCAAACAGGTGTTAAATGTCAGGCAAGCGAAAAAAAATTCACACATCATAAAAAAGAAAAAGACAGGAACAGAATAAAGGGAGGAATAAAATGAGACAGAGGGAAAAAAGGGACAGACGACGAGATGAAAGCGAGGATTGTCACTGTGTTGGCAATACATAAGCATCCTGTCATTGTGTATGTTGGCGCCCACTGCTCCAGTAACAAAACATGTGTTTGCATGTATGTGCACTGCACATACAGTTATATGCATAAACTCCTGTGTCTTCAGTGGTGGCGAGCCTACCCACCTAACGCCCTCATTTCCTGTCCACCTCACTCACTAAACCACTCCACTTAAGGAAAAACAAATAATCCTTGAAAACAGTGGATGGCCTGTGGATAGGTCTGAGGCAATATGGACAATATTGTAAACTAAGACAAATGCCACAGAAAGAAGCTGTAGGTAGAGGCTTTAGAGGTTTGGCACTCACACAGTTGAGCCTGTGCATGTGGATACAAACAGGCACACACACACACAGACACACACACACACACACACACACATGCTGTGACTAAATCCTTCATACACACAAGAACGCACACACAAACGCACACATATCCAGTCTAAACAAAAATGTCATAGCTGAAATAACTCTCATTTCCAGTGCTAACAGCCAATCTCTAGGCAGCAATGCGGCTGGTGCTGGTCTGATTTGGGCCCTGGGGGCACAGTCAGCAGGCAGACCCACTGAGAGGCCAGCCTAATGGAGACCTGGCAGGTGCGGCCCACTCTTCGTCCTCCCGGAGATTTGGTTTGTCACTGGGTATCCATTACCTGCCATTCTCCGCTGATAGGCCCCGACAGCCCTGATCAAAAGATGTCGTCGGGCCCCAGTCCGCTTGGCAGTCAGTGGCATGTCGTTTGTAAAAAGGGCCAAGCAGGGTGTAAATAAAATGACATGATCACTTCCCCGGCCCCTCATGTTCTGGACACAATTATGATAATGTGGATGTGGAGGGGAGGGAGGGGTGTGGGAGGAAGGAGAAGGGGGCGAGGAGGTAAATTGCTCATGCTCGGGCAAACATGCAAGGGAGATATCTCACAGCTACCAGTGCCCACACCCTCTTTCCTTTCGCTTTACTTTCTCTTCCGCTTCTTCTCTGGAAGGTATTTGTGTCAGATTCTCATTTGAAGGAGGAAATCCAACCAGGATGAGGCAGTTAATGTGTTTGTGTCCTGACTAGCTGGTCACAGATGTCAGCTTGCATCAGACAAGCCTGGCACACTGCTTGACCAAGTTGTCAGGTCACCTTTCTCTTCCTCAACAAGAAAATATTCCACATATTTCTTCACATTGTCTGGCTATTTCATCGAACTGCTGCTATATCCAATTTCATGTCATGCTTTCCCATCTGTAAGCCTTCCAGGGCTTCTCTCTGTGCCTTAACTTCATAGTAAATGTTTTACATGTCATAGTAATAGAGCTGTGACCCTATAGGTTATTGTTCATTTGTCATTAAGTGTAGATAGCAAAGAGAGGGGGAGAGAAGTCTAAAAGGACTAACTATAAAACCTACAGAGTCTAGCCTTGCTCCCAGGCAATTTAAAATGCAAAACAAAAACCATTATGTCTGAGCACTATCTGTTAATTTAATCCCAAATGACTGATAATCCATCACACAGGGCGACAACCACATCCAATTATTCTCCCTGGCTTGACTGACAACAGAGGTGATTTATCAAGCTAATAAAAGGTGATGGGAGTATAGAGGCTCCCTTAGAATAAAAAAGGAAGAGGATTATGAATACAACAATACTCTGGGATGCAGTCTTGACTAATATCTAAGCATATGGTATAGGACCAATGTATGAGTTTTCCTGGTGTGTGTGTGTGAAAAAGAAAAAGATAGTGTGTGTGTGTGTGTGTGTGTGTGTGTGTTCTTGTAATGATAAAGGGAGCTGATGCCATGTGGGTAAAAGACAAGAATCATTAGGTGCCATGAATGATTCTTCTTCTTTGGGGGGGGGGGGGGGTAGGAGGTGCATTTCACACAATCAACATCTCAGTCACAGCTCACACAGAAATAGCAATATCACATTCACACAAACACACAAGCTGCAGAAAATATAAGCCACAAATGCAGAAGATACACAACCTGAAATGTACCCTCACGTAATTATAAATAAAGCTAGTCAGCCACCCCCTACCCTCCCCACACATACTCAAACACACACACACACACACACACACACACACACTCACACACACACACACACTCAAACACACACACACACACACACACACACACATACACTTGTACGTAGATGCAAGCGATGAGGAAAGACAGTGACATCTTGGCTTCCAGGAGGCATTCCTGTGGAGTATCATTTTCATAAACATAAGGGCTGCAGACGAGGAGGGAGAGATCATCTGATAGAAATACTGCAGTGCTGCTCTGACGATCAGGAACAACAGACAGGGTAGGGACAGGGGGTGATTAAGCAAGAAGGTGCCTCGGCTGCCTCTAAAGCAGAGCCTTTCAGTGTCTCTCTCTCTCTCACTCACTAGGTCTCCTTCCCTCTGTCCCATGGGTTATTTCTCTTGAAGTGCATCTGAAAGTACTGTCTGATTGTAATGCTGTGTTTTTAAAAATGGCCTCATATGTCAGAGTGGTGGACCTAAGAAAAAAAAAATCTATATTGCCTATAACAGATCAAACAACAATTCAATTTAATCTCCATACAAATTTGAGTATTTTTTAGTGAATTTGCAAAAGTGAAGGCATCAAGCTATGACTAACTTCAGTCTTTTTTCTTAAATCAGGCCTTTGATGACCAATGTGAAAATTCCTGGTCGGTCCTCCATAGCTGGCAAACGAGTGTGGGAGCCAGATCACACCCAATAGCAACGGGGTAAACAGGATGTGTCATTAAAAGCATAAAAAAAAAACCTTTTTGTGGTCATCATGTGTACAATATTTCATCCATGTTTTTTTATTCTAAAAAGGGATGCTGAATGGGTAGCAGATGTCTATATATTTAAGAAAAAGTTTGTTTCCTTTCCTGAATTTATTGTTTTAGATATGGCGAGATGAAGATCTGTTTAAGTTCACATGCACCTACTACTATGTGAAGTAATCGTTAAAAATGTTGCTGAGGCCCTTCATAAACCAATATTGTAAAATAAAATTCAGAGTTTACATTTTACTGCAGACCGATACAAGAGAAATATTAATGCTTAATTATCATCAGAGAAGAAACAATGTTGCTATGGGTTTCATAGCTTGATTACTTCATTATTTATAACTTTATTTCTGTATGAATAGAGAGGTGTACCATGCACAAAGACACTGCTGGATCCAGGGAGGGGAGAGGAAATTGTCCACATGGGTGGTCCCTAAACGCTTACTATAAAGACTACAGGAAAAGCTTTATGGTGTTTTTCAACAACAAAAAAACTCAAACAACTGAAAAAAAGAAAGCACTGAGATCACGGTCCATTGTTAGTGGATTAATAAATTTTAAAACAATGCACAGTCATGGGATTTTGTTCTATTACCCCTAAATAAGAAATACACACTGAGCTGCAATTCTTGTATAAAAGATGACAATAAAATTTACTATTTTTATTATACAGTTGAAGAGCCAAGGAAGGGGGTCAGACATTGTTGCCAAGACTTTTGATCACATGTTGGCTGAGATATCAAGTCAGTCGGTGGTGCAGGAGGGCTCAGAGAGGAGAGAGTTAAACTGTGTCATAACATGACAAGAGTTTCTAGACATGTGTACAGTATTTTAACTGGGCCTTGATGCCCTTAAACCAACAGCCTCTCAGCAGGGGGCTCTAACTGACAGGAAACAGCTCCAGAACACTACAGGACAGGAAGTGACCCCAGTCTGAATCAAAAAAAAAAGAAAAAAAAACAAAAAACACTACAAACTGCAGACTTCCCCCTCTCTGTCAAGTTTCCCAGCAGCCTAAAACTCTTTAAATAGATCAGAATAATTTCGTCCAAAAACAGCCCCATTCTGTCAAAATAGAAGTAGATCAGTAACATACCTAAAATGCCTTTCTGTTGTACACATTTGTCAAAGTAACACAATCAATCAAACTTAGTTCTCTGCCTCCTTTCCCTTTGATCCTTACAGACCGGCTGAAAGTCCCACGAGAAAATACGTAACAGGTGATCTGTGGCCGTTTGAAAAACTAACAAGTCTTGACATAAGTCGCTTTTTCAGATATGACCAGAGAAGGCGATCAAGTGCTGCTCACATTGTTTTTTTTTTTTTTAATACATAACTCTGCTACTACATTATTCTGATACAAGCTATCATGTTACAAGCTATCATGGATGTCTTTGTCAGTTTTTATTTGTGTGTGTTCTCTACCCCCTGATGGCATTGTGAATACATTGTGTCCGCCGATTGTAGTGCAGGATGTGTGATATGGGAGATGGGAAAAACAGAGAGATCATTCTGGCCCCAGGCAAAGCTTAGGGCTGAACCTTGTCAATGCACATAGTAAGAGGGGAGAGTGTAAGGCAGAGAGACAAAGAGAAAGTGAGGCTGGGAGAGAGAGCGACAGAGAAAAGAAAGAAAAGGAGAAAGACAGAGAAGAGGACACAGACACTGAATAAATTCAACCCTCGACTGGTTGTTGTGTTATGACTGGACCTCAAAGCTGCCATCTGCACATACAGGCCTTCAAGACCTGAAAATCCATTTCATTTATCTGACATGGGACAAGCCGCAAACACATAGAGGCCTCCCGTTAACGCTAACACAGAAAAGAACCACGTGAGCAAACTCATAAAGACCCAGGTTGAAACTTGGTGCAGCCACAATAAGTGATAAATAAAACGGAAACAAAAAACCCCCACACAAACAGCTTCCACAGGTGCAGATCCAAGGGCAGTAACAAGGATCGAGGTGCTGCGGGAAGACGATGTTCCAGTGTGACGTACACATCGAGCCTGTCTCGTCTGATGATATACAGTCAGTCAAACTTCCTTCAACCCACTTCCCTGTCTCCTTGTTTCCATCATTCTTTCTATACTCCTTCCTTGATCGGTTCTCAAGCAAAGCTCAGTGATGCAGAACTGCTGTTTATTTCCCCATTCCTTAAACTATTCAAGCTTCATGTTAACAATGCTGTTAAAAGGTCATCAGGTTGTGCAAATGAGGCAAGACAGTAAAACAGGAGGATAAAGGTGAGGCTCAAACTAAGTTGAGGTTATTCTAGGTAATCTAGTTGCAATACTGAGATTACTGTATTTCTAAATCTTTTAGATTTTGACTAAAAGTCACGGTTTCTGTCCGAATCCCTACCGGTTAAAACCTTTCACTTTGCAACATTTCTGTAATAGCTTGCGAATACCAGAGATCTGACTGATTTTAAACAACATTTTAACCTAGTAATCTAAACTGAACTAGTTGAAAATGTGGATCAGTGTACCTGAAGGCTCTGTTACACTTGAAAGTACCAAAACTAGAGTGAGTACAGAAGATCAAAGTCATAACACTTTGGCCAGTTCAGTTAATGATTTGAATGTTCATATTTCTTTTCACCTCCAATAGAGTGTTTCCATAAGTGATTAAACCGGATCTGTTTAAACCCTGTCTGATCTGCTCGTGTTTTCTTTGTTCCGTGAACTTATGTGATAAAACTGATTGTGCTGGAGTCATGGCAGAGTTTGCAGGTGCGTGACTTTTTGTTGTTACTTCTCTACTAAAAATTTGAGTATGCTATCATGACTGATACCAGTGATGCCCAAAGCTATTGAAAATATGAGGTAAAAGTGTAATTTTCCCCTAAAGTTTGGGATCAGACCGACATTACTGTCGATCTTACTGTATCTACAATTCGGTGCAGGACTGAGATCAGGCACAATATAGGTCTGAAAGTACGGCTGGGATCAAAGAGCTAATGCTAGGGTAGGAGTTTGAGCTGGGGCTAACCTTGAGACAAAGACATGGATTCAAGTCTAAAACTAGGTTTAAGTTTTCAGATTGTAGCTGGGACTAAAACTGGGACTGTGTTTAAAGTTGAATCATAGGGTAAGGGAGAGGGGGGAGGGCTGAAGGGAATAAAGTTTGTGGCTTAGGAGTCGGACTACCAAACCCCTTCTCACAACGCACAGCTGCTGCCATGATTGCCTAGCAACGAGTAGGTGATGGACGCAGCCTGAAGATGGATGGCCACCATAAATCACAGTAGTGTGTAGGAGGAGGAGGAGGAGGTAAGAGACAGAGAGAGGGAACAAGAAGAGGCCAAAAAACAGAACAACTGTTTTTTTTGTTTTTGTTTGGTTTGGGTTTTTTTTTTTTACTTTTTCTGTAGCAGTAAAAGAGCTGGCCTTGCCTTGACCTCTCACTGTACTCTTTTATTCATGATAGTTGAAGAATGAAGTGGGGCTGGGGACACTTCTGGGCAAAGCTAAATGGAAACTTCTAGGTAATCATTACAATCATTTATGCTGGATCCAATGGATCATTTTAAAATGTATAATTGCAATAAACCCTATTGAGTCTTCTGTGTACCCTGCACTGTCTAGAGGTTTTCATGATTGCACTAACTTTTCAAAGATGATAATAATAACAGACTACACCTTTCATAAAGCTACCCTCCAGCCAAGGCAATCCGGGTAGTGTAGTTGCGGGATAAACATCCCTGGGCTATCTGATTATGGCCTACTGCTGCGGCACTGGTGTCTAGTAACACTCAGAGAGAGCGCTCAGCCATCCATCACACAGTGAGTGTCTGTCTAAGGCTTTCCACCCTGCTTCTTCTCGTCCTGGCTCTCCAGTTACAGCCATACACGGCCGGCCTAAATAATATTCCTCATGATAAATGGCACTATAAGCCTGGTATCCATCATTAATCTGATTTTTAAAGAAGCATCCATCTTGGAGAGAGCCTGTTAGGGCCACGGGAGAACAGAGCAGCACGGGTTCATTTAAAGGCCAGGCTGCTGCATGAGTGATACCTGTCAGCCCCGCTCATCAGGGAGCAGCACACACACACACACACACACACACACACACACACACACACACACACACACACGACATTAAACATTGACGCCATATGGCCACAAGTGCACGCACACACATCTCTACATTGCCTCTATGTGTGTCCACTGTGCATGTATTATAAGTACACAACACTAACACTTGTCAGACCTTTATACTCACAAAGCATATTTCTCCCCTTCATTCAGACATCTAGAGATGTGTCATGGAAGAACATTCTGTCACTCATCAAAACACAACTCGGTGTAACTCAATCCTCCTTGTCATCTCGAAAAAATCTCCCCTCCCAAACACGTCTCCTCAAGGGTTTCAGGAAAACTCACTGTTCCCTGGAAAAACTCTCTCACACACACACACACACACACACACACACACACACACACACACACACACACACACAAACGACAGTCTCTTCTCCTAGCTCTCCATTCCTCTGTCTCTCTCCACTGACTCTGCACCTCATTCTCCATTCCTCTCCTTCTCTTTGTCTTTCTCTGTCCACTCTCTGTCTTGTTTTCCCTTCTTTCACTCTTTCTTTCTCTTCCTCTGTGCCCCCATCCACCTCCCTTCTCTCTGTGTCTGGTAAAGCCTGTTTGATAAATGACACACGTCACCGTGTCAGAAGCGAAGGGTGGGTCAGTGATAAATGACTCTGTTGAAAAGGAAATCGGCTCTCTGGCATGGCTGGGCTATTCTCCTCCTGGATTGGGTTTCAGGACCCCTGAAGACCAGAGTGGCTCAGTTTCCCCCGAAAAGAGCACAGATCCCACCAGGCTCTGATGCTTTCTACCTTTGGGAGGGGTGGGAGACTGAGAGAGAGGGTGGGTGGGAGGTGGGGTTGGAGGGATCCAGCCTGTCCCAATTGTCGCCACAGTGCAGCTGCATCTATCACAACAGTGGTGGGACTATTTTTACAAAGCCTCCAACTCAGTGCCCAGACAGCAGTCCCTGGCTGAAAACCTCAGCTGAAAGCACACTGAAAGCTGAAAGGGAAGAGTGGACGGCTAACGGTTTTCTATCCGTGACACTACTACAGCACTTACACTCCTCTTTCTCTCCCGACTCCGACCCTATGGCTTGACATCTGCCAAGTGTGTGTTAAAAAGGAGAGAAGGCCCATTTCACCGCCCCCGCCCCCCCCCCCCCCGGCCTCTTTCTCGCCTCTCTTAAACTCACTCTCTCACTCACTTGCTGGCGGGGTGGCACTGTTATCATTACACACGCAGGATTTATGGAGTCAGGGCCTATGGCAAAAACAAAAAGGCATCTGTCAATACCTGTGGGAAACACTCTGTCAGCCTCCCTCCTCCTCCTTCCACTGGTGCTCACAGCCTCATTAGGTATGCACTTATCAGACACATAGATCACAGACGTGACTCAACCTCACCGGAATCCAGCCACAGGACTTTCATTAGCAACAGGGCCTGCAAGGCCAAAACATTGGCTGCACTTACACCTGCAAACAACGCCAGTGGAGGCAGTGTTGTTGGTAAAGCTTGCTAATGCTGTCAGTCCATATGCTGGTTAAACAATTAAGTCCCGACTTGCGCTCCCCTGCTGCTTCCGTAAGGGCATGCTTTTCACACATAAACAACAGGAAGGCAGACAGATATAAAAACGGCTTACTTTATTTCACTTGCTGCTTTTACAACTCAGTCACACCATGTGCGCATGTGTCTGTAATGTGTGTTGTAAATGCTTGTATGTTTATTAGCGACAACACTGCATGTTTGTGTGCTCCGTCTTGAGAATTATGGCCTGACCCCCAGCAGGTGGTCTACAGTAACAATTCTTTTCATCGCCATCACAAGCCAAATGGCACACGGGCAAACATTCAAACCCACAATCAGAAAGTGCATGCCAGCTGATCTCAGCGTGCACACTCGCACAATCACACACAAACACACACACTCACAGACAGACATGAGTGATTGCTGCCAGTCTGGCAGCTTTAATCCTGACCCTGCAGAAAGAAGAGACCATTGCTGTGGAGTCTGTTCCACATCAGACTTCCCCACTCCTCTCCTTCTGCGTCGTACTCTCTCTTATACACGCACATAGACAAATGACCAGAGTACAGGTTGTGACGGAGAAAAGGGGAGGGTGGCCTTTTCTCCGGTGGCCTGAAAGTGCGCTGACACACACAACACTCCGAATACTGTAAATACACTAACACCCCTCTGCAGACATAGTGTACAGGTTAGACATTCCAGTGAAATAGTCACGTCTTTGCCCACATGCTATAAAGCCGATGTTGACTTTCTGTTAAATCGGTAGAGTATATCAACTTTCTGCAGGGATTTCAACAGCTTTGGGTCCTGCATTTGCAGCAACGCAACGCAAGGGAGGGAGATCTGTATTTCAACTACTGGGAGACTGTCTCTCTCATGTTTGCTCGGCTGTTTACGTGGCCAGCTGCCCTTGGTTGTTAAAAGCACTCAGACCTGACCCAGGTACATGGGCCCATTTGTCACCTGCAGCGGAAAATTGAGTTACAGCACAACCAAAGGCGAGCGGCTCTGTGTAATATCAAGTTGATTACATCAAAGTGGTGGCAAACCTCATTGGGCTGGGCACCCCGAGCTTGTCATCTCCAATCACAGAGCCTGTCAGGACTCCATCAGCCTCACGGCTAATTGGACCAACGCTAATGAAGCAGGCAAAACAAGTTTTCTACTGTGGAGAGAGAAACCCTCTCAGACGGAGGAAGGAGAAGCTGAGAGTGTGTGTTTGAGAGACAATGAGAGAGAGCAAAGCAGGGTGGATATTTGTGTGTGTGTGTGTGTGTGTGTGGGGGGGGGTAGATTTTTCATGCAAGTCTCAAGGTTGCAGTGGGCTGACTCTCCCCCTAAGTCCCTAATCAAGGCCCATCATCTGTCATCCTTTTCTTTGCTCTCTCTATCACCATGCTCTGTGCTGCAATCAATTCATCATCACCCTTTGTGTGCCACTGAACAGTTGACAACTTTATAACTTGCAGCTGCACAGGCTGACTGACAGGGGTGGAAGGGGAGCATGAAAAAATGAAGAAATGAATAGATGAATGAATGAACAAAGAAGCATGGTTTCAGGGAGAAAAAGTTGTTTTCTAAAAACACAAAACGATCTATATTACAGCCTTTTATTCCCTTTCGTCAACAGAGAAACAGCAGTGTAGAAGGGAGGAGAGAGTAGAGAAGAGAGGAGGAGATGAAAAAAAACATCCTTCTCACTGATCTGAAATCAGAAAGCTTTCAGTCATTCTTTATGTGCTCCCCGCGGCCACTCTGAGCCAGTGAGCATGTACATTAGGCTGGGGCATTTTGATGAAATAAAAGCCCAGGCCAGCTTATGGCTAAACAGAATGGGAGCACTCACTCAGCCTGTCTCTGATTGACCATTAAAGCCATTGATGAATGGGCCTGTCAGGGGAGAGACAATTAAATCAAACATGAAACAAAGCCGTTGTGACGGCCCGGTCTGACAGAGCAAACCCATTCCTCCCCTCCATTACATAGCACACGGCTCCTTTTACAACCCCTAACCCACTCCTCCCGCCTCCTCTACCCACTGTGTGTGTGTGTGTGTGTGTGTGTGTGTGTGTGTGTGTGTGTGTGTGTGTGTGTGTGTGTGTGTGTCCGTGTTCAAAGTGAACGAGTGAGCATGTGCACATGGGAGTGTGATGTTCTCTACTGGAAGTGTGTGTGTCTGTTTGTGTGTGTGATGTCTCACTGTGAAACCACTTTGTCCCCCCTTCTTTCACTTTTTGGTGAGTCACTTGACCACTGGAGTGAGAGAAAGAAAGAGTGTGTGTGTGTGTGTGTGTGAGTGAAAGAAAGAGAGAGAGAGAGAGAGAGAGAGAGAGGGAGTAAAAGTACACAGGGCCTTTCAAAGTGGTTTAAACGTGACGTCAGGGGCCTGCAGCACATGGTGGGAAGTGATTTTCTGATGCAAATCGGGAAGGATCAGATCAAAGCCGCATGACAGCCAATCAATCAACCGTCAAATCAGACATGGCAACTGTCGATTATGGCTCCTTCCAGCCCACGAAACCCCATTGTCTGCCCTCAAATTGTTTATCTTATCCCAAGAAAAGAAAAGAAAAAAAAAAAAAGAAGCTCAAAGGTAAGAGCTTTTTTTTTTTCGCTTGTGCAAAGAAGTTATGCGCCACAGGATCAAATACGCACAAAGCCCTCGTGTCCCCCTTATGGCACGCCTCGGGGCGCTCGGCATCAGGAAAACACCGCTTATCTCCGGAGGTTATTCTTACACGTTAAAACGTGGGAGGCGGTTGGGGAATCGGGAAACTTATCGGGGATTCAAGTCGGAAACAATAGGAAGCGAAAGTTTAAAGCCGCCAACTCATCCGACGGGACCACGGTGGCTGCGCAGCGTGGAAGAGCGAGAACGCGGATCGTTGTACACAAACTGTACATCCGCTCGAAAAAGACCCCGGTTTCTATGAGGTCTCGCAAGAGTAGCCAAGAGTGACAAAGCGCATCGTTAGAAAACACAAAGTGGAAACGGAAATGCAGTGACTGTAAAGTGAGCTTTACAAAACAAAGGTAACACCCGCAGCTTTACGGCGCTAAGCTTTATATTTACGCACATCAGAGTTGAATCCACGTACCTGCTGCGCGCTTGGGCGCCTCTTGTTTCCTCCGTGGCATATTTTTTTATTTTTAATTATTATTTGCGGGGGAATTTCCGTGAAACTCTTCTCTTTTTATTTGATATACCCCCTCGCGCCGTATCCGGGAAGATCCACCTCTACTCAAAAAAGATTCACGCCTTCGTGTAGTAGACTGCACAACATCGGGGAGTCCGATGGAAAGAAAAACTAAAAATCATCGTTACGGGATGAGCAGCCCGCGGTGAAAAGTCGGCGAAGAGATAAATAAAGGAGACTGTTCGGGGAAGGGGGGGTGGATTTTTCTTTCTGTTGTTGTTGGTGTGGTCGCGTTAAGAATGTCAGCGGTGATAGCCAGCGTCCACCTCGGCTGCCTGGTCTGGCAACAGGCAAAGTTGAGGGATAAGAGAGGCGATCGCGTCACTCACAGTGGGAGAATGGGCAAACCCACCGCTCCGTTAACTCTTTAGCGCTCGGAGAGGGGCGGACACCGCGCGTCCTCCCGCCTCCGCTCCCCGCATGAATCACGGCTCAGGGGCTGTCGGTTGATCATTACGCACTGTGGGATGATTATCGTGAGCCGCCACCAAACCGCAAACGCTTCTGAATAATAATGTCAGCAGATGTGTCTGTCGGCGTCAGCGGATCGTCAGAGAATTTAGTCTTTACCGTAAATTGCTTCTTATCTGTTATGTTGTTTATTTTTTTTTCTACGCAGACGAATGACTTTGCTGCGTTTTATATCCAGTTATTACTATTGGCCTCTTACTGTTCTTATATGTGTTTATAATTGACGCTAGTGACGAAATATATTTGTTACAGGCTTTAAATTGCAAAACACACTTCACTAACAACATTTTTTTTTTAAAATCTCTCAAATTTTCATAGCTTTTGTTCAGGATCATAATAATAATGATAATTAGATTTCACTTGTTTTGTGCAATGAAAACACCAAAATTTGCAATATATAGAAAGTTATATATCGTGTATACAGTGTATATTGTATATTATGTATGCAGTTTTTTTCATGTAATTTGATTTTACAAATGTCTAAAGTTTTTGGTAATAGAAATAACCGTTTATAATTGATTTTCTATATAATATGACATTACATTAGATTCAACTTTATTGCCATTGTACCCAGTGTCAGAAAAACCAACGCATTTTAGTCTCTTTCTATATAATGCAAACAACAGAGAAAAAAGATCTGTGTCTTTATGTGTTTAAAGATAAACAAATGTACAGAATGAATAATAAACCAAAGAGGCAGTGTTAGCCGGAAGGGCTGTGTTTTCACATATGCAAAATAAAACCAATTGTAAAATGCACAATACAAAGGTATGACAAATATATCAGTAATGTAACTTTATAGATGGGTAACAATTAATAAAATATACAGTTAAATTAGTCTGATTGTGGTATATACAGTATAAACAGCAATCGGATTTGTAATGTATGCAGTGTAAAAAAAAAAGGCAAAATGTTCAGTTGAGAATGGTCGACTTAAATACAATGAGTAAAATATACTGTCAATAAAAGGAAGTGTTAATACAAAAGTCAATAAGCCCTGTGGCGGTGGCCTTAAATTGTTGCTTAAGTCAAAATTTGTTCACATTGTCTGCAGTATGTATCTTATAACTGGTGCAAAAATTTGCTAAGCAACCCCCACCCCACTGCCCTGAAATACAAATACGCCTCGTGCCTTTTGCTCGCTAATTTAATGTGAGCAGATAAATGTTAGCTTTCATCACAGTATAAGCATCAGTTCTCCCGTATATCTACATTAGGAAGAGATCAAAGCCAGTTCTAAGGAAGAGCGTTAAGTCTTAGTGCTAAGGTAATGAGTTTTTTTTCACCGCTTGTCTCTCTTTTTTCTCGAGCCAGCGGTATCTCTGCAGAGTGGGATGGTCCAGGGTCTCCCCCTGTGCCTCTGATGTGTGCTGACCCCTGCCAGGGAAAAAAAGATATATACAAATACCAAAACATGCTGCGTGTGGGTGCTCCATGCGTGCTGTGCACATATTTTGGACAGACAAAAATGCAGTAGAGAGTGTGCAACCTCAAGGATCTGCTCACTCTCTCAGTAATCTTAAACACTCACAACGACAACATACACATACCCTCTTTCTCTGTCTGTCTGACTATCTGACACACACACACACAAACCCACATATTTGCACACAAGCATCCTCGCTCAGAGAACAAGAATTAGAGGCCTCTCTGATCAAGACTCGCCCCTGCCTACCCGTCTCTAAGAGCACAGAGGTTGGGTCCCTGTCACTTTAACAACATGAAATTACTACCCAAATGGGATGTCAGGGGTTAGCAGTGTCTCTAAGAGAACTATGTGAATATATTTCCTCCTATGGACTTGCCCCCTTCATGACCTCCCCCAGGAACAAGAAGTAACCCGGTGATTGGCGTTTTTACAGCCAAATTAAACCGTCTTGTAGCCTGCTGAAGGCAGGAGGAGAAAGCAGCCGTTCCAAAATTAGTGAGCCATCATCATGACAGAAAGTAGCGGGGACATGGTGTCATCCAGCTACTGTATCGATTAACCCATAAATAGTATATGGCCTCTACACTGTGGCTCTCCCAGGCTTACACTGTAAATGGAAGTTATCTCAGCTGTGCATCTGTCTTGCTTTGCTGTGTGCTTTAAAACCCTGATGTCTAGAGACTACAACCTTGTTAGTTGTCCATTGAAAAGAGGACAGTATGCTTATAATTAGTGAAATTTAAAGAAAATGTTAAAGCGCATAATTTCTACAAAGTGGATTATTCCACGTGTCAATTTGATATAGGAAGTGTGCCTTTTTAATATATATATATATGTGTGTGTGTGTGTGTGTGTGTGTGTGTGTGTGTATATATACTTATTTTAACACTGGACTGTTTGACTCTGTCTTATGTCAGGAAGCCCAGTTGAATTATCCCCACCTTCCTGCTCTTGACATAAGGATTATCATTAAAGAGAAATGCCTGTCAAACCTGCACTGATTTGCACACATGTTCACCCAATCATTCTCAAAGTTGCGATTAAAAAGCACAAGCTGCTCATATTTTTCAATTGAAATCCTTTGGCAAAATACGAGAGAGGCCTTTCAATTTCATAGCCTCCAGAACACTCAAGTATTCATTGCATTCTACTTTTCGCTTTCAACCTCTCTGCGGGAGGCAGGACTCATGACATCTATGTATGCTGCTCCTGTTCACGATGCTATTCAGCCTTAAGATGGTGCCGCAAGTGATCCCTCAATACCATCAGATCTCTCTTATAGGCATGCGCCTAGTTATGGGCCTGTCCAGAGAGGCAGTGTAGTGCAGTGCAGTGTCAGAGTGTTCTCATGAGGAATCCCATTTAGCACCACTTTTCCAGAGTAAGGGCCGATCTTCCGTTACATGTTTTGCTGAAGTTTTGCTTCTGAATAAAACCTTAATGGCTGCAAAGTGATACTGCATACGTTTCCCATTTATTCCCTGCAAAAAGAAATTCGCATTTGTCTGTGTGTGTACTTTGTTGGCTTATCTGTGTATTCGTGTGGGTATGTTCATGTGTGGGTGTCGGTGTGTAATGCATGGCCCTGTTGAGAAGAGTGATTGCTTTATTCCTGCCTTGTATGTGCTATGGGGCCGGGGCTGTGTCTTTGGGCAGCTGTATGGATGGCTTGAGGAGGTCTCCATCATTCATAAAGCGCACTCCTACATGTAGAATTGATCTTGCAAAGAAACAGGGTGGCAATAGCAGTTCATCAGTCTTCCCCGACCACAAATCACTCGGAGGTGTCCCCCTGGGGAGAGGTGACACCATTGTCAGTGCAGTGGTCCCCTTGGACAAAAGAAGGGGCAGGGCAGGAACTCTCGCTCATATGGTGTCCCCAAAGTGTCCGGTAGGATGTGAGCAGCATTCGTGTAAGTATCCATTGTGATGCTTAAAGAATAAATGCATTATAAATAATATGAAAGAAAAGACTATTACAAGTACTTTGTCTGACGATGCAGCTAAATCAAGCCTTATAAATTAATAATGTTGGACTCTTTTTCTATTATCTGTTTGAATACACATTTTCTTAATTTACTGTCACTGTTTAAATTGGGTAAAACAGATATATTAGAAGCAACCGATGATTCAAAAGGAGAAAGAGGCACAATTGCTATATTAACTCTCATTTTTCAAGAGTCTGATTAATTTTAAAAATGCACATACATGCCAGGCGCTGAAGTCAAACAGGTTTTATAAAGGATGCATAATTAAAGCTACCTTTACTCATAGTGTTTAATATATGCATCTCTGCCTATTAATAACCCAGGTCATTAATTTGTATAAATCAGCTATGTATGGCACCAAGTAATTTCCACTCCTGTAAAGAGAATTGGAGAGATGAAGCTCTTGCCTTTGGCCTTGGGTTGCACATTACACTCATCTTACATTAGGGCACATGCCTCTCCTGTTCCTCCCCCTCACGCTGCTCCTCCTCATACCGTTTGGACTTTGTCATTGATCTTCATTCTAAAATAATCTCTTATCATTTCTCATTGTAAGCCTGCAGAGAAACCTTTTCAAGATCCCAATTCATTAGCCTCACACTGAAAATAGAAAAGCCCAGAGAAAGGTGGACATGTGATGAAGGCTCAGAGTAAGCACCTTTAAAATATGTCCACCAATCCACCTTAAACACTGATGATCTTTTTTTAAACCCTTGACATGTTACATATTTCTCTTCCGGGCAATTTGTGCCCTAAAGCATAAGCTGCTCACACTAAAAAAATGACTTTTTCAATGATAATGTTGTCACTCTCCTCTTGGTTTTCAACAATTTCCCCAGTTACAAAGCTGTACAGTTCAGTTTTCAGTTCATGTCCTCATTAAAAAACATTAACATTCACAAACTGAATGGGTCAGGCATTGAAAAGGTCTCCTTAACATTTCTCAGTGCCTCTCCCTAGACAGCCAACAAGCAACTCTTTCTCAATCATTGTCCAGAGAGGAGAGGGGAGGCATATGTGAGACAAAAGTAGATTTTATAATTTTGTGGTAAATTATTATGAGAAATGTGATAAGGTTCATCCTTTAGGGATGGTAGATGACTCTACACCATTTCAATTAGCGCACTTCTGATTGTAGAGGCAGAACTCAGACAATTGATCAAGTCTCTCTCTCTTCTTCTCTTTCCTTGCCTCATTGCCCAAAAGACCCTTTTAAAATATTCAGGTAGATTATGAATGGTTACACCCCTATCTATTTATATCTCCTTTATTGACAGTATTACATTTATATGGAGTCAAGGTGAGGGATTTAATTTAAGACTCTTGCAGAACTGCTCAGAATATTCAAAAAAAAAAAAAGACTGATTAAGAAACTGATTTATATGATTAACACTTTTTAGAGGAAAAAAAAAGTTTAGCACTGGATCAGCTGTAACTCTATTATGTATTTACTGGGTTTTGCTGGTGTGCGCACTTCTGAACAAATTCAGGAATATTCCAATAAGTTTCAGAAGCTATGGTCTCCCTGAGTGACTAATAATTGTGGTGTTACCTTGTTATGGAAATTCAAAGCTACGTCTGGCACATCGCTCCTCTGATGTCTCGTCAGTCTGCTTAGGGCTGTCAGCTTGTGTTTGAGAGAGGGCTGATTTCTCTCTTTCCCCTTCCTTCTTAGGCGGGGAACATAAAAGGGAGGATGTTTATGATGGACGGGCAGCTTTTTAAAGAGAAGCATCACAGGGTGTTGGATGGGAGGGATCCGAATCAGGACGGCTGTGATGTGACGAGACAGACAGGAACATCCTTCTCCTCGTGTCGAGATGTCAAGCAGGGGGAGACTCAGCAGAGTAGACAGTATCATCACTCTCCCGAGTGAAGCAAGGATTCGCAGGGGAGGAGAAAAGTGGAGGGACAGTGGTGCAGGGCAGGCGTTGTCTCTGCCATGTTGGCCCAACTTTTGTGTCAGGTGAGTTTTTTTGTTATCTGGCAATTTTATTTAATCCTTGTAACCTTGTGTATTTGTAGTTCTGGAAATATATTTTTTGCATGTAAATATTAGTGTTAATTTACTAAGGCATATCCATGTAACCTTACCATTTGTGTAAAACAATAACGCATTATCTGCAAAAACAAAGTGAAATAGATACTGATGCAAGTGCTATTAAAGGAATAGTTAAACATTGTGGGAAACATGTTTATTAACTTTCTTGCAGAGAGTTAGATGTGAAGATTGATACTACATTTGCGTCTGTATGCTCATTGTGAAGCTGGTTAGCTTGGCTTAGCATGAATACTGTAAACAGGGGGAAACAGCTAGCCTTGCTCTGTTCAAAGGTAACAAAATTTGACTACTGGCACCTCTAAGGTTAAACAGTTAGCACGTTTAATCTGGTTGTTTTTCATCATCGTGAGCTCGCCAAGAAACC
This sequence comes from Istiophorus platypterus, assembly GCA_016859345.1. NCBI lineage: Eukaryota > Metazoa > Chordata > Actinopteri > Istiophoriformes > Istiophoridae > Istiophorus > Istiophorus platypterus. The sequence continues at coordinate 9,319,884 of CM029121.1, forward strand.
AGTGGAAGTTTCAGGATGTCACTGCTCTTAGTCCGACACGTGACTAACTCTAGTCTTTATAGAAAGATGCTGGATTTACTATACTATGTATTTCCTAAAATTGCAAACTCTCGCTTAAAGAAATTAACAAATGAGGTAGTATGATACAATAACATCTCTTTGGATACAATTTGTCCTCCTTTTATTCATTCTCTCCATCAGATAACAACAGGGTAAGTGCCAAAACGGAAATACTGTTAAACTTTTAATGCTTGTGTCCATGGACCTACTTTGTGAGGTGCCTCTTCCTCTTGAATTACAGCTGAAAGACATTCCTGTCTTAGAAATAATCTGCATAAATTTACACCTTTTAAAAATGTGAATGTTCTGTCTTTCTCCTTCTTTGCCTCTTATCCTGTTTGGTAATTAGCCTTTGACCTCCCTGGGCTCACGCAGGCGTGAAGATTGAAGGACAGAGATAGTTTAAGCGATGGATATGTCATAGAAATTTCTCATCAGTCTGAAATCTTGAGGGCAGAGCTCCCAATTTATTATATTATAGAGCACATCTTGTAGCACTATCACTTAGAAGGGAAGTGTCAAGCAGAATCTGGCTTTGAATGTCGTGCCAACTCCATTTGCCTGGGTTTTACAGCGTGCCCCTTGACTTTGCCATGTGTGGAGAATCACTAGACACTGGTGATGGGCAGTAATTCCCTTGCCTATATGAGTGAGTGATCAGAATTCATATTAGCATCTTTACACGCTGATGGCAGCCTGTCACTCCAGGTGCCAAGTGGTCTCTTTGGACTGCAGTCAGTCACTCGCAGGGAGGAAGCAGCATCCCATTTTTATCCTACTGGAGAGAAAAACATGGTTAGTTCCATTAGTTCCATCTGGAAGAGAGGCAGTTTTTAGTCGAGCTTTACCAGATTTTAGCCCAGAAAAACGTTTCCTCTGCAAAGTAAAATTGCTCTTTTATAGTTGTATGTCTCCAGTCTTGTCATGTATTTGTTGGCAGTATGAACATCCTTGTGCATGTCAGTTCTGCAGGATTTCAGTAGAGAAAGAAATGGTTCTTTCTATGTAAATTTTTTTGTTAGCAGCCTGTGATTCTGTTTCTCTGTCTGTAATTTCATGAGATTAATGACACTGTCACACACTTGTGAAGCGTCCTTAACTAAGATTCAGCGCCATAATGTCCACTCCATCTTTGTTTCATTTTTCCCATTCAGAAGGCATTCCAATCAGCATTAGGCCATCTTGAATCCCTCCTCGTTCTGGCTACTGCACAGTGATGGTGCCAGTGTTGGACGGGGAATGTTTTTGCCAAACAGATGGAAAAGCATCACTGTGTTGCACACACACAGACACACATACTTCCACTTGGTGATTTCACGGCCTGCACTGACATTCAGTCATTCATTACAAAGTGAATTAATGTGCCAGAGTTGCAGTTTCCTCTTAAAAACAGATGTCGGCGGAACATCTAATTAAGTAGCACACCAAATCATTGCCTCTCGGTCATCTCCAGCCATTTTGCTTCTGTACAAGAAAGTCCCTCTCAGAAATCTAGAGTAAAGATGTGTCTCATCTGGATCAGGCTAGAAAGGTGTTGTGGATGTGACCTCAGTGCCCAATAACCTAAATCACTATTTAAATTATTCACGTAATAACGACACCAGAGGACTCCATTATGAACATTATTGCTGAGAAATGGGCTCGGCTGAGGTGAAGGATGAGTCTTATCTTTCGCTGTCAGTCGGGGCATTAGTCATGGTAACGGGTCCCTCCGACCTGTGTTCGAGGTTTTCATTGAGCTTTACATAGCAGATTTATCACAGATCACTAGCTGATGTCAATGCCCTACAATGAGAGGAGATGACCGTCTAAAGCTGTTTAGCTACTGCATCGTTATTATTATTTAAGGTCTGGATGATGCAATATGTGAATATAGGCATGTCGTCTGTGAGAAGGTGCCAGTTTACTGTAAGGTGTATAGGGGAAGAATGGTGTCAAAATCACGTTTTACACGTTTAACAGATAGCAAGAGATACCCAATCCCTGCTGCACTACTTTGACATCTACATTTACTGTAGAGTAAATGAAGCTTCACAGACAGAAAAAGTTTCCATTTGAACCAAATAAGACAGAATAACGGAAAGTGTTTTCTCTGTCATTGCTCTTTTTTCCTCCGTCAAGAAGCCAAACTCAATTTATGTCAAACAAGGTTTAAAGGACCTTGGGATTAAAGCCATAAACTGGCTGCTGTCAGACCTGAAGCCCTGCTAACAATTTAGTGCCAAACCGGCGTTGTTCAATATCATTTCATATTATATCATGTCAGGACACAGTGACAGCTACACATCAGCCCAGTCACAGCTGGTTTGCCCTGAAGAACTCCTTCGATGTCGGCTCCAATCGAAGCTGACTCCACTTTGCTCTGATCTAAAATGGGAAATCTATCTGAAGTACTCTGCAGGGAACGGGTACAGCTTTTGGTAACGAATGCTAGCAGGTCGATCAGGTAATGAGAAGAGATATTTGGGTAGGTTGGTGTGGAGTGGGGGGACTTGTGCTGTAATGGGCCTGCCAAAATCCTTCACTGGCTCCATTATAACAGCTAGAGACAGTGCTAATGGAGTACTCACCTATATGGAGATACAAAACAGCTACAGTGAAATCAACAGCATACAAGTGGTGTGTTTCTCCTCTATTACTGCTAATGTTCTTGAGATGCCAGTTTAGCTTAGTACCATTTCGTGGTGTCAAAGGCCACATCCACGCTAATGTGGATACATTTTTAAAGCACTGTTTATGCGTCAAACATTTTCTGTTCACAGGTAGATTCCAAAATTGTAAGCAAAAGTTTTGCCATTCATAATAAAAATGCCAACAGAACGGCAAATATTTAAATCTCTGCTGCTGGTAGCACACTGGCCATTTGTTCTACCAAGCCGATTTCCACCTCTTTTAAAGTACAGTGTAACAAGCATGAGGAAGGGCATTCTGGCAAGATTTTCAACAACAGATCACATGGCAACTACGACAGCACAAGTTCAAATTATCCACATCGGACAGTTTTTTTAGATTGTTTTTCCAGTAGCAAATAAAAATGAGGAACGACCACGCGTGCAGCAACACGATATATGTGGTATAAATTGTTATTACGATCATCTCAATGTGATACAACTTGATATAACTGTTCACATATGTATAAAAATGTATACCTTGCATACACCAACATGAAGTTAATGTGTGGTGAGTGTGTATTGTATACAGTATGCCATTATATAACAATAAATCCCTAAAATTTAACTTGGTCACATTCCACCTTTGCAGCCAACCCACTGGGTTTTTTAATTCTTTATTCAGTTTAGATGTAGGATGACTTTCTCCAAACCATATAGGAACACTTCATTTAAAATTATAAAATTTGAAAATACATGGTTTTCTTTGGACAGCAACATTATATTGTACATTTAAATGCCCTGACGTATCATTTTTTTTCTTTTATTTAATAATCCATTATCTTGTTATCACTCAGAATTCTCACATACAGTGTAACTGCAATATTGATATATTTAATCATATAATTTCTCTCCATATTGACATGTAACTGAACATATGTCTACGATCAACCACAACATTAAAACCAGTGACTGGATTTGTTGTATGTTAGCACATGTGGTCTGATGCTATATCCAACATATTTATCTGATTGATATTAATGTTGTTCATATCAAATTGTTCAGAATGTTTTCCGAAGTTGTGAACATACAAATGATGCTATTATGCAGTATGAGTGATGTTGATGCAGCAGCTCATTGGATAGCATTGTCTGCTCTGCATAATGAGGAGGTCCTGGTTTTATATATTTTGTTTGTAAGTCTGTTCACCTATGTTTCATCCTGCAATCCAGAGACATGTGAAGTGGACTGTACCTAGGAATTTGGTTATCTGTCATAGTATATCTGTTCATATTCCTATCAGCCATCATGACCCGAGTAACCTGAAAGCACTCATTTCATTACATTGCCACAATTTTCCCTTTACTAAAGGCCACTCAGCAGAGATACTTTAGATGTACATTGATAAGTAAAAGAAACGGACGTAAGGCACAAAGCTGGGCCTAGCACTTCATTATACTGTGTGCCACGCGTGTCTGTTGCTATCTGTGAGCCCCTTTAAGTTGAACCTCTTGAGTGTAGATAGAAGAGATGGGAGACTGCAGGAGCAGAGGGACGATGGGACAATTTGTACAATCAGAGGAGATGGCAGAGAAGGAGAGTGACATAGGGAGGGTGAAACCTCCACGTGTTTGATGGTGATTGGAGACATCACTTACACAAACAATGAGGCGGAGGATGACAACATCTTCTGCATGACGAGTGTGTTTCTGAAGGCTGTCCTCACACAACGAAATGGCACTTTGAATCATCCTCACGCCCCAGACGTGTACGCACAGTGACGTGCACAACCACGTTTAAACACACATGCATGCACAAAGAGATTTCACTTTATATCTTCTAGCCTGATGTCAAATAAAGTATGCGACTAAAAGAGGTGAGGAGAAGACACAGGGTCATTTTGAAAGAGGTGGATATGCTTTGTTTGTCAATCAGTAAACAAGCACTCTCAGAGGAGAGAAATAAAAGCAGGTGTTTGAAATTTGGTCACATCTGTGAACAAGAAAAACACTGCACTGTTTGAAGAGAGCTCTGCTCTCCTGCCTCCTCTCTCTGTCTTCACTTAGCCTTTCTGTCTTTCTCGCCCTAACTTAAATGGCTTTGACAACCCACTGGTCTATGGCCATTCCACAGCACTATCCTTTCATTTGTCTCCCCCTTTAGGGTAATGTGATTTTACACAGTGGAAGTGGAAGCTCTCGCACATCCAGGAGTGGGGGATCATTGAGCTGAGTACATAGGTCAGCATTCTCCAACAGTGGGGTCCAGCTATGTGGCTGCTCTAGGTATGGCTGGCACTGTGAGAGGTGTATAAAGATTAAAGGATCCAGATCTCACTGAGGTCCTTGAAGAGAATTCACTGAGCCAGTCTAGAGTTTAATTTAGCGTAGAAATAAGTTTGGGAAGTTTGTAAGGAAGTGCAAGTCCAGTTGTGTTACTTTAGGAAGTAAATATCAGGGAATCAGTTTTACTCAGGATGATGACTGATCTTTAAGGGTTACATGAGAGTAAGTTTTAAGTTCTACAAAGGTCTCTGACAGTGCTATAACTTTTAAGTGCCGTAATGTCCCCAATGACTTGGTTTCAAATTTCAAACTATTTCTCAGTTAACTTTAATATTTACAAGTAAATAAGTAACAAGCAAAGTTAAATTTAGTAAGAAAAATCCTTAGGCTTTATTTGTTAAGAACTAAAACTTAGCTAATCTGCTTCATCGGGACTGTGTGGGTGTGGTTAGATCAGATTTGACTGACAGTGTCCTTGCAACGTCAACAAACAACCCACCCACATTTGATTGTATTCTGTTTCAAAAGTAGCCCACTTTAAACCTGTGAAAAGAAAACAGATACAGAAATTTCCTGTGTGAAATAACCAAAACTGCTCCAGTTTAACAGGAAAAATGTGTGTGTTCATTTAGGACCCTATCACTCACACTAAGAAGCAGATTGTGAATATACAGTAGGATTTCCGGGCTTTGAAGCATTGTCTATGGTTTAATGTATTCTAAAAAAAGTTTTTTTTCACATAAAAAGCAACACTATATCATTACACTTATAATGATACAGGAAGTAGTGCATTAACAATTTCAAACATTGTCTCATTAGTTGTTTCCGATGTTACCTAAAAATACAATTTTGGGGGCTCATTCTTTCATTTGTCACAATAATTTCAGGCGGAGGCTTATTATTGTTATTATTAGGGTAAATAAATAGAAATTTTAAAATATGCTCTTAAATTCCTTTGCAGGCAGTATAAAAAAAGAAATATCGAGGAAATCCTGATTCAAAGACAAAATGATCAGGCATTTGCTCAGGCTATTGAATATGATGAATTTATGTTAAATAATGAGTATCACTAATTAAAACATTAATTTGCTTTATCTGGTTTATGCACATCGTAACTGTCTGCTTTTATTGTGATGTAACATTGTTATAGATCCTGTTACTTCAGTGTTTATTCCAATTATACTGTCATCACTCTGTATGATCGTTTTTTTTTCCACAGATATTCCACAGATAACAGGAGAGCATTCCAGTTGTTGGGATCACTAAAGAAAAAGTCCCTGCTTTTTTTTTCATGCACTTTCCACAGGGAGGTCAAAGTGCAGAGTCACACACACAACAGCACCACTGGAGGTGATCATTTTTCAGTGCTCAGTGGAGCAGATGATGCAAACATGGGGCTTGAACACAGTCCTGCATGTCAGACTATAGAGCATTTCAGTGCCTCATAATATGGATGATGTTATAGATCTAAAAGCTTTATATGACAGATGTCATGTGCAATGTGGTTTCTACAGTATATGAGACACTTTTAATCATTACCACGCAGTTCAGCGCTACCACACATGCTGTCCTCTAGAACAAGTCTCCTCCTCAGGTCTGGTCCTCCCAGATACAGACCATCAGCTGTGCAATCCACCATATTCTGCTGCCAGGCTAATAAATGGCTTGTGTCAGAGGCAGTGTCAGTCTATTGGTTGCTCATTTTGAGTTTGTCTAGGGGTTGGAGAGGAGCTTTGCATTCTCCAGCGCTCTGCTCAGTGACTGGCAATGTCCTGACTTTATTGATTTCTTTCTTCACTACTCTTTGTCAAAATATCCAACTGCAGACCTTAAAGACCTCCGCCATTGCTCGACATCTGCAGCCACACACGGCTCCTTTTATGATGGTCGACTCCGGCACTTTGTTTTTTTGAAGGGGGGGGGTTAGGCTGTTTGAGTTGAAGATGATTGGAGAAAAGAATCTAAAGCCTCAGCGACTCTCTCTCTGTTTTTTCTCTGTATCTCACTCTCTCTCCTTCCATTCTGACACAGAGAAAATATTGTACACTGACTGGTTCCCATTGAATCCACGTTGTGATTCATCGCCCAATTTCAAACTGCCAAGCAGCTAAATTGCACCAGGTCTGCCAAAATTCATCCCAGGAACACGCAGGAGATGTGAAAAATTAAATGTCATCGTGGAACAGTAGAAAACTTTCACCTCTCATCGAGCAGAATATGCTCGCTTCATTCTGTACTGATGGATGATGGCCCCGGGCTATACTTAACCTACTTAGTAATGTCATGTACCACAGAATGTGTTTACTTTTGAAAAATAGTGAGAAAACATAAACTCTATCAGAGCTTGACATCTACGCATTCTTCCTCTAAATAAAGTGGCTTTTTATGTTGATGCAGGAATGAATTTTCCCCCTCATCAGACTTGTTTGCTGTATATCATGTACTAACACTGGAGGTGTAAAATAATGTAGGTGAGATGAAAAGACAGATACTGTTTCTAAATATTAAGGGATATCTGTTAGACTTCAGCAGTTAAATATCTGGATAAGCTGGTAGTGATTATCTTTTTTTCACATGGCTACTCTTTAGGTGCCAATTTGAAGTTTTATCAAGGAAAGTTATGTCATGCAGACATTTTGAAGAGATAAAGGTATATTATTGAGTGTGAATGGGGGAGAGGGGGTGAGAGATGGTGGGCTGAACAGCAGAGAAAGGATGAGGTTAGGAGGCAGGGAGAGGGTAGGAGGGCTGAGCGATGACTGGCTACTTTAGCAATTAAAATGTGGGGCAAAGACACAGAGGCTTGGTTTGACCGAGAGACTGCACCATTCATCATCCCAGCTGCCATAAAGCAGCAGTAGATGGAATCTTTGATTTGAGCTTCACAGGAACATAAATCAAAATCCAAACCATGGCCTGTCAGGGCCATCGCCAGAATAACCCATCTGAGAGAGGAAGAGAGAGGAGGAGAGGGGAGGTAAGGTTGGAGAGAGTAAAGGTAGTTACTTTTCTGGCTTTGCACTCCATCCCACATTCTCTCACACACACACACACACACACACACACACACACACACACACACACACACACACACATACACACACACAAAACGGATATCGTTTACAGACACACATGCACCTTTGTCCCTCCATATGTATTTGAAGTTCAGACGCAGCTGCCTCACACCCCGGCACAATATCGAATCCAGGGATCATTGATCAAGTGGCTGGGTCCTGTCAGTGGCCAGTGGTGTGCCTGACCTGCCCCGCCCTGCCAACATCTCCCCGTCCGCCCCCCTCCTCTCTTCATACCCTCGAATACAAGCTAGAGAACAAGGAAGTGAGGTCATGCCGCGTGTACACCCATCCATCTAAATAGCATGACAACGACAGCTAATAAATCATTCATTCATTGTTTAATCTATTGTCTGCCCGGGCAAAAGTCATGTGGCTGATATGAAGACAGATTTACCCCATGCAGGTGGGGCCCATTGGAGAGGAATTTTTACTGTTACTAGTTTCCTTATCAATTAGTAATGTGTTCATTATACCTTGGAGCAATTAAACCACTAATGATTGAAATAACATGGAGGGTCTTTTATCAAGTCAGTGCCAAAGTAATTTAAGCCAATTTAGTCATACATTTTATTTTCGCTTGAGCCTTCAGGGTTTCAAACACTGTGATTTACTGGTGCATAGTGGAAGTTGACTGAAAGATGAATGATTGCTCATCTGCAGGTTATTTCAACATTACATTCACCTGCACATATGCAGGAGTGACTCTAATAATATATTCATTTGGGGGAGGGAGGGGGGGCTCTTGACTCACCAGCAAGGTCAGAGAAGGTTCACTTTAAATGCGACACACAATCCCAGAAGGATGAATATTTAGGTTCATCTTCTCCACTGTGAGATATGTTTAATTTATTATAATTACAGAGAGTCTGAATGAAAGCAGCGTGTTATGAGCGGAGGTAACAACCCTAACATAACCCTATTACGGAGGGGTTACGTTTTCCCAGTGCGGAATCAATGTATAACATGTGACCTGAAACAGCTCAGGACAGGTTAATGAGGCTACATTTGGGATATGCATCTCATTATGGCAGCCAGAGGGAAGGTCACTAAACACCACTGTTTACCTGAACCCGCTGTTTAACAGACTCATCCTTGAAAAGCAGGGCAAAAATGTAGCAAAAACACCGGCAAATCATCATGTTGTTGTTGTACGACTTGGATACAAAAAGCCCACATTGTATTAGGGAGAGGTCACGTGCCTGTGTCCCATGGCGAACGCGACCGCCATGTTTGACCTGTTGTTAAAGCGATGACAGCAATTGTTTCAGACCAGATGAGTCTGATACACAGTATGATTTAGAAGCCATAAAAAGCGATGAGGTAGTGTTGATCTCTCAGACAGCTATCACTGCCGATGAATGATTGAGCTCCGGATGTGCTCGAAGCCGACGATGGGAGGCCATGAGAAAGGTGCGTGTTCATTTATGTGGCGGCATATAGCAGCCAAAAGTGGTGTGTGGCACTCCTGTCTGTGCCCGCATGCGGAGCGTGGCATTAGTCAGAGTGTGTAAAGCCCTACCAGTCAGACGGGAGATGGGTTGAGGGAGATGAATGGGAGGCAGGTTCACTTTATTACTGTCACTCTGCTCTCTCCCAGTCTGCCTCAACCTCCCCACTACCACCCATCCATTAATCACATGTTAGTGCCTCCTCCCTCCCTCTCTCACTGTCTATTTCTCCTCCCTCCACCTTTCTACCCTTCCTCCATCGCTCCTGTTATCCATCTATCCTTCTATCGTTCACAATTGCATCACTTTTCCCAAACTCTCATTTACTTTCTCTTCCTCACACCCCCTTTCTATCATCCTATCAAGTCTTGTTTGCCACTCCCTTCCTATTCATGAAGCCAGCACAGAGTTTAACATCAAACTGTGTTGTTATGCAAGAAAAATTATCCTCAACTATATGATACATCAGCGTAAAAAAAAAAATCTTCTGTTGGAATGGTTGCACCAGCGTTTTGTAGATTTGTGACTAGGTCTGAGTGTAAAGTCTTACCTAAGTTATATGGGGTAGCTAGTTAAACTTTAGTACTGGGTTAATTGTCACGCCGTTCAATCAAAAGTAATCAGGTATTTAAACAGAAAGTAACTATGCATCACAAGCTGCAAAATAGCTGCCAAAAACCATGTTTTTATGGGGCCTACCAGCCTATCCTTTCTAAATGTGGGAATTGCTTTGTTTTGCATGTTAACCTACTTCACAGTCATGTTACTTGATATTAGAAGGTTTTGTTTATTATGTTAATTGCGTTAATTGTTATTTAGTATTTATCCAGTTTACGTCATGTCAAACTGCATTTTGATCAAGTCAGGCCCACCATATTTCATACCTGGTGTTCTCTTAAATCCAAACAGGTCAGACATTAGACAATGTTACTTTGGTCACTTAACTAAAGACTTGCATTATAACTTGGCTGCGTTCAAACTCAAGACGAGCCGGTGCATCTGGCTCCTGGTCCGTTAACATGCAGACTGTTAGAGTTGAGACAATACGGATCAGTGTGGAGCAGCAGCATTTCCACCAGCTCTCCCTGTGTCCCAGTAGCTATCAGCCTCTCTGCAGCCTCAAGGGCCACACGTCAGACAACAGTGCTGTGTTGATGCTTCTGCTACATACTGTATATATATATATATATATATATATATATATATATATATATATATATATATATATAGCCAGCAAGCTGTGCCTCTCTGGGGTACCTGGATACGTTGTGTGCTACGTGGATACCACGGCTGAGGGGGAAGAGGAAGGGAGGGAGGAGAGGCCCCCATAGGCTGGCCATGCTGCCGCTCCCCCAGATCCTATCGGCTAATGGGTCGGCTGGGATTTGGGGAGGGGGGTGGAGGTGGACAGAGACGGATGGCTCCTGACAAACTCACACTGACAGCCAGTGAATACAGGGCAGCCTAGCAGAAAGGTCAGAGCAGGGATGGATAAAGGACCGCTTGACTTTCAAAGTTTCACCCTGCTTGGTGCCACAGTACTGTCAGCATGGAGAGAGAAGTGTTTACAGCTCATCAGTTGGTTTTTCTGTCAAGTTAGCCATGTGTCCTTGCTAACTGCCGCCTCTATACGCACCAAAAAGTTTAAGATTCCTGCAAACATTTACATCCTATGTGGCACAAAAAGAGATTTGTACTCACAGTCAAGAAATGACAATTTCCAAAATGTGCCTTTAAAATTTCCAATTTCAAGGGCAACACATATATGCAACAGCACTGACATTCTCATTAAGTCCTTAGGAAGCTGTGAACCTTGGAGGAGAAGGACTCAAACCCTCTCTAAATGAACTTATCTGGTCTTCACCCTAGAGGCTCAGTTACCGTGTGTGTATGTGTTTGTGCGTAGGTGATGTGTTTATTGACTCCAGCAGAGGAGTGGATAAGAGGAGAGCCTCTGACTGAAGAACACTGATCCAGTCAGATGTCACTGGCCCTCAGAACTGTCTCTAATGGGGCCCCAGGGACTCTCTATCTCTCTTTCACCCTTTTCCACTTTCTCGCCCTGCCTCACTGGCACTCTATAGCTAACATCTCTGTGTTTGTCTGTCTTTGGCATTCTGCTCCGGTTACACTCTGTGAATCAACTATTACATGGGTAAATTCTGAATCTACTATGCATAAATCTGCCATCGGAGGTGCCACAAAGACAATGCGTATTTTCACAATGTCTGGAGAGCCAACTTCATCCATGGAACCTGGGAATGAAACCTTTCAGTGTTTTATGTGGCCACGGTTAGACTTTTCAGTGCCTTGGAAGAAGATGTAGGGAACAGTTTGATATTTGGGGAATATTTTCATTAAATGCTTAATGAGAGCAGATTGATACCACTCATGTTGTATTCTACATATGAAGCTGCCCCCAACAGCTGGTTAGCTGAACTTAGTACAAAAAATGGAAACTGGGGGAAATAGCTAGCTTGGCTCTGCTGGACTGTAAAGAATATTGCCATTAAAAAATGCAATATCATGTTTTTTACTCTTTGTTTATTGCTCAGCTTATATATACCAGATATAATGTCTTAATTAGTGAGCTAGAGAGGTGCTGGTAGGAAAAAAAATAAAAAAACTTCATAAACAAATTGCTGATAGCTAAAATGCTGAAGTGATGCATGTCAGTGGAATTTTATAGATTTTGTAGAAGATTCTTCAATGTCATATATATAGAGCAATATATGCACTTTAGTCATTTTATTGATGACCTTACCTAATATGTTAGATAAAGCAATGATTAGCAACCATGTGAATATCCACTAAACTTCAGCAAGCACGGACAACAGTTACGCCTGCCCTGATTACATGCGGAACTGTCCACACTTAACCACATTTGATTTGCCTACTTAGCGTGAACCTCATGTGAGATCAGCGAGGACACCACTCGTCAGTGCGACAGAGGAACCGGAAGGGACAGTTCCCGGCAGGACGTGCACTCCTCCCACCGCTCCCAGAAGGCCATGCTTCAGCCATGTGTCCATCATCACCGTCGGGAGGCGTCCATTTTTGAGTCCTCATGTCCTCCATCTGAGGCACCCCTGTCTCTTTGACGAGTCGTGTGACCTTTTCCCCACGTCAGGTGTCGTACTTGGTTACGTCAGGGCGGCGGCTGAGTGTCAAAATGTGGTCCTGTATGTGTCTGTTGACTCTGTTAATGGTTTTACCCAAAGAGCACCGCTTTGGAGTGAAACAGGATCTGATGTGAGATGACAGGGGTGACACAGACATGCCCGGCCTGGCTGTGTTCGACGAGGTGGCCCTGGCTCAGTGGGAAACGTCCTATTAAGATGGGACACACACTGTTCATTATCAACGTGGTGGAGAACAGATTCTAGGATGAATGCCAAAGAAATGATGTATTCGTGCATGTGCGTATGTGTTTCTGACACCTCAAGATCAGGGTACAGTCATTTTAGCGTACTGTAGATACATCAGAGAGATCACACACTCCACCGCCCTGCAGAAGTACAGCCAGTGTCACAGATTGTTGTGAGAGTTAGCATGTATATGTTCTTTTTGGCTGGCTCTCTCTTGGAAAACAGTTTGTAATCTAAAAGACACTTTTACATGGTTAAATGAGGGTTCATTTCAAAAGAAAATGGAAAAAACCAGTATGTCTACGTACTTGCATGCATGTTCATGTTCATGAAAGTTTCTAAATGCAAAACAGAATATCCCCATGAAGCTGCATCTGATCCCAAACAGACAGTTTATGTCTCTATACTGTGTCATAACCCCCTTTCTTCTCCCTCATTACGTTTCTTAGGGTGGGCAAAACACATTGTGCTCACACACCGTCGCCTGATGAATGTTAGAGTTGACTGGGACACCAGAGCTGGCGACCGCTGACCTCCCCCTGAGGCTTCCTCCATACCCCCTACTGCTACTTTACGGTCTCTGGGTAAAGGGTCTGTCCAACCAACTCCTTTAAAACCCTCCAAATTTTCCCTTATCATTAGCAACACTGTAGCATTTATGTCCAAACCTTTCTGCTATAGACTGTTTTGAGTGCTATGTATCATTATCAGTACCTCATGGTTTACTGGGAAGTGCATAAAAAAGGACTTAACGAATCAGTATTTCTTTCAGCGCACAGCCAGTCTTTTGTACGGTTTATTTGGACACAGATTCGCTCCAGTGAAACAACCCTAACTGATGGTTTTGTTCCAGCATTTAAACCTGTTTCAAAGACCTGTTTGAAGCCTTGAACATTTGGTGTTAATAGGGCAGAACGGTGGGGTGTATTTGATAACCACAGCAGCTACAGTATGACATCCACAGCCAAACGATGGCTACCAGCTCTGCAAACAACCACCACACCCTCGATCCATTTTTATTGTATTTGAGCAGCAGTGTTATATTTCCTGGCCTCCCCTTAGCACCACACACACAGGGCACTCCAAACAAAAAATCCATACTATCGACCCGCCAATGTCACCACAATTACTCTTCCCAAACAGCCATTGAGGACAAATTACATCTGCACTGCCTTTTCACCCGGTCACTATAGCTGAGCAGTGGCCCCCTCACACCGCCGCCTCCGTCTCCTCCTCATCCTCCTCCTTTCAGCCTCCCATCTCTGTCCCTCCATTCGCCCCCTAACTGAAGTCTGGATGGAGATATGGAGAGAGGGGTCACAACAGGGGACGGGACAGCAAAAGAGCTTAGACTAAGCATAACAGAGACACTTCGTGAAATATAGCTTCAGCTTATCACTAATCACGCAGTTTCAAGCCTTCGAGGCAACAGCCACTAAATGTGCAACAGTTACTCCGCATGAGCCCTCACTTATCAAAGCAGATTTTCCCTGCATTGACATGTAGCATGGACATCCAAAAAAAATAATGCCTGACATTTGCATATGTCATATTGGAATAGGTGATGTTCAAATATCATCTTCCTGTCGGTGGGAGACTCAGGCTGTGAGCTTCATCTTCGTCTGCACCCTGGCAGGCCTCCAGTGGTGAGTGGTAATCCCGCTCTAAGGTGTGAAGAAAACCACTTCCCATGTTTACATGAATACAGAAGCCCAATGCCACAGAAAACCCTTTGGTATTGATTTGCCTGTCTGTATACACTGCCAAAATCATTTATTTACTATTGGCAGCAGTGCTAGCAACAACCAGCATTTAATGCTCTTAGCTATTAAGTTTCTTTGCAAGTAATCTCAGAGAACGTTGTCCCCTCTCCAACAGCAGACAGGGTGATTGAATTTTCCTGATGTTACGATGGCCCAGGAGGACATTTAAATGACTTCTGGTGCAGGTGGTGTATACCTGGGTGTCGGAGTTTGATTCTGTTTCAGACAGTGTGTAGGTCCCCTTTCTAAATCAGGATCATCAGTCACCACCCACACACACGCACACACACACACACACACACACACACACACACACATTAATGTGCACACTGCCTTTCACCTTCATCTTAAACAATGAAAGAGTCTGCACTCTTTTAACTGTAATAGCTCCAGTGCCATCTACTCAGTATTTATCCTCATAGGAGCAGTCGTGTAGAACTGCTTCTCTCTACGGCACATCACTGGCTTCAGTGATATTTTCTGCAATTGTTTCTAAGGCTGGAATCAGAGTACGTTTTTCTTATTGCTCTGCAGAAACATGCAGATACAGCATATAAAGAATACATAAGTGTTTCTGCATCAGTCCGACCAGATTGAGGATACTACTTTTCATAAAAATGTAGAAAGGTACATTTGAAAAGAATGAAAATAAATAATTTACCTCAACTCATCAGGATGAATTTCTCAAAAATCAGTCTGACTTGCTTATTTTACATAGAATGAGACCGAGAAAAAAGTAAGAGAAATAATTTTTTGATTTGGTGGAATATGTGGCAATGTCAAGTGATACATCAACAAAAACTCATATTCTTTAACTTGAGTGATTTGAATGACAGAAGATATTTGACTGTAACGGTTTCAAAAAAATATTACGTACAATATGTTACAGGGGGAGTCTCATGTCAGAGGGAAAAGATGAAAATTATAATTGCATTTGCACAGTCAGCCACTTCTGCTATGTTTTAGGTTTGAGATGATAGAAGACATTTTAAATAATTTTTTGACACAAAATAGCAACAAAGATTCATCCATATAAATCAAACCACCTCCAATTCACATGAAAACCTATTACAGTTCCTCGCTAGATCCTGTATTAATGCACAAATCTGCATTATAACACTAAAGCTTCACCTATCAAGAGCTTGTGTTTGTGTGTGTGTGTGTGTGTGTGTGTGTGTGTGTGTGTGTGTGTGTGTGTGTGTGTGTGTGTGTGTGTGTGTGTGTTAGAGGGAATCATTTATGCATCTGTAAGTGTGTATGTGTATGATATATGGTGATCAGTCACAGGAGGGGATTTTACTGCGTGATTATTTCTGCTGTGACACTAACGAGCTTCGGCTGCAGATCCACTGCAGACCAATTACAGTGGAGAGGAGGCTGCTTGCTTATTACACTCAGATAATCAGTGGGTTTTACCCTCCATGTTACAGCTCCTGATACACACATGAACATTTGGTTTTTGTAGGACATGCATGGCAGGAGTGCTGCAGTTATATTTCTGCACATATATATATATATATATATATATATATATATATATATATATATGTAAATGTGGGTGCATGTGCGTCTTTGTGTATGTGTGTATATCACTGCCCTACTATTCAGATGGACAGCAGGCTATTGTCTGTGATGTTTTCCTGTCTATATTGGGGAACTCCAGCTTGTTGATTTATCACTCCTGCATTGTGTTGCCAAAGCTCTTCTCTCGATTGTATCCTTGGTGCACCAATATGCCACCTCTGCATGTGTCAGATTGTGGCCGGGCTAGGTATGAGGGATTTGTGACTGGAGGGGGACCCTGCAAACAGGAGACCTATGAGGACGGATAAGATGAGAAGGGGAAAGAAGGGCTCAAAATCTCTCTGTATTCAGTGATTGGGTTATTCTAGACAGCTCTGTCAGCACTTTCCACAAAGAGTTATAGAAAACTATGGAGGGCAGAAGGGGAGATCTTTTGATGTATATTGTACCGGTTTGTGTGTGTGTGTGTGGGTATGTGTATGTGTATGTGTGTGTGCGTGTGTGTGTGCGCGCACGTGATGCACTCTAATCACCTTAATTATTTTCTCTAATTACCTGCAAACAGCTAATGAATTCCTCAGGAATCCTATCATGTTGTGTATGTGCTCACATCATCATCCGTTTTGCACGGCTGCCATTAATTTGCTCATAAACAAATACAATTAGCATAAAATGTTTCATTACAGGCTCATATATCTAGTTTAGTTTCTGTTAAGGATATAAAACAGCTGAACAACACACAACAAAAAAGCATAATTTTTTGGCATTTCCCCTCTCGCATTATAAATGCTGTGATGAAATGAATGTGGTTTAGAATAATATTTCATGGTGTGTATGTTTGCTGTCCTTGGAGATGGTGCTGTGTGCACTAGTATGCTTGTTTGCGTACGTCTGTGTTTGTATTTGCGTGTGTTTGTTATATTTTCACTTTATAAATTTTCCAACCAAGGTCGTCCGGAGAAGAGGGACAATGGACTTGGTCCTGGGTGGACTGATGATGAATGTGTACATTGCATGACAACAAAAGCATAATGACCTTATTCTATAATGAATGGATTCATCATTAAAAATCTCTGGCCTGCGGCAAAGTCTTTTTTGCATATTCTGATGTCACCTCCTCTCTGAACATCACATGCATTTGTACTCTATGCCTCTGGTGTGTGTGTGTGTGTGTGTGTGTGTGTGTGTGTGTGTGTCTGTGTGTGTCTGTGTGTGCCTTTGTGTGTGCGTTTGTGTCTGTGTGTGTGTGTGCGTCTGTGTGTGTGTGTGTGTGTGTGTGTCTGTGTGCTAGTTCAAGTGTGTCTGCATTTTTTGTTTGCGCAGTCTACATATGTGTGAATCCACTGTGCCTCTGTGGTGTGGATTCAGTCCAGACATAGCTAACTACACTGCCCATTAACTCAGTCAGACAAACTAGCTGAACCAGACTGGTGTTCAATCACTCATGTCACAGCCATGTTTATGGAAATACTCTTGTTTATGTAACTAATACCTTCATGATTGCAGAGTGTATATGCAGCATCTTTTCTCAGATAATTAGTGTTGAAACCCCCGACTGAGGCTCTGCCCTACACAATGTCACTGAACACAGCACCGAGAAACCATGTTTATAAAATCATGAATCAATGTCATAATTATATAGTGAAACTCCCACCGCAAACTACAGATGTTTTAGTGTTAAAAAAAAATGTTTTGGACTGTTCTAATGAAGTTTGAGGGCAACTCTTTCACAATACATGTCTCTGAGGGGACATTTCTTTAATAGCAACAAAATCTGAAAAACTGCTCAGCCATTTCAAGCAACAGATGTGTGGCTTTATTAAGTATTTCCGTTTTATACTACTTTATACGTCTATTGCAGCACAGTCCAGAGAGAAATATTTTACTTTTTACTCTATTACATTTATTTGGCTGTTTTAGCTACCAGAAATATTGAAGATTTTACAAACAAAGCATATGAACTTATGATAAAATTTTACAGAGTTTTTTGGATTTTACTTGGCAGCAGTATATAAGATAATTATAATTAGCTGCATGATGACCATTGCATCATTATTAATGGTCAAATTATATTATATATAATAGTATTACATTTAGAGGGGTCTTTTTTGTGTAATGTGAACTTTTACTTTTGATTCTTTACTTTCTTATAATACTAACATGTTTTCACTTATGTGACATTTTCTATGCATGACTTTTACTTGTAATGTAGTATTGTTATATTGATCTGAAATCTAAAGTAAATTAAAGTGCCCAAAGTAAAACTACTCATGATGCAGAGTCATCCATTACAGAATAATATAGACTGATCAGCCACAGCTTTAAAACCACTAACTGGTTCAGTGTTTTGACTGAAATCACTCTTCTAACTACTTGCAATAAATATAGCTGAGCACTTATAATTTACTGAAGCAAGATAAGAGTACATCAAACTTGTATGTAAGTACAGTTCTTGAGTAAATAAAAACAATTTTTAAGCTTTTATTTTTCAGGGTTTTCCTCTGTCTTTAGTCTACCTACAGTACTTCCTCCTCCCACAAAGAGACGTTTAACGGCTGCACAAACACAGCGCCAATTGATTGACAGCAGTCAATTATCAGTACCTCTGTGCCATATTGATCCCTGAGCGAGATTAGTATCGTTTCTCCAGCTCTCTGTCTTGCAGGTCATGCAACATGCTCTGACCCTGCCATGGATACAAATGGCACATATATCTCCTGAACCACTCCAAATGTCATCTGTCAGACAGGAGCACATAGAATGGGGGGCAGAGAGTGGTTTTGGGTAAACAGACATCACACATACACTCAAGCATACACAACCATCAGGTTAAAAGACCACAAGCTGTAGAGATGTCCCCTGTTATAAAATGGCAATTATGTCATCTGACAAGTTTGCATCTCCTCCCATTTTAGGGCATGTCTGCTTCACTCTGTCTTCAGGTATTCATTTTCGAGAGCTGAAGCAGGAAGAGGTACTTAAACTGAATCCCCCTTTGAGTAAACAATCAGTTGGAATATCTAATAAAGAGCAACACTGTTATTGAGCCAGCCACCGCACCACTGCATTTCACTGATAAACAAGCCTACTGAATATGGAAGCCACAATAGATGTACTGTATAGCAGCAGGGGAGGAAACATTAGAGTCCGGATGCCAAGTTAAGAAATTGAGAGCTTCCCCTCTGTCTGTAATCAGGTGGGATGACAGGGTCGAGTGCTGGTTGGTGGCTCTCCGGGGCTGTGACAGCCCGTCAAAGGGAGATCGATGCCACATGCCTGTCTGTCCACAACGCTGACGGCTGACCCGTCCAACACTGGCCCTGCTCGCTGGTCATGCCATCCCTGTCTGCTGTTGGACGTCTCTGACAGCTGACAAGACACCTGGGACACAGCAGGCAGGGGCCAGAGCACTGCTACCTGTATAGACATCAGGATTTACTGCTGCCAAGGAAAAGAGAGGAAAGAAATGTTGAGGAGGATGAGAGAACATATACATGTTTTTAAAAAGGATCACATACTGAAGTTGCTAAAATAGGGAATTTTCTACAGTCAGTGAGTCTTTGTCATCAGTTCTTGTCTGAACATATATACAAGTGCAGTTTATACAGCATATCCTTGTTTTTGACAAAAAAATAATGTGTGTGTGTGTGGGTGTGTGTGTGTGTGTGTGTGTGTGTGTGTGTGTGTGTGTGTGTGTGTGTGTGTGTGTGTGTCTTAGTGTGCTTTGTTTGTGTGTGTGCGCACATTGCATTTTTCACAGCATAACTCCCTTTAGATGTGGAGACAAAGGAGGCTGGTGGCTAGAGTCTAGGCTGCTGAAACATATGGGCCATGTCATTTATCACGTCTGCTGGTGAAGGAATGAGAGCCCATCAGTGGCCTGGCATTGATCCCTGTATGGGCCAGCCATTGTTTCCAGCAGCACCTGGTGGAGTTCTGTCTGCATCTAATGGGGAAGGAGGAGACACACAGAGAGGGGACAGGATTTGTATGGAAAGGGTGGCGTTACCATTTTCCAGGCTACCTTTTGAGCAGCAGAAAAATTGGAAACAAAAGTTAAGTTTGAATTTTGATATTAGTCGTCTGTTTTTTGTATTTCAGAAACATTTAATAATATTTTTATTCTGTTATTGTTATGGTTATAGTTGTAGTTCTTAAGACTTTGGTCCTGGTTGATTTGGCAACACTTGTGGTAACTGGTGCTAACAGCAAGTGTGCTTTAATAATAAAGGTCCTATAGTTCCGAGGGCAACAAATAAGTTCTTGAGGAGAGACTTCATCGGAAAAACAACAGAAGAAGGGTTTGTATGATTGACTCTGCACCGAGTAATGAAGGGAGGTATAGAAAGGTATTTATAGAAAGTTAATTCATTTAATGGCAATTGCTGTAAAATGCCAAACATTAATATTTTTTACATGAATATCAAAAATAATTTTAAGTTTATTGTTATTATTAATATTATTATCATTAGTATTTTTATCATTATTATTTATGATAGTTAGTTAAATGCTATTCTAGGCACCCTGTGTGCACAAGTATAGATTTATATGTAGGTGATTTTATATGTGTTTGCAGTACAAGTGTGGTACCACCTACAAACATGATGTTATTCATTTATATCATATTTTTAAAATGAAACGATGTGTAAAAAGAAAAAAACATAAAGCATTGACATCATTTTTGAAAAGCTCAAGATCCAGTAGCTTAATTTATCATATGCTCACACATTATGTGCAGTGAAATGCAAGGTGGTATATCTTTAAAGCTTTGCCAAAAAAGGCAGTACGCAGTGAAGAGTAATCATTAGAGTGAGGGTAAAAGTAAGACATAAAAAGTATAAAAAATAAAAACACACATAAAAGGCTATACTTTATGCTTTGCTGTTGCTTGGCTGTGTGCCCTCGTATACCAAAAAAATGCTGCGCACATGTATGCAGCTTATATTTTGATGTCTGGAGCTGTGCAAAGCAGCTGTAATATTTTCACCTAGCTTTGTTAAAAACACATTTGCTTACTCAGCATTGTTTGTCTGCAGTAATTCATCACACAGGCTTTGAGCTATTGATGGAGCCAGCATCCGTTAGCAGGCCCCTGTCAATGATTCACTCACTAAGCCCATCTGTCTGGCGCCCTCTGCTTCTCCCTTCTTCCTCTCCACCACTGTCGTTCAGCTCAACCCTCCTCTTCCTCAGTGACGGATGGACAAACTCTTTGACAGCCTCAAACTGCCACATTCAACACAAGAACATCTCACAGGTTCAGTTGCTGCTTGCTAATCCCTCACAAATATTCAATCAATTATTGTCTCAAAGTCACCTGTGGTGCAGAAGGAAAACCATTTACAACTTTTGAAAAGAGAGGCTGTGTGGAAAAGGTGGTTTTCGGAGGTGATTGGTAACTATTTGAGGATTCACAGCTTAGCCAAGGACAGTGATCAATAAATCAACTGCTCACCGAATCCATCATGATTGTGCCATTAAATGCTCCCAATATAGTCAATGATAAACTGTGTCCAGCTTTTTTTGGGAGGTGGTGTGGTGCATCCTTGCAGAGTGGATTGCCGAAGCACTGAACCACACAGGGAGGGGATGAAGTATCTAACTGTCTGAGCCTGAAAAGAAACCTGAGGATCCTGATGTGAGCACAGATCAGTGGTGTGAGTCAGAGCTCAGGTGTGGCGGAGGAGGGTGCCATCTGTGGGCATATAGGAAGAACTGCATGATGGCCATTGTGTGACACTCCTGATAGTTCAGAAATCTAAAAAAAAATCACTGAGGTTCAGTCTTCATCTTGGAAACAGTTGCTAAGAGGCCAATTTTATTAGCTTTTCCTGAAGCTGTCCATCATATCACATGATCATTGTTTGCAAATGGATTTTGTGATGGAATTGTAGATGTTAGAAATTTCCAATTTTCTTGAACATTTTTCCATGTTCCATGTAATAATTTGCTAGAAACTTTGTTATGTGTGATCTTAGTTTTCCCTATGAATTATCGGTTGTAAAAATCCTAGTTCTACCCTTTGTAATACAATTATTTATGTTGTCTGAGAGCATGGGCTTAGACAGAGATACCTTCTATCTATCTAACACTTGTGCTTCCTGTTTCAGAGACAACAATGGCATTGATTTTTCATTTTCCCTCCATCTACCATCTGTTCTCGTGAGAATCTCTGAATGTTTGAATTCCCATTGCATGTAAGACAAGGGCCCCTTCTCCTGTTGTGTGTAGTAAACATTTAATCTTGTACGACGAAGCAAATCCGAGATACAGCATAAACTTACAGTACTGTAAGGGGGCTGCCAATCCTCTCAGTGATGGTCTTACAGTACTTGTTACCAGTAATGTCCCAGAGTGTGGTAATGATTTATTGATGTTAACATGCTTCACGTGAAACACTTGAGAACCATGTCAGCCCATCTCTGACAAAAACAGGTTTCTCTTACATCCATTTAGGAACAAAAGACATGACGTGAGTTTTAGCATAGTCGCTGCGTCTCCAGCTGTGCAGAGATCACTGCAGCGTTCACTCACCCTCTGAGAGCTCGGGCCCTCAGTGGTGACCCCCCTCACATCAAACTTGACTGCTCGTGTCCTGTCTGCACGCTGAGTTGTCGTGTAGGCTGTGTCGCTCTGTCACAAGACATGTCCCACATTTGCAGCCGCCATCGCTGGCCAGCAGGATAAGAGCGTCTGTCAGGAGAGCTGACACGCATGCCACTTTACTGGGCGACTGACAGGGGTCCACGCCACATTGTCACTTCTCCCAGATCTATTGCCTGAGGATAAACATGGTCACAAACACACACGCATTCAGACACACACACACACACTCACACACGTTAATAACACAAGAGTAAACAGAGCTGGAATCTCAGAGAGGGACTGACTGACAGTCTGACCGGCTGGCGCTGAGGAAGCTG
Source organism: Istiophorus platypterus (assembly GCA_016859345.1). Lineage (NCBI taxonomy): Eukaryota > Metazoa > Chordata > Actinopteri > Istiophoriformes > Istiophoridae > Istiophorus > Istiophorus platypterus. The sequence continues at coordinate 9,342,941 of CM029121.1, forward strand.
GAGCTCTGTGTCACCCCTCATTCTTACAATCTCCAGCTGTCACATCAAACACTCGGGCTCCCATGTTGCTCTGCTTCCAGACTCAACCCCGCCACCACCACCTTCCTCCACCCCCACCTCCTGTACTAAGATCTCATCAGGGCTCAGTGTCTCATCCATCCTCATCCCTGAGTCCCTGAGTAAATATTGTTTCATTCCATTGTCATTCTGTTGAATCTGTTGGATTTGAGATTATTATCTAGTGACAACAGAGTTGATTCCAAGACTTTGTTCGTTCCAGGATTTCAGGTTTGTGGGAACTGCAGTAAACGCTACAAAATCTGATTTGCATCAAAATCAAACATTAAACATCTTGGTAAGGTCTTGGGTTACAATGGTCCTCCATACATCTTCAAACCTCGTCGGCGTAGATGCTCCAAGTCTCTGAACTCTACTGAAAGACTTTAGAAAGACTAACAGATATGCCCTCATATAGTGTTTAGCTGTGTCGGAAACCAAGTATATTTACTCAAGTGCAAATGAGTGTGATTTTGAGATACTGACTGACTGTCTTTACTTGAGTATTACTAGTGTGTGTTAATTTGTACTTCTACTCCAATACATTTCAGAGGGTAATAATGTACCCTTCACTCTGCTACCTTAGATTTTCAGCAAACATATGATAAGTTTGAAACGACAAAATACATTAAATTTAGTTAAAAATTAAAACACTGAATTTTAATCTTTTTGGCCTGTGACACTACAAAACTGTGTCATTGGGGAACAAGCCAAGTTTTAGATTTCTATGAGGTGTTAGCAGCTCCACCAAAGGGAGATTTCCCCTCTATGCTCCTCAGATGCTATTATTTAAATAACAGTTCATAGATAAGATAGTAAAATGATCAAGTATTCAGGAGGGGGGCTGATCCGCAGGTTAGGACATACTGGAGTAAAGTGCCAAACTGTAAAATGCTACTTATGCATCAATGGCTCTATAGAAGCCTAATAATGCTACATTTAATCATTTCAGTCACAGGGGCCCTTTTTCTGCACTGAATACATCAACTGCTCTGAAATGCAATACTTTATTTTTTAACATTGTAATGGTACTGTTATTCATTGTAAAATAGTCAATAGTCTAACATAGGTGTCCAGTTGGGTTGACATCTGGTGACTGTGAAAGTCATAGCATTTGATTCGCATCATTATCATAGTCATCAAACCACTTTCTCCACTTATTCATTCAGCTTTTTACTTTATATTGCCCCTCGGGTGCTGCTGCTGTTTGCTCCTGAATGTACTGCTGCTGCTGCGTAGGGACATACGAGTGTCTTCTAATGGCTGAAAGGGAAATTACATCACTTGAAATAAAATAAATAATGGCAGGATGTTTCTTATCTTATCCCCTGTTTACTCAGGATGGTTTTGCTGAGATCAGTGTTCTCTCTTTAAAGAACATCCTGTTCACAGTCACACCTGGGACTGCATCAGATCCTTTGGTCAATGTGCAGCTACACAGGAACAGCTGGGGGTTCATGGTCTTGCTCAGGTACTGGAATTTCAAAGATAGTTTTCATCTAAATACTATAGACTCTCAACATTTATTAAAACGAAGACCTGGAGACAGATGTGCATGCAGAACCAGAGAACTATTTGCAAATTCAATTTAGTTTTTGAATTCAAATTTAGATTATTTACACCATAAATAGGTAAAAAAATACTACAGTGCGTCAAATTTGCATTTAAGTTTAAAACACATCACTTATACAGTACTAGGACTAGTTTAAAAAAAAATAAAAAAGCAACAATTTGAATTCATGACTACAGAGATAACCAGGTAACTCATTTGAGCATCCCTCAACCCCAAATTGGAAATTTCACTTGTGTTTTACTGCAGAGATCAAGTGTAAATCTGAACTAATTAGCTGTTGTTTGTCTTAAGTGCAGTTCCAGAAGCTTGCCAGTAGGTGGCAGTGTGCATCCACATAACATTGAATATTTGCCACAGAGATGATGGATTGTGATTTGAATGAAGCATCATTTAGTAAGGATATAATCGACCATATAGAGAAGCAGATGCACTGTAGCATGACAGTACTGATGATCTTCAGGCATACATAGAGATTTTATATATACACCGGGACTAACGAAGAGAAAACATGTGCAGCTCCTTAAACTACTACAGGGAGTTGTAACCACTCCTTTTTACCTCTAGTGTCTGTAGGCGTGTGGATGGACGGGATACAGACATCAGGACCATCATCTCTGCGCTTCCCCAGTGGGTGGCTCCTGTGTCACAGCTGTTTAACTTCAGTAATGCTGACCAATTAAGTATGGTATAGAGTGGCCTGCTGGGACCCCTACACTTTGGAGTTCACACTGGAGACTCCTAGAAGCTCAGGTCAGGAGGCTACAGGCTCTGGACATGAATGATTTATCCCGAGACTGACTTTGTTCTTCTCATCTGAGCTTCGTCGCTGGCAATAGTTAGCTGAATAAGACAAGAACAGCTGTTCCACTTCATTTCTCGTAGACACGGATGTCTTCAACATCATCACTGCCAGGAATAGAGGGAGGCAAGTGGAAATACGCAGACAGATTACTCATGTGTAGGTAATTAGGTAATACGAAAGACATCTTATTTTACTTTGCATCGACTGACCAGAAAAAAAGACCCTGACCAACATTTGATGATGAAAGTCAGCTTGAACTTCAAAAACCAGAGATTTGATGATCATTAATGTGAACTGGTGTTTGAACAAGACCAAGCTCGAAGTATTATCAAAGATATTCATTTATTTAAAAGGAAATAGATAATACAAATGGAACAAAGTCATTTTTTTTCACACGAACGATTTCATGAATCATCAACAGCAAAAAGAGCCCAGTTCTCTCACAGGAAATTCATTTGCCATCTTACTTGCAGACTTTACCCTTATGAGGTTTAATGACATGAGTAGGTTTGACACAGGGCGCTTTGAAAAAAGTGCTTTCTGTGGAGTAAATACTGTACAGTGCAATGCCAAGTAAACAATACATCACATCTGATCATTCATTGGTAAACATCATTTATATCAAACAACTTAAGTGTTCAGAGTTTCATCAATACAGTACATTTATAGCAGACTTCACATAGACCCCTTGGCAACCTTCCAGTCTCAGAGTATTTCACATTTAATTATCTCCCTTTGGATTTCCACCATCTCCCTCTGATTAGTGTTGCTTCCCTGCAAGCCTCAGTTCTCTTTCTCAGAGTAGCAGCCTCACCCACTCTTCTCGCAGTTCAGCTGCCCTCTGCTCTCCCTCAGTTTGTCTCTCTGGCCCTCGGGAGTCTTGGAGTCTCCTCTCAAATCGCAGACCACAGCTCTGAGGGTTTTGAACCTGTCCGGCCGGGTGCTCTGGGCCCCCTGAAGCCTAACCTCCGAACCCTGAGACGCACTGAGAGAGCTGAGGGAGCGCACCGCTGCCAGACCGCGCTCCTTTCTGGAGGGGCGGCGTGGCGTTGTCATGGTGCCGAGCCCCCCCGGTTGCTCCGTGTCCCTGATGACCTCGCACAGGTAGCGGGCTAGGTCCTGGCTGGAGAAGGAGAGGGTTTTCTGGGAGCGGCGGAAGGTCAGAGGGGACGGCAGGGTTTCTGTCTCTGAGGGGGGGATGGCCAAACGCAGGGCGATAGCTGCGCTGCCGTTCCCGTTAGCCACCCCCTTCTTGCTGCCGTGGTCCTGGGGAAGCTTAGTCTGCGGATAGGAGATGATGCTGTGCGGATAGCTGTAGCGGAGGGACTGGGCCGGGCTGGGCTGGAGGGAACGCTGCAGCTCCACCATGTTAAAGGCATTCTGAGACATCAAAAGAGGGTGGGGTAAAAAGACAGAAGGGAAGAAAAGTGACATTTTTTTGTTCCTGCATAATCTTTATTGGAATTTAAGAATAACGAGAAGCAACATTGCCACATGACACCAATCTATGCTGAGCATGTTGTAACTCAGCCAATGCCTCTGCCAGCAAATGAAGCTGCTCCGCAGACTAAGATGAAGATCCAACCATGTAGGAGGAGATGTTGGCACAACAGCACCATTGTTTAGCTAAGTAATTAATTATCTGATTGTAGAGAAAAATGAGTGTGTGTGTGTGTGTGTGTGTGTGTGTGTGTGTGTGTGTGTGTGTGGGTATTACTACCACCACTATTAAAAAGGAGGTATTAACAGCTATTGTTGTCTACTTCCGTAAATGACACACACATCCATGACTCACATTCATGGATCTCCAGGGAACTAATATTTGGATTTCATTTCAAGGCACCAACAAACACAATTCTCCATCAAACATTCATTTCAACGTTTGTTTAGTTTCTGCCCTTATTTGTATAATACTGTCCTTTGGAAAACTCATGAATTACAGTGTGAGGACATTTAAAATACACAACCATGAAAAGGGGAACTTAAGGAAGTGCCGTATTTGTGATCTTGTGTACTCTTGTGGATATGTTTACCTGGTCCTGCTCCCCTCCGCCCTCCTCGTCATAGTTTAGCACATTCTCTCGGATGTCCTCCCACTCGCCGTGGTGAGCAGAAACATGATACACACCCTCCTTCAGGCCCTTGTGCCTCCTCCAGCAGGAGTAGAGAAATAGGCCCAGCATCAACACTGAGGGGTGCCAGAGAGCATGTTAACACAGCTGGACACAGCAGAATCGCACGTCTTTGGGTGTAAATGAAATCGACAACGTGAGTGGAAAGTGATGATATAACAGTGAAATACTAGTAAATGCTAAACCAGCTGCACAATGTGCATATATGCATTTTTCATCAAATGCAATATACTAGCAAACATCCCCCCGAAAAAGTAGGTAATGCAAACTCATATTGCACAGTAAATGGATTTTCCATCACATTGCTTCGTCCAATAAGATCTATTTGTCGCCCTGACAGTACATGTAGGAAATACTAATGGGACGTACAGTACATAGAAACAGAAACACCACATCTTCACCTATTCTCTTTGATGATGCCTCTCTGTTTACCATCTTATCATAGACCACAGTTCCTTGGAAACCTATTAACTGAATTTGTACTCCTCCCAGCTTAAACTCAAAGCCTCAGTGGCTGGAGCTGAACGTGGAGAGGAATGCTGCAGGAACCTGGCAGGGAAAGGTCCTAAAGCATACACATCAATCACAGCTATTGTGTGCTGAATTATACAACATGCTGGACTGACCTTTAAAGTCCATTAATCTCAACCAGTATTTTTCTTTCATCTGCCCTCCCACTTTCTCATTTTCTCTTCCTTACTATCCTATTTTTACAGATTCAGACATTGACTCACTTTCTTTTTTATTTCCGTAATTTTTCTTTCTTTTTTTGTCTCTCTATATTGGAACTTCACTCTGTCTCTCCATCTCATCTTCCTCACTCATTAAGTCTCTCTCTATTGCTATTTTCCTATCCCTCTCTGGCCTCTGCTTTTATCTCATACACTAGATGGGATTTGTTTCAACTAGAGTAGTGTGTGCTAAACATTCATTTAATTGGAACTCCTCTGAGAAATGTGGGGTAATCAATCATTAGTCTGAATTTTAAAGTAATTGCTTCAAAAGCGAATGACGCACCAACAGGTCTTTGGGGTCATGTTAAAGGGCAGGTACTGATAAACAAAGACAGGAAAAACAACTCCCTGAGAGCTAATCTCTGCTAAAAAGTTATCTCAAATAAAGATCCTCATCTCTTTTTACTTCCTGGATTATCTTTTACCACCTGAGCTGCTATACTTTTCTATTTCTATGCTGCTCCCATACCCTTGCTCCTCAGCTGACAGACTTCAGTATGGGGTGCAGGGAAGAGAGGTATTGATCAGCTGACCCAGCTCCTTCACTGTTGCGTCCAGAGTGCCCTCACAGAGAACGCCAGAATCTCAATGAGGCCTGGCGCCAACCAGACGCCAGCCCTCCTCCTCACCTTCCAAAATTACCTGCTCCGGGGGCTGCTTACAGGCCTGTGTTCACCTCAACCCTCAACATCACCAGAGCTGGTATTAAACATATCTCTGTAGAGGAGGAGTTCGATACACATGGCAGAGGGGCTGAAGCAAATCCCCCCACCACACACACACACACAATTAGGCCCAGGTAATACACACTTGCTTACATGCACTGTTCTGGGTGTATATGTGTATGAGTGTGTGTGCATATGTTTGTGTGTGTGTGCACGTGCACGCATGCGTGCGTGTGTGTGTGTGTAGCTTCTTTTCAGTGAGATCAATATCACCCAGGGTGGAGAACAAACATCACAGTCATTCATCAGTCCATAGTGCTGCTGCCTCTCTGCCCTCTAACCATTACTAAGAACAGGGTATTATGATGTTAGCCTGGACTGGACTGTGCATTATGAATGAGTGTCGAGTAAACAGCCACAACATCGCTTGATCAAAACACTTAACCCTTTCACTGTAGCTTCAGTCTGAGCTCAATGAGAAAAAAAATGAGACAGATGAAACATCAAGGGAAGGTTTGGGAGAAGAGAAAACTGATGAAGGAACAGAAGGAAATGAGACAGGTGAGAGATGGGGAAGGGTTGAAAAAATAATTTATTTATAACTCTCAGGGAACAAAAAGAACAGGCACTTTACATGATCACTTGGCATCCTGAAGTCCATATGGGAAGCTAATTTCTTCCATTCTTCACAAACAGAATGTCGGATTTGATGCTGGACTAATGAGGCTTGGTCAGACATCAGCTCATCTGGCTCTGTCAATAGCGAACACTCAAACTCCCATTCTGGTTGGCCTGTGATGGCTTATGTAAAACTTAATAATGGATGATCCTTTTAACTTTTAATGCATGTTGAGGCAGAGTAGGAGTCCCCATTTAATTTAGCGCCCAGCCAGCTGCACCCTCGCTGCAGCAAGCGAGTGTGCAGAGTGCGCATGTTTATTTATTGCAGTGGTTATTGTGGTGATGAGGGTCATCATTGAACAACTGCATACTGTATAACCAGCTGTTCATTAAACCTAACCAAATGGATTAATTTCATTTCCACATTCAGGTCTTTTGTTCATGTGGTAAAACAGGTTGTTCTTTCTGCTTTAAGTTTAAGAAAAGAAATTATTTAGCTTATTTTAGCACAGTATTATAAATCTGAATAATATTATAGAACAGTATCTGATTCTTGTTGAGGTCAGAAGTTTGAGCCTTGAATATAAATTCGTCATCAGAGAAAGCCGGCAAGCTATTTCAAATGGGCTGCGCCGTCTTTTAGTTAGCATGCAAGCAACACATGGATATTCATGAATGATTCTAAGGCCACACTTTATCATCTTTGAATTCATTATCAAATATTGAAGACCGTTTTATATGTTTCACTCTCAAGTGTCAGAATAACTAATGTCCCAATACTAGCCACATGCCCTAGAGGGAATGTTGAGTCAGTTATAAAGGCAGTGACAGTGTACTGAATTGCCCAAGCGTTTTATAAGCCTGTCTCTGACGGAGAGACTCATAAACAGCGATGTGGCCCTGCAGAGGGTAGTGAGTGCAACAACATGCAAGCCACTAACACACACACATTTTTCCTTCAATCTTTGAGAGAATGAAAAAAAAATATCACATTTCCTTAGCTGCAATCCCTAAAACTAACACAATTAACTCATCTCTTTCCCAAGCCTTAACAATGGATTAAAGGGATAGCTCATCCTTTTTGACACAGCAGAATTGTTTTTTGTTGCGATATCAATGCATACACATTTAAAAGCCCTGCTGGCAGCAAATGTTTGGTTTATATTGAATTTTGATCCTGTTAGATCTTAGCACAGCTTATCAACCCTGCAATTTTATTAGACTGTTTACACAATTGGGCCGGTGTAATCAGCACAGGTTCAAGTCTAGAGCCAAAACACTGAGTTGATTAGTAAAAGGATGAGTCAATAATCAAAAACAGTCATAAATAACAACCATTGTAAGATCTTAACTTTTAACAATAATTTTTAGTAATTTAAATTTCTTCATCTGAAAGTATCACTTTTGGTGTCCCTCAGGGTACAATTTTAGGCTCTGATATTTTTGTTTGTTTATGCTCCCACAAGGTTAAATGCTACAAAATGTATATATCTTTACAGTTTTGCTTATGTGGTACATAATTGTACAATCTGTAAAGCCAAATAACCCATCTCTCTTGTGAACTGTAAACAATGAATGTACAAAAACTTCTTGCACCAGCTTTATTAAAGCAAGGCACAAAACGCGCTATCCTATCAAAACTCTGCAGCTGGGATTTTAACAGGCAAGATGAAGAGACCACATAACCCTCATCTTATACTTATTGATTTTAAGATTTTAATCCTCACTTACAAAGCAGTCAATGTTTGGGCTCTGGTATTGGTTTCTAAACTCATGACCTCTTATATTTCAGAATGCAACCTTAGATCATTAAAAAAGTTAAGGTCATCAAAGGATTTTTTCGGTGAAGGTCCTAAACCTCTCATAACCAGGGTTCACAAATTCAGATTTTACTTTATACTTTATATATTTCAAAAACTTGCATTTTAATATACATTTATTTGATTCTTGTCAACTGATTTGTACTTTTAAACATTTATTAGTGTTCTAATTTATCACAGTTAGAATTGTTTTAGAATTGTGTTAGAAATGTTGTCTGATATGCATTGATATGAAAACTTTTCTATGAAGAACATAATGCAGAATAAGATGATTTGGAAATCGTGTCGTTATATCGTTTGTCCAGCAGAGTGCACTCTGACACCCTTGTTCACAATAGTCTCACACTGTCTGCCACACATGTATTAGAGTATGCCGCTGAGCAGATGCCATTATGGAGTCGAGCGGGCCTCATTTTCCCTTTTCAATATAACTCTAACATACAGAGTGTGTGTGTGTGTGTGTGTGTGTGTGTATATATATTTATATAATATCAGCAGATATATAGCTATTAGAATTTTTTACACCCTAAAAAATGTGATTGTTACCAAGCTCAAAACCTTAAGCCTCAAGCTTATGGATATAAAGCATATATGGAAGGACACTAAAAATATCAGCAAAGAAATTTTGCTTAAAAAAATAAGATTGTGAAGTTTTTTTCCTTTTAGGAAACATAAGAACCATTTTATATCAACAGGACCACCTCTGCATTGGGGGCTTTATTTTGAAGTCTCAATCCTCTGTGGGCAGCTAGCAGTGGGTATTATTTACATCATAGGATGTAAACAGCAAGCTGCTGCATTATTTTCCAGCAATCATGCTTTCACATCTTAAAATACACAATGGACAAAATCATTTCTACAAGCTTTAGGTTTTTCAGAGGAGAAACAACAGATGCTGTTTAATGTTGTGAGTTGTAAATTGGTTGTAAATGAGCCTGTTTACTACTGTTCTTTTTCTTCTTTTTTCTTACATGTTGCTCACTGCGAGATATCTGACCAAAGGAATCTTTGCCTATGCATTTCAATGTATCTCTATAACTATTACTATGAGAGTAATGCACAACACTGTCAAATCTAAAGTATCCTACCATCCTACTGACCCGCATTCCCTTTAGTATAAAAAATTTTCACCTCCAACCCTAAAAGTGAGTCTGATTTTGATAAATTAACTATATGACAGGCCTTAACCTAAATATGACCCTTAGAATAAATCTAAAATAAATTTGGTCCATACTTTGGAGCTTTATTAGAGCTCCAAATACTATGCATATCATTAAAGTGCTCAATACAGACACATTGAGGTTGAAATGGGAAAAGAAGAATCTGTGCACAAAAATGTGGAAGGAAAGGCTAAAAAGACATCAAGGAAGTAAAATGAGCGGATGGTGGGATATAAAATAAGTTGGACAGATAAAAAGTAAGGCTGAGAGTGAAAATGACTTTTGAAGTCACAGCGTAACATTAGAAGAGACACAGAAGTGATGAGAAATATAGAAAAACACATAAAGAAATACCCCGATTCTGCAGGGACTTTTACGACTTCCCCTGTGAATCATAAACTAAGACGTACAATGTTTTCTTCCCTGCTTCACCTCCCTGCTATTTGTTTCATGTCTTCACCAAGCTCCCATAGAGGTGAAGGAGGTGAACCTTGCTGCATGGAGAATGCATGCCCTGGCACAACTCAGGAGATCAATATGGCTACAAGTTATGTGTATGAAGAGATTTCATGGAACCAAACGGGTAGAAAACAAATAAAACAGTGGATGTTACACATGAAACCCAACATAATGCAAGAATTATACCATGAAGACGACAACAAACAAAAATAAATATACATCAGAGTGAAAATCTGTGTATTAAAGACAAAAAAAGAAAGAAATTGGCAGACAAAGACGTGCAAAAGACATTAAAATACATACGGAAGGATGACAGTTGTTACCACAGGTAGAAGAGGACATAGTCAACATAGCTACCTAGAAAGGCCATGACACAGATGCTGATAGCGAACATGGAGCTGAGGCTGAGGCTGTTGTTATCTTCATTGTGGAACATGGCGAGTGTCACCTCACAGTGCCGTCCACGGTAGCCCTCACTGCAGTGGCACGAGTAACGGGACGGAGAGTGAGCCACACAGGTGCCGTGGCGACATGGCCGGCTGGCACACAGCGTGTAGACACACATTTTGCCCGAGGAGCTCTCTTTGGTTAGGTGGCCCTGAGGGCACCTGTGCGGAGAAGAGACAGTATTGCAATTCAAAGACAACGACACTTGGGAAGCTGTCAGATAAAAGGGAGACTGAATTCTACAGAGCTATGAAACCTACGCTGACAGTGTAAAAATAAATCCCTCAGGAGTTACACCTCTTATATCTAATTCAAAGATATGCTCTTTGAAGGTTACAGAGTGTCGACTGTACTGTAAGAAAAAACACAAAAAGAAACTGAGAAGCTAAGATTGGCTTTGCATTCCAGTGCCTCGGTATATTTGTAAAAAATATCCACTTAATATCATTCACCCCCTGCCCCCTGCTTCACGTAGTGCTTTGTATCCCGAGGCTTTACTGTAATCACAGAATATGGATATCCAGCGGCAGTGAAAAGTCCCCCACTGGTTCAGAGTCTCAAAAACACAGCCAGGAGACTTAGTAGTCCTGCGGAGTTTAAAGGGGCACCTGAGACTCTGACTGTCGCTGCTGTTAGACACTACCATCTGGGGTTAACGCATCATTAGACACAGGTATAACTGAGCTGAACTTGGCCTAGCTGCCACCTAGTGGACACTTTGATTTCAGAGTGGTGCAGGAAAGGGATCAGATCATTAAATGAACTGAAATGCACAGACTGTACATACTACTCTATGATCTGCATAAACTAATAAATGTTTCATCTTCATCTTTATGTGCATACTTTTCATATGTCTGTATGTACTGTAATGCTTTTATGATATGGAGTGAACAAAAACAAGTTTTGGTTCCTCTTTCTAATAAGGGACCCATTACAAAGCATTTACAAGCTGTAATTAAAGAAAAGATTGTTTATTAATAGATTCTTTACTAATGCTTAAATATAGGGTATCAATGAGAAAAATTCCAAGGTACAATTTCTAAATGTTGGTAAATAACCATGGGTTTCTCTCTTTCATCAGCATATGTTACTAAGTCATATGCACTACGCATGTAAATAACCATTAATGAGGAATTTTCGGATGTCATGCCCTTGTCCAGAGGGTAAGTGGTCAAATGGCCCACTCAAGTATTCTACCTGAGTGACAAAGCAAAAAACAGTCAGCAAGACAATGTCAGAGGAGGATAAGGTATCAATCAAATGGAGTTTTCACAACCTCGGGACACAAAAGTTGTTCTTACTTATAAATAATTCAAAAAGCATTATATGATTTATGAACTGTTATAGGCCACTATTGACAGCACATTAATAAGTTATTAGAAAATGGCAAAAAAAACAAAACAAAACCCAAAAAAAACTATTCTAAACCGAAAATCTCTGATTTTTTTGTCCACTTGGGGCAGCAGAAACAAGCTGTGAAAAACAACATTGACATATCCTCACATTTCACGTTGATATCAGATAATGTGTTAGCGAACAGGTGCTAATTTACTCTTTCAGCAGCTACTAGAGTAACATTATCATTCATTTGGAAGTTTGCTACTGGTCACCTGGCAAAAGCTCTCTTCTGGCTCTATAGCTGCTAGATACTCTACAAAATGAGCCAGCTAGTCAACTGTCTTCCTACTTTTGGGTGCTGAGCAAGTAGTGCACAGCTGAGTTTTAGAACTTTCTCACTGCAAACAGCTTCCGCCAAACAGTTAAACAATGAAGTGAAATTCACTATATAGCTCCAAAAAAATCAAAGAAAGTTACATATTTGGCTGATAATTCTCTGCAGGTTAATCACTATGAAGAACACATTTCAGTGTCATGTGACATTATATTTTTATCATAAAAACATAAATCATGGCTGCTTAAAAAAAAAAAAACCTTAAATTTTGAGACAATTTAATCACCAATGTAAACTCTATAATGCAGGACAGCTGGATCACATTCCAGTTACTGTGTCAATATTTGCCAAACTATATGCTTTTGCTATTTTTATAACTTTACTCCCCTCCTCTTAGATTTGTCTAAGGTTTTGACTGCTGTTTAATTCATCTGCTGTTTTTAAATTGTTTAGCTAATTATGCTTAGAATAAAGCACTTTGTTAACAAAAATATGGTATAAAATAAAGTCTGTTATTATTCTTAGTCTTATGGTAACTTTATTGTCCATCTTTGAAATATAATCTCAAGATTATTCAGCATGTTTCCCTTGAAATGTGATATTTTTGGACTTCGCCACCAGCAACGTAGTGTCCTCTCTGAATCTGTTATTGCCTTATGTAGCTTTGAAAACTCATACATCCAAGTGCTTACTGCCCTTGTTTATATTCCCTTGACTGACATTGTTTATCGCTGACAAATGATATTGCATAGCATTTAACCAAAGGTGATCCACCTTGTAGCAGTTTCAGTTTTCAGTCTACCCCCTGTAATAAATCCATACAGAGCAGGTTTTTGGTTCTTGAATTATTTGTTAATACAATTTTTAAGTTGAGTGCTGGCGTTACTAATTTTATTATAAGCAAAGCTGTGGCCTGTCATCCTTGTCTCTGGATGTAAGTGCCTGCATCCTGTACAGCTTCATTAACATCCTGAGTTTTTCTATTGTGCATATTTACGGCACCTGCACTCGTGGTGTCTCCAGAGGTCCACGCAGACCAAGGGAGGAGAGCAGTGATGTTTCCTGCAGGCTTCTGAAGAGCAGCCAATGGAAACACCCTGCAAGGTGACCACCTGAAGCCCCTCTAATGGCTGCTCTGTATCCAGGGGGATGGGGCGACTGTTAAACCTTACATCTCGCAAACAGCCTGGTGGAGACAGAAAAAAATAGGGGAGGGGAAATTTTTTTTACAGTGTTTACAATACCAAAAGACACACTATAACACCAGCCCTCAGGCTAAATCTTTTATGGATTCACATTTACACCATGGCAGAGGTATGAACTCAAATACATCAACACACACAAATCGTCTCGCTGACACACCAAAAGACCAATGCACACTCTCACGCACGCAAACACACAAAGAGCTTGAGGCTAAACTGTAAGCATGGACCTTTTTTTTTGAAGGGTATTTTCTCTACTGGTTAGTTTGCTCACTCTGTGGGAAGCATGGTGTCTAACACATCATTTAAATATAGATCAGAGCTACTGACTCATTTACTCTCATCTGCTTGAAACTAAGGGATCAAAACACCTTTGGGCCAGGTTGTGAAATGTACCAGTAAGTGGTAAAGATAAAACTAAACCCTTAATGTGTACATTAATTTTAACAGGTATCAAAGCCCTTTGGGTAAGTGTTTGCCAATTAATCAATTTAAAATAAGCTTGTTAATTATTTCATCAATTACCAGCTGACTATTCCACTCATCTAACAATTCATGCATTCAATCATTTATCTTAATATTCATTCAGGCTTTCGTTCTTTTGAACTAGATAAGTGGGCACCCACCAAGGAAGCTCCGGTTGAGCCCTGAGGGAAAAGAGTTTCCAATCATTACCACCGAGGGGTCAATAATGATTTCCTGACCCCGCCCAGGTGAGGCTGTGACCTCTCGCTGTCCCGCCCCTCCATCCAGCAGCAGGGTGAACTCTCTGCCGTACCGATCCAGCTCCACCTCGTGCCACTCTCCGTCATCGAGGCGATGGTATGGCAGTGTGATGTTGTAGTCACCATCACCGAGGTTGTAGGAAACAGCCAGGAGACCCTGTGTAACCTGAGGTACACAGCAGTGCTTCACTGATTTGAGAATTGGATATTTAAACAGAGCAAGCATAAGATAAGAGATTGTAATCTTTAGGATGAACCTCAGATTTGAGGCGTAAAAACTGTGTTAGCATGGATTCCAAGGCTTGGTTTATTTGTCTGAATAAGACTGTAAATGGGGCTGGCACACACTCTGAACTGACAGACCTGGACATCTGCCATATTGTGGTGTGTGGATGGGCAAAACAGATCTTGAACAGAACATTATAAGACATAGGCCCGGTCCTGTGATGAAGAAAAGACAGAAAAGGATGGGCAAGGCAAGAATTGTGAAAATTAACTACCTAGAAATGACTCTCTGTGGTCAAACTTGCCAGAAAAATGGAATGAACAATTTCAGTGACAAAAACTAATTTGGCAATTTTGCAGCCATGATGCATTGCGGCGCTACTGTACACATCACCGCATGGCAGACGCCAGAGTCATCCCAAAGGGAAGGTATACAAGAAACAACAATTATCTTCAGCAGTTAAGGATGAGTGAACACAATGGACTCAACCAATGAGGGGCTCCCATAACTACAGCTTGTACATGTCCAAAGCTTAATTGGAAACAGTGGGGCAAGATAATTCACATTCAGTCCAGCCTGTATTAACTATTGCTCTCTCAGCATGGGCATCTCAAACGCATCTCCTCCACTGGACATACACACACATAGTAAAAGCTGACTGTGCTTTCCCCGCTGCCTCGTCTTGCCCTCGAGTCCACAACAAAATGAGCACAGGACAAAAGACTCAATCAATACTCAGGAAAGAATAAGAATATATAAACTTTCTGCAGTGCCCCCAGAGATCTATGCAATCACCATTTAGCACAAAAGGCAAGTCTGAATATCTATAGAACTTTTCAAACTCAAACCACATTTAGTGCAAAAAAATAAAAATGAAAAGCTATGGTTTTTAGAGTTTTACTGTTCTTAAGGGCTGATGGTCTCTGACAAAGTAATGCATGCCAGAAGCTCCCGCAATTTTATTTCAAAGACTGCATTAGATAAATGTTTTCTTTACAGAGACACTATACTCCTCAGAGAGCTGAATGCTGTTTATACCCAGCTGGCCCCTTGTAACCTTTGTGTGAAAGTATAGTTATTTATTCAGTGTGCACTCTATCCCATATCTATCCTTAAGAAAAAAAAGGGAAAAAGACAGCTCTTTAAATTAGGGCTTGTTGTCGGCAAAAACACCAAGCTTGTGCTCAAGTGTCTAAGAGCTTTGAGACAACCAGGCTGAAAATGCCTCAGTGTGCTGCCACAGCCACACATCAGATGTTTTATACAGCTCACCAAATTTGTCTCCAGAGAGGGTTTTCACAGAGAGGGGCTTCATAACCCACATACAGTAAAGGCTACAGTCTCTTCCTTTCCTTGTCACTGTGGGGCTGCAACAAGGGGAGAGGACAACACTGTTTTTCCTCATGTTGTGTAAAGACCCAAAGAAGCACAAGAGGCGAGGCTGATGCTTTAAACAATGCTGCCTAACAAATAACAAGCACAAAGACAAAGACAAGATGTTTTCAAAGACAGAACCAGGGGTGTGGAAAACACCACAACGGAGACAGATTCATTGCAAACTCCTGACCGACCTGTGACTTAGCCAAATGCAACAGTCCTACCACTTCCAGGTGCTGTTCACATTTAATCAATCAGTCAATGAGATGAAAGGATTTGACAAGAAAAACTGGTCTGATATCCAGTCAGGAATGTGTCAAGCAGGAGAGGATTGCTTTATGAGGGTTTGGCGAAGTGAAGTAGACTTGTCTCCTGAAGAAACACACTGCGCAAGTACCACCTCATCCCAGTTGTGGCGAAGCGAGCAGCGTGCATGCAGACATGACTTTGAGCTCATCAGTTGAAGCAAGCTGCGTCAAAACCCTCGAGTGCAGAGCAGGGGATCTGACCTTCACTTAAGAGCACTCTGCCCTCGAAATACAGTGCACAGGTTTGCTTTCCTGGCATACTGAATTGTGCTTGAAACATCAACCAGAGACAGAAATAACCCTGAATAAAGGAGGCCTAATTTTTTTTTTAAAAGCTGCCACTCAATAGCAGCAATCCGGCAGACATACTAAGGGACCTTGTTGACAACATACATATGTCAATCAACAGCCCCCTCAGTATCCACCCATTTGTCTCCAACCCTGATATTATTCCCTCTCCGTCTGACAAGCATTTGTAGCTATCATTGTCCGGGCCCTAATCATAATTTTTTAAGGCTCACAAAAAAGACAGTCAAAGCTGTCGAGGTGGAGGGGAATGACCGGTATGACTCACCTCTAAACGTAGGTATTCGTTCTGATCCTGGGAGAGCAGACTGAGGATGACACCAGCGGCGGCACGTGTCCGGACCCCGACCTGGACTCTGGTGTGTCGCGCGGGCGGGGACCACGAAAGCTGGAACTGAATGTGGCTCCGGCCATCAAAGGAGAACTCTGGAGCCACTTGTCAATCAAAAGCACACAAGACAGACTCGTTCGATTAATTCAGCTGTCATATGGGAAATACACGAGGATATCACAGAGAGGGCGTGCTGTTCTGCCAGAGCTCTGTATGTAAGGCAGAATTATCTTTGTACAGCAGCAAAGTGACGTTTTGGAACACAGAATTTCCCCACATTGATATTTAGTCTGTAATGCTCTGTGAAGCTTAAAATCCCTTGCTCCACAGAATTGCTACTGTACTTTCCTTGAAAATCTCACAATCAATTAAAGGCAATTTTATATACTTACCTTTATCACACTGTGGCCCTGTAAACCCGGGCCCACAGAGGCAGTTGAAAGAACCCCTGTCGCCGTGACAGCGACCCCTTTGGCCACAGGAGAGAGGCTGCTCCATATTGGTGCATTGGTCATCAATAAGAGAGCAGCCCGCTACAGTGTTGGAGGATTCAGCTGGTGAACCAAGGTCATAAAGCTGAATGGAAGAAGATGAAAGAAAAAGAAATTTGAATAGGAGAAAAATTCAGTGAAGGGAGAAAATGAAAGTGTCGATGTCTGGAAGGAAATTTAATTGCAGATTGAAAATTGTATCTTATAATTAAATGTAAGATACTATAAATTGCTATCTGATTGGTGATAGTGTAATAATATATTGAAATTTTATTTATCTTCTCTGAAAAGACCTATTTTTACAATAATATGATTACTTTTACGATAAGAATATACTCAATTTTAATTGATCCCTCGCAGGGAAGTTTAAGTGTGACAGCAGCAATGAGATGTGCAAAAATAAGTGATGTAACCGTAAGAAACTAGAAAAACTAGAATACTATTTCCATTTTGAAAATCTACTTCACACCATGGGAGTAATTTGAAACACAAATCACTGATAATGTTGCAAGATAATTTGAGATAAGTTGTAATGAACAGGTTAGAAAATAAATGGTATTGAGCCGTCAGTGAGGAGTCTTTTGTCTGAAGACAGCGAAAATGGTGTGGAAATGGAAAATGCTTTTAATCCATTACATATCAGAGGCAAATATTGTACTTTTCACAATACTCTATTTATTCAACAGCTATGATTACTAATTATTTGGCAGATTGAGATTTAACATTATAAAAAAAATGATATGAGTTTATAATATATCATGTATTGTTATAGATTAAACTAAGAGTTTGCCAAACTACTCTCTCACACTACATATATATATATATATATATATATATATACACACACACACACGCACACACACACACACACACACACACAATATGTTATGTTGAGAGACACTGAATGTAAACAGAAACTTTGTTTACAGGAAAATTGCTAAAGGGCATCTTCTTTAAGTACTACTCTGGATGCAGGACAAACATTTGAAACAGAGTTTTTTTATGATGTGGTATTATTGCTTTCACTTAAGTAAATAATCTAGATGCTCTTTCAACAATGTACCTTTGATAAAAAAAAATTGGGCTCAAGTATGTACTGTGCATCTGCAATAAAAGGTATAGAAACAATGGATGGAATAATTACACCCAGCAAGCTCCCTATAGATAAAGTAAATGTTGACTACAGAGAGACAGACAGAAATGAGACGAGATGAGAGGAAATTCGACCAGAGGTGAAAATTTACATTCCTCCAGCACCTATGTAGCGCATCATCCAAACAGGTAAATACTAAAAAAGGCAGAGTATCGCAATCTATTCATCCAATCCATTCATCTACAGCTAGTCCCATAAACAGGCCTTGTGACAAGGTGTATGTGCTTGCGCCACATTTTACCTTAGTGTCCACAAGTAGATTCCTTATACATCCAGTATAGTGTTTGTGCTGCAGCTGTGGGTATTCATACGATATGTTCTTACTAACCCCTCCCAGGTGAAGTACATGGCTTCCATTTAGATACCTGGGAATGAAAAAAGCAACTCTCAATATACAGGTAAACAGAGAAAAAGGAATGCGAGCCGAAGAAAAGGATACAGGCACCATGTAAGATCTCAGTTACAATTCAAAACAAGATTCTCAACATAAAGAAAAACAGAATGAAAGCAGCAGAGAAGGAATACATGCACCATTAAGATGTCAAGGTTAAAAATCAGGGTTTCATTCTTTTTCTGCTGTCATCACTATTACTGCTTTCTGATAACAAATTACATCTTATTCTTATTCTTTTTTCCTTATTTTAAATATGTATGCATGATGTATTTCCCAGAAACAATCAAACGTAAATTGATTCAGCAGAGAAACTCTGGTCCCATTATCACTGAAAATGGTTACATAAAGGAAATAATACAATTTCATTTTAGCTTGTTCACTAACATGTTCCCTATACACTATTTAATAGTTAATGCAATAACTATATGTATTACCTAATAAGTTGACACTGAAACAGAGATCACATCCTAGAGGAAACACAATAAAAAGGTTCTTAAAATTTAAGAATCTATTAAAACTAATAGCTGGGGTAAAGCCCTTATGTACATTTTTAAACTTTATAAACTTGATTACACAACAAAACAACAAGCACAGTGGCAGCCCGAGTCTACGATGGGGAAATACAAAATCAGCTGTGGCAAAGCGAAACTTGGATATTTGCAGAGACATCGGCATAAAGGTTAGCTGGCATTTTATGGATTATACCAGAGGATGATTTCATCAACAGTTTCTTCCCTCCAGAGAGGACAGCCTGGGAGAGTCCAAACACTCTGAGCTTTAAACAGTCTTGTTCATTGTTTGATTTGACGCTTAGAAATGATACTTCTTTTCTCATAAATACTATTTTAGATACTATATATAGGATTATTTTTCTGTAACGTGTTCTTTGAGGAAATATAGGACTTAGTGTCTCCAACTAAGTCTTGCTAATTGTTAGGAAAAACTTCAATGTAAAAGGATGTAATTTAAATGTTAATATTAATTTTACATTACCTCCTCAACTGTGAGGCTTTATTCAATCTTTCAGGGCCCAGTCCCAAACAACCAATACAGGATTATGACTGTATAGCTGATGCTATCATATCAATTTTGCATCATTAAAATGAAAAAAATATGACAGTCCTCTGACCAATAGCTAACATTAGGCTATGCAAACAGTAATACAACAAGTACAACCACAGATGTTACTAAGTAATTACTGCATACCAGCAGACAGTGAACAAAAATAATTACCCAAACTTCAAATTGCGACTAGTTTACAGGGGTACTACAAAAATATTATTTCAAATCCTACCATCTCAATACATACACTTTTGTTCTCCGTGTTTTTATACAAATAAATGACTTTTTTTTTCCACATTTTTTACAAACTTACAAACTGCTATGACAACAAATACTCTATTCCGTGGAGGATTGTTTATCCCTGTGGGTCCATTTAGACATTATCCCTACTGGCCTTGCTTGCTTTAAGTTTTAAAAATGTTGAGAATAGTAAAGCCTTAGTGGATAAGACATTTGCAACCACAGGAAAGCCCCAGAAGGATCTTTTCTAATCTCTTATTGTTGGTTACTTCTACCATAAAATAGCCATATTTATTTATTTACATATATTCATATGTAAAAATATAATTTATTATTTATCTCATGATCTAATACTGGAGGTCTGAGGTGCTCATTGAGGCTCTTGGTTTTTATACTGTGTAGTGTTTGTCAGACTTTAATTATGGATCTTACTTGTCCCTGTTGGGTGTGACCCCCCGGATTTCACAGGATGAGCGGTCCTCCGTCATTGCCCATGAGTCCACACCTTCAGTCTCCATGACAATCGCACTGGAACATCGATCGAGAGTGAAGCGCACTTCCTTTAAATTGGGGGAGATTGGACAGAGGTTATCACTGCTGCACGTATGGATGTGAGTATACTGTAGCTCTTTAATTCTATAAGTTACAGAATGTATCCTAAACTTCATACAAATTCTTCATACAGAGAGAGAGCAACATGTAAATGCACTAGCATGAATTTACTCCTCTTACTTTACTGTTACTCCTCACATCAAGGCGATGCCAGCGTCTGTCAGCCACCCCAACATTATTTGTTAACTGGAGGACCAGGGTACCAGAACCATGGTTAATTTTCAGACTGGGTGTCCCACCAATGAGCTCTGAGGGAAAGGGAGTTCAGAATTAACACTAGCTACCCTCAAAAGATCATTTTTCAGACCTGTAATATAGAAAAAAGCTACTTGACTTGCTCACAGAGAAAAAAACTGAGGAAAATGCATTGAAAAAAAACAGGCAAGATGCAACTAAGTAGTTTGTATAGGCATGGGGAAAAAAAACCCAGGGGACACATGAAAGCTCCTCACTTCAAAACAAACACACCAGACAAAATGAAGAAAAAAGAAGATGACAATAAAAACAAAGCTGTAACAAAGCTGGATTCTGGAGTCAGGAACCTGAATGACACCAGAAACAAGGGGATGAAAAATAGTTCGACATGGTTACACAATAGAAAATGACAAACAATTAATGGATCGGTTAAGCCAAATTACTGCTCACAGTGAGCCCTGCGGATGAATCCGACTAGCGGTGACACCGTTTCTGGAATGAAATGTTGCTGCATGGTGTTTTTTTTTTTTTAAATCTAATTTTTTAAATGGTGTGAAGCCCACAAATGAAATTGAATTCACCTTTATCATATTGGGGTGGAGGCTGAAATCTGAGAGACAGATAGCTTGAATTCTGGCAAAAAAAATTAAAACTATCTGCATGGCAAGATAGTACCATGGCTAATTAGAAAAAATGTTTTTATATGATTTTGGTAAAAGGAATTGTACATGGGAGATGTATTAAGGTAGGAGTGTGTGTCATATCAAGTATTTACAACATGATAGCCACAGGCACTGTCATCAAAAATACACGATTTAGAATGGTTTCACTCATATTCTATATTTATAAGGGCATAAAATGTCCAGCATTTTTACTCAATTACACATGTATCTTATTATTCAGATTTTCATCATCACTGTGGTCATTGTTTTCTGTGCCAGTTTTGCTGTTCATTTAGGAAAGAAAATCGTGGATACTTAAAAATATATCACTACCCACTACACAGATAAGTAACACAAATCATTACAGGGATGAGGTGTCTATAAAGTATGGTTTCAGTGCACTGAAATATTAGTCCTTTGACACTGTATTCATGAACACATTTTAAGCATGAAGCCTTACACGAAACCATCGCTATAACTAATCACCTATTCAGTTAGATAAAATTTTAACTACTGTCCTCCATCTGTGGGATTCAGTTTTGAGCCTTTTTGTCAGCTAAAATAAACCCTGCTGACGTGCCCTTGAGTAAGATACTGACTTTCTACCTGCCACAGAGTCTGTTTAAAAAGCTGAACCACTGCTCTGACACTTAATAGGGGGATAAGCGAAAGCAGAGTTCCTTGTGGCACATGACAAAGTATTACACATACCGTACATTTAACACTAAAACTTTAAGTCCTTACTGTATTACTCAGGAAAGTGAGGGCTCCTATTTCTCAGCAATATTCTAACAAACAAAATTTGCTTAATATACAGTATCTGATTAGCTACAAACAGTAATTAAGTGCACAAAATTAAGCTCCAAGTTTTTGTGTAATAACAGCTCAGAGGCCCCCTCAGCACACATCTAATTAGCTGGACTCTTTCTTTACCTATGGCTATGTAATCCTCAGCATCCCCAGACAGGAGAGTGGCTAACGGGCCAGCGTACAGCAGCAGTCCATCGTCCTCCTCTGTCATAAACTCCAGTGAAAGATGACTATCAAAGCACAGCCTTATGGGGGGAAACCAGGCATAGCCGTTGCCAAGGAAACTAAGCCCTGTCTCCTGACAGTCTGGCCCCTCAAACTGTGGGGGGCAGTGGCACCTGTAGCACAGAGGAGAGAAAAAAATAAGGAGAATCAAGGCAAAACACAGGGTGAGAAAAAAATTGTAGTTCATATTTTGTGCTCTGAGAAATCTTCACACTGTCCAATCTCTGGATCTGCGCGTGATTACCTCTCTGGCAGACGTGACAGACCTGTGGATTCACACAGGCAGGGGCTTTTGACTTCGCTCCCAACATGGTGGCTGTCAACTGACAGCTGAGAAAACGCTTTAACTGATCAAATGTTTGCATGAACCATTAATCCCTGAATATTCAGCTCTACATTAAATCAATTAGCCAGGAACAAAACATTACTACGTTCTATTCTTTATCTATCACAGCTGCCCAAGCTAAACACTCTGGAGACTGCTCTGCCCATCACATCTCCTTTGTTAGGAGATAATTAATTCTATTTTTCTCACTTTTCTATGCGCCACACCACAGCTGAATTCCTGGACTTTTCCTCACTTATCTTCACGTGCCTCCTTCTCATTCTTAAGGTATTACACACACTCAGGTTGATATCTGTGCAATTGCCTCTTCTCGCACTTATCTGCTTTGATTAGAGCTAGAGTGTTAAGGATCGTTGCTCTTGCATAAACTAGAGATGAAATCTCTTCAGCACCTCTCTCCAATGTGTTTGTGTATGAGAGTGTAATGGTAAATATCAATAATCATAAAAAAAACACCATAAAGGAAGAGATACATTCAGTGATGAAAAACAGCCCATTCAACATGATGGTGGGGATGGAAAGGACCGGTTGATCTCATCCTGTCCCCTCCACTGCAGGCATGTGAGACAAGCTGGCTTTGCTGATAATGTCAAAGCCATCTATTTTCATGCAGTGTCTGAGGAAGGCTGTGTGTGCTGAGGCTGTTAGGGGCTGTTTCTCCCCATTGCTGTTTATTCTGCAGAGGGGCAACACATGTCAGGAATACTGATCCATACACAGCAAAAAGGGACAGCTTAGGCTGAGCGTAGCTTTATGCATACATATGCAGACACTAAGCACAGCACCTCGCTCTTTCGCTGCTCTTTCATGTGACTCATGAGAGCAATGCCAGTCCAAATCAAAAAGTGCAGGGCATGTTTTTCTCACTTTGACTGACAATATCTGATCAGCTGCTGTCTGAGGTTGCCTGTTAAGCTCCTTTGACAAAGGATAGAAGCAGAAATTGGATTCTTTATGGTTGTTCTGCATGCACATGAGAGCACATATAGCACATATGGGGAAATATTCTCCGCACAGAGTAAGGGCTTTTCCTAAATACTGTGCAGATCAACTGCAGCAGACACAGTTTAAAAGATAAAGTGAAAAAACAAGTTCTGTACATTTTCCCTCTGAAGACTATGCCTTTGACAAACTTGCATGTTCGTGTAAACGGAATTAAATGAGATTTTAAGAAGTTATGAGCATAGAGGGGGGCAGAGTTGCACTAATCCCCTTGCCCTATATTTATTTAATCTGGGCATTAGTGTGTGCATGAAATGAACTGCATGCTGTTTCTCCCGTGATAGAGACCTATACACTTGAAGGTGAAGGCCTTTTATTGACTGCAGACATTTATCAGTATTGAGGGTTAATATTCAAAGAACTGGCTAATTACATTGATACAAGGGCTAGAGTCATTATATACGGTTAAGTTCCGCAAAACTCAGCGCACCAAAACCTTAAAAATTTAAATATCAGGATTTAAATCTAAAGACACAATTTCCTTTCATCGCAAATATACCAGAGGCTCAAGAAAAAAACTCCTGCCACTCATATTAAGCTGAAATACAACAGAGTAGTTATGTTAGGTGAAGTTTCAGGTGAAGGAGACTTTTCTCATTGGAGACAGTCTTAGTAATTTTGGGCTCATTTTCAATTTTTCCATTATTACAGTAAGTCTAACAGGACTAGAGAAAAGACTGAAGCACCTCAGGAAACTACTATTTCTTTTTCTTGACTTTAAGGACTCCAACTTCAGTCCCCCTGCAAAACTGCAGACATGCCTCTCACCTGTATCCATTCTGGGTGTCAATGCAGGTCCCCCCATTAAGGCAGGGGTTGCTGGGGTAGGAGGAGCAGGGCTGGTGGGTCATTTCTCTGGCAGCACAACCACACACACCCAAGGATGTCACCTTCACTGAGACCAGGGATAAAGCGCCTGAGTCTACCAGGGTGAGCGAGTCACTGATGCTTAACCGCGTGGAGCAGCCACTGGATGTCTTGCAGTCTGTGCGCATGCACTCGTCTACCTGCACCTGGCTCACATTCACACGCAGCAGTGACTGCAGCTGTGGAGAGTCAAAACAGGGAAAAACTGAGGGGGTGAGGGAAACAAAAAATGGGAGTTACAATAATTGTCACTGGAGATACAAAGGTTTGTATCTCCATTGTTGGTGGTGAGAGATATACAGTGATACACGTTTCGAGGGATAACATGACTTCACAAGCAATACAAAAGAGGAAGGCAAGGACCAATCTATATAAATGCTTTCAATGTTTTATAACTGTTTTTTTTTTAAGCATGAGAAACAAACTGCGATGATGCACAATCAAAACATGGAGGGAGGACGGAGACAACAAATGAATGGGAGAGACAAAGAGACATAACGGGGCCAAGCAGTAAACAGACAGGAAGTTGGTGTGGAAATAAAAGGGCAGATAAAAAGCCCTGTTATCGCTTCCCCTCAAGCTCCCAGGTGTATCACTTGATATATGAGCATTGATCTGTATCTATCAGACACGATTGTATATATACCTTCTTTTTATGTGCGGCGAGGACAGTGTGCAGTTTCTCTGGGCGTAGGTAGCCATTATCAGTAAGCACATAGAAATGAATGTCCACTGTTTTCTCCTCTCTGTCTGCTACGCTGAAAATGTTGATAGTCCCCGGTCTGACGGACAGGGTTTTGGACAGGAAGTCCCAGAACATCTCCAGTCGACTCTTCCCCTCGACATAAGAATCAATAAAATCTCTCGCTGTAATGCCTTCAGGAGAGAAAGGGAGTGGAGGTTCATGTAACAAGAACTACTGACTTGTCAATGGTAAAATCTACTAAGTCTACGAAGTTCCTGATTCCATTAGTGCAAGAGGTAGTCTGACAACTCCCTCTATTGATCCACTTCCTCACTGAATCATCCATAATCTGAATGTTGTGATGCAGTCCAGTAACAACTGTTTATTTCTACAGTGAGATAAAGTTAGGGGTCTTGAAGGACTGCCCCGTACAAAACATTTTAATGACTGAAAAATCAATCACATTTGTGGTGCCACCTTCCAATAATATCCGGAAAATGTGGGCAGTCATCTTTAATCTCCAAAAATGATAATGACTTGAAGTCAGAGGCATTCATGGAAGCCTTCAACTCTGTTCGCCGAATGGCTTTTTAAATGTCAAGGACTTTACCTGATACTTCCAAATTGACCTTTATAACTCCGATTTGCTCTGAGAGACTGACAGAAAAATTAACACTCTAACATAAACTTCAGAGTGTGTTAGGGAAGAAGAAGAAGAAGAAGGAAACTATTAACAACAAGCGCTGTGAGTAGTTGCTTTACAATGCTTAGAAATGCTAAATAATGCAAGTATAAAAATTTCTCTCGACAGCCTATTATTTCAGTGTTAACTGGATTGACATAATGATAATCATTCAATGAGAAGTACCAATTTATTCATGCCTGTGGCCTGTCTCTTTCAACATCAGCTTCAAAAAGGAATTTAACAACAGCTGCGGAAACAAAGAACAAGCTTTCTATTTTGTGGAGAAGGACTGACAAAGGGAATCCAATTGACAACCAATTACACCCAGTATTTTTGACCTATAGTCCTAGGGGTCATGTAGGAACATAACAGGTAAACTGGATCACTGCAACACCCATCCACGCGTGGAGCTCCAGACACTCAGTGATTCGAAATTAATACAGTGTTTATGCATTAGGTGAGTAGGTATTTCTGCTAACATTACCTGTCAGACGCAGTGAGGCGGACGACAGGATGGCCTTTTCCTCCAGCTCCCTGACATGAACTCTGACACCTGAGATCACATCCGGCCACACGCCATCAGACACCCCGACCTTCAACCAGTAGCTGCCTGCCGGAGTGTTCTGTCGGACCGTCAGCACTCCTGAGCTCCGGTTCAGACCAAAGTATCTGAGAAAAGAAGAGGAGCTTTTAAGCAAGAGAGGATGACTTCAGGGGAGGAAACGTGAAAAGAAGAAAAAGAAAAAAGGAAAAGAAGACAAGTGGATACTTTTGTTTCTGAGCTCTTTTTTAGTGAAAAATATCTGACAGATGGAAGACAGACAAGTACAGAACTGGTCAGCTGTAGCAGGGTTTTGACCAGCAGGAAGTACTTTTAAATTCAGGATTAAAAAAAAAATGCCGAGGAGAGGAGGAAAAAGAAAAAACAAATAACTTCTTTGGCTCCAAAAAAAGCTCCTAAAAGAGCTTGATAGTTGTCATGGGAACTGTCAGAATTTGTTAGGTGAATAAAACAAATATGCAATTGGTATTTCTTATCTGATCTTGAGGGTCTGAATACTGAATAGCTGCACAAGATCCCTGATGGAGTCAGACCATGCTTGCAGAGGCTGTTTCATCTCGGTAACGTCGTACAGGTGGACCGAGACTGCTTAGTTTGTTTTAATCTGATTGTATTTTCTAGAATGGCAATTGCTGTTGGCGGCTAAGATTAAAGTCCCTTTGGAAAGAGTGGCTTATATTAGATGCCAGAGAATTGGATCCAGGGTTGGGAGAAGTACCTGTTAGGCATGTTGTTTCAGGCCAAGTGATATAATTTCAAAGAGACCTTGTTGCAGCACATTTGCACATTTGGTGATCAGCACGTTTTTTAGAAAAAAATTATAGGCATTTAACAGTGAGCTCTTACTTGGCTGCGCTTGTCTCCAGAATGTAGGTTTTGTTGTCCCATTCATCAGGATCTGGGGCATACACCTTCCCCAGTACTGCATTTGCCATTCTTCCTGTTCAAGGTAAACACGCATGCATGCACGCATACACACATGCACACAAACACACACACACACACACACACACACACACACACACACACACACACATTGATTTCGTCTGGATGGAATCTGCTGATGCCAACACTTATCTTTTCATCCCTCTCTTGTCCTTATCTTGCATTCTTGTGTTTTGTTCTACTTATTATGCTCATAACTGTGGAGGCCCCACTGCTGGAATGAATAGGCTCTCGGTGCTCCACTTCAGAGAGCGCGGAGCGGGGCTATCTCAGTATGGATTATGTTATTATCGACCTGCAGTGCCAGAGTACTGCAGCTGGGTAAACAATGGCTGCCTGAATGAGTCATGGCGCTCCTGTTTTCCACAATTACCAAAACTGCCATGTAGTTGAGTGTGAGATCAAAACACTGACAAGCCAACATACCTAACCAACTTAGGAAGGTAAAAACCCTACAAAAAAAGGAGAATCATCATAATGTGTTGTTCAGACGAGCTTTAGTCACAGGGTTGGTGTGGGAAGAACATGCTGAGGGCTTGAGAACAGATTTGACAATGATATCACCATTACAAAACACTTAGAATTCAATAGGAAGGGCTTGATTATGAATTCCAGGCTGCACTTAGCAAGTATGGGAGTGAGATCTTTTCCCCTTAGCTGTTGCCTCAGTTTCCCCTCTTCACTCAACCTCTGCCTGCAGAGCGAAGCTCTGTAGCAAAAGCAAGGGGCAAAGAGAATGAAATGAGGGGAAGCAAGCAACTCACCCTTGCGGCTATACACATAGACATCTTTCTCTCCTGCCTGATGGGCGTTATCATTCTGGTCACCAATGATGATCGTGAGCGTGTTTGTGGCCGTCATTGGCGGACTGCCGCTGTCAATCATAATCACTGGCAGGTGGAACTCACTCTGCCTTTCCCTGTCAAATCTTCGCAGGGCAGTGAGTGTGGCCGAGCCATTCCCATGATCCTGTAGGTGGAAGTCGATAGAGTAAAGTGGGGGCAGGGAGAGAAAGAAAGGAGGCCCGTGCTCCGGGGAGTCTCTGTCCACAACGTGAAGCAGAGTTGAGCTCCTGTTTAGCCAGACCACTTGAGGTGCTGGATTGTTCTCCCACAACACTGGAATGTAGGCTGTCTCCAACTCCGGCCCATTGTCATTCGTGTCAAGCAGCGGCAAGTGGATCGTGACGCTACCAGTCAGCACCGGGGTACCCCGGTCTGTCGCCATGACGACCAATTCATAACCTGCCACTGTCTCCCTATCCAGCGGCCTGGTGACAGTTACCACACCAGCTCGGCTGACTGTGAAATGTCCATACGGGTCAGACTGGGGGAGAATGCTGTAAAAAATGTCCCCGTTAACACCCGAGTCCGAGTCAGTGGCCACGACCTGAATGAGGCTTGTGCCTACAGTTACGTCCTCAGACAAAGGGGCGAGCAGGTGGGAGCTCGGGGAAAACACCGGGGCATTATCATTCTCATCCTCCACTTGAACCAGACAGTGGATGAGGCTGGAGAAGTCAGAGTCCTCCACCTTAACCGTAAGGTTAAACCGCTGCTTCCCTGGCTTGTCAAAGTCCAGCTTCTGCTTCAGTCTCAGAGTGCCCGTCTGGTCCAGTCTGTTGCTAACCATGTAGAATTGTTGCTCTGGGTCTCCAGCAACCACACTGAAGGTCAGCTGTCCATACGTGCCAGTGTCAGGGTCCACAGCGCTCAGCTCCAGAATAGGAGCATCTTCATTAGTGCTCTCTGGCACACGGGCACCACACCAGGCCTCTTTAAACTTGGGCACGTGGTCATTGATGTCTGTTATCACTACAGTGACCGTAGCTGTACCTGTCATACCCCCGCCGTCCCGGGCCTCCACTACCAGCTGGTAGCTGTCAGCAAACTCCCGATCCAGACCCTCTGCTGCTACAGATATGGTGCCTGTGCTAGAATCAATTGTGAAGAGGTCTGCATTGTTTGCGTTGTGCACATTTTCTGTAATCCTGTAGGTGAGGATTGCATTCTGACCAACGGCTGCATCGTCAAGGTCTACCGCTGTCATTTCCACAACAAACGCTCCAGGGGGGGAGTTCTCTGGCACACTACTGTGGCAGTTATCAGGGGCGCAGGAGAAGGTGGGGGTGTTGTCATTGATGTCCCATACGTTAATAATAACATCCGTAAAGCCAGTAAGTCCCTCGCCCTCCTCGTCTGTAGCCATGACAACAAAGCGCCAGACGACGCGCTCTTCTCGGTCCATGGTACGCTGGGCATACATCTCCCCCGTGATGTCATTGATCATGAAGTGTGATTCTGCCCCTTGGCCATGAATAGAATACCGAATGGCGCCCTGGTCTGCATCTTTGTCTGGGTCAGTAGCTGTAACCTGCAGAGATAAAGACAACTTCTTAGGAAAATGGATATTCATTCATCTCGTCAAACTCAAATTACTGCCACCTCAGCCTACACCTGGGTTTTCTTGGCTTTTTGATATCTTTAGACAGCCTATTCAAGTGTTTGCATCTTTTCCTCACCACTTAAATTAAAGCAATGAGCTATGATCAGTTTCTTGTATCTGGCCTCAGCATGAGTCTGACAGCCTTACTGCTGATTTTCACCACACATCACCACTGTCTCTCCAAATTACTGGTTTGGTAATTCTATACCTATTTCTAAACTTTCAAATTGTTGAAGCTGCTCAAGGTGTAGCTAGATTGAACTACTTTATATAGTTTTATATAAAGGGACTCCTCATCTCAACCTCTCCAAATCTGAGGGGACACGGGAGGGGACACAATGGCTTGTTTTGAGTTTTTGGACTTTTTCTCTCGTCTTTGACTTTGGGTGAGATACTTGATCATTTGAACAAATTCTGAAATTATACCAAGTGAGATGTTTTGAGGGAAAAATCATTACTCAGTGGAGATGTTAACAACGTAACAACAAGATTTGTAAGATGTAAGAAGCCAAAAAGGATGGAAGGCACTGGATTAATGTTTAACAATGTGTTGTATTTTAAAAGCTCATTCTTTTGTCAATTGTCTAAAAAGCTTCATGTTCAAAGTAACTAGTAGCTAAGCTGCCTAATAAAGGAAGTGGAGCAGTAAGTGCAACATTTCCCCCTAAATTGTAATGGATTGGATTATTATTATAACCTTTTTTTCTATATTTCTCATGCAGATTACCATCAATTACCATCAATTACCATCAAACATATATATATATATATATAGATATTTTTATATTTATTTCTTTAGTATAAAGTAACAAAACAGACAGCTTCGCTATGTACTGATTTAAAGAAAAAACAAACCATCCTATGGCCTTCTCCTGCTTCAAGCCTTGTCTGAGCAGACAGGGTGAAAGCATTACACCCCACTCACGTAACATACCTGCTGCTGTGAGAGCAGGGACAGTAATTACACACTGTAAAAGTCCAAAAATGCGAGCAGACCAGGAACGGGAGGGCAAAATAACTCACTGAGCAACAGAGATATGAACAGAGGTGTGTGAGAAGACATCAAATTGCACATGATTGTGCACAGAAAGTACACATACACATGCACAGTGAACCTATGTTGGGAGAACAGGCACATCGTTGCAGTCCAGAAACCTTGGACAAATAAGTTAGAAGAAAGCCTAAGCATATGATAGCTTCTAGTGGTTGGCTACAACAGCTTCAAATTCTTTTGCCATATGTTATCATGTAGGAAAGGAGCCATAGGAGCATTGTAAGCAGAGTTGCTGATTAAGATGAGTAAATGACTCAATTAGCATTTGTAAAGGAATGATTCTGTCCTAAGCTTTTTAATCCATATAAGCAGCCGATCATTGTATCTCAAAATTGCACTTAAGTACAACACTTAGTTACTTTTCCACCAACTTTCCTTAGGTAATTACAGCCAATATTGAAAAAATAACCTTTTATCAGTAATTGTCTCAGCCTCTCACCTGTAGAACAAACACGGGTGACCCATCAAGCTCCTCTGTGACAGAGCCATAGTACTCATTCATGGAGAACACTGGCGCCTCGTCGTTCTTATTAACCACAGTGACCACCACGGCGGCATAGTCTTCCCACTTCCCATCAGAGGCAAGGACCAGTAGCTTGTATCTCTTTTGCTGCTCGTAGTCCAGTGGCTGTGCAATAAAGATGGTCCCCACCTCTGGCTCAATGTCAAAAACACCACCTTTGTTGCCGGATGTTATCTGGTACCGCAGCTTGGCATTGGCCCCTGTGGCAAGAATTAAAGAAAGTATGACTGGTAATATGAAATTACAGTCTTGATTCTAGAATAAGTTTTATGAAAAGGTTAGTGAAATCTAAAGGTTAAGCACACATGCCCATAGGTGTAGGAACAGGCTACAACATGCACATGCTGAATACCTCAGACCTCGGCTATATCAGACTTTTAGTGAAAGCACTATAACTGTGGCAACAACACAGGGACATAACCACAAGGGTATTACACCTCATTTCCTCTGGGACCTGAGCATTGGTAGGTTTTCATTTACCCCTTTCTTGTTTTAATTACTTAATTAAATGGAAACTTTATACCTTGTCTACTTCAGGTTTAATCGGATGCTAATTAAGAAAAGAGTGCCGAAGAAGTAAAAGGGAGCATGAGAGTGAAAAGCAGCATAATGCACTCTGATTGTGCTCTCAAGGGGATGATTTTGAGGCCTGAGAAAAGGGTGGAGAGATGCAGTTCAGTAAAGAGGAAGTCAATAACTCAACTTATCTACTGTGTCTCCATGGAGACATTCCAATCTACTGGTTTAACACTGGAATAAATAAAATAATCGCCTGAAATGTACAGTCTTCGCTTTCAATCATCCTGTTGGAATAAAGTAGCTACAATCCCATGTAAATACACTAATCTGTACTATTAACACAACCCTGGCTGACAAAGTGCTCCCTGCCTCCCACAGGGATCTGGCAGGCTTACAGCAGTCAAACCCAGGGTGGAGTTTTTAAACAAGACAGATTGAGGGTAGCCTCTCTGGCACAAGCGCAACAGTATTGTAACTTTAATGTTGGGGGTTGGTATGATTCCACAGCTCTTCATCATTAGTGCAGCAGCCCGGCCTAAGCTGCACCCCCGCTAGCCATAAATACTTGATTAACGGACCTAAACATGCCTGATATAGAGATCTTCGGCTACTGTTGTACAGAGGATGAGCAACCGCTTTACTGCTTAAATCCCGCCCACCTACTGTGTGGGAGCGTGTCACTCTTTTTTGGAACATATGTGTTACAGTGCATTACCAAGCACTCAGTGACTACTGGTAAATCTAGCACAGCGCATAATTTCAGCAGCATGATTTTTGCAGAGCTCAGGCCAGATTGGGAAAGACTGCCCACAGGGTCACTTCATGCATACAGCTACACATGCAGGCAATCTTTCAAAAAGGTGCCTACTTGGCATACAACTCACTGCTGGAAAAACGACTGATAGACTGCCAAAATAACTCTGTTATTTCATGAAGAGAGAGTCTGGTAGGAGATAAAGAAATTGCTGTCTGGAAACTTCTGTAACATTTCAAAGTAGCTCACAAAAACTTTTTACATTGGTTCTGGTTTGCAAGCTTCTTTAACCTTTATTTCTAGGAAGTGGCATCAGTAAAATCTACATGGGATCTCCACAGTCTGCTGCTTCATAGAATATACCTTCATCCTCGTCATTAGCACTAACAGTGACAACAGCCATGCCCACATCTGCATTCTCGTTGACACCAACTTCATACAGTCGCTGAGCAAAAACTGGTTTGTTGTCGTTGACGTCGCTGATGAAAACCCTCACATACGCTGTGTCTGCAAGAAAGACAGAATGGCAGGAGTTTAAACGACACGCACACACACACAGACACACACACACACACACATACACACACACAAAGACACAAACACACACACAGACACACACACAAAGACACACATACACATACACACACTGACACACACAGAGACACAAAGACACACACACACACACACACACAGACACACACACACACACACACACACACACACACACACACACACACACACACACACAGTTAACCAAACACTGTATGTGTGTGTATTCTCCATCTGTTTATTGATTTTACAATTCATTGTCACTGTTTAGTGGGGAAGAGGCACTTAACCCAATGCAATGTGCCTCATTGACATGGAAATCAGACTAAACATTATTCACAAAGATGTGCAGTAAATTACATAAATTATTCATTTTGTCAAGAGTTTATTGTTTTAACAGGGGTAACTGTTTTCCACAGAAAGAATCACCATAATGGGGCTAAACCTCATCAGCAAGCTGCTTTTTTGCAGAGAGCAGATAAAAAACTGCTCTACCAGGGAGGTTAAATATTTATAAGATGACAAGTGTTTGTGTCTTATCGGTGCCCTGCTCATTACGCTGTTTATTTCTTTAGTTAGGAAGGGTAAATTATCTGCTCACAGAACACATGCGTGACATGTTAATTTGGAGCGGCGGCAGTAAGAGATAATGGTGGTGGAAGGTGGCCCTATTTCCTCAGCTTGTTTTTACATTTGCCTCCTCCTCTTGGTGTATCCCAGGGGTAGAGTAGAGAGACAGGTAATGTTTGCAGAGAAGATGAGCCCTTCTGGATGTGGGAGATACGTAGCACAAGACACGACTAATACTCATTGCAAATGCTAAGCATCCCTGGCAACCCTTGAGAGGAGGCTTTGGTGCTCCAAAACATCACCCTTTACCCCTAATACCTCCCTCACAAATGCTGGCAAAAGACACCACTTCTGAATACTAATGTCATCTTACAAGATTTTATGTCACTCTAGATACAGATTGAGGTTTTTATGAATGCCACCAAGCGAAAACGGAAACCAAACAAAGGCCGTACTGGTTAAATATTGAAAAACGAAAATTAAAAACGAGGAGAGAGAAAAAACGGGGTGTATCAAAAAAGGAGAGTGCAAAGAAATCTCTGAGCTGTTTTCACATGGAACAGAGTGAGGCCGTCTGGTCATGACAGTAGAATAAATCAAATTACGATTCACTTTTCAAAGTCAATCCCAGGGTGTAAATGAAGGAAATCTAATGCCAATACAGTCTGTTTAGAGCACAGTACACAGAGGAAGCATTGTTGAATTTTAGTATTGGCCTTTAGCCTTGCAGTGAAAGAACAATGCTGTTTTTTTGAATAGGATATTTCAACAGTGGTGAGGTCACTTCAGAGTTATTTCTGCCAACTTATATATGAATTAAGAACAACTATTTGTATATCACTTAGTCCAAACTGTTACTTACTTACTTTTTGCAACATTTTACCTGAATAGTTATCACCTATCATGGGCTTAGAATTTTAGAATAGTTAGACATTCTGGGAAATGCATTTTTACACTTTCTTGCAGTTGGTTAGATGAGAAGACTGCAACCACCTCTATTTATTAATGGTAAATATGAAGTTAAAGCCAGCAGCTGGTTATCTTAACTTAGCATAAAGACTGGAAACGGGGAGGAACAGCTTTCCCCTCGCTTCATATTTACTGTAGAGTAAGATCACAATCAATCTTCTCTTCTAGCCCTTGGCAAGAAAACAAATAAGAGTATTTCCAAAATGTTGAACTTTTCATTTAATGAAATGAAGAGAAATGTAAATTCATGAGGAGTCTGGTGTCATTATTAAAACCCTCATAATTTCTCACCTGAGTTTGGCTGTTTGTTCTTGCCGGGTCGTGCCGACTCCTGGCCATCTTCTGACTGAACTTCCAACAAATAGGAGCTGCGGGCCTCGCGATCAAACACAGCTTCTGTGTAGATGATCCCAAGTGTCGGGTCAATGCGGAACAGATGGTGGTCACCGCTGCTGTCACTCAGAAGAGAGTAAGTGATCTGTGGAGGATTTGAAAATTAAGCTACTATATTCTTTCAATCGATAAACTGCAGGGACAGTAGAAATTAAAGGCTCTGTAAATGCTAGTAGCTCTCTACTATATTCCCAGGGTCTTTCTTGTCATCAAAGGCAAAACCAGACTGACATACTCAGTCCTACCAATATTGTCACAGTAAGTCACACAGCTACGATGGCACAGTTCACAATGACACCCTGACAATACATTGACAATTCTGAAACAAAAACATCCACACTTAAGGGACTGTGGACAAATGTTACAACATGCTACTTATAGCATATCAAGGATGGTGTAGCAAGGAAAAATCAGTCTCCATCTCTTAAGTTTTCCGTACCTGCAAGACATGAACACAAGTACATAACAACTAACCTCTCCATTAAGACCCAGGTCTTTATCATGTGCCGACACTTGGAGAACCGAAGTCCCTATCTGAGCTCCTTCTGTAACTGAGGCCTCATAGATGGAGGAGGTGAAAAAGGGCACGTTGTCATTGACATCTAAGGAAAGAAGAGACATGTCATAGCAAATAAAGATAATGTGTTAATCTCTAGATAGTAATTAGGTAATACATTTTCTAGCATCCAAACCTATATCCTCCATGACTGCACACATTAAACATTTAGGAGCATACGAACTTATGTCATTAGCCATCAGTATATTATCACCTACTATAGTTAATTATCTCAAAATATAGTTGAAAAATATAAATAAAACCTGCTAATGGTCAAATAAGTCTGCCAATTCTTAGTTTCCTACCAAAGAACAAAGACAGTTAAAGTGAGAAAAGTATCATGCCTGTAATATTGACATAAACTGTAGTGAAAGCTGCAAGAGGTACTGCGGCCACGTTCTGCGCTCGGACCCGCAGAGAGAAAAGGGCTGTGGTCTCATAGTCCAACGGCTCAGACACCAGTATAGATGCAGAGCCATCCTCGCGGTTGGGGGAGAGGTAGAAACGAACTGGCATGTTGGTTTCTGGGACCATCCCATCCTCCAGGTTGTAGGTCACCCTCGGGTCACCCAGGTGAGAGGTCGCCTTGATTGTCTGGAAAGGATGAGAAGTTAGATCATGATTTTTCTTGGGTGGATCTTTTATGTTAAAATTAGGGGAAAGTGATGCAAAAAAGCGGAATCAACCCTGAGCAATGTTTATTTGCCCTCTTGTCAAGAATTACATGAGGAAATAAAAAACACTATTGTGTCTGTCCCTTAAGGACAGGGCCAGGAGATAATTAGCTCAGCATGAAGACTGGACTCCAGGGGAAACGGTTCGCCTAGCTCCGTCCAATTGTAACCATCTGTTTACCAGCTACTGACTGCCAGGTAATCTCAGGGTTACGACACAAGGTCAGCGCACCCAGCTTAGAAGTTAATGCTACAGCAAACCGTACAGCCTTACAGCTCCCTGTAAAACCTCAACATGTTGTTTTCACATTTCGGTTGAGTGCAAAGCAAGTGAACGAAATAAAACATGTTCATTTGTGAACTTTAGAGGTGCTAGCAGGCATATTTTTTAAATTTTGGATGCAGCCAGGCCAGCTGTTTCCCCATCTTCCCCCAGTCTTTATGCTAGCTATGCTAATCATATTTGGCTCTAGCTTCATGCTTAATACTCCACTGCTTTGAGCTGCTAACCCACAAAAAAGGTTATTATTCTGGGCTTTAGAAACAGTTTTACATTTTGGGAAATGTGCCCTTTTGCCTTCTTGCAGAGAGTTAGATTATGAGCTAGAGCTAGGAGGATATGAGCTTAATCTAGCATAGTCTGGGATGGCCAGACCCACTGTATCCCCATAGCTCTGGCTCAGCATTGGAGAATGGTCTGGCCACATCCATTATCTTTCTGCTATAGGATTCAAAATACTCTGGCATGTTGGTATTTCTTTAAATCAATCACAATTATCCTGGACAGTGCAAAGCCACAAATGCAGCAACGATGCCCCAGCAACCTAATGTCAAGCGGAACCTGTTTTTATGGAACATTTGATCGGAGGAGACAAGCATTAACTAACTCTTCGAATATATTATAGTAAAAAAAAAAGTATCTCGACTGTGCGAATGCATGATCCAAATCTGCATTAAAACTTTCCATGTTAAGGTTGTTGTTTCCTATAATAAAGGGGATTTTGAAAACTGCAAAAGGCTTGAGTCGGTAAGGAGAGGAGAATGCTGCGCAAGCATATACCAGCAGCCTGCATCTAGTGAATAAGACTAAGTTTAGCATTACGTCTAGAAACAGGGGGAAATGGTTAATCTGACAAAACAAATGACATACAACATGTTAAAAAGTGAGCTCTGCAGGTGCTGGTAGACATATTTTTAAACTCAGGACAGAGCCAGGCGAGCTATTTCCCCCTGCTTTCAATCTTTATGCTGAGCTAAGCTAACCATCCTCAGGCTCTAGCTCCATACTTAATGTTAAGACATCAGAGTGTCATCAATCGTTTCATCCAAATCTTGACAAGAAAGCAAATAAGTGCATTTCCCAAAATGTCAAACGACTCAGAAGGATTCTCTTTGAAGCAGATCAGGTAACATTTGTTTACATGTAACAAGCATCGTTAGAGCTACTGTAGATAAGACTGTATTTGTAGTTTGTCATCTGAGAGAGGCACAGAACATGTCAAATTTTGATTATTTTTTGATAACTGATAACTGTCTGCGTAAGAAACAGAGTAGGGGAGTCAAAGCTTTTGTCAGAGCCCAAAGATAACCTCTTTATATATGGTGAAGTGAATCCCTTTGTGAAGACATTGGAGAAAAAAGGGATTTTTGTGCTCTCCGGATCGACAGCTTTATATTTTTCACATCAAAGGAGACACTTTGGATGGATTTAATTAGCCTGCAGTCACGAAACTTGCTTAGCACATATTGTATAATCCAGTGTCAGCTTTCTCCTGCAGCATCAAGCTAAAACACATTTACAGTTTTTTCAGACAAGCTTCCAAAGGTGTATTATGAGCAGAGAGAGAACACAGTGTCTGGATAACGCTCAGACTGTGAAGTAATCCAGAGGAGTAGGCAAACATACATTAAGCTGAATCAATCGCAGCAATTACAAATGGCAAGGGATAGATAAATGTCCAAATATAAATGGTGTACCTGTAATCAAGGTTACATGCACACGTACCACTATGGGTGTATCCCTGGCGGTGTTTTCAGGGATGACAACACTGTAGCTCTCCTCTTCCCACTGTGGAGGCTGGTTCTTGACATTGGTAATAGTGACTGCCAGCTCCACTGAGGTGTTTCGGTTTCCCCCGTCTGTTGCTATGATGTCCCGTGCAATATAAGGCCTCTGTGGTCAACAGTAAACGGTATAAACAGGGGCAATAGTTAACAGGGTTTCTGCTTTTATAACATTAGAATTGGCTGCTTACACTTGTAGAATAGTGTCTTATGAGATACAGGTGTGATTTGTGAGTGAAGATACTTTACTAGCCATCAGAATTTCCGAAGTGACCTCTTTAAATGAATTGTTTTGTCCATGCAATGGTTTAAATTTTTCTTAAAAATATTGAATCAAAATAATAGAACACAAGACAAGGGAAACATACTGTTCATAGTATGTTCAAATGCCTAATGTATTAGAGATGCAGTAATAGAATTAACTAATAGCCCATAAATCATCTTTGAGTTACATGTGTCTATAGCCTGCACCATAAATACTATAACTGGCCAGTGACAGCAAACAGCAGCTATAAGAACTAAATATGTTGGGCTTTTTTTTTTTTAAATAAACCTCTCCTCTATGTGAATAGGTGTGTGGCAGATGTGCTGAGCAATCAGCTCATGATAAGCTGATTGTAGGAAATAATTTCACGTTCCTGCCTGAACATAAATTTTTTCCATTGTACTCAACAGAAAAAATCATTTCATTAGGCCAAGAACAACAGAAACAGCAGGGTGAGTCTTACAAAAATGTATTAAGATATAATTCAGGCTTCACAAAGCCCCTTTACTTTTGCTATTATGCAATTATTGAACCACTTGGAAATAAAGGGGCAATTTTACTGAGGAACTCTATTTCATCGAAATGTACACTGGAGGGAGAGCTGAAAACAGGTCATTAGAGGGTCTTATTCTGTTTATCTAAATTAGACAATGTGTAACATCAACATTAAACTCACACCAGAACGAAGAAAAACCCTCTATTAAACCCCCTCAAGACTTCTTTTTGTCCACAGGAGTTAATTTTATTTCATTCTAACCACTCAGTAAAAGATAATGCATGTCATAGTTATACCTCTTTGTTAATGAAAAATTGTTCAAATAAGTATTCAATTGTTAAGATGTAACATTTCACCCGCCAGCTGCATTAATCTGTGAATTCAAATCATGGCCTGGCAACTCCATTATTATGCTGCAGTAGACAGATAAAAAGAAATCTCACTTAAAGTCAAAATTACATTTTCTATTTGTGGGGCAATCTAATTAGTAATTGTGAACTAGTACAACTCTTTTCCAAAGCTTGGGACCAGAGGACAGAGATTATAATCTTTAATGTCCAATGTGGACCCAGAATCTGCTTCACAATAAACGAATGAATGCCGGACTTTGTGGTAACAACCAACCAAGGTTTATAATTCAATTTGCAGTCATAGTATCAAACCTGAACCAGAAAATATCCATAAAATATTCTGGAAACAGACACAGAACCTCTGCCATCTTTTCTCCCCTTAATTCTCCATGGAGCTGTACTGTAAAGTGTGTTGACACTGCATGAGCTTGGCGCTGGCTGCACGGTCTTACGGCAAAAGAATATCTGCTGTTGTTTGATGGCCTGTCTCTTTCATATTCCACTGAAATGTTGCAAGTCAATCGGGGACTGTGCTGCACACTTCACTGTAATCAGAAACTATGATGAGAAGATCAAAAAAGAAAAACATCGACCAGACCAGGCCAGACATTTAACATTTAATGAGGTGCTTTTATAATCTTAGTTACAGCAAGATTATGGGATGATTCAAACAGCTTCTGAAATCATTCCCAAATACGCAACAGCTTTGTTCAGAAAGGTTTTGGTCTTGAACAGTTTCAATTTTGCATGAAATCAGAGGCAAAACTGCCACAGACTTCCCACCAGCACACCAGTATGCTAAAAATATGCTAAATAATGGATGGCTCTATAATGCTATAGCAAGAGTCTAGCCAAAGAATAACTCTTAAATCTATCTACGTGAAAGAGGAAAACAGGAGGAGGAGGCTACAGAAAACATGAAAATTTTAGTAGATTTCCAAAGCATATGGTGTGGCAATTTTTGTTTTTGACAATCTCTCGGTATTGAGGTAACCCTGCTTTGCAAGTGAAATCGCAAACATAATCATCCATGTTTAAGTTAATAGCCTCAGAAGACATGACTGCTCTGCTACATGCCGACAGTCTCCTTATCAAAGTCTCAAGTGATAAATTTAAATTAAAAATTCTCGAATTCAATATATCAAAGCCAGAGTGATTAAGATGGACAAAGAGTCTTGGATTGTGATAATTAGCTTCTTAAAAACCTTTTCCATCCATTTAAAAACAGAATGTCTTTTTTGACAGCTGTGGCAGGTTAAGGGAGATGCTTTTTAATACATACTGAAAGGATGGTGTTTAGTAACAGACCAATAAACAGAACTGTAGTCATAAAATATAACCACAGGAATCCCAAGCTGTTGGCATATATTTTTAACAATTTGTTTAGCTTAAACGAGTCTTTCTCCATCTTCTACCTCTGTGGTCTTTCCCCATGCAGAACCTCTGGGAGTACACATACCCCAGACTGAGAGTAGCAGAAAGACAGAGGCATTTTGAGGTGGCTCATTCATTAACTTTGTTGACACAGACCCACAGGCTACATTGTGATTCCGACTGTGTGTGTGTGTGTGTGTGTGTGTGTGTGTTTGTGTGTGTGTGTGTGTGTGTGTGTGTGTGTGTGTGTGTGTGTGTGCGTGCTGGCTGACTCAGCTATTAACTGCTGACTGACCTGTGAAATGGGCTGGTTAACGTAGACCCATCCAGTGACGGGGTTGACCTGCAGGTACTCGGGTTGCTCCGGGGACATGGAGTAAGTGATAGCAGCATTAGTGCCAAAGTCATCGTCGTGAGCTGCCACACGGAGGAAACTGGTACCGACCAAAGTGTCTTCTCTCAGAAAGTCTGCAAGGGATAGAAATAATGTATGTGCACTCAGGACACATTTATAAAGCTGAGGGCAAAGGATAGGTAGGGTCAAACCTGAGGGATGTTACGGACATTTGTTATAATACAAAAGTAATTTTTGGGTTTTTTTTTTTTACCACCAGGGACACCAAGGTATTTTTAACTGATGCAATTCATTATGCAGGGGAAAGAATGGTATTTCATATCATTTTAGAGTTAAACCCACACGGCACACTTACTCCATTCAGATTCCATTCTAAAACACATTCCCAAAATTAACAACTAAATTAAAGTACCCCCCATCTCTGTCTGAACCAATTTACTTTAGCAAGGTACTCTGGTTATGCTCTGTTTCAAAAAACACTAATTACTATATATTTCATTTGGCTACCTGCAACACTTACACTCGTAGCGCAAATTCTCAAACTTGGGGCTATTATCATTCTGGTCCAGTATTTGGATGGTGAGCTGACAGATGCCGATGAGTGGCTCCTCCGCCCAATCAGTGGCTGTCACTGTAATCGAATACTCTCTCTGTCGCTCCCTGTCAAACCGCCTGGCTGTCACAATCACTCCTGTAAATACAGAGCAATAATCAGCCCATTCCCCGATGCCCTCCAATACATACACAGATGAATGCATATATACATATATATATATATATATATATATATATATATATATATATATATATATATATATATATATATATATATATATATATATATGGATTTATCCATTCAGCAATTCATCCATCCATCCATCTATCCATCTAACCATCCAGCCATAAATCAAGAAAACAAGTAAACAATTATACATTTATTCTGAGCAAGTCAAGCATTCCTTTCAAGTGCACTGACTTCATTATTAAATCTAGAGATGAATACGACAGAACACAAGCCTGAAAGAAAATGACTGAAGAATGACTGAAGTGTTATGACTTTAGAAAAGCTTCTCTATTTGCCTTTCCCTTCATTATGTAGAATCCTTTTTATGTACTGAAGAGTCACACCAAGCTTCACCAGGTTCAGAGAAATGATGATCGATAGGCAGATTTTGGCATTTGACTTGTAATCTTAAAGATAGAAATTTGAATCATGTGAACAGTTCCTCTCTTCTTGGATCACAGTTCAACCGCAAGGACTGTTAAAATGTAGCACCTTCTCTCAACAATAAACTCGGGGCTCCGTGTGTAATTGAGACCAGAGAGTCTGTGACTGCTCTACCTGTGTCTGGATGAATTCTGAAGGCAGGCATGGCGCTGTCTCTGTGCATTAAGCCATATTTGACTTTTCCATTTGCTCCCTCATCTGCATCCACAGCATGCACTTGCAACACTAAAGTCCCCGTTGGCTGGTTCTCCAGCACTGACGCCTGCTCACGATATTGCTGGCACTGATATAGAAGGAGGGAGAGAAAGAAAGGAGAGGCACAGAAATTCAAGAAACAATTCTCATATATGAGAATATTTTGTCAGAATATGTTACAATTATGAGAATACAGGAATTAAAGAAAATAAACTCATGAAGTAGAAGGTCATTACATATATACAGGGAGGTACTGTGCATTAAAAACAATATAGCCATTATAAATACAGCAGCACGCATCTATGGAAATGAAAACACTTGAGCTGATTTCTTTTGAAGAGCCAGCAGTGAACAGCTTTGTCTTAGCCAAGAATTCAGTCCATTTCCTCTAATGAACATATGCCCCAGATAAAGAGCTGCTCTCTTGAGTCTTTCTTTCTTGTAATCAGATATAAATGCAAGCTACTCTTTCAATAGAATGGCCATGAAAAAGAAAAACAACAGGCGAGGAGGAGTGAGAGTGAAACAGCGGGGGTGGGGGTGGGGGGGTGGATCAAAGGAGTTAGCAAGTGATAGACAGGACAATAATGCAAGGGTTTGTGGGACGTGACAGCAGAGACAGTATGGCTTATGCATCCCTTCATAACAATCACATAACATCATTCTAACTTAGGTGGTTCTGAGGCATAATTTGATATTTAAACACGTCAAGTTTCCAGGACATCTAACCCACCGAAAGGACCTAAGGAGCTTCAGCTCCGCATGAGTATGTCTTATGCCGAAGTTCAAGTCATTCCTAATTAAGGAGGAAGTTAATTAAACAGGTATAGCATATTGTGATGATACTGCACTTTTTTCATAAATTAATTGAAATCCCAATGGAGTGCCTAAAGATAGAGTGGGTGTGCAGGCTAATCAGAACTCATGGGAAAACAGAGCGGAGAGAGACGTAGGCCAGGGAAATGAGAAAGCCAGACCAAAGAAACATGAGCGCTGGAGAGCGGGAAGGGAAGTGGGAGGGAGGAGTGATAGACAGAGGAACACCTGAGGTGCACTGAGAGGATGAGTAAGACAGGCAGATGACAGCACATTATGGGATTTGAGGTGAAAGACTGAAAACGGGGGAATCAGCCGGCCTGGCTCTATCCAAAGGAACAGTATCAAAACCTGCCAGTTGCTTTGCTGGAATCTCTTGCCTAGCAACTGGTCCTTGCAGCAAATAGTAAGGATTTT
Source organism: Istiophorus platypterus (assembly GCA_016859345.1). Lineage (NCBI taxonomy): Eukaryota > Metazoa > Chordata > Actinopteri > Istiophoriformes > Istiophoridae > Istiophorus > Istiophorus platypterus. Next base: position 9,387,060 of record CM029121.1, read on the forward strand.
TTTTTTTTTTTACCTCTGGACAGTGCCAGGCTCTCTGATCCTCAGCAAAAAAAAAACAAATTAATATTTTTCAAAAACTAACTGAAAATTAATTTTAGTCTTTCTTCAACGTGTCTCTCAGTCTTTAAATTGTCTGGTATTGAATTGGTATTCGGATTGGGTCACACCAACTTTGCACTTACCACCTCTTAGTAAGTCTAGAAAAACAACGTATATCCGCTCAAACTTTCCAAATAAACCTTACTTTACATCAATTAATTCAGATTTTTTTTTTCAGTCCAGCCAAAGAAGTAAATACAGAATGCAGCCCCAGGGATGAGCTATTGTTACTAAAACATTGACACACTTATGAGAAGATATTGGCTGAATAGAGCCGCTTTTCCTGAAAAAAAAGGATCCTCACCTCCTCAAATACAGGTTTGTTGTTGTTCACATCATCAACCCCAACAATGACTTGGGCGGTGGATGAGAGAGGGTGCGGCCCGCCTGATGCATTGTCATCTGTGGCCGTTACATTCAGGACATACTCCAGCCCTTGAAGCTTGGGTAGGGGAGTGGAGCGGAGACGAATCAGCCCTACAAAGATCGGTAAATCACACACTATAAAACACCGTCCATCCCAACAGAGAACAACAGAAAAACTACAACCAATCCATTAGTCATTAAGCAGGAGGTTATTGCCACTGTGGCCTTGCATGATAAAGTATGTGCTATCAATAAAAAAAAACACCAAAACACGCATTCTGCTTGTTGTTGTTCTAGAAATCGGAAGTGAGATAGCAGGAGGGGAAGATTCACCTCAGAAGTCCACAGAAAAGTTAAAAATCTAATATGCAGACTAAAGCCAAAAATCAGTTTCACAGCGGCGATCTCATCATATTTCTAACCTAATAATTGCTTAACTGCAATCCTCTAAAGATGCCCATCCAGCTCAGGCACTTGAGCGAAGACATAAAGTAGTAAGTCACTCGAGTTAGAAGTTAACCAGGCTCAGCAGATGCCTATTAGCTGTTCCTCTCTCCCCCTTTGTCTGCTTTCATGTAACAGTCGAGATAAAAGGTGGGATAAAAGGGTGCAGCATCTGAGTCAACATCTTTCTCGTCAACAGTAATACAAAAACATCAGAGGTTGCAGGACGAGCGAGCAGGCTGTGATGTGGGGGAAACTCATTGAAGTGCGAGCATGGGGAGGTTTTTTTTTTTTTTATTCGCTTGTTGTGTTATTCATCTCTTTCAATGCTCTTGATTAAAGACAACACACCAATGCTGATACACACAGATGCAAGTTCCTGACTCCCCTCTCTCCCAATTTACTTGTGAGCCTCGCTGCCCACAAAGAGGAGGAGGGTCCTAGCTCCTAATGAAAATGTGACATCGACAGCACTGCACCACTACATTAAAATAAGTGAACTGTGGGATGTGCGAGGTAATTATTCCAGCTTAAATGTCAGCCTTGTTTACAAATGCGACACGAGCTCGGGCAGCTATTCAATGAGCCAGCGCTCTTCATATATTACAGTCAATAGGAAGCTCTATAGTGGTTTTCCTGCACCCAAAAGACATCATCCTTAGTATTTTCGTGCTCTGAGGATACACAGAAAGGATAGAAAGGAATATAAAAAAACGACACAAAAGAACGAGGGGCTGGCAGAGCGCAGCCTGAAGATTGTGAGCTATGATGGAGCAGTTGTTGTGAAATTGAATTGAAAGGGTTGGGTGACAAATGTCACAGCGATTGCCACTGGTTTCGGATCAAAGGGTAAATAAAAAAGATAAACTGTGCAGTCACCGGGGCTGGAAAGAACAGAAACATGGGGAACATTCCTCTCTGTACCTGCAAGAAGAAAAAAAAAAAAAACAAGCGTGGAAATTTCCTAAATAATGTAAATGTTTAAATTTATGACCCCAAGAATAAAAAAAAGTGGAACTTATATTGAAATCACGGCTTTTAACATCAGCATTCAATATCTTTCCACATTGCCTTCCAAAGTAGAGGCCGTTCATTTTACACTACTGTAGTAGGAATGTATCCGAGAGCACTGGATGTGTGAACTGACGGAAAGCCTGTCAATTAGAGTGGGAGCTGCAAATGTGAAGCCTGGGCTGGAAAATTAAGAAGTATCACCTTTCTGACTGTCAATGACAAAGTTTCCTTCCTCATTGCCCGCTGTGATGGAGTAAATTATACCATCACCATCTGGGTCTTTAGCCAGAACTGTGGCGACGAGCGTGTTGGGGCCTGCGTCTTCAGAAACAAACGTTCGGTATCTGCAAGGAAGAGCTCCAGTTTAGCAAGTGCAAGGAAGTGAGAGTACAAACACATGGAAGTCACAAGTCAATGATAGAAACACACACAGACAGGAGATATGAATCGTTCACATGGTCCAAAGCATCAGCAGGCTGATTGGACTTATGGTTGTGGCTTTTGCTTGTCACTATGATTTAACCTGTCCTCTTAGCTGGCAAGACCAGAGAAAAATGATAATGTCTACTGGGATGTTGAAGTCATTGAACAAATGCTGCTTCTCCATACCCAGCCCACTGTGGGCCATTTGATCCAGTGCCTTTTAAAATGTCAACAGTGATTTGCTTGCTCTGTGGTGCTGGGCAGCGAGATGTCCATCGAGACACATGAGACTGATGTACCACTGTGGCACAACGCACAATAGGGTGGAGATGAACTGCGTGACTCGGAGGACGCGGAGATGGAGAGAAATGGAAAGCAGAGCGAAAGGCCAGAGAGGAGAGAGGAGCAGGTGACAAAAAGGAAGGCTGCCACTGAAATGACAGGTAAAACGATATGTGGAAGTGAGAGAGACAGGAGCTGGATATAAGAGAGGGCGGCGTCCTCACAGAGTTTGAGTTGATTCGTCAGCAGAACCCTGTGAGAATTTTGGCTGTATCCTCCTCTAATCTGTGTGTGTGTGTGTGTGTGTGTGTGTGTGTGTGTGTGTGTGTGTGTGTGTGTGTGTGTGTGTGTGTGTGTGTGTGTGTGTGTGTGGGAGGTGGGGGCGGGGGAAGTGCCGGGCCGGGGGTCGGTGTCTGCGTTGAGAAGTCAGAGGTGATTGATGGTTTACAGAAGAACGCTGATGGGTGATTCATCTCCGCCAGCTGCAGCAGTCTCCGTGGCAACATGAGTGACCTGTAATCTGTCAGCGGGCTCAGAGGCCACCTCTCTGCAGCTCTGTGGGATGAGACATATACTGTACACTCCCTCTGCCTTTCTTCATGAAGCATCTCCTTACATCTCACTGAACTGAGAATTTATACTCAGACAGAGTACACTCGGCTGTCTATCTACTTGTCCCGCTCGTCTGGATATTTGCATTTCCGCAGGATCTCTGCTTGTCCGACCCTCACTTCAATCACTTTTAGCCTCTCTACAACTCATTCAGAGGTGAACTAACAGGGCGTGCTGGGAAATATTAACCTGTCCAATCGCATGTACATGTAGTTAGTTAGTTAGTCTGACGTAGGGTGCATCAGCCCACCTCTACATGTCTGTCTTTGTGCTGTTTTTGGACACTGTCTTCTTCTGCCCCAGCAGCATTTATCTACATGTCACTCAGTGACAGTGTGACGAAGCAGCCAACACAGCCTGCCTGGCAAATTGCCTGGGTTTCTAGCTATCTATCTGATGGTCTGGCAAAAGTATTTGTCTGACTGCCAACACTCTCCATATCTGACTACCCATCTCCTGTCTAATCACCTTGTATTTTTTGGTAGTTTCTACTCGCTTGCCCCGCAACCGTGTTTCAGTGTGTGTGTGTCTTTCTCCTCAGTTTCATGTTCGCTGTTTGTTTGGCTATGTGTCTAGCCACCCACTGAGACTGACACCTGACAATGCGACGAGAGCAGGCACCAGAGCTGTGCAACAGTCTTCTGTGAAGGTCACTGAAACATGACTGACAGGACAAGCGGCTTGCTTAAATGCAGCGGAGCCACGGTGACAGTTGCTGCCCACCCACTCACGGAGCTTTGCCAAAAAAGTGGACAAGGACACATTGAATTGCATCTGTATGTCAGTTTACTGCATTCCTTTAGAGATCGCAAAAATAAATGAAGCCGTGCGAATGGTTAACTTTACTACATCGTTTAAAAAGAGGCATTTTTCTAGGGAATCCCCTCAACAGGATTTGAAAGTATCAATGTCACCCTTTGTTTGCAGTTAATGTGTGAGAAGTGACTAACAGACTGTTTTAGTGCAAGATGGCTCTGATTAAGACACTGAAATAAAATATATCGAGTTTGTCTTACTGGTAGTGATTTTACAACTGCAGTGTTGACACAAGTTGGCCACTATTCATGGCAGGACTCCCAGCATCAAATATTGTTGCGATGAATAGCCTGAAGGAAGGCAGGTCTGTGATGTGGGATGTAATGAACTATATCTCTGTGATGTAACTATGTTGTCTGCTCATGGAGCAGACACGATATAATGAAACGTGATCAGCTGACGAATCTGAGGCGAAGCAGTACCAACAGGAGGAATGTTTTTTAAACTTCTCACTTTGGTGACAATCTTTGAGCTTTGCAGCTAAACTCCAAGTTTAAGAATCAATCGCATTTTTTTGTCTTGATATTGCACATTTTTTATTCTAATACATAGTCTGCTATGTTTGGAGCTCTCAATAAGCAGGTATTGTTATCAATTACTATATCAATATCAACTTTCTCTTAAAGGCCATATCATAGTCCTGATTTTATTTCGAGGGTAGAATATTTTAAAAATATTTAGTGCGGGAAGCCACTCTTGTTTGGTTCAAGTTAAAAAGTAGAAGGACTCAAAATAAACTGCAAATGAGCGAATCCAAAATTAACAGGAAAACTCAGTGAAGAAACAGGGGTTTATGGAAAGAATGGAATGGTATTTTGTATGCATACAAAGTCATCAAGCTGCTCACACAGGCTGGGAGAATTCAGGGGCTTCATCATTGACGTTTACCATCCTCACACGGACTGTGGCAGTGCCGGAATGAGGCTCATCCCCGCTGTCCACTGCCATCACCACAAATTCATACAGATGGTTAGGCCTCTCATAGTCCAGCCGACCCGCGGGGAAAATGGTCCCATGGGGCGAAATGCTGAAGTCCGGGCTCAGGGTGTAATAAGTGAGCTCAGCGTTTAACCCCGAGTCACAGTCCGTGGCTAACACTGGTGGGAGGGAAGAGATCACACAAGGACCATCAATTAACAGTTAATCGAAGTTAGATGGCATCAACTGATGAATATGTTGACATCTGTGTAGATCATTATCTCTTTATGGCCTTGCTAAACATGTAATATATCATAAGCTCTGGCAGCTACAATTACGAGCACACAAACTGCACTGTGCCCCTCCAGAATAATTACCATCATTTACAAAAATGAGCTTAAAGACAGAAAAAAGACTCAGTGGAATGAAAGAGTTGTATTTTCTGCAGCGGCTATTTGGGAATGATTTTATTCTGAGGTAATCAAACAGAAAAACTAGATATGTTTGCAAAGCTAATTAAAGTCCAAGTTTGTTGTTTGGTGAATTTCACTTAAACTCACTGTTTCCCTCTGGCTCATAATGCTTTCACATCGCATATTCTTTTGATGTGATTATTTCCTGTGTGTCAAGCATCAGCACCAGCAGCCTGTGCATCTCAATGCTTCATTCTCCTTCAATTTTTTATGTCTAGTATATAGTCCAAACCTGGCAATTTACCATGCAATCTATGTATAGTCTGTATAATGTGACTGAGTCCTTCAATGATAAAGAACTAAAGGCATAAATATCCCTTAAACCTCACCGTCACTAGTGCTTCGCAGCTTGTATTTTCCTAACCACCAAACTCAATGGATAGAGTTAAGGGAAAGCCTAACTGTTAAGTATTTATCGGTGTCTTTTTTAGTTGGGACATTCTGGGCATTGTGGGGAAACTTTAGCGAACTACAAATTCATACATTTGCGTGGTGCATCGGCTTCAGTCTATTTGTAGCATTAAGATCTAACTTACTCATTGACAGCGCTTTCTTAAGACTCCCTGTCCTCACCCTCTCTATCTTTGATCTCAGCTCTGCTGAGGTTTTCCTACTGTAATGGTTGTTTTATTTTTGTTGATGCACTGGTTTTGTAATAGGTGCCATTTTCTCCTGCCACTCACTCTGCTGTGTCAACAATTTCTAACACTCAAGGCTATATAATTGTAACGTTTTCAGATTAAATTTGTTCTGTTTTTCTCAGCCAGAGTGCACTAGAAACAACTGCCCAGCCCAAAATGAATCACCTATGTTGGCCCATGGGACATAGAAGTCCCACTGGCACAGAAGCATTTGACAGAAACTAAAAAAGTGAACATGGTAAAATGAAAAAAGAGTACTCCTTCATATTGGGGAATTTTTTGCATTTGATGTGCATTTTCCAAACATTCAAGGGTATTTGCTGCCTTGAGCCTGTTGTAAAATCCCGTTGTACAGTATCTTAATAAAATATACATATATATATATATATATATATATATATATATATATATATATATATATATATGTAGATAGATAGATAGAGAGATAGATAGATAGATAGATAGATAGATAGATATATAAAGTTCCCATGATCTTTTTTAGGGACAGGTAACTACCCATTATGGAACAAATGACTTGATCTGATTGAAAGATACAGTAAAGAAAATTTCTACTCTTCCCTTGTCACAATATGTTTCTTCATTGGTGCTTATTTTAACAAGTTAAGCTGTGGTGATGGCAACACATTAGACCTCAGCCTGGTATTTGATTATTATAAGCCCCCTCATGTCACAGTAGATAAGATGACATGCCATTATTCATACAGCACAAAATGTATTCACAAGCCAAAACAATGTCTCAACTTTTGAATTGCAGCTTATGCTTTCCCCCAAAGTACATCTATTGTTTTCTTTTAGAAAAAGTGACTTCTTGGATAATTTTCTCTCTCCGGCTCAAAAAGAAACAGAGGGATATGAAGTATCGGGGTCGAAGGACTCTCACCCTGCAGCAGGGATGTTGCTGTGGTTACAGTCTCAGGGATTCCATCTACACTGTAGATGGATTGCAGGAACTCCGGGACACAATCGTTCTCATCCGTTATCAACAGCTGAACCTGATTAGCGCCGGAGTGATGAGATAAGACAAAAAGACAGGAGAGGAGAGGAGAGGATACAGACAAAATGGGAGTAGAAGAATGCAAAATTAGCCTCTCTTTAATAACCCTCAAATCCAGAAGACAACCATGTGAAATTCCCTGTCCAGGAAGCTGACCCTAAAACATAATCTAAATTGCCTTTTATAGTTTTTCAAGTTGCCAGTTCAACACACCCTTTATCTTCCACTTCATGATTTCCCTGAGTCAAAAATAGAAATGTTCCAAGCATGTGTGTGCCTCACTATGTGTTTTTTCAACAAAGGCCCTTAGCCGCCCTCTGCCCTACAAGCTCCCTGTCACCACTGTGTGTAAAGTGTGAAGTGACAGCTGAGTAATAGTCCTGAAATAGCCGGGATACATTTTCAGTCTCCGTATCCTACTCCACAACATGTAGCTGAGCTAAATCTGTGGTAAAAGTCAGTGCCTGATGTGATAATTGGGTAACAAAATCATTTCATCATTTAATCATTTAAATGGTACTGAATTCATGAATAGTATATCTAGAAAAATTCGTTTATGAATGAAGTTTTCGGAATTTGGGTTCTCGTGCAAAGTGCCCAAGTGTGCATTCTGTAAATCAGTTCAATCTTCAGACCATACTCCTGACAAAAAGCACTTAGTGAGAGACAGACACAACAGACTGAAAGAAACTTCAGAAATAAAAATCACTTGGGCCACTCAGTCCACTTGTTAACATTTCAAAACCATTCACCCATGCCATTCCTGTAGACAGCCTCAAATTCGGCTGCCTCTCCTTTGGGGTTGGGTTACCTGAGTCCCTGAACTTTTATAAGAGTCATGTTTCCTGCCTTTGTCACTCTCTAATTACACTAACCTCTGTGGCAGTGCTGAGGCTGCCGGGCTCCTCGCTGGCTCGCACCATCAACAGGTAGCGTCGCTGGTCACTCTCATAATCCAGCGTCCTGGTCAGACTGATCTCCCCAGTCTCCTGTTGGATGCTGAAAAGGCTACTGGGATTGATTAGCAGGCTGTAGCTGATTGGCTGCTTCTGGAAGGAAATGGCTAACACCACCAGGAAGCTGCGGAGCAAAGAGAATGTGATTTTAAAAAAAAAAGGGAAAGCAGTCTTAACGGTTCGATTTATTAGCACCAATGTCGAATTAAAATCGAAATCCTCTTTTCCTACATCAGTGCTGGGCTGTAATGAAATCAATTACTGTATGGCCCATTGACTATGTGCTATAAACACAGTCAATCAGTACTTGTCAGTTTTATGTAATAATGTTATAATATTATGCAGATATAAATGTTTGTTTTTATACTCAAGTGACTTTGCTTTTGCTAATGCTATGTGATGAGGATATGCCAATTCATGCTTGAGTGCCTTGATGTGACCACATGATTATTCATCCAAATACTGCACATTTTAACTGGTAGTGCATGGAAATTGACACCTTAGACAAATGTGTGTCTTTATGCACATCTGCATTAGCTATTACAGGACTGGTGTTTAAAGAGACACACATGCATGCATTTCAGTTTTAATTGTTATGCCGTGTTGTACATGTAAAACTCTCCTTGTGTGAGTAAATGAGTGAAGAACCGCGTGCTTTCATGCATGCATTAACCCCACTGTTTGGCAATTTACAGATAGGAGTATACTGGTAATACTTTTGCAGTATTGTTGCATTTTTAATACTGCATTCTATATTCTATATAACTGTATACTATATTGTATTCTTATATTGTAGTCAGAAAATGATACCAACTGAGGCAAAAATAAAGAATTTGACCACATTTGGTCATAGCCAATACAAGCCACAGAATAACTGTTTAACTACAAGAAACAGACATAATACCACAATAACATAACATCACATAACCATAATTTCAAACAGAAGAAACCATCTATCTATCTATCTATCTATCTATCTATCTATCTATCTATCTATCTATCTATCTATCTATCTATGTGTGTGTGTGTATGTGTGTTTGTGCGTGTGTGTGTGTGTGTGTGTACGTGTGTGTGTGTGTGTACTTTTTTAGTTGCTTTTGCATGTGTAAGCGGATGTTGCACATTCAGTACTCACGGCTGTCCCTCAGGCGTGTTCTCTGGTATGGAGATGGTGTAGCTAGTATTGGTGAATTGCGGTGCTCTGGCTCCTGCTATCACAGAGAGCATGGCTGGCGCACTGCGGCTGCCCAGGCCATCAAGGGCCACCACGCTTAACAAGTATTCTCTGTCCCTCTCAAGCACCAGCCCTGTGGTCACAACCTGGCCTGTGTTCTTCTCCACCACAAAGCAGCCATCACCACCTACAGGGAAATACAAAGATGCTTGCTGGAATACTAACTCAGAAATGTTGTCCAAATGAGATTTTGAAAAGAATGGGTTTGCCTTGCTAGGTTTGCTGAGTTTAGGCCTGCAACAAACCAAGAAGAATTCATTTATTTACCAAAACAGTGTCAGGAGTCCGGACATATGAATAAACTTACAAAGACACAGGGTAAGTTTAAAAAAATCTTCTGTTTTGAAACACACAGAAATAGCCTTGATTCGGACCATAATAAGACATTTTTTGATATTATCAAATCCCCTTGATAATTTGAACAGGTTTGTACATGCTCTCATCATTCTAACATAACATTTACTATGATACAAAACCCAATGGATGTATTCATTTATTTAAAGCAGCTATTTTCAGATGACTCTTTAATTGCTAATATGTATTCAGGGAGTACAACCGATATTCAGCAATGACTTTAAGTTGAATTTACATTTACATTAATTTTCTTCCCAGATGCTTTTGTCCAAAAAAACATAAATTGAATACAATCCAAGCAACAGTAGACATTTTGTAGTTGTTAAGGTGAAATCTCTTCTGCGTGTTAGTGTCAAGATCTTTTGTATTTCATTTAGATGCATCTTTTATCTTAAAATAAAATGCATTTATTTTGTATATTTTATTCTTTCCTAAAATAAAAGAATTTGGCTGATCTCACTTCGAGTTCAGGCTCGGAGAGACTGTGATGAAGGTGGTTGAATATTGCAAACTCCCTTGACTAAATCGATGTTTGTTAGCTAGCAGTCCTCTTTTCATTGTGTGAAACAATCATCTGGGGCATGCTTATGCATAAGCACGAGGCTGCACAGGACTGAAACAAAACGGGACCCTGCGTATAAAGACATGGTTCCACAGCACTGCTTATTGCTAAAATCTGCAGGGTACCTTGAATACTTTCTCACTTCCCTACCCTGTCTGTGGCACATAGTGCCAGCGCTGGTTTCCACAAAAGATGAAATTTATAGAACAGATATATCCTTTTGAGTACAGTTTCAAGGTTCTTGTCCTTCACATGACGATTTCCATTCGATAAAGTAACAGTACTCATCATGCTATACAGTGAATACTGTTATTTTGGATACTGCTGTGCAGGCAAGACTGTAGGACCTTGACAAAGTATTTTCACATTGTGGTAATACTAGTTTTACTTAAAGATACCCTATAGCATTTTTTGCGCCAACAAAGGCAGTGAAGAAGACTAATGGCAAACATGGATGTATGCGCAGGATTGTGAATGTTTAAAAAATTGAGTTTTCAAATGTTTATTGAAAAAGGAAATGCACTCAACACAACTGCTAGACCTCGCGGATAAACACAATATGTTTAAGTGACAATCGCTAACTTCTGGTTGTTTACTAGAACAGTCCACAGGGCAGCTTTATTTAAAAGATCTCAAAATTTTTTCCAGTACTGTTAAATACTAAAAAAAAGGGGGGTCAGACAGGTTGACCTCATTTCTCAAATGGGCAGCTATTCTCATCCTCCTGAGGAATTAAAAGTTAACCAGAGAATGAGAGGGTTGTTTAATACATGTGAAATCTTGAAATTGGGTCTGGATTACTTTGATGGGAAAATATTTTGTTTGTACAAGCTTTTAGAGGCAAACCTCATACTTAGATGAGTTCTTAGCATGGTCACAGGTCACGCTAAGAATATTGAGACCACGGGTACCTTGTGGTAATTGTGGTTTTACTCCCATCAGGGAGCTGTGTGATGGACTAATGCGAGTCAGAGGGAAGTCAGTAGTCTGTCTGTAAAGCCCCATTGGCAAGATTAGCTACCCCCCCCCCATCTCTGACATGCCAACAAACCTCTATCCCCTCAACCACCAATGGGTTTACTACTTTGGCTGACTTCCAAAAACCCACACTGTGTGTGTTTGTGTGTGTGAGTGTGTGTAGCATGACTCTGTGTGTGTGAAACAGAGAGAGGTAGACAGATAGACAAGAGTGCATGATAAGTGCATAAACAAATGTGCGAAGGCCTCTGGCTGTGCCTGTGATTGTGTATGCGTGTATATGTGTGTGCAGAAGAGAGAGGAAGAGAGAGAGGGCAGATACAGAGGCAGAGACAGACAGGGTTACAGAGAGAAAGAGAAACTAATGGACACCTAAAGAGTGTATGAATGCATTTGTGTGAATGCCTGTGGCTGTATGTCTGAGCGACTGTGCTGGTGTCTGACTAGTTGGAATTATTTCGAAGGCACTATATTCTGTCAACCTATTTTAATAACATCACGACCTATTTTAATACCATTTTCCTCTTATACATCTTGTGTGTGTGTGTGTGTGTGTGTGTGTGTGTGTGTGTGTGTGTGTGTGTGTGTGTGTGTGAGTGTATTTGCACAGCAGAAAGCTTACCATCTGACAAAAAGAATTCCACCTCTCCGCTTTTGCCCTCATCCCCGTCGTATGCCTGGAGCTGGTAGACAAACGTTCCCACGGGGGCCTCAGGGGACACTACAGCCAGGTATGGGTAGGGCTTCATTTTCCACTCAGGGACGTTGTCGTTAACATCAACGATCTTCAGCTTCACCTTGTTCAGGTACCAGTCTGGGCCTGGGGGATAGTGCAGAGATAGCAATGGAGCTGTGGCTACTGAAAGTGACAGCTGTCATGTAACTATGTGTGTAAGGGGCAGACAAGCAGCCAGGGGAATCCAAAGCACCGGCAAGCACTGGGTCAACTGAGGGTACAGGTATGTGAGATATAAATCCTCTTCAATAGATGGCAAAGCATAATTCTGCAGGATTAGAATAAATCTCAGTGATTCTTGTATCTGCAGCATGGAACTGAGGCAAATACATTATCACTTCAGCTCAGAGTTTTGGTCAAAGTCAATTACCACACTATCTGTTAGGAGGCAATTTACCTGCTAACTTTCCACATCCTTTTTAGTTCACTATAGCTGCTGGGTTTGAGAGATGGTTGTGAGTGGATGTCATGAAAGCTGTTTGGGCCCATGATAGAGGCTGGTGGACATGACATCATCCATCCATTCTCTATCAGGGGTCCCATCCAGGCAGCCAGACACCTAGGTTCCCATGAGAGACAGCCTCAGCCTCAGTCTCATCTACCAAGTCTTTGCAAAGCTACCTTGATCTTCCCACAGGGGCCAAGGGATGATGCCTCACGGCTGCAGGCATTTTCCCGCCTGCACACTGCCTCAGTGGAGAGAATAAGAAGATTCCAGGAATCCAATTACCAACTCACTCACCCTGAGCTGGGGCAGACAGTAAGAGTGCACGGCAGCGAGAGACAGTGTACAACAGCCTCTATGACACAAGGGTAGCATGCCTTTTGCTGGAACTGAAGATAGTCATCGTTATCCACATTAAACACCATGACACAAACCGGAAACAATGTGCACATAAAACTACTGATGCTGTCACAGGCCCAATCTAGGGCACATTTTATATAGACTCTATTCCTGCAAAATACACCAAGTCACAGAATTGTGAGCTAAGACACTATTTCTGCAAATATTGGCTGTGATCTTGTGTCAAAGTGGCATGAAGGAATGTCAGAGGATCTGCCAACCAGTTCAGTAGGCTGTGATCCACAGAGGCCCTCTGCCTCACCCCAGAGAGGAAGAAGCCTCTTCTAGGACAAACAAACATGCAAACACACACACAGGACACATAGATATGAACCCAAGCACAAACATTTGGCATACAGGCGAGTCATCCCATCACACCCCGACACATGTTTGCACACTTGACAGAGCTGACAGTAGCATGTCTCTTTCTATCTTCCTGTCTCTCTCTCTCTCTCTCTCACACACACACACACACACCGGTGTTCACTTATGCAGAGAGGTGAGCTACCTAAGGGCTAAAAGTAACTATGGATTTGAAATCCCATTATGTAAAAGGTCTTCTGTGTGTGACCCCAGGCTATAAATGTACTTTTTAATCCAAGACAAAAGCAGCAGGATTTTTCGAAGCATCCTTTCACTACCTGAGGGCTGACTCAACAGATGTGCTGTTACTGTACAAATCAGTTCTACTTTGCTGGTTTCCCTAATATTTTGCAACACAAGGTCTCCCCAAAATTGATTATGGCCAATAATAGGAAAATAAACGCTGATAATGATTGGCACATATTTACCACAAATGGTATAAAGTCTTCAAATTGTATGAATTGCTATAATAAATCTTTTACAGCACCTAGTGTTTGCTCAAATGAGTTGGAAAGCAGAAAACAGATGCTGAGATCACAATTCTTATTTCTTTTTTTAACTGGCTCACGGTTAAGATGCGTTTTGATGGAAAATAAAATGTGTTGCAAACCAGACTAGCTCCAGAGTGTTCACAACTGAAACACAATAGCTATAAAGTGTGTGACAGCTCCTAAAAGGATTGTTAGAGGGATAATAACAGAGGAAGGAGGAAGCTAGAGGAGAGAACTAATCTAGCTTTCTGTTCAGGCTTTAAAGTTGCTCTGCGGAGAGAAAAGTTCTGACTCGGATCTGACGATAGTTCGTTTTGGATAAATAGCCACTGTATCGTGGGGGCAGAGAAACTAATCAATGTTCAGATGCTATCTCCTAAAATGTCGACAGCGGCAGTTTATGCAATTTAAGCCAGCTCATCCTGCCCTGTAAAATGGAACAATCCTTTCGTGATGAATAATGAGAGAGGATAAAGATTCTGTTGCCAAGTAGAGGGGTTTAAAAGGCACTTAATCAAAAAGAAATCAGAGCTTCAGCACTTAACATTTAGTTGACTATCAAATCTTTGCAGGGAGCAGTGCAAGACACATTCGTTGCCTCCTGCTTGTTGGTGTCTTTCCCAGCCATGTCTCTGTGGTAATGGTGGTGATGATTTTACAAGGCTCCATCTAATTAGCTTGTTACAGAGAGACTAATCAGAGCCAAGACAGATAATTAGAGTCTATCAGCTTTGGAATGATAATGAAGAATGTACTTGTGAGTGCGTGTGTGTGTGTGTGTGTGTGTGTGTGTGTGTGTGTGTTTGTGTATTCGTGATGTTTTGTGTGCATGGGCGAGCGGGAGTACACACTGTATGTGCTGAGGCTGCAAACATGTGCGACTTCTCTCTGATCTGGTGAGTTAAGTGGAGAGCGGCTGTGAGCGATGCCCCATGAGCACCGACCCGACACAATCTGCCTCACCTGACTGAGACAAAAGATCTGATCAAATAACCGGGCGAGTCAGAGGCTCGCAGGCTCCACTGGATTTTTCAAAGTCAAATATGCTTTCTGTGCTCTGTGTGATGAAGAGCTGGTCTATACTGTAAACCGCAGTCCCATAAGGATAAGAGCATCTGCCGGATGACTAACATAATAATGTATCATATAAAGGTGGATAACAGGGGTGCAGTGTGCGGTTGGCCATGGCTCAGTGAGTACATTGAGTTTGATGTGTTTGCATGTGTGTGCACGGGTTGTGTGTGAGTGTGTGTTCTATATCACTGCAAGCCATTCTGTTGATGTTTCCTGCTGTTAATCCTCTCCTTGGGTAGTTGCTATATAAAGCTGCTAAGTGGCTTGTGTGTATGAAAAAAAAAACTTGTCTCAAGTGCTTCTGTGCACATATACAGTACACTGCCCACAGTACAAGGAAACTGAGTGTGTGTGGGAAGGAGATGAGAGGAAACAGAGTGAAAAAGAGTGGCACAGATACAGAAACACAAATATCTACAGAGGGAGAGAAAGAGACAGAGAGGAGGGAGTAGCGTTGTTGTGATGCTTAGCAGGAAACGTAAAATAACATTACCGAGACAAGAGCACAAGGGAAGCAAAACAAACAGCGTAGTACAACAACGGATACCGGGAACATCCATGTTTGGAGAGAAAAGATACAGTACCAGGAGAAGGGTCACAAGAGGAGAAAATTAAGATAGAAAATACAGTATAATTAATAACACAGGATTTTTCTTATGGATCCCTGGTTCCTCCTATGTCCAGTGAGGAAGAAAATTAAGATACAAATACCTCTGTGTGGAATTAAACAAATTGCATTTGCAAGCATAAACATCAATGGTCCATGCGAGGCAAGGAATTTTAGGAGTGCTTTTTTAGCAGCGGGTGAATGGAAAGAGAAAGTCAGCTCAATGGGGGAGTAATAAGGTACATTAACCAAATGTTTGTAGTGTTAAGTAGGCTCTATTCTAAGCCGCCCACCCCCATCCCCCATATCTATGCTTAAAGGTGAGCGTGAAGCCGTCAGCAGGAGATCAACATGCTAAAAGCACTGAGGATGGAATCTATTAACTCAGCGATCGCAGCACCACACACTCTGGACTCTGCAGCGGCTCAGAATGGCTGACACACTAACTATGCAAACACGCATGCAGGCATTTTCATTCCAGAACAATTACAAATGGTAGCCATCTTCAAGTTCTGCACGTTTTTCATTACAAATCCATATCTGGAGAAAATGCACTTAAGGGAGTTCGATAAAACTGCCAGTGTGTGTCTTTTAGCAACTAAAGCTGCAAACAATTTGTGACAATATTGACAGGATTGTGGCACAGCTTAAAGCCACAGGTAATGGAAATAAAACAAATTAGCTTCAGCATTCAGCCATGTTGGGTATGGCTCTACTGACAAGCAGAGATTAATGATACCAGATCAATCTGGAGATTCTGTTAAACAATGATATATCAAAATAAACAATTCTCAGGTTCTACGTAGTTATATACAACCATATTCTTCACACGTCCTCATCCACAAGAGAGCACAAGGCACGACTGCCTCCTCATATATATATTCTAGTTCCCAGCTCTTCTCTACAAAAAAGGGCATGTAAATATTTTCTGTGTAATCATTTTCTTGTCCTTGAGTATCATAATCTTCAGTGTAAACTGCAGACCCACCCTTCTTAAAGTACTACTGACTCACCAACTATTGTACTTTTACAAAGGTGAGATAGAAATAGACAGAAAAATACAGCTAGATGTAGATAAATGCATTTAGATAGCAACGCCCACTATTAGATACAGAGAGCAAAGCAGAAAACACAAAAATCCAGACAGCAGCCATTATTCTGGTAGACCATCGACCAGAACAGGTAGAAAATCTAAGCCCTTAACTCTAGTCTTTACTCTAAGTATTTATAGTACTAAGTATGCTCTCTCACATCACAGATCCATGACCCTTAACAGGATGGTTGAAAGGAATGGATGGATGGATGGATGGATGGATGGATGGATGGAGGATGGATGTATGTATGGATGGATGGTTGGATGGATGGAGGATGGATGTATGTATGGATGGATGGTTGAATGGATGGATGGATGGATGGATGGATGGATGGATGGATGATGGATGGATGGGTGGATGGATGGATGGATGGCTCTCCCCCATCAGACCTCAGACAGCAGTAGCCTCCTTTCTGGTCGGCTCATTCTTTCAGCCAAAAGAATTACAGAACTCATTCGATACATTTTGTTTTATTGCTTTGAGCAGAAAAAATGTGCCCTATTCACTTCTATTCACTCATATAAAAGAGGTGGATTTAGAAAAAAGCAAGTGTTGAATGGAGATATACTGGTACTGTATAGTCTTCAGGGAAAGGAAATGTAAGATAATTTAGTCAAAATATGGCCTAGGATTTAGCACTTGGTTTGACATGTTAATATATATTATGTGGAAATGTGCAATTTTTTAAAAATACACCTTCAATTCTGCAGTCCGCTTACATATCTACTAGACATTTTCCATCATTTTTTTTCCACACAGTAATGCAACTTAAATAATTAATGTGCTTACTTTGCTCTGTGGTGTATCAAATACCTTAACCTTTGTCAATCAATTAATGAAAACAATTAGTCATTAAAAAAACAAACAAACAAACACATAGTGATTGACCAATAATTAAATTTCATTCCCATTGCATAGGCGTTGTTTTTGAAGGAGAAGAAAACGCAATATAGTGATACCTCACCACCACCACCACCCCCAGCTCCACCCACATTTCCATAGTGATACTAGCCTGCATGTTTTGTTCTCTTCTCTCAGTGGGATCCTCCATAACTCCAGGGTCCAAGATTAAAACCCCAGTAAGACCATGCACTGCAGGCACTGCCCACACACAGGAACTCTCAGACAAAAGCAGTCAGTGTAAAAAGAATACTCGGGTGTCCCTGTGGTGTAAGGCTGATGCTGTGTAATTGCAATGTCCCCACTTCCATTCCAACTAGGAACCTTTACTACATGTCATCCCTCTGCCCCTCTCCCCATGTTTTGTATCTGTCTCTAGTACCGAATACTCAGTATAAGAAATATGTTTTTAAGTACTTTAATATACATATTTTTAGATATCAATAGTACTAGTACTGTTAAGCAGAAGTAAGTAAAACTTACTTACCAAATTCTGACAATGTGTATTTCTGTTGATATGATTGTAAATGTGCATCTCTGAACCCAAGACTGGGTCACTAGCTTGGAGCACAATCTTCTATCTCTGATTGCCTGCTAAGTTAATAGACCCTTTTCACAGCAGACAGTCTGTTGTCTTGGGTCATCCAAACACAAGTGCACAGCCAAGACACATCACCGTTTACACCTGTGTCTATTGTCCAGCTGACATGTTTTCAGATTTCGGTCTTTTGTTCGTTCAGTTCTGCTAGAAGGTCAAAGGGCCCTGTCCTGGCACTGTGCAACTGGTACTGACTTCAGAACTGAATTGTTTGGAATAAGCAAAGCAACTGTACATTTCTGTGTTTGAGAGGTGTGTGTTGCTATACAAACATTACAAAGCAAATTCATGAGTCTGCCTAAGAAGGAAAGCCTGCAGGAGATTGTGAGCGGCTTTGAAGAGAGATGAGGCTTCCCTCATTGCTGTGGATCAGTGGATGGATCCCAAATTCCAATTACTCCTCCTTGTAATAATGCAAAGGACTGTTACAACAGCAAAGTCAGCTACTCAATTATATTGCAAGCTGTAGTGGATCATCTCTCTCAGTGAATAATATAAGTCTGGTACCTGCATGACCTAAATCCCCCCGCTGACATGTCAAAGCAGAAAATGCACAAGTGTAAATAATAACATTATTGATGGCTCCTTTTCATTAAGTGTCCTAGTAAGCCATGTCATTGAGTAGGCAAACACAGTATCAGATCCATGCAACTGGCTCATCTGAATGTAATGCAGCCTTCATTAATATTATTGATTCCGCCTTTGCTTTTCCTACTGTGACTAGTCACAATGTCTACTATGAAAAGGGTCTATTGTGTTTAAACTATGATTATTTTCTGAAAGATAATGAAAAATGCAGCATTCAAAACACATGCATGGGGACAGGAGTCCCTTTTATTTTCTTCCAACAATGACAATGGGTAATACAAATCTCTTAAGCTGTTACACGCTATAGTGACATGCTGACCATCATATGACATCATATAAACTGACAGAAGAGAATCAAAAATACATCCATGACAGGGATATTAGTCACTTTCAAAGTTACTCATCAAAGCCCTGCTAGTCATGACGATGATGCTACAAATTTACCCAGCCGAGGTAATCAAAATGTCATGTATGTAGTGTAAAACAGACCTTCTTCCTTCTGTTTCGTTGAAACATTTCATGTTGTAGCCCGGTAATCTCAGGGAAATGTATTTACTATGCAAAATGGATTTTGTGTATATAAGGAAGATATACCTCAGTACTATACAGTACTAAACTACCACAAATAATGATGCATTAGTTTGGGGTTGAAAAGCCAACTGTGCTTTACTTGAAAAGTTGTGAGGGATTGTAGTCGTTCCGTATTGCAATGCTGCATTGGGGATGTCTGCTTTTTGCCTACAATCTTTCCAGTCAACCTTTGTGTCTTGGGTTCCCGGAAAATTTGTGTTATTTCAAAAATGTATGCTTGGTGTAAAGTCTATGAATATGCTCATTGTGGAGTAAAAAGTTACTTTTGGCAAGTATTAAGTTGATCAAATGATCAAATAGAATAACATGAAGTCAAATATTGGGCAGAGTATTCGATTTTATGATGCTTTGAAATGTCCCTCCAAGCACTAAAATTAATATTAAAGGTTCTCTATGTAAGTTTTTGCTATTATCACAGCTGTTTACGTACCAGGAGCTTCAGCCATCCTTGCATTTACAAGACAATAGGTTGGAATATGCCCTCTGGAAAGGAATACTTCATCTTTCCATCTTGATCTTAGGCAGACTGGACGCTATAGTGACTCACTGTCACAAGGTGAGACAGAATGGGCTAGCAGATTAACATGCTAACTAGAAATAGATGCAAAACAGGAGTTAACATTGGCATCGCTCTCTACTGATTTAGACAACTCTTGTCAAGTAAAGGAATGAAGTTTGAAGCTGAGCTTGTAGCATTTCTTTTTGACTGCTTAGTATACAGCTGTTAATACTAACACTGGCTACGTAGCAATAGCAGACACTGATATATAGACCCTTAAACTGAATCTTTATTTGAAAGATAAGTTCAGGATTTTTGAACCTTGGCCTTATTTTCCCATGTTTTTGGGGGTATAAATAATCGACAGGGACAAGTCTTTGCAATCAATTCACTACTGAGCAAGATCGGTATACCTGGTGACGGCTAAATAGGTTTGTTTGATTGTGTTATTGTGTGGTAGTTTTACAAGAGGGGGTCAAGGGAGTAAAGGATCTGAATACTTCTTCCACAGCTGAAACTAACACAATAACACAAACATACTCCTGTGTTCTAGAAAGTAAAATTACAGTTTTTGTCCCTGGAGTCTGCTGGCTTTGAACAGGGCCATACAATGGCTGTTTCTGATTAAATTCTATTATTCTTTACCAAAAAGCTCTATCTCTGTAGGAATCCTATCTCCAATGTATTCAGACACTTATAATAACAATCTAAGCCTGTCAGTGGCAAAAACGAGCTCTTCTGGTGGATGCATTCCGACACGGACAAATGGCCCATTCAATTTCATTGCAGTAGCTGTTTAGCGGCTGCCAGGTATACCGTTCTCACTCAATAGCACACTGATTGCAAAGATTTTTGTCCCTATCAATTATTTACCCCCAAAAAACAAAGGGGCCAGCTTTCCAATTTTCCTAGAGCTATCTTTTCATTCTACTGGCACACTGCAGACGCAAATCTTGTGTTTGTTCCGGTTAATATATCTATGTAAGATTCTAAGTGGCTGTTTATCTATATAAATATAGATATATATAAATATTTTACATGTTTTTTTCAGTGGTGTCATTTGAGGTCTCCATCTCAGTCCAGAATCATGAAGCACTCTAGTATCTGATCAGTTAGTGCCGGGGTTATTGAGAACAGGCTGAAAGTGAGTTTTGACAGCCGAGATTTCTGGAAGTAATAACTGAGTCATTGGGATTGATCAGAAACTCTATCAATCCCCTTCAGTTAGTTTAAGGGTATTTTGTGCTGTGAGGCAGGAGAAATCTTATATTCTGCACCTTTGAGATAAAAAAATTTCATACCATCTCTTCAAAATCTGTTTATTTTTCTGAAGTACAATCTTCACATACTTAATTTAAACATAAGTAAAGGGGAGATTACTTTCAAGTAAATAGCTCTCAATAGAGCCAGTTCCAATTTCCATCCCACCAAAATGTTTGGCTTGCTCTTAAAAGAAATGTGAGTCATGCTGTCATGGATCTTTTTAGTCATGTTGTATATTCATCATACGGCAAAGTCCAACATACAAAGGAGTCAGCATCATAGGAAGATGCATGGCTACCTTTGTTGCTATGGTTGATTATTTGTCAACAAAATTCAAAAACTGTCCATGTTCTTGGTGTCAAAACGTTGAGAAATATTGCTGTAAGATTTAAAGCGTGATGATTTACAGCCGTATGTTTTACAGTGTGACCTCAAATACACACTGTATTCTTACTCTGTCACAGATGAATAATCTTCTTTGCCTCCCGCTTCATGTCCTTCATAGAGAAAGGACACTTTATTGATCCTTGACTGAGACTCTAGATAATCAATTTGAAGAAAGCCTGACTCTACCTAAGAGCCAACGCTGAGAGTAACAGTTTTCCGCACACACTTATGCACTTGTGCTGCCTCCATGGAAAGCAAACTTTAGACCTTTATGTTTGCTATCAAACAAAGGTCTGTTGATCAAAGCCACACTATAAGCACTCCTTACGTTGCCTTCACACAAGTTATCACAGTTACTATGACACAGACACCTCAAGGTACAAACACTAAACTTAATTTATGCTTGGTCGCCTAACTGTTTGGATTTTTGCCTTTTGTTACTTTGCTGCATCTCATCCTACATTTACCCTGGCGACATTGTGTTGCAGTAAAGAGAAATGATTAATCTCACGCTGAACAGCCTCTCCATACTGCAGGCTCAAAGATGTCATTTCTACTTAGTTAAGAGAATTTTTCTTAAACAAAATCTAATATTATATTCAACTCGGTTATATTTCTTTTTCTCTCTATTTTCTTAACAGCCCTTGACATTGGCCACCACATGATGAAGCTCTACATATGTGTCAGTATTTACTGCAGCCTCCTGCTATGTCACTTTCTATATATGTTTCCTTTAATGAGGAAATGTCAAGAGGGTTGAATGACGGAGCATATATTGAGTTTTTTCTCAGTCTAGTCAGAAGATGGGGATGAATGTGCAGAAAGAAGGACAAATTCCTGTCCTGCCAGATGAAAGCCGATTAAAAAAGGTCTTTCTGAACTGGATTGTTTATAAATCCAGTTTACACAAGTAATATTAACAATTCGCGATAAATACCCCATGTTGACTATTGAAAAGATGTAAGATATGTAAAAATAAAGAGCTGTAGATACATTACTTTTATTGCTTGCTTTAGCTTGTGGGGTAAGAGGTACTTAAATATTTTATTTGAATAAAAGCGGCAATACTTCAATATAAAAACAGTACATTACATGACAAACAGACCTCACTTCTGCTTTCATTTGAATACCCCTTCATACAACATCATTAGATCATAGTTACAGATGCATGACTGTGTAAGCAGCATTTGAACTAAAAAACACGTGGGTTTACCGTAGGTGTATAGGTCTTTTCAACACTTCATATACTGTTGTAATTGTTTATTTCAGTGGTCCCCAGCATAAGGGAAAGAATTCCGCTATGTAAATTCTCTTCAATCTTTACTTTATATTTATATTTGAATGTAACTACTTGATCACTTTACCTCTTAGGGCCTGTAATAATTATCTCCACATTTGTGGACACTTAATATAACTCCATTTTTGGTTACTTTATCATGACAGAGTTCTCCACACTGCTTGGGAGTAGCATCCATAACAGATCCATTATAATATTGTAACAAGAGTTACTATCTTGTATTCTTGTATTTCAAAATTATTTAATTGCTGACACCCTTAATCCAAGATGGCCGACTATATAGTGCACTATGCTGTGTAGTGAACAGGCAGTGATTGTGGACATACCTGTGGCTTTGTTTTCAAAAGTCACAAGCTGTGACAAGTTTGTCAACAACTGGTTTATACTAAAACGACATTTTTTATTTTGCAAGCCGGTCATATGTACAATCTTGATCTTCAAGGTAACTTCCTTATAGTAGCTTCCTTATAGCAGTCAAACGATGTTAATGGAGTAAAAAGTAAAAATATTGTCCTCTAAATGTAGTTGAGTATTGAACAGCAGAAAGGAATTACTAATGTAAGTTGCAAATACCTCAAGATTGTACTTATACATGAGTAAATGTACTTTGTTACTGTTTTGCCAGGTTACCCAGCAATGAGTTGGTGGGAGAAATTTCATTCATCCAGGGCTCCCAAATTAATACTGAATGAATCAATCCGAGCTGTGTCATCAGGGCAAACAGTACAAATGTCTCTTTGGCAAAGAGGAAAAAAAAGGAGCATTGTTGTATGAAAAAAATCCCCAAACAGCAAATTAGCAAAAAAAAGTAGGGAACACAGAAACCTAAAGAGTGGAATCTTGGGTCTCAATAATACAAATAATAAAGGGTACGCATTGACAGTTTTTCATGTGATACCACCCACTCAGCCCCTCAGATGGCTAATGGGTGCTGTGAGTAGAGAAAGTGCTACCCTGGGAGTAAAAAAAAAAAACCCTTTGAGATCATTTTCCAGTCTTTCTCTTTTTTTGGCTCATGTCTATCTTACATTACATCAAACTCGTAAAATGTAGGGCAGAGCTCTTAGGCTGCATTTTAGGCGGTAGGTATACGGACCATGTCTGACACCTGCAATAACTGATTGTTTTGGCCACTTGGGGGCAGCAGAAATTTGTGAACTTTGTCTTGTGGAAAAGGGTACAATCAGGATTCATTGCTGGGTCACATTACTCTGCAGTAGCACCCCAATATTGTTAAGATGTCTACTTGCAATAGGAAAGGAGTCAATTGCCGTTTTTAGCTTGGCTTAAAAAACCCATATATACGCGCTAATGTGGTGTGAAAAAAAAGTGTATAAGATGGTGGTTTGTGGGTGGGGTGTATATCTGTAAACACTGATTTCTACACCTGTTAAGAAAACAATATACAGCTTTTGAAAAATGATTTGCTTGACTTTTGGCAGAGCGAGGCTAACTGTTTCCCATTAGGTAGTCTAGGATAGCATGGCTTACATTTTCCAAAGCTTCTGCACAAAGCTAATGTCAAGCTATAGAAATCCCTGTACTAGAAGCACAGAGATTATGTTGATATCATCATTCTTATCTGCCTACATGTAGGTAGCAATGCATGCATACTAGTGTTCATTCTCGTGTTTAAAGTCGGACAATAAAACTGTTACCAAATCATCGGCAACGGCAACAGTAACACCTACACTTTTCCATCAAGACCCACATGGCAGAGTACCACCAACTCATAAAAAACAGGCTTAAAAGTCCACTCACCATTTTTAGAAATGCTAAATACACAGTCAGAGCCAACAAATCATTATCAGTCTTACAGCATAATGAAGGCAGTAACAGGTAGACTGGTGAATGCGCTTCAGCTTTGCTTTTAAATAAGATACAGTGCTTGTATTAGCTTTTCTTAAAGCAGGTGGCTTTTAAGTTCTGAGGCCCTGATTGAAAGTGCTTGGTCATCCTCTGTCTCTTATCTAGACTCTGAAACAGTCCAACCACAGCTTTATCTACAGGTATTCTGTGAGATTACTGAAGATTTGGAATTAAAAGCTCCCTATTGCAGTCCATTTGTTTTGTACCAACAAAAAATTGATTGGATGGCAACGTCACTTGCTGAAATGGGCGTTCAGCTGCAGCAGCTCTCTTCTCGGTTTTATAAATGCCCCTATTTTCTTGAAGCCTTTGACGGGCAGGTAATGATAAACAACAATTGAAGCTTTCTGATCTAAATTTTAAAATGAAACTGAGTCCAGGTTATTGACAGTGTGTAGGATTTCTCAGTTCTTCTGAAATTAAACTGGGGAGAAGTAGCTGTACACACGGGTATTAGGTCACATTTGTATAAGCACTACACTTATAGTCAGGTATTGCATAATCACGACTATCAGTGATATCATACATAATTAATTCTGGCTGTGAAGTACAAAAAAATTGCTGCTGCTATCCAAACAGACACTTTGTGTAAAAATAATATGCAGTCAAGCATTCATATAGTGCAGTCTATGGTGCACTCAGCCATCCCTCCACCCACCAATCCAATATACTACACTACAAATGACATGGATGTGCAACGGCACATATGCACACCCTGCCGCACAGTTCACAGAGGACACTAGTCATTTGGACAGGTGGCAAGGGGAGTTAATCTAAATGACATTGTAAGATGGAATATTCTAGTGCAATATCTTGGTAAGAGAATCCAAGGTATACAGATATAAATTGTTGTTTGGCCTCTCCCTGCCCTGCTTTGCACCTCACTATGGACTTTCATTTTCTGCCTGGAGCAGAGAACATGCAGTTTGTGTGATTTCCCAACTTACATATACAATGTGTGCGCATTTGTTTGTCTGGAAATGTCAGAGCATTCAAGCTTTACTGAATTGTGTCTCGTTTATGCATTCATGTGTTTGTGGGCTTTCACATATGTGAAATTGTATTTGCATGTAGAGATGTGATGTGTTGTGTGTGTGTTGATTTGTTTGTGTACTGATGTGTAACAATAGGTGTCTACGCGGTTGTTGGCGTGTGTTTCCTGTAGAAAGTAGATGAGTGAGATGCTCCTTTGCCCCCAGCTCACAGTTGCCTGGGGTTGAGCAGAAAGTGTGAGGAGCTCCATGAAACCCAAAGGGCTACAGGGAAAAAAAAACTATCCTCCTGAAGAAATGGTGAGCAGTGCTGGGTTTGATGTTCATAGAGGCTGAGAAGAAAGGGAAAGAGAGAAAAGCAAATAGAGAGGAAATAGCGGTTGATATGCTGTTGCTCTCTTCCGATCCAACGAGAAAGGTGCACTGTTCATACCAAAGAGTTTCATTTAGTCATTAGTCTCTATCAGCACCCATCTGTTAGTGTTAGTGTATTTAAGAGAGCTATCTTTATCGCTCTCCTTGATTTGATGATCTAGTGGTAATTTCAGATTTATAACAATATAACTCTAATGATGACGATGGGAGAACTGAGAGCATATGAGGGCAGGAAACAGAGAAAAATACTTTGTGTTTTTCTGTGTGTACATACAGAAACACATATCTATGCTTTTTCCCCATATGTATATGTATGCATCAGAACATGCATGTATGTGCAGAAACAAGCAGGATAGGGTCCAATTCCTAGCATTGTCCCCATCACTGAATAGGCTGTTAATGGAGAGTAATGAGGGAGTGCTTTCATGGCAGATGGGCCTTCGCTGCAACTGTGTTTTACTCTGACAGAGTAAAACTGACCCAAGCGAGACATCAGCAAGCAAGCAGCCACTCCCTGCTCTGATTAAGCCCAATATGTGTTGCGGGAATGTAAAGGGCTTGTTCGCTGAGTTTGCCTCACGCCGCCATACCCCAGGAAGTAAGAGTAAGTATCATTTCGCCATAGCACCTAGAGTCATATTAAATGACAAAAGCCCTGGCAGTGTCAGCCAGGCCCAAAATCTGTTAGAGGGCCATCTTCTTCACTGGAGTGTGAAATTATTTTAGCTCTCTGCTCATTATAGGATTTTAAAATGCATTATAGTTAAGGCTTTTATGGTGTGCCGCGACATTAATTCAATTTGCCCGATTCACGCTTTCTTATTATCACACTCAGTTCAAGCTACAGGGGGAGGAAGCTGCTGAGCAGTGCTCCCCAGCCTTATCTCTAAAGGATATAAACTACACTACCCAGCTCAATCAGAGCCTGCACAGACTGTTCCATCCATTCATCCACTTTTACTCTGTCTCCCCCTCTTCTTTTCTCCAGATGCTGCTTCCTGTGGTGACCTCCATCTTTCTTTCCATCCTCTATCACTCTCTCCATTTCCTTCTGAGTCAGTGATTGATGGGAGTTTTCCCCGGACCACTTTCGATATCTTTTCCATAGAAAAACGTATATAGGCAAACAAACGTAGTCACACACAGCCCATGTGCAGTCAGAGACACCAACGCAAACAAACACACACATACTGCAAGGCCGGGCCAGGCAGAAGCAACAGAGGGAGCCACACAAGTTTAATGGGAAAACAAGCCACAGTGTATGGGTGAGACAGCAATAATCTATCACTGAAACCAGAACCTGGGTCTGTGTTTTTTAGCACACCAGAGACGCAGGCATTCTGGGAACATCCTCTCACTGTCTGTTATTGTGCAATGGTGCCTTAATGAGTTGAAATTACAAATGTATTCCTGTGGAAATGCAGCAGATTAGTATAGAGCAGCAGCGTGAATGTGAACTCAAGCTCCAACAGTGTTCCTCCAATCTGAATGCTGCACACTCACATGAATGCACACTTACAAAACACACATGGACACGGTTCGTCCATTGTCTGCATTGCACATGCAAACACATGCACGCAAAATATGCCAAACACGTCACTAGTCACATGCAATAAACTGTAACTCAGCATGTGACTTTGCTCTGGCTTATTGGTAATGGGGGAAGAGGAACAGAGGATGAGGATAAAGTCCTCATTTAGATATCTAATCCAGTGAGCAGTCTGTCCTGTGTGGCCCATCATCTCCCGTCATTAGCAGCAGGCCAGCAAGATTAAACAAGATCAATGTTTATCACTCACTGTGTGTGAGAGAAATCAAGTGTTAAACTCCCCAATGTCATCACGATTTATCACAGCATCTGCTATCGGAGCAAAAGTTAGCAATGGAAATATATGATTACATCTAACATACGTGGTAAATAACAAAGTTTATCAACTTTAATGCCCCAAATCTGTGATAATATTTACATGTCGACCTTGGATGAGCAGAGTCTCATATTAATATTTTTAAAGAGTAATGCTCCATCAGCGGGATTGAGTGCAAATATGTATATGGTGATCTCAAACTCAATCCAAATGTTAGGACAAGCTGAGTGACTCATTTGTAACTTTGAGCATACAATTATTCATGGGCCTAATCCAACATTTTGGGACAGATCCTCAATTTAGAATTTGACAGACACAGCCATTTCTCAGTGAGAGATATCCATCAAAACCAAGTTAACCCATATTCACACAATTAATTATTGAAATTACTCAATTAAATTGCAGCTGTGGTGTCAGGGCAGAAAGGGCAGCAGTAATTATGAGCTGATAACTTGCGGAAAAATGTCATGCAAAACTGTGGAGAGAGTCTAAACAGCAGACATGTAGTTCTTGCTGTGTAGGATACGCGAAAGAATTTAAATTAGCACTGCCCACTCTGTTTTTTTGTCATTTCCATTGTTTCAGTTTGAGAAATAGATGTTATCAGGGCAGCAGCAAACTCTGTTCACTCAGTTCCAGGTCTTGATCCTTAATGTGTAGCAGTGGTGCGTGTCTGCGGCCGCGGCAAGGCCGCCACCACTAACTAAACAGCAGCATCTCTATCCCATCCTTCTCAGCACATCATAAGACTGTAGAGACCATATGGTCTGATTAGTCCACAGAATTAAGCCCTACACTGTCGAGGCAGAGAGTGAAAAAAAAAAAAGGAAGAAACCCATACACATTCACTAGTTCCGCTGAGAACAGACACACACAAAAGCATACAATAAGCAGTCAAAGCCAGATCACAAAACAAGCAGGAAAAAAATGGTCTTTTGTATGTCGTCTATTGTGTCGTTTAGATCCCGTTTCCATATCTCTCTATATATCTCCCATCTCTCTTACACACAAGCGCTCTCAAACTCACATCTTAAAATATCCATGTAGACCCATGTTCATCAGCCACACCACACTTTCTCTGCATCAGACACATACTAATGTAATCAGTGATACTCTGGCATAAATAAAGTAGTACACTAGTTCTGTGTTTCTGGAATTGATTAAGTAACATAATCCTGAGATGGACATCATCTTCAAACACATTTTTGAATCCGCGCCACAATACTCTTGCCTTCTTCGGTCTTTTTGATCACCAGTCAGACTAAAATTTAGCAAAAGTATTTTTCTTCTTTCTACCATCTCTTTGTGCTTGGCAGTCATTTTCATCTTTTCAACAAAAAGCCACACTCTCACTCAGTGTGCAAATTGGTGTCGCACAATTACTGCAATTTCTGCAATTTGTGCGCTTTTCTCCAAAGCAAAGTTCATGGCATGTCAAAACATCTCACTAGGCAACTTGGCCAGCCATGTGATCTTTTTTCCAGCATTAAAAATCTTGTTCACAGTTCACCCAGCAAAGCTTTCAAAGTTGTCTGCGTCCTGTGTGTTTATCAGTGTCTCCTTTGGCCACAGAGAGCAGGGCTGCAACCATTGTTATGCTCAGTTAATTGGACCTTTGGGTACAAAAGGTTGAGAAATTCAAGACCAAAGAGATAAATAAGCACGAGCATTGAATTCCCATGACATATCCCAGCACCATCTCCAATTTTCCCTTGCTCATTCTAGCCTATAGGCGGGCTTGTCTGAAAGGCTGATTCATTAGAGCGCTTCAGGACAGTTCTATCAGCCCTTTGACTCAATCACACACCTACCTCTCTGAGTTTGTAAACTATCACCAACAGTCTGTCACAGCCTATTCTGCGACACATAAATTGTTGTTTAAAGTGATGTTTTCTGACTGGGAGCAAAACAGCTCCTGGTTAATCAATAGCACAAAATCAATTCAACACTCTCTGGGGAAATGCCACCGAGAGGCTTTCCAGCATGCAAAGGTGGGGCCAAAACAAAATGCTTTAGACGGACGAGGGAAATGGCAGGTGTGGAGAGGACGAGGCAGTGAAATAAACTCTTAATGTATTCATTACAGATCATTCTAAATTCAGCCAGTCATACCTAACACAAAAGTAGAAAATTAACTACATCAATATAACCCTCAAACTCACACATGGTCACATCATAGATTGGATTTAATAAAACTTGTGATGGTGATAGGCTTCTTGTGCAATGTACGAGTCATGCTCATTTATCACGTAGGTGGAAACCAGGCTTCATGGAGGCATTCTGGAAACCTGTGCCGCTGGAGGTCAGCAAGACATTTACCTGACAGCGCCTGCCTCTGTGCAATGTCTGGAGTTGACAATGTCTGCAGTAATGGGCATCAATAATGCAGACTCTTAGCCGGATAAAAACTCCCTGTCGCCATGACTGTCATCACAGCACTGCGCCGTTTGCAGCACTAGTATCTCCCAATATACCTCATACAACAAATTTGGATAATTCCCACTATATAGGTTGGGTGTTTAGGTTTCTGCTGTAATGAGACATACAGTACATCCCACATGTATACTGAATGACAGACACATACATACCAAATTGTTCCATATGTTTGGCCTTGATAATTACTGTATGTTTTCTGGCAGTTTAGGTCAGTTTATCCGGTTGTGACCTTAGCATACACACAATATCTTCTCTTTGTCCCTCTTCTTGCTTTAGTGGTAGTAAGGAAGCAATGATATCTTATTGTAAGATCTTTATGATACTGACCTTATTAAGCAGATCACATATCGGCCACATGGGGCGGATTCCAATTAAATACAATTTCTGTCGTTACCATAATGTCATGATAAGGTCTGGTATTTCTGCTATTAGTTACATTCATTAGGTCAAAACAGTTTTTTGTGCCACAGCAGTCCCGTGAGATTGGAGCATCAGTTGCTTCAGCAAGTTCCCAGTAGCAACATGTTTACAGTTCACATGACAAAGACCTCTGGCAGCTGTAGCAATTATGATTCCTGTCAGTCGCTGGTAGAGTGATATTTTATGGAGACACGTTTGTAAATAAGGAGGTTGGGGTGGTGAATGAGTCAACTAACTAACCTTAAGGAAGCTGTAGTTGTTTTAATCACGCTGATGAAGTTCCCTTAACCTTAACAGAGCTGCATTTCTTGAAACCAAAAAAAATGTGTTTCCCCAAAAGTAACAAAGTTGTTTCTTGTAGGCAAATACCTGGCCTCATGTTACAATACATAAAAATGATCCCATTTAGTTATTTAGAGAGCACTGGTATGGGATCAATACTGAGAAAATCAACAGAAACCTGGAATATGATATGAGAATTAGTACTGAGAAAGTCAGATTGGTACCTCTCTATCCGCCATATAACAGACAGTATTCTGTCTTTCTAATACCCTATCTTTTGCTTCCTCCCTTCATTCTAAAGGGCAGGTCATACTTTTCTTCTCATCTTCCCTCTATTTGCCCCCAAACAATCTTCCAACAAAAACTAGCGCACACTGCCCTTTTCACAGCTGTACGGTACTATATTTATTTCCCACCCCCGCGCCCCGTAGCTATTCTCTCTGCACTATAGGCTAGAGCACATGCACACCTTATTCCCCTCCTGCCCCAACTGTTTCTCACTTCTGCCCGCTAACCATCTGACAATTATGTTTCACCAAGCTGACCTCTCATCAGCAGTATACAACTCCTTGCCTCTGAACTGGCTGCCCTTTACTTACCTTCAGTAAAGCTTATAGGCACACAGGAAAAAAACAGTCTCACAAACTGGCCCGCTTTCACAAAGTCCTTCCATCTTTTTATGCCCCCATCCTTCCCTTACTTTTTCATTCCTCCTTACAGGTTCTCACTTTTGTCTCACTCAGCCTTCTTGGTCACAAGGCCTTGCTCTGTGACCATGCTGGCAACATTACAGCTTGTCTTGACCTTTCTGTGCCCCTGATAGTAGTGTCTTGTATCCACTTTAAATATCTCTTCCACATGTACAAGAGAGCCACTTTTCTTCATCTTCCCTGTTCTTGTTCTCTGTGCTTAATCCAATCTTTAAAAAACTGTGGCACACATCCTTGCGCTTCCCTCCTACAAGGCACCAGATACATGCTAGGACTGTAGAAAAGATAGGACTGCAGAGATGTTGCATAGACACATCCATTTGATATTTGAGAGACCACAGAGTAGAAATCAAATGCTGCAGGCATGTTACAGCTTCACAGTGTGTCATCAGAAAGAAACACATCTGAGAATCTCTGCTGCGGGGAAGCTGGATTTAGAAAGGACAGTCATAAAATTTAACACACGCACGGAGTGATACATAAACATATTTTCACGATTAGATATGTGGATGAAAGAAGCCACATGTATATGCACATGAAACCACACACATACTAACAATCCCAGAAAATATAACGTAATCACCACGGACATATTTTTTACTACATTGAATAAATGCAGACAGCTTTTGTGAAATTGTTTTCTATTTAAACAAACATCCCCCACAGTCACAAATTACAAACAAAAATGAGATCGGGTCTCTTCTCAATTCATTTCACATCACAAGGGGGAATATGCAAATATAGTGATGATGGTGGTGT
Organism: Istiophorus platypterus; assembly: GCA_016859345.1. NCBI lineage: Eukaryota > Metazoa > Chordata > Actinopteri > Istiophoriformes > Istiophoridae > Istiophorus > Istiophorus platypterus. Next base: position 9,419,287 of record CM029121.1, read on the forward strand.
TGAGCTGGGGTGGGGTGGGGGTAGCAAAGGGGAAATTGGATTAAAGACAGCATGAGGCGAGATGCTGACTATGAGACAGAGACAGCAAGAGAGAGGAGGACAGAGAGAGAGAGAGAGAGAGTGGAAGAAGATTCCCCGACAAAACAGGTCGAGAAGAGGTGATTACCAAAAGCTTAACGCCACCCTGCCCACAGAAACCTAAAGGAGAGCAAGTAAGCACTCTGATAGCCCCCACTCCGACTCACAAAGGACTGCGCCACTTGTTCAATACTCCTCCTAACCCGTCAAATACTATTAAAAGATTCCTACTCAGGTGCAAAGAAAAGGATTCTTAGGGTTGGACGACCACAAGCAAAATTCCCCACCAATACAAATCTAAACTGACGTCCTCTGTGGGCCAGAAAAAATCCTATACAGGACGAGCTGTAGAGGTCCCTCACTCCCTCTCCTCAAAACAACACCACATAACTGTGTGAGTCACGAGTCATGGCCTACTTCCATTCCTTTTTTACCTTTTTTCTTATACTGCTGGTTTGATACACAAGGGCTATGTCAGAAAAATATCACTTCATTGTTTTCTCTGGGGATTTTTGGTGTACTGAATATAGTTTAAGGAGGTAAATATTTTTCCATTATTAGCAGGGGATCTAGTCAAGGAGAAAGGAGGAATAGTTTCATGGTGCCCTGAGCAAGCAGACTCCTTAGACAAACAAGGTGATACACTTGTGTACTAAATCTAAAGCATCAGGGTGGGAGGAACACTGTCAAAGCTAGTCAGGGATCCTGAAATCCTCTATGTGCATTCAGTGAAGTCCTAATTAGATCCAAACCCCCAAGAAATGTCTTATTATGATCTCTAAATGAGTACAATAATCGAAAAAATAATGCTTTATACTACATGTAAACTCAGATGAAGAGCTACACAACCTAATTTTCTTTTCAAGTTAAATAAAGTTTTGAGTAAAGTATAATTAGAAGAAAAGAAATTGAGTAAAATGTTTGTTTTGCTTTCGCAAAAGTGAAAGGGGTGTAATTAAAAAGTAAGTGGTGTAATGAATCACAGCGCCACGATGGCAATATGAAATATAAGAATATTACCTAAAAAAAATGAGCGAGAGTAAAGAATAAGTGTAAACCAGTTAAACAACACACTGAGCAGTCACGTGTGAGAAAATGTCACATGATTATATTAACTGATCATTTTATGCCGAAAAAGCCTTTTTATCATAATTTTTGATTAAAACAACTGACTACAAAGACAGCTCAGTGTTGAAACACATCACATCTAAGAGTGAGCCATTGGGGGGGGTACAGGATGGGTTTTTGGTGAGGACATACACTTCAGCTACGTATGTCAACGAGGATGGATGGACCCCATACTGAGAGTAATCCAGGACTGCCGTCGCATCCCCCCATTGTCCAAAGTGTGCCAGAATAATTTATCTGAGATATCCAAGTGTCAAACTAGACTTTATAATCTCCATTTGAACAGCAGGAAAAAAAAACAGCTCTAATCCTTATGCTGTAACCACAGCAAATTTATTAACATAAGAAAGCCTTGCACCAGTGTGATTAGCATTTCATGCCCACATTAACCAGTTAATGAGCGCATTCACTACACATTTAGTAAATCTGCATTCACCAGCTAATAACCACATGCACCTTTTTGACACACAGACTTTAATGAATGTGTGTATTCTTGGAATCATCCAGGAGAGCAAACATTACGCTTTTATGCAGAAAATCAAGCACTAACGTAAACATTTCCATGCAGACTATAAGAGATGGCTGTATGGTGATAATGCTCATAGTCATAGTTGTATCAACAATATTGGTGTTGTAAAAGAGGAAGATCAGAAGCTAGACTTTCCTCTGTACTGGAACCAGCTTTACTATTACAAAAGTACAACTAGCTGTGTACCTTTGTCACTATCTCTGAGAAGTGTTACTTCAACTCTGACACTGTTTCTTTTTTTCAAGTGTTGCTTTGACATCCTGTTGCACTGGATTGTGCCAGAGTGCACCTCTCATTTGTCCACCTATGTATATGAATCCTGTGGTAAATACTTTTTAAGGTTAACAGTGAATGCTGTGCCTACTTATGTATTCTTTGAACTGCTGCAAGACTGTTGCCTGGCAGTACTTTCTGTTTGACATTCAGCAGGTGACTGTCAGCACCACGGACAGCTCCGTGCTACAGAGAGTTCACCATGGCAAAATAAGTGGGAACGATGCAACACATGGGGACTTATTAAAACAGTTTTTATTGTACTCGGGGTCAATTTTCACATGACTGTCTGTTCTCAGACAGTCATGCAGACAAACACCTGCAAGGACAGGATAGACACATACAAAGCATCTCACTAACCTTGTCTCTTTCTAAGTGTGGCTAAGAGATCACTCTTTTAACTTGTGAGATAGAGCTCGAGTTTATTGCCACACCCAAACATACAACAGTAGAAAGCAAATTCACCTGGGAGCTTAGGTTAAATCTCTGAACATTAAAAAAAATGCTTGGGAATGAGACAAGCAAAGGAAAGGCCTGTCCTCCCAGACTCCTGTCAAGATTCAGTCTGGAAAGCTGTAGTCACAGGATAAAGGACATGCCATGCCTTTGATCAGGAGAGGAGAGTTTCGCAGGTGGGAGGGGTAAAATGGAGGAAGGTAGCTGAATATCAGTATTTTTGTTATGTTCTGTGTAAAAAAAAAAAAAAAAAAAAAGCTCTAAGAATTCAGATTATTTTTGCTCTCTGAAAAACCTCCAGACACTCCTTTCACAAGAATGTGTGCCAATCAGGCATGCAATTACAATCTAGAACACGCTGTGCAATGTAACAGCAGCAGGCAATTCAAATGAAAACAACGCACACAGTTTCCTGCACACCACGCAGCTCAATTACAAAGCAAATCATTTTGATCCCTTTTTTTTCCTCTTGTTTTTAAACTCAAATTAGAACTTTTAGAGGAGCATAAACAAAAACTTTAACAGCCGATGGGATTCACCTTTCTTCCAAGAATGCAAGATGATGCCTGAATGTGGCAGTGCTACTTCAAATCCCTGGGACTAGAGAGTGAATTAGAGGAGGATTAGAGGGGTAATGCCAGTAGATGAGAGAGAGAGAGGGTCGCAGTGGATTGCCACTCTGTAGGATTAGCTCTGAAAACAACTTCACAGTCACAAACTATGTCAATCAAGGACATAATTCAACCGCTTCAGGGGGACCCTCAAACATAAACTGGAAAAAAACTCCTGTGATCCCTGCTTCAAATTAGCCTGTAGTGTTCAGTTATAATTGAAATAGCTCCTACATGTCTACATGTAATAAATCAACCAAATTCCAGTGAACACGAAGGATTTCTCCAATGAATGTTTCATCAGCGGGGAATATATTTCAGGTATGTGGATGGAGGGATGATAATGAGGCACACCTGTGGAATGAGCCTATGCTGCAGGTACACTGACAGCCCCTGTATGGATGTGATGGATATGTCAGGCCTGTTGAGGGGCTCCACTCATGAGGGGTGAGGTGTCCAGATGGCGCCACAGTTTTAGCAATTGCACATAATGCGCAGTATTCCATTAAAAGAGGGCATGATCACCACGACGCAAATAATTCCCAGGGGGAAGGATGGGAGTACATAACCCAACTTAAGCGCGGATTAATGGAGGAAATTCTACACACCTCGTTTATCCTGAATCTTAATAGTGAGTTCCACGAAGGGCTCTGTCTCCCTATCCAGCCTCCTGCTTATCGTGACCTCCCCACTGTCGCGCCCCACGGTGACCGGAGAGCTCTCCGACTCCGGGTAAATCAGCTCGTAGGCGGCCGACTGAAACCTGGTGGGACTCAGGCTCGTTATGACCGAGCCCACGCCGGCGTCTTCGGACACGTTGAGGGACACCAGGGTGCTGGGGTCGAGCAGCGCCCTCGGCGTGCGCCCTGCCCCTCCCGGCCGCGCGGATTCAGCGGCACGCGTCGCCCACCGCTGCGGCGCGACCCTAACCTCTACGCCCTTACTGGTGAGGGGGGGCCAGCCGTGGTCTCGGGCGAAAACGCGGAATGTGACTTCGGAGGGGAGCCCCAGGATGGAGTCGACCAGCAAAACTTCCCCGGTTTTCGGGACGACGTAGAAACTGCCGTTCTTGGGGACAGACGTGTAAGTCAGCTCCGCGTTCTTGCCGCTGTCTGCGTCGACAGCCTCCAGCCTGTGCACCACGCTCCGGAGAGCCGTGGTGTCGTCCAAAGTTATGCGCACGGCGTCCGCGCCGCCAAAAGTGGGTTCGTGGTCGTTGGTGTCCAAAACGTCCACTTTTACCGACGCAGCCTCGAAGACGACGGACTCTGGCGCGCAGGGCTGGCAGCACAGAGCCACGCTCAGCAGGTATTCGGAGCGAGCCTCCCGGTCCAGGATCCGCGAAGTTTTCAGCAGTATGTTCCCCCGCTTGTGGTGGGCGAAGGCGCGGAAGTGTTCGCTGCCGTTTCCGCGCAGTGCGAAGTGCATCCCGGAGACCGGGCACCATTTTTGCGCGTCGATGCGCTTCGCCGGGATGCTCAGGCCGTTGACTTTAGAAGCCGCCGGCGAGTTCTCAAAAACGTGGCCGTGGAAGAAAGGCAGCGGCTCCTGGGTCTGGTATCCAGCGGCCGCCGTCACAAGGCAGCCCAGCAGAACGGCCCAAATCATGCTGGCGGCAAGTTGCGTATCTCCCAGCGACTCCGGGTAGTTGGTGGGGGAAAAAAATAATTAAAGAGGAAAAGGGAAAGACTTGCGAAACATCCCCCCCGTACTTATCCACGATAGGGTTTTTTCTGCAGAGCCCTCCGAACTTGAGGCTTTTCCATCCTTGGAGATCCGCCTCTCGGCTCCGAGCGGCGCGGCTGTTGTGCAGTCAGTCCACAGCGCTGCGGGCAGTTGGCGGTATTCGTACCCAGCGTTAAGCATCAGAGCACCGGACAGCGCCAAGCGCGGGGGCGTGGCAGCGCACGGGGGACGAAACTCCTCGGTGGACCCCGCCCTGCGCGATGGTCGACGGGGTCCCCGCCTCGGACCTATCCCCGCGCCGGCTGAGCCTGCGCACACGGGCAGCAGGGGCTTTCCCAGCCGTGCGCCACCGCTCCGGCGGTAGAGAAGTGTGGATGGACGGAGAGAAAATCGCTCATCCGGTGGAGGAGGTGGAGTGAGCACATATGCTCCTTCTCCAGGCGACGCTCTGTCTGGAAACCAGCCAGTGGAGAGTCCCACGCCCGGCTCCGGTGAAGCGGTCGGTGCTGCCTTGCTCAAGAACACTCCGGTCAGCAGTTGCTGATTGAAAGAGGAGTTACTCATGCGCTGCACTCACCTTCTCCCTGTCTGTCTGAGGAACTGAGACCACGGCTTCTGGTCACTGGTCCTCTCTCAACTTAAGGTCACAGTTTCTAAATTGCACTGCATTTCTGCAATCTCATGTTCACTCGATCATGTTTAATTTATAGCTAGGAGGAAGAAAAATCTGTGAAATGCATCAATATAAATGCAAATGCTAGGATCTGGGCTGTTTAACTGAGTAAACATGATGATATAAGACAGCCTACACTGAGTAGATCCATACACACCACAGTTCAAATTAACACTGAAACTCTGATTGCTCTCCCTTTCCCTTTCCACTCTGCTACTGTGCCAAACACCCGGAGAAGTCTAAACCTAATCTGTAGGTGGCTACTGCTAATTCCCACAGACTGCACAATTCCAATTCCCCTCACTTCTCTGTACGTGACAAGTCAGACGACTGAATATTACATGGACCGGAGGGCTCTGAATTGTCAGAATGATAAGGAAATAATGGGCTAGAGAGCAAGGCTACATGCTCCACTGAGTGTGTCTCCTATGTCATGTCAACCTTTACTTTAGATGCGCATGGGTCAATATTCATATGCATTGAAGGGTTGCAAATGTTATGCCGGATTTACAGTTCAGTGCCAGGCGATTTTTTTTCTCAGCTCATACATACTGTAGGCTACATCTGTATTCAGTTTAAAAATTCATCAAAGCTCCTACTGACAGATCCTTATCAATTTGAAACCACAATACATCAATGCAATTTTTGCAGAATCCGCTCTCTGAAGTAAACTGTTCTTTTCAGGCAATAACTCGGGTTACTGACAGTGAGCCCCCCAGACAATTTTGAATTGCTGCCTGCAGCTGGAGAACAAAGCTCATATTGGTTGATCGCTGTATTCTTTAACATGGCACAAGCCGCTGGCTCTTTCACCAGGACACGTGAGCCATCCCACACTCACTGGTGTTTTTTTTTATCATCTGAGGAGGGACAAAAGTAGCACAAAAGTAGTTTCAGACCAAAATTATAACAGGGAGCCTATTGTTGTGAAGTGAAGTCATGTAGATCACTGGTCTTGTCATTCAAGGTAAAATTGTGAAATCTAGAATGAAGGCTGCCCTGAACTGTCTGAGAGAAACCCCACATGGTCTATTCCGCTCTGTAACTTCCCTTTGAACTTCCTAAGTGCTTCATGAATGCAAATCAAATCCTGTCTTTTATCATGTTGTCTCACATGGTGAAATTCACCGTGACTGCCAGCATGGGAGATAGCTGTAGCAAAGGCTAATTCAATCACGGAGCCAGGCCAGAGTGTGTGGGATAGTTTGCTTGACGGCTGCAACAGTGATCTACTGAGATGAAACGCCAACATACACCACAATAAAAAAAACAACAAAGCTGTAATGAATTAAAAAAAAAAAAAAATCAAAATCACGAAACATTCTCATCATCCATCTTCTCCCACAGATGAGAGCTGCAGGGTATTTTAAAAAAGAGATCACACTGACGAAAGCAGCCAACTAACATTAGAAAGCTTCATGCTTACTTAATGAATAATTGACCGAATCCTTTCCCTTCACTCAGACACAGGCACACATGGCTTCTGAAGGTTGTAGGTTGTAGCCATGCAGCATTTTAAAAAATTCTACCTTTGTTTCTGTGCTCCTCAGAGACAAGGGATGATGGGATTTGGGGCGTCCCAGGGCAGCCCCATGATCTAACTTGTATGAACTGTAAGCTGCAGGTTGTCTGTTATTCTTCCCGGAAAAAAGCTAGTTTGAAAAAGAACCAGAAATGATGGAAGGTAGAGCTGACAGGATTTGGCACTAACATCAGTTAATAGGCAGTTTATGTCACAAAGTAAGTAGGGTGCTTAAAATGCCTTTACAATAGATTGTATAAAAAGAAGACGATGAAATAATTAGCAGACACAGGCAGGTTTATTAAAGAATGACAGGACAATTAAAATGGATGACTAAGCATCCAGTTATTCATCTGTGAGCATTTATGGAAACTCTACCTCACATGTTCCCCTGGAAGAGCCACAAAAAAGTCATTGGAAACACCATGATACCCAACAGGAGCAGCATCTCTGTAGCACAGATCATTGTAATCTTCCTGTCTGTTTGGGCCCCTCAGAACATCTTCCCTCATCACAGCCTTAAGGCAAACAATAGTTAGAAAAGTTGGATAAATATATATATATATATATAAATATGTAAGACATTTCCCTCATGCAGTTATAGGTCTGGTTAAAGTCAGAGAGGCCATAAAGTCAGAGAGGCCAGACTGAGATGGTTTGGACATGTCCTGAGAAGAGATAGTGAATATATTGGTAGAAGGATACTGAGTTTTGAACTGCCAGGCAGGAGGCCTAGAGGAAGACCAAAGAGGAGGTTTATGGATGTAGTGAAAGTGGACATGAAGGTAGTTGGTGTGAGTGAAGAGGACGCAGAAGACAGGGTTAGATGGAGGACACTGATTCGCTGTGGCGACCCCTAAAGGGAAAAGCCGAAAGAAAAAGAAGAAGAAGAAGTTATAGGTCTGGTTAATTAGATTTGATCTATGATCCCCTAAAGGCTCTTGTCACCTACTGTAGTTTTTAAGCTGTGCTGTAGAAACCACATCTGTTTATTAATAGAGGGTATTAATTATCGAGCAAAGTGTGCAACTTGGTTCAGAATTCACCTTTTCCCAATAATTATGCTGTGGAGCTACCACCAGGTTTTGAAGATGTTTTAATAAAAACAGACCATCTAATTACTATGCTTCTCTTTAGCTTTTTAATTTGAACGCCACATTTCTTAAAGGCTTACATTTAGTTCATTGAAAGAGTCAATGAGTATAATAAGATGAGAACAACAGCAGCTGCTTTGAAGGAAAAACCCAAAAATAATTTAATGATTAATATATGGCCCATGTTTTGATAGAAAAAAATGCACAACCTCAGGGTCACATCTTCTCTGAAGGGCACTTTTATTGTATCAGCATGGTGATTAGAGGAACGTGAGGTTTCCTCAGTGATTAGTACATCAAGAAATGATCACTGATTTGAACAGTTCTCAGTTTAGCCCCAAACAGTCATTACTTTCTATTACATTAAAAGATTTCTCAAATTATAAACAAAATAAAAGATGTAATTATTGAAAAATAAAAGAAAATGAAAAAAAGCACAGCTTGGTGTCCCTCTTGCTCTGCCTGACTAAAAGGTGAAATTTTAGAAAGAGGCCAAGATGATGTTCTCTTTGTAATTGCACTTTATAGAGTAAGAATAATGCCTGGAATGCACAAGGAAAGTCCTCAATTCTTTTTCCAAGTTAATTATCCTAGCAAGCCCCAGCCATTAGGCAGGGTTTCTCTACTCGACCAGTTCAAGGCTACGAATTAATAGTGTAAATTCAATAATGCACTATTTATGAGGCTCTGAGGATTTTGATGGACCAATTTGGAGGAGAATATGAAAAATACTGAAGGCTTCCAGAGCCAAGCCAACTAATCATTTCTTCAGTCATGGTGGTCCTGCAGCATCTCTCGTATGATTTGCGCACAGGGCCAAACCCAAAGACACCACCACCCCTCATTATCCATGGTTAGACCGCTGGATCCAGGCGCTGAAACTTCATTATCTGGTCCTATTCAGACCTTCTGAGCCTCAGTTTTTCTTTGCAAATCAGCGAGAATTGTCTGGTTACTTGGTGTCAAAGAGACGAAAATAGATGTGTAATATTCCTCTCTGTCTCAAAACACACTCAACCCCGCCTCACTTCTACTTCTTCTAATTCTATGAACCCTATCCATTTTTCTAAGCGGCACTGTAAAATGGCCTCTTAATAAGAGTAGCTCTAAATGGAATCTATTCTTATATATCTTAATGTTCCTGCCAAGTGGTCCCTTACCCCGGCAAAATGCTGCACGGTTTCTTAGCATTGCTGTTCAGGAGGAAAAAGCTTTATAGAGACAGTTGCGGAGTTGTTTTCCCAGCAGGATATTTCATTTAAATTATAATGAGGGGAATATTCACCACCTCTCAGGAACACAAATTTCATAGAACTGACTTCAGACCTGGCCAAACTTAAATGAACTGAATATATATTTCCTGCATTTTTGCTGCTTATGTGATTTTGAATAATATCATATGAAGTCATTTTGGCCATTTTTCTTTATTTAACATATCAAATTTGAGTATGCTGGCAAAGACTGGTTGTTTTCTTTGTATCACTGCTGTAAAATGAGTACTGGTCAGGCTGGATGATGTGAAACGTACTTGTTTTCTTCTCCATCCTGCCTATTATCCATTTCCCACGGCAGCAAGGTGTCTATACAGAAGCAGCAATGTCGAAGGATATGCTCCATCACTGCTCCTCTTTGCTCCAGTTAGCTCAGCCACAGTGAAGGGTCTTTGGCTCCCTCATCTGTCTCTTTATAGGAATGCAGTGTTGTGAATAGTATGACTGTGGTAAAAGTGAAAACTAAGAAAATTACTGGGGACGTGTATATACAAATTATATACATATATAATTAAAAAATATATGAATAATATATTAAATCAAAATTTTACATAAAACTACCATGCTAGGAAATTAATAACATTGCAAGGAAAAATCATAAAATACCAACTTTTATCCTACTTTTAACTGCAGTATAAAACCTCAAGTAGGGAAAGATCCTGAGGGAAAAAAGTCTAATAAAATTTAAGTTTCAGAAATCTAAAGTGGATAAAGTTATAAGAAATAAAACTTCTTAAAGGCCTGGATTAATATTTGCAGCACATTTTAGGTACAAATATACAGTGATTAATGGTGGTACGTACAGTAATAACTACTGCGAATACTACAAAGTAGTATTCCCAACTTAAGACTAACAAATTTTAGCTGATTTTTTAAATTCCTGTCCATCTTGATGTCAACTTTTCTACTCATTAGTAAAGACACTGCATGTTCTGACAAAGACAATCGAGCCATATGACAGTAAAAAGCCTGTTTAATTGCAGAATATATTGACAGTACAGTACAGCAATAAAAACACTGCCATATTGCTCCTATTTTACATGACTTACACAGCTGCTGCTCAGCTTATGAAACAAAACAGTAATACGGTACTTGTACAGTAATGATGAGAAACACAAAATACAGACAGGCTCACAGAGCACTTAGCCCATCACGTTCCACTGACAAGTGGCTGTGTTAATTAAGAAACGCACATTATTACCATAATCATAAGAGCAAGAACAAAGACACAGAGCATTCCATCCCGTGATGTACAGACGTGATGTCTTGATCACTGAGTCTAAAAGGACCAACTAGGCTGAAACAATTGGTCACACAGAGAGTAGAGATGCACAGCAACAAAGCCCACAGACAAAAAACAAAACAGAAGAAAAACCAAGAAAATATGGATTACTTTGTACGTACGCAATACATACATGACATAAAATGAAATGACGTGACATTGTTCATGGTCACTCATTAATCTGTTGACTGGCCTTCATTCACCACCTGTTACATCCTCTTTGTTACTTGTGCCTCAGGTCATGTATTACATGAGTGCTGCTGCATATCACTACAGAGCTTCAGTTTGTAAATAAGGGCACCACAGCTGCTACTTCACAGCCCTCTTGTCCTCAAGCTACCGCAAGATCCTGGGAGCCGACCTGTCGTCAGTCACTGTCTTGCGAAGCTTCACTCCCCGCCGAATTGACACCAGCATATCCACGTCCTCTTGGGTCGCAGAGGACAACTCCTGGGGTCCACACTGAGCCGTACCCCCCAGCAATGAGCTTGGGAAGGGGAAGTGACCCTCACCGAGAGCGTGGGCGCTAGCTGCCAGCTCTCCTATCTTCTCCACCAGGCTGTGGCGGTTGGCAGCAAGCAAAGGGTCCTCCTCAGCGCTGTGGGCGGTCATGCCGGGGGCCTGTTGGGCGTAAACAGCCCTGTCCGCCCCTCCTCCTCCACAGCCCCAAGTTGTATCGGGGAGGCTCATCCGCTTTGGAGAAGCCCTCATGTAGTCACTGACAGATGGGTCATCACTGTACAGAAACTCCTCGCTGCCCACACAAAGCTGTGATGGGCTGGCATACCCCGGAGAGTCTGGCACTGTGGGGGTTTTAACTGGCACAATGGGGGGCCGGATGGGAATGGGGCCAGATGTGGATGGCGTGCGTCTCACACCCGTTTTGGAGGATGGTGTCCTGCGAATAGTGGCTGTTCCAGAGGCAATGGTTCCGGAGCCACTTCCCCCTGAACCATTTGGAGTCCCCTGCGGGGCCTTTCCGGCAGGCAGACCTGCTGTGCTGGCGGGCCTCTTGGTTTGGATCATGCGGCGGTAGCTCTGAGCAATGTTACTGTGGCGTGGGATGGTGGAGGACTTGTCAAAGTCTGCCTGCCCTTCACTATCAGCATCCCCATTGAGTGAGTAGCACTCATAATCTGAACCTAGAGGTGACAGTGAATCAAGAGTATCTATTTTTTACACAGCATCATAGGAAAAAAGAACACTGAGAACAACATTGCTTTGGAGAGTTATTGTGGAGCTGCTTTTTAAGTATAATAATGTACAATAATCACAATGAAACAAAGGAAATTAGTACTGTGCTTTTCAAAAAGCACAGGGGCAAAGATTCCAATATAAAAATTACACAAAAAACAACAGGGAAATTCAGACAGTCTGTGCCGTATATGGATGCCATGTGTGCTTTATCTTAAAAGGACTGCAGGACTTCTAAGGGTGAGTGTTACCTTGTGAGGGGATGGTGTCCTCGGAGCATGATGGGGTGTTAGTCTGAGTGCTGTAGCCGCTGGAGTACTGCAGAGAGTCCCTGCTGCTCTTCTGCTGCTCCATACTCAAGCCTCTGGTCAGGACCATAGCTAGAGTACTTGCTGCTGGAGAGAGGGGCTCACCATGCTGGAGTGCATACATGAACACGAACACACACACATTAAGAGATTCATACAGATAGGAAATAATGAATTTAAGATTAGCACACACACACACACACACACACACACACACACACACATATATATATATGCAATTCACCACACTACAAGTCCAAAGGCATTTAAATCTATATTCTGACATCTAGATTTTAACTCCCTGAAGACTTCTTACCTTGTTCACTGGGCCAATTCTCCCTCGGTGTGGATCATCCGGTTGCATTGCAGAATACCCCTGTGGACTGGGTGGAGTCTCCAGTTCTCTCATCTTATCCACAGACTCCCTCCTACGCTGCAAAGTGCTGGCAAATGACGGCTCACAGGAACTCAGTTTGGCCCAGTCCTGCAGCAGAAGACAAAACAATGAGACTGTCTTCTACTAAGCATCTACAATGTTCCTAACATCAGTCAGTTAACATGGAAACTGCTGATTTGACTCATGAATTGGTTAGATGCCGAGGAAGATACAGGCAGACTACAGTAGGTTGTCATTGTTGTTGAGTGTTAGAACCATCTCAGTTTAGCACATCTTTGTGAGGAAAGATCAGAAAACTGAGCTTGATGAAGAAAAGCAAAATGGTGATTGTACGTTTAATCTTTACAATGATTACTGTGCATGAAGGCAATAAAAGACAAGAAGCAAAGAAGCAAAGGTGAAGAAACCCAAAAGAAACATTGCAAATGAAAACAAACCTTCCAGCTAGGGACCTTTGATGTGGGTGAAGGGGTGTTGGATCCAGGGGAGTGGTTAAATGTGGGGGACGCAGGAAGTATGACAGAGAGAGGCCTGATGGTGCCAGTGTGAGAGAAAGCAGGGCGGAAGGTACCGAAGGATGAGCATGAGCCAAACTGCGGAATTGACAGACAGGTCTGAGTCAGAGTGCTCATCATCCATGAACAGTCGATGTCAAACTGCTGTCAAGAAGAGCCTGCAGGCCTCTTTAGGCTATAGATAACAGTGAGTGAAATGCACAGGTGTCGCCTATGTGTGTGTGCATGTCTGCAAGTGTGTGTGTGTGTGTGTGTGTGTGTGTGAGACCAATAAAGCAAGCTAATTGTTGAGATGCATGCAGTACTAACCGCTGTAGGAGAATTGCACTCGCTGACAGACTGGCAGGTTTCTGACGCCTCAGAGGAGGCTGAGCTTGTTGACTTCTGGGAAAGGGAAGATGGCGTAAAAACAATGGAGAGGCAGAAGAAATGGAGAGAAAGAGGTAGGTGTGAGGGATGAAAGATGCTTAGGAACAGTGTGAAAGTTGGAGTATTGGTGAGTTTTAGCAAGAGGGAGGTATTTTCCTCCTTTAAGGGATCTAGCCTAGATCAAAAACAATGTAGCCCTTTAGATAATTTATTCAGAAAAAGAAACATTGCATCAGTTGATGTGCTTCTGCGTGTGGTCTGTACACTGCAATCTGCTCAGAGTGTGAGAATCAAAACAACTTTATCAATCCAGTGGGATAGAAATTCAACATTCGCAACTGATAGAGATCTATTGCAGCAAAACATGAGTGTCTGTCCGAGATTGTCAATAGAACTTTTATTGTAACTATGGGTTTATCTCTGGAATGCAAACATGAAAAAATGTATAACCTGTCCAAGATTAGAAATGCCAGATCGAAAAGGGCTGTTGTAAAAAGTTTGAATTATTGTATATCTTCGTTAACAAGAAAATGTTTTTGTTGCTGTGCCCTTCTGCCCTGCAGCTACTCTGCTTAAGCAATCTCTGGAGCTTACAAGTCTGCTTTGTTCCTGGTGTTGATGCAATTCAACGCCTTATTTCCTCCTGATCAAAGATTAAACTTTAGTATTGTGCCGGAGACCGTTACCTGGCTGGTGATGTCAGAGGGCATGGGTGACGGGGGCTTAGAGTGGGTGTTGGCGTCCTGAGAGACAAAGCCTGAATCGTGGGAGGACACGCTGCTAAGGCGGTGGGCTCCTGCAGAGGGCATCTGTAGGAGACTGTTGACAGGATATAACACCAGAATTTAACTCAACATACAATATGTATATAAAACAGGACCGTGACCAAGATTCGAGCACAGATTTTCTTCCCTTTTTCTGTTCTTATCTTTTTTTCCTGAGGATTTATGAGTAGGCCTTGGCAGAAACAGAAAAAGCTCAATGAAAAAATGATCACAAAGGCCGTGAACTTGAAGGCAGTGTTATATATGAAAATTCTATATGATGCCATTCTTCCAATTTTGGTGCAAAGAGCATTAAAAAATGATCTTTTCTTTGATTTTTCTTTCCCTCTGAACAGATAAAGCCATCTTTGTAGTTTTCCTGCTCTGTCAATCTCATTCAGCATTGCTTCCCTTTGTCAACCCCACTTTTTAAAATGTGAAACTCACCTTCTCACCCTTCCTCTGTACTGCTCCCCCATACCTCATCCTCCCCCTCTCCCTCGGGAATATATCTGAAGTTGTCATTTCTCCTTAATCACTGTCCTCTAGGACAAGGATTAAGGAGGAAGGCCAAATTAAATATGACAAATTGAATAACCTTTCATGATTTACAGCTAGACACTATCCTCATGTCCTCTTTCTCTGGTCTGTATCTCTTTTGGGCATAGAGTGAGCTTGTTTTTCTTCTATCCTGTCTTCAAGACCATTTTCGTTATATTGCAATTGTAATGGGAAATCATGCAACAATAATCTTGGTGCTTATTTTCTTTACCCACAAGTGAATCGTGACACAGTCTCTACAGCCAGAGAAAATTTTAAGACATCTTATCAAAAACCTTTTACAGACTTAGTGGATAAACTGAAAAAAGTACAGTGGCAAAGCTCAAACTCTGAATTTTCTCTGAGTAAACTTTTTATCGACTAGTCTTATTTCACCTTAAAAAACACTAACACTAACAACCGATATCTGCGTTACAGTTAGTCATTCAAACATATAATGTGGAAAAATATAGAGCATTAAACATAGGCTGCAATATGAATTGGTAGAAATTTAAGCGAGGTTCTGTCAGGAATGGCTTTCAGGCTGTGATGTCTCACAGCTTATGACCTAATCTGGCTGTAAGAGGCTTGAGAAATGCAAGTCTGCTAGGTTCTAGGAGCCAGAGCTGACTGAGAAGCTGCCAAAACACACCATGCTCTGCGTGTCAACTGTCACTGCCAGTCAAACTGTGTGGTAAGTGTTGTCATGTATTGATGACAACCTTTCATATTTTGTTCCTTTGCTATTGTGAGAAAGAGTGGGTTTAAATCAAGAATATGCATGTGTGTTCAAAAAAAGCATGACATCTCAGAACCAGCATGAACAAAATCCACTATTAACAACAGCTCTGACACAGCACACAATACACATCAAACCCTAATGTGTGGTCAACACATTGTACAACCTTGCACAAAACTGAACTCACTAAACAAAGAACAAAGAAAAACAAGGTGTGTGTATGTATGTGTGTGGGTTTTATGTGAGTGTGCAGGATATACCTGCACATGCTGCTTTTCCTGGAGCCAGTGCTGCTGGGGGAGGAGGGAGGGGTCTGGTAGGACCAGCTATAGTCGGAGCCCTTCAGGTCCCGAATCACCTGCAAAAACAGATGCAACAATCAAATGGTGATTATACAATGGCAAAAATGGAAATGGACAACATTGTTTTCCCACTAGATAGGGAAAATATATATGGTGTGGTAAGATGTTAAGGAGCAGAAAAATTATTTGCAGGCACATAATCACAAGAGATGTATAACAAGAATTTCAACTTCAAATCTCTATAAACTCAATTTAAAGCATCAGACAACTGGCTAATGGTAGTGATGGATCTGACAACTATTTTGTAATTTAAAGGATATGCCAACATTGTATATTTTTGCAATTGTCAAAAAATGTCATGAAAAGACAAAGCCAGAAATTAGTCAGTCTCTTAATATTTTCCCTGGCCTATCTCATACTCTGTGCCTCAAGCCCATGACCTGACCACTTCTTGGGATGTTGGATGATAAGTGTTACAGCAGCCTTAGTTGTTATTTTAAGCTTTACACCTCTGATACCTGCTCACTGGCTGGTGGCAACTTGTGTGGGTCTTCAGTCAACATAGTGAGGTCATCAACAATGGGCTGTAAATGGGTTATCTCTCCCAGCATGGCAATCTCTACATTCTGGTGGGAGAGAACAGAATGGGTCGAATTAATGAGTAACCACATCAACAGCAAGAGCAAGCCCAGTAAAACATCTTTTTATATCAGTACAATTTACACTAATTTTCTACAACTCTGAGCTGTGCAGAGTCCAAATATTTCCTCACCACCACAGGCTGCAGCAGGTTAATGAATGTACAGTAACGCCCTCTCTCCTCCAGGAGGGCTCTGCGCACTGCCTGCTTCTCTGTCTCCTCCATCAGTAGGTACAAGTCACTGACATCCTGCATGGCACTGTCCAGCTGAGGGCGCAGGTTACCCCGGCCTGCACAAGGCAAAGCACGGGGGCAGAGGTACAGATGAGGGGAGGGAGGATGGAGTAAAGGAAGACAGACATGAGGAGGGTTGTGTAAAGTTAGACGAGAGAGGAGAGGAGGAGGAATGAAAGAGTTTGGGAATTAGAGTGGAGAGAGATAATAATGGAATTGACATGAAGGAAAAAAAATATACATAGCACAGGGAGGAGGGAGAGAGTAAAAAATGAGAGAGGATTAGAACACATAGTGATTAACTGCTTCTGTACTAGAGGTCAACGCACTGACAAACATTACACTCAAATGGTTCATGATCATGGGAATGAGAGGATACTGAAACACATCATTGAGCACAAGTTGAAGAAAAGCAACTAGTGGTGACTCAGAGGTCCTGAAATGAATGTGATACCACAAAGTCACTAGATGACAGATGAAAAAAAAAAGAATGAAGGAAGGATGAAATGAAGGTGACCATTGAGATGCCAAATTGTTTTTGCACTGACTGCATTATTCACAGACCCAATAGCAGTTGAACATTTTTGAACACCCTATAGTATACTGTGTCTTAACATTTCTGGTTAAATCTCAGGCAGTGCACTTATTGTATGTACTGTACACCTTGAAAATATAAGTAAGGTATATACAGTAAGTGTGTGTAAATTCAAATTTGTGTCTTGTTATCTTATTCATTAATCTGTATCTTGCCTAGATCATAATCACTCTGACAGCGCTCTGGTCTATAGCAGACAATGCATTGCACATCTGTCTTAAAACTGTCCATATGTTTAACATATATCAGCTTAATTGGCTAACCTTTCAGCGCACCTGCATTTAAAAATCAACAGATTAAATGAAGAGTCCCATGAGAATGTCAGCTTGTCATTTAATAGGTTCTTAAAAACAGTCGTTTAGATATTTAGTTAAAAACTTAGCCGTCATCATGGGGCCCAGTGTCAGCTCATGAAAAAATACAAGATTTTATTAGCCAGAGGAATTAAAGATGGTCTTGCTGATGGGGTGCCAAAAACTGGCAGTTACTTATTATATTAAAAAGCAATTAGAAATTGGAAGGGGTATGTTTGAAACAGGTCAGACAAACTGTCAGAATGCAAAAGACAAGTATTATGAACTAACAACTCTAAGACAAAAATATACAGAATGTGCTATTTCCCAGCAGGCTTTTTCACATAAGCTGTTTTGACATGTCGAAGTAAAGTACAAGTGTAAATAATAAAATGAATTATGACTGAATTTGGCATTTAGCAGCTTCCGTTTCAGGGTCCTGCTATTGTGCATGAAGACTCACTGTCCTGTCTTACTTGGACTCTTGAATAGAACAGAGCCAATGTTAATGCTATTATTGACACCTGTGGTTTGCTTGCTTTGACTTTGGTATGTACACTTACTCCTATGTATTAGAGAAATTCTTTAATGTTAGGATATTTATGATGAGTGCATTACTTGAGGTTTGGGTTTAAAGGAGTAGTTTAACATATTGAGAAATACACTTATTTACTCCTTTGTAAATAGTTGCTAGATGAGAAGATACCAGTACTTCTCCGCTATATATAAAGCTTCCGCTATCAGCTAGTTCATCTAGCTAACGGGGGAAAACAGCCAGCTAGTGAGCACAGAAATGTGTAATTTTTAAACTAAGTTTTTGTACAGATCAAATAAACATGATACAGTGTGTAAATGTATGAACTTTAGAGGTTCTGGAGGGTACATTTTGTTGCCTTGAGAGAAAGCCAGGCTAGCAGTTTCCCCATTTTTCCAGTTTTTGTGCTAAGCTATGCTAACTGGCTGCTGGTGGTAGCAAATCTACCTTAGATAAAAGTGGTGTCAATCTTTTCATGTAACTCTTGTCAAAAAATGATAAGGTATATTTCCATTATTCACAAATGCTAAGACAGCACAGGGTTTTCCTTGACTGGAAGATTAATCTAAACATGATAGTGATGCTTTTGAAACAATCTTGTGAACTCCTCAATCCAGGCTAAGCACAGCAGACATACCTAGAAGCTCTACAGCCAGGGGAAATAGCCAGAAACAAATAGAGGAGGGGTTACAGGAACAGCCAAGGGGAGGAGAGACAGAAGAACAGGCAGTGTTAGCTCTATCAAATCGTACACATTGTATATTTATGACTACCCTGTATCACTGGTGGTGAAAATAGGAATTTAATTACAACCAGCAGTAGGGGTTGATGCAAACACAGGCAGGAAAGAAGAACATTTCTTTGATTTATAAGGTAGAAGATGGTAAATCATCCATAGCTTGGAAGGAGCCTCTGAAACAGTTCCAGGCATTCTGAATTGATTGAGCTGTGGCTTTTAGGTCTACATTCTAGCTGGCACCAGGTTGATCAGAAACATTGGTACAGACCAGGAACCACCAGCAAAGCAGACTTCATTAATATCAGCATTAAAATATCAATAAAGTTTTATCACAGGTCCATTAGTCAACAGGTTATTGAAAGATTTTCTCACCTTTTCTTGCTTTTTTCTGAAGTTTTATGGTGTCTAATGACTTCCTTTTAATTTCCTGACGAGACCGCTTATATTCTGTGGAGAGTAAGTCATAACCAAAGGCGTATCAATTTCTGTCCGATATACATTGCTTAAAAAAGGGGTATATAATATTCGTGTTTGCTGGTTATTCACCTTTGGCATGGTCTTTGTCCAGCTGATTAGCTGTTTTCTTCCATTCCTCTATCCTGTCCTGAAGTGGTGTAACTAGACCTTCCATAAGAGCACTACGGTGACAGGGATAAATAATAAAATGACAGCAGACAGTAAGACCATGAGGAACATAACAAATAATTTTATATCCTTGGCACAAAAACACACAGCAATGAGTTGCAAAATGAAAGGAAGGGCAATACAGATGGGATGGGACCTGGGAATCCAATAACTCCCCTCAAACTTACTTGGTGAAGTGGCGTAATTTTGCCTCAATGCTGCGGTGTCGCATACACATCCTTGTCAGAGCTGAACCAATGTCCCTGGTGGCACCTTAGATAGACAAAAGGAAAAACAAATTGTCACTTATGATATAAGACTTTGGAATTACATATCCTATATATTCCTCTTGGCCTAGAAAAATATGATATTGTACGAGGAGACATAACCCAACAGGAATGCATGGTTACATGGATTAATCTGGCTTTTTTCCCTGCTGGAGAGGCATTTCCAGCTACAGCCACTAGGTGGACAATGCAGACTGTAAATGTAGAGACCATAAATGTCATATTTGTTTTGGGGAAAGCAAATTTGACACAGTGCCAGAAAACAAAAACACGTCACTCTGTCCTTCCTTCTTGATAAAACGTGCTTTTTTCCCTATGACATGATTTCCTGCATGATTCTCACCACCGTGTAAATACTAGCTTGTGTGAATTGGTTACTGTACTTTTCCTCTCTGCTGAAGTGTAATTAAATGGGGTCTTAAGCCCCTAAAGCCCAGGCTGGCCCACTGTCTCACTGATGGTTTGCAGGCCTGTGTAATATACAACAGCACTGATCCTGTTGTAATCTGGGCCACATAGGGCTACACACACAAACATACATACATACACCACAAGCATACACACACACACACACACACACACACACACACACACACACACACACACACACACGCACACACGCACGCACGCACACACGCATGCATGCGCTCGCACACACACACAAGAGGAAAGAGAGCGGACATCTCACAGTGGCAGACAGGCCTTACAGAGGGAAGGCAGGCACGATTTTATTTGTATTCATTAATGATTTTTGGAGTGAATGTGCACAGGTTTGTCCCATTGTGGATTTTAACCTGAATGCACACTAACCCATAGGGCCAAGTGTCACCATTGGGACAAAACATTAGGTCCCCACAGGAAGAAAGTTTTAAGGCTTGGTTTTAGAGTTAGGGCTAGGGAGTGCATTATGTCAAGGAGTGTCCCCCTCGGGGATAGTGGAACAAGTCTGTGTGTGTCTGTGTGTGTGCGTTTTTGTTCGGCCAGGTGGTGTGATTTACTGACCCCCCCCCCCCCCACACACACACACACACACACCCTTTCCGAAGTTCTCACCCCCTCTATCCTGGAGGAAAAAGGAGGGAACCCTGTAAGGGGATATCCCTCTATTCTTCCCTGCCTGCTCTGCCTTTCCTGTTCTCTCTGTTTCCTAAACACCATTCATGCAGGTTGGACAGTGAGAGAAACTGGCTCCGACCTACACTGCAAAAACAAGCAGAAAGAAAAGAGTGATACAGAGAATAAAACTGAAAGAAAAACACAACTACCAAAGCAGGTCTGAAATCAGACACTGTTAGGAATGCTCCAGATGGCCATCCAGTGAGATCTTTGCTCTTTTCCAGCTACCACATAAAAGAAACTAGGTTACTGTCTCTTGTCGATGTCACATCACAATGTGAGACAAAGGCCATTTCACTCCACCACTTGGCTGTCAACATCATTGACTGTTGCACCAGTTGAAAGACATTCAGCTGCAGATCTGTACTCCATCTCACAGAGATGTGCTCGTCAGACAGATGTAGAATAATTTGAGTGTGTCTGTGTGTTTGGGAGAGGAAGGGAAGGTTGTCCGGTGTCTGCACTGCTTTTTTAGGTGACAGAGAAAGATGAGAGGTTAGGGATGAAAGGTCCTCCAGCTGTATCACACATAAGCATTAAACAACAGCAGGAAGTAATTGAAGTAACATGTGGAACCTATACACTGAGCTCTATAAATAGCCAGAGATATGTCCATCTTTGAGCATCTGTCAAATAAGAGCATCTATTGACGCTGGTGCAGTGTTTCATAAAGCCAAGTGTAAAGACATTAAACATCCAATGTGTATACAGGACACGTGTCCATAGATTAAGCACTTCTCCATTCTCCTCTTAAAAGCAGTATAGGAAGCATGCACTGCTGCAAATCAGTTCTTGCAGGGTAAACATGCAGGATAGAGGGAGACTGAAGGAGAGTGAGGGACTAATGTGGGCTCTCTTATGTCTGCAACAGACTTTCCCAATGTCACTGTCAGCCAACGAAAGCCCCCAACCCCCGCTCTCCTGTCACATCCACACCTGCCAATTTCCCTCCCATCTCCTCCTCTCCTCCTTCCCATCCCAGAGGGGGGATCAGCTGACAGCTACATCCTGGGGCGGTCCGGAGGCTTCCTGCCCATGTCCAAGGGCCCTGCTAGCCTCTGGCCTCGACCGGATGGAAAGGGACCCAGTGATTCCCTCCCACAGCACCCTGCATGCACACAGGCATGTGATAAACACATACAAGCTGGAAGGAGGGCTTAGACTGAATCGAAAGACAGTTATTTCTGTACAATTTATAGTTCCTTTCTTTCACTTCTTTCTTTTCTTTCTTCCTTCCTTTCCATGATAAAATGTTTTTTTTGGCATTATCGTTTTGTGGGACTTTTTCCTTATGCAAACAACTTTGTGATTCTGGGCTGTATAGATAAAATTTACTCAACTCCATCTCTCTATCTAGTTCTACTGATACTTGAACTTTTAGCAGATTGGAACCCGGCTAAAAGTGTGTAGGAACTGGGAAAGTGATTATTTAGCAGACCTGGACCCCTGGGGCTTTCGGGGGAACAGGGCTAACCTCATAGCAGACACCCACACGTGCATGAATGAAGCAAAACACAGACCAGAATGGAAGAGAGCCGTTATGCAACCCAGCCATATATCTTAGTACATGGAGCAAATAGCTGGGAGCAACTGAACAGTGCAGCAATGTGTGGTTAATTATAACTGCACTGTCATGCATGTCTCTGATGCTGATGGCGCCTGGTTCAATATTCCAAACATAAAAATAAATTGCCACCAGATCTCCTGTGTATGTCAAGGGGTACATGGGATGGCTGGTGAGAAGGTCAAGACCCCACTATTGGGTTTTGGTGGGAACCTTAAGCTCCAGTATCCAGGACAAGCGCAGTGTGGTCTAAGCGTTTAGTGAGTGGTTCCATCCAGAGCTCTGGTTCTGATTAACTCCCCTGATTCCTCAGGGAAGGAGGAGCGTCTTAATAGGCCTGCTTCATAGAGAACTCCCCTGCCAGGAGCCAGGAGCCTGGGCTAAACTGCCAAGGGCCTCATTCCCTATTCTTTAAGATGGGAGCTTAGTTTAACTATCTCTCTCTTTCAGCTTCTAAATCCTGCTGCTCAGCTCAGATTTCATTTGCACTCACAACTACTGAGCTGGAGTGAGATTCTGCTGGAGTTAGACACAACCAATTTTCAAGGTTAATCCAGTTCTCCTGATTGGAGTACATGCTCTCTCGCTCTGCTTCGTGTTTCAATAAAGCATGTTTATGTGGGATGTAGGGCGAAAAGGTACAAAGCATCCTCATGGTTACACTTCCTAGAAAATTAAGTCCCTGTCTTCTTGCCACCAACTCATACAGAGAGCTGAGCTGAGGAAATTCCATCACCTGTGAGACAACAATTATTCCTTACGTTTGCACCTTGACCGCAGAGCTGACTGCAGCTGGCACAGACAGTTAAGCCTCCTGCTTTTACCCTCCCTCACCCCTTTAAAGTGCTATAGACTGTGAACTGGCAGGGACACAGTGCAAGCCACTGATGGATGAAAAGACCTGTGAAGTGAGAGGGGCGGATGAAAGAGGGTACACACTGCTGAGGTACTGGCTGGGTTCGGCCAGTTGGGGGGCAGAGGAAGAGTTAGCTGGCTGCTGCAGGTGTAGCTGGCATTTCTCCCATTCACCCCCGCAAATATATCTATAAACTCTGATAAATGAGTAAGAGCATGTAGGAAGAGTTGGTTACTGTAATGTTTTCCAATATCAACAAAGTCTTCATGTAGTTTGTGTGTTTATCCAACACTATCTCCAAAGAAGCCAAAGCATCAAGCCAACATTTTATTCAGTGAGGAAAAGAAACATAAAAGAGACTGAGGGAGAATAACCTTAAATTTGACCACTTCCCTGGGTTTGTTTAGTCACTATTAGAGTAACTAAATGAGATTTTAGATCTGATTTCTGAATTCAAAGACTGATCAAACATCATAAATTCCCATCATCAAACATTTGCTTCAAAGCAGAGCTGTAGCACTTTTGGTTTATCTCAGTGAGAGCAGTCAGTATTATAAATAAAGAAGCATCCCCTTGTGTCTGTTGGTAAGGGAGCAATAGCTTCTGATGGAGGAAAGAGTGGCAGATAAAACAGCCATATGCGGACATTGATTGTGGAATAAGAGTACAGGGTTGTACGCCTGCAGCAAGAGAGTTATAGATCCAAGCCAAGTTACATAAATAGTGGATGACAGAAACAGGAAGTGTCAGTCTTTCGAGAAAACTGTCCAGAAAGATTCTAGTTAGCGAATGAAATGCAAAGTGAAGGTTTGTTTCACTTAGTTTTTATGTAAATATTTTATTAGCTCAATGTACTGTATATGCAACACAAAAAATTGGGGTGAAAAAACTGTGTAAACTAAGCACAATATGGGATGACGGTTTTTGAGAGGGTTTTTTTTTAACTGAAATTACTTTGTTTGAAATAATCGTTCCAAACAACCGTTCCATCAGTGTTTATATTTCCTTAATTCAACTCCTAAAAGGAACACAGGGGTGACTGCAAAAGTTTTATAAGACACTATAACATTGAAAACATTACACTGAAACCACTGTTACAGTGAAGCCATTATTTCAGACATTCAAATTTTTTTTGTTTATGTTTTAAAACCACAGATTATACTATAAAAACTAAATTAAAGCAATTCTTATAAAGTGAAGACTAGTCCTTAAGTATTAAGATGATAAAACAATTTGAAGTGTTTCTTGAGCTGTTAAAGAGAGCCCAGGGTCTCCTGGACCCCAAACAAACCATTAAGGTTCTGTGAATTTTTCTTTGACAGAGCACCCCATCCTAGAAGGATCAAAGACATGGGCATAGAGGTTAAGGGGATTCTCTGTAAATACGAATTTTCATAAGGCTGCAATCAATTATTATGTTTATTCATTATCAATGAATCTATTGTACTGGAATCATTTTAATATGTAGTCAAACAGAATAGCAGCAAAATCACATGTTTGAGATGCTGAAAATAACCTCAAAGCTAAATTACTGTGAGCATGTTTATGAGAGAACATGTGCTTTTCTGCAGTAGCAATCTAAACAGCATTCAGAGCCATTGTGTCACTTCCTTACAAAGCCTCTCCTTAAAAGAAACAATACTAATGAAAGGCAGAGAAAACCGCCTCAAGATCAATTGTTTTAGTCACACACACACACACACACACACACACACACACACACACACACACACACACACACACTTATCCCATTGTTGTCTGCCAGACGGTACGCACAGCAAGTTTCACCTCTTGACCAGAAACAACCACAGATGCAGACAGAGCTCAATGTGTCCCGATGTGGTGTAAACATGTTCTGGAGTGCATTAAGACAAGACTGAAGGAGGAACAGGGGTACAAGAGGAAGTGATATTTTTCTGCTGGAGGAGCTTCCTGTTCGGGGACATAAGTAGTGCTAAAAATAAACAGCGTCCAGATGTGCTTTTCATTGGAGAGGAAACAAGGATACAGAGAGAGAAAATGTAACATCCAGGGAAGGAGAGAGGTCAAGTATCATGCAATTAATGGAAAGAACAGAAGATCTACAGGGGGTCATCTTCACCTGTAGCTGAGGGAAAGGACCCCAGATGTATCCCAGCTCCAAACAGAAGAAAAAAAGAAAGACATCGAGGCAACATACTTTGAATAATTAGTATTAAATAAGGCAAAGTCCAGGAGCCAGTTCAATTTGAGGTTGTTCTGACACCACTGCTGATGCTGCTAATACAGGATTTAATAAACACCTTCTCCAATTGTAGCCACAGTCTTAATTTACCCTGGGGGGGGGGGGTCATTCCTATTCTCTATTCATCAAGCTGAGCTTGATGTATGCTTAAGGCATCACATATAAACTTGTACATTTTTATATTCATACAGTAAAACATGATTCAGCTGAATAAAAATGACCATTCTAAAAGCAATGACAATTTAGTCTTCATAAAATACATCAGAATTTAGCTGCTGATCTGTTACTTATTCACCATTACATTAAAAATAAACTCAATCTATTTTCAAACTGAATCTATTTTTTTCTTGTGTTTTTCATGCTAATCGATTCTGACCGTCATGCACTGTGAGGTTGCACTTAGGCGCAATGATGCTTTGAGCTAAATGTTAACATCTTAGTTTAGTGTGTTAACGTGAGATTGGCTAATTAGCACCAAACGATACAGCTGCAACTGTCATCAAAAAATAAGCAGCACATTAAAAACAGTGTAGTTACCAGTAAACTCAATTCTCAGTAAATTTCTCCAACTGTTTTCAATCAGCCACCTCATTTGATTAAACTATGCATGTATCCCTTTCATTCCCTCTTTTAATGTCCTCCCTTACATTCCTCTCTCAGGCTCTCTTTATTTCAAGTATTTTCTCTCCCCTCTCCAGCTTCCTTCCTCGCTGACTTTGTGTTCAGGATATAGTTGAACACAGCATTCCCCTAAAGTCTCATATTTGTCTACTTAGTTCATTATTCCTTCCTCAAAATTAAATTACACAGATCCAAAAGATTTGTTTTCACCGCCATTATTATTCCCTCTTTTCATCTGTTCTTCACAGACAGAGAGAGAGAGAGAAGGAGAGAGAGAGAGAGAGAGAGAGAAAGAAAGAGAGAGAGAGAGAGAGAGGGAGAGATGAAGAATTGTGTTGGGAACTGTTCAACTATGTTTTACAGACAATGTAGAAATAAGTGGCTCTTGTCAACAATTAATTTGACCTCATGGCTTGAGGCCAGGCAATACCTGAAGAGTCTTGTATACAATCAGAAGCAGAGTGACAAGTGCACTAATCAGGGTGACTGAATGTACATATATGTCTAATCTAAAACACTCAAAATCCAAAGGCTTATTTTATGAAGTCACATCCACACAAGATGCAGATCTAACCTTCCTGTCCTGGTACATGGAGTAAAATACAGGCCCATATCAGGCTTGAACCTGAAATGCAAGCTTAATGGATGTCACTGCTGGTCACATGGACATACTCTCATTATTTGACATGTCCGTAAAAATAGCTCTGCTGCTGGGATAGCAAAGAGTACAGTAATCTCCTGATCTTGCTCTGCTCTAGGCCACGGCCGCAACTTGTCCATGCCAGGTTGTCCAGATGGTGGGTAGGGATATCCATCCCATCTGCCAACCCAGAGAAGCACAGCGGCCAAGCAGATTACTGCTTCGCTGACACACTGATCTACTAGTACCTCTATACCCCCACTAAGTATAGATTGAATGAGTAAAAGAGAAAAGGAAGAGAGGCAGACAGAGAGGGCTTGCAATGACCTACTAAAAAATTGTATGTGTGTGTGTGTGTGTGTGTGTGTGTGTGTGTGTGTGTGTGTGTGTGTGTGTGTGTGTGTGTGTGTGTGTATGTTTGTATGTGTGTGTGTGTGTGTTTGTGTGTGTGTGTGTGTGAGTGTAATGGCGTGTTTGCTTTGAAGGCTCTGGCACACAGATGTAAAGAGAGAAAGGTTTGGTCTGTGTTGAGCACAAACTTGCAGTGCATCGCAGTCTGGCCGGTGATCCCAGGGTGTGAATTTTTAAAGCTGGGGGTGGCTGATCAGGAAGGGAAGGGAAGGCAGTCTGTGTCTGTGTGTTACAGAGTGGGGCTAAGAGGATTAGCTAAACGCCTCTGCCTAGCCTGGATACCCAGAGCTGTGGAAATCCCACTGCAACCACAACCCCCACCCTGACCAACCCACTCCTCACTACACTCACCTCGCTCTCCAAAAAATATATAGCCTGTGTCTCATACCATGATGGAACATTAGCCCTGAACTACCAGCTCTTTGACCTCGATCCACTTCAACCATGTCCAAAAATGGGAAAATATTAAGTCAACCCTTCACTAAAACACATGTCATCCAGCCTAGCAACAACAAAACACCAAACACAAAGCCTACTATTCTCCAGATAAGTCCAGTCCTCTTGGATACATCAAACAACAATCTCATATAAACAACAAAACTGGTCTAGACAACACACCAAAAACCATTAGGCTCACCAATCTAACAATAAAAACATTCCAGAGAGCTGCAGGGCCTCAAACCAAGTCTCAGGAAAGATAGGTGTTGAAAAATAAAACATTTGTTTTTAAAAGACCAAAATTCTCCAAATACATCCATCTAATATAGACTTTGTGGTTGGTGGACCTTTATTGAACCCAGATGTGAGCCGCCAGCTCATGGAGACAGACATGCCTTTAGACAAAGATCCATCAACACAGCTTAGAGAAACAGAGCTGTCCGACACAGAGCCAGAACGCCTGGCAGCCAGCTCCTCCAGCTGCTACATAAAACAGAAAACGCTGACGCCATGACCGTGACCATAAACTCTAAAAACGGACAACATGGGTAAGGAGGAGCCTGAACAGGAACTCAGAACAAGGCCGTCTGACAAAATGAACATGCAGACACAGGGAGGAGGTTGCATGAAGTGGATATAGAGGAGATAATCTCAAATATGATACAGTTATTATCGGTAACTATGAAAACCTTCACTCCCAGTTAAAAACAATACAAACATCAAGACAGGAAATCATAAAATCCTCTTTGATTCACTCTCCTCTCTCCCCGGATTCATCAAGAAGGACTGAATGGGGGGGGGGGGGTGACCCTTTCCTTGCAGGGAAAAATGTACAGTCTGGAGAGTGTGTGAGAGAGTAACGGGGGTGAAGGGGTGAGTGTGTCAAAGGTAGATTAAAGGAAGCAGAAGAAGAATGCAATGAAACTTCCAGCTGTGCCAGCAGCTGAAGCTCATCCGCGAACACGAGAGGGGATTCGGGGTGACAGCGATGATGGCCAACAGTTCGTAGCTAAGGGCTGGCCCCCTGTGGTGCAACCAGCCCTATATGGCTGTGCAGACGCTGAGGCAAACATGATCACTGCAGGCAGACACACACACACATGAAGGGAAACAGACAAAAGGAGGGAGAGAAGCAGTCACAGAGAAAGAAACAGAGACTTACGAAACGCTAAGCAAAAAATCTCAGAATTCTATCTATTCTATCTAACACTGTTTAATGAACAGTCTTGAGTTAGTGAGTGTAAAAGCAAGTGGAAAGAATTGAACTTCACGATGCCAATGTATATGAGGATAATAACTTTTAATATTTCAGCTGCCAGAAGGGCAGTTTTGACTGAACCATGTCTATGGAGCCAGCAGCCTGGGGTTTAAGGGTTATTCTAGGCCACCACAAGCCAGGTCAAGTAAATATCGACATTCCTCCTGCAAAATTAATTGCTTGGGTTCAGAGCACACTAAGAGAATAACACAGCTCCCACAGGAAAAATAGGATTGAAATGTTACACTGGTTAAGAGCACATATACAATACACAATCTCTCTTGGGTGACTTCAAATAATTGCTGGAATTTTAAAAAAGGCAACTAAGAGCAAGGATAGTTTTTGATTGCCTTTTTTTATGTCAAACCTTGAATTCATGAAATGCCTTGAAACGCTGAAATCATTTTCCATTCTGACAAACCAGAATAATACAAACACACACATACATATAGATATACATAAATCTATTACAGTGGCAGAAGAGAATATTGTCCAGTTAGCAGTTTATGATTTTTTAGCCCACTCCTGTTTTGTGATGGGTTATTTGGAAATGTCTAAAAATGACAAATCACATTATCCCCAAACCACAACTGATAACTTCATGCTAGCAGCTCTTCAGGACTATACTTAGCCACAGTCGTGCTTTTAGCTAAATACTAACACCAGCATGGCAACATGCTTGCAATGATAATTGTTGCTGCACTGTTTGGCAGGTATAGTGTATATAGTCAATATCCTAGTTTAGCATTTTACCATGCTAATATTTGCTAATAAACACTAAACACAAAGTGCAGCTGAGGCTGATGCAAATGCAATTTGTTCACAAGTGTTTTGGTCCTAAATTACGTTGGTGGTGCTGGAGGAAAAGTCAGGAGTTTACCAGAGTCATTGGACTTCATCTCCTGGGAACTGTGGATATATGTACCAAGTTTCAAGCTTTTTTAGTAGTTACTGAGATATTTCAGTCTGGACAAACATCATGGACAAGCATTGCCATTCATACATCCATGCCAGCAGCACAACAAAAAATCAGGACACTTCTGATTTTAAATCGTATAAATATAGATAAAAGTAAGAAAACGTCAAGTTTGAGATCATACACATACACATCATACATTTCTGTACTCATTTTCACATGATAAAAATATCATGGTTTAATGTTCTGTCCATTAACTACTCATCACATTAATCTAGGCCATGTTTCATTAGTTCCTCTTTAATTGTTTCAAAGTCTGTCATCTCAAAGCATGTGTGGCTTGAGAAGGATGACATTAATCCTAAAGTTAATGTCACTGAGAGAGAGGGGCAGAAGAGTGAGTGGGCGTATGAGTGACACACTTACAGGGATTTTAATGCATCTATAGCTGTTGAACTCAATTTGGCGTCTTTCTTGTCTCTTGCTCTCATCTCTTCCTCTGGTCCATCTATCACTCTGCTGTTTTTCCTACTTTTATTCAGACATACCTCACCTTTGAAGTCCTGCCCTGCCATGCTCTATACCTCTGCTTTACTGATGCGGGCTGCCACCTGCTAGCAGTTGGCAGGTTGACCCTACTCTGCCTTATTTCATCTTGCAGAGCTCATGTGCACTCACATCAGGAATCATTTAACATAACCTGATGTATTGCCATGGCAATAAATTCACTGTTACTCGAGAGGCTATAGGAGTAAAACTGGTGACAATGTGTGAGCACTGTTGAAGAACTGCCTCTTTAGCCCTTTTCCACCAGCAGTAAGTGGCCAGTAAGGGGCTGTGCTAATACAAACTGTTTAAAAGCATGGTGGCATGTGACCTGTAAGGTCAGGTGGCCCGCTACCAGCTGTCACCCTCGGAATATCTGTGTGCTTGCGTGCGTGCCTCTATGCTTTTGTGATTGTGTTTGTGCATGTGTCAGGAGCCTTTACATGCTCTTCTCTTATTTGCAGGGGTTTTTGTGACCTATATACAGCTCTCAATGATCAGCTCCAAGGAAATCTGTTTTAATCAGCTGCCTGTGGCCAGTCTGTCGGCTGCTGCTAGCAGGATGACAAAGCAAATCAGCAGACCTCATTAAGACCAAAGAATGAATAAGCTCAGATTTTCACTTCTCTGACCCAAGCCCAAATAATTACTCTGCAGTTCTTGAAGAAGATAACAAATTGACTTTCTCAAAAGGTTTCACTTTAAAAGTGTGTGACCTTGAATTAAAAAACATCCTCCTTACCTCTAGAGTTGGTGGCCATGTCTGCCACCTTCTGAAAGGCATCCAAAAAGGCCACTGCTGCCAGAACTGTGGTCCTGTAAATGCAGTGGTACATGTTCAGCTCAGCACGACTGCATGAAAGGAGCTGTAAATACTACAGAAGAATCTTTTCATTAAGGTTTACCGTTCATTGGAACTACTTCTCACCTGAGTTGAGAGTGCAGTTTTGTGGCCTTGGCACTGAAGTCTTCCCACACAGGGTAAGAGCTCTGATAAGAGAAGAAGAAAGAATAAATAAATATAATAAATCAGTATCTTGCCAGGGACCTTTTAGTGTATAGACATACTTCTCTCAAACCAACACAGTGTGTCAATGCAGATTTGAGAATACATAATGGTCTCTCTGACTTGATAGAATTTCATACAGCTTGATTAAATTTCATAATAATAATAATAATAATAATAATAATAATAATAATAATATTCAATATCTTTAGACTGATAAGATACTGAGTTAAATCCAAATATGGCTGCAACAACTCAAAGAGCTTGGCTTCTAATCCCGGGGTTAGAAACAGGTTGGTGTATTACCTCCATGCTCTGACTTGTCTTTGAAAAGGTCAGCGTGATTTCCCACTCTTATGTTATTGTCGTCCTCATTCAACCTGCACACCCCCTTCTCACATGGGTTGCTGTGAGTCGGTATGTGTGTTCACATGTTGGTTTTAACATGCATGATCTATATAAGCTCTCATATCACAAGTGTTTATGTGTAGGGGGCAGGTCGTATAGCTGGTCTTTGAAAAATCTGGATTACATTTACCCCTGAATCATCCCACGCTGCCTTGAGCCATAAGAGCAGAAGCCAATCATAAAACTCATTCAAGGCTATATCCCATTAGAGAAAGAGCTTGAGCCCTGGAGAATGGAGAGGAAGGGCATAACCCCTCTGCGCCTCTTTGATGGAGAAGAGCCAAAAGAGGCCACACACCCTTGCTATATATAGTCAGCATGCAATCTGGAAACAGTCTTGCTCTTCATCACTTCTGGCATAACCTCCATTCTAGCAATGACAGCGTTTAACTCCCAGCTTCTCTCACTCGGATAAAGCTTCAGCCTTCAAAAGTGATTTAGGAGCCATCATCCGCAACGAAAATGTCTGCCATGAGCCTCCCTGCCTGTCTGCACTTGACTCCAACAGGTGCCTAATTAGCTTGTGTGGCCTGTGACTCCCAGAGGCAGGAGGGATGCGCTGCCAAGACAGCTGAGGGAGGAGGGTGAAGGAGCGGGCAAAGAGGACTACATACAAAGTGGGGTGGGGGTTGGGTCACATTTCTCTCTTCTTTCACACCCAGCAGTACCCGGGGAGGGGAGGAGGAAGAAAAGAAGGGAGGAAGAAGAGAAAGGCTCTTCCTTCCCATGTCTTGTCATTCACACTGGGGGGGGGGGGTCATTTTTAAAGGTGGATGCTTTCCAAAACAAAGAGTTTGGAAGTCACAGCCACCATCTATCTGTGCTACCCAAATCCATTGCTGATCTAAATCCTGACTGGAGATCTAATCCAGCTCAATCATTTTATTTTGTTTCACCCTCTACCTCTTCTTCTCCCACCTCCTACCTCTTTTAATTCTTTTCCTGTATCTTCATCACACAGTTATATAACCAACAGGTACTGCTTGTAACAACACATTTTGTCTGTACAATCCTTAGGAGCCTCTGTATGTGCATTGTATGTGTAGCAAGTAAGTAATTGTACACTATGCTGTAACATGGTTAGCAATCAGTGAGATCAGCACAGGAAAGCTGTGTTGCTGTGTTGGTCCCGGGGGGTAAAGCTGGTCTGACAGGCTTGCGTGGCCCGGCCAGGCGGCAGGAATGAGGTCAGATGTCTGTCTCAGACAGTGGACATCGAAACTGTGCTGACTCAGAGCTTCAGCCTCATTCATCTGCGCTGCTTATCAATACACAGACTGCCTTTTGCTAAGAGCTCCTGTCTCTGTCTCTCTAGCCCTGGCATGAGCACAACGCAAAAGGGAAATATATGAAACCAAACCAGAGCAGCCAATAGCTGAGATTTGATTTCATTTGAGCCTAACAAATGAGGGTCCATAAATAGACTGTCCAAAGGCACCATGGCCCTGTGAGCCAGGGATCAATAAGAAATCTGTTAGGTGGAAAATGGCACATGATTCTTGAGTTATTCGCTGTTATCAACACTTTGTAGCATGAGTGTCCTCCCCAATGAGAGGACTGGGGGCTGCCTCCAGGCCTGATGAATATGTTCACACTTTCCATCTGTTGTCTTGAACAACAACAGACCACCCTGGTTCAACTTTCTTGACACGACCCCTCCCCCAACACACTAACACACACACATATACACACACACACACACACACACACACACACACACACACACACACACAGACACTTGCATGTGAGTAATAGATAATGGGAAAGTCTAGTTCATGCATAAGAAATTATTTCAAACTGCCTTGAAAGGTGAAGAACTCCCGTTTTATACAAATAAATGAAAAAGAAGTCTATTCAATCACTACGCTCAGGTGTGGATCAAATGTGTTTTAACTGCATATTGGTAAAACTGTGATTTCCTGCCAAAAGGCCAAACATCAGGCAGCACAATCAATAACCTTTCATGCCTGTTTCTTTCCAGGAGCTTGAGGTGATGGAGCCAGTTATTTTCTTTCAGAGTATCCTTCCATGTC
Organism: Istiophorus platypterus; assembly: GCA_016859345.1. Classification (NCBI taxonomy): domain Eukaryota; kingdom Metazoa; phylum Chordata; class Actinopteri; order Istiophoriformes; family Istiophoridae; genus Istiophorus; species Istiophorus platypterus. The sequence goes on from CM029121.1 coordinate 9,453,002, forward strand.
TGACATTTAATCTAGAAAATCTCAGAGGCTGGGATGTAGGAGGAACAGTTGTTTGGGGTCAAATGGCAACCTTGCACTGTGATAATGGCATAAAATCTATATTATCTGCTACTTTTGATTGTTATTTCATCTTCTTGTGCCCTTGTTCGTCTATTCAAAGTGCAGTGCATCCTTGATCAAACTAACTCTTTAAGAATAATCATGATAAGGTTATGTTTAGATCACTGGACCAAACCCATATGCCATAAAAACACGTGAACAAAACAAAATTCTTTTCTCAGCTAATACTTCCATGTAAGCAGTTATTGAGTGGCACAAAGAATGACACACTGGAGGCTGAGGCTTAATGTTTTCAGTGCCCTGAAAAGACCTGCTGCACATTATGCAAATAACACAAAGAGAAATGTTTCATCTCTCAATTTGTCCTGCAGCGGTGTTTCCAGTGGGGGAGTATCCAGCGAAAGAGACAAAGGCAGTAGAAATAAGCGTTTGATCAGCCACCGTGCAACCACAAAGGTCAGATTAAATCCCTGTCTACTTTAATATATATGTTACCTTCATGTCGTTTACGATGGCCTGGAATAATCCACCCAGTGCGCCACACTCTTTCTCCACCGACTCCATGGTGCCAAAAACAAACCAGAAAGCTCGTAGAAAGACAAAAAATAAGGTTAAATATCCGACTGTTGGAGCGTTTTCACAAAATCAGACATTGAAGATCTTTGTTTTGTTCATCCGCCCTTTCGTTGTCCTTTCCCACAACAATGTAACCCGCAGCGGAGAGGATGCGAAGCCGCTGAGCCCGCAGCCAGCAGCCTGCGGAGCGCACAGACAAAAAGAAATGCGCCGCTCGACGGCACCGGGGCCGCCGCTCCTCCGCCGGGAGAGTGATGGAGCAGGGACGCGCTTCGGCTGGGTTGAACTACAGCCGGGCAACGCGCAGGTCACCGCGGCTTCTCATTATCACCGCAGTTAACACAAATAACGGAGAGATCACGGTTCTAGGGAGGAGGGCAGGAGGAGGAGGAGGAGGAGGAGGTGGGGGCGCCACGGGAGACTGGATAGGTCGCAGGTCCGGGACGCGGGGACGCGGGGACGCGCTCCGTTGGTAGTAGCGGAGCAGATGTCTCGGAGCTGGAGTCTGCTGTAATACGATCCATGGGAATGGAAAGAGGGCTGGTCGAGTTTTTTTTTTTCCTTCACATATAGTGGGCGAGGAGGAGGAGGAGGAGGAGGAGGAGGAGACAAGGAGAAACACACCCTCCTCCCCCTCCTTCCAACCCCGTGCAAACAAAAGTGAAGCCTGTCTTTCCAATGGACAATCGACCTGATATGCAAAAGGATGCCGGGGCTTCCCCCGTGTGTGTGTGTCCACACACGCGTCCGTTAATGATCATTTGCATCCCTCTGAGCGAGTCTCAGTTTAGGGAAACAGTAGCATGTGGCTAATGGACACCTCGCTCTGCGTTAGTTCACCGCCTCAATCCACATGCCGGAGGGCCGAGGAGGTCAAGTCCAATCAAAGTGATTTCATGTGACCTAAATAGAATACACACTTAGGGAAATACGCACATCTCCTCTTCCTTCCGAGAGTTGACACCGTAGCTAGACGAGCTAGATGAGAAATCTAATACCACTCTCATGTTTGTACGGTAGTTGTATGAAGCCTGACCCAGGAGCTAAAAACATTAGCATAGCTCAGCGTAACGTGGATGTGAAATGGGGAAACAGCCGATCCGATCTGTTCAAACGGAAGAAAACACACTTACCAGCAACCTCAAGGCTCAATAATTAAAAATATATATATTTTTTCAACCCATGAACTTAGATAAACTGAAGTGTGACAGCGACACCCTGCATCTCTGCCGAGGAGACGAGCGTTGTGCGTTGAAACGTTTTGTCAGGTTGCCAGGCAACCAGCCGAGCTTCCAGGAAGTCCGTGTACTTGGCTGACAGTCCAGCACATAACCCCATAAAACTACAACCTGTTGCTGCCTTCCTTTGGATTTTGTGCATATAAACAAACACCAAGCTACCACACTCTGATGTGTAAGCTTTAGACTCGCTGACAGGTAGGACTCGCTCGCATTTAGACAGAGCCAGTGGTTTCCTGCCTCCGTGCCAAGCTATGCTGAGCTACCCAGCTGCTGGCCACAGCTTATGTATTTGCCATAAAGCCATAAAAGCAGCGCCAGTCTTCTCATTTAACTCTTGTCAAGATTTCCCCAAATGTGTCTTACTGTTGTGTTAAAATAGGTTCAGATCATTTATGGGATAGAAAGTTTGAAGTGAAGTATCCAACAAGCCGATTTATCTTGTTACTTTATAATAAGAAGGCAGTCTATATGAGGTTAATTAGAGGTTTAGTAGTCTACAATAACCTCCCACATTCAGCCTGACAGGAAGAGTTAAGAGGCCACCAGAGTGTAATGTATTTTAACCAGATCATCACCGGTCTGTTATGGAATGGCTATGTGGGGCCGGGGTCACCCCACGGCATTCCTGAAAAATATCCTGTCAATTTATAACCCTGCACATCTGCCACATATGCATCTACCCTCTTTTTTTTCCCAGGTGAACATCCACTCTACCAGGCAGACCGCTCTGTGAAACATAACTCACTCTGGCCAAAAACCTGCAACCCAGTTCAGCAGACAGAGATTAATTTGACTACTATCACTCCCTTTGGATCATGTCAGTAAGAGGTAGTACAAGAGCAGAGTCATAAACACAAACACTATAGGAACAAAAACAATTTGTTAACACGAAGGAAACATAATCACACTGTCTTTTTTTCATTAACTTGTGGTGACTACTTTAAGAAACTATGTCTGGTTTGGTATCTCCTACCCACGTTGACAGATATGAGGTATACTGCAGCCAATTCCCTGTGCTCTCACCAAAGCACTCAAAGAAAACAACTTTAAAACAGAAAATATCCCTAACGCAGATGCTGACATTCCTCACCACCGCCATCAAGCCCCCTGGTAAAAAAAAAAAAAAACGTCTGTTCTGCTCTCTGCCATTCCACTATGCATGTTTGTCTAAAAGAGGTTCCTTAATTCAGCAAGGATGGGTTTGGGTAAGGAAAAATTCTACAGTTTCTGTTTTGCCTCACTCTCCCAGTGAGACTGCACAACTGAAAGCAATCATCAGCCCTAAACACATCAAGCTGGAGAGACTCAGAAGGTTTTGTAGGCTTATATAACTGTCTTTAAGGGCTTTGACTTCTGGGTACATTTTCATTGACCATTGTGTGATAATGCCTGTTTATTTTTCAGCTTTCATGGTGGCTGTCTGTTTCACCCAGCTCATATGTGAGGCTGGAGGAAAACAATTTATCATTTCATTAGCAGGGGTAAAACAATAGAAGCAATCTGGCATTTACTCAAGGTGGAGATAAGTTAGTGAAATCTGGATAACATTAGGTGTTATATTGTAACAATCAGTTACATAAGCCTAGAGGATAGGAACTTTAAAGCAAACGCCTGTTTATTTTTCTAATCTTGCAATGTTTTCTGCTTCTGTGCCCTTCCTGCTCCCTCTGCATGGCATTTCAGGTTCACTCTAACCTTGACCCTGCCACAGAAGTAGCTCCCCTCGATAGAAAAAGAGAAACATGGGGCTTGTGATATACTGTGACCTCTCACCTCAGGGCCAAGTCCTTCCCATGATTCAGCTGGAGGCCTCGTCCTGCCTGGTTTACCCTCCGTAGTGAAGGATAACACTCAGGAAGCTGCGACCCTACAGTGAAGTCACAGCTGAGGTCACCGCTAAGGTCTTGTGCCCACTTGACCATAAAATCAATCAAGATTTATCATCTGAGTTTGGGCGTGGTCAAGCTGTTATGTAAGTGATCTTTTGTAACACTCACTTCCAATCTTATGGAGAGCTCACTTGCAGGGGACCATAAGGACTCATTCTGTACATGAATATAGGCAAGACTTTTGGTTTTTCCCTCATATTAAGATAAAATCAACTTTACTGATCGCATGCAGGGGAATTGGAGGAACAGATCATACTGAGCGAGCGGCTGGATGGCAAAGAAGTAGATTATACAACTTATTCAAGAAATTCTTGTGGTTGTTTTGATACTTTTTTTCTAACAATGAGGGCTTGTCACCATACAAATGTGGTTTAACAGAATGAATTCAAGCTGCTGTTCTCGGTCTGTGAGGAAACTACAAACTTTTAACAGCTAGCCTTGAAGCCTACAGGGAGTGAGTGTTTGTTACATCATACTTGTGGCATTTTGTTTATTGTCTTGTCAATGCTTTCATTAAAACAAACATTTGTTATAGGGTTTGCTTAAGTCGAGAATTAGAAGCGTGAACTAAAGAGATTTTGTCCTGTAAGGGTTAGTGGAAGTGCTAAATGAAACCTAAAAAATCAAGTAAGTAAACTGCCTGGTTCACACTGAGCATAAAGGTCTTTATTTGCTTCTGCATCTAATCAGCATTTTGAATGTAGCCTTTGATGTGGGGAAGATTGCAGGGATAAATAGCAATTTTCAATTTGTTTTCATGTTTTACCTAATTTACTACAAATTGTGCAGAATCAAGGGCAGAATTTCAACTGGGGTTGATGGGGACATTTTTTGTGGTGAGGTTATTTTACCCTTCTACTCTTCATTTTGGTGCACTCACTAAAATGTGGCTGAACAATGTCTTCTGACTGTCTAGCTGCCAAAATCCAGATGAAAGAAAGACAAATTATTTAAAAATGTTGATATATTCATCTGATTTGCCTCCAGTTATTATTATTTCATATTAATAAGCTTTATGAACAGCAGCAATTGATTTGTGGACTCTTTGCCCAAGGTTTTGCCACATACAGGCTGCCCAATCGCATTTATCAAGTTAATTTGGACAGTAGATAGAGGAAGATCTACAGGCAAGACTCAGAAAAAAGGAATTCCACTTAATCTATTTATATAGTTTTTCCAAAGTATACATTTCTTATCATATTTTGTCAACTTTAGACAATATTTTTGGCCGAGGTGTTACTGTGTGGCAGTCACGGGCAAAATTACCTATTTTTGATAAGTAGGGTTTTTATACAGAGGTGAGAATCTCCAGCATTCGCGATTTGAAAGCTGTCAAACAACAATTTATTCATATGTTGTGTAACAAGGAAACAGCGAGATGTTATTGGTGAGGTAAATATTCATGGGATTTCATTAAGAATGTTGCAAATTCTTACAGAAGACATTTGAAAACAATTAACGCTTTTAATCACAAGATGATAATTCTAGGAAAAAATAAAGACAATTTCACCATTTCCTTGTTAGTATGTTGATGGACTGAAACTCTTAGTAAGCAAGCTGTATTTGACACCTTTTAGTCTTTGATTTAAAAGGAAACTACAGTCATTTGTCTTGGCTCCCAGCAGCTGGCTCCCATTACTCCTGTGGGTCAGAGGGGTTTGAGTGCTTTTCAACAATGTAGAGCTTCTCTGAATGTGACACACTACAACCCCATATGTCAACACAGCACAGATGGACAGAGAGTTGTCCTGGGAGAGGGATTACAATCTATGGCATGCACTTTTTGCACTGTATATTCTACATCAATCTTCAAACAGAGGTTGGCTGGCTAATGAATGAGATAATGTAAACTAAACTGCTTCTTCTGCCTGAGATAGGCTCTCCCTCGAGCCCTCTGCATCTCTTGCTGTCTTTCTCTTCGTTTCCCCTTCCTTTACTTTCATCCACCCTTCTTTTCATTCCTGTCCTCCACTTGTAATCTGGCATTTCCATGCTCCTCCCTTTGCTCCAACCTTCCCCTGCCTGATCATCGATTCCTAAGCCTCCCAATATACTTCAGTTTTTCACCCCCTCAGGTCCTGTTGCCCCCTTAGTGGCTTCACCAGCTCCGTGTGAGCCTGTGGAAATTCCTATAGTTTGCCTGGCAGGTTCTGCTCTCCTCCTTAAGAGTCCCACTGACACGTGTGCTTGTTTAAAAAAAATCCCACACAGATCAGGGCAGAGATACTTTAGAGGCTCAGGCATGTGAAAGGACAGAAAAAAACGGGTTTAAGGAGAGAGAGGTGAGCGAGTTAGAAAGAAATGAAGACAGAGAACCTTCTGCGACCAATATGTCTGGCCACCTGATTCACTTTACTGGGAGTTCTGCTTGACCTCTGCACATATCAACTCACCCGCTGAGCCATGCATACACACAAACAAATACTGGGGCAGATACACAAACAATATGATACTGTAGTGGAAAGCTAGCTGGAGAGCTACAGTTGTTTAAATTAGGTTACAGGTCCAGACTGAAAAACATTTTGAACCTTTGAACAGCAGTGTGTGCATGCCCAAAAATAAAACTAATCCATATTTGGCACACAATTACACAACTTTTTCTTGCAGTTTAGAGGCAGACGCATGTGCTAAAAATGTTTCTGCTTTCATCCAGAATATATCTTTTTGACATTGTCCCCAACACATGTAGCCATGTCTGAGGAAACGCAGACCTCTAAACTTGCAACAGAACAGCAGCAACACAGATCCAAACTGACATCTGGAACCAAGCAAACAGTCACATGGTGAACATCATGTACACAGATACACTGCTATGTAAAAATATAAATCTGTGTAAAGGCCTGAAAATGGACAAAGACAAGGACATTCAGCAAGTTAACGCTGCTCTATTTATCTGTTTATTTGATCTCCAGCAAGGACATGACCGAACATATTATCTGGAGAATAAACACTGTCACAATGCCCTGTAGTTGTGGTTCATTTCAATTAAAACTGATGAGCTCAGATGGAAATAAAGAGCTGATGTTGCTCTTACAGTGATAGCTTTGGCATTATTTATCCTTTTTAAGTTCCCTCTGTGAGAAAAGTGAGACAAATTGAAAAGTTACTTAGCTCTGTCACTGTTAAAAACTCCAATCTTTCATAAACAGGAACCAAAATTAGCTCTGAGGATCCGCAAGATGAATAATCTCAGCAAAGACAGTGTTGATCCTTTCACCATGGTGAGATTCACAGTGATAAGCCTCCCTCGCATAAAATAAACACAGTTATAACTGACATTCCTCTTAAAGGAAAGAGAGTGACCCAGGTCAGGTCAGTGTTTGGGCATTGCTGCCATTCCACGTGTACCCCCCCTCCAAGTCAGTGGTGGTCAAAAGTGTATGGATGAGTGCATGTGATGTGCTTCTTATTCAACTGTGCATGCCAGGCGTATCTGCGTGCGAGTGTGCACGCATGTGAACTAAAAGTGTATGTCTTTGGAAATACTTGAATCCAGCATGCTCTGAAAATAAACCACAGGGTCAACAAACCTGCCACAGAGAGAGAGTCCTTCCATGTGCTGCTGCTGCTGTGTGTGTGAGGAGGGTTTGTGGTGTGAAAACAAAAAGTGTTTTCCCCCTTGTTTTTCTGTCTGAAGCAGGAACAGAACTCTGACTTTTCAGTGAACTATTCAGCAGAACCCCAGTCATGTGTGTTTGCTTGTACCCGAGGACACAACATACACCCAGGGTTTGGTTTGGAGGAACACAGGCCCAGGAAGGAAGCTTATCCTCGGGGGAGTCACCCTTGGGAGTCAAGGATCCGGAGGTCACTCAAGACAAGCTTGTTAAATTCAACACCCGCCAGTGGAGAATGAACTGTATGCGGAGGAATGACCAGCATCTCAATACAAACAGACACTCTGCATGAATGTTTAAACATTTGTTTCTTGCAGTTATCAATCATAGTAATTACAAAAATAATGTCAGTGTTCACTACAATACAATAAATCACTGCAACAGCTAATGTTACTCTGGCTCTAAATGCTAACATAAAGCTTCACACACTCACAGTGACAGTGCTAACACAGGTGTACTGTTTACCATGTTGACCATCCTAGTTTACTGTGTTAGATTAATCAGCGATCAACACAAAGTACAGCTAAGCCTGATGGGAATGTTGTTAGTTTGACAGATATTTGGTCACTAACCAAATATTGAATAAAAAATCAAATTTTGATCCAATGATGGTAATAGATGAAAAGTCTGGGAGTCACCAAAGTTAGGACAAAATTTTGGGCTGGTGATAATCAAAGTAATATCTATTTATCCCCTTGGGACCTTGAATCTCTGTGGCAAATTTCATTGGAATCTGTTTTCTATTTTGGAAATATTTCAGTCTGGACCAAAGTGTTGGAGTAACTCAAAGAAATACAGATGTAGCCAGGTTATGGTTTGTTTACGTGCTGCCACTCAGTGTTAATTTGCTAATTTGTTATGTCAAGACAAAAGTGCAAAGACCCCTTCTGCTTTAATGACTAGACAAAGTTTTCATATGGAATATAAAATGGTATCATTTAAAGGGGAACCCCACAAATTTTATGCATACAAGCCACTTTATTAGTCATAGTAGGGACTACTCAACCTGTGAAAATATTTGTATAATCCTGACTTCTGTGATTCTGAAGAAGTTAGAAGAGGTCATTTCTGAGGAGGTAACCCTGATGATGTTATCAGGGTTATTTGATTTTTTTTTTTTTAAATCCGATTTTACTAACTCGGAGTGTGGGATTGAAAAGAGATGGACATTACCAGACAGGAAGAATCTAGCAGAAAGATTATAGGAAATGTAGGATCCAGCTTTTTTAGAGCTTGACTCATACTAGAAATTAAAAATCAGGATGTCTTGGTCCTTTCTGACCTTTTTTTTAACCTCTCTTGTAAAAATGACAATTTAACTTATTATCTTCTGAAGATTAGGATATGAGGGGCATGTCGAGGACATGAATGAAAACTTTATATGTTGATTTCAGAGCAGTAATCTGTAGATAATGTCTATGTACAGTGACTGTTATAAAATAAATGGTTATTTATCAGCCTCTTATTTTCTTGGTACTGTCTGACCATCCTTCAGTATCTGAAGATGTTGTACAACAGCTTTCACTCAATTTTCTATAATGAACTGAAATCCATCAAATTTGAATGTGAAAAACAAAAACAACATTATGTCTGTGTACCATAATTTCAAAGCAAATCTTTAATAATAAAAAAATACAGTAGTGGTGTTAGAAACATCAATTAACAAATTAACATAGAAAATGTGTTTTGCTTTCTGTTTAAAAATAAAAAAACACCATCATCAAATTTTTGTATAACAGGTCTTTACTTTGAAATTAAAATTTGAATGTTTGTGCATACCCTGCTGGGATAGATTTCATATGATAGGCAGCTCAGCAGTATTATGTTGTTATCATTAAGGCCACTGGGAGGAATGATGAGGTCGCACACATGTAGATTACACACAAACACAAAAGGATGTCCCGAAAATTCCAATCAAGTGTCTTTTGAGGACATGTAGTCATGGCTTTGGAAATTTACTCACAAAATATTCATATGTGTTGTCTGTTACCAGAGACACATATATGGCTACTGTCATTTTTTTCTATTATTATTTGTAATTAATACCAACTGGTAGGATGTAATGTTTTCGATTAGATGCTCCTACAATTTATATGTACCATTCTGACCGAAACTGAACTTGGGCATGTAGCTCATATAATACAAGCTATTTTAAAAGTAATGCCTTTATCACTTAGTTAAATATCAAAAAAAATATTATTACCTGATTTACATAAGTTATCTATAAGTGAGCTAGCACAGGGTCTAATGCTAGACTCAGGGAGCAAGCTACTGGACCAAAATTATGCTGAAAAAAAATCTGATTTTTTTATGATGACAACAACAAATCCACACCTTGGAGGTCCTCAAAAACACAGCAGCTTGCACTTGGGAGTCTGTGGGCATTCATTAAGCCTTGTGATCAAAGAGTTCTCCCACTGGAGATCAAGATAAAAAGACATGATTATTTGCTCTGGTCCTAGGCTGTCCAGCCATCTCTTTGTGTCTTACAGTGAGGTTTCCTTGGATTCTGGCACGACTGGTTTGAAGGTCAAGATCTCTGTGAATGTTTGACCTAAAGAAAGAAGCACAGCAGGAAGGATGTATGAAACATAACAGCTCATATTGTCTTCCTCCTTTCCTTTTTGCCCTCCATCTTTCTCACATTATATCCTTAGTCATTTACTGATCGTCTAGGCTAACTTGCACTACAATCAGTCTAACAGCTCCTCCCCTTCATCCTTACGTTTCCACTGGTCCAGCAGCAGGTCTGTGTTTTCTAGTGAGTGGTCATATGGCTGTGCCTCCGTCTCCTCCTCTGGTTCTCTGAACTCGGTGAAGTATGGCAGTTTGAGCGCCTCTGCAGCGGTTACCCTGCTCTGGGGATCAAGCAATAACATCCGCTCCAGCACAGACACGGCTGAGGAAAAACAGAATGAGGAAAGAGTGGCAAAAGGAAATCAAATCAGAGTTTGACTTTCAAACTGAAAATAAATAGAATTAAAAGACTGAGTGTGTCCAACCTTGTGGATTAGTTGTGGAAAAAACCTTCTGAAGGTCTTTCTTTTCCACTTTTGGAAGACTTCTGATGTAGCTTTTTGCCTAAGTGAAGAAATAAATACAGTTTATCTGGATTAAATCATTATGTCAATATGAGTATTTGAGGGGTGTGTGTGTTTATATGTATATGAACTTGAAGATGCACCATCTGGTTTTACTGTACTACCAAATTGTGCACCCAAATCCTCCGAAGTTTAGGAACTGGAGGCACAATTTGGCACTGTCACGAAATCAGTATGTGTATCTCTAAGTTCTTGTATGAATTGCATGTTCTGTACGCACATCCTCAGATTCTAGTTTTGATATAAAATCTTGAGTTGGCGTTCCTGTGATTTTCATGATCTCAGTTAGCTGATCTAGGTCTGATGAACAGGGGTCAAGGATCAAAAATGATTCACATTCACAGTGTAATTCTTTCAAAATGATTTAGAGGTGAAATGTAGAGTAGTTCTACAAGAAAACCCAACTATAGCTCTATATCTTTTTC